>CM066032.1:1204294427-1205544427 GCA_033557465.1 Ichthyophis bannanicus | reverse complement strand
CCTTGGAACCCATCCCCAAACTACTGAGTTTATTGATAAGCCTCCTATGAGGAACAGTATCAAAGACTTTGCTGAAATCCAGGTAGATGACATCATCGCATGCCCCTGATCTAGTTCTCTGGTCACCCAGTCAAAGAACTCAATCAGATTTGTTTGGCAAGATCGTCCTTTGGTAAAACCATGTTGCCTCGGATCTTGCAAACTGTTGGTTTTGAGAAAGTCCACTATTCACTCTTTCAGGAGCGCCTCCATTATTTTTCCCGCCACCGAGGTAAGGCTCACGGGTCTGTAGTTTGTCACTTCTTTTGTGAAGAGGTACCACATCAGCCATTCTCCATTCTTGAGGAACGTCTCCTGTTTCCAGGGATCTGTTGAAAACATCCTTTAACGGCCCTGCAAGAACCTCTCTGAGCTCTTTCAGTATCCTGGGATGTATCCCATCCGGTCCCATGGCCTTGTCCACTTTCAGTTTTGCAAGTTGTTCTAACACATCATCTTCTGTGAATGGTGTGGTATCTACTTCATTCCCATTTTTATATTTGGGAGTCAGAGGTGGTCCTTCTCCAGGATTTTCTTTATTAAAAACAGAGCAGAAGTATTTGTTTAGCAATTTCGCTTTTTCAATGTCACTTTCCACGAGTCCGTTCCCAGCACTTTTGAGTCCTGCAATTCCACCTCTGATCTTCTTCCTTTCCCGAATATACATTTTTAGCCATCTTTTTATTTTATTTAAACTTATTTTTATACCGCCTTTCTACCATTCAAAGTGGTTTACAGCGAACCAACAAACCTAACAGGGCAGTGAGAAGCACTTTGTTGTACAGTGAAACAAAACATAGCAAAAGGTAACAGTAAGTATGTACAAGGTAACAAAAGATGCAGTCAACATTTATACATTGCACAGTTCTTGAGTCTGCTGACCGTGTGCAAGAAGATTGGCCTGTCTAGAGGCTGCTATGTGTCTTGTATTTCTGGGGCTGAAATTGTATTGAAATGAACCCGGAAGAGGTATGTTTTCAGTCTCTTCCGAAAATCACTTTGGTAAGGAATCCCATAGTGTGGGTGCAAATAGTACAAATGCATGGTTACAAGTGGACTGCTTGCTCTTAATTTTCTGAGCTGAGATGGAGAAGAGGTTGATAGTGCTATGTCTTCGTAATCTTTCATTCCTGGGTCTTGATATCAAGGTCTGGAGGCAAGTTGCTGACTCTGTGTAAGACTTTAAATGTTAAGATAAGTTCCTTGTATCTGATTCTTACTGTGATAGGGAGCCAGCAGAGCTTCCTTAGTATGGGAGTGATGTGAGCCCGGCAAGGGGCTCCGTAGATTATTTTTGCCGCAGTGTTCTGGGCCATCTGTAGAGGGTGAAGGGTGTGTTTAATGAGACCTTGATATATGATATTGCAATAATCTAGGATAGGGGTGATCATGGTCTGACGCACGGTCCAGAATAAATCTGGGGTTAATAGAGGGCAAAAATTCTTCAGAGTTCTTCATTTGTAGTATATGAATATCGCCGTACGCGTATAGGAACTTTATTAAAATATGTCACAGGGTTGTCTTTCAGAATCTGTTCTCATCACAGATTTTCCCTCCTACAATTTCTCCAGAAGATCTCAAAAATTGTTGGTGGATGCATTTAGAATCAGCAAGTTATTCCTCGGGACTACAAAAATATGTTTTGTTGTGCACTTTTTGTTTCACTTTCTATTCCTTTCCCCTGCCTCTTGTATTTATATCTAGACCCTCTCCTCCTTGTCCAAATCTACTCCATCTCCCATAATCATTAACCTCCTTGTACGTTTCCGGGGTAATTTTACAACTATATGGAAGGGTAAAACTCGTGCAGATGCTTTGTGAAGTCCACACATGCTTCCACTTTTGAGAAATTACCCCAGGAAATCTACGCACTTAGATTTAGACCTGCTATTTGGAGGGCACAAATATTTTTGAGTTTAAATGTGTGCATACTTCTATAAATTTAAAATTATGTACATAAGTGCAAAATTCTTCCGAACTCTATCCTGAAGAGTACCTCCTCAGTGGGTAAGCTTGCGCATATACAGGGTATTTCTGAATGAAGAGCACTCTTTGGCCTAAAGAAATCTCTTTGAAAATTTCTTTCCCTGTGATTACTATTCATGATGATATTGTTGAGCTGAATTTACTTTTTACAAAACTTCTTAAACCTTTTAAAAATCATTTTTATTTGGAAAAAAAACCCCAGATTTACATTTAAAAGAAATTCAATCTTTTTTACTTGAGAGTTTTTTCACAGTGTGTTTTAAAGAACTATAGATTTCATACTTTTTGCATTTAACTGCATTTCACTCCAGACCACTAATCTGACATTTGAAATTTGTATTTGAATATGAAATGGACAGATGTGTGGACACTTCACGAAGCCTAGTTTCCTTGTTTGAGCGCAAGCACTGACCTGTGACAGGACAGCTTTCACAGTGCTTGATGACTTCATAATGTGCTCTGACCTCGCTGGTCTGGGCTCCCAGGCACTGCTGGTTCCAGATAAGAATCCAATTTAAACTTTTAATTTTAAGTTTCCATCTGCTCTGCTGTGTTTTGTGGTAAATTAGTATCCTTTGTTATCTCTGAAAGATTTAGTAGTGTGTGTGTCTCTGCTGCTAGCTTTCTAATTATAGCTGGGTTTTAACTTGTGCTGTGGCTCTTTTGCCCACCTTTTTTCTTCCTCCGTGTGTCCTTTTTTTCTACTAATATTTCAACTCACCTGCTGACTTTTAATTCCTGCTTACCCACCCACCCCTCGGTTGACACTACTGATATCTCAATAGCACTAGTTTTTGAAGATGCACCCCCAACCTACCGAGGCTTCTCTCCTGCTTAACCATTTATCTTCTCTGATCTATATTCCTATGGCTCCACATCAGTTTGTCCTCTTAATGCGAACTCTCCCTTATCTTTTCCCTTCTTTCCACCAACTTGGATCCTCTACTCCTTATCACCCTTTCTCTATTTCTGTCACCTCTCCTGCCATTTTGTCTCTTACCTTATCACCTGCTCTTGAGATTCCACATTTTCTTCCTCTCATTCAGCCTTCTTCACTCTCTCTGAGAGGACTTCACCCCTGTCATCGTCATGCCACCTATTCTCTTCCCCACACCCTCCTGCTCCTCTCCTTCTTTCATCTGGAAATACCTATCCCAATCCTGGCCCCCCTAGGCATTTCAGTCACTCCCTCTGCAACCCCCTCTAATCTTATTCAAATCCCTCTCCTTCCTCCTTCCTTTTTTCATGCATCCTATGGAATGTCCACTCTGCCTTCAACTACCTTACCTTCCTTATCCTTCTAGTCCAGTCCAGATGCATAGGTTATGCATGTCTACCAGCAGATGGAGGCTGGGAAGCACTGACTTGATCTTTCTGATATCATGGTACAAAGGGGTCTGTGCAGCCTTGATCTCACCAGTATTTCTCAATCGGAGGTTTCTCAGACAGAGGTTGGCATAATCCTATGCAGTCTGGAATGGATGGAAGCTGAAGATAAGGATTTTGTTTTTTATTTGGAAGACTAAGAGCGCTCCCGGGTGCAGAAACTAGTGGTACTAGGTCCCTCCCCCTTCCCCCCCATCGGCACACACCTCTTTCCCTTTTTTGTGGGTGAACTATTTTGGTGTAGTTGAGAGGGAGTTAATTCCTCGTCCTCCTCCCGAGCTTGGATGGAGGCAGGGAGGACTAGTCTGCTGCTGTTTTAGGGGGGGGGGGGGGAGACAGCTTAATGAGTTGAGCAGATGTGCTGCGACTGCCCTGGGCATTGCTTGCCTTTATGGACTGCTGTTCTTGGAAAAACTCATGGGGCGCATATTTCTTTATGAGGTGCAAGGCTGAGGCTGCCATCCCCTTGAGTGAGGCAGCAGCTGGTAGGAGCGCAGATCTACTTTTGTCAGACAGGGTTTACTCTACCCTGAGGATGAATGTGACAGTAAGTACTGGGCCTCATTGTGGTAAGGGACAACCTCCGAAGACTTACATCAGTCACCTGTGCTTTTTGTTCTGGTCCAGTGTGTGGCACTAGACGGAGAGAGTCAGGGGCCGTTTCAGCAAAGGTATGTGGCCCGGTTACCTGCTTTGTGGTTTTGGAGGATTCCCTTAGTGTTTTGCAAGCCACCCCCCCCCCCCCCCCCGAAAAATCTCTTCTAAGAGGCCTGCAGCAGACATGGAAATTTCCAGAGCAGACATGTAGTTTAAGCAGCTGCGCAGCCGGTGTGGGTGACAGTTCAGTCTGTCTGGGGTTCACTCTCTCCCCCTTTTCTGTAGCAGTGATCTGGTTATATTATTCAGCTTGTCTGCCTCCAAATGAAGGAAACAATATGGACATAAAGACATAAATACTTAATTTGGGCTTTTCACTCAGGTAGCTGCCGTTCGCACCCAAACTCTCCTATTTTCCTTCACATTTTGGCCATGCCTTCTGCAGCTGCTGCTGGCTGGTCTGGCGTACACATGCTTAGAAGGTTTTTTTTCCTCCTCACGATTTGGCAAAAACAAAAAACAGAGGTCAGATGGGAGAGTAAGTCCACCTTGATTGGCTTCGTTCTCATCACATCTCAGGCATAGGTTGTCAGTGGTCATGCTGGTGGGAGGACCTGTAAGTCCTTAATGTAGGTTCTGGTTGCTCCTGTCAGCTGTCCTAGGCCATCTTGCTGCCGTGGACCCACTGCTGTGGGTTCAGCTCGAGGTCTGGTTTTTTTTGTCTGGTCTTTCTGAAGTGGCTTAGGGTCTTGTTTTCCCTTAGCACCTTCAGGTAGATGGGCCTACAGTAGTTGAGTCTGTGTGTCTTGTGGTGGAGTGCTTCTTTCACATTTTATTCCAAGGTTTCTACAACTTTGTTGGCTGTGGATGGCCCCTTTGGTTGGGGCGGAAGAGCTCCATCTTTTCCCACAGTGGCTAATCATGCTACTGTTCCCTACAGGGTTTTCATGCAGGAAGGCTCCTTGGAGGCATCCAATTTCTGGCATCTCTGCACAAGTGTGGTGGTATAAGCTTGTGGATGTTGCGCATTGTGCCCTATTCCTCACGCCTTGGCAAACTAAAGGACGACAGCAGTGAGCATGATGTGAAAAGTTGAAGGTGTGGTAAAAGTGTTTGATATTCTTTTGAGATCTGCTTTGTTACAGAAATACTGGTGATACTGAGGCTGCACAGGCCTCTTTGTACTATGACGTCAGAAAGATCAAGCCAGTCTTAGTCCCCATCTGCTGGTAGACATGCATAACCCACGCATCTGGATTGGACTGGACTGGAGGAACTCAAGGAAAGACAATCAGCAGGAAAGGTCTAATTTCACCTTTATTCATGATCTCTTTGTCTCTACTGCTCTACATCTTCTTGCTCTGACAGAGACCTGGCCTCTCCCTGATAACTCTGCTTCAATTGCTGCACTCTCTCATGGATCCTACCTTTTCTCCCATACACCTCGCCCAGTCATCCGCAGCAGTGGTGTTGAGCTGCTCCTCTCTTCTTCCTGCCTGTTCCAAACCCTCCTTCCACCTCAGTCTCACTCTTTTTCTTCCTTTGAAGTCCACTCCATTCGCCTATTTACTCCACCACTCCTCCAAATAGCTGCCATTTATCGACCCCTCCCCCCTGACAAGTCCACCTCTTTCTTTCTCACTGATTTTTGATTCCTGACTTTCCTTCAGTCTTCCCCCTCCTTAATTTTTGGGGATTTTAACATTAAGATTGATGACCCTTCTGATTCTTATGCCCCAAAGCTCCTTGTTTTAACCTCCTCATTCAGTCTCCAGCTGTGTTCTACTGCCTCTGCTCATCATCATGGTCACTGCCTTGACCTTGTCTTTTTCTCCAACTGCTCGCTCTCTAACTTCACCTTGGTTCTTCCCCTATATGACAATCATCTACTAACTTTCATTCTTACCCCCTCCTTTCCAGTCTTGTCCTGTCTCCACCAACACATTTAGGGACCTCTCTACTCGCTATTGCTGTCTCATCTCATCTCATCTCTTCCACTATGTTATCTGGATCCATTGATGAGACAGTCTCTTCCTATAACACTATACTTTGCTCTGCTCTGGATTCTCTCACTCCTTCCATTTCTTGCCCTGTGAGGCGTATTGTATCTCAGCCTTTGCTCTAGTCTATAATCCACTGCCTACATTCTTCCTATGCCTACACTGCTGAGCACTTGTGACTTAAATCCCATACCCTTGCTGACTTCCAACATTTCATATTCATGTTTACCACCTCCTAATCGGTCATAACACTTTCTAAACAAGAATACTATGTCATTCTTACAAACTCTCTTGCTTCTGACCCTTGCCGACTCTTTGCAACACTCCATTTTCTCCTCAAAGTACCTCCGTCCCCTACCCCTCCCTTCACTCTCTGCCCAAACCTTTCTATGGTAAGGTTCACAAGATTAATCTGGACTTCTCCAGAGCACCACTTCCACCTCAGTCTCCCCCACTTCCCTTTCACTCACAAATCCTTCCTTCAGCCTTCCACCCTTTTTTGCTTTTTTTTTAAATCACTGAAGAGGAAACTGCAGATCTTCTCTCCTCCTCTAAACTCATTTCCTGCTCTTCTGATCTCATCCCCACCCATCCACTAAGCTCTATCACTGCTGCTGTTGCCTCTTCCATTTGTCTCATTTTTAACCTATCGTTTTCCACAGGATCTGTTCCTGCAGCCTTCAAACATGCTGTGGTTACAACTCTCCCCAAGAACCTTCACAGGACTTTACCTGCTCTTCCAATTATCAACCCATTTCCCTTCTCCTTTTTGTGTCCAAACCACTCAAACCTGCAGTTCACTGCTGCCGTCTTGATTTTCTCTCCTCTCATGACATTCTGGATCCACTGCAATCTGGCTTTCATTTTGTTCATTCTACTGAAATGTCACTTGCCAAAGTCTCCAGTGATTTCTTCTTGGTAAATCCAAGGGCCTTTACGCAATCCTCATCCTTCTTGATCTAGCTGCTGTTTTTGGCACTGTTGATTACCATCTTCTCCTTGATACCCCATTTTCACTTGGCTTTAGGGGCTCTGTTCTGTCTTGCTTTTCCTCTTATCTCTCTCATCTCACTTTTAGTGTTTGCTCTGGTGGATCTTCTTCCACTGCTATCCCCCTTGCAGTAGCGGTACTTCAAGAATGTGTTTTGGGACCTTGCTCTATCCTCATTCCCATGATGTTCTAATTTCCTCTCATAGTTTTCATTACCATCTTTTTGCTGATGCTCTCTCAGATTTACCTCCCTGCACCTGAAATCTCTTCAGGAATCCAGGCCCATATCACAGCCTGCTTGTCTGATGCTGCTGCCTGGATGTCCTGCTGCCTTCTAAAACCGAACATAGCTAAGATAAAACTCATTATCTTTCCCCTTAAATCTACCTTAAATCCACTTCGCTCCTTCCTCCTATCTCTATTTTGGTGGATAACACTATCTTCCTTCCTGTTTCCTCAGCTCACATTCTTGGAGTCATCTTTGACTCTTCTCTCGCTTTCTCCCCACACATCCAACAGATAGGTAAAAACCTGTTTCTTTCTTTATAACATCAGCAAAATGTATCCCTTTGTTTCTGAACACATTACCAAGTTTCTTATCCACTCTCTAGTCGCCTCCCATTTAACTATTGCAACCTGCTCCTCACTGGTCTCCCCTTGAATCATCTCTTGCCTCTTCAGTCCATTCACAACTCAGCCGCAAATCTGATCTTCCGCCAGAGACACTATGCTTATGTAAACCTCTTCTCAAGCTACTTCACTGGCTCCCTATCCATTTCCAAACCCAGTTCAAACTTCTCCTACTGACTTACAATTAAATTCATTCTGCTACTCCTCATTACCTCTCTTCTCTTATCTCTCCCCATACCCCTCCTCAGGAACTCTGCTTGCCAGGTAAAGCCCTTCTATCTGTGCCCTTCTCTTCCACTGCCAACTCCAGACTGCCTTCTTTACACCTTGCAGCCTTGAATATCTGGAACTACCCGAGTCAGGCTCCATCTTTGTTCCTTTTCAAACAACCCACCTCTTTGTGGCTACTTTTGGATCCTGACCCTTTATTCTACTGTTTATCAACTATGTGTGTCAAAACCATTTCTGGTCCCCTCTTTGCTGTGTTTCTGTCTTGCATAGACTGTAAGCTCTATTTAACAAGGACTTTCTCCCATGTATATATGTGCAGCACTGCATATGCCTTGTAGCGCTATACAAATGATTAGTAGTAGCAACAGATGCGTGGCTTGACCTCTTCCTTTTCCTGCAGAAAAGAAAAAGAACATATTTGAAGTCTCTTGATTGTCTAGGGCATGTGAAGGGTGTGAGCCAGAGCTCTTCTGTCTGTGACAGAATTTGAATACTGTTGGATGTACAGTCTAAAGGTTACTGGGGACCACTCTTACAGAGGGAGATATTCAAAAATATTAGGATTTGATAAGATTAATTCTGAAGAAAGGAAACTGAGAATCTGTCCTCTGTCAAAACTCATTTCTGATGGAAGAAACAAACCTGCCATAGATCATGATCCCTTTGCTTTTCTAAATTGTTTGTTATTAGTGTGGAAAAAGGATATCAGAAGCGTGTGTTTCAGTTAAAAAGATGAACCATCCCTTTGTGAACGTCACTAGGATTCTCAGTAAAAAAGGAGTTAAAATAGCTTCCAAGAATTTTCAGGTATATTCGCAAGTGACTCGATCTTATTTGCATGAGCTTCTTGGATTCAGAAAATGCTGCAAATGGAATTGCTGATGAACCCAGCAGAATAGCAATGCGGAGAGTTCTGTACATATTCCCCATGTGCCCTATCTTGTTCATGGGTCTTTATGGCAGGAAACAGGAAAAGTTGTATAACTATTGACTTCAAAGTCCTTGGATAGACACTAATTTGGACAGACTTATTTGTTTATGCAATTTATGTTTGTTGTATGGGTTAAAGGTCCTTCCCTGCATTGCTTTACCATGGCTATATGAATGTCTAAGCCTCTGCTTCCCACATCTAAGGACCCCAAAGCCAGCTGGATTTTTCAAGAAATCCACAATGAACACATATGAAGGAATTTTACTTTGTTACTTCTCTTCAGAAGACAATGTGAACTGCCTGCCTGACAAGGTTCAAAGGTGTTGTCTTTCTCAAAGCAAATCATTTCAGACTGTTGTATGGTACTTTTTTGCAACTTCAATGTCTCCTCCTGCAACTGAAAATGCAAATGGTGGAAATTTGCTAGTTTCAAATGGACCTATTATCTGCTTCATTGTCATCAAATGTGTTAGTATTGATTAATAAATATTTTCTTCTCTTGTTCAAAAATCAGTTCTTCGTGAGATTTTTTGTTCATTACCGCATAGCATTTGAACCAGACCTAGCTTTCTGATGCTAGGTAGCCAAAATACCTTGATAGCCCTCTGACTTCATAATTCCTTTAATATGTTCCAGGTCTCCAGTTCCTGAGGCAGCAAAACAGTCCCACAACATTATGAAACCTCCACTATATTTAACTGTAGCTTCATTTCTTTGCCTGTAAATGTATTGCTGGTCTGCATTGCCAGAGAGCTCTAGTTTGAAACCATCTGTGCACAGTACATTTCCCAGAAGGATTGTGGTTTCTTAAGGTGGGTTTGGGGAAAGATCAGGCGTAACTTTTAAAGTCTGTCTTTGAGCAGTGTGTTCCTTCTTGGCCTGTGGAGATTATTGTTATTAGCAAATAAATATATAAATGCTTGATAGATCTAGGGATAATTGCTACTTCCCTCTTTTCCCAAGATTCTATAGGTCTAACTGTCAATGAACCACGTATGAGAGGGAGAGACAAGTCTGTGTATATATGAAAATTAGACTTTACTGCTGATAGAAAAATAATGCAGATATACGATAAATTAGAATTATGAGGTAGCAAGTAATATAGTACTATGATTACAATTATGATCATTAATCGCTGTTTTAGTAACCAAAGTCACTGATTCACTCTGCACTTAGACGTTCAGAAAATTGGCTGTCTGTCTGGCTAGGCCCACTCCCTGGAGAATGAAGACCAGTATCTTAGTTTTGCCAGGATGATTATGGCTGAGAAGTTGTCTCCGGAATGGCACAAAGTCCAAAGGATGGCAGTGGTCCAGTGCAGGCTGCGGGCATCCGGCCAAGCAGCGTGATAACACAGAGCTTTGATCTGTGGGAGAGATTCACTCCTTCCTGAGGTTATTCCTGGTCCTTGCACACTGTCTGACTTTTCAGCCAGAGACAGACAGGCAGTAGGGCTGAAGACTACAGAATCGCAGAGTGTGGCAGAAAGTGAAAGTAGTGCGCAAAGTCTCTAAGAGTGTTCTCTATCCAAAAGTGTCTGAATCCCTCCATGTTCAGCATATAATTCTTTGTCCTGACTTTCTCATCACAGCACAAGGATTGACTGGATACTGTGTGCCATCTTCAGTGAATCAGGTAACAGTTATCAAGTGGTCCTTCAAACAAAGGTCTATGGTGAGAGAAGGATGCTGGTATGCAGGTTCATACATTGTTGCAAATGCTAGGACCAGTAGTACAGTCTCTGGCCTCAGCAGCGAGTTCTTTTGCATGTAGTCATAGCTGGAAACAATAGCTCTGCTGTAAGGCTCATAATTGATCTGCAGGTTTGACTCTTCAACAGCAGAAAAGAGTTCCATCTTGTAACAGGCTACAGATACCAGCCCTATAAACCTTTACCCATGAAGTCCTTCTTTGTTTAGCGCACAGCATATGGTGAAGGCAGGGCCGGCTCAACCACTAGGCAAAATGGGTGGTCGCCTAGGGCAGTAACTTCTGGAGGACAGCAAAAGCAGGCCATTCAAAATTAAATAATAGATTTTGACAGGCAGAAGGTATAAAACTTGAGGTTTACCTAGATCTCCAACATTTTGTACTAAGTCTTTGGCCGGCCTTGGGTGCAGGTTGAAACCATCACTCCAGATTGCTCCTGGCAGCCTTAAGCTCTTTGGATGTATGTGATGTTTTTCCAACTATCCAACCTTTGAAGACTTGTTGAATTAATTTTCCTCTTCCCACCACATCCTGGGAAGTTCTTGATAGTTTCATGAGCAGAAAACCTCTTAATAACATTGCAAACTATGGACACAGGAATCTCAAGGTCTTTGGAGATGGCCTTGTATCCTTTTGATGTTTAGTGATAATGGCTTTTCTGATGGTCTCAGGCAGCTCTCTTGCCTTCACCATTGTGAAAATGGAACAAGGAGTGAATGTGGCCATTTTAAACATTAGAGCCATCATTCATTGGTTGATTAAAGTCATGTGAGTACTGACACTTGATCAGAGGTGCATCTAATTTTATTGCAATGGGAATGTGGTTCTTCTGTTCAAACTGATTTGTTTATAAGGGTGGTAATAATTATGTCCTGGCAATATCCCATTTTTTATACTATTTCCTACTATTTCCTTTTTTAATTGGTCTTGTTTTATTTGATTCTTTTATATGTCAAATATATGTGCATATATGTCCAAAGCAATTTCACTGGTCACTTTTCTTTAGGATATATTGGACATTAACACTAGAAGCCCTAAAGTGTGTCAATTGATGCAAATGCATCTTCGAAGTTGTATACCAGCGCCACTTCTAGAACCATGTTAGTCATGTTCCATGACTTTGTTAGCAAGGTCAAGATGTTCAAATATGTGCATTGAAAACACTGGTCAACAAATTTTTACAAAAGTCATGTTACTGAAATAGAAATAGAAATAGTCATTTCATATCAATTTTTATATGCTGAACACGAATATGACAGTGAAATTGCAAAGTTGGCTCTAGTGTTTTTGTAATCTACAAGAATTAATGTTTACATCACGAAATGCATGTCAATAGTAAATATAATAGGCTTTCGGTTAATACCTGTAAAAAAACAAATCATAGACTACGTCTTAGGTTTTTTCGCCTGTCTCTTGTACAGCTGTTCGGGAGCTTCTCTGGGGAGTGTCCAGCAGTAGTCAGCCAGCATTGTAGTGGACCATTTTCCCTGGTATCTTTGCTCCATCGTTGCGATATCCTGGTGAAAACGTTCGCCCTGTTCATCACTAACCATACCACAGTTGTCAGGAAAGAAACTGAGATGGGAATCAAGGAAATGGATCTTTAGAGACATATTGCAGCCAAGTTTCTGATACTGCATCAGCATGTCTTCTACTAGTTCCTTGTAGTTTTCTGCCCTAACATTCCCAAGAAAGTTTGTTGACACTAGACGTAAAGCATTCCATGCTTGTTTTGCATCACCCTGCAGCAAGTTGTTGAACCAGTCATCTCTGAAGAGCTCTCGAATCTGAGGACCCACAAAAACTCCCTCTTTAATCTTTGCTTCACTGAGTCGAGGGAATTTTTCATGCAGGTATCGGAAAGCTGGCGAAGTGCGGTCCATGGCTTTCACAAAGTTTTTCATCAAACCTAGTTTGATGTGAAGGGGTGGTAGCAGGATTTTGTGAGCCTCAACCAGAGCTGGGTGCTGGATATTATTCTCTCCAACTGTTACATTTTGTCTGTGATTCCATTCTTTCCGCAAGTAGTGCCAATCCCATGCTCGACTATCCCACTCACATAAGAAACACATGTATTTTATATATCCCTGCTGCAGTCCCATTAAAAGGGCAACAACCTTCAAGTCACCACAGAGGTGCCAGCTGTACTTGTTATAGTTAATGGAAGTCAGTAGATGCTTTAAGTTATCGTATGTCTCTTTCATGTGGACGGCATGCGCTACTGGAATAGATGGAAGATGGTTTCCATTATTCAAAATCACAGCCTTCAGACTCAGTTTCGAAGAGTCTATAAATAGTCTCCAGTCTTGTGGATCATGAGTGATTTTTAAGGCATTCATGAGGCTTTCAATATCGGAACAGAATACCAGATTACTTTCCTTTCTGACTGCGTATAGTACACTGCTGACGTCAGATGGCTTCAGCAGCCGTCTGACAGTAGTATTGCATTGCATCAGAAAATGATGCAATCAACTCTGGATGATGTGTGCATGCTGGTATTATGCTATATGATGCAATATTACATCATTCAAGGCTTATTTGGGATGTTGTTGATGTCCTACTGGATAAATTTACACGGTGAAACATCAAAAATGAACTGCATGCAATATCTTCAAAACGAGAGCCAATAATTTTTTTTTAATATTATATTCGTGTTCAGCTCACCAAGATACTACAGATTAGGGCCTTTTAAAGTCAGTAACGATTTCAATGTTGACCAGTGAAATTAATGACAGATGCACCACCTAGTGGGAAAATGAATTTATACCTAGAAGCCCCAAAGGACGTCAATTGACGCACTCAATTGTCTTGGATGCGTCAATTGACGTACTTTGGGGCTTCTAGGTATAAATTCATGTTCCCACTAGGTGGCGCATCTCAATCACTTTTTAAAGTTTTACTCAGACATTACAAACAAACACACATTGACGTCTTGTAATGACATCACATACTGCACGTATTTAACAAATAAGTAACTTCACATTAATTCACATCGGCATTTCATGCTAAAAGCAGTCGTCGTGATAATGAGTCAATTGACACACTTTGAGGTTTCTAGGTAAAATTCCTTTTGGGGCTTCTAGTGTTAAGGGGTTGAACTGCAAGAGTGCCAATAATGTTGACCACAACTGAACTTAAAGCTGGCACAGGATAAGCAAAGAGGATCCTTAGTTATGAAGAAGTGAATGGCATAACAGAGTTTGCTTGGGCTTTAGGTGATGCAATAGAAATAAAACTGATAGGCAGCGTGGGCCATATCTATTGTTGTGCTTTTTTTTGAATCACTTAGTATTTTATTAACTAAGGTCTTGGGATACACTTAAACATCCATTGCTTCAGAAAATCCAAGTTATTAATGTCCCTGCTTAATGTGCATTACCAAGTTTAAATTATAATAGAAACCACTTTGACTGAAATGATAAAGCGGTATAAAAAAACCTGTTAAATAAATTAAATAAATAAATACAGCTCTACCAGCCTATAAATAAACACTGGTATAACACTGGCTTATAGTATTTGTGATTATTGTTTGCATCACCAGGAAGCACGTTTGTGGTTTTCTATTTATACTACACTTCATTTCCCATGCTAGACATGTTCTGCAACATATGCAAACTACAATCTATTCTCCGTATTATTTGTATAATGCATAGATGTATATAGCATGGTACAGAGACACATGAAGGAAATTTTAAGAATGGGTGCCTAGGCTATCAAGGCACATAGGCGCATATTGGGGTAAGTTTATAAAGTCTTTTTTGTGCATCTGTGGCCTTCTATACATTACTGAGTGCCTTAAATGTTCATACATTGTCATGAAGGCATGTACTTTGATGGTAGGCGTAGTCTGGGCTGAATGCAGTCAGAGTTCGCAAGTATGCTGGTGGATTATAAAATACCTTAAGTTGCAGACATACTTGCAAATGTGAAGTAGCATTTTAGAAATGGTGTTCAAGTGCAATCTGGGATGTCCAGGACAAAATGTGCAGAGAAGTGCTGGGGACGTCTGTTTCAGCCTGATTATAGAAACATAGAAGTCCCCCGCATAGACAATATGCTACTATATCTGTCAAGTTACCAAAAGGTAAACAGATCCCATAAACAGATCTGCTGTCTCTCACTAAGGGCGGTATATCAATTTCTAATAAATGAAATGCTGCTTATCCAAAGGGTAAGCAGTGGATTTCCCCAGTTCATTTTAATAATGGGGTATGGATGTTTCCTCCCGGAACTTGTCCAAACCTCTTTTAAACCCAGCTACACTAACAGCTTTTGCCACATCCTTTGGCAATGAATTCCAGAGTTTATGCGTTGAGTGAAAAAATATTTTCTCCAATTAGTCTTATGAGAGAAGGCTGACAGTGGAAGCTCTATTTGATTGCCTTTGACTAAACATTCCCGACAAGGGGTACCCCCTGGAGATGGTGAACAGCTGAGAACTGTCTGAGATTTGGACTGACTTGGATTCAGATGGCTTGGCACTGGGCTCTGATGTGAATGAAGAAGTTCTCTCTCTTTCAGAGGATTGTGAAGCAGCTGGTGCGATCCACCTATTCCGGAAGGAGAAGCTTGCGGTGTTGATTGCCAGGGTCTCATCCGCCTTGAACTTGATGGATGCTCCCAGAATGGAGCAGGAATGAAAGGTGCACCCGCTCATTCAAGGAGTGTGGAAAGCCACTATGATCTTCCCGTTCCTGGATGTGATCAAGGATATGATCTGGTTGGAATGGGATTCTCCTGACTCCTTGCCTAAAGGGCTAAGGGTGTGCCTAAAGGGCTACGGGTGTGTAAGAATATCTATGCTCTCCCGGAGAAGGAGTGAGTTGGGTGGCTTGATATTCCCAAGGTGGATACGCAGGTCATGATGGTTATCAGATGGGCTACCATTCATATGAAAGGCAGATCGGCCTTAAAGGATGTTCTGGACCGAAAAGTTGATTTGTTTTTGAAGAACCAGTTCTCTGTGGTGGCTGCTATTCTTCAACTGGCAGTATGTGCCAGCCTGATGTCTCAAGCCCAGCTCCAGTGGATTCAGTCTCTTCTGCCGAATGATACTCCCTCTCTTTTGGAGTCTGCTATGGCCTTCTTTTCTGATGCCATGTATGACCTGGTACATTTGGTGACCAGGGATAGTGCCCTGATTATGGTATCATGGCATTAGATTTGGCTCCGGCACTTGGCGGTGGACCAATCTTCCAAAGCCCAGTAGGCCCAACTGGCTTTGAAGGAGATGCTTATTTTTGGAGCCGATTTGGAGAAGTTGGTGAAGGACCTGGGTGAGACAAAATCTTACTGCCTTCCAGAGGACAGGCCCTTGAAGTGGGCTGGCATCCCTTTCTTCTCAGCCTCTGTCCGTCCACTGTGGGCACACTGTTTGGGACCCTGGGGTCTTGGGACTCTCATCATTATCGATCTAAAAAACCTTTCTTCCACTGTGCTTCCAGGCTTCAGGTTCGTTCTCAGTCGTGGAGTGCGTGGGGCTAGGGACTCGGTCCCCTCCAGAGGAGAACCCTCACAGGCTGCGCAATGAAGGTTTGGGGGCCCATTCCCTGTTTTTTCCAGTTGAAGGCAGGCTTCACCTTTTCTTTCAGGAATAGGCCCGGGTTAGCAAAGATCACTGAGTGCTAGACACCATTCAGTTTGGCTATGTCCTAGAATGCAAAGAGCTGATTCCAGATGCCTTTGTCATTTCCCCTTGTGGGCCTGCAATCAAAAGTGCTGCTGTGCGGATGACCGTGGACAAGTTGCTGCTTCTAAAGGAAGGCGGTGGTGACCATCCCTCTGGACGAGCAGGCCAAGGGCAGATAGTCCATCTACTTTGTGGTGCCATAAAAGAACGGTTCCTTTTGGCCCATTATGGACTTCAAGGGTGTCAATGAGCACTTGTGTGTCCTGCGCTTGTGGATGGAAACCTTGCACTCCATGATTAAAGCAGGTCGCCATGGGAAGTTCTTGTCTTCTCTGCATCAGGCCAAGGCATATTTTCATATCCCGATATGGGTGGGTCAACAAAGGTATCTGCATTTTGCTGTGCTTGGCTCTCACTATCAGTTCATCGCCCTCCCTTTCCTGCTATCCACCGTCCCGAGGATGTTCACCAAGATCATGGTGGTGGTGGCTGAAGTCCCTCTATATCTGACTGACTGGCTCATCCTGGCCCATTCCCTTTCACAAGCGTCTTGCATGGCATCCCGAGTGGTATCTATTTTGGAAAGCCTTGGCTGGTTGATCAATCAGGGAAAGAGCCAGCAGTTGCCTTCCCATTCCCTGGAGTTTCTAGGAGCATGTTTTGACATTTGCGTGGGCAGAGTTTTCTTGCCAGAGGAGAAAGTCAAAAGACTGTTGGATTGCCCAGCACTGTTCTATGTGCAGCAGACTCCCAGAGTCTGGGATTATCTTCAGCTCCTCGGATTGGTAGCTGCGACCACAGAGATGGTGCCATGGGCGAGTGCTCTCATGTGACAGTTTCAGCGGTCCTTGTTGACTTGGTGGTCCCCGGTTCCCAGGAATTTGAGTACAGGCTTCTGATGATGGTGATGTCTAGCCTGCAGTGGTGGCAGCAGTCCTGTGATCTGAGGAAGGACGTGCTGCTGGACAATTTCTTCCAGATCCTTCTGACAATGGATGCTAGTCTCTCGTGCTGGGGAACCCATTGCTAAGACCACACAGCCCAGGGCCGTTGGAACTGCAGGGAAGTGGTGTGTTTATGTTTATGTTTATTTAAAAACTTTATATACCGCCCATCACAGAGTGTCAGAGCGGTTTACAATCATAAAAATCATAAAATGCTGCAGAAAAAGAAAGAGAACGCCAATTTAAAAGTTTCAAAGGAGGAGAAAAGGACAGAGATCAGAAAAGAGGAAAACAGGACAGCCGAGAAACACAAAAAAGATTAATTATGTTGTTCTTTGAGGAAGGAGAGAAGCAGGGGGAGAGGAGGGGATAGGGCGATTGAATGCCATACAGAAAAGGTGTGCTTTTAATTGGGTTTTGAAGGATTGGAAAGAAGGATCTAATCGGAGGGCCATCAGTTTGACTCTTCTATGTTTCCGGCCCCTGGTTGAGGGCCGGGCAGTTTGAGTGTTTTTGGACAATGCTTATGTCAATCGGCAAAGCAGCACAAGGAGTTTTGGGGTAGCTCAGGAGATAGTTCTTCTGTTTGCCTGGGTGGAGAACAACCTACTAGCCTTGTTGGCTCAGCACATTGCCGGGGTGTAAAATGTGGAAGTGAACTTCCTCAACCATCACTGTCTGGATCCTGGAGAGTGGGAGTTGAGTCAGGAGGTGTTTCAGTTGATTTTGCGCCACTGATGTTGACCCGCCTCAATGCCAAAGTGTGCAGTTTCTTCAGTTGCCGCAAAGAGACGGGGTCCAAGGACATTAACGCCCTGGCCCAGCCTTGGCCAAGTCAGCACCTCCTGTATGTGTTTACTCTGTGGCCCCTGATGGGGCATGTGATTTGGCGAATAGAACACCACCTGGGCAGGATTGTTCTGGTGGTGCTGGGTGGATCGAGGAGAGCATGTTTCGGAGACCTGATGCGGCTCCTTCTCTTCGGTTGCCTCTGCCTCTGGGCCTATTGCGATAGGAATTTATGATTTTGTTCTTAAAGGAGATGGCTAGCATGTAAGGGCTACTCTCCAGCGGTGGTTTCCACTGTGCTGGGAGCCCAGAGGAGGTCTACCAAGCTAGCATACATGCGAATGTGGTGCCTCTTTGAGTGATGGTGTGGCGCTCAACAGTTGGCTCCGGATAAAGTGCATCTCTCTTGGCCTTTCTATAGGATGGTCTGGAGAGGGGCCTTTCTCTTAGCTCTCTGAAAGTTCTGGTGGCAGCTTTGGCCTGTTTCCGAGGTCTGGCTGCTGCTAAGTCTCTATCCTTGCACCTGGATGTCTCGTGCTTTCTCCAGGGGGTTCAGCATCTGCATCTTCTCCTCCAGTCTGTGATCCCTTCCTGGGATCTGTGTCTGGTGCTCAGGACCCTTTTGAGCCATTTAAGTGCATTGCTGTTAAGGATGTGATGCACAAGACAATTTGTTCTGCAAGGCATATTTCCAAGCTGCAGGCTGTCTTGCCGAGATCCTTATCTGTCTTTTTCAAAGGAGGCCTTTTCCATTTGACTTTTTCCTTCCTTCTTCCCTAAGATGCTTTCTCCTGTTATTGTGAACCAGGTGATCTGCCTGCCCTCCTTCTCTAAGGTGCAGTGTTGGGGAAGGATAAGTATTTTTATCTTTTGGATGTCCAGAGCATGCTTCTCCAGTACTTGGATGTCACAAGTCTGACCATCACCTTGTGCTGTTTGATGGCCTGCGCAAGAGTGATGCAGCAGCCAAGTTGACTTTGGGGCGCTGGATTAAGGAGGCCATTGCCTTGGCATATTAATTGTGGCTAGTTCCAGAGGGTTTGCACGCTCATTCTACCCAAGCACAAGCATCCTCGTGGCGGAGTGGAGCTCTGTAGTTCCTGCATATATTTGTTGGGCAGCATCGTGGGCATTACTTTCCACTTTTGTCATGCATTACCACTTGGATGCTTATGCATGGGCGGACACGGTCTTTGGCTCAAGGATTTTGCAAACTGCTGTGTCTTCTTCCTGCCCTTTGGAATCATAGCCTTGGTATGTCCTACTTGTTTGGACTAGTATATCAGGATGCTATGGAAGGTGACATTTTTCTTACCAAATAATGTCCTTTTCTTGAGTTTTGCCAGACCAGTCTAGGGCCAGCCCCTGGAATTGTATTTGCTCCATTCTTATGTGGCACCCTTGGGTCCACTATGATTTTTTACTTGGCTCTGCAGGTTCATCGTCTTCTACTGACAGCCTTCTGTTTATGCTTTCCTGTACATAGTTCTTTACTGTTTGATTACTCATTATTGCCCATGTTGAGGTAGTGTGAAGTTTGCCATGTTCTATATGCTTTGGGACAGATCCTGAAGAGACTTCTGGTGGCTGAGGCAAATAGAGGCCTGGAAGTGATGTCGTTGAAATCTGGGATTTTCATTGGTTCTTTGATCTCATCAATCTGTTGGTAGGGGAACACAGCACACTTGTCTGGACTGGTCTAGCAGTATTCAAGGAAAGGACATTATCTGGTAATTAAAAAGTCACCTTGAGTTGTTCTTCCCTAAGTGCATAACCTTGCATGTGTCCACATTGAATGAATTTCATCTGACATTTGGATGTCCAGTCTCCCAATTTCTTGAGTTCTCTTGCAATTTTCCACAATCCTCTTGTGTTTTAACAACTTTGAATAATTTTCGGTCATCTGCAAATTTGATCACCTCACTCGTTCCCATTTCCAGGTCATTTATCGATATATTAAAAATCAGCGGGCCCTGCACAAATCCCTCTGATACTCCACTATTCACCTTTCTGCATTGAGAAAATTGGCCATTGAGTCCTACTCTGTTTTTTATCTTTGAACCTGTTCCCAGTCCACAATAGTACACTGCCTTCTATCCCATGACTTTTAAATTTCCTCAAACGTTTCTGATGAGGAACCTTAAAAAAACCAAACAGATTAATGAGCTAAGACTTTCCTTGGTTAAATCCATGTTGGCTTTGTCCCATTATGCCATGGCTATCTATATGTTCATTCATTTTGCCTGATACTGATGTCAGAAATTTAATTTCCTGGATCACCCCTGGAACCTATTTTTAAATACTAGCCTTACTTTGGCCAATCTGCAATCTTCATAGATTGGAAGTTCATACACCAGGGACAGCTCCGGATCTGTCTTCTAAAATGCCTCTGGAGACATCTTTGTGATTTGGATGTCTGCATACCTGTTTGAAGCCCAAAGCACAAAAAGCCCTTTTAAAATAATCTCCTTCATGCACAAATATTTACACCTGCTCAAGAACAGGTGGAAATATTTGCACACCTGCATTCAAGGTACGGTTTCTGCCATTCACAGTAGTGTTTCATAGAGACAAAGAGGTGCCTGTGAGTCTTTATGAAACCTCATGTTGAGCCTCGTCTATATGCCTCGTTGTACTTTTCTAAAATTATTCTAAGGTAGATCTAATTGTGTGCATCTATGTTCCTTGAAGGATTAGCTGCATATGTGTATATTTTATAAAGCAGATGTATAAATGCCAGTCCTGTCCCCCCTTCGTGTACATGTATTTCATGTAAAAGTAGGCACTGTGGGGGTAATTTTATAAAAAGCAGTCTAGATTTACATGTTCATAATGCATGCAAATCTAGGCATTTTGGTCATGCATTTGTATAAGTGACCATTTCCACAGTTACTTGATTCAGTTGTGACTCTGTAAGAATGTGCATTGGGCTGATCACTTGTGCTTACACCGTGTGCCTACGTTGAAGGTGTAGATATTCACGCCAGCTCAGAGGCAAGAATAAATGTTAGATGTAAAGTACACGCATGTGTGTATGTTATAAAGTACGCACACAAATTGTGTCTCTGTCTTTGCTCCTCTCAAACATCTCCCCTGAGCACTCCTGCTCTACCAGTATGCATCTACCTGCAGCGTGTGCACTTTTACGCAGAAACAATTTTTATAAGAGGCCTTTTATGTGTGGAAAAAGACTAAAACTGGCGCCTCTGTGTTTCTACAGTTTACACAGATACTCCAGGAGCCTACTGATACACATAAAACTGCTCAGTTTCCTTATAACATTGCCCACATAATGGTAATCTCACTCCTTGGAGCTTACAGGCTTGTTGCTAAACAATGACAAGCAAGAAGCTTCCAATTAGGGCAGCCAGGCATGACAAGAGATTTAAGACACTTGAGGAGAGACAGTTTTTTTCCTTGAGTATTATCCGATTGGATATTTGAGATATGCATGTGTTTTTTTTCTTTTTGAGTTCAAATATCTTTATTAACACTTTCAACAGTTTTATCAACACATTGTCCTCAGCTGTACTAGCTGTCATTACAACATCAATGCACTGTTGATGCTTCCACATATGTACCTAGTTTCCTCTACCTCTGCAGCAACGTATTCTCCTTTCCTCCCCATAGCAACAGCCAGGATATGGATATATTTCAAAGAGAACTGTGACTATATATGCTCAGCTTTCTTTCCTCCTCCTAGGTACTCTTCCCCACACCCCCCCCCCCCCGCCCCCCGCCATCTCCTGGCAATCTTCTTCTCCTAGACGCAACACTAGGACCCTACCATCAGCCATCAGGACATCCTCTCTCTGGCTTTGGCCTTGCCAGTGAAAGGTGCCACAAATTCCTTGATGAATTTGGCTGGTGTGACTTCCGCAGCTCCCACTTCTGGCCTCCACCAGCATTTCTTTCATCGGCTGCCAGGCCATAAATTGTAGGCCCCTGTGCCATCTATGCCTGGGATTTTGCCAGCTCTGGTGATGGTCCTCGGAGTAGCAGCTTCCTAAAACCCTTTGCTATATTTTCAGATGTACAAAAGATGAAGCCTCATATGTTCCTTAAGGAAGCAGAGTTAATTGTGAGTGTAGCATTAAGTAAGTAATTTTATAAACCTTTTTTTATATATAAAAGTTGATTTACGCATGTAAAAGGCTAAAAGTAAGCCCAGTGCAAGTAGGTGCATACTTGTAGAGAAGGTGGGGGGGGGGGGGGGGCATGAAGGTGTAGCATGAGCGGAGACGCAAGTTACGCATATACTTTATGTGCTAATACTGAGGCCTACTTCTAAGCAGGCGTAAATGTCAGCACATGCAATATAGGTGCTATTTTTGCAGGATTTGTGATAGTGTTTTATAAAATAGGCTAAAAATTGGCACCTATGTGGCCTCACACATAAGTGATCTGTTATAAAAATGACTCTCTAAAAGCCTTCTGTATCATGAAAATCTGTGTAAATTAGGGAAGGGATTATCTCCTGAAACTGAGTGCACTTTGTCCTGTTTTGGGAAACCGGAGCTGATAAGGAGAGTGAATAGCACTCAACTCCTGTCTTGCCTCAGTCGCTTCCTGCTTCGACCAAAATTTTCTTCACATCAACCCCACCAAATCCTCCGCTATTTGGTTCTCCTTCGGTGTCTCCTCTCCTGATCTATCCCCTGTTATGTCCACTTGCCCCATCCCCCTGGTTCCAACCCTTCAGTATCTGGGTATTACCTTGGACTCCTCCCTCTCTTTTCACCAACATATCTCTTCAGTGGTGCATACTTCCTTTTTTCACCGTCGGATCAAAGCTATTCGGTCATTTCTCCCTACTTCCTCTGTTACCACCCTTGTCCTATCGCTTGTGATCACCTGCTTTGACTATTGCAATGCTATTTTTGCAGGTCTTCCTTATTGTCAGCTTTGCCGTCTCCAGCTAGTCCAAAACACAGCCGCTCATCTTATCATTCATTCCCCTGCTCATTCCCATGTAACTCCCTGCCTTTTCTCTCTTCACTGGCTTCCGGTCACATGGCACCTGTCTTTTCCTACCCTCCCCTTCTCAGGCCCACCTCGAACTCGCTCGTCATTCCGCGTTTTTCTTCCTAAGCCCCGCTCTATGGAATTCGCTCCCGCAGTCCCTTCGCACTGAGCTATATTTCCCCCGTTTCAAAGCACTTCTAAAAACTCACCTTTTTTGCCAGTCCTATGATCTTCCTGTTCCTGCCGATGGCCTCGCCTCCCCTAGCTGTGCCTCCCACCCTTCATAATTTTCTACCCCTACAATTAGGTCATTCCATCGCGCCCCCTCTTTTTATTTTTTTGTCTTTTTGTCTAAAAAAGCTTAATATCTGGCTCTGTCCCTGTCCTCTGTTTCGTTCTGCTTTTTCTATCCCTGTCCTATCTGCTGATGGCGTTCCTTTCTGGCTTTATTTTTCAGTAGCCAATTATATATTTTTTTATTGTACACCGCCCTGACGCTCCGGCATGGGTGATATATCAAACCTCACAAATAAAGATAAAGACATTTGTTGACTCTCTTGTACAAGCCACAAGTACAAAGACTGAAAGCTGTAAATATGGAGATGTGGCATGTACTACTGCCCCATTAATAGACGTTCAGTGACATGAAACTCTTATACAATGGATTGTATTCAGTAAATAAAGAGCAAAACTGTTTACAAAACCAGTACTACAAATCCAGTGATCCAGTTCATCATTGCTATGGAGTCCTTTTGTTACAGTGTGCTAGTTTTAGCACTGAATGTGCATTAAGTGCAAAATCCTAAACACACGATAGGTGTAAAGCCTCTGCAGTATGTGCTGGGGGATGTGGCCAGCTTCTGCTGTGCAGATTCATATCCTAATGCAATGCTCCAGTAACGTGGATGCCCTTAGCGCCACCATTGAGATGTCATTAAGTGCACCTGCTCTAATTGCAGCATTGACAGTTTGTGCCGTATTCCCCCACGCGAACTGCAGTGTGCTCTCCACTCCTAAGCCGCCCATTCCCCACCTGACTGTGCGATTTGCAGTTCCCACCAGAATTAGCGCGTGGTAATTGTCATGTCTGTGCAGGGACAATTACGCATGCTAAAATGCACGTTAACCATTTAGTGCACTTTAGTAAAGGGGCCCTTGTGTTTTGTTATGCACTTTCCAAATTACAATTTCTGCACTTGTTTAAGAAAGTTTAAAATTGTGTTTAGTAGATGCTAAATTGATTAGTATCCAGAATGGAGGGCAACGAGTATAGCTTTCAAGAAAAGTGCTTGAAATACTGTCATTCGGGGACCTGTATAGTAATTTATAGATTTTGGGGTATCAATACTTGTCTCTTTCAAAGCATACCCTGCAGTTATCCCTGTTCCCATGAATAGTTTCTGCAGTGGTCAAAATAATTCTTTTTCTAGAGCTCCACTGAAATCCCATCTGGTGCTAGAGTCTTATTTTTCTGCACTTTTTATAACGTTATGCAGTTCCTCTGTAGTAAATGACTTATCCAGGTTTTTCTTGGATTAAATATCCAATTTTTGAGATTTATTTGTGCCAAATATTGATTTATAACTTTCTCATCCACCAACAACTTTGATGTGTAAAGTTCCATATAAAGGGCTTGAACGTTGCCTTTAATCTCTTCTGGGTTCCGCATCCATGAGTATGCATTCACTATGAAACAAACCAGAGGGGTTCTTTTGAAGGATGAGTTGGAGTTACTAAAATTCAGAACATTATAGCTGTGCTAAATGGAAATAACTGTAGAAGATCCATCAATCAGGACTTGATAGTTAACCTAGATGCCGAAAAAGCATTTGACCAAATGATTTGGAAGTAAATGTTTTGGGTGTTAGATAAGCTAGGTATCAAAAGGGAGATATAGTGAAAGGAATCTCTCTTATTATATACCCCTCCTAGAGCTAGACATTCGTCACTAGTATTACTAACACTGAACTATAAGAACAATGGGTTAAGAAGCAGGGAAACTAGAATTCAGATCTCACTTCTGCCACTAATATGCCTTGGGCAAGTCATTACCTCCCAATACGTCAGGTACCCACTTAGATTGTAAGCTCTTAAGGGAAGGGACATATTGTATCTGAATATTTATCAGCACTGCCTGGTCCAATAGCAATATGAAAATAAGTATTATTATGATAATATTTACACAGCTTGAAACTTTTGCAAGTTTAAAAACCAGTTTTTGAAAAATGCAGAGCAATGCTTGTGTTCCCCAAAAGTTAATTAGCACCTGGTAAGGCAGATTCTCATTTAAGGTGACTTTAAAACAAAATATCTGGGTGTATTGTGAAGACTTTGATGCAGAACGGTATGGAAAGTAGGATATCGAGTTTTGCTAATAAATAAGTATACATCAGATTTATGAAGAAAACTTTAGAGAAACTGATATACAAGTCATAATGTAGTTATCCATTACAGGTAAAAATACATTATATAAAAAAGGCACTTCACCAAACAGTTCTTTTAAATTGCAAGTGCTCCCGGGTTGGATTAACTGAATTAAGACCATGTTGTTAAAATGTATTTGGCATAGGAAAGGTATCCGAGTGAACTGCGATAAACACATGAGAGGCAAAGAATGACGCCTGTTAAATGTGTTTTCTTCTGTGAATGGTACACATAGCAGTATAAATATTGGACTTCAAATATGGCATGAGCTATGATGCCTCCTCCCTCACTGAGGGGAATCTGTCACCATAGCAATTCAGCCATGCCCAAAAAGGCTAGGGAAAACCCATAATAAGACCAGTAGTTTTAGTTTGGAAATGTTTTCACAAATGGTGGGGGAGAGACGTTAATAAATCCCAGTGTTTGCTTATTGAGTTCTTCACTGGAATGGCCAACCAAATGCTTGGGCACATAAGAGTTTTTTTTTGATGAAGCTTTAACTACGTACACACCAGGGCCCCCTTTTCTTAAAGTATAGTAAGGTTTTGCAGTCACTGTGTATTATTTGCCATAATTAGCACACATTAGCCACAGAACCTTTGCTTTAAGTCTGGGGGCATTCCCTGTGTTTTTAGGAGGGCTGCTATGGACTTAACACAGAGAAAAAGGCATTCCTGCGTATTAACGATGCAAGAGATAACACGTCATGCAGTTAGCTACACATCTCAAGTTTTTCAACCATCTAAACCTGAAAACTATATCCCGCAAATAATATTCCAATTCTAAAGAGATATACCTACTGAAAATTAATTTTTGTCGGAACTAATGCCATGAAGATAAAAATCTTCTCGTAGCATGACGTTCCTTTTATTTCTTTTATTAGTCTAGGGACGCAACCCCAAAAACAATACCCAGGGGATATAAAAATCCTTAGGGTACAATCGATTTAGTGAAGGAAATAAATCCAAAACGGACTATAAGGATCCTGATTCCTCTCAAGTTGGCACAGCTGTTCTGCGCTATCTGCTGTGTTAACAGTTAATGCATGGTAACAACCTCTGTGTTAAGTGCAAGGCCTATGCCCCACCCCAAATGGCATTTTCTGCACTAGCTTTTTAACACGGCAATTAGACGGCACCCTGCCCTCTTTTGATACAAACTGGAAAGGTTGAGAATGGTAGTGGTGGACTATGTGGAAGCCTAGAAGAGATTCTTTATATCATTATCTAATCAGAAAAAGAAAATACTAGTGGAGCTAAAATGCTAAATAATATGGTGTAATATTCATTGTTTATATTTGTGACATATGATGGAGTATGAATAGAGGCAGGGCAGGGAAGGAGGAAGAGGGGGCGAGAGAAACGGGGAAAGATGAAGGGCCCGAATTTCAGTTGGGTGGTGTTATGTGTGTGTTGACACATAGCTCGCCCACCCCCCGCCTAACCCAGATTTTCCATGACAGGGTCATATGCAGCCCCGGCATCGAAAAGCCAGGCATCGCCACACAGCCAGTTAGCTGCAGGAGCTACCTGTGTAGCACTGATTTTTGATGCTACATGGTTAGCCCCAGCCCCTTAAAGACAGGCGAGGATTTTCCACGTGTATTTTTAAGGCACAGAGCACTAAATGTGTAGCATCGAAAATTGGTGCTACATGGGTACCGCCATGGCCCACCTCCACTCTGGAATGCCCTCAGCACACCATGGTGCTATCCACATAGCATCTGGGCACATTACGGATATATCCTGGATAAGGCCTTTACACGGGTAACAAGAGAGGTTACTCGTGTAAAGGCCTTCGAAAATTATCACTGTTCTACAAATTTTCAAAAATTGTTTGCTTCAGAAATTAAATGTGCTATTTCTTAATGAATTTGATACGCTGAATTCAAATATGATAGTGAAATTGGTCAATTAGCTCCTGTTTCTATGATATGTTGAAGAATGTACATTTTACCACTATGTATGGTGAAAATCGAGCCTAAATGCTTAGATGTAAATCAAAATCTTATTACAAATGAAACTTTGCACAATAACAAGCATGTTTTTATAAAATAAAGTTCATAAACATGCTTAGAACAGAGAAGTAATTATGTCTGCAATTTAACTTTCATTAAGAACATTTATAAGTACATTCTAGCAAATTTTTGTTCTCATTCAGTGGCTTCATGACTCTTCCTGATCTGTTTCTTGTACTGAAGCAATGGAGTATCCCTTGTCACTGTCCAGCAGTAGTCTGCAAGCATTGATGGACTCCATTTACCCTGATACCTCTTTTCCATGGCTGCAATGTCTTGGTGAAATCGTTCTCCATGTTCATCACTTACTGCTCCTCAATTTTGTGGGAAAAAATCTAGATGAGAGTGTAGAAAATGAATCTTTAAGGACATGTTGCAACCAAGGTTTTTGTATGCCTTGAGAAGATCTTGAACAATCTCTTGGTAATTATTTGCTTTGTTGTTTCCAAGAAAATTTTGTTAACTGATTCAAATGCTATCCATACAGCCTTTTCCGTTCCATGCAATAAACGAAGAAATTTGTCATCTTGAAGAAGTGCACGAATCTGAGGGCCAACAAAAACGCCTTCCTTAACTTTGGCATCACTCAGTCTAGGAAATTTACCACTAATGTACCTGAAAGCAGGTTTAGTTTTATCCATCGCCTTGACGAAGTTTTTCATTAGTCCCAACTTTATCTGCAAGGAAGGCATCAAAATCTTGTTGCTTGTTACAAGTGCTGGAAACAGAACATTTTTGCTTCCAGGATCCAGTGACTGACGGAGTGGCCAGTCCCTTTTGACGAAATGACAATCTCTAGCACGACTATCCCATTCACACAGGAAGCAGCAGTACTTGGTGTATCCACCCTGAAGACCAAGTAAGAGGGCGACCACTTTGAAGTCACTACAGACTGACCATAGATATTGATCATAGTTTATACATTTCAAAAGTTGTTTCATATTGTCATAAGTTTCTTTCATAAAAGCTGCATGGCCAATAGAAATTGATGGTAGCAAGTTGCCATTATGCAGCAGTACAGCTTTAAGACTTGCTTTGGATGAATCAATGAAGAGCCTCCAATCATCTGCATTGCAATTGATATTGAGAGCTGCCATTAAACCTTTTACGTTGTTGCATGCAGCAAGATCACCTTCTTTGAAAAAGAATGACACCAAGTCTTTCTGACGGTCCCGGAAAAAAGAAATTCGAACGTCACCAGCCAGAAGATTCCACCTCTGTAGTCTGAAACCCAAAAGCTCAGCTTTATTCTTCGGGAGATCCAAATCCCTGACAAGGTTGTTCAATTCAACTTGCGTTATGAGGTGTGGTTCATTAGCAGTGGCCAGAAGAAACTCTGGGTCACGTGAGGTTGATGGTTAATGACTTCAAACTTCTTCTTCTTCCTCACTTGATTCGAATGATAATGATTCTGACATTTTGGGAATCGGCAACCCTTCTCCATGAGGCACGGGGCGTATTGCAGATGGAATGTTTGGATATTGCACGGTCCACTTACTCTTTCTGGATATGCCTTTCTGAATTGGAGGAGCCATGCAGAAGTAGCAATTGCTGATGTGATCCGTGGGCTCTCTCCAGATCATTGGAATTGCAAAAGGCATTGATTGCCTTTTCCCATTCATCCATTGCCTGAGATTTGTTGCACATGTATTGCAGCATGTGTGGCGCCCAGCTCTTATCCTGATCTCCTATTCTGCAGCCAAAATATAAGTTGTAGGCTTTCTTAACCGCCACAGTCGTATTCCGTTGTTGTGATGTAAAAGTCACTTCACCAAAAATATAGCAGAAATTATCTGCATTATTAACACAAGTACGATGCATCGCCGAATACATTGTGAGTGACCTATTGGCATAAAATAATGCAAAATAATTAATTTTTAATTTTTCTGTGACTAATACACCTTAAGATTTATACTGTCAAGTGATGCAGATTTAAATACTGATTGCATCATCTGGTTTTGGACAGATATTTCTATTGGTTGCAAGTAGAGATTACACAATCTCACGCAAATGTTGCATAATACACAGTTAATGGCCCCTAATGACTAATTAATAGCATATATCTTAGCAACTAGACCTAATCAGCCATTTTTGTTATGTTTTCTGTGTTCAGCAGCCTTAAATTAGTTTAGAACAGCTGCTTTCGTGTCCGAAGCATTTTGGCTGTTGAACAGTGAAATCGGGCCCGACAGGCATAAAATGAAAATGTGTATGTTATACATAGGTAGCTAACATAATGGGAGCAACAACGTTCCTGAGGGAAAAGTCCATAAAAATTATTAGCCATGTAGAATTGGGAGAGGCAATGCACATCCCTGGAAATGAACTATAAGATATGTGATCTACTTGTTGGGATCTTCTGTGTACAGTACTTGTGACCTGTACTGTTCACTGTTAGAGGCAGGATGTGTGGTCTGACTCAGCAGGGCTTTTTCAAACAAAGTTCGAAATTCTGTGTCTGAATCGCTCCATGGTGCGACCACACCTTGAACATTGTGTGCAATTCTGATCACCATATCTTAAAAAAGATGTAGCAGAAATGGAAAAGTACAGAGAAGAGCGACCAACATGGTAAAGGAGATGGAAGGATACCCCTATGAGGAAGGGCTTAAAAGGTTAGGGCTCTTCAACTTGGAAAAGAGACGGCTGAGGGGAGATATGATAGAGGTCTATAAAATAATGAATGGAGTGGAACAGGTAAAACTAGATCGGTTGTCTACTCCTTCAAAAAGTAGAAAGACTAGGGGACATGCAATGAAGCTACAATGCGGCACATTTAAGACTAATTGGAGAAAATATTTTTTCACTCAGCACGTAATCAAACTCTGGAATTTGTTACCGGAGGATGTAGTAAAAGCTGTTAGTGTAGCTGGGTTCAAATGAGGTTTGGATGAGTTCCTGGAGAAAAAGTCCATAAAGCATTATTAAAGAGGACTGGGGAAATCCACTGCTTACCCTTGGGACAAGCAGTTTGGAATGTGCATACCTTTGGGAACTTGACAGATACATGTGCTCTGTATTGGCCCCTGTTTAAAACAAGATACTGGGCTTGATGTACCCTTGGTCTGATTCAGTATGGCATATCTTATGTTCTTATTATGCAAAATTCTGGATGTTTTGTTTGTCAAAATAACAAAACATATTGTTTTTGAATGATACTTACAATGCAGAAAAGAAATCACCAAAAAGTGCAAAATTATGAATTACTGTGTGCAGAATTCCAGAAGGAATATATGTTCTAGTATTGCAAATGTTCTGTCCGTACTTTGTATAGCCTGACTTTTTACTTGGTTCTGGGAATATTCATATCTGGTTTCTATTAAATCTGTTGCTACAGTATATGTTCGCTAACAAGTAAATTAAAAAAAAAGTGGAATTACAGTTGTTGGTGTAGTCTGCAGTCTTTTTGGGTCTTAACAAATATTAAAAAAAACCCTCAGTAATGCCAGCTTTGCTATTGACAGCTTTCACCTACGGTACAATGTACCACCTGATCAATCATGCTTTAAAGAACATTAATAGCATTCAGGACTTTTCCTGAGTGACTGGTTACAAATGAAAGGAATACATATGCTAAAAGCTGTATTGTGATATGTATGGTCTCCATAGACATAGCTCAAATGTTGCCTGTGTTGGAATGCTTTTTATGAAAATATATGTAACTTTTGGCACCGTATTTTTTGGAAGAAAAAAGAATTACTTTTTTCGAAAATTGTTTATGTTCTTAATGAATTTTAAGACCTGCCCCACTGAATGTGCTTTCTGATTGAGCTTTGCAAGGGGTCAGAGGGTAATTTTTGTGAGAGCTTAAGGAAACCCAGCAGTTTGGATAGCCAGTACATTGGTAAGAGAGCTTCGCCTTCTAAGAGTGCATTAGACACTTAATGGAAAGCATTTCAGCATTGCCATCTTTTGATCTGGCATTATCTGCATGCAATGTAAAGTAAACCCAGCAGAATGCTTTAAAGGTTTTATTTGTTTTAGTTTTAGTTTTAGCAACAATTTCTGATTGAAAAGACTGAAGATATACAGTGGGTCACCTTAAAAGGATGTAGGAGCTATTGCTGTAGGAGTCTTTTCTATTCTAAAATATAGCAAAAGTTGTTTAAATCGCAGCCTCCATTCAGTTCATGGAGACACACGTGGAAATCGATTTGCATTGCATGCACATTCCCACAGACATGGGCAACCTTGTGCTGTCTTTTCTGTCACCTTCTTAGACTACAACACTGCTGCTGAAGCTCTGTTTCTTGTTCCTTTTTGAAGTTATAGCACTTTTATGTCCGATAGGTGCAGTTTGTGTTTTTCCAGATGAAGGGAGCATTTTCTACTGCGCCAGCTGCTCATCCCTCCCCCTCCCTCCATTCCCCTAACCAAACATTGTCTTTCTTTACTTTGCATGGACCCACCCTTGGTCCTTCTGTGAATGGCCCAGGAAGATCTTGGCTGTATGTGGAAAGCGGCTGGCAATGCAGGCTTAATACTCGTCAGGACATGTGTATAAAAAAATACTCGCCTCTTGGCTTAGTAGATCTGTGGTGCTGAGTGTTCCGCTGCGGTAACAGAATAGTGTTTGTGATTCGTTGGAAAGCTACCAAAGCGTAACCAATAAACTGACCCTGTTAATGAATGAATTTGTTTAATAATTAGGGCTTTGTGAAATTTACTGCTGCTCAGATTGCTTTACGCTGCTAATACGAGTTCAGCTAGCTGGGCTTTTTTTTTTAAGCGTTTTCAAAACAACACCATTCTCCAAGCAGGTGAATGTTTATGTTTATGTTTATTGTTTCTTGATAAAAACCGCCTTTCTCAAAAAATCAAAGCGGTGTACAATTAAAATCATCAGTTAAAAGAAAAAGGTCAAAGCCTGGAAAAGGAAAAGGGATAGTCTAGTGGCTAGAGCAGTGGTCTGCTAACCAGGGAAGTCATTGTTCAAATCCTACTGCTGCCCCCTGTGTCCTTAGGCAAGTCAATTAATTCTTCATTGCCTCAGATGCAAATTTAGATAGTAAGCCCTCTGGAATGAGGAAGTATCCACTGTGTTTGTATGCAACTTGCCTCGAGCACCTCCTTAAAACACATGAGCAAAATAGAAATAAATAAATAAATACACTCCATCAGGGAATCTGATGGATATAACGGTGCCGACGGTGCCCATGTGTGGAGACTTATTCCTGCTGTTCCTGGAGATCACCTGTTACAGGTGAGTAACTACGGTACGCTTTCACCATAGGTCATAGCAACCTTGCTTAAAGCGCGAAACCCCTCTACATGCAGTGCCTGCATCGTTTTTTTCTTCCTGGTGCTCTCAGAAGTCTTTATCCCAGTGGAAAGTTGACATGCTGGCCATCCTCTCCTTCCTTCAGGATGGCTTTGATAAGTGTGTAACTCTTAATTCCTTGTGGGTTCTGGTGGTTGCCTTGACTTGTTTTAGAGGTCCGATTTGAGGATGCTTTAGTGCTGTGTGTTAAGCATTATACTATGACTACATTACCACCTCATTAGAGCATTTCTTGTGTGATCTGGTAGGTCAGCTGACCAGCAAGAACGTCCATGCAAATTGTCTTTTATTATAACCACATTTTCTTGATGCCTCTTTATTGTTGTACTGGGGGGGGGGGGAGAGGAGGGGCTAGTTATGTGCATGCCATGATGGCAGGTATGTAGCTATATGCAGATCTACGTGCTTTTTCTTAGGCTATAGAAATATGATTATGGCATTACTAACATATAACCCAGATGATTAGCCATTTTTCCTCATGCCATCTTGTAGCCTTTAAAGTAACATTTAAGTGTTTTAATTGCTGAAAACTTAAGAGGGTGTGCAGATCATTGTTCTGATAAGTAAATATCTGGTGGTTGTATCCTGGCACTTATTCTTAAGTTGCGTGTAGTTTTAAATTCAAGGAGTAATCGTTGTCCAAATTCAAAATTCATTGTGCTTGCTAACAAAACCAAACATACTTGGCTTGTATTTTATTAGTGGTGATTTTTTTTCAACAAGAAATTTTAAGATGTGTTATTTCTTCCACATTCAGTTTTTCACACTCCTTATATTTTTTGACAAAGTTGCCATTTCTAACATCTGTCTGCCTTAGAAGAAAGATTTTGATCAGCACACTGGTGATCATTCCACAAACTTTCACTGTTCCCTTCTCCTTGCTCATAGTGACACATCTTGAGAATCCAAAGCCACATTAATAATATTACACTATAAAATACTTTCTTAAAATTCTATATTTTGTTTGGTTTATTGAGGCCCAGACCCACAGTGATGTGTGTTATCATTATGTATTCTTTCTTGACATGTTTTAAAAAAACTGAGAGTGCCTACTGTTGACATTGTGTCCATCTGTCTGCTCGTGTGGATGGAGTTTCAAGCATAAGCAGCTAAACAAACACAGACAATGAAATAAAGCAGGATTTCGAAGCCACAGAGATAGCAGGGAGGCCAGGCTGTGACACCCAAGGAAAGTGAGACTGGCAGTGGTAGAGGTGGGGGACCCAGGCCATGCCAGTTGAAGGAAGCACGGGGGGGGGGGGGGATGCTTCCCCAGCCACACTAGATGGAAAGGTCATGAGAATGGCTGCAAGGAATCTAAGTATGATGGAGAGCTCAGGTTTTACCCAAATAAGTCTTCACCCCTCCCTCCCCCCCCCCCAAAGCTTCTTATTGCATCCACTGATCCACTGCCTTCAAGGGACAGAAACAAACATTAATAGTCAATGATGGCACCATTTTGAATTATAGCTGGTAAGGCAGGAATGACTAGTGCTTCTCCCCCATGTAGAACAGGGATGAGGTAAGAGGCTTGAAGGGGAGGTTTAAAAAGGGAAGGTAGCAAGCGTAGGAGGATTTCCTTTCAACATTTCCCCACTTCTTACCCCTCCTACTCCAAAACTCCTCCACCAAGGTTATCAGCAGGAGAGGGCAAGAAAGGCTCTTGCCTGGTCCTGGAGTGCAGTTGTTTAACAAATCAGAGTTTATTTTTAAACCTTCTGTTCAGTTTAATATTGGAAAAATACATATTCTATTATTTATGTTTTGATTTTGTTTTATGTTTTATTTAATTTATTGATTTAAAAAAATATATTCCTCACCAACACCTAGGTAGATAACAAAACCCCCCCATAAAATTTCCATCTAAAACAATAAATAGACATAATATAACATGAACATGCCTTGAAAACATATAAAACTGCTAGCTTGTTAATATATAGGAAATAGCCTGACATCAACTATATGAAGATAAATTTATGCAAAAGTCTGAAAAGGCTTGCTGAAATAAATGGGCCTTTAATTTTTTCCGAAATACCAGAATATCCTATATTGTGCTGGCAAAGCGTTTGAAATTTGTGGGACTGTAGGAGATTATTGTCAGTAGACTCAATAGGTCTAGGGGTAGTTGCTACTTCCCTCTTTTCTCAAGATTCTGTCGGCATATCTGTTAATGAGCCAGGTGTGAGAGGCAGAGACAAGTCTGTGTATATATAAAAATTAGGCTTTATTGCTGATAGAAAAATAATGCAGATATAGAATAAATTAGAATTATGACGTAGCAAGTTATGTAGCCCTATGATTACAATTACCAAGATTATAAATCACCATTTTAGTAACCAAAGTCACAGATTCGCTCTGCACTCAGACATACAGAAAATTGGTTGCCTGTCTGGGTAAGACCACTCCCAGAAGAATGCAAACCAGTACCTTAGCTTTGCCTGAAGGACGATTGTGGCAGGGTCCAAGAAGTTGTCTCCAGAATGGCACACAGTCCAAAGGATGGCAGTAGTCCAATGCAGGCTACAGACATCTAGCTAAGCAGCCTGATAACCCAGAGCTTTGGTCTCTGGGAGAGATTCACTCCTTCCTGAGGTTACTGTAGATCTTATCCTTGCACACTGTCTTTTAAAAGGAGGCAGGCTGGCACGCAAAGCACATGAAGTGCAGAAAATGGCAGAGAAAGCAGGACTTCCAGAATGCTGAGAGCAACTGCAAGTGTCAGGGAGCCAAGTCTCTAAAAGTGTCTAAAAGTAAAGTGCCTCTAAAGTATCTCTAAACGTGCCCAAAAGTGGTCCATGTCCCTTCGTGCCCAGCATATAATTCTTCATCCTGACTTCCTCATCACAACACGAGGATTCACTGGTCTCAGATACTATGGGGCTTGTTTACAAAGCTGCGGTAGCGGTTCGCGATCGTTATCGGAGCCGCGACCCCATTGATTTCAATGGGGCCGCGGCTCCGATAACGACCGCGAACCGCTACCGCGGCTTTGTAAACAAGCCCCTATATGTCATCTTCAGCGAATCAGGTAACAGTTGTCAGATGGTCCTTCTCTAAACAAAAGTCCATGGTGAGAGAAAGGTGCTGGTATGCAGGTTCATACATTGCTGCAAATGCTAGGACCAGTAGTACTGTCTCTGGATGACAACGGGCCTCCAGCACAAGTTCTCTTGCATGTAGTCATAAATTGAAAACATTGGCTCTGCTCTATAATACATAACTTTGGCAGAATTGCTTGATCTGCAGGTTTGAAGCCTGAATAATAGAAAAGACTTCCATCTTGTAACAGGAAGCCATGTTTGGTTCATGCTTTAGTTCAGAACAGGACATAGGTACCAGCCCTACAGGACGACCATGGAAAATATCCTGTTATGAAATACTTGAAAATGAATCTACTGAAATAATGGGACATCTATCAGTAAAGCATAGTTACTCACCTGTAACAGGTGATCTCCGGGAACAGCAGGAATTTAGTCTTCACATATGGGTATCATCGGTACCGACGGAGCCTGCGCGGGAACGCTCCCCAGCGTCCAATAGGAACGCTTTTGGGAGCATCCCTCAGCACATGCGCGCTGCCTTCCTGCCTTTCCAACTGCCTTCCTGCCTTTCTAATGTGACTTCATTGTGTAAATAGTTACCTTTTGTTATCCAAGTTGTTTCTCCTGTTAATTGAAAACTCAGAGCTATGTACCCTGTCTGATTGTTATGTTCCATGTAAACCGCGCTGATGCTGAATAGTGCAGTATAGAAGAAATTGTAAATAAATAAAATAACTGTCCCTGGTCAGTTAAGCTTGTAGCTGAATGAAAGGATAGAGGGAGAGGGGAAAGAGACAGAGAGATAGAGAGACAACTCCTAGGGGAGGTGGGTGGGTTGTGAAGACTAAATTCCTGCTGTTCCCGGAGATCACCTGTTACAGGTGAGTAACTACGCTATCTCCAGGAACAAGCAGGAATGTAGTCTTCACATATGGGGACTCCCTAGCTGAAGATGCCAGGAAGATGACCCCAGGAAGCTGCCACCTATGGTGAAGTGGGCCATGCTTCCTCCCATGGATCTCTGGCATCCCACCAGGGTTGGTGGGTAGGAGTTGTATTAGGTTTGAAATAGATTTTGAAGAACAGCCTGGCCAAAGAAGGCATCCCGACAGGAGGATTTATCTAGGCAGTAGTGGGCTGTAAAGGTATGTACCGAAGCCCAGGTGGCTGCTCGATAAATGTCATCAATAGACACCGAGTGAAGGTTAGCCATAGAGGCTGACATGGCTCTAACATTATGAGCTGTGACATGGCCTTGAAGAGGAAGACTCTTACTCTTATAAGCAAAGGATATGCACTGTGCAATCCATTTGGATAAAGTCCTCTTGGAGACTGGACGTCCCAAATGACTAGAATCAGAAGCAATAAAAAGTTGAGAATACTTTCTATGTTGCTGTGTTCTTTGTAGGTAAAACGCTAAGGCTCTTTTATAGTCCAAAGTGTGAAGGTTCTTCTCTGCATTAGAGGCATGAGATCTCGGAAAGAATACAGGCATATAATTTGCTTGATTTAAATGAAAAGGCGAAACCACCTTTGGCATAAAGTGTGGATGAGTTCTGAGGACAACCTTATCATGGTGAAACCTAGTGTAAGGAGGATCAGCCACTAAGGCTTGCAATTCACTAATGCGACATGCAGAGGTGGTTGCAATTAGGAAGATGACCTTCCAGGACAAAAACTTTAGGGTAGTAGTGGCTAAAGGTTCAAAAGGCGGTTTCATGAGCTGCCCGAGAACTAGATTTAAATCCCACACCACTGGTGGTGGTTTGATGGGAGGTTTTGTTAATAGAAGACCTCTCATAAATCTGGATATGAGAGGATGAGAGGAAATTGGTTGTCCATTTAGAGGCTTATAGGAAGCTGTAATTGCGCTAAGATGGACTCTTACTGAATTGGTCTTTAGACCAGAATTTGATAACTGAAGTAGATATTCTAGTATTGACTCCAAAGGTATCACCAGGGGGTTTAACCCCTTCTGGGAACACCATATAGTGAAACGTTTCCACTTGAAGGCGTAAGATCATCTTGTGGAAGGTTTTCTAGAAGCCTGAAGGATATCCTTTACCTGTTGGGAAAGGTTGAGATCCTGAAGATTTAAGCTCTCAGCAACCAGGCCGTGAGATGCAGGGACTGGGGATTCGGGTGCCATCGCATCCCGCTCTCTTGGGAAAGGAGATCTGGAGCACACCCTAACTCCAGATGTACAGCTTGAGAGAGATGTAGAAGCAGGGGATACCACGTTTGGCGTGGCCACCGTGGCGCTATGAGGATCATACAACCTCTGTCTCTCTGAAGCTTGAAGAGTGTTTTGGAGATGAGGGGAATGGGTGGGAAGGCATAGAGGAAGTCCTGACCCCAGTGTAGGAGGAAGGCATCCCTTGCCTGGCAATTGTGAGCCGGAATCCTGGAACAGAACCGGGGAAGTCTGGCATTCAGTGGACTTGCAAAGAGGTCTATGTCTGGAGTCCCCTAGATATGAAATATCTTTGTCACCTGGTCAAGGTGGAGAGACCATTCGTGAAGCAGCAGTATTCGGCTGAGTTTGTCTGCCCAAAGGTTTTGAATGCCTGGAAGATATACCACGAGAAGGTGGATTTGATGCTGTCTGGCGAGGGCCCAAAGTCGTAAAGCTTCGTTGCATAACGATAGAGAGCCTGTTCCACCCTGCTTGTTCACATAGAACATGGCTACTTGATTGTCCATGTGGACTAGGACTGTCTTGTATCTGAGCTGGGCATAGAATACTCGAAGAGCTAAATAGATTGCTCTTAATTCCAGGAGGTTTATGTGAAGACAAGCCTCCTGTGGAGTCCAGGTGCCCTGGGTAGAGAGATGATGCAGGTGTGCTCCCCAACCCACCTGTGATGCATCTGTTGTTAGGGTGGCCTGGAATAGGGGTTGTTGGAAAGGAGACCACACTAAAAGATTCCCCAGTGATTGCCACCATGGGAGGGACAAGATCAGCCGATGAGAGTTTGCTATGTTGTCTGACAAACGTCCTGTGGCCTGTGTCCACTGTGTGGATAGGGTCCACTGGGCTGCTGGCATGTGGAGGTAAGCATAGGGAACTACATGGACTGTGGATGCCATGTGTCCCAGTAACTGTAGCAGTTCTCGAGCAGTTAGGGAGGATTTTCCTGCTGCTTGAGAAGCTAGTTGCACTATGCGAAGACACCGGGCCTGTGGAAGGAAAGCCCTTGACAGGTATCTAAACAGGCTCCTATGAACTCCAGAGACTGGGAAGGAACAAGTTGGGATTTTGGGAAGTTTATTACCAAGCCCAAGTATTGGAGGATTCTCATTGTGCGAGACAGTGCAGAGCTGGCCTCTGCAACCGTAGGGGCTTGAATGAGCCAGTCATCCAAGTAAGGGAAGATGAAAATCCCTAGGGTTCGCAGAAATGCAGCTACTACTGCCATGCATTTCATGAATACTCTTGGTGCGGAAGCCAGACCAAAGGGAAGAACCCTGTATTGGAAGTGTTTTCCCTTGAAAAGGAATCATAAGAATTTCCTGTGATCTGGATGGATCAGAATGTGAGTATATGCATCATTTAAGTCTAGAGAGCAAAGCCAATCCTGACTCTGAAGGTATGGCAGAAGAGTTCCTAGAGAAATCATTTTGAACTTCTCTCGGAACAGGTATTTGTTCAATTCTTTGAGGTCTAGAATGGGTCTGTCCCCCCCTGTTTTCTTTGGAATAAGAAAATAGGGGGAGTAGAACCCTTTACCCTGCTGGAGAATGGGTACCTCCTCTATTGCCCCTTGGGCAAGAAGTGTTGAGACCTTGTGATCCAACAGATTGTCTTCAGATGTCTGGGAATTGAACTGCCTTAAGATTGTAGGTGGGGGCATGCTGTGAAAATGAAGCTTGTACCCCTCTCCTACAATGGAGAGTCCAATTTTCTGCTGTTATTTGGTGCCATCTGTTGGCAAAATGACACAGCTTGCCTGGAATATTTAAGGGTTCTGGACCCCTCAGAGGCAGGAAGGCTAAGCTCTCTAGAAAGGAGTCAAAGCCCTTGAGGGGGCTGAACCTGCGGAGCTGGTTGAGGTCTCGGGCCTTTTGGCTCCTTCTGATGTTTGAATTGCTGTTGTTGTCCCTTTTGTGCAAGTTGACTGTGAGCTTGGCTTTTCTTGGTATAGGATGGATAAAACTTCCTCTTTTTGCTGAAAGAGGGTTTCTTATAGGGTTTCTTTTTGGCTGGAGTGGCTGTAGATTTTGACAATCTATCTAAGGTGATATTGTCAGCATCTATCTCATTAGCCTTTTCCTGCCAATTCTTGCCAAAGAGATTTTCTCCTGTGCAAGGGATGTTGCCTAATTTATCCTGTGCCCCAATCTCCAAGTCTGATGCCTGAAGCCAGGTAATCCATCGTGCACCAATGTCAATAGCAGAGGTTCTGCTGATGCATTCAAAGCAGTCAAAGGCTGCATGATTTACAAACTTGGAGACATCTTGAGCATGCCTGACAAGAGTAAGGAAGTCTTGTCATCTGTCATCTGGGAGAAGTGGGCTCATAAGCTCCAAATCTCCTGTGACCTCCTTGAGGAACATACCCATATATAAAATATATGAGCTGATCCTAGCTGAAAGCATGGAAGCTTGAAATGTTTGATGCCCAAAAGCCTCAAGAGTCCTGCATTCACGACCTTGAGGATTGGATGCATGTCTCTTTGCACTTTTCATCCTACACATGGCTGACTCCACTACCATTGAATTGTGTGGCAGCTGAGTCTTTTGAAATCCAGGACATGGTGGAACTCGATACATGGTATCAAGCCTCCTAGAATGAGGAGATGTGGTCAAACATATCTCCCACATTCTGAGCATCAAATCATGAAGAATTTCATGAATGGGCAGAGTGGCTGTCTCCTTTGGAGCCTTAGGATATTGGAGAATTTCCAATTCCTTTGCTCTAGGTTCCTTTTCAGGAGCTACCGTGATTGAAAGGCCTTTGGCAACATCACGAATAAAATCCTGAAAGGACATGTCCTCTGGAGGCGATATTCTGCGTTGGGGAGAAGAAGAGTCTTCCAGAAGAAAAACTCTGGTACTGGCATCTCTGATCACGATGTTCATACAAGGCACAGTCCTGGTATCGATCGAAGTCATTACCGAGTTGATCCGGTACCGATCTTTCGATGCCAGGCAAAGACAGCATGAAAAGAATTCCCACTGGGGCCGGTACCGTTGGTGCTGGTACTGGTATCTGTGCCGGTACCGGCATTGGTACTGGTGCCGGTGCCCATTGAACCATCGGTGTCAACGGTACCGCAGCTGTAAGGAGAGCTGCAATACTGCGCTTGATAGTGAAGAATCTCTGCTCTATCAACTCTGCCGATGCCTGGCTGTCGGTACCGGTGAAGGCGGCCGGGACCCCTGAGCATGGCACCAGTAGTTCTGTCGAGGCCGAGGCCTCGAGAACATCCTGGAACCCCGTTGAGGCTTTGGAGGCCAAAGCCTCCCACTGGGGCTGTTTTGCCGGTGTGGTTCCCTCAAGGGCAATGCCAATGGCCTCTCGATGCTTTGCAGGAGAGCTACCCTTTGAGGACCGGCTTTTATATTTAGTCACCTGAGATCCATGGGAGGAAGAAGAGGCTCTTGAAGACGTCGATGCAGTGGACCTGGCATCCGAAGAAAAGAGGGTACCAAGCTTTGCAGCCCGGTTCTGTCTTCCTCTTTTAGTCATTCCCATACAAGAGAGACACTCAGATGGAGGATGGTCAGGGCCTAAACATTTAAGACACCAATCATGGGTGTCGGTGAGGGAAATGGTACCGCCACACTTAGTGCATTTTTTAAAACCACTAGCTGGTTTTTCCATTTTTAAGGAAAAATGGGGCCTAGTGCCCAAAATGGCGCCTAGCACCAAAAAAGAAAGTTTCTGAAGAGAAACAATTCAGAATTTTTTTATTTTTTTTTAAGAATAAAAGAAAAGAACCGATGGTACCGGTAGGCGTCGTGCGGAGGCAAACGTGACCACAAGAAAACAAGATTAAAGAAGAGGTTTTCTGCAGTGACAGGGTATGAGTCCTGTCGGCTCCGCGGAAAACGAAGAACTGAAGAGGGATAGTTGGAAAGGCGGGAAGGCAGTGCGTATATGTTGAGGCATGCTCCCAAAAGTGTTCCTATTGGACGTTGGGGAGCGTTCCCGCGCAGGCTCCGTCGGTACCGACGATACCCATATGTGAAGACTACATTCCTGCTTGTTCCTGGAGATAATCTCCTGCGAGCGTAGCACACGAGGAGGACAGTAAACTCGCAAAGAAGCTGACAAGCTAAGTGGGGCTCTATGATTGAGAGACTTAAATACCAACATGATGATTTTATATAAAATTTGAAATTTAATTGGTAACCAATGTAACTTATATAGATCAGTGGAAAATGTGCTCAGACCTTCTGCTATTAGTGATAAGATGCACCACTACATTCTGAATTGGCTGCAAAGGCTGAATAATACATGAGGAAAGCCCAAGAAATAGACTATTAAAATAGTCGAATTGTGACGAAACCAGAGCTTGAACCACAATACACAGATTCTCAGAAGACAAAAACGGTTTAAGTTTGCAGATTAAATAAAGTATAAGAAAGGCAGCCTTAATAAGTTTTCTGTATATGAGCTTACATATTCAATTGAGTATCAAGCATGATCCAAAGGTTGCGAGCCTGAGAACCCCCAGTAACAAACAATCACTGGCTCATGATAATAGATACTGGGTCAGACAAGAGCAAAATATTGGTTTTATTCATATTCAGTGCCAGTCTGTTGTATGTCATCCAGGATTTTATAGTATTAATGCACAAACTAGCATGCCCCATTAGATCAGCCAATGATGAAGATATAGGAACCTCAAACTGAATATCATCTGCATAAATCCTGTAAGTAGTATCAAGGCCATTAAAGATCTTAAAAATAGGTGCAACATAAATGTTAAGCAGTATTGCAGAAGGAGCAGAATCTTGCAGTAAACTGGCAGTAATATATTGCCTGGAAGAACATTTATCCACAGAGCTCACCTGAAACTGTTGCAGAGATAGAAAAGAAGAGAACCAGGAATAGATATTTTGATCATGACCAGTCTCACGCAGTCTTGCCAACAACAAAGAATGATCAATTGTGTCAAAGGTTGCGGAGATATCAAGCATGATTAATAGCTAAGATTTTCCTTGATCGAAATCATTTAGAAAGGTATCCATCAATGACCATAACAAAGTTTTAGTGCCATGATGTGGACAAAAGCCAAATTGAGAAGGACTAAGTAGCCTGCTTATCAATATATTCCTGAAGCTGCCTCAAAACAAATGTTTCCATAACCGTAGCCAAAAATGGCAAGAAAGAAATAGGACGATAATTCAGAGGATCTTCCTTACTTAAAGATGAATTTTTTAATAATGGATATACTGAAGTCCTTTTCAGAATATCAGGAATAATACCGTTTAGCAGTGAATTGCTAATAATAGCAGTAACTGACCTACGCAAAGATTCCTTTAAAGATTTAAATAACAGGAAAACTATCCAAAGGGCTATATGTATTATTCAAGGAAGAAATAGCTTCAAGAACTTGACCTTTTATAGCTAAGCTAAAAGTTCCCCAAACTTGCCCTTCAGAAACAGGACAATTGACCAGATCAATATGGGAAAAATTCTTTGTAATTCTTTTTCATTTTTATAACAGAAAGATGTTAAAAAAAAGAGTTGTGGGTCAAAAGACTCTCAGTCGGATCATCTAGAGGTAACTTGTGTAAGTCGTTTGACAACTGAAAACAAATGAATTGGCTGACCGGCTTTAGTGTAAATCTAAGTATTGTAATAGTCTTTTTTATGTTCCATTACCAACTGCTGATAACTACGCAATTGAATCAAATAATCCTGCTGAAGAACAGGGTCAAAATTAGTCCTCCATCTTCGTTCCTTTCTATATAGATCTTGTCTTTGCTTAACAACTTCACTGTTATTCCATGAAGGTCTAGGACTTATAGCTTTAGCAGTACATACCCTTAAAGGAGCTACTTTGTTCAGTTACTCATGAAAAGAATTCATCCATCGAACAGCTGCATCTATTTTTATTGTTGAGTATTTTGTACTAAATGATTTCATATTTGTACTATGCTTAGAGAGTTTTAGGTAGTTAGTGCATGTAATCAAGTTGAATGAATGAATGAATGAATGAATAAATAAATGTATGTCACTGTCGCTGGCTACAGAGTTGCCAAGTTACCCGGTTCCAGGAGTGAGATTTTAAGCCAATCCTGGATTTCTTACAATCTGATTCTGATGCATTATGGGACCTGCAGCACCGATTTCAATGGATAAAATCAGGTACTACAAACACCATACTGCATTGCAAGGAAAATTTAAAGCTAGAAGTTGCAAAATTTATCTCACTTCTGGAACTGGGTAACTTGACAACTCGGGGTCTAACCGTGGACATAATCTTCCTTGCACTGTGCAGAAGCTTACTTCCACAATCCACTATCAGTATCATGGATGTTCCTATGCATAGGAGCAGCAGGTGATAGCATCCCATTATTGAAGGGAAACCACTCCCTACCCAATTCCCAGGGCATCCTCTAGCCCTTGACAGTCCTGTGCCCCTCCACAGACACATCCCTGAATGCAGCATCCTGCCATACATATGAACATTCTCCATGTACACCACCTACCTCGTAGCACGTATCAATCCTGCTGCTTGATCAAAGTAGCCATGCAGAATCTACTAACGGAGGTAGAGGGATCATGTCAGTATGCCACACTGTAAGCATGAACACTCAAGCTTGTCAGTATTGATGTGTAAGCCTGCTGAGGTACTAGCTAATAAAAAGCATTGAGGATGATGATATCCCAGAACAGAGAAATTATGCTGCCGCTACTGTTGTGCTACTTGTTTTCATTATTGAAAACAATATCATTCTATTTGTTAATGACAATGCCACAATAGAAACTGATTTGTTGTAAGTACTTTTCTCTTTTAATTAGAAGTATACGTAGCCAGAGGGTAGGAATGAATGTAATGCTTCATGAGCAGTGCACCTGGTTTAGCAAAACTGAAAACTAAACACGACAACCTTGTTCGACAGCACCTTGTTTTTCACTTTGTTTTATAGTAACATATAGTAAATGCTGGCAGATAAAGATCAAAGTGGCCAAACAAAATGGCCAAGGTTGTAACTGCCACTTCGCATGGGTTACCACCTCTTCCTCCCATCCCCTCACCCATGACTTTTTAGAATTGCTAGAGTCATTTCTGTGGATAAGCAGGATAAGTGGTCAAATAAGAGTGACGTCATCGACAGAGCCCCACTTGGGAAACCTCTCCCAGCTTCTCCTAAAAGCTTTTGGAGTGGTTCCAAAGCACCCATGCACCTGTTCCTACCTGCCATTGCTGAGCCTCATCTACTCTGTCTTCTTTTGTCCATGGAGCCCTACAGATACACTGTCCCATGGTCCATGATGTTCCATTTTCACTTTGTTTCATGTTTTATATCCAGCTGCTGTCATTGCCACATGTTTCTTCTCCTTTTAACGTCACCACTATACACTACATTTTGGCCTCAGGCACCCTAGCTGCATTATATTTTTTTGCCAAAATAGAATAATTTGTTTTCGCTGTGACTATTTTTCCAGACAAAATCGCCAAGAGTAAACTCTCCAGTGGGTCTAAAAAGTGCTCCCAGTGTGGCAGGACCATATCTGTGACACTCATAATTGGTGCCTACAGTGCTTGAGGCCTGACCATGAACCACCTTCTTGTCATTTATGTTTACAGATGACAAAAAGAGGGCTCAAGGATTGAGAAGAGAAGTGAAAAGGGATTTTTTTGTGCAGATAAGTCTGAGCCACCCGCACTGGCATTGGCAGCGTCAGTCCGAACGACCTCAGGAGCTGCATCGACATTGAGGAGTCATTGAGGCCACTTGCAATCGAGCATCAGCAGATCAGCAGGTTGTCCAGGGAGCAGTTATCCACCAACTCTCACCAGAAGAAGAGGAAGGATTCCTCCTCATTTCCCCAGAAATCAGGGATTAAAGGTACAAGCATCAGGCAGAGGCTGAAATGCGTCAGTGCTGTAGTTCATCAGAGCACAATGTCAAGAGCATTGAGGTTTCAGATGAACCCTGGCCCTTGAAGCAACCCTGACATGAGGATTGATTATCCTTCTTGGTACCGGAAAAGCCATGCCAGTCTCCAAGAGGCTGGGACCAGCCTTCTGCTACTTCCAGGAAGAGTTCATAGATATCATCCAATCCTGTTGTGGCCCCCATATCTTTGTTAATGGCAGCCCTCAAGGAGTGTCTCATGAAAGTACTAAAGGAACAGATAGTATTCTTTGCTTTATGTGAGTCTGTTAGTTTGACAGTATCTAAAGATGAGGCATCATAACATTGAACTGATCCTTGAGACTCGCAGCCTGCCTGCATAAGTGGCACCATCACCAAGACCTCAATGGGCCTAGACATCTATGACTGTTTGGCCAATGTTCATCTTATTTTATTTTATTTATTTATTTGTTTGTTTGTTTTTATATACCTTGCTATTACACATCAGTGCAGTTTACATGAAACATATGAATGTGTGTTACAAATAACACTTACAGATAACATAGTGATTAGATTCTATGGTTTACATGGTTTACAATCTAACATGGTTTACATCTGAGATGAAACTAGGAACACATTTACATTACAGGAGTTTACATCTGGGGTATAACTAGGAACATATTTACACTGCAGTAGCTAGGAACATATTTACATTGCAGGAGTTTTCATCTGAGGTCCTATAGCTTGTTTACATCTAAGGTAAAACTAAGGACATGTTTACATTACAGGAGTTATAACTGGAAACATATATACATTACTGGAGCATATTTGCAGTGATGGGCTGTATCCTTATGTGTGGCTAGTCTAGGGTGGTTGGTTGTACGTTAATTGGAAGAGATAAGTCTTCAATGCCTTCCTAAATGTTGTAAGATCCTGGATAGCGCGTATCGTTGGGGGTAGGGCATTCCATTGGGTCGGCGCATATAGAGAAAAGGCGCGGTTCTTGGTTGACTGGATACAGGTCCTTACTGTTGATGGTGTCATGAGAGCGTTTACCATACCTGTTCTCCTGGTTCTGATCTCCGGCGTTCTTTGAATCAGTTCTGAGAGCGAAGTTGCTGACATTGTATGCAGGGCCTAACAATTGAGTAGCATTGCTTTGTAGATTAGGCAACTTGCTATGTGGAGCCAATGAAGCTGAATTAGAATGGGAGTAATGTGGTCATGCTGGATGCCACTAGGATTATTCGGGCAGCTGTGTTCATGGCAAGTTTTAGTGGCTGGAGGGTGTGCTTCGGCATACCATGAAGGATGATGTTGGAATAGTCTAGATGGGGGAGGATGAGAGCTTGAGCAACCGAGCGGAAGTCCGAGGTCTCGAGAAGAGGATGTAAGTGCCAGAGGGTTCTTAGTTTATAGTAGACTGTCTTGGTGATGTTTTGAGTGTGGGTCTCCCATGGCAGGTGATGGTCGATTGTTACTCTCAGATATCGGACCTCTTGTTTAGTTATGAGGTTGAAGTCTTTCACTTTTGGGGTAAATGCGGGGTCTTTGGATATGAATAAGACCTCAGTCTTATTGGTGTTGACCTTCAGGTTGTGTGTCATGAACCAATCTGAGACTGTGTTGAAGCATTCAACTATGGACGTGTAGTCTGGCTTGTCAATGGTGAATGGAGTGTATAGTAACACATCATTGGTATAGATGTGGTAGAGTACTTTGAATGGTTGGATGATGGCACAGATTGGCTGTATGTAGATGTTAAAGAGTAGGGATGAAAGGGAAGATCATTGGGGGACTCCTTGTGCTTGTTGGAAAGGCCTGGATGCCTGGTTGTCAATTCAGACTTGTTAGTCAGATAAGTAGGATTTGAACCAGTATAAGGCTACACTTCTTACGCCTTTTTGATAGAGTTGGGTTAGCAAAAGGTTGTGGTTGACAGTGTCGAATGCTGAGGCGATATCCATAAATATGAGGATGAAGCCTTATTTTTTCTTATCGAGGCCTATGTGGAGTCTGTCAAGAAGAGTCATGGGAAGGGTTTCCACACCATGCTGTTGCCAAAATCCGTGCTGCTGCTGGTCTAGAGGTGCATAGGAGTCGATATGGTCCTGGGTCTGTTGGCATACGATCTTTTCTATGATTTTGGTTAGGAAGGGGAGGCTTGACATGGGTCTGTAAGATTTGGAACCAGGCTGCTGGCATTAACTTTTAAAAAGGAGATAGAGCAGCTTTTAAACTAGATAATAGGGGAAAGCCGACAGTCGCCCAAGAGCGCATGGTTCGGAACAATGTATCCTTGAAGGATACTACCAAAAACAGAGAGGTTCCAAAAAAGAGTAAAGTAGCCCAAATGCCCTCGAGTATGGAGCAGACAGAGCTTAAAGATTCCAAATTACCCATGCCTACCAATAGCCAGATTAATATGAATAAATTACAGTCTCTAAAATGCTTGTATGCAAATGCTAGAAGTCTAAAAACTAAGATGGGAGAGTTAGAATATATAGCTCTAAATGAGAGGTTAGATATGATTGGAATCTCAGAGACATGGTGGAAGGAGGACAACCAGTGGGACACTGTGATACCTGGGTACAAACTATATCGTAATGATAGAGCTGATCAAATTGGTGGAGGGGTTGTGCTCTATGTTAGAGAGGGCATTGAGTCAGAAAGGATTAAAGTTTTGCAGGAAACAAAATTTGCTGTAGAATCTCTATGGATTGAAATTCCATGTAAAAAGGGGAAGGCGATGGCGGTGGGGGTGTACTATCGACCGCCTGGCCAGAATGAACAAATGGATGATGAAATGCTCAAAGAAATCAAGGAAGCTAACAAAATTTACAGCACAGTAATAATAATGGGTGATTTCAATTACCCTGGTATTGACTGGGTCAGTGTTACGGCAGGACATGCTAGGGAGATAAAGTTCCTAGAAGAAATAAATGACTACTTCTTGGAGCAGCTGGTTCATGAACCGACCAGAGGGGAAGCTATATTGGACCTAATCCTTAGTGGAACACCAGATCTGGTGCAAGAGATAAGGGTGTTGGGGCCACTTGGCAATAGTGATCATAGCATAATCGCGTTTGATTTAATTAATGGAGGAGGGATGGTAAGGAAATCCACAGTACTACCTTTTAACTTTTGAAAGGGAGACTATGATAAAATGAGGAAAATAGTTAAGAAAAAACTAAAAGGAGCAGTCACAAAGGTTAAAGACGTACATCAAGCTTAGGTGTTGTTTAAAAATACTATCTTGGAAGCCCAGACCAGCTGTATTCTACGTTTTAAGAAAAGTGGAAGGAAGTCCAAAAAACAGCCAGCATGGTTTAAAAGTGAGGTCAGAGAGGCTGTTGTTGCCATAAAAGCATCTTTCAGGAAATGGAAAAAAGAGCCAAATGACGAAAACTGGAAACAGCACAAGCACTGGCAAGTTAAATGCAAGCCATTGATAAGGCAGGCAAACAGAGAATTTGAGAAGAAACTTGCTGTCGAAGCAAAAACGCATAATAAAGACTTTTTCAAGTACATTCGTAGCAAAAAACCTGCGAGAGAGTCAGTTGGTCCATTAGATGATAGAGGGGTAAATGGGGCAGTAAGAGGGGACAAGGCTATAGCGGAGAGACTGAATGAATTTTTTGCTTTGGTCTTTACTGAAGAAGATGTAGGGATGTTACCTATGACTGAAGTGGCATTTAAAGGTGATACTGCAGAAGAACTGAAAGAAATATCACTACACCGGGAAGATGTATTATAACTATTTGATAATCTGAAGATTAGCAAATCACCTGGACCGGATGGTATACATCCAAGGGCGTTGAAAGAACTGTAATATGAGATTGCAGACCTGCTATTAGTAATCTGTGCATTATCATTAAAATCATCTGTAATACCTGAAGATTGGAGGATCGCCAATGTAATGCCAATTTTTAAAGAGGGCTCCAAGGGTGATCCGGAAAACTACAGACCGGTGAGCCTGACATCAGTACTGGTAAAAATGGTAGAAACCATCATAAAGAATAAAATTACTCAGCATGTAGATAGTTATGGCCTAATGGCAGACAGCCAACATGGCTTTAGACAACGAAGATCTTGTCTTACTAATCTGTTATGTTTTTTTGAAGGTGTAAATAAACAGGTAGACAAAGGTGATTCGGTTGATATAGTGTATTTGGACTTTCAGAAAGCCTTTGACAAAGTCCCTCATCGGAGACTTTTGGCAAAACTAAAGAGTCATGCGATAGGAGGCAGTGTACTATTGTGGATCATGAACTGGTTAAAAGATAGAAAGCAGAGGGTAGGGCTAAATGGCCAGTTTTCCCAGTGGAGAAAAGTGAATAGTGGTGTACCCCAGGGATCTGTGCTGGGTCCACTGCTTTTTGACATATTCATAAATGACCTGGAAAAGGGAATAACGAGTGAGGTTATCAGATTTGGAGATGACACAAAACTATTTAAAGTTGTTAAAACCCATGAGGATTGTGGAAATTTGCAAGAGGATCTTGATAAATTGGAAGACTGGGCATCAAAATGGCAGTTGAAATTTAATGTGGACAAGTGCAAAGTTATGCACCTAGGGAAGGACAACCTAAACTATGGTTACACGATGCAAGGTTCCACATTGGGAACTACCACCCAGGAAAAGATTTAGATGTCATTGTGGATAACATGTTAAAACCCTCTGCTTAGTGTACAGGGGCGGCCAAGAGAGCAAATAAAATGCTTGGTATCATAAGGAAAGGAATGGAAAATAAAACAAAGGATATTATAATGCCTCTGTATCGTTCCATGGTACAACCGCACCTTGAATATTGTATGCAATTCTAGTCGCCGTATCTTAAAAAGGATATAGCGTTATAAGAAAAGCTTCTGAGAAGAGCCATCAAAATGATAAAGGGGATTGAAGGATACCCCTATGAAGAAAGGCTAAAAAGGTTAGGGCTCTTTAACCTGGAAAAGAGACGGCTGAGGGGAGATATGATAGAAGTCTATAAATTAATGAACGGAGTGGAACGGGTAAACGTAGATTGATTGTTTACTTTATCAGAATATAGAAAGATTAGGGGACATGCAATGAAGCTACAGAGTAAACTATTTAAGGCTAATAAGAGAAAATATTTTTTCACTCAACATGTAATCAAACTCTGGAATTTGTTACCGGAGGATGTAATAAAAGCTGTTAGTGTAGCTGGGTTTAAAAAAGGTTTAGATAAGTTCCTGGAGGAAAGGTCCATAAACCATTATTAAAAGGGACCTAGGATATGACGGCTTGACCCAATACAAGCATTGTGGAATCTGTGTCTTTTGGGGAAACCTCTAGGTACATATGACCTAGATTGGCCACTGTTGGAAACAGGATACTGGGCTCAATGGACCTTGGTCTGACCCAGTATGGCATATCTTATGTTATTTGATATCTGATGGGTCAAGCTTGTTAGTTTTGATCAGAGGTCTGATGGCTGCTGTTTTCAATGGGGGCGGAAGGGTGCCTTCAGGTAATGATATGTTGCCGATTCTAGCTATGATTGGGCTGAGATAGGTTTTTATTTGTTTGATTCAGAAGGGTGGACAAGGGTCCATTGGGGAGGTCGAGGTGTTGATACCACTGATGACTCTTTCTATTTGATCAGGAGAGTATGGATAGAAGAATTCCAGGGTCGATTCCAGGGTCGGTGTGGGAGAGCCGGTGGGGTTGAGGGGGGTCTTGGGTAGTTCAAGCTTTGCTGGGTAGGTTGTTGGCAGTGTGGTTTTGCTTTGGAAGTAGGTGGCAAATTCATCTGGACTTGGAGTTTTTATTGGTTGTTTTGTGGATGGATCTTTTGTGAGTGATTTGACTAGGTTGAAGAGTTTGCGAGGTTTGTTAAGTGAGCGCATGAGGGTATTGGTGTGATGTTCCTTTCTCTTGTTGATCATTCTTTGATGCTGTTGTAGTTTGTTCAGGTAGGCATCTTTGTCACTGGTCAGTTTGGAGCATCGCCAGCCTGCGTTCAAGCTTCCTGGGTTACACTAGTGATTCACGCAGGTCAGCGGTGAACCATACTGCTATATGATTTTTGTGGGCAGGTTTTGTGGATGGTGTGAGGAGTGCAGCTTCAGAAAGATGGTTGTTCCAGTTGTCTAGTAGATTGCCCAGGTCATTAGTGTCGGGGTTGAGGTGATGTAGCGTGTTAATGAGGAAGGTTTCCTTCTCAAAATGCTTGAATCAGCGGTGCACATGCGCACTTGGTGCGGGAGATTGCTGTTCTATGTTGTTGTGTGGAATGTCAAAGAGGATGGCCTTGTGGTCAGACCAAGGCACTGGGTGTACCTGAGGAGAGTACTGATTGTCTGAGGTGCTGTGGTGTTGCGGGGCGAAAATGAGATCCAAGGTGTTGCATCTAGTGTGGTTAGAGGTGCGAACGATTTGGTGGTATCCCATTGTGGTCATTGCATCCAGGAATGCTGTGGAGTGTTTGACATGGAGAGAAGGAAGATTGAAGTCACCAAGAATCCAGAGCTGTTTTCATTGGATGTTGTTGTTGCATGCTTGGTCAAGGATTGTGGCCAACTCATCGGTGCTTGAAGAGGGTGAGCGGTAGAGGAGGCAGATTGTTAGGGTCTTGTTTGAGATTTGGATGATGTCTAAATTGGTGGTACTTTATGTTGAAGTACAATGGAAGTGGAAGTTACTTTTGGCTATTATTAGGACTCCGCCTCCGCACCGGTTTGTTCTGGGGCAGTTGAAGAGGTCGTACCCAGGAGGTTTTAGTTGGTTGGTGATCACTGTGTCTGTGTCTGTCAACCACGTTTCGGTGATGAGAAGTAGGTCTAAATTCCGGTGTTTAATATAGTCAGTGAGGGCAGGCCATTTGGTACAGATGGAGTGGGCATTAATTAGCATGCTGCTCAGGTTTGGCTGGGGTGGCGTCTTGCATCTCTTCGGTTTTTGTGGGAGCAGGCAGTTTGTCTTCTTAAGTGCATCAGGGGGTGATCACTCCTATGGCATTGGAGAGCACTGGTGCACCAACATTCCCAGAGGCGGTTCACCTCCCAGACTCTGAATATGATTTTGAGTATTTCTCAGAAGAGAGGTCTCCGGAGGTTTTCCCTCAGACCTCAGACCTCTTACCTCTTCATGATTAATGTAAGTCTCTGCCTGAGGAGCTCTCCTTCCATGATTTTGTATGGGTTATGACCAATTCCATAGCATTTCAATTGGAAATGGAGGTGGAACCCAGGACTGAAGAATTGAAAATCCTCTAGGTTTTTATATCCCCTATGGAAGTTGTGACAGTACCCGTGCACAGCATCCTTCAGAGACTGCAGATAAAAATGTGTGCCTCCAGGCAGCAAGAAGGTTGACTGTATCAAGTTCAGAAGGCTACTAGATTCAAGAAGCTCCAGTTGCTGTACCATTTCATGGTTGTTGAATTCACTCTCAAAAAAGTCAAAAGTTTCAAGTCTCACTTTTCAACATCCCCAGGGATGGAGGATTCTTTTTGGAGGAAATTGTTTCAGAAAGTTATGCTAATATCCTGTGTAGTGTCCTACCAGCTCTTCATGGGAATGCATTTGTGGAAACATTATGCACTATGAATTTGCAGACACTCTTCTTCCAGAGAAAGCCTCACAGCTCTGATCCTTAGTGTGCTAATGGAAGGTGTATAGAACATACATTGTCTGAGCAAGATATGATATTTCCGATGTGGCATTGAGAGCCTCCTCTATGAGTACTGGGTGCCTAAAGATTCTCATAGCTGAGGGCCTCAGACTTACAACCTAATGTTCTGGAGAAACCTGCTGACATGTCCTGCTATAGAGAGAATCTCTTCAGAGAACAGGAACTGACATGCAGAGGCATTGGAGCCACTCTAAAAGCTTCTAAAAGAAGCTGGGAGAGGTTTCCCCCAAAGGGTTCCATCAATGATATCTATATGTGAGGACTTATCCTACTCTCCACAAAGATGTATTACAGGTAAGCAACTGTTTTCACTGCTATTTTGGGTTGAAGTTCTTCAAGATTGTTTTTTTTACCTTTTGCCATTTAGGGATCCTCTGTGTATTTCTCCAACTCCTTTTTGAATTCCATCACTGTTTTAGCCTCCCCCACCACCTCCTGAAGGACATTCCAGGCATCTACCATCTTTTCCATGAAAAATATTTTCTGATATTGCTTCTGAATTTATTGCTCTGCAGCTTCATATCATGTCCTCCAGTTTTACAGCTTCCCCTCCTTTGTAAAAGGCTCACTATAACACACAGTGCCAAGAGTGTTCAAAACCTTTCAAAGGTCTTGGGGTTTCATCCAGTTCCAGAGCTCAAAAGCAGTAGTTTATTTATAATTCCCACAAGGTACAGTACTTGGAATGTGTTGCTGTAAAAGAAGTTTTTACAAGCAATCTATAACCTCATCAAATTGTGCCCAGTTTCAAGGCCTGTGCTTCCAGCTGACTTCCAAGTCATGCTGTGTCATATTAGCAACTAACATGGACTTTCTGATACAGCCCAAGTGCAGGATGAAGGAGCCACATAATGGGAGACAGACTGCCAAGTGAGTACTACATGCACACACAAGTCTGCGCCTCTTATTTGTATATGAAAGCAATTGCTTGCCTTCAGGTTGGGTACTGTATTCCCAGTCGCAAAACCTGAATTGCTTTGCAAGGGAGTGAAGTGGTTTTCACTGATTACCATGCTCGTCAGCTATTGCAGACCTGCAGCACAGAAACATGCACAAAATCTTCAGGGTTAGCAGAAGAAGCAGCTTCATTTAGCACAGCATTATGAACATATACCCAAGTGGATTTATCTGCCTCTTCTGCAAGCTCCATGATTGTAAACCAGTCACTGAAATTAGGTTTCTGTGGTAAAAATTACTTCTCTGGGAATGATAAATATTGTGGGCTAAATATGAAACTGAGAAAAATGGAGATAAGGGATACGAGGCATTGCTACCTCTGTTCACAAAATGTAATGGGTCTTAGTGGATAAGGATCATTTGAGCTCCCCAGTCTTCTCAGTTTCCCCTAATCTGGTTCCAGTTACCATACTTTCTTGCCCTTACCACTGCCACCTGCATTAAGGAGATCTCTCAGCTATCAGCCAAACAAACTCACTAGCTTGCAGGGAGGTTTTGCCTGATCCATTTTGTCATTAAGAGAGAAATTCAGCCAAGCCATCCCTATCTTGTTCTAGGCATCCCACTATCTCCATCCAACTTTAAAGTGTACTGGACCAAAGCCCTCTTGCTACTCCATATTGGTTAACCCTCCTGGGACCTTGTTAGAACCATACCACTGCTCTATGCAAGTAAACATTATTTATTTGAAGGGTTTTTTTTAATATACCGCCTTTACAGAGATCAAAGCGGTTTACAATGTACAGTAACAACACTATACATATAACATGGGGTAATAAACAAATTAAACATATTGAGCAGTACAATATATCGTTGTAGGAGAAAAAGAGAAAATAATGGAGAACATATAGCTATAAGAGTTCTATCTGCTTAACTTAAATGCGAACTATATACACTATATATAGGGGGGGTTGATATCAGCATATATATACTAGGGGAAGGCTGTGTATGAGTAGAGTCTTGGGTGAAAGGAGTGCTGGTTTATGTTGGGAATATTTGATGCATGTCAGAATTTCCAGTGTTCAATGAAAAGATAAGTGTTAAGCCCTTTTCTGAGTGTCGCAAGGTCTGAGGCTGCTCTTAGTTTATCTGGGAGTCTATTCCATAAGATTGGGACTGCAAATGAAAATGCTCTGTTACTGGTGGTAGCGTTAGTTTTACGGAACTCTGAAGGGACTATTCATGTGTTTTGTGAACGACCTCTTCTGAGCTGGTCATCTGGGGTTGCGTTTATTAGAAAGGGAGGAAGGAGCTATGTTTTTAATTAATTTGAAGGTTGTCATTAGTAATTTGTACTTAATTTGGCTGTGTATGGGGAGCCAATGGAGTTTATATAGTATTGGGGTAATGTGTTCTGTAATGTTAGATTTGAGGATGATACGTGTTGCCATGTTTTGGGCTACCTGAAGACTGTGTAATGCTTGGTTGGGTAGACCGTTTAGAATACTGTTACCATAGTCAAAATGTGGCAAGACAATAGCCTGCAGGACAGTTCTAAAGTCATGTTCAGACAGTAGGGGACATAATTGTTGCATTAGCCTTATTTTATTATAAATGGTTCTGCTGGTTAAACTTATGTGTGTAGTTAAGTAGTTTGTCGATAGTGATCCCAAGATATTTAACTTCATTTTTTACTTCTAGTATAGCATCATTCATCTTAATATGTGGGGGTGGTTTGAAATCCTGGTTTCTAGAGATAAATAAAACATTGGGTTTTTTAGAGATAATATTGTGGTTATGAATTTTTAGCCAATTTGATATTTCATTGAAGCAAGATATACTGGGATCAAACTTAGGATTTGTTATATTAAAGGGTCGTCTCTTGCTTAAACCTTGCACATGAACATATGGGTTTCTGAACCAAAAAGAAAACCCTGCCTCTCAATATCCGACTCATCTAGGATAGAAATATCAGCATTGGCAGTAATAACCCAAGCAGTGGCAGAAATCATTCGCAGCTTCTTCCTTCCTGAAAAGGGGGATCCATGCTAGATATTTCAGTAGCACAGGTACTAAGCATCGCCAACCTTCTCAATGAGGTGCTGCTGTTCTTGCTTCCTCTGAATTGCTTTACTTCCAGCTTCATAGATACCCTTCTTGTCTCTGAGTCTTGCTATCTTCCTTCATTTTATTGCACTCTGTTTCCTTACCACTTTTCTTGATGACATGCTCCTCTCTGTTGGGCTTGGATTGTATGAGGGTCAAATACTATTTTGGTAGCCATCTTCAGAACTACCTCCCTATCGTTAATTTCCTTACAAAAGTGTGGCCTCCAGAACTGAATATGTAGAAAAATACCAGCCCCTCCTTGGCCACATCTTCCTCTTCTGTGGCGTACATGGATTTAAAGGATTTTCACAGTGGAGCTATCTCCCTCCCTCTGTGAATTTACTATGTACTGTAGGCATGGTATCCATAGGCTGCTATTACTGCTATATAAGGTTTGGTTACCTGACTGCACATCTAAAAGACCCTTATTTTATGACTGCAGCTCTGTTAACCATTTGTGACATTTCTTTGTTGAGTGCTGATGTGAAGAGCTTATCCTGTCGTGCATAATTTTGGTAAGCATTTCCTCTCATGCAGAACACCAACATGAAACTGATAGCCCCTCTGCTCTCCTTGCCTTTGCTCTTTGGTAGTATTTCTTAGATTATAATGTAATGTTATGCAGTGAATTCTTTTATCTCCAGGAACAAGCAGGAATGAGTCTTCACATATGGGTACGTCGGTACCGACGGAGTCTGCGCGGGAACGCTTCCCAGCGTCCATTCAAAGAGCTTTTGGAAGCATCCCACCACGCCTGCGTGCTGCCTTCCCGCCTTTCCCAACTGCCTCTCCTCAGTTTTTGTTTTTCCGCGGAGTCGGCAGGACGTCCTCCTGTCACCGCAGAAAATTCTTATTTTTTATTTTTCGTTTTCTTGTGGTCGCGGCTGTCTTCTCGACGCCACTGGTACCGCCGGTGTTTTCTTTTCTTTTCTTGTAAAATTTTCCTTTTCAACGGGATATTTTTTCTTCATAGTGTCCCACGGGGTCTTAGGCCTTTCAGGCCTCCCCTATTTTTCCTTCATGGAACCGCCAGACACTTTCTCCAAGAAATGTTCAGACTGTGGCGGTACAACTTTATTTTTAGACCCTCGAAGTCGGTGTCTAACCTGCTTGGGTCCTGACAACAGTTTGGTGAGAAGACATCTTCAACATCGAGAATCCCTCGATACACGGTTGCCCTCCAACTTCGGGGCACTGTCCCCTTTTTCTTCCACTTTGAATCAGGTAACCCACAAACAGTCTGTTAAGACTAGCCAGTCCTCGAGTGGTGCGTCTCATGCACAGCATGTAGACAGTTCCGGCTTTGCCCTCGATGGCCTCCTGGCTTCAAAACCCTGGCGGGAGTCTTTGGTCTCCAAAGCGTATAAGGGGTTTCAGGTTGTTCCTGGGGTTCACCCCCCACAGAACATACCTGAGCCGTGCATGGTGGTGGCATCCGCTTTGAGCGGTACCGATACCCCTGCATCAGCACTGGTGTTGGATGAAACACTCCTCACCAGGGATCGTCATCTGGCCTCCTCGGTGCCTTCGGGACCGATGGATACGTCCCAGATTGACTTTCCATTATCGGTTCCAACACCGATACTGCCACCGACGTCGGTACCCTCCAGATGTGCATCGACGACCTCGCTTCCTTCGATGCTGAGTCTGGAATCGATCTCCAGTTTGGAGGACTGGGTACCGACTCGCCTTGGTACCATCTCGCGGCAGTACCGAAGGCTCGGTTCCGATGGCTCGGATCCGCAACTCTCGGTTCCCCTGAGGCCGCTTGAGTTGCCACTGGTAGACCTTCATTCACCGGTATCGGACACGGTACCAAAGTCGGTACCGATGTCTTCATTACCCTTACAGTCGGTGCCTTCCATGCTTCGCTTCTCAGGCTCCTTGCCCTCGATGCCGAGTTTGGAATCCATTTCTAGTCTGGAAGACTGGGTACCAATAGGTTTTGGTACCGACACCGATCGATACCAGTGGCTCGGTACCGAGGATAGCAGCCGGAGGTTTTCGGTTCCCTCGGTACCGATTGAAGTGTCACCGATGACTACTCCGATGTCTTTGTCAAGCCCGACTCCGACATCGGTACCGGTTTTGACTTCAGTACCGGTATCCACAGTAGCATCGTGGCAAACTCCTACCATGCTTTTTTCAACAGCATCGCCCCATTCTATACCAAGCTTGGAGTCGATACCTGGCATGGACAATGTGGTAAGGACGGTTGCTGCTCCTGACAACCAGTCCAAGCAACCATCCCTTAAGCATTCCACACTGCACCCTGCAGGATCTTCTATTCCTATATATTTTGATAACTCTGTGGGTGCTCAGGCTAGTTCTTTAGATCTAACCTGTCCAAGGGAGATTCCTGTTGGGGATCCCTCTTTTTAGAGTTTCCTCCTGGATATAGCAAGATCCCTTGCCATTCCTATTCCAGGACATGATCCTGCACCAGGCTCTGTTTCTACCAAAGCATAGGACAACATAATGCTTCCTTTGCATCATTCCTTGCAGGATCTCCTTCTAGGAATGTGGGAAACATCTTTAAGGGTACCCCCACCTCCCAGGGCAACTGATCTTTTATATCAGGTGCCCCCCTCTCCAGGGTTTCAAAAGACTCAACTTCCTCATCATTCCATAGTAGTGGAATCAGCAATGAGGCGGATAAAGAGTAAGAAAAAGCACTCTTCTTATCCGCCAGGTCGTGAGTCTCAGACACTAGATGCCTTTGGACGTCAAACCTTCCAGACATCTATGCTTTCTGCAAGAATTCTCTCATATATTTTTTATATGAGTCTTTCTCTTGAGGAGGTCACAAAGCAATTACATCTTTTGATTCCTTTCCTTCCAGTTTCCAGGAGTACAGACTATTCCTCGCTGCTTAAGCATATCCAGAATATCTCTTGGTTTCTTTCTCGTGCTTCCCTAGACTCTTTTGAGTCTGTTAGCAGGACTTCTGCTATAGCTATAGGGACACGACGTAGAGCCTGGCTCCAAGCTTCAGATTTGGCCAAGTGGGCACAACAACGGCTGGGACATACTCCTTGCACTGGAGAAAATCTTTTCAACAAGGAGTCTTTATGTCAGGTTACTCAGTTGTCCAATGATTTACCTGTTCCTAAGGGTTCTTCTACACCTTCTTCTGTCCCAGTAGGTAGGAAACGTCCTACCAAACTTTCTTCCCACAGGAGTAGAAGGTTTTATTCCTCACTTGCCCATCATACAGATGTTCCCCTACAGGGGAGGCATCGTCCTGGTCTGAAGAATCCAACCTCTCACCAGGCTCAGCAAACCCGGCCTCTGCAGGGATTCTGATCAGTCATCAGATGCTTGTGACCCTTGGGGTTAGAATCTACAGTTGCTTCTTCTCAACAGAGGCGATCCATTACTCATTCTAACCCCTACATATGGATCTCTTTCCAAAAGACATCCATTTTTTCTATGAGCTGTCAGAATGTTCATGCCTATAAGTCACAGGTTTCTCCTCTTCTCCTGCCAGAGAAAGAGGTCTGACCACTATCAAATGATAGTTCCTGTGCCAGCATGTATTTTTCCTTTCTATAGACTTACTACTTGGTAAGTCTTCTTCAGCTCTATTCTCTTCACCCTCTTACCACTGTAAGAGCGGAATTACTTACTGGAGGGTTTTTCTTCAGCCTCTCTAGGTTTGTCACTTTCCAGTGCGGAGTTTTCCTCCCTGGGTTTCCTCCCCTGTCTCAAATTTACTTTAAGGCAGTTTATCAGACATGTCCAGAGTTTTCTACTCCTGTTCTGTCTGTTCTTTCTGGTTTTAAACAGTAATATTCTTTCTGCTGTCTTGCTAGCAGCTGTCTATGCAGGAGCCTTAATGTTTGGTCCACTGGTTCTTGCCCACAAACAACCAGATTTGTCCTCCTCTAACATTCTATCTGTTCTTAGTAGTGGCTCCAAGTCAGTGTTTTTCATCTATCTTGGAGATTATCCCACTACAAGCTTTCTGGGTTGGTCTTCTGTTTCTGCCATCTCCATTTCCCTGGATTTGGCAGCATAGTGGGCTGAGATACTGGCTCTAGCAGCCAGTCCTATTTCCTCATTCTCCTGCATCATGCTCTCTGCATTTCTACAGAGAAGCTTTCCACTATGGGCCCTTGCTAGAGAGCATGGTTTTTTTTTCTCCAACAGCTATCTTAGATGGTTGGAAAAGGCTTATCAGTCATGTCTCCCATGACTAGAAGGTTCTCCCTTCTTTTACTATCTCCTTTTGCCATAAAGGACATAGGCCTTCTCTTACCTAAGGGCTTAAGGAGTTGCCAATTCCCTGCTTTGGTCCATAGCATTCCCAATTGGGGATATGCTCTTTCTCCTTGCAGCTCATCCTCATGGTAAGAACACATGATACTTTTTGCCCTTAAGCAGGTCAACATGGTACCTCATCCTTATCTGTCTTCTGTCTACTTACCATGCTAGAGTCTTGGATGACTCGGGACTTGCTGGCTACAGATTGATATTATCCTCTGTTTTTCATATAACCATCCTGGTTATTTCACTAGCTAGCATCCTTGCGGATCATAACCAGGGGGAATAGATTCTCTATATATCTTCTCAAGTAGGTTCCACCTCCTTGTTATTAGATGAATCTTTCCTCTCCACATATCCTATGTGAATACCATGCTGTAGGCATATATCTGTCTGTTTAATTACAGACACCCATATTTAGGCCTACATATTCATATTTATCTTTTGTGTGTATTTTATGCCCTTCCATATCTCACTATAGATATATTCTTATATGTCTATCTATATATCTATATGTCTCTATATATTTATATATATATATATATGTATCTGTCGAGATATTTCATTATAGATAGATATGTCTCCACATACTTATCTATCTCACTGTCTATGCTCATATAGCTATCTGTTTCTGACAGAGGGGTTTTACCCATACCTCTGCTATTCAGCAGGTTTGGGATTCTACACACACAACCACTCCTGTGGTAGTCAACAATTTTTATACCATAATCTAAGGGTTTAGGTACCTCTGAAGCTCTCCATACCTAATATCTCTCCTAGCTTACCCCAGTTAGGAGAGATATTGTGGATCTTCAGTTAATCACAGGCTTTAACGCCTCAGGCATTTGTCCTCTCTCTGGGATACAAGGGGTTCCCATACCCTTTCTCCCCACAAGGACTGTGCCTGTTTGTCCAAATCGGTTAGCCTTTCTCTTTTTGCTCCCAAGAGTGAGTTACTCTGCCGCCAAAAGAGTTTGGTTTTTACCATACAGCTTTTTGCTGAAGGCCCACCGTTTTTGTACTACCCCAGTTTTTCCTACCAGGGGTGCCTGTTACCTTTCAGGATTCTGACCTCCTCTGTTTTTCCTACAGGTTTATTACCTCCACTTTTCAGTGAGGTCCTCTACACGGTTCCTCTACTTGGTTCCCAGTAGATCCATGAACCTCCATACTTCTATGAAATCCTGTTAGCGGAGGTCCATATTGCAATATTCTTTGCAATATCATTGATGACAATCGTTATCCACACATGGACTCCTTTTCTGCAGTCCTGTGCTAGGTTAGCTGTTCCACAGCATCTTCTTTCTTCAACTCCTACCCTCCATCCTCAGGATGCCTGCTGTTGTGGGGGATAGCATGTTCCAACCTATGACATGCTCGGACTCCAGGCATCTCAGCTTGGGAGTCCCCATATGTGAAGACTCATTCCTGCTTGTTCCTGGAGATAGCACAGTTACTTACCTGTAACAGGTGATCTCTGGGAACAGCAGGAATAAGTCTTCACAACCCACCCACCTCCCCAGGAGTTGTATCTCTATCTATCTTTCCTTTCCTCTCTCTCTCTCTTTGTCTCAGCTTTAAAACTTAACTGAGGAGAGGCAGTTGGGAAAGGCGGGAAGGCAGCACGCAGACGTGGTGGGATGCTTCCAAAAGCTCTTTGATTGGACGCTGGGAAGCGTTCCCGCGCAGACTCCGTCGGTACCGACGTACCCATATGTGAAGACTTATTCCTGCTGTTCCCAGAGATCACCTGTTACAGGTAAGTAACTGTGCTTTCCCTGCTGGTTGTCAGAAGACAGAGTATAGGATGTAATATGGCTGTTATCTGGATACTGAGAAAACGTGACATAGTGTTAGTTAAGAAGTTTGCAACACTGCTAATTAAGGACAAAAGACAAACCAGTTAGCTGGCAGGAGGCAGATGCTAGTGCTAAGCATCCAGGTTCTGACTAGGGCAGGTCAGAAAGCAGCATGCCTCTAGGTGCCTTACTGCGACCCCTGCTCAGGAATATATCACTAATGAGTTTCATAGCAAGCCGAAAGATGTCTGTTTAGTTTTTTTTAGCAAGAAATTTTTCTAAACACCATGAATAAAATCTGTCCACTTCTATAGGTTTTATTCTGAAGTAAAACTGCAAATAAAATCAAGAAAACTCAACCCTTCATATGAATAATAGAATAAAAGAAATGGAAGGTTCAGATTTTTGTGATAACCTCAACATTTTTTGATAGTGTGACTACTCCAGCAGAATTTAAGAAAGTATAGATAGTAGATCTTGATAGGAGGGAGTTGGCACATTCATGACAAATGCAATTCAGTGTTAACTACTGTAAATTTGGCCAACACAAAACAGACAAGTCAGAAAAATTCTCAGCCATTCAAATGGAGAAACTCTAATGGTTCTTGTCCATAAGGGAGTAGAAGAGGTCCACAGAATATTTCTCCCCTAGATTTAGGGAAGATTGGAGAGGTCTTTCACCCACAGCAGCTATCTTCCCTTCAGATTGAGTCTTCTGGTGCTGACAGCCACCATGACTGAGCTGCCCAAAACTTAGCACCCAAGATAGGATGCTAGATACCAGCAAAACCCAAGAAGAAGGCGAGGAGCATAAGCACACAGAAACTCGCCAAAAAGATTTGGAATGGAAGCAAGGCTGGAACTCAACATGGACTGGTATTAGGTTGAGAAGGTTTCCATGGAGAAAAGGCAGAATCAGAATTGGAAAAGACCCGGCGGCGAATTACCGCTGCCGGGCACAGACGCCCATTGGCGGGCCGAGGGTTAGAGGGGCGGGGAGGGTGGGGGGACGGCGAGGGCGGGCAGCTGAGCCAGGAATAAAAAGCGCATCCGGCGCTGGCTCGGCCTCTTTCGCCGCTCCCCCCCCTTCCTAGAGGAGGACGGACACCCTCCCGACCCACCCAATTAGCAAAGGGGGGGGGGGAATAGTCACAGCATGTGCTAGATGGCAGGAAAATAACGCACCCGATGAGAGAGAACACAGCCCAGGCTTTAAGTAAAGGGGGAGAGTTGCAGGAGAGAAACATGGACCTGCCCCCTGGAGAGATTGACAAGGCAACAAGAACACCACGCAGAGGGCCCCCTGCCTCGCTTTGATGGTGGGCAAAAGGGGGGGTAAAGCAAGAAAAGGTTGCGAAGTCTGCTTGAACGGCAGGCGTAACAGCTTTTCGACTGAAGGATATGGAGAGGACTAAGGACTGAGGAAAAAGCTTTCATGGCAAAATGTTTTCTTCCTGCCACTTACAAGGACTGTGGGATATTGGCTGTGTCTCTCGAGGGGGCAGAAAAGGCAGGTGGTGCCGGAAAGGAATTGTGTACAGTGTTTTGTTGATTGTTATGTGCATGCTGTGGCCAACAGTTTTTTGTGCTGTTAATAACCATTGTTAATAAATAAATAGAAATAGTTTTTTTGTTGAAAGAAAATCCTTGTCGAAATGTGGTGACTTATTGGAGGGGGGGTGGGGGGGAAGTGATGGGGTAAAGGTGGGTCAAAACCCGAGGCTGTCATGCCAGTTGCGCAGCTGTGCAGCAATGAAGCCAGAGCACTAGGTGACCTAGAAACAAAACTCTGGCTTTGTTTAGGAGTCTGTCTTCAAGGCAGACTCACTTGATCTTCCTTCATCTTCCAATTCAGTATTCCTTTCAGCTGAGTCCCTCATGAGGATGAGCTATCTACATGCCTTGTTGGGCATAACTAGGAAATATAAATTTAACTGAAAGCCAGTTGTCTAATGCACCCAACTAGGAAAACTAGAAATCAAAGAACCAAGATGGGGAGAAAAAGAAGGCATAAGTTACCAGAAGGTGGGGGGTTGGGGGGCTGCCTCTTCACTTGGCATGTCATCACCAGTTGACCCATTACTTGAACAAAGTTAGAGGGGAGAGGTAAAGAAAAGGGGAGGGGATACCATAATCCTGGCCAAGAGGGCTGTGGGATGCTCAAACCATGCTCTGGCAAAGAGACCAAACCAAGACTGGACCCAAATACGAATACTACGGGAACATGATGGCCTCTGGGAAGATGTTGGAGGCATAGAGTGGACCAAGGAAGCCTGCCAGCCTAGAGGATCCTAATGACATCTGCTGGCAGGAGGTCACAAGTTCATCTAGACAAGGCTCTCCTGGGAGATGAGCCACCTGCAGGCTGGTAGAAAAGTCTCACAGAAACAATATCTAATAGTAAAGAAAGGAGTTAATGTTACCAGGGACCCATCTGTAATATGCTCATCCCATCCCAGTATTCAAAAGCTACTGCTGACTGTTCAAAGTAATGCAACAAAATGTATAAAGGAGAGGTGGGCATAACAGTAATTTGGGAAAGACTGGGCAGTTGATCACAGGACAAAAGATGAATCAAGTGAAGATATAGCAACAGACTATGATCAATTGCCACATTACTATATCAGAGTGTAACTATTTAGAAAACCTTAAAAGAGGACTTGACAAATCCTACTACTGCTACTACTGAGCATTTCTATAGCGCTACAAGTCGTATGCAGTGCTGCACAGATACATGTAAAAGACAGTCCCTGCTCATCAGAGCTCGCAATCTAGTTGAGATCCCAGATGCCAGGTTGCCATGGCAAGTGAAAAATTGGGTCTGGTGCCTGAGCTCAGAGCACATGTGGGCAGAAGGGTTGCAAAAGGCCGTGATTGTGGCTGAGACCGGTGGAGTCTGTCTGCAGGAGATAGGATGCCTGTGGGCAGAAGGGCTGCAAAGATCACGGAAGAAGTGCTGTAACTGCTGGAGACTGCATAAAAAAACCTTAGGGTGCTGAGACGGCTGAAGAAATTTAAAGGGGTGGCAGGTTTGATTTAATTAAGAATGGGGGGAATGGAGGGCAGGGGTGAGTGTAAGGGAGGAGGGAGAAGGGGAGGAAGTCTGGGAAGGGAGAGTTGAAGGATGGGGAAGGGCGAGTTGGAGGACGGGGGGGGGGGGGGGGGCGGTTGGAAGGGGGAGGAAAGGGTGCAAGCAGTTGGAGGCTGAATAGAAGAGTGCCTGGGAAGTAAAGGGCACAATATGTATGGGCAAAAGGTGCCCCCTCTCCCACCACACACATGCAGGCACCCCACCTCTGCACTACACACAGAGATGGAACTTAAAAGATCAGCAGGGGTGGAGGGAGAGGGACGAGGAGGAGCAGGGCCACTGCCTTTTGTTGACATTGTGCAGTGGCCCATTAAGAGCCTGATTTTATTCAGCCTTTTCCCATAAAACAGTCTTAGTAGATCGGGCCCCGAAACCTCAAAAAAAGAAAAGTAACTGCAATACACCTTTTTGGGGGCTGAACAAATGCATTGTGACCTAGGTTTCAGTAGCCAGCCCCTAGATTTTTAGGCTGGCTCCTAGATTCCAAAAAAAAATTATTATGGCCTGCACTGATTTATGGGAAAGATTTAAATAGATGGATTTGAGAACTGGTGGAAACCTTTTTTTTTTTGTTCTGGTGAAGCTCTGAGAAAAGGTTCTGTCACACTGGAGTACAAGAGTCCCCTAGTGGTTAAAGCAATGACCTGTAAGCCAGGATTTAAATTCCTTTTTTTCCACTAATGCACCTTGTGATTTTGGGCAAGTTGGTTTATTTTTCATTGCCTCCGTTGTAAACTTGTAAGTTCTCTCAGGCAGGCAAATTCATACTGTACTTAAATATAACTTGCCTTGGAGAACTGTTTAATGTAATCTAAAATCCAAATCTAACCCACAGTGAAGACATCTCCTCTATCAGCCTTTTAGAGAGAAACTATAGCCCAGTTGCAGGAGCGAGGTCTGGTGCAGGAAACTAGAGTTTATCTCGTACTCATCAGGTGCATTCACTAGGTGCTTGACTCAAAAAAAAAAATTGGTTCATGCTCATTTTAAAGACATTACTCCCAATTTTGGGACATTTTTTTGTTTGCTGATTTGTAGTATGCGTACATGTATGGAAGTGATTTTCATGCATCTTAAATTTTTAGGCCTCCAAATGAGCTGAATGTGCACCCAAAATTACACACCCATGATGGCCAACTGCATTCAAGAACTCTTAGAGAAAGAAGGTCGCTGATGCTGCTGGAGGTGGCCTTGTGGCACTGGGGGATTGTATTGGTGCCATGTTGTCTGGGGTGCAGAGGTTAAAGAGGGAGGAGAGAAAGCTGTACGTCCACTCAGAAGAAGCTGAAATTTGTTGGACAGATATCATCCACAGTCTGAAAAACTGCATTCTGTTGTTTTAGAATGATTTTTGCATAGATTCATTAGAATGTAGTAGTAGGTTTTGTTCAGAGACAATATCTCTTTGTTACGGTGCTGTTAGCTTACTGTTTGATAGTAAAATTAGCAGATTGCTCCATAATGTACTTTCACATTAATACTAAAATTCCTAGTGAATATTAAGGGGCTCTTCTTGTAACAGGCACTAGCTGTCGGCACATGTTCTGGCGTGCACTGAAGGCGATTTGGGAAATGCTTTGTCAGCTAGCATGGAGCCGTGACAGCGCAGGACGATTCTTCTAACACCATTCAGTAGTGGAGTTAAGTGCACCTGCGCTATTGCAACGTGTGTTAGGGGAAGGGACTCCCCATTGACTACCAAGGAAATTCTTTCCAAACCACGACAGTTAACACGGTGGCATTGCAACTAATGCGCTATGATTTTGGCACTTTTGGTGCATTGGATGCAACATCCCTTAGCACCCTTTAGTGAAAGCCCCCCTAGTAGTCTGCATGAAAGTCAGATTGGGTTTGCTTTAGTTTATTATGGCATTTTATGTACTGCCTTACATAAAATAAAAATTGTATCAATGTGGTTTACAAAATTATAAAATCAGACAGTGATAGCAGTAAACCATTGACCATATTTGTATCTTACAGATGCTGATCAGAAAACACATAAAAAGACACATCCTCGGGGAGAATATTTGCATGTTAGACTTTACAAAAGCCTTTGACTCTATATGGTAGCCTGGCCTCAATCTTAAACTACTGCTAACTGAAACTGGGAGGAAATCTATGATATAAGTAAATCAAATGTTTTCATCCATCAGCTGTAAAGTAAAAATAAATAGAATACAGACAGAGCTTCAGACAAGAAGGAGAGGTGAGGTAAGAATGTAGCCTGAGCCCCACCCTATTCAATATATACACCAGTGATCTCCCACCAATAATGGGGAGATCCTCTGCTCCAGGACTAAGGGGCTTGTTTACAAAGCCGCGGTAGCGGTTCGCGGTCGTTATCGGAACCGCGGCCCCATTGATTTCAATGGGGCCGCGGCTCCGATAACGATCGCGAACCGCTACCGCAGCTTTGTAAACAAGCCCCTAAATAACTCAGAAATCAAAATGCTGGCTATATGCAGATGATATGGGCATTTTATCCCCTACTGCAAAAGATCAAGACCAGTTAGAGACCTCCAAATATTCTGGGCCCTACAAATAAACCCAGAAAAGACAAACAATCTCCAATATAATCTAAAATTCATAATAAATGAACAAGAAGTAGAATAAACTTTAGAATATACTTTGGCTTGAGGTTAAGTGCATCTGGATATGTTAAAGTGGGAATAAAGATAATGCTTGAAAAAGCTCTTAGAGCCCTAGTTGCAACAAAGCAACCTCTGGACAAATGCAACCCCCAAGTAGAACTACAACTGTAATTATTTGATAGCATCATTTAACCTATGCTATTATATGAGAGTGAGGTCTTGGGTCTGACATTAACTCAAGACTATGCAGAATGAGACAAAACCCCAATATATAACCTATATCTCCAATTCTGCAAACAGATACTCCACACTCAAACATCGCCAACAATGATTACAGATCAGAATTAAGACACTTCTTTCCCCTTACTACTCAAAATACAAATGAGAACATACACATTTTTGTGTCATCTCGATAACAGTGATAAAAACTCCCTTCACTAACAGCACTCTGTGAAGTAACACAAAATCCTGGAAAAAACACATTCAGCACATATATAGCACACCTACCCTGCCAGACCAACATTAACCCCCAGAAGCTAAATAGCGACAACCCTGCCTGTGAAAAATGGGCAACCCAAACTCTGCAATATGCTCTAGAACACCAGTACACCTCCTACTGGAAGGCTTAGATCAGAAAACAGAACTAGTTTGACAGCCAAAGATCTCTGCACAGAAACTACACACTAAGGGGTATGTTTACTAATCGGCGGTGGCGGCTTCCATGCGATATCGTAGCCACAGCCCCATTTAAATCAATGGGGCCGCGGCCCCAATATCACACAGAAGCTGTTACCGCCGATTAGTAAACATACCCCTAACAGAATAGCCGACCTCAGTCACACATGCACTCGCCAAATACTGAACAAGTGACCCCAGACTAGAAGAAGAAAAGTGAAGAAGAACCTGAACTGAAAACCCCAGGAAGCCAGATTGTGCATGTAATGCAATATTGGACAAAAAGAAATGCATTTCCTCCTGTAGTGTGCAAAATGTAAAGATATCAGAGAAACACTTTGTAAAAGAGGAACTATAGCAGCAAATATGTTGCATTCTGCCACCAGGCAAGACATGGAACCTGACCAGGAACAAATTGTTCTTGTTATTGTCCTCTCTGTACACGGACATTTTATTTTATGGTTGTGACATTACTTTGTAGATTATCTCCTTTTGTGGTTTTTTCTACCTAAACCATTAAATCTATAACTTTTTAAAAATGTGTGCCTTGGAGTCAATGCTGACCACTGGCAGCCCAGAAGCGCCTGGGTTTTCTTGGCAGTGTGAGCGGAAGTAGATTGCCATGCCTTTCTTCCGAGACAATGGAGGATTAAGTGACTTGCCCAAGGCCTGCTAGTGGAAACTGAACCCTGGTCTTTTGGCAGTGCTCTAACCATTAAGTGCTCTAAATTGTCACTCCCTGCAAAACATAACATTAGAAACAGCCACACTATTAACCCACACATCAGTGGTAAGTGGGAAGAGGCGTCTAGAACAAAATCCATGCAAAATACAGGCATGTCGGTCAACAAACGCTGAAAAGCAATGAGCACAAATGCTTGAAGCCTAGTCAACAAAGATCCTGACCTGGAAGCCCTAATGATGGAAATGGACTTACATATTGTGGCCATTACAGAAACATGGTTTAACGAGTCACATGAATGGGATATAGCCATAGCTGGCTATAATCTATTTAGAAGAGATAGAGAGGGTAGAAAAGGAGGAGGAGTAGCCCTATATGTCAAAAGCAATATTAAAGATGCTGAAATACAAGGGATGTGGGGAAAAGAAGAAGCACTGTGGATTGTGTTGGAAAGAGGAGATGGCACTGTCATCCATATTGGTATAGTCTACAGGCCTCCACTCAAACCAAAGAAATGAATAGAGACTTGATTATTGATATTGCAAAGGTAGCCATGAAGGGGATGTGATCATATTGTGTGACATTAATCTTCTCGATGTGGATTGGAGTATTCCTTCTGCAAATCTGGAAAGAAGTAAAAAGATTGTGGATGCCTTCTAAGATGCATTGCTTAGAGAAATGGTGTTGGAACTGACCAGGAAAGGTTTGATGCTGGATTTAGTGCTCATTAATGGAGATAGCATGTTGAATGTCTAAGGTGGGTACCCACGTGAGCAGCAGCAAGCATCACATGGTCCAATCCAAGCAAGTTCAAAGTCCTAGACTTCAAAAATACTGACTTCAATAAAATGGCCAGGTTCCTGAAGGAGGAGTTGGCAGGGTGGAAGAAGGTAAGGGAAGTGGAATTGCAATGGGCTAAACTAAAGGAGGCAATAAAAGGGGCAACAGGTACATACATAAGGAAAGTAAATAAAACAAGAGGAAAAGTAAACCTATATAGTTCTCCAGAGAAGTAGCTGCACAATTAAAAGTGAAAAAACCACAGCTTTCACAAAAAATAAAGAAGTTCGCAAACAGAGCAACACAGAAAAGAATACAGGATAAAGCTAAAAGAGAAATAAGGATAGCAAAATCAAAGACAGAAGAAAAGATGGCTAAAGATCTGAGGTATATTCTGGAGAAGAGGAAGATCAGATGTGGAATTGCAGGACTCAAAAGTGCCGAGAACAGATTAGTAGAAAGTGACATTGAAAAATCGAAAATGTTAAACAAATACTTCTCTTCTGTTCTGTTTTTACTAAAGCAAATCCTGGAGAAGGACCACCTGTGATTGACAAATATACAATAGGAATGAAGTAGATACTACACCATTCATAGAAGGTGTGTTTGAACAGCTTGCAAAAGTGAAAGCGAACAAAGCCATAGGACCGGATGGGATACATCCATTGGTGGGATCCGGACTGACTAGGAACCAGTTTGGCCCCAACCCTTCCACATGCGTGACAGCTGGGTTGCTGCACCTTGCATGGAGGTGTTGCAACAACCATATGCTTGGACCGCTGCCTTCTACCGAGGTGCAGCAACCCTGCTGTTACCCTGCGGCCCGATCCCCCACGTGACAATGTTTTTATGGTGTCAGGAGCTTCTCCTGATGCCATTAAACATTGTTAGGTGGGGGGTTCCCGCCACTGCAGTGCCGGCATTTCACTGCCGTGTTTGGCCCAGTTTGGTGAATGTGGACCGTGGCAGGAACCGGTTTCCGTGAACTGGGCCAAACTGGCCCAATCCCACCATTGGATACATCCAAGGATACTGAAAGAACTCAGAGAGGTTCTGGCAGTGCCTTTAAAGGATGTTTTTAATAGATCCTTCTTAGAGACAGGAGAAGTTCCACAGCACTGGAGAAGGACTGATGTGGTACCTCTTCAGAAAAGTGGTAATAGGGAAGAAGTGATAAACTACAGGCCAGTACCTCAGTGGCAGGAAAAATAATGGAAGCACTCCTGAAAGACAGAATAGTGGACTTTCTCGAAACTAATTGGTTGCATGATCCGAGGCAACATGATTTTACCAAAGGACAATCATGCCAAACAAATTTGATTGAGTTCTTTGACAGAATGACCAGAGAACCAGATCAAGAGCATGCAATGGATGTGATCTACCTAGATTTCAGCAAAGCCTTTGATACTGTTCCTCATAGGAGACTTATCAATAAACTGAACAGCTTGGGGATGAATCCCAAGGTGGTGAACTAGATCAGAACATGGTTGACTGACAGACGACAGAAATTGATGGTAAGCAGAACTCACTCGGATGAAAGGATACGATATGATAGAAGTCTATAAATTAATGAATGGAGTGGAACGGGTAAACGTAAATCGACTGTTTACGTTATCAGAATATAGGAAGACTAGGGGACATGCAATGAAGCTACAGGGTAAACTATTTAAGACTAATAAAAGAAAATATTTTTCACTCAACGTGTAATCAAACTCTGGAATTTGTTACTGGAGGATTTAGTAAAGGCTGTTAGTGTAGCTGGGTTTAAAAAAGGTTTGGACAAGTTCCTGGAGGAAAGGTCCATAAACCATTATTAAAAAGGGACCCAGGATATCAATGCTTGACCTAGTACAAGCATTGCAGAACCTGTGTCTTTTGGGGAAACTGCTAGGTACGTATGACCTAGATTGGCCACTGTTGGAAACAGGATACTGGGCTTGATGGACCTTGGTCTGACCCAGTATGGCATATCTTATGTTCTTATGTTCTTATGAAGTTGAGTAGTGGCATGCCTGGGACCAATACTGTTCAATGTATTTGTGAGTGATATTGCTGAAGGACTGAATGGAAAAGTCTGTCTTTGTGCAGATGACACGAAAATTTGCAATAGAGTGGACTCCTCTGAGTGAGTGGATAATATGAGGAAAGATCTGCAAAAGCTGGAAAAATAGTCTAATGCTTGACAGTTAAGATTTAATGTGAAGAAGTGCAGTGTCATGCACTTGGGATGCAAAAATCCAAGGGAATTGTATGCGATAGGGAATGAGAGGTTAGTGTGCATGGACCAGGAGAAGGACCTCAAAGTAATTGTTTCTGAGGGTCTCAAAGTGGCAAAACAGTGTGAAAAAGTGGTAGCCAAAGCCAGAAGAATGCTGGGTTGCATACATAAAGGAATTACCAGCAGAAAGGAGGAGGTATTAATGCCACTGTACAAGTCATTAGTGAGGCCTCACTTGGAGTATTTTGTTCAGTTTTGGAGACCATATAAAAAAACTTGAGATGATTCAGAGGAAGGTGACCAAAATGATTTGGAGCTTGTGCCAGAAGACGTATGAGAAGAGACTTGGAAGACCTAAATATGTATATGCTAGAGGAGAGGAGGGCCAGGAGAGATTTGAAAAAGACCTTTAAATACTTAACGACCGAACAAATCTTTTTCAAAGAAGGGGAAGCTGTAAAACTAGAGGGCAGACTATGAAGCTGCAAGGAGGCTACTGCTTGGGTTAGAAATTGGTTGAGTGGGAGGCGACAAAGACTACAGGTAAATAGAGCTCACTCTGAGGAGAAGGAAGTTACCAGTGGTGTGCCCCAGGGATCTGTCCTTGGTCCGATTCTTTTTAACATCTTTCTTAGTGGTATAACGGAAGGGCTGTCGGGTAAGGTTTGCCTCTTTGCGGATGATACCAAAATCTGCAATAGAGTAGACACCCAGGAAGGTGTAGATAACATGAGGAGGGATCTAGCTAAACTTAAAGAATGGTCTAGAATTTGGCAGCTGGGATTTAATGTTAAAAAATGTAAGGTCATGCATTTGGGCTGCAGCAATCCAAGGGAGCAATATAGTATAGGAGTGAAGTACTTTTGTCCACTAAAGAACAGTGGGACCTAGGCGTGGTTTAGTCTGATGATCTTAAAGTAGCTAAACAGGTAGAAAAGGCAACAGCAAAAGCTAGAAGGATGCTTGGGTGCATACGGAGAGGAATGGCTAGCAGAAAAAAGGAGGTAGTAGTGCCTCTGTATAAGTCTTTGGTGCAACCTCATTTGGAGTATAGTGTGCAATTCTGGAGACCACACCTTCAAAAGGATATAAACAGGATGGAATCGGTGCAGAGGGTGGCTACTAAAATGATGAGTGGTCTTCATTATAAAGCATATGAGGACAGACCTAAGGATCTTAATATGTACACCTTAGAGTAAAGACGGGATAGAGGTGATATGATTGAGATGTTTAAATACCTCCGTGGCATAAATGTTCAGGGAGAGAGCCTCTTTCGATTGAAAGCAAGTTCTGCTACGAGGGAACATGGCATGAGGGTGAAGGCAGATAGATTCAGGAGTGATATGCGGAAATATTTCTTTACGGAAAGAGTAGTGGATCCGTGGAATAGTCTCCCAGTGGAGGTGGTAGAGATGAGGACAGTATCTGAATTCAAAAAAGCATGGCACAAACACAGAGGATCTCTAAAGGAAAAAAAGGGACTGTTGTAGTTGTTGATATGGAAGAACAGACTAGATAGGCCATGTGGTCTTTTTCTGTCGTCATTTTTCTATGTTTCTAAACTGAAAAGCAATGCCAGGAAATATTTTTTCACTGAAAGGGTGGTGGATGCTTGGAATGCCCTCCCGATGGAAGTGGTGGGGACAAACACAGTGACAGAATTCAAAATGGCATGGGACAGACAGAGTGGAGTCCTTTATAGTAACAGGATAAAATCAAAATAAACGTTAACTATCTTATAACTCAACTAATAGGGGTGACCTGCTTGAAACGGTGGGTACACCCCTAAACAAAGGCATGGGGAGGGGTGAACCGCATGGAGTGGCAGGTGCGCCTACTCTGGCCACCTTTCTGAGCAAACTAGATGGACCATACTGGTCTTTATCTGCTGTCATATACTATGTTACTAAGTTATTTGTTTCTGATGGTTTCTTCTGTATATGTGCAGTTAGTTTTTTCAATTATTTACTTATCTCTTTCTAGCATTCAGATCACATTTCTACTCTGTTTCTGGCATGTTGTTTGTATCCTGATGTAAAAAATGGCTGGAGCACACAGAGTAATTTATTGCGTTGCTGTTTACTGCTGTGAGGGGGTGAAAAGCACAGAAAGAAAATCATTTAGTAATTCAGCTCCCTCTTTCACAGAGATAGTGCCAGTTCTTATTATATATGATTCTCTTTTGTTGCAAGAAGACGCCCATTGCTAGGTTGCTCTTTGTGCTTGAAAACTTGTGCTCATCTCGGAACAGTATAATGTAACTTGTTCTGTTCTCTTCTTCCAGCAAAAAACAATCAATAAGATGGAGGGAATCCAGTATTGTTCCTAGTTGGATTGTGGAATGTAAGGTGGCTCCTGAGAGAGGCAGTAATAAGCAGGGGAGGGTCGATTCTCTTCCTTGAGAATGGCCCATCCGCATGTCATTCTATTCCACTGTGACAGCAGACGAGGAATGTGGAATCAGGTTCTCATGGCCAGCGGGTGTGGTATGCTGTGGGGGCTGTTCCTGGTGTGTGGAATTGGTGGCGAGACTGGAGCAGTTTCAGCTGTTAGGGAAGATGGACCAAAATATTCACAAATCATGATCCACTGTGCAAAAGGGTGTACTTTGAGACCTTGCTGGCAGATCTTTCAGAGGTGCTTCGCATTGTGAGGTCACAGTCCTCTTCCTTTCTATTACCTGCTTCCCTAACGGAAAAAGGGTTAATGGATAGCCATGTCTATATGTACGTCTACCCCCTCCCCAATAACTGAATGGATAGTCAGCAGCAATTGGAACTGCTTTTTTCTACCCTAAGCTATGCGGAGAGCTGTGAAAATCGCTGCTGTGAGGGTAATCTTAGGAAGTTGCACCTAGATGATGCTTGTTTTCACATGCACACTTTATGCCTATTTTGAATTAAGTACTTGTGTGCTTGACTTTTTCAAAATAAAACCTAAGTGTAAAAGTATGCCCGTATGATAAGGCGCAATCACTTACCCCACCCTAAAGCTGGGGTAAATGACCGTGCCTATTTTTTTGTAAGTACACATGTAAATTAGGGAATTGTATAATCAAAATGCTTCCTTACATCACCCACATGCTGTCCCTGCGCATGCTTTACTTGCATAAGTCGCAAAGTGATATGAAACCTGTGCCAGAGGACATAGGAGAAGGGACTTAGACTTAAACAGGTATAATCTGGAGGAAAGGAGGGATAGGAGAGATGTGATACAGATGTTTAAATACTTAAATGGTATTAATGAGCAAACAAAACGGTACAAGTATACCAGCAAGTGGCTAAAATACTGACATTAGTTGCATACTTGCCACAGAAACCTAGGAAGCTCCTTCTAAAAGTCATCCTGGCCACATTGCCCAGGTATTCAGCATGGCCACTAGCTGGAGTCCAGTGCTGCAAGTAAAGGTTTTTATTTAGCCACAGTGGCTGGTGTTTAAAACATACGCTCACTGCTGCCGCTGAACAGTGACCAGTTTGGAGGTAATTTTATGAAGTCTTTAACACACATATGTTGCAGTGTACATACATTAATGGCTTCATGTAGAATCTCAACCATTGTAAGAGTCTGCACGTTAACATGAATGTGCATACTTTGCCGATAGAGGAAGATGGGTTGCGGGCTGTGTTTGTAAGTATGCATGTTGATTATAATACCTTAATTTATATGTGTACTTGCATACTTAGTGCACATTCATCAACACCTGTGTCACATGTTCAGGGCTATAATGCAGGGAAGTATTTTTTGAGATCCATGTATAGCCATAAGGAGTAGAGGCGTGGCCTAGTGGTTGGGGCAAGGTACCTCAGGCTGGAAAGTTGGGGGTTCAAATCCCACTAGAGGACAGCAACCTTGGGCCAGAAGGACTGGGGTTTCTAGTCCCACAGGTGCTCTTTGTGGTCTTGGGCAAGCCACTTAACCCTCCATAGCCCATGTTCCCTGTAAACTAGTTATCTCCAACTTATAATGACCTGTTCAATGTAATTTCAGTTTGTTCAATGTAAACCGCACTGATGCAGAATAGCGCAGTATATAAGAGAATGTAAATAAACAGGCTTGCGTTCTGGAAAGTAGGCTCCATTAATTCTGTGTGGATTGTCTTGTTTTATCATGAGAAGAAACAAAAAGCTTACTGCAGGATCAAATATATCTGCTGATAAATTTCATACTAGGCCCAGTGCAGATCTGAAATTGTACAGTTCTATTGGATTTATAAGCGTGCGTGCATGAGTGTTGCTGCAAGGCAGTGTTTAGAGCAGGAAGTCTTGCAGCCCTTAGGGTTCTTGGCCAGTAGTTGGCACTAACATGCAGGAAATGATTGTGGATTTATTTTAAGATACTGCTTAACTGTAGCTTTAGATAGGAAGACGCATCTTAATCTAAGCCCCCACATACCGAGGTTGAATGGTTAGGGAGAGGCGAATAGAAAGCGAAGGATGAAAGATTGATAGTTGCTGCCCAGGATGGTGGATTACGGAAGAGATGGTTTTCAGTGAGCATTGAAAAAACTGGCAACACAGACATATGTCAGTTCTGTAAGAAAGATCTGGAAACAGTGACTTACCTCATAGCTGGCTACAAAGTTCTGATAGCAGAAAATTTCTATACAGAAAGACATAATAAAGTAGTGCTCCTTATTCATTGGAAACTCTGTAAGCACTATAACATCACTGTGCCTGGAAAGCACTGGGATCATGACCCTAAGAGAATTACAGAGAATGAGGAGGTTATGTTCACCTGGGATACTCTTACCACTAAAAAACTGGATGTGAGGAAGCCGGATATAGTGGTTAAGGAGAAAAACACCAGAATGGCATTGACTACTCTGTGAATCTCAAGGAGAAGCAGAAGATCCTGAAATACCAAGAAATGCAGTCTGACACTAAGAAAATGTGGCATAAAGATACAGAAATATTTCCCATTGTGTTGGGTGCCACAGACTTGATAAAGAGGAATTTCCAAGCACAACTTGACAAACTATCCATACATGTTACATCTTATGAACTCCAGAAGGAAGCTCTCTTTGGCACGATGCAAGTACTTCGTCGAGCATTAGCAGTAAATTTGAGAGACTAAGATCATACCCCAGATACCCTGGCTTAGAAGTGAGGTTCATGCCTGTCATGGTATCCGCAAAACTAACCAATCAAAACAATGCACCTTAGAAACCCAAATCAATCCCCTTCACCAAAAATAAACAACCTTACACAAATGGCTAAACACTCTTGCTTAGATATATTCAAATCAAATTCCCATTATTTATATAGTAATGGAGAAAAGACCTCAGGACAGCTATAATCCCACCACGCAGTGATTCATATCACCATAGGGGAAAAAGCGAGATACTCTCATCACTGGTCTTAAAAAACTCCCTTCTGAGGAGTGGAGAGTGATCCTGCCCGGCGATTCCACGTTGCCCGTGTGTTCGGCATTGATTGCTGCACCTGTCCTAGCCCTATTTTACTCTGGGCTACACCGCGGGAGTTGAGGAGTGGAGAGTGATCCTGTCCGGCGATTCCAACTTGCCCGTGTGTTCGGCATTGATTGCTGCACCTGTCCTAGCCCTATTTTACTCTGGGCTACACCGCGGGAGTTGAGGAGTGGAGAGTGATCCTGTCCGGCGATTCCAACTTGCCCGTGTGTTCGGCATTGATTGCTGCACCTGTCCTAGCCCTATTTAACTCTGGGCTACACCGCGGAAGTTGAGGAGTGGAGAGTGATCCTGCCCGGTGATTCCACCTAGCCCGTGTGTTCGGCATTGATTGCTGCACCTGTCCTAGCCCTATTTTACTCTGGGCTACACCGCGGTACGCGGTCGCGGGCGCATGCCCGAAGGGGCTTGACCAAAGGGGCAGGCCACGCCCCTTTGGAGCCCCTTCATAGCTTTTTCGGAGTTTGTGAGCTGTTAGAGTGAGAGCTTTCCCCCGGTATGGGGAAAAGACGGAAGAAGAGTGCGTCGGCTGTTTCTACAATGAAAGCTTCTAAGTCTGAAGGTCCTTTGGACAAGCATCTGATTCGTCAGACTGTGGAAAATTGCAGCTTGGAGCTTTCGGCTTCAGTGAGTACTCTGTCTCCTCCAGCTTCCTCTCCTATTGGGGGTTTTACCTTACCCCTCCCGTCGTTCGAGCAAGTAATGGCTCTGGATCAGGCCTTAGGAAATGTAGGCTTTGACTCTGGAGTCATTCCGGTTCCTGTGGGTCCCTCGGAGCAGGCCTGCCCTAAACGTAAGGTTTTGCCTATGCCTAAAGTGTTTAAAGTTCCGTCGGTACTGGGAGATGCTGTTGGTTTCTCCTCGTCTCCTCAGGAAGTAACTTTAAAAGATATATGTGCGGTTGTTACACACACCGAGGCTGTCCTTACTGGAACCTTGTCTCAAATTGAAGAATACACTCGAGACTCGATAGCTAAGTTTTCTGATTATAACGATCAATTTGTGGTTCATGATGCACGTTTGAAACAGGTAGAGGGGAAAGTAGATTCTGTTCAGGTCACTTCATCCTCCGTAGTTAAGGATAGTTTGTACTTACATAGGCAGTTGGAACTATTGGAGAATACATCTAGGTCTAAAAACCTGAGGTGTTTAAATTTCCCGGTTACACACTATCTTTCCCCTTTAATTTTATTTCATAAATATTTAAAAGAGGTTTTGAAATTTGATCAGCCTGAGGTTATCAAGGTTGCCAATTTGTATTATGTACCTAGATTTAAAAAGAATGTAGAAGGTAATGGGGTGGAGGATGAACCTGTTCAATTGCTTTCCCCTAGGGAGGAGTGGCCTAGTGGTTGGGGCAAGGTACTACAGGCCGGAAGGTTGATGGTTCAAATCCCACTAGAGGACAGCAACCTTGGGTCAGAAGGACTGGGGTTTCTAGTCCCACAGGTGCTCCTTGTGGTCTTGGGCAAGCCACTTAACCCTCTATTGCCCATGTTCCCTGTAAGTATTAGTGTATGTGTCTCATATCCCCTCGTGTTAAATGTATCCCACAACCGCTTTGACCCAGTGAAAAGCGGGATATAAATGCAGCTAAATAAATAAATAAATAGTTTGGATATATCAGAATTTCTGGAGTCCTCCTCTGATAGTATCTTAAACCATGCTACTTTAGTTGTTACTTTTGTAACAGAGTTGGACAAGAAATCTGTATTAAAAACTTATTTTTCTCAGAAGAACGTACTTTTTTGTGGTCAAAAGATTACCATATTCCCGGACATTTCCCGTGTTACACAGAATCGCCGTAAAGCCTTTTTAGAGTTAAGGGAGCGCACTATAGCATTGGGAGCCACTTTTTTTTAAAATTCCCATGCAAGTGCCTAGTGGAACATCGTGGGAAACGATATGGGTTTGTAGATCCTATTCATTTGGCTGTTTTCTTAAAAAATCATGAGTCTCATGTGGGTGATGGGATAGTAGTTAAAGGTATTGATTGAATGATCGGGGTCCTGGGTGTGGTATAGTTCCTTCTTGTTTAAATGGTATGTTCTCCCTGTTAAGAAACTTGTTCATTGTACATCCGAGTTATTTTTACCTGTTTATTGTAAGCACAAATCACTAAACTGAGATGTGTAGATTCAATGTTTTATTGTAAACCGCACTGATCTTAAATAGCGCGGTATAAAAGAAAATGTAATAAATAAAATAAATAAAATTATTGTAAGATTGTTCCACTCCTCCTTATAATGTGGACTGTTATATGATAAATGTGATTTGTCTGGATTTCCTTTATTATGTATTTTTCTTTTTATATTTCCTGTTACTTATTGTATAAATAAGTTTAAGTATTCAATAAAATATAAAAAAATATAAATTACAAAAAACAAAAAAAAACCTCCTTTCTACCAAAATTATTCTTATAAATTTCCAAAAAGTACTTTTTCTGTTTATTAAATTTTGGGTTTCTAAGGTGCATTGTTTTGATCGTTGGGCGAGTTTAGCCCTTAGAGCAGTGGGTTTGGGTTTTATCCAGAAAACTAACCCATTTGGAGATATTGCCCCGAGGTTAAAGCATGCGTAACTTACATTTCAGATTCAGCTTGCTTTGTGTTTCTCCTTCTCACACATACAAACATGCAGTATTTAAATAATGTTTAATTACGAAGAAAGATGATATAGCTGGTAACTGTATAATAATCGCCTGGCAGAGACTCACAGGGTAATATTCAGCCCAGGGTGGCCAATGTTTTGGGGTTTTTTAAATTCTAGCCACCACGGTAAGAAAGTCAGGATATTGAGCATCGGTATCTGGAGGTCAGCCGGCGCTGAAGGTCTGGATTTAGCAGTCGGCAGTGGTGCTATGCGGATAGTGGCGATATTCCGCTGCTTTCTGGATAGGCAATCTGCATAGCACTTAGGACAGCTCTTTGCTGTCCTAAATTATTTAGATTTGTATCTGGATAGCGGTGTTGAAAGATAAGTGCTAGCTCCGCCCATGGAGCACCCCAACACTGTCCGGATAAAGACGACTCAACAGCATCATCTGGATAGTGCCACTGAATATCCCACTCACTGGGCTTTATCCGGTTAGTAGAGTATTGCCCCCTTAGTGCTTACATACCTCTTGAGAGGTTCTCATAACAGGTCATCTGGTCTATAGCTGCTTAGCTGTCAGCCATAGACTACTCCTTTGGGAGTGCCTGTCTTAAAGAGACTTTTTGGGAGGTGATTATTGCGGCTAAAAAAAAACCCTTACAGAGTTGAGGGGAGTGGTCGACTTTCAGTTAGACAATGAATCAGATTCTTGCTTGGAGGAGTGATTCAGCAGCTGACCTTCTCGTGGGTACACAGTTACCTAGTCTGGTTTTCAGAATTTCCACAGTGAAAATGCCTGAGATGTGCATAAGCAAATCTATCTCATGCATATTCTTTGGGGATATCCTGAAAACCAAACCAGTTACATGTGCCTCTGGGATGGGGTTGGGAAATACTGGAAAGTCCCAGTGGGGGGTGGGGGGGCAGTGGAGAATAGAAATCCCTGCTTGTTGCTGTCAGTTGACTGAACTCAGTCGGGACTGTGTTTTGCATTTTTCTTTTTTTTATTCATAGATGTAAGTGGAAGAAAATGTAACATTGGCCATATTACTCAAGTACTTTGATAACTTATGGCTGGAACAGCCCCAACATGTTGTGTTCATGTGCCAAGATTTTGAAGGGATTAAAGCCTCATGTTCTTGAAAGCTTGTCTCTCCTCGCTATCAGAAGGGCTCAGAAGCCCTTGAGGGAGAAGCCTGCCCCCCACCCCCTAAAGGCATCCCTGAGCTCTTAAAGAAGTAGACCAGGGGTCATAAAAATTATCCCTACATGGAGGACTTATTTTGACATAACAAAATGCCTATTACGTTGATGAAATACAGTAAAACTGCAGAAGGTTAAGGCATTTCTTGCTAAAGTGGTCTATAAAAATAAACTGAATGCCCAGTAGCACGAGAGAAGCCATTATACAAATTGTATAGCACAGTTCGGCGAAGAAATGCCATCAACCCAGCATTTAAAATAGTACCACAAATAACATTTATTAAAGTGCGCTACTGCATTGCTTGTGCTCATACCGTTAACAGGCCCAAATGCATAAAAATGTGATAACATAACACCTCTTATTAAAGCTAAATATAGCCCATAGAATGGAATGTGGTCACTTTATGCTTTTTGTGTCATTTCATCTGCAAAATCTTATCCAGACAGTAAAATTTAATTTGCGACTTTCATCCAAAAATGGCTGCTATCAGGGGCTGCAAAAGACTGATGAGCAGCAGCATAAAGAATTTCAGTTATGGCCACTTCAGTGCAATGTATATATTGCTGCTTTCATGTACAGTTTTCAAATATTTCAGTGAATCTTTTTTTTTTTTTTGTGGCAGTTTCTTCCTCCTCCTGTAGACTTCTCTTGCCACTGGAACTCACGTCTTCTGAGGCTGCATTAATACATTTTATTTATTTATTTAAAGGGTATTTCTATCCCGCCTTATCCTTCAATCAAGGCGGTGTGCACATCAAACAATCAGTGGTAATGGAGTGTGTGTGAGTTAGTTTATGTACAGTGAGGGTGCATGGGTGCAAGTGTGTTGATTAGCGTGATCTATTTACAACATGTGCTTTTTACAGTTATATACAAGGGTTTGCTGTTTCTGCAGCTTACTGTGGTTGATCTTCAATCGAGTCTGAGGTTCTGATCTGTGGCTGGTCTGAGTCTGTATGGTCTGGTTACTTGCTTGGGCCATAGTATTCGGTGAAGAGCAATGTCTTTAGGTGTTTTCGGAAGTCCTTTGGATCTTCAGTTGACCGTAGCTCATCTGGGAGTGTGTTCCATATTGTTGGAGCCGCCAGTGATAGGGCTCTTTGTGTGGTGGATTTGCATGCTTTTGTGTAGTTGTTTGGGGTATTGAGTGTATCAGCTGTGGTCTTTCTTCTAGGTCTGGTGCTTGCGTTGGGGAGTATGAGGGGTTGTAGGCTGAGTGCGGAGTTTTTGTGTTTGATTCTGAAAATGTTTAGTATCATTTTGTATTTGATGCGGTGGCTGATTGGGAGCCAGTGGAGGTCTTTTAGTATGGGTGTGATGTGGGCTTGTATTGGAGAGCCGGTGATTATTCTGGCTGCTGTGTTTTGAGCCATCTGAAGTGGCCTGAGTGAGTGTTTTGGCATGCCGCTATAGATCGGGTTGCAGAAGTCGAGGATGGGAGTTATAAGCGCTTGGCAGACTGTGCGGAAGTGGTCTTGTGTGAGTAGAGGTTTGAAGTGTCTGATTACTCTCATCTTGTAGTATGCGTTCTTGGTGGTTCTTCTTATGTGTGATTGTAGGTTCAGCTCTCTGTCGAGTGTTATTCCGAGGTATTTCACTTCGTTCTTCAGTGGTATTGCTGTGTTGTTGGTTTTGATGAAGGGAGGGGGGCTGAAGGTGTTTCGTGTGATGATGAGTGCTTCTGTCTTGCTGAGGTTTATGGCTAGGTTGTTGTGCTGGAGCCATTTGGACATGCTGTTGAGACAGTTTGTTATTTTGGAGTAGTCGGGGCTGTCGAGGTTGATTGGGGTGTATATCATGATGTCGTCTGCGTAGATTGTGTAATTTATTTTGTGTGCTTTTATGATGTTGCAGATTGGTTGGAAATATATGTTGAATAGCAGTGAGGATAGTGCGGATCCTTGTGGCACCCCTTGCTTGATCTTTGCGGGTCATGAGATGTTAGATCCGATCTTGACTTGGAACTGTCTGTCTGTTAGGTATGAGTTGAACCATTTTAATATGGTGCCCTCTATTCCGATGTTTTGTAGTCTGGTTAGGAGGATTCTGTGGTCAACTGTATCGAACGCAGCTGAGATGTCCAGGAAGATCATTAGTGTTCCTTGTTTGTGGTTGTCTATGGTTTGGATTATGTCGTTGAATAGGTATAGCAGTAGTGTTTCGACTCCGTGGTTGGGGCGGAAGCCATGCTGATGTAAGTCCAGTGGAGCATGTGCGTCGATGTGGTCCTGGAGCTGTTGTTGCACTGCTTTTTCAATGATTTTAGCCAGAAGTGGTATGCTGGAGATTGGTCTGTAGGCTGCTGGATTGCTTTTGTCTAAAGTGGTTTTCTTTTTTGATTGGCCTTATTGTGGCTAGCTTCAGCTGGTCTGGCATTGTGCCTTGCACTAGGGAGTTGCTTACCATGTTGTGTATGAGGCTGAGGAAACTTTCCTTGGTTGCCTTGATCCATGGGACCGGGCATGGGTCTGTTGGTGTGGTGCTTGTGTTGAGGGCGGAGATGATGTCAGAGAGTTGCCTTGTGGACGGAGTGCTGAACTTGTCCCAGGTTATGGTGGGTATGGTTGGGTTGTTGGTTCCTTCAGTTGTTTGTTGTGGTGAGTCGCCTAGCTTCGCTTGTAGGTGATCTGCAAAGGTTTGTGGGTCAATTTGTATGTCTTTTTTTGAGTTTGGTTCATTGGTTAGCATTTTTACTATCTCGAAAAGCTCTCTTGGTTTGTTGTAGGCCTTTAGGATAGGGTTTGTGTGGTGTTCTCTTTTTGTTTGGTTAATGAGCTCGTTGTAGTTTCTTTGTTGAGTTATGTATAATGCCTGTGTGGAGGGGGATTTGGAGCATCTCCAGCAGCGTTCTATCTTCCTCAGCTTTCTTTTTGCATTGCGATTTTCCTGGAATACCATGGGGTGTGCTGTCTCTTGGTGTTTGTTCTTGTCTCTGTTTTGGCTTTGGCTGCGGCATTGATGATGCTGTTCCATTCGCTTATTTGTTCGTTCAGGTCGTGTGTTTCTGGGTTGAGATAGGGTAGCGTGTCTTGTAGGAATTGGTCTTTGTTGAAGGCTTTGAATCTTCTTTGGCCTTGTGGTGTGTTTTGAGTCTTGTTGTGTCCTTCCCTTTGATTTGTGATTTCTATTTTGATCCTGTGGTGGTCCGACCATGGTACTGGTGTGACTGTGGGTGATGAGATGTCACCTCTGTTTATTATGTGGTTGGGGGCGAATATGAGGTCCGGTGTTGATCCATGCCTGTGTGTCGGGGTGTTGATTATTTGTGTGTACTGTAGGGAGTTCATTGCTTGAAGGAAGGTTTCCTTGTCCCTGCTGCGGGTGGAGCTGAGGTTGAAGTCGCCCAGTAGTATTAGAGGTTTGTGGTTCTGGTTGATTGCACAGACGGTCTCTAGGGTGGCGGCAAGTTCCTCTACTGGAGCATGAGGGGCTCTGTAGATGAGGCATATGGCCATGTGCTTGTTACCTACAGCAATTGTATTGCATTGGTCTGAGTCTTGTGAGGTGAGTGTCTTTAGTTTTAGTGTGTCATTTGCAATGATCAGAACTCCGCCTCCTCTCTTCTGTGTGCGTGGATTGTTGAAGGCTGTGTAGGTGGGGGGGACTAGTTGTTGAGGAGTACAATGTCGGTGTGGGTCAGCCAAGAATCTGTGATGCAGAGGATGTCGGGTTGTTGGTCCTCTATGTGGTTTCTGATTGTGTTTATTTTGTTTCTTACTGACCTGGTGTTCATGAGTTCTATTGTGGTGGTGTTTGGGGTGTCTGGCTCCTTAGGGTTTGCTTTAGTGTTTGTTTGTGGGTTGTGCATGTGGACTGTGTGTCTGTTGTGTTTGTCTTTCTTGAGTGGGCTCCGGGTGGTGTGTTGGGGAGGGGGATATGCTGGCATGGTTGTTGGTATCCATAGGTTTATTGGGTGTGTGTATCCTGTGACTGTTTGTTGGGGGATGAGTTGTGTTATGAGGAGGAATACTGGTAGGTAGGTGATTGTGTCCATGATGGATTGTGTATTTTGCTATGAGTTTGTTGAAGTTGGGTCTCTGGATGAGCCTACCTGGCCGGGTCTTCTGTGTGTGGAGTGGTTGCCTGGCTTTTATTGTTCCTGTTTGTAGACTCTTTGTGGTCGTGCGTGTTGCCATGTCTTCCTCTGGCTGCTTTGTGCTGTTTCTGCGTGGATTTGTGGGCTGTTCCTTCTTTCGCCTTTGTGCCCCGCCTAAGGGCCATGCCAAAGGGCCCTCTGGCGAGGCCCTCAGGCGCGGGCCCGCCAGGCGTGGGCACGCCCCGTAGGGGGGCCGCTTTTAGCGTGTCCTGTTGCTGCTGCTCGGTGCTCCCACTGCCCCGATTGGGCAGGAGCTTCTGAGCGGGAGGATTTCCCGCTCAGGCGCTCTACCCTGATCGGGGGGAGCTTTGGTGTGCTGTGGGCTGCCGGCGGTAAAAGCGGCTTCCTTTGTGTAGGGGGGCCGCTTTTAGCGTGTCCTGTTGCTGCTGCTCGGTGCTCCCACTGCCCCAATTGGGCAGGAGCTTCTGAGCGGGAGGATTTCCCGCTCAGGCGCTCTACCCCGATCGGGGGGAGCTTTGGTGTGCTGTGGGCTGCCGGCGGTAAAAGCGGCTCCCTTTGTGTAGGGGGGCCGCTTTTAGCGTGTCCTGTTGCTGCTGCTCGGTGCTCCCACTGCCCCGATTGGGCAGGAGCTTCTGAGTGGGAGGATTTCCCGCTCAGGTGCTCTACCCCAATCGGGGGGAGCTTTGGTGTGCTGTGGGCTGCCGAAGGTAAAATATAGGTTTTCATTTAAGACTACTAGTTGGTTTTGGTTTTGATTTTTTGCATTTTTAACAGCCTTCAATCTAGCGCAGCCATTGCAATAACAATCTTCAGCTACCTTTGCAAACTCATACATGTGCATTCGTAGTCCTGCTACTAGATGACACTGTTGAGCAAGGATTGAAATTCCCTTTTCACTTAGAATCATGACTAGTACCTTTGCAGTATCCAAACTCTGGCCATGCCGAGAAGCAGAAGCCAGATCAAACAGGACCGGTGCAAAGATATTGGGTGTCCTAGATGAACCTTCAGCCTTATGCCCCGCCCCATTTAAGATTTTGATAATTAAACTCCACAATCATGATTGTATCCCAACATCACCCCTTCCACAACAGTCTTGTAAAAATGCATAATTGAACATCTTACTTTTAAATATTAAATTTTACTTTGCATGCATATGTTTGCCTGCTCTCCCTATAAGTAAAAGCATGTGTTGATGACTCTTTGAGTGTGCGTGCATGTCAGGATATATTGTTTTGCTTTGACTGCTGCTACTCTTTTATGCCCCTCAGAACTGATCTAGGCAACTGTCTAGTCTTGTCTAATGGTTGAAATGGCCCTGCACTCAGGAATCAAAAAAAGTCTTTGCATGGTAATATACAGCAGTGGTGCCAAGCCTCCAATTTAATCTCCAAGTGCAACTTCAAAAATATTTTCTTCTATTTTTGTGGCTTGTCAAAGGAGGGAGGCTATGTTCCTAGATATCTTCTAGTATACCATACTATGACTAAGCGCATGCCCCATGTCTTGGCCTGCTAAAGAGAGAGAGGGAACATAAGAACATAGGATGTGCCATACTAGGTCAGAAGGTCCAGTAAGCCAAGTATCCTCTTTCCAACAGTGGCTAATCCAGGTTACAATTACATGTCAGGTTCCCAAAAGGTAGACAGACTCCATGATGCTTTTCCCAGGGGTAAGCAGTGGAATTCCCCAGTCCGCTTTAATGATGGTTTATGAACTTTTCCTCCAGAAACTTGTCCAAACTTCTTTTAAATCCTACTACACTAACAGTTTTCACTACATCCTCCAGCAACGGATTCCCGAATTTGATTATACGTTGAGTGAAAAAGTATTTTCTCTGATTAGTCTTAAATGTGCTACATTGTACCTTCATAGAGTGTCCCCTAGTCTTTTTTACTTTTTGAAGGAGTAAACAACTGATATGTTTACTCATTCCACCCCACTCATTATTTTATAGACCTCTATCATATCTCCTCTCAGCCATCTCTTTTCCAAGCTGAGGAGCCCTAACCTTTTAAGCCTTCCCTCGTAGGGATATCCTTCCATCCTCTTTATCATTTTGTTCGCTCTTCTCTGTACTTTTTCTAATTCCGCTATATCCTTTTTAAGATACGGTGACCAGAAATGCACACAATATTCAAGGTGCAGTCGACCATGGAATAATACAAAGACATTTTGATACCCTTGATTTATTTTTCATTCCTTTCCTTATGATTCCCAACATTCTATTTGCTTTCTTGACCGCCGCTGCACTCTGGGCAGAGGTTTTCAACATATTATCTACGATGAAGCCTAAATCCTTTTCCTGGGTGATGGTTCCTAATGTGGAACCTTGCATCCTATAACCATAGTTTGGGTTGTTCTTTCCTGGGCGCTTAACTTTGCACTTGTCCACATTAAATTTCATCTGCCATTTGGATGCTGGGAGCTGTCTGAAATTTTGCCTATGACTTGGATTCAGATGGCTTGGTACTGTATTCTGACATCGATAAAGAAGTACTCTTGTCTTCAGAAGATTGTGAATAGACCGGAGTGCTCCACCTATTCCGGAAGGAGGAACTGGTGGCATTGATTGCTAGGGTCTCATGAACCTTGAACTTGATGGATGATTCCGGCAAAGAGCAGGAACTGAAGATGCACCCGTTCCTTCAAGGGGTGCAGAAATCCACTACTGTCTACTCATTCCCAGATGTGATCAAGGATATGATCCAGTCGGAGTGCTGACTCTCCCGACTCCCTGCCTAAGGTGTTAAGGGTATGTGAGAATATCTACACTCTCTCCTGGAGAAGGAGTGCATTGAATGGTTTGGTATTCTCAAGATGGATGTACAGGTCATGGCAGTTACCAGATAGACTACTATTCCTGTGGAAAGCAGATCGGCCTTAAAGGATTTTCTGGACCATAAGGTGGATTTGTTATCGAAGAGCCAGTTTGCCATGGTGACTGCTATTCTGCAACTGGCGGTATGTGCCAGTCTAACGTCTCGAGCCCTGCTTCACTGAATTCAGTCTCTTCTGCCAGATGATACTTCCTTTCTTTTGGAGTCTGCTATGGCCTAACTTTCTGATGCCATGTATGATCTGGTATGTTTGGCAGCCAGGGATGGTGCCCTGATGACAGTGTCACAGCATTGTATTTGGTACCGGCACTGGATAGCGGAGTCATCTTCCAAAGCCAGTTGGAACAACTGGCTTATAAGGGGAAGCTTATTTTTGGAGCCAGTTTGGAGAAGCTGGTGAAGAATCTGGCAGAGATTAAATCTTACCGTCTTCCGGAAGACAGGACCAGGGGGCTTGTGAAGTGGGCTGGTGCCCCTTTCTCATCAGCCTCTGCCTATCCACTAAGAGTGCACTGGCCAGTACCCTGGGATCTTGGGACTTTCGTTGTTACTGACCTGAAAAACCTTTCTTCTTCTTTGCTTTCCGGCTTGTTATTAGTTCTTTTGTGAAGCAAGTGGGCCCAGAGACTCAGTCTCCTCCAGAGGAGGATCCTCCTAGGCTGCGCAATGAAGGTTTGGCGGCCCATTCACTGGTTCCTCTGCTAGGAGGCAGGAATCACCTTTTCTTTCAGGAATGGGCCCAGGTTACCAAGGATTGCTGCGTGCTAGACACCATTCAGTTCGGCTATGTCCTGGAATGCAAAGAATCGATTCTGGATGCCTTCGTCATCTCCCTTTGTGGGTATGTGATCAAAGTGTCACTGTGCGGACAATCTTGGACAAGTTGCTATGCCTAAAGGTGGTGGTGCCCATCCACCCATACAAGTGGGGCAAGGGCAGATACTCCATCTATTTTGTGGTGCCCAAAAAGGACAATTCTTTCTGGCCAATTCTGGACCTCAAGGTGGTCAATGAGCACTTGCGTGTCTGCGCTTCCTGATGGAAACCTTGTGCTCCGTCATTCAAGCATTGCACCGAGGGGAGTTCTTGGCTTCTCTGGATCTGGCCAAGGCATTTTTTCATGTCTCCATCAAGGCAGATCAGCAAAAGTATCTGTTTTTCCATGCTTGGCACTCCCTGTCAGTTTGCCACCCTCCCTTTCAGGCTATCCACCGCCCTGAAGACATTCCCCAAGGTCATTGTGATGGCAGCTGTAGCTGCCTTCCATCTCAATCAATCTATAGTTCCACCAACCTTTTCCCAAGATACAAACTCATCAAGTGAACATACAGTATGAAAAGGACTCAACCATAACAAAAATGAATTCAACCGTTTCCTGTGGTCTGAAGAAAGGTGACATTTTATTTACCAATTAATGTCCTTTCCTTGAGTCCTGCTAGACCAGGGGTCGGCAACCCGCGGCTCCGGAGCCGCATGCGGCTCTTTCTCACCTTTGCCGCGGCTCCGGAGCACACTGCCCGCCCGGTAACAGGCAATAGTGTTATAAGCTCCCTCCCTTCTTCTGCAGCCGCGGCTCCCTGCCTCTTATGGAACCGCGGCTGTGCTTTTAAAATCATCTCGGAGCCCTTCCTGTCTTGACGGGCTCCGTGCAGCATTGTCCCGCCTCTAAAGGAAGTTTGGAGGCGGGACAATGCTGCACGGAGCCCGTCAAGACAGGAAGGGCTCCGAGATGATTTTAAAAGCACAGCCGCGGTTCCCTAAGAGGCAGGGAGCCGCGGCTGCAGAAGAAGGGAGGGGAGCTGACATGGAGGGAGGGAGCAGATATGGATGGAGGGAGGGAGGGAGGGGGGCTGACATGGAGGGATGGAGGGGGCTGACATGGAGGGAGGGGGGCTGACATGGAGGGAGGGAGCTGATATGGATGGAGGGAGGGAGGTGGGCTGACATGGAGGGAGGGAGCTGATATGGATGGAGGGAGGGGGGCTGACATGGAGGGAGGGAGGCTGACATGAAGGGAGGGGGGCTGACATGGAGGGATGGAGGGGGCTGACATGGAGGGAGGGTGGCTGACATGGAGGGATGGAGGGGGCTGACATGGAGGGAGGGAGCTGATATGGATGGAGGGAGGGGGGCTGACATGGAGGGATGGAGGGGGCTGACATGGAGGGATGGAGCACTGGTAATGGGGTTGAGGGGACTAGCACTGGAAATGAGCTGATTAGGGGAGGCTAGGACTGGTAATGAGCTGATGGGGGTAGGACTGGTATTGGGCTGATTAGGGGAGGCTAGCACTGGTAATGGGGTTGAGGGGGGATTAGCACTGGAAGCGAGCTGATTGGGGGGCTTTGAATGGGCATGGGCTGATTGTGTGGAGGGGAGGATAGAGCTGCTGGCCCTGGAAGATAACTGGGGGCTAAGGCTGCCATGGTATTTGTACTAGAAGGGACTGGTCAGTGGGGAAGGAGGGGGATTGGAAGGAAATGGACACCAGTGGCAATCATGGGAATGCAAGTTGACATTGGAAGGTACTGGGAGTGAGGACTGGAAAGGGGCTGATATTGGGGAGGGTTACTGGGACTGGAAATAGGCTGATGGAAAGAAGTGAAGAAAACGAAAGAAGAGATAAGAAATGGCAGATGGACCATAGACCACAGAAAGAGAGCTAAGAGAAGACAGGAAAGCAGAAGCCTCAGATCGGGACCAGCATGATCAAAGAATAAATTGGTCAGACAACAAAGGTAGAAAAAATAATTTTATTTCATATTAGTGATTTGACTACAAAATCATCATAATTTTGAAATCAAATATTGTTACTTGTTGTTGTGATATTTTCTGGCGTATTTTTTTTGGTGTGCGAAGGAAGAGGGGTAGTCTTATACGGCGAGTATAGGCCAAACACCTATATTTTAACAGGAAAAGTAGGGGGTCGTATATAGCATTAAGGTAAGAAACAATATATGCAGTGTTAGATTTGTTTTAAATGTCGCAATGGTTTTGCGGCTCCCAGTTTTTTTTTTACCTTCGGAAACGGGTCCAAGTGGCTCTTTATGTCTTAAAGGTTGCAGACCCCTGTGCTAGACCAATCCAGACAAGTGAGTTGTGCTCCCCTACCAGCAGATTGGTGGAGACAAAGAGCCAATGAAAAGCTCAGGTTTTAATGACATCACTCCCAAGCTTCTATTCGCCTCAACCACAAGAGGTCTCTTCAGTATTCTTCCCAAAGCATATCGGAGAAACATGGCAAGTCTCACATAACCTCAATCATGGGCAACAATGAGTAATCAACAGTAGAGAACTATATATAGGAAAAAATAAACAGAAGGCTGTCAATAGAAGATGAACCTGCAGAGTCAAGTATAAAAATCATAGCTGGCCCAAAGGTACCACAGCAGAAGAACAGAACAAATACAGTTTCAGGGTTGGGCTCTGGACTGCTCTAGCAGGACTCAAGGAAAGGACATTAACTGGTAAGTAAAATGCCAACTTCCATATTGTCCTGCTAGACCAGTCCAGACAAGTGGGACGTACCTAAGCTACGATTCCACTCAGCGGGAAGAAAACACAGCAGCTCGCAAAAACCTTGAGTTAAAGGCTCTGTCTGCCCACATGTGGACATCCAAGCGATAATGCTTGACAAGAGTGGATGTGATGCCCACGTTGCCGCTCGACAAATGTCTGCAGGGGCTACTGAGCTCTGCTCCACCGACGAGAACATAAGAACATAAAAAATGCCATACTGGGACAGACCAAGGTCCATCAAGCCCAGTATCCTGTCTCCAACAGTGGCCAATCCAGGTCACAAGTACCTAGTAGGTTCCCACAAAAGGCACACAGGTTCCACAATGCTTATCTGGGGCAAGCAGTGGATTCCCCGGGTCCTCTTTAATAATGTTTTTTTTTACCTTTCCTCCAGGAACTTGTTCAAACCTTTTTTTAAACCCAGCTACAGTAAAGCTTTTACTATATTCTCCGGTAACGAATTCCAGAGTTTGATTATGTATTGAGTATAATAAAATATTTTCTCTTATTAGTCTTAAATGGGTTACATTATAGCTTCATTGCATGCTCTCTAGTCTTTCTACTTTTTGATGGCATAAACAACTGATCTACATTTATCCATTCCATTCATTAGTTTACTGTATAGACCTCTATCATATCTCCCCCAGCCATCTCTTTTCCAAGTTAAAAAGCTCTAACCTTTTAAGCTATTCCTCATAGGGGTATCCATCCATCTTCTTTACCATTTTGGTGGCTCTTCTCTGTACCTTTTCTAATTCTGCTATATCCTTTTTAAGATATGGCGACTAGAATTGCACACAATATTCGAGGTGTGGTCACACATGGAACGATACAGAAGCATTATAAAATCCTTTGTTTTATTCTCCATTTCTTTCCTTGTGATTCCCAGCATTCTATTTGCTTTCTTGGCCACTGCTGCACACTGGACAGACAATTTCAACCTATTATCCACAATGATGCCGAGATCTGTTTCCTGGGTGGTGGTTCCTAATGTGAAATCTTGCATCGTGTAACCATAGTTTGGGGGGTTCTTTCCTAGGTGCATGAATTTTCACTTGTCCACATTAAACTTCATTTGCCATTTGGAAGTCCATTCTTCCAATTTATCAAAGTCGTCTTGCAATTTTTCACAATCCTTTTGCATTTTAACAACTTTGAATTATTTGATGTCACTTGCAAATTTGACCACCTCACTCATTATTCCTATTTCCAGGTCATTTATGAACATGTTAAAAAGCAGCGGGCCTAGCAGAGATCCCTGGGCTACTCCACTATTCACCTTTCTCCATTGAGAAAATTGGCCATTTAGCCCTACTCTCTGCTTTCTATCTTTTGACCAGTTCCTGATCCTCAATACTACACTGTCTCCTATCCCATGACTTTTTAATTTCGCCAAGAGTCTCTCATGAGGGACCTTGTCAAAGGTTTTCAGAAAATGCAGATACTCTATGGGGGTCATCCATAACACAAATAAGAGGTTTGTACGTGCAGCGGGGATGTTTATGTGCTGAAAATGTCCCATACCGTATTCTGAAAACTGCTTACATGCACGTCCACGGCACTAGCACAGGGATCTCAGAACATGCTCATAAGGAGTGGAATGGGAGCGTGGTCAGTCACGGAGATGTAGAAAGCATATTCAGGAAAGGCCCATGTACATATTACGTGTTTCCCAGAAACGTCCACGTTATTCCTGCTCAAACGTGGAATAAGGCCAGGACTTAGAAAAAATTCTGCACTTCTCTGCAGTGTGGCCCACATTGAAAAATGGTTGTGACAAGAATGTTTTGAACTGGTGTGACTGCAGTCTGGAAGTACACAAGATGCAGTTTTAAGATACAGAGAGCAGAGATGAGGGAATGTTGTAAGGTCTAGACACATTAATAAACGCTCTTACAGAAATATTAAGAAGAGCAATAGTGTTTATTCAGGCTAATCACTAATGTGCTGTTTGTGCTAAAGGAGCCAATCTATGGGACCCTAATAATTCCCATGTTCTGAAAAATGAGACTACTGATGCAGGGATAGTAATGGCATGAACAGGGAAAGGATTCTTTTTTGGGTGAGAAATGGAGATCGTATATGTAATCCTGGTACCCCATGCTATTATGTTATGCCCTAGCTGTTATGTATAGGTTCAGGGCATCTTTTTGGCAGAAAGTGATGTGTGTGTGCATGTGTATGTATGTAGTTGAGGCGTGGACGGGGGGGTGGATCTGATGTGCTCATCTGGAATTCAGGGGAAACATGAAAGCCTGGCTATTGATGACGCAGCATCACCAGGTGCTAGTGTGATTGGGCAGTCAAACTCAGAGAGGGTTCAATATAGCTAAATGTCAAAACATATCCCCGTCAATAATAAGGGATCCTCAGAATAAGGGCACTCAACAATGCAAACAGCGCTAATGCATACCCATAATGGACATTTTGTGGGACCGATGTTGTTGCTGTTGAGAATATATTAGTGGTATTTGCATTGTTGAATGCCTTTATTCTGAGGGCCCCTATTATTGACAGATATATGTTTTGACATTTAGCCATAGGGAACCTATGCTGATTCCTTCAGGATTATTTTGTATAGGGTACTCTAATAAGATCAGATCTTGTTGGCAGTATGCTAGGGCATCCATAAATCTACCATGCCAGGCTGTGGGAGACACAAATGATATATTGCCATCATTCTCCAGATTGTCCCATACGGCCTATATCCCTACCCAGGCCAGGATCATTGAGATCTGTGAGAGTGGTGATATATCTGGTGTCTGGTGTCTGATCTCCCTCACATGCCCACACAGCCCTGACCAGGAGAGCAGTGCCACCAAGCTGACTGTTGGAAGGCAGACAGGATTGCCCCACAGATAGCAGATATATACAGACTGATATATGCCACAATGGGACAGATGTAGCTGCTGTGAGAAATGCCAGTCCCTATATAGATGAGCCTCAGATGCCATAGCCTGAAGACCCTACTACAACTACTACTGATCATTTGTATAATGCTACAAGGCATATGCAGTACTGCACTGACACACGTAAAAGATGGTCCCTTCTCAGCAGAGTTTACAATCTAGTCTAGACAGACAACACAGCAGCTGTGGGCAGGATACATCCAGGAGGAATGGTCAGGAAACACAGGGGAGCTTAGGCAGGTTAGATCCAACAGCGGCAACGACGAGGTGAGCCCTCAGCCTGGCTGTGAGAAGGGTCAGAGACGAACTGACATACAGACTCAGGTAGTTGTTTCCAAGCATAAGGAACAACAAGGTGAAAGGAACGACATCTAGATTTGGCAGTGGAAGAGAAGAGCACAAATAGAAGCAATCTGACAGAAGAGCGGTGTTCCCGGGGAGGGGTGTAGGGAGAGATAAGAGAGTAATGGTAGTGTGGAGCAGGAGAATGAATGCACCTTTAGGCCATAGGCATGAAAACAGGATACATTTGTTGCTCAGCAATATTATGCATATTTTGGAGAACTGCAACATTAGTTTGGGGTTTTGTGTACTTGGTGAGGGTCCATCCCTAGCAATTTAAGATGTGTTTGTAGAGGTGACTAGGGCAGGATTCACTCGAGCCAGGTCCTAATGCCAGGTACCATTTTATGCAAGATGTGTCCTGACATACATGTTCGTATTTACGTTCTTGTATACCATATTGGGGTGCACTAGGATTGCATAGCACTTTTCAGAGCATGAGAGGGACTGGTATGTGGTCTAGGTTGCAGCAGCTATCATTTCTCATTGGTATTTATGTCTAGTATGCATCAGCAAACTGCTGTCTGTGATGAGCAGCTTAGGAGATGCATGTTTTTTCTGAGGGGCATGGCATCCACGGTACATCATGAGGACAAACAGGATCTGAAACATGTAACTTTTCAGAATACGGTGGGCACGAGGATGTCCAAAATGTTTACCCACGTTTGAGGTATGGGCCAGCTAAATAGTGCTTGCATTTCCGCACCAAACACATCTCTCCCCCCAATTCCGGACCAGTGGGCATTTCCAGACCCATGAATGCAGAATTAGGTTCAAAGGGGGCCTGTTTTTGATTTAGACGTGTCTGTGAGTAGAACGTGCACGTTATCTAATCAAACTCTTTATCAACCGGCTCACCTTGGTCTACCTGTTTGTTCAACCTTCAAAATAATATAACAGATTAGTAAAACAAGACTTTCCTTGGCTAAATCCATGTTGGATTCCTCCCATTAAACCATGATTATCTATATGTTCAGTAATTTTGTTCTTTATACTTGTTTCTACCATTTTGCCCGGTACTGATGTCAGGCTCACTGGTCTGTAGTTTCCCGGATCACCTCTGGAACCCTTTCTAAAAACTGGAGTTACATTGGCCACTTTCAAATCCTCAGGTACTACAGATGATTTTAATGATAGTTCACAGATTACTAATAGTAGGTCTGCAATCTCATATTTCAGTTCTTTCAACACCCTTGAATGTATACCATCCGGTCTGGGTGATTTGCTACTCTTCAGTTTATCAAAAGTTGATAAACTCTCAGTGTCTCAGCTTTAAGGAAATACTTTGAGTAAAAGTCTAGGTTTTCTTCGACAGAGTGTAAAGAACACATTTCTAGAGACCTTTATTTCTCAGAGTCCAATTGATCTAATGAAGGCAAGGAGAGCACAGGATCTAGAGGTTACTCCACGGTCTTCTCAGCAGCTGTACATGTGGCAAACTTCACTGAAGATTGGGTCAGGCTGCCGAATAGAATCCATGACTGGTATATCTCTGAAAGAGCTTCTCATAAACTCATAAAGTGTGTCCTGATGAAAGGCATGACTTTCCTGGAGTTTATAGGTGGGTGCTTGTGTGTGAGATTGTGATAGTGACAAGTCTTTTGCTTCTGGTACTGAAATAATTTGTCGTTATGGTCGTTGTTGTTATGATGTAAACCGCGCTGATTCTAAATAGCGCGGTATATAAGAAACTGTAATAAATAAATAAATAAATAAATGTTGTGGAGTTTTAAAGTACTGCACAATCAAATTTCTTCCCTTTTTTGACAGAACTCGCTTTGCTTCTGACTCTAGTTTGTGCCACAGAGTAGTTCGCACTACAGGACTTTCTGTGCCCTCAGGCTTCTTTTGTGCCACTCTGGACATATTATTTTTCATCAAATTCAGTTCTAGAAAAGTTGAGAGGCTTTTTTAAATGTGTGTTTCTGCAGGCACAGAAGGTGTAAAGAAGGAAAGAAGAAAACATTTTAAACTCTGAATGAAAAGAATTCTTTACTTGAATATAAAAAAAAAGCTTTGTGGGATGTGAGAACTAACATGGTCTGCATAGCAGGCCTAAAGAAACTAAACTGGCTCAAATCAGAGTGCAGGAACTCCTACATATTCTGAAAATATGACTTATAGACATTTGTGCTCAGTATTCACTGAAAAAGGCCTTGGAGAGGGCCCGATGATGGTTGGTAGGGATACATGTGAGGGAAATGGATAGGTACCATACCATTCATGCATGACAGTGTTTATGTGGGACTTGCAAAATTGAAAGTGGATAAAGCAGCGAGACTGGATGAGCTATATACCAGGATTCTAAAAAAGCATAGAGAGGCTCTGGGGGGATCCAATAAAAAAACATGTTCAATAGATCTTTAGAGACAGGAGTGATTCTAAAAGACTGGAGAAAGGTGGTTGTAGTTCTCTTTCATGAAAGTGATAAGAGAGAGGAGATCGGAAACTATAGACCGGTTATACTTGATGGTGGAATAAATTAATGGAGATTCTAATGAGAGGAAGGATAGTGAACTATTTATAATCTAGGGGGTGGCAAGATCTGAGGCAGCATGTTTTTACTAGGGGCAGATTGAATCAAACGAATATGATTGATTTCTTTGACTAATTGACTAGAAAATTAGATGAGGACATATACACCATAAGAGGGTGATAATGATATAAGAGCTGCAGCAGGTAGATGCTGATATCACCAATAAGACCACACGTTGAGCTCTGTGGTGTTCTAAGTTTGTTGAATTGCATTGGCTTGTGGAGAATAATTTTTGCGTCCAATTTTTGGAAGATAATTCATAATAATTTTTGGTTCCCCGTCTTTGATGTAATTTTTGTTTTTGGAGCAAAGGCAGTGACTGGAGCCTGGGAGATGCTAAACTGCATAGAAAAAGACATCGCAAATAGGAAAAAAGAAGTGATAATGCTCTCTACTGGTCATTGGCGAGGCCTCATTTAGTTCTGGAGGCCACGTCTCAGAATGAGAGAGAAGCTAGAAACAGTTCAGACAGGGCCGGTCCCAGGGTTTGTTTAAGGTATTGGCGCTCTAGGCAAACCTTAAGCCTTACGCTCCCCTTGGCTGTCAGATTCTATTATTTAACTTTGGATGCCCTGCTCTTTGCCTCCTCCCAGAAACTGCCGCCCTAGGTGACTGTCTAGTTTGCCTAATGGTTGGTCCAGCCCTGAATTCAGAGAAGGGCAACCAAAATGGTCTTGAGTCTCTATTAAAAGTTATATGAGCTAAGTCTTCTTTCCAAAGGCAAGCAAGTGGCAGAACTAGGAGGTAGAATAAGATACATCAGGAAACGTTTTTCACGGAAAGGGTGGCAGATGCATGGAATAGAAATGGTGAGAGAATTCATTGATGTATGATAAACTCAAAGGATTCCTTTAATGGCAAGAGGATGGTAGCAATACATTGGCTTAACTTGCACGGAAAAGCAATTCAGCCCAAAAGAGTGGCAGATGATTATACTGTGCTTCCAAAAAGGCAAGGAGCAGTAGTCACAATCCTAAAGAGAGTGACTGGGTGGGGGGAGGTAACCCACATGGCGGAAGTTACAGCCTTAAACCAGCTGCTGGGCAGAATGGATGGGTCATTTTGCCCTTTATCTGCCATCATTTTCTAGGTTGTTGGAGTAGCTGATTTCATTCTAATTGCTGACAATTTTCTTTTCATGGAGTTTGTTTTGTTTGCTTTGGGTACTTAGAGCTATATAAAAACGCAGACAAAATGCATTTCAGGAGAGTGTACCCTCAGAACTCATAGCTGAACTGAACCGCTGTTTTAATATTATTTTCCTGACATTGTTAAAATTTATTTTTCTTATCTATCTTCTTCTCATTTATTCTTGCTGAAAACTTTCAGTATTGTGCCTTCAAGGGCATTTCCAAGATTTATCTCTTCGCAAATGCCTTCTGTTCAAATGACAAACAGGTTAACGCTGTGCAGAAGGGAATTGTTCTTTGATGTTCATGTTTGTGTTGCTGGAGTTTAGGGACCTTTTTTTCTGCCCCTCTATTTAATGAGATTTTGGAGGTGGGGGTATTCCATAGGCTTCTACTTCAGTTTATAAATGCTTCATTCGGGTCTGCAAGCTTTATCAAATGGCCATCTTCACTTTGGGAATATGAGAAAAGATTATTCTTGGAGGTGTTAAGTCTCGTTCCTAGCATTTATAGATACTTAAAGCATGCGCTTCCTGCAATAAACTATGCTCGAGAGCCAAGAGCATAGTATGTGGTGCCGAGATAAAGCTCAGAAAGACATTTTATTACTGGAAATAAAATGAACATGCGTATCTCAGGGTGGTACCTTTTGCACTTATTCTTTTTATTACTATTTATTGTAATGGATTTCAAACAGCAGCATGTAAACTATAAAATGGCAGATTGATAAGTGGCAATATTAATGATTTGGATTCAGCTCCTGCCTTTTCAATAGTAGTTCAAGGTAAGTAGCATTCAGGTACAGTAGGTGTTTCTCCATCCACAGAGGGCTTATGAAGTTTGTATCTCTGGGGCTTTTTTAGTGCCATCAAGTCAGTGTTGACTCATAGTGACCCAGCTAACTCTGGGTTTTCTTGGCAATGTATCACTGGAAGTAGAATGCCAGCCTTTTCTTCTGAGGCAATGGAGGGTAAGGTGACTTGCCCAAAGTCACAAAGAGTGCCAGTGGGAATTGAACCCTTGATCTTCTGGGTACTAGGCAGTTGCTCTAACCACTAGGCTACTCCTCTGCTCCTGTAGCTCAGCTACTGGGTGGTTAATTGACTTGTCCAAGATCACAAGGTGCGGCAGTGGGATCTGAACCCTGGCCTCTCTGGTTCTCGGCTCACTGAACTAATTGCTAGGCATTGACTCCTCGCCAATTATATCACCAAAAGTGTGTTCTTAAAACAGAAATGTTATAATAAACACGGGGGGGGGGGGGGGAAAGAGATATTCAAAGGCGTTTGCAGGCTTGCTCTGTGGAATATTCCACAGCACTGACACGCTGAATATCTGCGGCTGCCGCCGCTACATGCCCCAGTGCTAACTGGGAGCGTTCTGGGGCAGCACCCATCCCTAACAGGGCAGTGGCAAGATTGAGCCGCTGCCCGGTTAGCAACACATGGCAAAAGTCAGGGACAGGAAACCCCGGCTTAACTTTCACCACAGAACTAACTGGGCAATGACTGAACATTTCCACTGCCTGGTTAGCTTTGCGGCAATCCAGGCAGCCCAGATATTCTAGCTGCCAGCGCTGAATATCAGGCCCACAGTTCTTAGAGAAAAAAAAGTTACTTAAGCAGCTCTTTATAAACTGCACTTTAATTTCTTCTGACATTATAGAGGGCCATATTGCCTGTGCTTTGCTCCAGACATATTGAATTCATTTTAGCAAAACTGAATAGTGTGCATGTGTAAGACTTCTTTTACAATGTCAATAGTTACATTTGTAAATGCCGTGAAATGCACATATTCAGAGGGGTTCTCTCCTGGGTGTAGTTTGGGTGGTCTAAAAAATGATGGAGTATTTACACATGTGAGTGGGCGCTTTCACGCATACTTTATGCACGCACATACAGAGTCACAACTACCTAAGTCCGATCACACCTGCTTTCCGTTTGGACATCGGGGCAGGGGGTTTGGGCATGCACAGGGCAGAGCACATATTTACCCACATAACCCATAAAATACTGTAACTTATATGCCTAATTTGCATGTGTTTTTACCCCAGTTATACCCCAATTTTATAAAGCAAAGTATGCCCATACTTTTCACTTTATAAAATACTGTAGACCTCAAATAAGCATGAGCTATTGTGCGTTAACTCCGCAGCAGTTTATCAAATTACAATTCTCAATGTCTATTCCCATTTTTGTGTAGGAATACACATAGTCATATACTATGTTACTATATTTTTAAAATATTTGGTAAATATCGCATATGTTTTAAGGTAATTGCTCATATCTACCAGGGTTTTAGAGGACTGATTCATAGAGCAATTGTGCTTAACCCTCTGGTATTGAAAAAAAATGTAAAGATTTGACTATAGGAGTCTGGCTCTTTAATTGGCTGCTGTTATACATGTAGGGGGAATTTTCAAAGCAGTGAACATGGTTAGCAGACTTACTGACCATATCAATTGCGGCAGCAAGTGGGATATTCAGTGGGTGTCACCACTGAACGCCCCAACACTGGCCGGTTAGCATGGGGGCGTTCCAGGGGTGGATTGGAGGTGGCACTTGGGGTTAACCAGCTCGCGGCAATATTCAGCCGCAAGCTGGTTATCCCTCAGCAGTGAAATTTAGGCAACTGAAAGGCTCACCTAACTTTCGCTGCTGAAGCTAACTAGGCAACTGCTGAATATCACTGCTTCTCAGTTAGCTTCCGGGCTATCCTGCGGACCCGGATGTTCAATGCCAGTGGCCGGATATGGTCCCTAGTTTAAAATTCAATGATGGTGACTAGCCACTGTAGAAGTGCTAGCCGCCACCATTGAATAGCCTCCCTTTAGTTTTCTGAAATACGGCGCTAACATGTGCAAGTGCCTGTACATATATGTGTGGACTGGAAAGTCAACATTTAACGTGTTATCATTGCTGTTTGCACGTAAAAGCCATCAAATGCTGCTGCTCGTTTCTTGAACATGTATTCTTCCTCTTACTACACATTTAGGCAGCTACTTGGATGTTTCAAACGGAACCTATACCTATTTTACAAAAAGCTCCATATTCTGCAGTCCTTTTGTAAAATAGCCAGGAAATTGTGAACATCCTAATGTGGATGTCTCATCTCCAACCTAGAAGCCCTACACAAAAACAGGCTTTATATCTGTTTGCTGTAAATGTGAGAAACATTTCTATGTAAATTACAACATATCCTTGGTCTTGGTAACTTTGCATGTGGGCCAGTAATTTGCATGACTCAGAAGACATTAGCTTTGGATTTCTTTGTCAGAGGATGTGGTATAAGCTGTTAGTGTAGCTGGGCTTAAAAAAGGTTTGATCAAGTTCTTAGAGAAAATCAATAGACTGTTATTAAGGACAATCTGGGAAAAGCCACTGTTTATCCCTGGGGGTAAGTAGCATGGAATCTATCTACCTTTTGGATCCTGCCAGGTACCTTTGACCACTGTTGGAAAGACTATACCAAGCTTGATACACCTTTATAGACACATTTTACAAAGGATGTTCAAGTGCAATTTGGGACATCAAAGCCAGAACATCTGGAGAAAAAAAGCAGGCACATGCAAGCTCAGATACAATTTCAGAAATGTGGACATGCCTGATGTGGACATTTATGAAGACGTCTACATAGATGTCGCCAGCATAGCATTTCAGAACAGGGATGTCTGATAGCCTAATTAAAGTAGTGGGTTAGGAGTAGGGTGGCCACAGTTCAAATCTACGTGTGGGTCTTTGCGATCTTAGACGTCACTTAATTCTCCATCTTCTCCTACACCCTTTCCTGGTGTCTGTTTGTGCTTGGAGCAAGTCTAAACGTGGAAGTGCCTGCAGACGTCCCGGTGTTTCTGGAATCGGATGGGGATTTCTAAGTTCATTGTAAATCCCCAGACACACCTCCACCATGCCCCCTGCCTACTTGGATGTCCCTGCACGGAGATGTGTCTAAAAATCATTTGTAAAATGGTTCCAGAGACATCTTCGTGATTTTAACATCCACGTGCGTGTCTCTGAACGTCTAAATCAAGACTAAGACATGTAAAATGACCCCCTTAGTGTGACCCAGTATAGCAAGTCTTATGTTCTTAAGACTGCTATTTCCCACATGATTGGTGCTGAGATGGAAAGAGACTGTCCTGTTTCTCCAAAAACTGTTTTCTGAAAACGACAGCTTATTCCATCAGTTGACTCCTTGAATGTGAGGGAATGAATGTGTTTTCAGTTACCATGGAATCAATTCATCTTCAGTTTAGTCTTTTTATTGCAGAGTTAAAGTTACAAATGGGAATTCTATAGGACAAAATAATACACAATACAGAATAAAACACAAACTCACAAACCAAGGCAGGGAAACTTTATTACGGAAGAGGAACTGGCTGAATCACATTAGGAAATCACCTAGTCACCACACTAAATCCTTCAGCTTATACTATCTTACAGATATTCTTCTAAACAGTGCCATGGGGCTGTAGAATAGCAGCCAATTACTTTTCTCTGAGGCAGTCCTTTCACATAGCCTTTTTTCATGGGACGACTCTGCTATAAGGAAAGGCCAAAGAGGTTATGACTTAAGACGAGACGGCTGAGGGGAGATATGACAGAAGTCTATAAAATCCTGAGTGGAGTGGAATAGTTAAACACAAATCGATTGTTTACTCTATCAAAAGGTACAAAGACTAAGCCACATGCCTCAAAGTTACAAGTTTAAAACACATAGAAATATGTTTTTTCTCAATCAAGCTTTGGAACTCATTGCCAGAGGATGTGGTAAAAGCAGGTAGTGTAACTGGGTTTAGAAAAGGTTTGCAGTAGAAAATTGTAGTTACTGTGTTAGTCCACTTAGATGTGTGCAACTAATGGTCAACAAACAAATTGTAGGCGATACATTTTTTTTGGACTAAGTCAATATATTTCTGACAAGCTTTTGAGAGTTATATTACCTGCAGGGAGAGTAAGTACACTGATGCCTACAAAGCAAGATTTGAGTTGGGTGCCATAGATTTGATAAAAAGAATTTACAAATACATTTTGACAAACTACCTGTACATGTTGCATCTTACAAACTCCAGCAGGAGGCGCTCTTTGGCACGATGCAAGTACTACGCCGAGCCTTAGCAGTAAATTTGAGAGACTGAGATCATACTCCACATGCCCTGGCTTAGAAGTGAGGCTCACGATTGTCATGGTACGCGCAAACCTAACCCATTTGGAGAAACTGCCCCAAGCTTTAATATTTAGAACTACGAGGATCAATTTTATAAGGGGCGGGTGCAGAAAGTTGCACACTAGTTACTACTTATACGCTTGCATGGGCACTTATTCCTGCACTTGAGGTGGTTGACATTCTGTAAGCAAGTGCGTAAGTCCTATCATGCCTACTTTCAGTTTGGGTGTGCACAGTAGTGGAGTATAGGCGAAGTCTAAATTTGCATGTGTAGGTTATAAAATATTATAACTTATAACATTTCTGAACAATCTCGGGAAGGCCTAACTTCCAAGACTAGACTGAGTTGCATCTGTATGCCGCTGTTTTATAAAGTAAACTACATGCATACTTTACAAGATAGATCCCAAAATGCGCATGGTAACGTGCATTAACTGCATGGGAGTTTATAAACTTGCCCTTTTGATGTCCAATCATGCCTTTTTACAGAATTGTTGTGGGAGGGATGATGATGATTGTTGAGATGAATTAGCAAAACCTTGGGGAGGGGACTAAGGCTGAATATGTGCCTAGGGGTGCCCGGTACTCATGCACCAGTCTTGCTTATGATGGATTAAAAAAAAAATTTGGTCTGCAAACAAGGGGTTTTGACTCAGGATAGGATTGTGCTTCAGCGTCAAATTGAAAATTTGGAGAACTATCAAAAGACTTTAAACCTGCGGGTTTTAAATTTCCCACGGTTATCTGTTACTCCAATATGGGACCTGCTTAACAGGCTCCTTAAGAAGGTTTTTGGCTACCTGGAGTCCTCCTCTCCAAAAGATCTTTTTTTCTTCCCCTGCTTTGTCTAAGGATGCTCCATGGAGAACCAATGCCCCCTTGGCGGATATTTTTTCAGATTCTTTAGACTTGGGGGAACCTGTTTGAACTTTTGGAGCAATTGACCGAGGTGGTAGAGGCTAGAGCTACACTTTTGGTGTCTTTTTTCTCCAAGATAAGGAAGCGTTATGCATTTGTTTATTAAGAAATCTGATGTTTCCTTTATGAGTGGTAGAATACAGATCTTCTCGAATGTGTCCAAGCAGACGCAGGTTAGGAGGAAGAGATATTTGGAGCCTTGGGTGCTTTGGCTTTGGATGTGAAGTTCCACTCGAGGTTTTCTTGTAAGTGTGTTCTTTTCTATCAAAATAGAACATATCATTTCTTTGAGCCCTCTCAATTACATTTCTTTCTGGATACTCGGAAGCTGCAGGGATAATTCTGGGAGTTTAGTTTGGGCTCATTAATGTATGCCTTGCCAGTATTTCCTACTACTGCACTATGTATCTTTTCTTCTTCTTTGCCATCTTCCCATGGTGGTGTTAATCTTGGATTCCTCTTCAGTTGTGGACTAAATGTGCATTTTGTTTATATTTTTGACAATGGTTCATTGGATTGATTATTTTCCTTTTAATTTATGTGATAATGGAATGTCTTCCTTGGTATATTGTAAAAATTTAGGGCCCGGTTTTCGAAGGCAGTTACATGGGTAACAGCCCATGTTACCCCCTATAAATGCCTTAACCAGGATTTTTCGAAAGGCATCTACATGGGTAGTGACTTTGGAAAATCCCTAATGCACCCACATGCTATCTGCTTAGCATTGGGGCATGCTGGTGGCGGTCCAGAAGTGGGGAATGGGACTAAGTAGGTAGCACTGATTTTAGATGCTGTCCGCTTAGCGCTCTGTGCCTTAAAGAGAGGTGGAGAAAACCCTTGCCTATATTTAAGGCACTGGGGCTAATCGGGCAGCATCAAAAATCGCTGCTATCTGCTTAGCCTCGGTGACTGCTGACCTGTGCGGCGTGACCAAAATTTTCATTTCTATCGCTGCGGAAATGAAAATCCAGGGTTAAGGATAGGTGGGCAGGGCTAAGCGGCTATGGCACTAGCCGTGCCCAGATGAAAATCAGGCCCTCAACAAATAAAAAAAAATAAAATAAAAAATTGGGTCTGCAGAAAACTTGCGGATTGATTGGGGCAGTGAGTCCTATTCCAAAAATTATCTGAACTGATTTTTGTGTCCTAGAGCACCAGGTCTGCCTCCCATGCTTTTTGTAACCTCATACCACAAGGGAAAGAACAATCCTTGAGATACCTTGTAAAAGAATCAGGCTACTTTGCTCTCAGAACGCCATTGGCATCTACATTCCATTAAAACCAGAGTACCCTCCAACTTAGTAATATTAACTGTGTAGTGCTCAAGGCAGTGTCAAAGCTGAACCCATCTGAATCCTAGAGACCTAAGGAAGCTGTTCTCCTTGACTAACTCCTTGCTTTAAGAATGTCTAGGGTCGATATAGTACATCTGAGCCAGATCGTCCAATTTAAAGGGAGGCCACTAATTTGAATTTGGGGATTATTCGAAAGGGAGAATTTGTGACTTTGATGCCAAGAGCATGCCATAAGCCTATTTAGACTAATCAGTGCTGCTTGAGTAGAACTAAGAGCTTGCCGTTGACCTAGAGCTTTCTCCACCCGAATGAGTTATTTCAGAGGTGTGGGACCTACCATTTCACATCCATGGCCCTAAGACCCTCTGAGTCTGTCAACCGAGGGAGCTTCTCTGAAGAATAAAAACTAAGTGATAAGAATGAAAATCTGGAAAACTGACTTTCCCATTCATGCACCCTAGAGGCTTTTAACTTTGTCAGTGCAGTTCTGGGGTTTCTGTTCTTGCAAAGACATTAAGAAAATAGTTTAGCAAGTTTGCTCTAAAAGCTTTTAGGGCAGAGAGCAGGTAGCATAGCAAATGTATAATTAATCTGTGGTGTAAGTACCATTTTTAATTGAGTCCAATCTATCCCACCAAGATAAAGCTAAGAGAGACCATTAGCAAGCAGTATCCTTAATTAACTCTAGAATCTTTCCTATGTTAATCTGTATCATATAATCCAGGTGCTAATTAAGTATAACCCCAAGATATTTAAAACCAAGGTAGGACTGTTTAAAACCAAATGTACCTATATCCTGATATGTGCATGCTGTATTCAAGAGCATAATTTCCAACTTATTTCAATTTCTCTTGTATCCTGAGTATTGTGAGAACTCTTGTTTTAGTTCCATCAGTGGGTTCAAGGATGGCCAGGGTGAGGGATGACTAGTAAGTGGCCATTGGAGTAGGCAGTCGACTTACAAGTTGATCCCTTTCAACCTAATCCCACAATTTGAATTGATTTGCTGAATATACAAAAAGGGGAAAAAACTCTCTAAAGAATTAGATCAATGAAGGAGTTAAAACAAGTAGCAAGTGCACAAATATAGTTGGAAATGCAAAGTGTTAATCCCTGAATAGTACATCGATCAAAACCGGACACCCAAATGGTTTAGGAGATGTGAATTGAAAACTAAGGATGAAAGATTGCTGCAACCTGGGACAGTGGATTACAGATGAGATGGCTCACAGCGAGCACCAGAAAAAACTGGTAAAATGGACATATGTATATCCTGTAAGGGAAAGCTGGAAATGGCTGCAAAATTCTGATGAGAGAAAACTCTATACAGAAGTGGAGCCGGCCCAAGAGTTGGTTCAGGGTGTTGGCATCCTAGGCAAACCTTAAGCCTTATGCCACCTCCAGGCTGTCAGAATCTATTGTTTAGTTCTGAATGCCTTGCTCTTTGCTGTCCCAGGTGACCTCCTCATTTGTCTGGTGGTTGGGTCAGCTCCTGTACAGAAAGACACAATAAGGTAGCAGGTCTCATCCACTGGAAACTTTTTAAATGCTGTAACATTGTTATATCAGGAAAGCAGTTGAATCTCAGCCCTGAGAGAACTGGGGAGAATGAAGAGCTTGTGATTGCCCGGGACATTCCCACTGGAACCCATAAGAAACTTGATGCAAGAAAAGAAAAGCAGACAAAGTGGTAAAGCTGAAAAATAGGGATGTACACTTGATAGTATGCTTTCCAAAATTTAGTGCATGCTAAATTGATTTAAGGTGCACAAACCTATGAAATAACAGACATGAAGTCAATTAGTGCATTTCTAAAATGCCTTCACATGTATTAAACTTTCTATTATAAAGATGTATGAAACAAACAAAAAAAACCACCTGAAAATCATTAAACACTTGCAAACAGGCAAAAAAATGTGGCTTGTTTTCATTTATGTCCATCCCTAGAAAAAGCACAAGAGCGTGGCACGGACAACAGAAGTGTCAGTTCCAAGTAACTATTCTGTACACTGTGGAGAGAGAGAAGATCCTCAGCTACCAAGAAATGTGGTCAGAGACCCATAAAATGTGGTGGAAAGACAGAAATATTTCCCATTACACCGGGTGCCACAGCTTGATTAAAAGCAATTTCCAAGCATACCCTGATAAGGTGCCAAAATGCATTACATTCCTGAGCTCCAGAAGGAAGCTATCCTTGGCACAATGCAATAACCATAGTCTGTGTCAGGAGTAAATCTGAGAGCCTGAGATCATATTCCACATGCCCTGGCTTAGGGACCAGGTTCTTGATCTCATGGTGTGCGAAAATTAACCCATTTAGAGAAATTCCTTTTCGTTCTTCAGGTTTGAGCATGGTTATTGTGCTGCTGGTCTTCCAAAGTACTCACTGCAAATCTAAAGGAATCTTCACTTCTCTCCTTTTTTTCTAAGTTTATGTTCAATTTTGACAGTACAATAACACAAATACAAGCATCAGAACACCATATTCCCCCTCTTAAAAAAAGGCAGAGATCAGGCTGAAATAACAGAATACTAGGATTTGATACCCTCCAAATAAAGGTCTAATGACTTACATATTCTTTCCACTTTATCAATACAGTTAGACAACACTGAAGCAGCACCTTCCCATTTTCTAGTTATATGCTGAACAGTGATCGACATCATGATGTCAAATAATGCTCTGTTGTTTTTACCAAGAACTTCTTGTAAACATAAGGTTCTAAATAACACAACTTCTATTATTATTGTAGAATTCAATTTGAAAACCTCGCATATAAATCTCCACACCCCCTCCCAAAACGGCTTAATTCAGGTGCATTCAAACAGCATGTGGGTCAGCATCCCAATTATAGTAGAACAGTGCCAACATAAATTAGACTCACGGAGCCTGGACCTAAACATATGTAAAGGCATCCAGACCACTCTTTGGGCTATAAAGAATAAAGATTGTGCCAGACTGCCAGACATGGTCAGTCTAACAGTTCGGTCCCAAAAAATACCCCTGTTAATCTTGTCCCGAGGAATACAAGCATCATGTTTCCAGGCCCTGTGAAGACTCACCAAGGAAGTATCACCATGATCTTTTAACATCTTCTAAAAATACGAAACAAGTCTCCCATTTACTTTAGCCTTTTGACATAGCTCATACATATCCGAAATGGGACAAGCTCCTTCAGACCAAGGGGAAACCTGCATCAAGCTCCTTGTCAAGCATCCATTTTATCAGCTTTGCTTCTCTCAGTAAACCAAATTTTACACTTCATTGGTTGCTAACTACCTTATTAGGGCTCCTCTTGCTCTTGTGTTTTCTTTGGAGTGCAGCTGGGAGCCAGCCAGGAGCATTAAACTGACAAGCTAAATGGCACCTTTTCATAGGGAACACCCAGAAAAATCAGGGAGTATTCTGTTGAGGTGGATGAGGACCAAAACTATGACACTTGGGAGCTAAAGCTGGAAGCCTTCAGCACAAACAAGAAAGAAGCAAGGGAATAATTTTCCTCTGGGCATCCCAAAGGCTGGCATACCCCCAGCAGATCTCATTGGACCAGCATCAAGTATATCTTGATTAAGGGCTGAATATAAGGAAGACCAGAAAGATGTACCTTAGTTCACCCTGTGGGAACAATGTTTGTATGGCTTTGACCCCTGACCACTGTTTCCTAGCTCCTGACCATTGCCTCTTCCAACATGCTGTTCCCTGACCCGACTGATTGTGTTCCCTGACACGACTGGATTCTGGTTCCTGATCAAAGCATGGCTCCATACTGCTACTCCCTGAGTCTTAGCTTTTCCAGGTACATTGCCATTGCAAGGCATGAGTACTCCCTTGCCAGGACGATTTCTGGTACTATGATTTATTTGTCTGTTTCCAACATTTTATCTTATTTGTTAATTTCAGTGTATAAACTGCTTCTAAAACAACCCAAAGCAATTTACAAGATCTCTTCTCCACTGCTATCCTATCCTATTCTTCTGTTACAAGAATCATCCCATACTAACAGCTCCCATCTTTAATCTCTTTACCTTACCTCCAGCAACATCGCAAAAGTCTGCCTAAACAACCAGATTTTAAATAAATGGCAAAATTGCAGAGTCCCAAAACCGAGAGAGCCCTTCCTTGAGTCTTTACTGGTTGTCCCTCTGCTACTCCTGGAATCACCAAAACAGCTTCTTTTCCCCCATGCACACACCTTGCAGATCTAATCTTGTCCTATAGTTGTTTTGTTATGATTATACTGTCACTATAATTGTAAATTGCCTATGCCCAGTTTACACATGCTGTAGACTACCTTGGGTGAATTTCTTCAAAATGTTTAAAAATTTTTTTTTTAAAAATAAGAGCTCAATATTCAAAGTGATTAACACGTTTTGCACAGCTGCCAACCACATTGATTGTGGTGAACAAGGTATTTAGCGGTACTAACATAGTGATGCTGAGAGCTAAGCTTTTGGTAGCTTAACTGCTGGCAGTGTCTCCCAAGATGGACAGGTCTCAGACTAAGACAAACCACCCATCTGAGCAGCAGCAGAGAATCACATTTCTTTAACAACGGCAACAACACTAGCATTACCTGCGTGGAAGAAAGGTCTGGCAATCTACTTCTGTATCTTCCCACACAAGAACAATGGATAATCATAACAAAACAAATTACACTATAGTGGTGGAAGATGAGACCCTCAGGTTGGAAGGCACTTACTGGCTACCGGGATGAGCTGAAGACTCATAAAGCCGGCATTTATGATGTGTTTGGATCAAAACCCTCTGGACATCTGACTGCTGATGTAGCTGCACATGAAATGAGTCAGAAGCTGCAAAGATGTCTTAACATATTGGGACATGGAATGTACAAAACATGAACCAAGGGAAGTTGGAGCTGGTCAAGAATGAAATGGAACATGTACAGCTCAATCTGTTGGGTGGCAGCGAACTGAAATGGACTGGCGTTGGGCACTTTGCATCTGATGATCACATGATCTATTATGCTGAAAATGAAAGACAAAGAAGAAATAGCGTTTGCATTTATAATTTAAGAAGAAACTTGCAAGAACTGTAGTGAAATACAGTGCAATCAGTGAACACTTAATTTCTATTCGTCTGCAAGGAATACCCATCAACACAACTGTTCAGGTATATACCTCAACAGCTGCAGAAGAAGAGGATCAGTTCTGTGAACAAATACAAGATGAAATTGACAGAATGTGCAAATAGAATATCCTGATAATCATGGGTGACTGGAACGCAAATGTTGGCAACAAAGAAGAAGGCAAGGGACTTGGCCTCAGAAATGAAGCTGGAGAAAGACTGATTGAATTCTATAAGACTAACGCTCTATTTATCTTGATCACCTTCTTCCAGCAACACAAGCGGCAACTGTACACATGGACTTCACCCAATGGATTGTACAAAAATCAAACGGACTACATTTGTAGAAGTCAATGATGGAAAAGCTCAATAACATCAACAAAGACAAAACCTGGAGCTGACTGTGGTACAAATCGCCAACTACTAGTATGCAAACTCAAGTTAAAGTTGAAAAAGAGGAAGCCACTCATGAATGCAGCAAAATATGACCCTGAGAATATACCACCAGAATTTAAAGACTGCCTGTGAAATTGATTTGCTGCTTTAGATACAAATGACAGCGTACCAGAAGAGTTATCGGATGACATCAAGAAAGCTGTGCTCGAAGAAAGTGAGCAGTCTCTAGAAAAGGTGAAAAAGCAAAAAAATGGTCAAAGTGGATGGCTGAAGAAACTCTAGAAATTGCCCAGAAATGCAGAGAAGCTAAAGCCAGAGGAGAGAGTCAATCATAGAACTCAACAGAAATTTCCAATATGCAGCAAGATGAGACTAGGAGAAGTACTACAATGACGCATGCAAGGAAATAGAATCAGAAACTATTAGAGAAAGAACAAGGTTGGCTCTCCTAAAGCTGCGAGAGTTAGAGAAAATTCCATCCTCAAATTGGAATGCTACAAGTTGCTCAGGGATCCATGTTGAATGATGCAGAGAAGATCAAGAAAAGGTGGAAAGAATATACAATCATGTTTTGGGCCGGGCTTTGCACAAAGAGTAAAGGAAGTAATTCTTTTTTACCCCCTTTTTTAAACTTTCTGTTTCCAAATTTTTAAAAAAAAAATCATGGCTTCACTAGTTAATTGGTGACATTTATTGGTATAGGTTTGTAAAATGGAAGCACTATACTTACAATTGCTGGCATTTATATGTGGAAGTTGCAAAACTGCAGCTTCCACGAAGTGCTGGCCCTTGTACACAGAAGCTGCCAAGCTGATGTTGCCCTTTTTGTGCCTGTGTATATTTGTTAAATGGTACGTCTGCTGTATCTGCCGGCAAATACTTGTCCATTGTTGCACGTCCTTATATGTATTTTACAAAAGTCTCTGCATTGTGGAAAGTCTCTGGAATTGTGAATATCCCGACTGGGAAGTTGCAATTCCTACCTGAACATTCTGTGTGAAATGAGACTTTTCATCTCTTTGAAAGTGCAATTTGGAATTTGGTAGTCCTCAGTGAAGAGCTATTTAAAATAACATAGTTGCTTAAAAAATTATAGATACTTATTAGTCAAGGTGAGTTACAGAAAATTGGTCGTAGCAGTATTACAGAAAGATAATAGCCTTCCAAAAGACAAATTTAATGCATGCCAAAAGGGATAACCTAACTTTACCAGTTTTAAATTTGTGCTCTTTGGCTCCTGGGCACATATTTTTAATGTTTAGCCCAGTGCCAAAGTAAAAGACCTTGGTGAAATCTGGAGAAACAGGTCAGACATATGGGAAGAGGGCAGTGAGCACATTTAAAATTGGGCAGCCTTTCTCCAGTTTTCAGGAGCCACAGTATGGAAATTAATCAGAACCACAGATGGGGATTTAGGGTTAGCGCCAAAATCTGGTGCATTTGATACGGGAATGTCACATAGTGGAAGTGAAATATTTATATCCTCCTGCTGCTCATAATTAATTCATACGTGTGAAATGAATATCATTCTATGCTTGGCGATGGAAGGAACGAGTAAAGTATGAGAATGATACAGAAAAAGAACTTGTAGCCCTGTTTTCAAAACATATTTTCTTTAGTGACTGGGGGATGGGAAGGGCTGTTTCCTCAGCTCTTTCGAGGAAATATGCGGGTCAGACGTGAAAACATTGAGGAAAATAATTCCCTTCACTTTTAAATTAAATTTGCATAATTATTAAAGCAGGATTGAAAGGTTATTCAGATTAATAGTTAGGCTAATATGAAAATGGAGTAGAGCAGCAGCCTAGTGGTTAGGGCAACTGCCTAGCACCCAGAAAATCAAGGCACTCCATGTGACCTTGGGCAAGTCACTATCTCCAGGAACAAGCAGGAATGTAGTCTTCACATATGGGTATCGTCAGTACCGATGGAGCCTGCGCGGGAACATTCCCCAGCGTCCAATAGGAAAGCTTTTTGGAGCATCCCACAGCGCCTGCGTGCTGCCTTCCCGCCTTTCCCAACTGTCCCTCTCCAGTTCTTCATTTTCCGCGGAGCCGACAGGTCGCACATTCTGTCACCGCAGAAAATTTCCCTTCTTATTCTTCTTTTTTGTGGTCGCGTCTGTCTTCCCTCGACGCTATACCGGTACCGCCGGTTCTTCTTTTCTTTTTTCTTTTTTTTTTTTTTAATAGTAGTTTTTATTCAGTTTTAACATATAAAATAACAATACAAACGATCGTGATATAGCAGGATACAAGCAGATGTTATTGATCAAAATAGCAAAAGAATATAATAACTTGAACAAGACAGTACAATAACGTTAACAAGAACTAGTATCAGTCCATGCCAGCACGCCACCCTCCCTCTCTCCGTTCAATGTGGTTACAGCAGAGACCATTCCACAAGGCAGCCTCCAGCAATCATTTTCATCAAACATAATTTTGTAAAGCTGACCATTTCTTACTTAGTTTACCAGACCATGGGTTCTTGGCTATATAGATCTCTTCGTAGGTCTTATGTAGGATTAAGAGACTCCACCAATGCTCGAAACAAGCTTTATCGAGATTCTTCCAGTGTATTAGAACTATTTTAAGCGCTATCCCGAGCATTAAGTCCAGCAGTTTACCATCCCATTTCATCAGAGTAGGTTCCAGAGCTATGGATTTATATATCACTATCCGATAAGTGATAGGAGTTTGTAAGTTGAGGATCTGTGATATGCGTTCCCAAACTCTGTTCCAATATATTTCCAGGGATTTACAATGGAACAACATATGTGCCAGTGTCCCAATTTCCATGTTACAGGACCAACATCGATTTCCCTCCTGTAGTGTCCATTTCATTTTCTTAGCCGGTGTAATATGCGCTCGATGTGCTATAAAGTACATAGATTGTGTGAGAGACGCTGCTCTCGTGGCACGTATTTGAGTTCCCCAAAAAGTGTCCCAATGTTCCGGAGGTAGATCTTGACCGGTTTCAGTAGCCCACACCGACTGTATCTTAGAACATGTCTTGTCACTTTTGGATCGGAGAATCGCAACACATCTTGAAACAGCTTTAGCATCTGTTTGTAATTCTTGAAGTTTCTGTCGCAGTGGCCATCCTGCACGTATCAAGACAGGTGACACACCCGCTTTGCTCATGCAGGATCGGAGCTGACACCATTGGAAATAGCATGTATTAGGCAATCGGAATTCCGTTCTTAATCTGTCAAAGGTTTTAAATGCACTTCCATTGATCAGTTGTCCAATGGTGATAAGATCATGTTCCACCCATTTTTTCCATAAGACAGGCTTCCCTCCGATGATAAGGCGCGGGTTCAGCCATATGGGCATATCTGCGGCAAAGTCATCCCCTCCATCGATACATGATGCCAATAATCGACAGGCATGCTGTGTTTCTCGGATAATAGCATTATGTGGTGCAGTCTGGTCTACTACTGTGCCTACCAGTAGCCATGTGGGCAGGGGGGAATGTAGGGCCCGCTCCACACTCAGCCATCTAGGTCCTTTATCCGTGTCGTCAGAGTCGACCCATTGAGCACCCTGCTTTAAAAGAGAGGCAGCGTGTAGCCAGCCGAGATCTGGGAAATGGACACCTCCTTGTGTATTAGGTAACTTCAGTTTCCAGGCAGCTATTCGGGGTACTCGGTTGTTCCATAGAAAGGCTATCAGTTGACTATTCATTTTCTTATAGAAGGCTGACGGGAAACGTAAGGGTATCATACTTAATATATAGCTGAGTTTTGGTACCAACATCATTTTTATCGTTTCTAGCCTGCCCCACCAGCTCAAATGAAGGGGGGTCCACTTGCAGATGTTATCATGTACAATTTCTTGACACATCTTAATGTTGATTGCGACAGTCTCTTCCAAGGTGGTGCCATAGGTCACGCCCAGGTATCTAAAGGATGACTTCTCATATTGAAAGGGGTATCCACGCATCATTTCTTCGCTGACCTGTTCATTCAGAGGAATAATTGTTGTTTTATTCAAATTTACTTTATATCCGGATATCGCTGAGTATGCCTCTATGAGTTGCAGTGTTTCAGGAAGGTCTGATGGTTGTAGAAAAATGAGCAGGTCATCGGCATATGCTGACAATTTACAGGGACCATCAGCTAACTCAATTCCTTTTATGTTTTCCTTCTGTCGGAGCGCTATTAATAAGGGTTCCAGGGCTAAATTAAAAAGCATCGGTGACAGGGGGCAACCCTGTCTGGTCCCTCTTTGCAACTGAAAAGGGGCTGAGAGGTGTGAGTTGACCGCTATTCGAGCTGTGGGTTTGGTATATAACAATTCAACGCGTTTTAGGAACTTTTCTCCTATCCCAAACCACCGTAGGGATCGAAATAGAAAGGACCATTCCAGTCGATCGAAGGCTTTTTCGGCATCCAATGCTAGCCCTATCAGGGGCTCGGTCTTGGTCTTGGCAGATGCCAGTACATGTGCCAATAATCTTCCATTATCTGTAGTGGATCTGTTTTGTATAAATCCACATTGATCCTCATGTATCAAATCTTTTAAGATCCGTCCTAATCGGTTAGCAAGCACTTTAGCATAGATTTTATAATCAGGGTTTAGGAGAGAGATGGGTCTGTAATTCTCTATCTTTTGTGTATCCCTGCCCGGTTTCGGGTGAATTACCACCACAGCCTCTGCCAGGGCTCCAATCTCTGGAGATTCATCTTGCAGGCCACTGTAGTAGATCTGTAGCATGGGAGCCAATTGAATGCAATATTTATTATAGAATTCCAGCGGGATACCATCTGGACCGGCGGCTTTGCCACGAGCCATCTGTTTGATCGCATCTTGTATTTCAGTTACTGAGATCTCTTGTTCCAGCGTTCGACTTTGATGACTGGTTAATGTGGGTCCTACTATCTTGGAGACAAAATCTTCAAAGGCTCTGTCACTACATTGGGTATCTGAGCGATATAGTTCCTCATAGAATTCTTTGCAGCGGTCTAGTATTTTGTCAGATCTCAGGAGAAGGCCCCCGGAATTGTCCTGCAACGCCGCTATAGCGGTCTTGCTGGTTTTTGGTCTGAGCTGCCGAGCTAAGAGGGATCCTGAGCGGTTGCTGTCATAGTAGTATATACTACGTTGTAGCTGGATGCTACTCAGTGCTTCTTTGTTGAGGAGAGCATTATATTGGTATCGCAATTTTTGGAGTCTAATCAATATCATTGAGTCAGCTCTTTTGGCTAGTAACCTTTCCCCAGCTTTTATTTGGAGTTCCAATTCATCTTTTTCTTTTTTCCTGGCTTTACGCCGTCTAATGGTGTAGGTGGTAATATGAGCTCGTATGGTCGCTTTAAAACCTTCCCACCAGCTCCAGATGGAGGTATCAGTGGGTGTATTATATTTAAAATAGGTCTCAATTTCCCCTGACAGTAGCTGTACAAAGGAGTCATCTGCTAGTAGGGATTTATCAAATGTCCATCTTGGCGGAACATGCTGTGTAACGTTGGTATTCAACACTAGGGAGACAGCGGCGTGATCCGATACCGTTGTAGCATATATCTCTGCGGACAACACTTGGGGCATCAGCTCTGTGGACAGTAGGAAGAAATCGATCCTTGTTTGGGTATTATGTGGGATGGAATAAAATGTGTAGTCTCTTTCTTGGGGATGAAGTAGGCGCCAGGGGTCTACCAAGTGTAGCTCTGTTATGATGCCTTTAAGAATCGCCTGCGATTTGACTTTGTCTACAGCCCGATAGGGCGTGCGATCTAACAGTGGATCCAAGATGACATTGAAATCGCCCCCTAATATGATATTGGTGTGAGCCGCGGCTGTAACTTCTTTAGCTATCAGTTTGAAAAAGTTAGGGTCATCGAGGTTGGGCGCGTAAATATTGAAGAATGTGTAAAGCTGTTGATTTATTTTCATCGTCACTCTGGCCCATCGACCTAGCGGATCAATCCGTGTGTCGGTAATGGCGGATTGCAGGAATTTGCGCACTAATATTATTACCCCCCCTTTGCGTTGAGTGGCAGAGGCCGAGGCCGCCACCAGGAAGTATTTAGAGGTTACTTTCTGCGATTCAGTATCTGTTAAATGTGTCTCTTGTAAGAGGGCAATATCTGCTTTTTTTTGCTGGCAGTACGCTAAAATCTTCTTTCGCTTGACAGGGCCAGTAATACCTTTTACATTTAACGAAAGCATTAAAAGATCACTAGACATCAACGTTGGGATAAGCTGTCTTATAGGCGAAAGCTATCCTATGGATAGGCCTGCCGCGTACTTGCATTTGCGTGTATGTGGAGGGTTTTGTACTGGACTGGACTGACCCAAGCAACTGCATAACTGGCAAACATTGTATCGCTAAGGTGAACACAATCCACTGAAACAGTAACCAACCCCGACCTCCCGTTGCCACCCCTACATTTCAAGCAGAAATATCTGTTTAATTAAAACTATTTAGAACAACAGAAATACAATCAATGAGGTGTTTAACAAGGCTTAAGGCGTTCTAAAATTTGTGAGAACGCACGGCCGCACCCCCTGAGTATATGCTGAGTTCTCTACACTGCGTGAGAGATCAGAATATTGACCTCAGGTTTCCATACCGCATTTTTCTTGTAGGAAAGTTTTCAGTTTTTCAGCATCAACAAAATTCCTCGTTTCATTATGCAGCGTGACCCGCATGGTTCCTGGGTAGTATAGCCCGTATCTTGCCTGTGCACTTTGTAGCATGGGTCTACAGGCCAGCAACGCTTTTCTCCGATCTACCGTTTGCTTGCTCAAATCCGGATAAAGTGCTACTTTGTGTCCCTGGATTTGCAGTGATCCGGCCTTCCGTGCAGCTTGAAAGATCTGTAGGACCTGTGGGTATCTCAGTACCTTCATTATGAGTGGGCGCGGGTATCGTGTGTTTTCAGCTTTGTGTGTTGGGATTCGATGGGCCCGTTCTAGTTCAAAAGGCCTTGCAAAGACAAGCTGCAGCATCTCCGGTATGGTTTTTTCCAGAAATCCAATCGGATCGGTACCTTCAGCGCCTTCAGGGACTCCAACAAGGCGGATATTATTTCTACGGGAATGGTTATTTTGATCTTCAATCAGATTTTCTATGTGCCGGACTCGTTTGGCCAAAGGGCCCAGCTGTTCTAATGCAACGCCATGCTTCTGGGTTTGTAATTCAACTGCATTAAGTCGAGTGGTGATGGTGAGGAGTTTCTCTTTTACCTCCAGCAAGTCTTCTTGAATCATGTTCAGTGAACTAGAATTGGCTGCAATCATTTCTTTAACGCATTTCAATTCCTGTAGCACTTCACGTAGGCCACCGGCAGTCACTCCCTCCTTCTCTCCCGCGGCCATTTTCTGCGGGGAGCCCACTTCGGGTTTGGATCGTTTCGCTGCTGAGCCGGATCCCTGTGGAAATTCCAGCCGGGCAGGCTTCAGGGATGCCATCCAGCTGTATTGCGGTGTTATTGATGTAGGTAGGGGGTACAAACTTCAATGGAATACCGGGATATGTTCAGGATTCTTGGGCAGCAACGGGAGCAAAAATTCAGGCGTCCATTCTGTTCAGTGGCTAGCTCCGCCCCCCCTTCTTTTCTTTTTTAAAAAAAAAAACAAAACCTTTGTTTCTGGAGTCTTTCTCCAGTAATTTTCTTTTTAGGTGCCACGTGCCATTTTGGGCACTAGGCCCAATTTTTTTCCCTCAAGATGGAAAAACCCACTTCGGGTTTTAAAAAGTGTTCTAAGTGTGGCGGTACCATCTCCGTCACTGACATACATAAGTGGTGCCTCAAATGTTTAGGTCCTGACCACTCTATTTCAGCGTGTGTTGCCTATGAGATGATGTTGAAAAGGGGCCGGCAAAACCAAGCTGCTAAACTTAGCATCCTTTTTCCCTCCGATGCAGCCTCCGTGGCATTGACGTCTTCCAGGGCTTCGTCTTCCTCCCATGGATCTCAGGTAACTAAACATAAATCTGGCCGGTCCTCAAAGGGTAGATCTCCTTCTAAGCATCGCGATGCCTCTGGCATTGCCCTTGAGGGACTTTCACCGCAAAATAGCTTCGGCTTCCAAAGCACTAACTGGGCTTCAGGATGTACTCGAGGCCTCAACCTCGACAGAACTACTGGTGCCATGCTCTAGGGTTCCGGCCGCTTCATCCGGCACCGACACCAAAGCATTGGCAGCGTTGACAGACCAGAGATTCTTGGCTATTGAACGCAGTCTGACGGCTCTTCTCACGGCCTCCATGCCCCTGAAACCATTTCAGACAATTCAACTGGTACCGGCACTGACTGCATCGACATCGGCAGGTATTCCACCGGAACCGAGTCATGTATTTCTATCCGGTATCGACAAGAGTCAGGATTGGCTTTGTTCTCTAGATCTCAAGGATGAATACACTCATGTTCTCATCCATCCAACTCACTGAAAGTTCCTTCGCTTCCTTTTTCAAGGGAAGCACTACCAATATAGAGTTTTTCCTTTTGGCCTGGCCTCTGCACCAAGGGTGTTCACAAAATGCATGGCTGTGGTAGCAGCATTTCTCCGCACCCTGGGAATATTCGTCTTCCCTTACTTGAACGACTGGCTCATTCGAGCCCCTTCAGAGCCAGAGGCCAGGGTTGCTCTGTCTCGCACAATGTGCATCCTTCAGTATTTGGGACTTGTCATAAAGTCCAACCTTGCTCCCACTCAATCCCTAGAGTTTATAGGAGCTCTTCTGGATACCAGACAAACAAGGGCCTACCTTCCACAGACCCTCTGCCTTCGCATTGTGCAGTTAACTTCCCAAGCAGTGCTAAAACCTCACCTCACTGCTTGGGAAATGTTACAGTTGCTAGGCCACATGGCATCCACCGTGCATGTGGTTCCTTATGCTCGCCTCCATATGAGGGCAGTCCAGTGGACCTTATCCATTCAGTGGACTCAGGCGTCAGGTTGCCTGTCAGACAAAATAGCAATCTCAGATCGCCTTATTTTGTCCCTCCAATGGTGGCAGTCACCCAAAAATCTTTTGGTGGGGTCTCCTTTTCAGCAACCCCTACCCCAAGCCACTCTAACAACAGATGCTTCACAGGTGGATTGGGGAGCCCACTTGCAAGGCCTCTCTACCCAGGGTACCTGGACCTCACAGGAGGCCTATCTCCATATCAGTCTCCTGGAGCTCAGAGCAATCTTCCTTGCTCTTCGAGTATTTCACACACAGCTCAGCTACAAGACAGTCCTAATTCAAACGGACAATCAAGTAGCCATGTTCTATGTGAACAAGCAGGGCGGAACAGGCTCTCTGTCGCTCTGCAACGAAGCTTTGCGATTATGGGCCCTCGCCAGAGAGCATCAGATTCATCTCCTTGCGGTGTATCTTCCAGGCATTCAAAACTCTTGGGCAGACAGACTCAGTCGAGTTCTGCTTCCACACGAATGGTCTCTCCATGCAGACCAGGTAGCCAAAATTTTTCAAATTTGGGGAACCCCGGACATAGACCTCTTTGCAAGTCTGCTGAATGCCAAAATTCCCCGGTTCTGTTCCAGAATTCTGGCTCGAGGTTGTCAGACCAGGGATGCTTTCCTCCTCCATTGGGGCCAGGACTTCCTGTATGCCTTTCCACCCATTCCCCTAATTCCCAAAACCCTGTTCAAGCTTCAGAGAGACAGAGGTCAGATGATCCTCATAGCTCCACGTTGGCCACAGCAAATGTGATACCCTTTGCTTCTACATCTCTCTCAAGCTCCGCCTCTGGAGTTAGGATCTGCTCCAGATCTCCTTTCTCAAGAGGACGGGATGCTGTGGCATCCCAATCCCCAGTCTCTGCATCTCAGGGCCTGGTTGCTGAAAGCCTAGAACTTCACGGTCTTAACCTTTCCCAGCAGGTAAAGGATATCCTTCATGCTTCCAGGAAACCTTCCACAAGATGCTCTTTTGCATTTAAGTGGAAAAGGCTTACCATATGGTGCTCGCAGAAGGGTCTTAACCCTCTTGCGATACCTCTGGAATCATTATTGGAGTACCTCCTTCATTTATCAAATGCAGGGCTTAAGACTAATTCAGTGAGAGTCCATTTGAGTGCTATTGCAGCTTCTTTTAAGCCTCTAAATGGACAACCTATTTCCTCTCATCCTTTCATAGCGAGATTTATGAGAGGCCTTCTTTTAATGAAGCCTCCCATTAAGCCACCACCGGTGGCATGGGACTTGAATCTGGCACTTGGGCAGCTCATGAAACCACCCTTTGAACCATTAGCCACTACCTCTTTAAAATTCCTTTCCTGGAAAGTTATCTTTCTCATTGCAATCACATCAGCACGTCGCATCAGTGAATTGCAAGCCTTGGTGACTGATCCTCCTTATACAAGGTTACATCATGATAAGGTAGTCCTTAGGACTCATCCACACTTTATGACAAAGGTGGTTTCGCCATTTCATTTGAACCAAGTGGTTTACCTTCCTGTATTCTTTCCAAGGCCTCACGCCTCAAATGCAGAAAGGAACCTTCATACTTTGGCCTGTAAAAGAGCTTTGGCCTTTTACTTGCAAAGGACACAGCAACATAGAAAATCCTCTCAACTCTTTGTTGCTTTTGATCCTAGTCATTTGGGACTTCCAGTCTCCAAAAGGACACTGTCCAACTGGATTGCACAGTGTATATCTTTTGCCTATGAGAATAAGAACATTCCTCTTGAAGGCCATGTCAGAGCTCACAATGTGAGAGCCATGGCAGCCTCAATGGCTCATCTTCACTCTGTGTTTATTGACGACATCTGTCGAGCAGCTACTTGGGCTTCGGTTCATACCTTCACAGCTCATTACTGCTTAGACAAGGACTCCCGCCGGGATGCCTTGTTTGGTCAGGCTGTTCTTCAACACCTGTTCCAGACTTAATCAACTCCTACCCACCATCCCTGGTAGGATGCCAGAGATCCATGGGGGGAAGTGGAGCCCTTTCACAAGGGCACACAACTTTCTGGGGGCATCTCCCTGGCATCTGCAGCTAGGGAGTCCCCATATGTGAGGACTACATTCCTGCTTGTTCCTGGAGATAGCATAGTTACTCACCTGTAACAGGTGATCTCCGGGAACTGCAGGAATTTAGTCTTCACAACCCACCCACCTCCCCTAGGAGTTGTATCTTTCTATCTCTCTTTCCCTCTCTCTTTTGTCTCAGCTTTAAACTCAACTGGAGAGGGAAAGGCGGGAAGGCAGCACGCAGTGCTGTGGGATGCTCCCACAAGCTTTCCTATTGGACGATGGGGAGCGTTCCCGTGCAGGCTTCGTCGGTACCGACGATACCCATATGTGAAGACTAAATTTCTGCTGTTCCCGGAGATCACCTGTTACAAGTGAGTAACTATGCTTTACCCTCCATTTCCTCGGAAGAAAAGGCCTGGCAATCTACTTCCGGTACATTATCAAGAAAACCCTCCATTGCTCAGAAAAATCCAAGTTATCAATGTCCCTGTTTAATGTACGTTTACCAAGAAAACACAGAGGCAGCTGGGTCACCAGGAGTCAGCACTGACTTGATGGCACTTAAAAAAAAGTATGACAATCTCTTTTGCCAATATGTTCATCATTTTAGGAAAAATCATTCATACCATTCTAATGTGCAAGAAAGTCTTTCAAAAGTGTATAATTGACTCTGTGCTTTAGTGACTTGTTTGTGACCAAATAAGAAATAAGATTTAATACTGGTAGCATTCTTACAAAGTGTGAATGTCATTTTGATAAACAAATCAGTCAAGTTTCAGTATAATATGTCATACTGATGGTAATTAGTATAGCACTGGGGAATGGACTACAGAAATCAATAAATGTTACAGTGCAGAACCATTTTCCTCTGAAAATAAGAAATGAGAGGGATAGCCAGCAAGAAAAAGCTGGTAATAGTGCCTTTGTATAAGTTTCCAGTGAGACTTCATTTGGAATACCATGTACAATTCTGGAGACTGCACTTTCAAAAGGATATAAACAGGATGGAGTCGGTCCAGAGGAGTGCTACTAAAATGGTCATTGGTCTTCGTCATTAGGCATATGGGGATAGACTTAAAGATCTCAATATGCATACTTTGGAGGAAAGGTGGGAAAGGAGTGATATGATAGAGACATTTAAATCCCTCTATGGCATAAAAGCAGGAGTAATCAGAGGAAAAATGTCTTTACGGATAGGGTAGTGGATGCGTGAACAGCCTCCCAGTAGAGGTGGTGGAGACGAGAACTGTATTTGAATTTAAGAAAACATGGGGAAAGTACAGAGGATTTCTGAGGGAGAGGAAAGGATTGTAGAACTTAATAGTTCTCATGGTTGTGCAGACTGGTCTTCATCTGCTGTTGTTTTCTACATTTCTATATAAATATGTTTTTAATCAGAATAAGTAGATAATAGGCGAAACATTCAGGTGATGTTATGAGTGTTTGAGTTTAACATTCATTCTTTTCTTAAATTTAAACTTGAATGAATACAGTTGTATTTTAACCATCCTTTGTACTTAGAGGTGTGTTTACCATAGGTCTCAGCATAACAAAGTGATTGAGAACAAAGAAATCTGTTTATCATTAAGAGTTTTTGTAGCCAGGAAATATACTTATACACCACCTGCACTGTAGTGTAAGTTGTATGAGATTTCCAATTTCTCCCTATCTGGTCTTGCACCTATATGCACCCTGATCGCTTTATAATGAAGAAATTGCCATGTGCAAGACTGGAATTACCAAGACCAGTTTCTTCTGCTGCAGAGGTCGTGTTTTGTAGCTCCTGAGTGAGGAGGAGGCAGACCCAGCCATTGTAGTATAGTGACACCTTGGAGCGTCCGTTTTCAAGAGTTAGCCATCTAGCTTCGAGAGTTAAGACAATTGCTTTTCAAAGTTTTTCCCCATTGACCGACTAACCTTATCTTTGTAAACTCTCAAGGTGGCTAAATTCAGCCAGGCAACAGAGAAACTGACACAAGAGGTGTTCTCTGGGTGGGCTTAAGAAATAAGGGGCTAGTTGTTAATGTTAATGTGCATTAATTCGCCATAATGTGCATTATTTTAGCATATGTCCCATGTTATTCAATGGGACCTAATTACTAATAACACATGTTAATGGTGAATTAATGCGTATTAACATTAGCACACCTTTGTAACTAGCCCTCATAACCTGACAGGGCAGATGTTCAGCACAAACAAATTAGGGAGGTAGTTACTAAGGTATATAACGGGAATAATGAATGATTTTTGCCTCTTAATGTACATTAATCAACAAAATTGTGTGTTATTTTATGGTAATGTGTGTTGGTTGACTGCAATGAAAGTTGAATAATTACAACGCTGGTGTTATTTTTCCTGATAAGCAACATTGAACCACTAACATGTGACCTCATGCTCCTGGTTGCTCCCTAGTACAGTCTTAAAATCTCACAGACCTCCTCTGCTCCAAGTTAGTACCCCCACTTCCCCCCAACCCCCCCAAGCCCAGACACCTCTCTATCTCTGAGGGCCTCTCCCAACCTGAACTTCCACACTGAAGAAGACTCCCACTCCCACTCTAGGCCCCTTGTCTACTGTTTCCAGGGAAGGAGCCATCCCCATTCTCTCTTGCCCTTTCCATTTCTGGGTTCAAAATGGCTGGTTGTACCCTAGTGGTAGTCTTGTGGTACTACCATGGGAGATCAAGCTGCCATATTGTATTGTAAACCGCTCTGATGCTTTGGCCTGAGCGGTATATCAAGAAATTAAACATAAACATAAACATATAAGGCCCTTTTTAACCTGTTGCTGGAGGGGACAGGTGGAACTTGAAATAGCTTCTTCCCCAGAAACCTTAGAGCACCAGGGATTTGGGGGGCGGGAGGTGGGGAAGTCTGGTAGTGGGAATCTTTGGAAGGGGCAGAGTGGTGTGAAGTTACTTCTGGGAGGTTGGGGGGGTCTGAAATTGGGATCTGCTGGGTAGTTATCTGGGGGGAGTGGGGTCCTGCAAGACTGCAAAACTGCACCAGCCTTTTTAAGATGGCAGCCAGAAGCATCAAGCTGCATTCAGCAACTTCATGCTCCAGGGCCAGAAAAAATGCAGCTTGAGAAGTTCGCTGTGGGAGTTACTAACCTGTGGTACTGAGTTTTCACAGGTTACTGACTACCATAGTAGTTAAGCTTTGGTAAAATCTAAGATTTTACTGCAGCTTAGCAATCCCCTTCACTTTGTTGGGCAACCCCAACTGCATAAACAGTAGCCTTAAGTGTACTCAAATTTTGCCGGGCTCTATTTAGACAGATTTTCAGACATAAGCCTAGTCAAAGAGGTTTGGGTGAAATTCTGGCTAAAAAGATCTGGCAAAAATTTACTGTTTATTTTCAGCACTCAGTGATCCTTTGAAAACTGACCTCCTCACAGCCAAACTCAGGGTGCACACACACTGCACTCCAGAGGGAACTATGGCTGAGGACTATTGGCTATCATTACTGGTCTAGGTTTGCTGGGAAGGAGGCATTCATCCATCTCCTCTCTCTCTAAGGCAACCTCACCCTCGTTTCCACCGTACTGTCTCCTCTTTACCCCGTATTCTGCTACTCCTTCTCCTTCTCTCATCCGGAGACATCAACCCCAATCCTGGCCCCCCAAGACTTCTGTCTCACTCTGAGAAGAGATCTTCATGCAAACTGTCCAATCTCATCCATATCCCTCTCTTTTCCCCTTCCACTCTCCCTTTCTCATCTGCCTTGTGGAACGCACACTCTATCTCTAATAAACTTGCTTTTACTCATGATCTCTTTATCTCTAATGCTCTACATCTCCTTGCTCTAACTGAGACCTGGCTCCTCCCAGTTGACACCGCATCTACTGCTGCTCTCTGTCATGGGGTTTATCAGTTCTCCCACATGCTTCGTCCAACTGGCCGTGGTGGTGGTGTTGGGTTTCTGCTTTCTCCCTCTTGCCAATTCCAACCCCTCCTGCTGCCTCAGTCTCACTCATTTCTCTCTTTTGAAGTCTGCTACATCTGCCTCTTCACTCCACTTCCTCTCCGGGTAGCTGTTATTTTTTTGTAAACTCTGTTTATTAATCCACGAGTGCAAATCATTACAACATTGCACGATTACAAAGCATGGTTGTGTCTGATCCACCACCTGAACATAGTCAATCCAGCACCCATGGTCTATACCATCATTAAGCCCGCCTCTTCCCCCCCCACCCCTCCCCTCCCGCCCATAGCCTCATCCAGATCAAACAAAGAAAAAGGGAAACGTAGTCCAGTTATTTATCCACCTCCCACCCCAATTGCAGAATGAGAACTCCCCACCAACCCACCTCCCGTCCTCAACCTGTTTGCAGTATCTGATTCCGAGCCCGTGGCCTCAGAGTTTGCATATAAGGTTCCCATACCAAAAGAAAAAGAGGCCAACATTTGACATTTCCCCTAGCTCCCTCTCTCTCAAAAAGCATCAGTTGGTGAAAACTATTGCACCATTCCCAAAAAGCAGGGGACCTCTGCTCTCTCCATCTGTGCAGTATTGGCCCCTTACCCACCAGACAGGCTTTCCTCGCCAATAAGTGCTCCCATCTTCCCTTGGGGTGAAGTGGTCCAAATTGATCCAAGGCGACCAGGGACCCAGTCCAACTAATCGGTTGACATATCAACCTGCTTATATAATTGCAAATCCACCTCCAGTAAGCTTGAATTCTCTGACATCCCCACCACATATGACCCAAATCTGCTAGCGGAGTAGAACACTTTGGGCATCCACCATCCGACATAAGATGACTCCACAACGCTTTCCTCGGGGAGAAATGCGCATGGACCACGCACTTAAACTGCGTCTCTCTCCATCTAGCCCCCTCTACGAGCCCGGCAATCCACCTGAGGGCTTCACAAACAGCCCCCAATTCTACCACCACTCCCAATTCTCACACCCACGAGGCCTCCTCCTGCGAATAATCGGACGGAACCAAATATTTGTCCAAATTTCTTTTCAGACCCGAGATGGTAAGAAGAGTTCCCACCTAATCCAAAAAATTCTAAAATCATCACAGATCTCTCCGCTGCTAATTCTCCCTGAGATAAAGAAGCTACGTAATGGGAGAGCTGAGCGTATGCAAATATCTGATGTCTGCGCACTTCAAATTCCCTACAAAGAGCCACAAATGGTTTGCATCTCCCCGCTTCATCCACCACATGTCCAAGTTTGCTAATCCCAAGGCCCTGCCATTCTCAAAACACTGCTGTGTCCGATCCTGGAGCAAACCTTAATATTGCCCTGTAACGCTAACCAGCTGGACACGTTGGGAGAGCTACCCCAATACCTGTTTAAGTACCACCGGGTATGCCTCACCGGAGTCAACAGTACAGTCCTATTTAGTCTCGGTGGTAGCACTGATCCCTCCGCATGCAGGACCGCTAACAATGATTGCGGAGCCACAAGGGCCTCCTCCATCGCCCTAGGGGTGTAATGCTCTGTGTCCCTCAACCAATCCCCCATGTGCCGAGCTTGACAGGCTAGCGCATATGACCGCAAATCCGGAACCCTTATCCACCCTATCCCCCCTCCCCTCCAAACCCCCTCGTAAACAATTCAACGGAATTCACGCTTTCGCCCCCTTCCAAAGAAACTGTCGGATCTCTCGCTCCAGGGAGGTGAGATCCCTCCTAAGTAGCCACACTGGGAGAGTTTGCAACCAATAAAGTACCCAGGGCAAAACCACCATCCCCAATGCCGCCGCTCTCCTGACCAAAGACAGGGGAAGGGGATTCCACGCCTGTAATTGTGCACATAACTTGAGAGATATTCTCTCAAAATTCCTTTTATTCAACTCTTTGGGGTCGCTAGGCAAAAGGATGCCCAAATAAACAAAATACTCATCCGTCCATTTAAGTGGGAAGGTAGTCCCCCAACTACTTCGAAGATGACCAGACACATCCAAAGCCTCGGATTTGTCTATATTGATACGCAACCCGCAAAACTTCCAAACCATGAAAACCCCTCTAATACTCTAGGCAGCGATTGGTGGGGAGCCAACAAATGCACCAACATGGCATCCGCAAATGCAGCCATCTTAAACCCAGTCGCTCCGATCTGAATCCCCCGTATGTCTCAGGATGCCTCTATCTTCCGCACTAACGGGTCTATTGAAAGCACAAACAACAACGGGGAGAGGGGGAAACCCTGGCGCATACCTCTTTCCAATAAGAACCTCTCTGACAATATTCCATTGCATATCACCCCCGCAGTAGGATTCGCATATAAGACATCTACCATTTTACAAAAAGATGGTCCCAGACCATAACGCGGCAACAAACTCTTCAGATATTGCCAGTTTACTTGGTCAAAAGCTTTCTCTGCATCAAAGCTGACCAGAAGCGACTGCAGTTCCCGGTGGTGCACCCATTCCAGTGTCGCAATAATCTTCCGCAAGTTTCGTACCGCATGCCGACCTTTCACAAAGCCCACCTGTGAGTCATGCACCAGGTCTCCCAGCACCAAAGCCAGGCGGTCCGCCAAAATATTAGACATCACTTTGCCATCAGAATTTAACAATGAAATTGGACGGTATGAGGCCGCCTGTGTATGATCCTTCCCCAGCTTAGGGATTAGCACAATGTGCACGTGATTATCACCCCATGAAAATAGGCCCCCTTCAGCACGTTGATGAAAGACAGCCAGTAAAGAAGGGGATACCAAGGTTTCCAACACCTTATAAAATTCGGCCCCAAAACCGTCCAGGCCTGGCGTCTTGGAACAACTGGCCATGTGGATGACCCTTTGCACTTCCTGCACTGTAATTGGCTCATCAAGCTGGGCCCGCTGGTCCACCCCCAGCCGAGGAAGCTTCACTTCCCTCAGGAAAGCCTCCATTCTAGTCGGGGACCCCTCATCCCGAATGCAGGTGCTGATAAAAAGATCAAAACACCTGCACAATCTTCAGTCTCTTTCTGTAAATAACCCTGAGCATCTCTCAACGCTGCCACCGTTCGAGTGCCCTTGCTACCTTGTAGGCAAAGAGCCAGGAGCCTTCCCGGTTTGTCACCGAAGCGGTATAACTGATAACGGCAATACATAAGGGATTTCCTGGCTCTCCTATGTAGTAATTCATTAAGAGCCACTTGGGCATCCCACTACTTCCCTTTATTCACGGCGGTAGGGAAGTTCGCCCATCTCCATCGTTCCCTAATCATTTGTTTTTCCATATGGATGATCTGCTCTGTTAGTAACCTCCTTTTACATGCTGCATATCCTATGACATCGCCGTGCAATAGCACCTTAGCTGTTTCCCAAAACAACTCCGGATCAGCTTGATGCCCCTCGTTGTTTGACGCATATTCATGCCACCGCTGCTTTATAAAATGATGGAACTCAGTATCTCAATAAAAATCTAGCGGGAACCACCATAATCTACTCCGGGAGTCCGCGTTCCCCCAGTCCATCTCTACCCATATCAGCGCATGGTCCGATATCTCAATAGGCCCGATTTGTGCATCCACTGTGCGGGCAAACAGTCCCTTGGATAATAATATATAATCAATGCGTGCACTAGAACAATGCGCCCTCGACTGGTGAGTAAAATCTCTATCAGATGGGTGTAACAAGCGCCACGGGTCCACTGCACCCAACCTGCGTCCAAGGCTCCGCAATACTGTCGCCGTTTGAGATCGCATCCGGCTCCCTTCCCCTCGCGATGTGTCAAGGTCCACGTCAAACACGCCATTAAAGTCCCCCCCCCTAATATCAGGGGGACATTTGGCATCTGTTCCACCCTGGAAGCCAATCTTTCATACATCTCCCGGTCTAGGGCATTTGGGCTATACACGTTCCCCAACACTATGGGCCTCCCTTCTAGGATTCCATGGACCAACAAGAATCTGCTTGCCGGGTCAACATATACTTGCACCATTACAAATCACACTCGCTTATGGATCAAGATGACCACTCCCCCTTTCTTCCCCTGCGCAGGGGGCCCCCATCCCTGGCCCACCCAGTCCCTCTGTAGTTTAAGGTGCTCCTCCACTGTCTGGTGGGTTTTTTGAAATATAGCAATGTCGCATTTCTGCCTTGCCAGGGCTTGCAACACTTTATATCTCTTTATTGGGTTACCCACGCCACACACATTCCATGAGATAATCTTCAGAGTGGTGTATCTATGGTAGTCCTAAATCTCACGTTGTTTAGTATATTCCCCAGAGGAGCCTCTCCAGCCTGAGGCCCCCCTTTGCTACTATCCCCTTCCCCAGTATCTGACGTATTCTCCCCCTGAGGCTACCATCTCTACCCCCCAATCCTCCCCCTCTGTCCCGACCCACCCCCTCCCCCCTCCACTCCCCCCCACGCCCACACCCCCCTTAACAACCCCGCCATCCTACTCCCAAAACTTTATCCCACCTCCCTTAACTAGTCACAATCGATGTGATCGGATCCCCCCACCTCCTCCACCGCCCCTCCCTCCTAGCCCCCCGCACTCCTCTAGCTCCTTAATCCATACCTCCCTCCCAACCCCCAACTCACCCCAACCTTAAATAAACTATTCCCTCAGGCCAGATCTTTCCAACTCCTACCCTCGGGCTTCGGAAGAAAGAGAGGGAGGAGAGAAAAAATAAGTGCAAGAAATGCAGGGAACAACATGACAAAGCCATATGAAGACAAAAACAACAAAAGATATATAGATATTAATGCATATACACTTATAGTCTCCATATATAACAAAGTAACAAACTGAAGGCCTTGCCGCAGGTCCTATAGCATCTCAGTATCCAATGGCAGGGCCCCGAAGCCAGGCTCTCCTTCAGAAAATATCCGTTCCTGTCCCACGCAACTCTCTATAAATCAATGCCTGTATGAAGTAATCAAGGCCTCCTTTCTGCGGCCAGTTATGCCTCAGTACTGAGGCGCTCAGGAAGTTCCCAGACGCTCCTCCGTGCTGGTCATTACTCGATTCACCAATTGTTCCACATATTGAGTCGCTTCCCCAGCCGACCCAAATACCCGGTGCGCTCCGTCATGGGTCACATGAAGTCTGGCCGGGTACTGTAGTGTAAATTGAATGTTTGCCTCTATTAGTTTCTGGCATAGGGGCACGTATGCTTTCCGGTGCTGGCTCAGAGCCGCAGAGTAGTCCTGCGTTACTCTTATTCTCATGTTCTCCCGTTCGATAACACCTTTTTGCCATGCTGCTTTCAATACTGCTTCCTTTTGCGAAAATTGCAGGAATTTGGCCAGGACCACCCTTGGCCTACGATCTTTTATTTGTTTAGGCCCTATTCTATGGGCCCTCTCGACTATAATCCTGCTGTTATCATCTTCGCCCTCCCTCAATGAGGCAGTCAGGTTTTCCACATAGGATTTCAAGTCCTTATCCACAATTGAGTCTGAGATACCCAGAAACTGCAAATTATTGCGTCTGGATCGGTTTTCCATGTCATCCAGTTTCGTCTCGTGCATCTTCAATGCAGCCTGTACATTTTCCAGTTCCCAGTTTAGCTTTTCCACCTCTTCCTCGGTGTGCACGATGCGGGTTTCCGTCTCCTGCATGTGGTTGGCCAGCATGCCCAAAGAGCTCTGTAGTGCATCCATCTTATTGTTCAGTGCTTCAAATTGTACTGACAATGCACCAGAAACCGCCACTGAAATCTCTTCAATAAAGGCTGGCGAGGCCGAGGTACTCGGCGCTGGAGGTAAGTCCGCCATTTTCGGCGGCCCCGCAGCTCATTCTTTTTCTCGCCTCTCCAACTTCACAGCCGATGCCATTCTCTCCGCTCTGCAAGTTCTGCACCTTCAGCAGTCTCCCAACACCCGGGGGCTATTACCGACAGCGCTCTGCCCAAAATCACGGCTCAGTTCTGGCAGTTTAGCGGAGGAGGGTCCGGAGCTCAAGCAATCCGCGTCCACCCAAGCTCACCTCATCACATGACTCTGGGTAGCTGTTATTTATCGACCTCCTGACAAGTCTGCTTCTACCTTTCTCACTGACTTTGACTCGTGGCTTTCCTTCTTTCTGGACTCCTCTTCCCCCACTCTTATTCTTGGGGATTTTAACATTCATGTCGATAACCCCTCTGATCCTTATGCTTTAAAAGCTCATCTCCCTTACCTCCTCATTTGACCTCCAACTTTGTTCCACTGCCCCCACTCACCAACACGGCCACTGCCTTGACCTGATATTTTTCTCGAGTTGCATACCCTCGAACTTCTGTAACTCAGTTCTCCCCTTATCTGACCATCACCTTATAAGCTTTAATCTTCATCACCCGCTGCCTCAGCCTTGTCCTGTCTCCTCCATCCTATTTAGAAATCTTCATGCTATTGATCCCGTGGCTCTCTCTTCCACCATTTCTTCATCTCTTTCTTCCACTGTGTCTTCTAAGTCTGTTGACAAGGCAGTAACTTCCTATAATGCTGCACTCTCCTCGGCTCTGGACGCCTTTACTCCGCCCATCCCACGTCCTGTGAGATGTTCTGCACCCCAGCCCTGGCTTTCACCCACTATCCGCTATCTACGTCCTGTGCCTGTTCTGCCAAGCATCCTTGGCTCAAATACCGCTCCCCTGAAGACTTTCTACACTTCAAATTCATGTTTGTCTCTTTCCAGGCAGCCATAGCTCTAGCCAAACAAGACTACTATGTCCATATGACTAACTCTCTTGCCTCTGATCCTCGCCGTCTCTTTACTACTCTCAGCTCTCTCCTCAAAGTGCCACCGCCTCTAATCCCTCCCTCCCTTTCTGCCCAAACCCTAGCTGACATTTTCCATGACAAAATCCACAGATCACCCTCCAATTCCCCACAAACTTAGCTACTTCCCCTCCTTCCCCTCTCCACTCCCAGCTCTCCCTCCCCCCCCCCCACACCTCTGCTACCCTCTCTTCCTTTCCTATGATATCTGAAGAAGAAACTGCACACCTTCTTTTTTCCTCCAAACTCACCACCTGCTCCTTTGATCCTATCCCCACCCGTCTCCTACGCCCCATCTCCTCCACCATTGTCCCTTCCATCTCTCATATTCTCAACCTATCGCTCTCCACCGCAACAGTCCCTGCAGACTTCAAGCATGCTGTGATCACACCTCTCCTCAAGAAACCCTCACCTGTCCTTCTAACTATCGACCCATCTCTCTCCTTCCCTTCATTTCTAAACTACTTGAACGTGCGGTTCACCGCCACTGCCTTGACTTCCTCTCCTCTCATACCCTCCTGGAACCCTTACAGTCTGGCTTTCGTCCTCTACACTCTACTGAAACAGCTCTTGCCAAAGTCTCCAGTGACTTGTTCCTGGCAAAATCCAAGAGCCTTTACTCTGTCCTCATCCTTCTTGACCTCTCTGCTGCTTTTGACACTGTTGACCACAATCTTCTCCTCGATACCCTGTCCTCACTTGGTTTTAGTGGCTCTGTAATATCCTGGTTCTCCTCCTATCTCTCCCATCACTCCTTCAGTGTTTGTTCTGGTGGCTCCTCCTCCTCTGCTACCCCGCTCCCAGTTGGTGTACCCCAAGGATCTGTCTTGGGTCTGCTCCTTTTCTCCCTCTATACCCAGTCCCTTGGTGCGCTTATCTCTTCCCATGACTTTCAGTACCACCTGTATGCCGATGACTCCCAGATCTACCTCTCTACGCCTGAAATCTCTCCGACAATCCAGACCCGGATCTCTGCCTGCCTCTCTGACATTGCTGCCTGGATGTCTCACCGCCGCTTGAAATTGAACATGGCCAAGGCTGAACATCTCATCTTTCCCCCTAAAACCTCCCCTCCTCCTCCTCCTTTCTCAGTCTCTGTGGATAACTCTGTACTCCTTCCTGTTTCCTCGGCCCGCAATCTGGGGGTTGTCTTTGATTCCTCTCTCTCTTTCTCCACACATATCTCGTAGCTAAGACCTGCCATTTCTTCCTCTATAACATTAGCAAGATCCGCCCTTTTCTTTCTGAACACACTACTAAAACGCTTATTCACTCCTTGATCACCTACCGGCTTGACTACTGTAACCTACTCCTTGCTGGTCTCCCTTTGAATCATCTCTCTCCCCTTCAATCTGTTCAACACTCTGCTGCGTGAATAATCTTCCGCCAGCCTCATCATGCCCATATTGCTCCTCTTCTCAAGTCACTTCATTGGCTCCCTATCTGTTTCCACATCCAGTTCAAGGTTCTTCTGCTGACCTATAAATGCATTCACTCTGCAGCTCCTCAGTACCTTTCTTCTCTTATCTCTCCTTACAAGCCCCCCCCTCGAGAACTCCGTTCTTCTAGCAAACTACTTTTATCTGTGTCCTTCTCTCCTACTGCTAACTCCAGACTTCGCTCCTTTCACCTTGCTGCACCTTACACCTGGAACAAACTACTTGTGTCGGTACACTAAGCACCCTCTCTAACCCTCTTCAAATCCAGGTTGAAAACTCACCTCTTCGCTGCTGCTTTTGGATCTTGATTCACCTGATCTCCTTTCTTTCCCCTAGTTCTATCCCTGCTTAAACCTTCTGTGTTTTGTCTTGACTAGATTGTAAGCTCTGATGGGCAGGGGCTGTCTCTTACATGTCTGTACAGCGCTGCGTACGACTGGTAGGGCTTTACAAATGCTCAGTAGTAGTAAAATGGCTATCCTACATGGTATTTGCAATTGGGAACTCATGACACCAGTGCTCCACCTCCACTACAAGCTAGTTCCAGTTGAGTTGGAGCCCACCAAAGTAGGGGAAGGCCACTAGGTCTAAAGAAAGCAAAGAAATGACTGCTTTTCCTTTTAGCACCATTCCCAAGCACAAACTGACCTTTGGGTATATATCCATCAGTATATATTTGGCATTCTGGAAAGCACCGAGCTAAGCCAGATCAAGAAAATAGAAGTGGACATAAGTGGTTGAACATCTCACGGTATATGTCATGCCTTGATGCGTCACATTTGGGTAACACATTTACTTATTAATGATCTTCTCAAAATGTTTCATAAATAATTAATGTAAAAAAAAATGGATTCATGTTTTTTGCTTTCATTCGGGCTTAAATAGGTCTGAATTTGTTAAAAACAACATATGCTTATTTGCTTCCTTCACTGTTCTGCTTCTTACACAGCCAGGAGTGATTTTCTAAACTAAAAGACACCTGAGTTAGGAGTGGTTGGGAGAGCGGGGTGGGAGGATGTGGCACCTCTGTTGCATTGACCTCTTCTTCCCCAAGACCTTGTGTATTCCCACACAACCAGTGTTTCTTTATCTCTTCTCCCCACCCTCCCTCACCGGAGTCTTTCTCTAACAACATGGTACAATCTATTACTGCAGCTGTCATAGCAACAAGGACTAAAACATCACTAATCTACCACCAAGCCATAGACTTTGACAACACATTTTCCCTAGAAAGAAAGGTGCTGGAACTCAGTACCATCGAGTACCCCCTCAAAAAATAAACTATGGGCTTTGATCCATAACCAGCTTTTAACCAGTTTACAAGATTTCATATAGTCCTGCTCATTATATATTGACAAAGACTTTTTATTTTTGAATCATTATGAGGCCAACATTCAGCCACCATGGTCAATATTTTTTTAAAAATACTGGCTGTAGCCATTAAAAAAAAAATCCAGATAGAGGCCAGCACTGAATATCCGAATAATGTAGTGACCGGTCATTGCATTTATTAAATGTTTTACTCACATGATTTATCAGAGATACCATAGATGAGGCCAGGAGCTAGTAAAGAGCTTCCTTATTCCTTATACTGAGCCAGGATGAAAATATGTCCAACTGCCCATACAAAGTCCAAATAATGAAGGGCACAGGGCGTCAGGGACCCTGGGTGGGTTATAGGTGGCCATTGCAAAGGACTCCCTTAAGGAAGGCAAAAAGTGCATAACCCCACAGAGCTACTGAAAGACAGGTTTTGTAAGCAATGGTCTTAATGAAGTGGGCAGGAACAATTAGCGCTTACCCTTGAAAGCGTCCAAACAGGAATCCAAACAAGCCCAGAGGCATGCCGATAAACCCATAGTGCATTGACCTGGCTCTAGCAGGGTTGAGCAGGGCAAGACACACCTATCTGATAAAGCTAGACAAGACATGGGAGCACATACTCATCCAAGCAGGGCACAGAAGGAATGGGAACTGAGTGCCTCCTAGAGGATGGGAGGCTCATGCCCATGCTGCTATACTACTACTACTGAGCATTTGTATAGCACTACAAGACGTACGCAATGCATGTAAGAGAAAGTCCCTGCTCATCAGAGCTTGCAATCTAGTCAGGAGATACAACACAGGAGGTGTAGACAGGGATAAAACAATGGGGAATGGTAAAGATCACGTGAGTCAAGATCCAAAAGCAGCAGCGAAGAGGTGAGTTTTCGGCCTGGATTTGAAAAGGGCCAGAGAAGGCGCCAGACATATAGACTCAGGTAGTTTGTTCCAGGCGTAAGGTGCAGCAAGGTGAAAGGGGTAAAGTCTAGACTTAGCAATAGAAGAGAAGGGCACAGATAGAAGCGATTTGCCAGAGGAGCGGATTTCCTGAGGAGGGGTGTAGGGAGAGAAAAGAGAAGAAAGGTAGTGAGGAGCTGCAGAGTGACTGCACTTAAAGGTCAGCAGGAAAAGTTTGAACTGGATGCGGGAACGGATAGGGAGTCAGTGAAGCGAGTATCGGCTAACTGCTCATTTGGACTTGGAGTTTAGAGCAGTGATTGAGAAGGGAACTGTGCCAACCTCTTTGGGATGCCAAACCACTTTAAAGAGTGAACGAAGACCAAGTTTTGGAGGCTGTCTTCTTAATTGGATGCCCTTGGATGTGTAGTTTTGCAGAATCCATTACTTGTGAAACTTCCAGTTCTCACATATGTAGGTAATAGTCTGCCGATTACATATATAAGTGTCAGAAAATATGTACAAAGCCCTGAGAAACATTGCACCTTTTTTGGCATCTTTTTTTGTAAAATGACTGTTGCTGCTGTCCATTCCACCAAATACTCATACATCTATTTCCCATGGTCTTATATCTGTTTTATGAAAGGCTCTGCATTTAATAAACCTTTTGTAAGATGTGCTGCAAGAGGTGAGCATTTCGACACGGACATCCTTTTTTCAGCTTTAGCACTTTTATGACATGGGGCTTATAAAATCCAAAAAAATAAAATAAACTTGGTTCTGCTATCGAAGAAAACTTGGGCTAACCTCAAAACAGAAGAAATTCAAACTGGGAGAGGAAAGAACTTACATAGCTCAAAGGAGATCCGAGACTGAGACCATACTTCACATTCCCTGACTTAGGAGGGAGGTTTGTTTCTGTTATGGTATGCGCAAAATGAATCCACTTGGAGATATTGCCCCCTCAAAGGACAACACATGAAGTCCCATTTTGCACAGAACGTTGAGTAGGAAATGGATCATCCAAGTTGAGGCGTTCGCTGTTCCACCCGTGTCTTACTAACTGGAGGAGACCTGCAAGAATGTGTATTTGCTGACATGTACAGCCGTGGTATACATTTTACAAAAGGGGGGGACTTTACATATAAAAGAGCCACACCCTCCCATGTAGGCACGGATTAAATATACATGTTCCTGTCAGTGCCTACACGTATATGTGCCGAAACCGCATGTACAAGAGTAGCCAGCTAAAGAGGGGAGCAAAAGTATGCTTTTCTTCTGCATTTTTTAGGTGGCAGACACCACAGAGTTTAGTGAATTAGCTGACAGTTGGAGAAGGTGCAAAAGCTGGCACACAAATTTCTAAAAGCAGAAATGGTTAATGCAGATATACTCTATCAGCCCCCTTGAACAATACCGCCTTAAGATCTTTGCATCCCAGCCATCTACACGTGTACATAGTAGCTTTCTGAGATGGATATTTACATGTGTAGGAAATTTATACATGTAAATGCTGCTGTGTTCACATGTACGTATTCCTAAAAATGACCTTCATTATCTCCTTCCTTTTAGCCACCGAAAAAGCATCACAGGCAGTCAAGTGGACTCGATGTCTCCATTAAGTGTTCATTTTTATTTTGTTAACTTTGTAAGTAATTTTGCACCAGAATGCGTAAAAATCATATAAGTAAAGTAGATATCCCGTGTCTCAGGCAAAACCGTGATCTGGAAGAGTTTGGGGCCCTTAGCAGTAATCTCTGCAGTTTAATCTGCATTCGTTAAAGGTGACATTAACTAATTCTAGAAATCGTTCCCCTCGCTCATAGTCCACAGGAAGTTATTGCTGTGATTAAAAGTGGTTGAATATTGGGGAAGGTTGAGAGAGATATAAATAATAGAAAATATATTTTCCGGGAACCCAAAATGATGATCTCATACTCCCAGAAAACTTTGGGCTTCCCATTGCAAGAAGGACTGGCTAGGGCAAATGCCCGAAGTAATCCCAGGTGGTCCAAGAGAAACAGGCAGGATCAGCCATAGCTGTGTGCAAAACTGAAGGTGGGGATTTTTGTTTCATCTGGTGAGTTTGTGTGAATTTTTGATGAGCATGATAAAGGTTGGCAAAGAAATGGGGCTAAATACATTTCTGAATAGCCACCTATACACTCCGCTAACACAGCCACATGCTGTGGTTAGAGGAAATAAGTCAAGAATTTAATCTTCAATAAATGGTAACTGTTATGAAAATGTGGAGATTGGTTAAATATTGTCATTTTTCACATACAGTGGATAATTCTGTAACAGGTCGCACAAATGCAACAGAAATTGTGGCAAAAAAGACACATGGGCACCTATCTATCTTTATAAAGGAGGGTTACAATAGGCGCCTACTTGATCTTTCCACCTGGGCGACCTGTTACAGAATTATCCACTGTAAGTGACAAATGACAACATTTAACAAATCTCCACATGCCCTCCCCTTTCACCCTCATCCTATGTCCCCTCCCGTCTAAAATAAGCAAAGGTCTCTTCTTCTGGGCAAGTGCCTGAACAGGGACTAGAACCATAGACCCTCAGATTAAAAGTCTGATGCTCTACCAACTCTATAGAAATGGAGATGCCTCTTACATGTATGTATATGTACAGTGCCACATATGCCTTGTAGTAATTGTAGTAGTATTATACAGCTTTGTTCTTAATAGAGAATTTATCTTTTCTAAAAAATGATTGAATTAGGTGGGCTGTGTTGCTTGTGCTGAAATCTCTTTTGTTCTCCCTTGCAGATCACCAGAAATTGGAAAGGGAAGCTAGAATTTGTCGCCTTTTGAAGCATCCTAATATCGGTAAGTTAAAAAAATACAGATATTGCTGTCATTAAGTGCCGTCGAGTGATGGTGACTCATTGCGATCCTGTGGATAGTTGTCCTAAACTGAGTTCGGTCTTCGGTCAGGCGGCTTCCATAGCTGCTGTTGCATCAATCTTTTGCATTGCTGGCCTTTCTCTTTTACATTGACCTTCATCCTTGTCAAGCAACGGTAACTTTTTCTAATAATTTTTCTCTGTGCATGATGCGTCCAAAGTATGAAAGTCAAAGTCCTATCTTTTGAGATTCTAAGGAAAGCTTAGATGTGTCTCTTCTAGTACCAATTGATTTCTTCTTCGGGCAGTACATGGTACACAAATAAATGTGATCTTGTCTTAGTTTTTAGATTTGCAATAAAAAAAAGTTAATTTGCTGTGAAAGACATGTGTGGGCGGGGGAAGATTAGTAATATGAATCTGCTATTCTGCAGGGCCATGCATGCCATGTTAAAAATATGCTTAGCAAAGTAGTAGTCAATTTTGAACCGCTAGAAGCAGCAGGTTTATAGCTACCCCTTAAATTCTTCCTTCTGAGTTCCAAACAATACTGCAGCTGGTAAAATTTGAACTTTACAATGTCTCTGTCCCCCACAGATATGCTTTACATTAATTCCATCAGGATTTTTCCTCTCTCTAAATTTGAGCCTATTCCGTACTCAACTCTGAATGACAAAAGTGCTGAAAAGATGTATTCCACTGAGGTGCGGTCATGATTGTTTAGTAATTTTCATTGCATCCACAAAGTAAAGCACAACTTCATGTGCTCGTATGAAATGTCTACATTTTCTCTCCTCCTCACTCCCCCTCATTGCCTAGGCAAAGTCCTTTTCATTTATCTAACTGATAATGGGGGCACTGAAGTTCTATGCAAAATCCTTGTGCATGGCATTTCTCAGCGAAAATGATTTATTACTTTTGAATTGAGTGTGCAGTTTGGGAATAATGGATTCTTTGAAGAGAAAAGGTCATGTTTAAAAGCTAAAAAATAAAAGCGCCAAAGGAGTTTTGCAAAAGCATAATTCACTGCAACAAATAAATGGGTTAAGTTGAAATTTTATGTATCTTGGTTATTTAAAATACTTTTAAGAACATTTTATTCAAAGCTATCTATTTTAATAACAGTAAACCAGAAACTGTTGTCTTAAAAAAAAACTTTCAGAGAGGCAGGGGTATTCATTTGGAGTAGCAAAACTGGCAGAAGCTGGTGGCATCTCATAGTGTAACCTGTTTAATGAGACATGAGCTTTTAAGGACAAAGATCCAAGGGCAATGCAAGAGTATTAGATGCCCTAGGCAAAAGGTTAGTCTTGTAACCCATTGTAATTAGCTTTTAAACCCTAGCACGTCCCCCCCCCCCCACAAGATTTTATTTATTAAGCTCAATTTTAATCATCTCAACACTATCCCTCCCAGAACAATCCTATAAAAATGCATATTTGAACACTGCACTTTTAAATATTTATATTTGTTTTGTAAATATTTGCATAATGAGGGAGATTTCAAAAGCCACTTACAAGGGTAAATCGACTATTTGTACATTACCTCTTCTTCCTGCAGCTAAAATTACGCACTGATGACTCTCTGATTTTGTGTGGCTTCCTGGACCATAGCTTTGCTTCGACTTTAGCAGCTCTTTGCTCTCCCCCCCCCCCCGCCCCCTTCAGAAGCTGTTGCTCTTGGCAACTGCCTAGTTTGCCCAGTGGTTGGGCTGGCCCTGCAAGAAACCACTTGGTCTGATGCATGGTGAAGTGTTCTCTTGTCCTCAAAAAATCTTAGTCTATGAGGTGTCATCAGTTTGTCAGTTTGTTTTCAAAGTGTATAATGCTGTGTACCTCTCTACCATGTAATTTCATCCAAGGGAGTCTTTTCTGACTAATGCTTAGCGTGTGCTAGCGGGTATTTGCATATGCTGTCTGCCGCAGTCCAGTGGGCTCTGGTAGCAGATAGCACACGCTAATCCTCTTAGGGGCTTGTCTACTGAAGTGCAGCAAGATCTGCCGTATGTTTACCGCACAGGCTTTGCACATACTGCACAGACCCGTGGCAGGTAATGTGGGTACACCTGCACTACCAGTTTAGGCTTGGAATGTGGCCCCTGCACAAAATGCGTTTTAAAAAAGGCAAATGGCAGAACATCTGATCCTCTGATTGATGAGCCCTTTTCCCCTGGACAGCAGCCCCCCAATCCAGATCTCCCCCAGATCAGAACACTCCACCCAACAGGCAGACCGCCTGACATAAAGTCCCCTGAAGAGCAGCCACCCCAACAACATACCCGAACCCTCTTCCAGACCCTTCCACGCTCAGAGACTCTCCCGGGGGTTTCCCTGGTCTCTAATGGCACACAGCAGGATCAGTCACCCTCCGCTTCTGTCCCAGAGCTGCCTATGATCCAAATGGTGGCCATGCCCCCTAGCAGTAGTCTTGCGGTACTGCCGCTAAGATGAAGCTGCCATATAAGTGCTATGACAGCCTGACCCCCTAGCATTAGTATCGCAGGATTACCACTAGGGGTCACAGACATCATTCTGAATTTGACTAGCTGCTTGACCCCTAGTAATAGTACCTCAAGACTACTGCTGGGGGTCACAGGTGCCAATTTGAATCAAGTGCTAGCATGAGCAGAGTGATTGTGGATCGCTCCTGCCTGTTACCCCCTAGATAACCAGGGAAGGATTCAGGTAAGTCCAGGGGTACTAGGGGATCTCCTTGGGAGAGGGTTCAGAGGTCTTCCTTGAGGAACTCTGAAGGGGGGAAAGGGGTCCAAGGGGATGACTTCAGGGAGTGGTGGGTCTGGACTAAGACTATGATCCCTTGTCTTCTGGGTGGGGGGGATCTAGACTGGAGGGGGACAGAGGGGTCTCATGATTTTAAGGCTTGCACTGGCCCCTTTACGATGGTGGCCAGGAACACTGGGCCGTGTGTGTCTTTTGAGCTGACATAATCTTTCCCTGGAATTATGCAGTTTGTGACGTTCAGAGCAAGCTGTGTTATTCTTTTACAGTGGTACTTAAGTTGGTGACTTGCCCTGTAAAATTTAGCTGCAATAAAATCTAAAAATTAATACCACAGTTTAGTAATTCCCCCCCCTCATTGTGCAATATAGTCTGAAATTGCCCTGTTTCTGCCACGCCTCTTATTAACAAACAACTTTTAAAGGAAGTACAAGTTGACAGCTGGAGTCATTAACATATGCTACTGTATTAGTGTGTGTGGACACTATTAACATGGGTTCTGTTACTGCAAGTGCCGTTTAATGCAATGGGACGTAGTTACTATTAATGCATGCTAACGGGTTAGCGCACATTAATAATTTTAGCTTTGAATTTCCTTTGAGTCGTCTTTAGAATTTGACAGTCTGATTTCAGAGCAGAAGTAGTTCTTTGCCATGGGTGCAGTTGAGAATGCTGAATTCCCTTACATCTTATTTTCTTACTAACCTTTATCTGACAGTACATGAAAGCAGAGCTGAAGGACCGTGTGGCATCGTTCATATTTGGGTTGATTAAAGATCCATTAATTTATTTCTCTGTAGATGTCAAAGATTAGTTGAACTTTTACAGTGAAAGACATTTTTTTCTAGAGTGCTTTATCTCGGATGTACAATGACTTACCTGTCACTCTATGTGCCAGAAAAGCTTTCTTAAGATGTTTTCTCACTTTCATAAGACTAATTATCCTGTAGCACGTTTTTTTCTTCAGCTTCTAGCTCATATCCACAGGGGTCTGATGAAGCATTCTTTTAATTTTGGATTGTAAATTATATTCCTCAGGAATTTTCTTGCACTTGTTATTTGATGTAGCTCATATGAGACTCCTTAGGTGAAACAAAAAGGCCAGTCCCAGAAATGAAGATCACTTCAGACATTAAAAGGAGGGGTATTTTCCATATGAAAATTTTTTTTTCTAATGCACTTTCAGCACTGAAAAAGATTTTATTAACGGCAGTGGAAAATATATAACAGGGTAAAGGAGTTTAGAGATAGCTGAAACCTCTGAGGAACATTTCCTTTTCCAGAGTTCTTTTACAGATACTACTCTGAGGTCTGGGTCATCATTCTGGGGTGAGAGGTAAGGAGCTGAGAAAGAGCACTGGAGCTCAGAAAGGATATCAAAGTTTGGAGTTACAGATGTTCACTTTTGCACTTTATTTTAGCTGAGGGGGGTTGCCTGACTTTCCACACAAAAGTCCCCTCCCTCTTTCCCAGTTGGAAATGACCCCACCGGGGACATGAAACTGGATCCTGACAAAACCGGGATGACTAAACCTTCCACTAAGAACACTTTTTTAAATCCATAAAAGCTGATACATCCTCTTTTGGGGTTCATGTATTAAACAGATTTTTGGGACAGAGAACATAACGTGTAACATAAGAAATGCCATACTGGGACAGACCAAGATTTCAAACAGTGGCCAATCCAGGTCACAAGTACCTGGCAGGTTCCCAAAAAGGCACACAGGTTCCACAATGCTTCTCCTATGGTAAGCAGTGGATTTCCTGGGTCCTCTTTAATAATGGTTTATGGACGTTTCCTCCAGGAACGTGTCCAAACCTTTCTTAAACCCAATGACACTAACAGCCTTTACTACATCCTCTGGTAACGAATTCCAGAGTTTGATTATGCATTGAGTTAAAAAGTATTTTCTCTTATTATTCTTAAATGGATTACATTGTAGCTTCATTGCATGTCCCCTAGTCTTTCTACTTTTTGATGAAGTAAACAACCTATCTATGTTTACCTGTTCTTCTCCATTCATTAATTTATAGACCTCTATCATATCTCCCCTCAGCTGTCTCTTTTCCAAGTTGAGGAGCCCTAACCTTTTAAGCCTTTCCTCATAGGGGTATCTTTCCATCCTCTACCATTTTGGTGGCTCTTCTCTGTACCTTTTCTAATTCTGCTATATCCTTTTTAAGATACGGCGACCAGAATTGAACATTCTGTGCATCGATCTGGTATTTCATTCCCTCCAGGAGTGCTATGTTTTTGGAATGGAAAATCAAAAAGCATGAATGACAAAAGCAGATTTGTGTGTGCGTGAGAGAAGATTTTCTTTCCCTGAGGTACCATGGCTGCCTGTTGCAGTTTCCCAACGCTGCCTCCTTGCAGGCTTGGAATTTGAGAAAGCCAGTGCACATGCCCAGCCTCACCCACTCTATAAACCTTTGTTTCTCAGCAAGCTGAGGTCCACTTTCTATCTCTCTGCCCTATTTACTCGTATGCAAAGTAAAGATTGAACGGGCAGTGCCTGGCACTAGAGGTGTGGCATCACAGTTAACAGGGTAGCAGAGGTCTGCTCTCTCATTTCAGCTAAAATCTCTATCAATTATAGTTAAACCTTTTGTGAAGCTGGAGCTGTGTTGCTCAGAAAGGGCAACTGGTGTTTGAGCTGTGGTGCTATAGTGCTTATGTGCCAACAGAGGGTTCTTTGGTCAAGAAAGGGAGGGAATAATGTCAACTGAGCGCCCAAGTAACATCACTTTGGGCATTTTGGCTAAGTTCACGAACAGTATTTGTTCTATTTGATTTAATATCTGATATGTCTCCTCTCTAGGGATCATGTACTAAATAGATTTTTGGGACAGCAGCTTTTATTTACTTTCCTAACAAAAAGGTTTGTTGCCTTTAAAATATTTCCTTCAGTTCTGCCCATTATTGTTCTATTTCCCCTTAGATGTTTCTATCTAGCTAAAAATTCCTTGAGGTATTTCCTCACCTTTACAAAGTTAGTTTTCCTCAAGTCTATGACCCTTGCTTTTGAATGAACCATCTCTACCCATGTCCTAATACCAGGGCTGGCCCAAGGGTTTCTGCTGCCCTAGGAAGAAGCCTCAACTGTGCTACCCTCCAGAGCCATGCTGACCCCCTGATCCGAGCTGTGCCCCCCCCCCCATGCTGAGCTGCACTACCGCTGATTTCTGCAGTGGGGTTGAAGAGGGGTGCGGCTCGGTGGCCTGCTGCTTCTAATCCCCCTCTGACCTAACTTGGGGGGCTCAGAAGTGGCAGGCCATGTGTGCCAAAACACATAGCCTGCTACCGAGCCTAGCCATCCCCCCCTTGCTGGAATAAGTGTCAGCAGGGGGCGGCAGCGTGGCGCAGCTCAGCATGGGGGGAAGGGTGATGAGGCTCGGCAAGTAGGGGGGTGGCAGGCACATGGCCTGCTGCCCACAGAGATCTGCCTAGGCAGCTGCCTAGTGGATGGGCCAGCCCTGCCTAATATTGAAGATCACCATCTTGCAATCACTGCACTTCAGATCATCCCCCTTTATAACATCAGAAACACTCTCCTCATTTGTAAGCGCCAAGGCCTGTATTTGCCTCCTCTTGCAAGGGTTCCAATTCCAATTGACAAAACAGTTCTCCCTGTAGAGAATCCAGGATCTCCTTACTTCTAGATGACAACACAGCATAGAAATCCCAGTCAACATCTGACAAATTGAAATCTCCTACCAATAGTACTTCCCCTTTCATAGCAATATTGTGAATGTCTTCAATTAAATCTGTTCTGCCTGAGGAAATGATGTCATCGAACGGAGGAGCCGCGTGAGAGCGGAGCTCCGTGGAAGCGAGAGGGAAATTGCCCGCAAAAACCCACAACGGAGGGCATAAAAAGTGCATAAACAACCTAGAGAAGGTGGAAGAGGTGCAGCAGTAAGAGGCGATGAAGAAGGGTGCAGCGGACTTGAAAGGGTTCGCGTACAAAAGCGCTGCGGGGAGCACCGGCGGGAAGAACAAGATGGCCGCGGTGAGTGCTGTAAATGTGGAGGAGGAGAACAAAACGAAGAATGGAGAGAGTATCCAGAGTGGAGAGGTGGAGGTCCTGCGAGGGGAGATAAAAAGCTGGTTCAACACTCTCAGACAAGATTTAGCCCATTTTAAAACGGAGGCTCAGTCATGGATGGATGAACTGAGAGCAGATGTGAGAGAGGTGGAACAGCGTGTGGAAGATCTGGAGGGTAAAATGGAGGTGCAGGACAGTACACTACACAGACTACAGGAGAGAATGGATAATATGGAAATGGAAGCCTGAGAATTGTGGTCCAAAGTTGAGGACCTGGAAAATAGATCAAGGAGAGAAAATATTTGGGTGAGAGGGGTCTCTGAAACTATGGAGAATTTAGAATGTGGAATTTTGGTGGAACGCATTTGCAAGCATTTAATGGAGGAGGCGGGTTAAGATGGCTCTCAACTATGTTGGAAAATAGATCGTGCACATAGAGCACTGGGCCCAAAAAGAGATGGGTATACCAGGGGCACAATTGCTCGATTTCATGAGTACTCCACTAAATGTGCTGTGGTGGAGGCGGCGAAGAGGCTTACTGACTTTAAGTGGAACAACCAGAGAATTTATTTATTATTTATTTATTTATTACAGGCTCTTATATACCGCACTATTTAGCATCAGTGCGGTTCACAATATAACAGACCAGAACAACAAGTTGTTTGGTTTTACATAGAACAGGAACAAGAACTTGGATAAATAACATGGGGAAATTGTTAACTGAGACTATTTACATATGTAATTACATGTATATACAGCGGTATTATTCTTAGATTGAGGTGGGTCATGTGGAACAGGTGTTCAAAAGGGGATGGGCGATCAGGTCAAAAATGGGCGGGCGGTCAAAAGGGGATGGGCGGTCAGGTCGATGTTTGGCTGGTCTGGTAATATTGGGGGAATAAGTGGGAATAATTGAACTATATACGTACTTGTCAGTTATTACCATGCGAAAGCAACAGGAAATGGCAGTAGTAACCAAAATGTTGCGTGAGAAATCAATCAAATATAAATGGCTATTTCCTTTTGGATTACAATTTTGTATCGAGGGGAGGACGTTGTATGTCAAGACAATAGCAGAGGCAGTCACGGCAATGGAAGAGGCAGGATAGAAGGAGATACCGGAGGCACCCCAACAGAGGCACAATAAAGGGCCACGACGGCAGATGCGAGAAAGTGAATGGAGAAGAGCACCACAAGGGGATCGCAGACTGCGTAGGCAAAGACAAAGCACTGTGCCAGTGGTTGAAGGCGCTGGATGAGGAGTTGGACATTGCTGTAATCTAGTTATTGTATCAGTTAAAGGCACAATTTATGCATATGGTTGTTGAGAGTTGTGGGAAATTTTGGGGAAGGGGGGGAGGCAGGGGGAAACAAGAAGAAAGGGAAAGAAAAAGGAAAGGAAAAAAAAAAGGGGTAAATGAATAATTTTTGGTTTCCTTCTTGTCTCTCTCTCCTTTGCTGTTTCAGCATGGTCGGCGGGCAAAGAACAGCAAGAGGACAGGAAAGAGCTTCCTGGAGTGGTGATGAATCATGCCTCAAGGAAGTAGCAGGGAAGGGGTGTTGGAGGAGAGAGAAGGGGGAGGGGGGAGGAGGTGGGGAAGGAAAGGGGGGAGGGGGTAACCGGATTCCCAACTGCAGGGCAAGGGGAGGGGGAAGGGAGGGAACGGTCAAATGGAAAGTTTTAAAATAATGACAATGAACGTGAGAGGGTTAAATTTCCCCGTAAAGAGGCAGAGAATGTTCAAGGAGATTAATAGGCTCAAAGGTGACATTATATTTGTACAGGAAACACACCTGAAAAAATGTGATGAATGGAGGGTAGCACATAACAAAAATTTCAAGAGAAATGGTTTGCATCTAATAGATTGGAACTGAAAAAAGGGAGGGTGGGGATTTTGATGAATGGGAGGATAGCGTATTCTGAATGTGCGGTGCATAGAGATAAAGAGGGAAGGTATATCATTGTTAAGCTGAGAATTAGGGAACAAATATACACCCTGGTAAATGTGTATGGGCCAAATGTGGGCCAAGGGAGTTTTTATGACAAATTGAATGGTCTGTTGGAAAACGTTGCAGAAGGTCAGATAATTATGGGGGGGGGGGACTTTAATTTAACAATTAACCCGGATATAGATAACTCCACGGGGAAATGGATGAGGAATGCCAAGGGTAGGAGGAGTTTGAAGGCGTTAAGTAAAAATTTGGTAGTGGTGGATGTATGGACGGAGTTGAAGGGGAGGGAAAAAATATTTACGTTCTACTCACCAGTTCATCACTCTTTTTCTAGGATAGATATGATATGGGTATCCAAATCCTTAGTGGCGAAGGTGGCAGACTGTGAGACTGGGGAGAGGACGTGGTCAGATCACGCGCCAATGTGGGTTGAAGTGAAGATGGGTGAGGAGGGAAGGAAGCATAGTGTCTGGATGTTGAATGAGTCCTTAATGGAGAACGTTGAAATAATGCAACAGATAAGGGAGAACATAAAACAATATTTGGAAATGAATGACAGGGATGGTTGCAAGATTGGAACCTTATGGGAATGTTTGAAGGTGGTAATAAGGGGGGACTTAATCTCCATAGGGGCTCGTGTGAAAAAACAGAAGGAGAGGCAAAAGGAGACCCTAAGGGTAAAGATTAGGGAACTAGAGAGTTCGATAGTACAGGAGAAAGTGGAGAGGAGGTCAATCCAGGAATTAAATAGGGTAAAAAGGGAACTAAATAAATTAGAATTAGTGGAGATTAAACATGCGCAGGATATCTTAAAGCAACAATTCTTTGAATTGGGTAACAAACCGAGTCGGCTGTTGGCGCATAGGCTGAAACAGCATCAGAATAGGAACTTTATAACCAAAATACGAGATGCAAAAGGGAAGGAAGTGCGACAGGTGGAGCTCATCCAGCAGAGTTTTGTGGAATTTTATAAACAATTGTATATGGAGGAGACTAATCCGTCAGAAGAAAAGCTGGATCAATACTTACAGATGAACCTATCGAGTTTAAGGAGGGAGGAAACAGAACAGCTTTCCAACCCCATAGAGGAAAAGGAAGTGGTGGAGGTGATTAGGGGACTCCCGTCCAATAAGGCTCCGGGGATGGATGGATTTACGAATAAGTTTTACAAGACCTTTAGTGATGTGGTTGGTGGTCCTCTGACAAGACTATTTAATGCCTTTAAGGAAGGAGAGCCCATCCCAGAAACAATGCGAACGGCAGGGATTACCGTTTTAACTAAGGCAGGAAAAGATCCCAATCTATGTAGTTCATACAGGCCTATATCCCTTTTAGGTATGACTTTAAGATATTCACTAAAATACTGGCAAATAGGCTAATCCAGTTTATGCCTAAATTGGTGCATGAAAATCAGTCGGGATTTGTTCCGGGGCATCATACGGTAGACAACATGCGGAAGGTGTTAAATGCTTTATGGAAAGGGAGAAAGGGGGGAGAGCAGATGTTATTATTGGCTATCAATGCTGAAAAGGCGTTCGATCGTGTATCCTGGCCCTTTCTATTTAAAGTGCTGGAACGAATGGGGATTGAAGGAAGTTATCTGCAGTGGGTTAAAGCTATCTATGCACAGCCACTGGCAAGGATTCGGGTTAATGGGGAATACTCCAGGCCGTTTGCCTTGTTTAGAGGAACTAGGCAAGGGTGTCCTTTATCCCGATGCTATTTGTGCTATCTATGGAGCCAGTAGCTCAGAAGGCGAGAGAGTATATGGCAATACATGGGGTAAAATGGAAAAACCTGGAATGCAGGATATCTCTGTTTGCAGATGATCTGTTATTTATGGTGACCAAACCAAGGGACTCCTTAATGGAGTTAAACAAGGTGTTAAGGGAGTTCGGGGATTATCCTGGTTTTGAAGTTAATGATACAAAATCAGAAATTTTGAACATTTCGGCAGGAATGGATGAGCAGGCACAGATAAAGGCCGAATTCCCTTTCAGATGGGCTCGGCATAGTATTAGATATCTGGGAATTTATTTAACTTCTCGAGAGTCCGAGCTGTTTAAAGAAAACTATGTGCAGGTAGAAAAAATGATAAGGAAGGATTTAGAGGAGTGGACGTATAAAACATTATCATGGATGGGGAGGATATCAGCTATAAAAATGATGGCTCTGCCTAAATGGTTGTATCTCTTTATGAATCTCCCTATCGTGGTTTCAAAGGCCTATATTGGAAGAATGCAATTTGTGGGAGGGGGGACGAAAAATAGGGTAGCAGCGCGGATAATGATGAAACAGAGGGAACAGGGGGGATGGCTGTGCCGAATCTACTGAAGTATTGGGAAGCAGCGCAAATGTGTGCTATTGTAGAATGGGATGCAGAGGAACCAAAAGAATGGGTACAGATGGAATCAGAGGGAATAGAAGAAGGGAAGATAGGAGATTATGTGTGGCTGCCGAGGACGACAAAAAAAGGATACCCAGGTAGTAACCCCTATGCACTAAGCTCCTTACGAGTGTGGAATAAATGGAGGTATATGGTTGGAAGGAAATGGAATCTCAAGATTATTACCTATAAGGGGGAACCCAGATTTTCCGCCTGCACTGTGGAATAATATTTTTAAAAAATGGGAAAAAAGTGGATTACAAAGGATAGGTCAAATGGTGGAGGGTAAGAAAATAAAGGAGTTTGATGAGCTGGTGAAGGGGAAGTGAGGCAGCCGGAAAAGGCAGCTGTGAGAGAAAGCCCCCCCCCTCCCCCTCAGGCTGCAGCGAAGCAGCACTTACACATACCCTTTCGCCCAGAAAACCAGTAGACCAGAGCATACCAGTCTAAACAGGTCACTCGGGAATGCTTGATGAGAGCCCACTGTCCCCCCCTTCAGGGGCTACCGATTGGTGAAGAGGAGATACCTGGGGCGAATGGGAAGGTAGCAAGGGGGTTTGAGAATATACTGTATATAAGACAGTGTGGGACGTCATTTGCACGCTCAGATCTTTTGTCCAGGGTGCCGGCCCTGGCTATCTGAGTCTTGTGTACACAATAAAAGTTTCTGTTTGCATTCTAGTCTGTCTGTGTGTTTCTTCTGAGGGTGTGGGAGACAGGGTTCCTGCTTCATTTTGGTGCGTTGGCCGGGAAATCCTTTCTCCTCGCACCCACGGAGGGACCCTCCCTGCGGTTCTGCAGGACCGGGCCTCGGCTGGCTGGTGACCGGCCCCCAGGCCATCAACACTCCTTGGCGCCACCGGGTCCCTTGTGTCCTGGCAGGACTCCTTGACATGTCTGGCTGGTCGATCGCAGCGGGCTGATTACTCCATTTGTATTCCGGCAGGATAGACTGGCATCCAAACTTTCTCCAGCCGGAGGTCTGGTGAGTACTACTGCCTTTCTGTTTTGGGTAGTTCTGTGAGTCTGGTATTCTGGAAATCCTGGTATTCTGTAATCCTGTAGTGGTTTGATCACCCGCATGAGCGGTCCGAGTAAGAACCCCAGGGGTTCTGAAACCATTGCTCGTCCTGTCTGTGCTGGGGGGGGGGGGGAGGAAGGGTAGCTGTGTCTAAGTGTACCTGTTGTTAATGTGTTTCTGTCCTTTCTCCCTTCGTTTTCTTCGTTGTCCTGTGTGTGAGGTCCGAGCTCCTGGGCTCTCCAACTGCTCCCTCCTCCCCTTGGGGAGGCGGAGTCCAGGTTCCAGCAAGTATTCTCGTCTCCTCTCAAATGTTCAGTGTTCAGTGTCTGTCTGTTTGTCGGTTTAACCCTGTGTGAGCTGGAAATGCTGCTAGTGTTACTGCATTGAGAATTGTGCATTGTAATCGTGATTAGAGCATATTGTGATTAGAGCCTATTGTGATTAGAGCATGGGGGTGGGAGAATCTAAAGGGCAGACACCCCTGCAGTGTATGCTCCGTAATTTCAAGTCTGGGTTTGGGGAGGATTACGGGGTTTCACTCTCTGCCTCTCGATTGTCTGTTTTATGTGAACGGGAGTGGCCAGCCTTAGTGAAGCTGTGGCCTCCCCAGGGGTCCACTGATTTGCCTACTGTGTTTTTAGTCCATCAGATTGTAGTGCAGGAACACCCGGAGCAGTTTCCCTATATTGATTCATGGCTGGCCATATGCCAGAAACAGCCAAAATGGCTCCAGCGCTGCCACGAGGATCAGTGTAGAATAATGGTGGCCGCTGCCAGTCGCAGGAAGGAGCGAACACCTGCCCCTGTCTACCAGGGGTGGGATTCCCCGGAGGTCCCTGCACGCCCCCTCAATCTGCTTTACCCTACTGTCCCGTCCGCGCCCTTACAGGATCCGCCCCTAAGAGATGCAGAGTCAGGAGAACCTTCCCCCGGGGCGGGTGAAGCAGGACCTGGGGAGGATTCTGCAGATTCCAGCTCCTCATCAGATTCTCTTTCTCATAGTGATACGCCCCTACAGACCCCTCCATCATCCTCCTCTCCTCCTACTTCCGGTACTGCCTCCAGTGTTATAGCCTCACCCCCTGAGAGCACTCCGGCTGAGCTTCAGGCATCTTCCTCACTGGCCCAGCGCCTGCGGTCAGCTGCTACAGAGAAGCAGACAAAATAGGATTTCCAACTGCCTTTACAACAAGTGCAGGGACTCCCGTACCTTAATGCTGCCGGACGGGTGGCAGTAGGACCTTCTAGTCTGATATATGTTCCTTTCTCTACCACTGACCTGCTGAATTGGAAAACCCATTATGCCTCCTATACTGAAAAGCCTCAGGAGTTGACAGACCTTATGACCAGTATTATGCAAACGCACCAGCCTACTTGGTCAGACTGTAGACAATTGCTTTCCACCCTATTCAGTATGGAAGAACGAGCACATATTGTGCGGGCCACCCTCACGTGGCTGGAGGCACATCCTGCAGACGCTGGGGTTATAGATCCCCGGCAGCAAGCAACTGTGGATTTCCCGAATGAAGACCCTGAGTGGAACCCAAATGATCCCGCGCTCCTTGAAGGCCTCAAGAAGGGAGGGTAGCGGGCTATGAATATCAGCAAGATTGCAGAAATCCTCCAACTTCCTGACGAGAGCCCAGCAGCGTTTTATGAGCGTCTGTCTGAAGCGTATCGACTGTACACCCCTTACGATCCAGCAGCTCCTGAGAACCTTTGTATGGTGAATACCGCTTTCGTAGCACAGGCCCAGGGTGATATACGGCGGAAGCTGCAGAAATTGGAAGGATTTGCGGGCATGAACGCTGCACAATTGATGGAAGTGGCACAGAAGATCTTTGTAAATCGTGATCAGGAACAGAGGCGAGAATCTGAGTGTCGGATGAAGAAGAAGGCAGATTTCCTAGCGGCTGCCCTAACCGAACGGCCACCAGTATCGGCCTGGACCAAGGACGGGAGCAGGGGACGTGGACGAGGACAAAGGGGGCTGAGATTTCTCCTGGGCCCCAATCAGTGTGCATACTGTAAAGAGGAGGGACATTGGAAGAATGAGTGTCCAAATCGGAGGGGGCAATATCCGTCCATGAGGAGCGCAAGGGTACCCGTACACACCACATGAGGGCGGGGCCAGCCCATGGTATATCCACATGATACCTTCCCGCCCCCTCCACCAGATCTTGAAGGCCTCGCAGCAGTGGAACATTATTACTCGGATGAAGACTAGGCCAGACCGGGCTCCAAGCTTCTGTTGGGTCCCCAGGAGCCTATGGTCAAGATGAACTTAGGGGACCAAGAAATGCAGTTCATGGTTGATACCGGAGCAACACACTCAGTGGTTACTCAGCAGGTGGCCCCGATTTCCTCCCGGACGCTAACTGTAGTGGGAGCCACAGGAGAAAGAGTGCAACGATCCTTTCTGCAAAACCGCATGTGTCAGTTGGGGGGACGGACTATCACCCACCAGTTCCTGTATATGCCTGAAAGTCCTATACCCCTGTTGGGGAGGGATGTCCTGGCGAAACTACAGGCCCAGATATCATTCGGGCCCGGGGGCCAGGCTGAGCTCGACATACCCAGCTTGGGCCCAGCAGTTTTGGTATTGTCCATCCCCCGAGAAGAAGAATGGCGGTTGTTCGAGGACAAACTCAAGCCTGATGTGATTGGGGCAAGGTACTTCAGGCCGGAAGGTCGGGGGTTCAAATCGCACTAGAGGACAGCAACCATGGGCCAGAAGGACTGGGGTTTTTAGTCCCACAGGTGCTCCTTGTGGTCTTGGGCAAGCCACTTAACCCTCCATAGCCCATGTTCCCTGTAAAATAATTATCTCCAAGTTATAATGCCCTGTTCAATGTAATTTCAGTTTGTTCAATGTAAACCGCACTGATGCAGAATAGCGCGGTATATAAGAGAATTAAATAAATAAATAAATAAAATAAATAAATAAATTGCCCTGGATAAGTGGGATGCGGTACCCCCAGGAGTATGGGCAGAAGGCAACCCCCCCGGAATGGCGATCAACATCCCCCCTGTCTGTATCGAGTTGAAGCCAGGAGTCTCCCCAGTACACGTGCGGCAGTATCCGCTGCCACGGGCGGCTGTGGAAGGAATTCATCATCATCTGGAGCGACTCCTGCAGTACGGTATCCTGCGGCCCTGTCAATCAGCATGGAACATTCCTTTACTACCAGTCCGAAAGCCAGGTACTACTGACTACCGACCTGTCCAGGATCTCCGCCGCGTCTGTGACTCTGCATCCAGTGGTACCCAACCCCTATACCTTGTTGGGTCTCATCCCAGCTGCGGCCTCTCATTTCTCCGTGCTAGATCTGAAGGATGCCTTCTTTTGCATACGATTGTCTGCAGAAAGCCAACACCTCTTCGCCTTTGAGAGGGAGGACCCTGCCACTGGCAGTAAGACCCAAGTAACCTGGACTCGCTTACCACAGGGGTTCAAGAACTCCCCCACTATCTTCAGTACCGCTCTGGCCCAGGATCTTGCTGGTTACCCCCCGGGAGTGCCTGGGAGAAGAGCCCTCCTGCAATACTTGACGATATGTTGTTGCTGATGACTCTGAGACTAAATGTATTCTGGCAACCACAGAGCTGCTACAGTTGTTGTATAACGCGGGCTACCGCGCTTCAAAGAAGAAAGCTCAATTATGCCAGTTGGAAGTGAAGTACCTGGGATTCCACCTGTCTAAAGGAAGTCGGCGGTTGGGGAAAGAACGGAAGGAGGCGGTATGCCGGATCCCTGAGCCAACATCTCGCAAGCAGGTACGCGCTTTCCTCGGGGCTGCAGGATACTGTCGCATCTGGATTCCCAACTTCGCCAGGATTGCAAAGCCCCTCTATGAATCTACGAAAGGCCCAGAGACAAGTCCCCTTGAATGGGGACCAGACCAACGGGGGGCCTTCGAACAGTTGAAGAGAGCGTTGCTATCGTCACCAGCCTTGGGCCTTCCGGATGTCACTAAGCCCTTCACTCTTTATGTGCATGAAGCAGCGGGCACAGCTCTAGGGGTCTTGACTCAACAGCTGGGATCCTGGCCACGCCCGGTCGCTTACCTGTCTAAACAGCTGAATCCAGTGGCCAAGGGATGGCCACCCTGTTTAAGAGCGATAGCAGCAACAACCCTATTGGTGGAAGAGTCGGATAAACTATCCATGGGCCAAGACCTCTTAGTCACCGTCCCACATTCTGTCCAAACTTTACTGGTACATAAAGGAAGCCACTGGTTTACCAGTTCCCGAATGTTAAAATACCAGAGTATGTTATGGGGAAACCCCAGAGTGCGAATAACCACCAGTCAAGCCTTAAATCCTGCCACGTTCCTGCCTGTCGGCCCAGGACCACCTGATCACGACTGCCTGGAAGTAATGGACACGATCTTTTCCAGTCGCCCTGATCTGACAGACGTACCACTAAACAACCCGGATGAGATCTACTTTGTGGATGGAAGCAGTCTGGTAGTGGAAGGCCGCAGGTGTGCGGGGTACACGGTGGTGACGCTGGAAGTAATAGTCGAAGTTCAGCCACTGCCCTCGGGCACTTCCGCACAGAATGCGGAACTCATTGCCCTCACCCGTGCCCTAACCCTTGGGACAAACCTTCATATAAACATATACACAGATTCCCGATATGCCTTTGCCACTCTCCATGCCCATGGTGCTCTATACAAAGAAAGGGGGTTGCTCACTGCAGCTGGGTCCGAAATTAAGAATGGTCCCCAAGTAGTGGCCCTGTTAGAAGCAGTCTGGTATCCCAAAGCTGTAGCAGTCATGCACTGTAAGGGCCATCAAAAGAGGAACGATGGGATAACCAAGGGCAATAGACGGGCTGATGCAGAAGCCCGGCGGGTCGCGATTGCCTCTTTGTCCCAGCCCTACTCTGAGAGCTCCGAGGGTTTGCAAGCCCCCCTGTTCCCAGTCCCGTTAAGCCAATGGGCTAAAAGATATACTACACGGGAAATGGATTTCTTCTGTCAGGAGGAGGGTGGGGTATTACACTCCAATGGTTGGATAAGATTACCTAGAAAGGGAACAGCCCCAGTAATAGTCATCCCAGACAGCCTTGCCCCAGCTTTCCTGTCATCTTTCCATCAGACTACTCACTTTGTCAAGACAGCCATGGAAACTACTCTCCGCCCATATTTCTTTATTTCCTGCTTATCTTCCCTGGCAGCTGCAACTGTTAGGCAATGTACCATGTGTGCTAAGAACAATGCTCATCAGGGTCCTTGCCAACCCCCAGGAGTGCAGTCCTATGGGGTCACCCCCATGGGAAATATCCAAGTTGATTTTACAGAAATGCCCCGAGCAAATGGATACCGATATCTGTTAGTTCTGGTTTGTACATTCACGGGGTGGGTGGAGGCCTTCCCAATCCGTACAGAAAGAGCCAGAGAAGTGACAAAGGTGCTACTGCATGAAATCATCCCCCGTTTTGGGCTTCCAGTAGAAATGGGATCAGATAACGGACCTGCATTTGTGGCCCAGATAGTACAACAGGTAGCCAAAGCCTTGCAGATTGATTGGAAGCTACATACAGCTTACCGTCCACAGAGTTCAGGGAAGGTAGAACGTATGAACTGTACCATTAAAATGCACCTAGCAAAACTGTGTCAGGAAACCGCCTTGAAGTGGCCCCAATTGCTCCCCATAACCCTGCTTCGTATACGCTCAGCCCCACGAAAGGGTATTGGTGTTTCCCCCTTTGAAGCTGTGTATGGCCGCCCTGCACCCCTCATACAGGGCATCCATGGGGACTTGATTCAGATAGGTTCAGAAATAACCCGACAGGAACTGTTGGCTCTCAGTTCTGTTTTGCAGGAATTGCACCAGTGGATTCAGGAGCGGCTCCCCATCAACCTGACAGAACCACTCCATACACATCAGCCTGGTTCGCGAGTGTGGGTCAAGGAGTGGAAGAAGGATCCGCTGACCCCCCAGTGGCGAGGCCTGTATACCGTTCTGCTGGCTACCCCGACAGCTATCAAGGTGGCTGAGTTTACTCCGTGGATTCATCACACCCGTGTCAAGGCCGCAGCGCCAGAACCCATTCCGGCCTGAACTTCTGTCACGGTTCCAAACCAGCCTCTGCGTTTGACACTAAAGAGAAATACTTCTGCCTAGAGACGGCTAAGGCATCTGGACTGCTTAAGGGATGAAACCACCCCAAAATGCATAGAAGTGCCATATTTTTACTGCTATCCTTGATGTGGGCCTGTTTCCAGCCGAGCACAGGGACTACTAATACAGCAATATTACTTGCCCAAACTGCCTTAAACATGACAGACGTTTGCATACGTGACTCTCTACAAACTGGGGTTTTTCTATCAACCTGTCTCATTGCTGTACCCTCCAGTATATGTGAACTGCTGAGTTTTACCATATTTACTAGCCTGGACTGTAAACAACCTAACATGTTGTTTTCTACCCTCCTCTATAGTATTGGAGCCACCCAGCCTACCTCAGCTTTTAACCGAGTTCCTTTCTCCCTGCAGGTAGTTTCTACCCTTAATGCTACTGATTGTTTTATTTTTGTAAATACCAAGACGGGAGGGTTTAATGTGTCTAATACTGAACTATCATGCAATACATGTGTCTAATACTGAACTATCATGCAACTTAACCCTCCATAGCCCATGTTCCCTGTAAAATAGTTATCTCCAAGTTATAATGCCCTGTTCAATGTAATTTCAGTTTGTTCAATGTAAACCGCACTGATGCAGAATAGCGCGGTATATAAGAGAATTAAATAAATAAATAAATAACTCTGTTACAAGGGTATCTTATGTGTACTCAGAAATGTATCTACCCTTAGGCTAGTTTTTGATATGTGGGAGGATGACTTATACCTATGTTCCCATGAACGCCACCGGTGGGCCATGCACCTGTGGCAGGCTAACGACCGCTGTTTTCCTCCACATGCCCAAAGTAACCAAAGTCCACCCCAGACCTCCCCGCTCTATCCCCATGCCCTCAACCTGTAATTCAAATGTAGAACCCTACAGTGATGAGACGGCCCTTGGGCTGTCGCTATCAATTGTTGCAACACCTGGGTAAGCCCTACACAACTCAATGGAGATAAGCCGACTTGCCTGTTCTCTAGCTAAATCCCTTAATCTGACCTCAACCATACTGGCCACCATGAATCATGAAATGTCCGGCTTAAGCACGGCGATACTACAGAATAGGATGACCATTGATTTCCTACTCTTATGCCTTAACCATGGCTGTGAAGAGTTCGAGGGTATGTGTTGTTTTAACCTCACTGACGAAAGCGTGTCCATCGAACGCTCTATCCAAGACTTACGTAATTTAGCGAAACATATCACAGACCCCTCCATGGGACTGGGAACGGGATGGTTCGGAAAGTTGTTTGGTTGGCTGGGGGGCCTTAAGACTCTGGTTGTAGGAGTTTTCTCTCTTTTCCTGCTGTGTGCTCTCATACCATGCTGTATCCCTATCCTCCACCGCTTTATCACCTTCACCCTCGACGCCTTGGTGGAACGCAAGGCGGCTGCCTCTGTCATGGCCTTAACCCCCTATACCCCTCTGCGGCTGCCCCTAGTAATACTGCAATCTACCGCTCCTAGCGGTTGAGGTCAAACTCGAAAAAGGGGGGAGTGAGGCAGCCGGAAAAGGCAGCTGTGAGAGAAAGCCCCCCCTCTCCCCCTCAGGCTGCAGTGAAGCAGCACTTACACATACCCAGAAAATCAGTAGACCAGAGCATACCAGTCTAAACAGGTCACTCGGGAATGCTTGATGAGAGCCCACTGTCCCCCTCTTCAGGGGCTACCGATTGGTGAAGAGGAGATACCTGGGGCGAATGGGAAGGTAGCAAGGGGGTTTGAGAATATACTGTATATAAGACAGTGTGGGACGTCATTTGCGCACTCAGATCTTTTGTCCAGGGTGCCGGCCCTGGCTATCTGAGTCTTGTGTACACAATAAAAGTTTCTGTTCGCATTCTAGTCTGTCTGTGTGTTCCTTCTGAGGGTGTGGGAGACAGGGTTCCTGCTTCAGTATAAGCTGGATGAGAAAGATGTATACGGCTATATGCAGCTTAGCCATTATATTCAACATAGGATTGTGCCGGATCTTAAGGGAGATCTTACAGATGTGGAAAAGTTTTTTTTGACGGGTCAAAAAAAAAAAAGAGCTATGGCTAGCTTTTATAGGATGATGGTGAGGGAGCCGGGAAAGGAACGTTATCAGAAGTCCTGGGAGGCAATAGATGTGAATAGATATAAAGGAATTCTAGCTACAAATCTAATTGAAAATAATACAAGGTGCTATATAGATGGCATTTGATTCCTGTCAGATTAAAATTTATGGTCAGGTAACAGAGAATTGCTGGAGAAACTGTGGGGGGCGAGGCACGTACTTACATATTTGGTGGCATTGTGGGGAGGTGAACAAACTGTGGGCAGAAGTGTTGGGTCTGCTGGGAATGATCCTGGGGAAAGCGATTGGCTCACAGCCGGAGACAGCTTTGTTGGGAGTACAACCCCAACATCTGAATACAGTTGAGGGCACCTTTGTGGATTTGGGGTGTGTGGCCCTGAGAGTCTTGCTGGCCAGGAAATGGAAGCAGGAAGAAGTACCCAAGATGGCAGAGTATAAGGGATTGTTGGCACAGATTTATTTGATGAGTAAATTAACAGCACTTAAGAGGGCTAGACAAAAATAATTCCAAATGGTACGGGGGAAATATATTCAGTGGACAGCGTTGTTAGAAAACAATTATTAGTGGAAGATTGATTATGTTAGGAAGAGAGCAGGAGGGATCCGGGGGGGAGGGGGAGGAGGGTTTGAATACATCATAAATGGAAAACCTGCACAACAGGACATGTAGGAAAGCTGTAATGAACGTGTCTATATAGAAATTTGAAATGTGGGGGGTATGTAAGTTGTATTGGCTATGAATTGTTGTGTTGTTGAAAATAAAATTTAAAAAAAAATCTGTTCTGCCTGCGAGGGAGATCTGTATATCACACCAAAGTAAATAGATTTTCCATTCTCTCTTTCCAGACCAACCCACAGTGCCTTCTTCCCTCATAAGCTCTGCAGTTCTGTGGCTTGAATATTATTTTTTATATATAGTGCCACTCCTCCTTCCTTACTTCCTAACCTTTTTCCTGACTAGATTATAACCTGTTATAACTTTGTCCCAGTCATTTTTTTCTGTGTACCATGTCTCCATGACTGCCACTGTATCCAAGTCAGCCTTTTCCATTACAGCTTCTAAATCTGGAACGTTATTTCAAATGCTATGGTTATTTGTATATTCGGTTCTCCAGATGTTGTCCTTTTTTCCCTTTCCTTACTACTTTTTGATATTTTACTTATCTGGGGGCTTTGTTCACAAATCCCTGATGATCCTAGTTTAAAGCCCTCCTCAGTAGATTAGCCAGTCTTCTTCCCTTCTTCGATAGGTGGATGCCATCTCTGCCCAGCTGCCCTTGGACAATCATGCCATGGTTCAGGAAGCCAAAATGCTCTCAATAACACCATCCATGCAGCCAGGCATTCATCTCAAGAAAGTGAGCCTCTCGGTCTTAGTCCTGACCACAGACAGGGATGATTGAGCTTCTCTCCCAGAGCCACAGTCACTTTATATGCTCAGGTGGGAACCTAACAGTATAATTTCTGCCAACATGGAAGAGTAGCATTGGATAATAGTCAGTAGGCTTAAGGAGTTCTGGCAAAATTTCCATAATATCTTGGATATTGGCACCAGGCTGACAGCACACCTCCCAGGACATTATCTCTAGACAGCAGTTGGATGCCTCTGCATGGCGCTCTCAAATGTTTTGCATAGCCCAGACTGCGAAACTACATTGTCATTTCCTGTATTATGGTCATAGACCTCTTTCAATCAGTCTACAACAGTCTCTTACTAAGGGTTCTTATACCCCTGACAAAGGCCCACTGCCGAAACATAGCCCGTGTAGGGTAGAACCTATTTAAACGCCAATAAAAGTTTTGGACTCTACATAAATTGCCTTCTATGGTTTTCTTAGACAATTTCCAGACAGCCTGGAGGCTGCCAGATTGAAGTTGGGAGCCACATATGTGACTGATACCCTTGATCAGGGTTTCCTCCAAATCTGTGGCAGCAGTAGTTGTGGCCAGGCGGTGGATCTGGCTTCACAATTGATCAGCAGATGCAGCCTCCAAATTGTAGCTGAACAAGCTTCCTTTTAGTGGTAAGTTGCTCTTTGGGGAGGATCTGACGAAGTTGGTAAAAGACTTGTGAGAGTCCTATTCTTAGAGGCTTCCTGAAGGCAGACTCAAGAGCGCTAGATCTGCCTCTAGGAGGGTCTCACAGGGAGCTTAGAAGGGCTCTTAGTTGGCCAGGAGCCCAGTAAGGGCCTATTATTCCTATGAACCTAAGCCCAAGAAGGGCCATTCTTTTTGGAGCACTCAACAATATTGTGATTCCTTAGCAACCACCACTGGAGCCCGGAAGACCCCACAATGAAATTCAGCAGGTATTTTCTCAGATGTAGCCAGTAGGGAGGTGGCTCCGGCTGTTCTCTCAGAATGGACCCATATCACATCAGACCAATGGTTTCTGGAGCTGCTGTATCAGCGGTAGGCACTGGAGTTTGCAGAACCCCTGGATGATACCTTGGTGGAGATTTCCTGCGGCTCCTTGCTCAAGCCAGCAGCAGTTGCAGAGACTGTTAAGCATCTCTTGCAGTTGCAGACTATTTTACCTGTGCCTTCCAAAGAGAAAGGTCAGGAACGTTATTCCATTTATTTTATGTGTCCAGGAAAGGCTGCTTCTTTCGGCTTATTCTGGACCTGATGACAGTCCTTTCCAAACTGTGAGTCCCCATTTCGATATGGAGACCATTTGGTTGTTCATTGCTTCCAGTCAGGGGAGTTGCTTACTTCCCTAGATCTGGCTGAGGTGTACTTTAATATTCCCATCAGGCAACAGTATCAGCAGTTCCTCCACTTCTGCATCTTGGCCTGGCACTTCCAATTCCCGGTTCTATTGTTTGGCCTGGCCATGACGCCTCACACTTCTTGAAAGTTTTGGTAATACTGGTGGCATTCCTCCACAAGCAAGGGATCTGGTGTCATCCATACCTGGATGACTGTCTGATTCTATCAGACTCCCTTCAGAAATCAAAAGAGGACACAGTCCTAGTGATCCATTGGCTGGAATGGCTGGAGTTGGTGATCAGTTAAACCAAGAGCAGTCTGAACACCTCCGGTGATTTAGAGTATCTGGAAGCCTATTTTAATACTCTCTGGGTTGGGTTTTCCTCACATTAGAGAGGATGCTCAAGCTGCAGTGCCAACTCAAAGAGTTTTGTGTGTAGCCTTGCCCTTGTGCCTGGGATTACTTGCAGTTCCTGGGATTCATGGCATCGACAACTGGAGTTGATACTTTGAGCCAGGGCACATATGCATCTACTACAGATGTATTTGCTGTCTCTCTGGTTCCCTTGCTTTAGCTGTTCGACTAGACACTTCCCCTCCTTGGGGAGGTCATACAGCAGATGGTGTGATGCTTCAATCTCATCTGATGAGTAACATGCTGATGGAAGCCCTGGAATGGGTAATAGTCACCACAGATGCCAGCCCATGGGGCTTGCTATGCAAGCTAGATGTTTCAGTGTCTGATCTCCTCAGGAGGCCTCCTGGATGATCAACCAGTTGGAAGCCAGAATAATCTTTCTGGTCCCAGTGAAGTTTCAATGCTTGTTGGAGGGCAGGGCAGTCCACATGTTCTTGAAAAATTGTCATGGCAGTGGCATATATCAACAAGCAAGGAGGGACCTGAAGCACTGAGGTAATGCTTGAGGTGGCTGCCCAATGCAGTTGGGCAGAGGAGCACCTGGTTGCTCTGTCAGCAGCCCACCTAACAAGTATCAGCAACATTTAGGTTCACTTCTTGAACCAGGAGACAGTGGATCCCGGGGAATGGGAACTGAACCCCTACACATTCAGTCTAATAATGTGAAGATGGGGCCTTCTGGTGTTTGATCTGATGACGACATGGAAGAATGCCAAGGTGAGGAGCTTTTTGTAATCACTGGAGGGGCCTGCAAGCAGTGGGCTTGGATGGCCTGCTTCAGGCATGGCCCCTGGAGGGACTTCTGTATCTCTTTCCCCCATAGCCTTTGGTGAGCCTCCTCCTATGCAAGATTTGGTCTCATCAGCTTGGTGATTCTCATAGCCCTGGGCAAGCTGTGCAGGATCTAATGGGTCTGCTGGTTGGGTATCTGCTCTTCTTGCCTCAGAAAAAGGGCCTTCTTCATCAAGTGCCCCTGGTGATGGAGGATCCCACTCCCTTCTTGCTTATGGCCTGGCTCTTAAGCATAGGCTGTCTAAAAACACTATGGAGGGGAGCTGTGATGCCGCATGAGCTCATAGTTCTAGCCAGCCCTGGCATTAAAAGGGGAAAAGTAGCTCACCTGAATGCCTCAAGAAGTATGAAAAATGGAGTTGAGAGGTGTGGGACAAACAAAAAAAAATCAACTTAAAGAGTTTGCTTTCTTGGCAGTAGCTGAACAAGTCCGCACCTTATCCACAGCGAGAAGAGATGGCGGCAACAGGAGGGAAAGCCACAGAACACACTGCCCTAAAGAGCAAACAGAAGTGACCAGTGAGGTGACCATGTGTACTGAATCGGAACCGCAAGACAACTTCCACGCAGAGGTTCGGGCCTGGTTTAAAGAGCTAAAGAGTGAAATACTACAAGTAAGAACAGATATGGTTGCGAGCATTGATGGCCTGCGGGAGGAAATAACTGAGTTGGGGAGGTGTGTAGAGGAGGTAGAAGAATGAATGGAGGAGCAAGCAGAAATAACGGGGACCTTGGACAATCAGCTGCAGAACGTAATACAATGGAACGCAAGATTAGAGGACAAGCTAGAAGACCTGGAAAACCAGTCCAGGTGGAGCAACATCAGGTTCCGGGGGATCCCTGAGGGGGAGCCATACACAGACTGTGGGGCGGTGGTCAAAAGCTGTAATGAAAGAAGCAGGCTTGGAACTAAAGAAACTTGATTTTTGCATCGATCGAGTGGAGAAAGAAGGTGCAGGTGATTGAAAGGACAGATGTTTAACTGCAAGAGAAGATGGGAGACTACCAGAACCTCCACCAAAGAGAAGACAAAATCTGGAGGGACACTAAGTTAACATGGACACTGGACACAGGTTATATAAAATCATTAAGGAGAGAGAAGATTGTCTTCCGCAAAAAAAGCACAGAGTAGCGGAGGACAAAAACCACGGCCAACACAAGAGTAGTCCAAAATAAACTTTATTGAAGACCCAACTTAACCAGTTTCAGCCCTAGGCCTTCATCAGGGGTCTAAAATCATTAACATGGAGCTTTCCGAGAACAGGAGGGATAAGGGGGGGGGGTGTCAAGGGGCTATCATAAGGGAGTAGTGGGATATAACCATCCCTGGAATTGTTGCCTCCCCCCCCCCATCCCTACAGGCATATAAGATACGAGGAAGCAGTTGCTTCAGGGGTGATGGAAGGATGTAAAAATGGGTCAGGAGGAGATAATAAAAGGGTGGGGGCCAGACTCTGCAATGGTGGGAGGATACCAAAGGGGGGGGGGAGAGAAAGCCTAGGGTCCTAAAGGCTGGGAAAGTTGGGCGTGTTTGTCCATTTAACAGCAGGAATACAAGGGTGAGTAGAGGAGGAAGGACTTATGAATTAAATGGGGGAGAGGGAAAGAGGGGGAGGGGTGAGTACAAAGGAGCTATATGAACAGGCTGGCCAGGTTGTTGGAAGATGTTGACAGCAGCCCAGACTATCCAGGGAAGAGGGAGAGGATGGCCAGATCGAGGAGGGAGGGAAGGGGAGGATGGTTGGGGAAGAAGGGGGGGGGACTGATAAAGCACTTGGGGAAATTGAAGGATTAGCTAATAGGTGAGTTGAAAATTGTGACCCTAAATGTATAAGGAAATGGCGCACCAGAAGGCTTTGCTATTGCTAGTGCAAGAGACCTATCTCTTATGGGCACATGAAGCCTTAGTGACACCCAGTGGATGATGTGTGACTGCCTCAAATACAGTAGAGTGTAAGAAAGGAGGTGTGGCTGTGTTAATAGACTCAAACTTGAAAGTAGTAATCCATACAGTGATTAGAGATAAAGGGGGAAGATACTTGCTGTTGAGGTTGAAAATTGGAACAGAACGGTTCTACATTGTAAATGTCTGTACACCCATGGGGTCACAGAAAGCATTTTGGGATTCATTAAACAAAGAGGTGGCAAAATTGGGGAAGGGTACATTGATATGTGGAGGTGACTTCAATTTGACATGGGAACCAGGGAGAGATGCAGCTGGGAAAAGGGAGGGCAGGAGGGCAGCTAGGGTTAGATACCATTAGTTTGTGAAACAGCAGTGTTTGCTAGATGCATGGCGATACTACCACCCAGGGAAACAACAGTTCTCATTCTACTCCCAAGTATATGGCTCGTATTCGAGGATAGATGCCATATAGGTAGCAAAGGAGGCATCAGGGAGAATTCGGGGGGCAGAGATGGACCCAATTACATGGATTGATCATGCCCCAGTTGAAGTTTGATTATATGCGAGGGGGGAACGCGGATCCCAATTTTGGATGTTGAATAAATCGCTGCTGGAGGATGAGAGAGTGTTGACAGAGATGGAACGGGTGATATTGGAATATTTTCAGATGAATGATAATGGCGAGGTGGGATGGAGGTAGTGTGGGATGGGCTTAAAGCAGTTTTGCGGGGGGTATTGATTAAATGGGGAGCGCAGAAGCAGAGAGAAAGGGAGGAAAAAGAGATGCAGCTCCGCCAGCATTTAATGCAGTTGGAGGAGCTAGATGCACAAGAGGGGGGGAGGGAAATATAGAGGGCAAGTGCTGGCTGCTAGTGCACAAGTGAATGCCCTACAAGCAGAAGCCATTCTATATTGAGTGCAACAGCTGTGACAAGATTTCTTTGAGGGGGGGGGGGACAAGGCAGGGCAATACATGGCTCAATGGCTAAAACAACAAAAACTGAGGTCTCATATAATGCAGATTAAAGGACCAGGGGGTACAGTGTTACACTCAGACAGGGAAATCAGAACAGTGTTCGTGATCTTTTATCAGACTTTATACATAGTGACATCGTCCCCTCCCCCCAGTCGAGAGAATTTCAAGCTATTTAGAGTCAATACGCTTGAAGTGCTTAAATTTAGAAGACCAACAGATCCTTAACAGAGAGATAAGGAAAGAGGAAGTTTTACAAGCAATTCAACAACTTAAGATGGACAAAGCCCCTGGCCTTGATGGGCTGAGAGCTTGCTTCTATAAAAAGTTTGGAGAGGCACTAGCAAAGCATCTGCCTCGGGAAGGGGAGGTACTAGCTGATACAATGGTCTGGGAAGCTATCTCTTTGATACCCAAAGCAGGGAAAGACCCACAAGCATATGCATCTTACAGACCTATCTCCCTGTTCAACCCAGATGCCAAATTGCTTTCAAATATTTTGGCCACACATTTGAATAGGGTAGTTGGACAGCTCGTACACCAAGACCAAGGTGACAGGTGTCAGATAATGTCCATAAGATCTTAAACCTGGTATGGTCTGCTAGTCAGAAAAAACAGCCCGCCCTGCTACTCTCACTAGACAATGAAAAAGCATTTGACCAGGTATCTTGGTCCTTCCTCTTTCAAGTACTAGAGAAAACGGGACTAGGTGAAGGTTTTTGAGATGGGTATGAGCCCTATATTGGAACCCAAAGGCATGTGTCAAGGTTAATGGGGGATACTTGTCTTTTTTCCCCCAGGGCCGAGGACACATCAGAGCTGTCCCCTCGCTTCTCTTGTTTGCCCTTTTGGTTGAACCCTTTGCAGCACAGATTAGGATGTGCACAGATCTACGGGGAATAGAGGTGGAACAGAAAGAATATTGGATAGCATTTTTCACAGATGATATTATTTTGAGCGTTACTCATCCGCACATCTCTCTACCATTAATAATGTGGGAAATAGGAGTATGGCAGATTAGCAGGATTTAGTATAAACTGGGCCAAATCAGAAATACTAAACCTAACAATTTTAGCTGAGCTGCAAGAATCTTTCCAAAAGAAATTCCCGTTTAGATGGGCCAAGCATTCCATCCGTTATTTGCACTAATACTAAAAACCTTCTAAACATACCATCACTAAAGAAAACCTGCAAGCAAACTACCTGTAACAGGGCCTTCTCCCTTTATGCCCCCTCATTATGGAATGCACTACCAGGAGCATTACGGAACTCCTCTGATCATGCTGAATTCCAGAAGAGACTCAAAACCAACCTCTTCCAAGAACACTTTTCCCTGCCACCTTAACTCTCCCCCTCAATACCCATTGGTTCCCTGCTCCACTCACCCCATAATACCTTTACCTATCTCATTACCCTGACGACCCCTCCCTAATAACTTGTAAATATGTAAATAGTTTCTCGTTTGAGCCATATATACTCATGTCCAAAAGTTCTGTTCCATGTAAAACAGTTGTGACACACTGTTATGTTATCTTCATTGTAAACCATCTTGAATCGAAGAAAGACGGTATATAAAAACTGTTAAATAAATAAGGAAGCTTTGCCGATAGCAGTGCCCACTAACACACTGAAACAGTTGCAAAAGAGAGTAGATTGATTTATTTGGCAAAATCAAGCCCCTTGGGTGGCCGCGAAGATTATACAGAGGCCTAGGATGGAAGTGGGGCTGGGGGGTCCCCAATTTTCAAAAATATTACATAGCAGCACAGCTTAAGGCGCTTTATTCATGGCATAGAGCGCAACAGAAACAATGGGTGCAAATGGAGGAAGCATCTCTACCAGAAGCAGAGTTAGAGCGTCTAGTGTGGCAAGGAGGAAAAGAAAGGGGCACAAATCCACTGGTGGGGCACACCATATCTCTATGGCAACAGCAGCGTCGGGAACTAGTGAAGGATCAGCATTACATGCAGGAGATGTCACTGATAGCTTGCTTTGGGAAGGCATAAGGACCAGATGTCGCTGTACTACGCAGGTGGGCAAAACAAGGGCTTACCCAGGTTTCCCAAGTCATACACAAAGAGGAGGTATTAGACTTCGCTGGAATAAAAGACTTGTTGTACAGGTTGCTAGCAAGAGACTATTATAGTTATATGCAGCTCAGCACCTTTTTAAGGCAATGTAAAGTGTGGCAAGATCTATGGGGTAAAAGGGGCTGGTTCAAGGTCACTTGCCTAGGGACATTGGGACAGAAAGGGATCCTGTCTTGGTTGTATCAATGAGTAATTATAACTGGACGTGACAAGCTAGAATACATGCAAAAATGGGAAGAGGATCTAGAGGTATAGTGAGAAGAGGCAGTGTGGGATGGAATGATACAGGCGATTACGAGAGTCTCTATAGCCATCACTTTATGAGAAAATGCATAAAAAATGCTTTCTAGATGGTACTGGTCGCCAGAGCAAATGTGCAGTGCAGGACTGGTGCAGGCAAACAAATGCTGGAGGCTGTGTGGGGAAAAGGCGACACTGCTGCACTGTGGTGGGATTGTAAAGAGGTCCCAATATATTGGGATATGGTAATATAGGCTATAAACCAGATTATGGGTTACCAAATGTAAAGGTGTGAAGCCACTTTTTTGCTTCATCAACAAGATGAGAAGATACCAAAACAAATAAATGGCGTGGTACAACATTGCATAATAGCAGCCAGATGTGAAATTGCAGCCTATTGGAATAGACCAGTACTGCCTGATCTTCTTGCTCGATACGCCAGAAAACTGGCAAATCTGTATTTGAAGAAGGGGAAGTGAGAGAATATCACATGACCGTGGAATGGGCTGTGGAAATGGTTTGAGCAACAAAAAAGGAACTAAAAGATGCTGGAAACCACAGTGCTAGGATGAGTAATGAGGGGGTGGAAGACTAAGAGATTAAACGGCAAGCCCCCTACAAATATCAAAAGAAGGAGGGCATGATTGAAGAACAGGGAAGGAAGCAAGGGATAGGGAAGGGGGGAAGGGAGGGAAACACTATAAATTTGTTATCTGTTTTGGCTATTAATGGTCTATTTTGATTGGAATATATCGGGCCAAATGTACAGTTTGAAAACTCAATAAAATTCAAGTGAAAAAAATGAGCCTACTTTGGAGTGGTAGTGGATACCCTACTCAAGGCCTTCCTTTCAGGCCCTGGAGGCTGGGAAAGCAGATATAGGAGTCATCTTGTCCTTCTTTGAGGTCATCCTGGATCTCTGGTTGTCCCTCAAGGTTCAGACGATGGCTCCTGCGTGCTAAAGGGGGTATATTCAGGGCTTGTCTATGGCAACAAACCCTGATGTCTCTTGCTTTCTCAGAGGTGTTAAACGGATTCACCATAGGTTGGTCCAGTAGTTCCCCAGTGGACCCTTTCTCTAGTGTTGAAGGCTTTGAAAGGGTTCCCGCTTTGAACCCTTGTGTAAGGCTTCTCTCAAATATTTGACTCTTATGGTGGTTTTCTGGTACCTATTGCATTCACCAGATGGGTTTTGGAACTTCAGGCCTTGTCCTGTCAGAAACCCTCTGTGCTCATTTTGACGACTTTTGTTGCGTTGTCACAGTACTGTCTATTCTTCCAAAGATGCTGTCTCTTTTTCACTTCAATCAGTCATCCTGCCCTTCTTGAAGGAGGAGGCTCTTCAGTCAGACACCTCTCTGTGTCTGATTGATGCAAGCAGGTTGTTAGATACTTGGAAGTAACCAACCACTTTTGCTGGTCCAACCATTTTTTAGTTCTCTTCAGTGGTCCAAGGAAAGGACAGGTAGCAGCCAAATCCTCAGTTTCAACTGGATCAAAGAGAACATTAGTTCAGCATACCTTTTGGCTGTAAAGCAAGTCCTGGAGGGAGTTAGGGCTCACTCCATCATTGCACAGACCTCCTTCTGGGTGGAGTCTGCCTTAGTGTCTCTGGAAGACATCTGTAAGGTGGCTACGTAGTCCTCCCTAAGTACCTTCATGAAGCAATACAAGCTACATGTGGGAGTAAGTGCTGATGGCACCTTTGGCAAGGCTGTTCTGGCCAAAGCATCGCTTTCCTCCCCCCCCCCCCCCCCCCGGGTCCTGACTGCTTGGGTACGTCCTGTTCATCTGGACTGATCTAGCAGAATAAAGAAGGAACAATTTTACATACCAGATAATTTTCTTTCCTTGAATTCTGCTACCACCAGTCCAGGATCCTACAAGTTTGGAAGCCCTGCTTCTGTTGTATTGCATTGTTGGTTTTCAGAGTCTGATGCAAAATCAACTATGATAAGAAAGCCAAATCCTTATTCCAAATGTTTGTTCAGATCAACTGGTTTTTAATACTAATAGTTGTTGAGTTCCTTCTGAGTTTTTGGGTCTTGCTTACTGCTTGGGAAGTGTCATACTGGCTTCTCTCAGGGCTGCACCAGCAGATATACCTTCTGATGACATCATTGAAGGATGCTCAAGTCTTCTTCCACCGGCTGGCAAAGGAGCATAACCAGCTTGTCTGGACTGGTCTAGGTCAAGGAAAGAAAATGATCCAGTATGTAATATTTTTCTATCCTCTATGCACTGAAATATCATAAATATGAGAAAAATGCAGATTTGGCAGGGGAATTAAAGCTAGAGCTTGTGTTTTGAACATGCGTACATCAATTTATGGTTTTTGTTCTGTAAACCTAAAGTAGCCGTTAGGAATAGTGTATGAGCTTGTGAGCTCAGCTGGCCCAATAATGCCAAATAATAGAAAAAAAATATCTCTAGCTAGAACAGAAAGCCAAATGAACACTTAGCCCTAATGAGGAACCTGTGTTTAAAAGCCAGCTCCTGACTGCATAAGAGGATGTAGGCGTTCGAATGCATGATGTATGGTGTCTGAATACCAGTATTCCTGCCGGAAAAGGTGACAGTCAGGAATCTGTCTTTTTGCCGGTGTCTTGTACTTGTGGAAGAGTCTTCCTTAAGATACTGAGAGTCTTGGATGATTATTAATCGGAAGGTCAGTGGAGGCCAGCTTCTTTGATTAGGCTTTTCCAACCAGATCCAGCCAAGGAATTTTTCATTATAGTGGTTCTATGAAATGTCTCCTACTGGGACTGTAGCCATCTTCTTATGGGCAGTTATATGTCTTCAGCTTTTAACTGATACATAAGCACCCATGATACATCTACCAATTAATTACTAACAATCATTCAATATAATATCCCCAATCAAAACTTTCTTTGTACATACGTTTTATCTTTGCTGCTATATACAAAAGAGCAATTGTTTCCCCACCCTTTAAATAACTACTGTTCTCATGTTATACCAAGTTATTACATGAGAACAGTAGTTATTTAAAGGACACTAAAAGTATCCAATGGGTCTATATCATTATACTTAGCATACAGAACCCTGCAAGGTGATGCCATGGATCTTTCCATAATATTAGAAGCAGCCTGGTCCCCCACATCCAGCCATCACCTGCTCATCCTCCTTGGAGACCTGAAATTATCCTCAGCCCCACAAAAACAATTCGCCTCCTTCCTGGAAGCTATGGAAGCTCTTTAATTCACCCAAATCCTTGCCTCCCCAACACACACAAAAGGAAACATTCTTGACCTGATATTTGTGCCACACACCCTCATTCCAGATGTTAGGTAACCCACTCAGTACTTCCAGTTCCATATTCAGACATATTGATCCTCTTCTCCACTCCATATACAAGCCAAAAAACAGAATGAATGACCACACATCCAAGAAAGCGAAGATTCAAGCAGCTCGGCAAAGACCTCTTCTTTGAATCAGTCATCCCCCAGCCGGAACTCCTTAAGCAGGACAATGCCAGCCTTGAATCACAGATAAGAAGATGGAATGAAATCATGGCATCCACAGCCCAAGCATCACCTAAAACTACCTTGACCAAATGCCACAACAGAACCCCATGGTTCTCTACAACACTACTAGAACAGAGAAAAGAACTATGGAGTCTGGAATACAACTGGAGACAATCGAGAGACCCTGTCACCCATACCACCTAACTAGAAAAGCAACAAGCATACTGCAAAGAAACACTAAGACGAAAGAGAATATCATGAAACATCATTGTGTGTTCACTAAATAAACCCAGAGAGCTTTTGGCCATTGCAAAGTCCCTCTTACAGTAAACAAACCAAACAAGTAAATGCTTCAAGATGACATAGCAACTCACTTCTTCTCTAAATACTTTTCAATTCCGGCCATAAACCACCCATCAGAAATCCCAAACACGCGTCTCCCACCACAGCCCACATGGTCTGAATTCGACACCCCATCCCTAGAAAACATTGAGAGTACCATCGAAAACCTCAATACAACCACATCAGCTCTGGATCCTTGCCCGGTTACCTGGATAAAAAGTACTAGAGAACAACTTAGTCTGTACATCCAACCCATAGTACAATCATCCCTTTATACGGGTATAATGTCTACCCCATTGAAGACAAGCTCAATCTGCCCAATCCTAAAAGGGAACAAACTGGACCGCACCTCATCAAATTCCTACAGACTGATAGAAGCATTCCACTCCTTTTGAAGATAATAGAAAAACTGGTGCAAAAACAACTCCAGAACTTCGACGACCATACCCCCCTTGATCCCTACCAACATGGATTCAAATGGAACCATGGAACCGAAACACTGCTTACATCCCTACTAAACTCCACCCTCCATTATATATCACAGTCCTACTAAACTCCATCCTCACATACACACAACTGCCCACCCAAGGCTGCCTTCTAATATTTCTAGACATATCATCCGTCTTTGATTCTCTACCTCACCACCAACTAATTAAAAGGCTACATAACATTGGCCTTCGAGACACTACTCTAAACTGGTTCCGCTCCTATCTACAAAACAGGACCCAACAAGTAAGAATCAATGACAAAACATCTCATCCCTTCCCCCAGCTACAAGGAGTGCCCCAAGAATCTAGCCTATCAGCCCTTTTATTCAACATCTTCCTCCAGCCTATATGCCAGATCTTCAAAGAACATAAGATCCAGTACCAGTTCTATGCAGATGACATAGGGGGTTACTCTGAGACACCAATAGCTATTCATGCCGGTGGCAGCCCCCGACTAACTTCCCTGCTGGTTGTGCAGGGAAGTTAGTCGGGGCGGGGAAGAGGCAGCCTGGGGGGCAGAGTGTGGCCAAGCAGTGGACGGTCGCCAGCCCTGGACATACAGGGCCAATTCTAATGTCAGCCCTGTACGTCCAGGGCTGGCGAAATGGCCAGAGAAGTTATTCCACCTCCGAGGTGGAATAACTTCCCTGGTCATGTGTTTTTAAGCAGTCCAGGGCACAGAAAGGGCTGGGGAGGCCAGGGTTTATTCCCCGCAGCCCGACCCTGGCCTTAGGAGGCCATATTGGGGATTGGGCTGTGGGGAATAAACTTTAGATTTTGGCGGGTGGCATCACAGCATTTAAATGGAGCCATGGTGCCATGGCATGGCGCCGCAGCTCCATTTAAATGCCTGACTGAGCTATCCGGACAGTGCCTGTACATGCAGGCCAGGACTGAATCACAGTCCCGGCCTGCTCATACAGGCCTGGTCGCAATTCTGATCCCACAGGGCCAGACGTGCCCCACAGATCAGAATCGCTATCCTTTTGTACGTCCAGCACACACCAGACGTACAAAGGGGATGTGCGTGCGGGACAGAATCGGGCCCATAATGTTCTTCACCCCATTTAACACCCAGCCCCAGACTTCAGTAACATCAGTAAATGCTTCACCAAGGTTAGGCAATGGCTCCAACATCACAGTCTCATCATCAACCAATCAGAGGCATGCCACATATTCTCCAATCCATCCTACTACCCCCTCCCCCCACGCGCCTGAAGCTTGATGATTACACCATCAATGTGAAAAGTGAAGTCAATTACCTCGGGATAATCCTTGACCAGAAACTCACCTTCCAAGAAGAAATAAGAAAAACAACCCAATCCTTCTACTATAAACTAAGAAGTCTGAAGAACCTCCGCCCTCTGCTAAGTCCAGAATCATTCCGTACCATTTGCCAAGTCATGATTACCCCCAATCTTGACTACTGCAAAATTATGTATCATGGTCTCCCTAAGGAAACCCTACACACCCTCCAAATGGCACAAAATACCACAGCAGGAATAATCCATAAAACTTCCAGACAAGCCCACATCACCCACACCCTGAAACACTTACAATGGCTCCTCATCCAAGCCAGAATAAAGCACTCACTATGATTCACAAGGTCCTACATAATGAATCAGAAATCTGTCTTCAGCTCCTAATCACTAGACCCAGAAGTGATAGGCTCCGAAGACCCAGTTCTATCGACCTCCTCAACATTCCAGCCTATAAAATGAAAAGTAAACAATCCATATGCAGCCATACATTCTACCTCTTCGCCCAAGCCATATGGAATGCACTCCCACCTGCTCTTAGAGGATGTTCTGTCCATTCAGAATTATAAAAAAACTAAAACCCTTCCTATACCAAGAACACTATAGCACATCCACAACACCGAACCTACGGGAATGTATGACGTAAATAACACAAACCCCACTTCATTATATATCACAGTCCAGATCTATATAGTTAAATAGTTACTGAATTGCTAACCCTCTCATATTGTTCATTGTACTGGTCGACTATATCTAAAGGTTCTTGTTCCTTGTACCACAGTGCATACCTGCACTGCTATTTTTGTTACCTGTAAACTGCCTTGAATTGTAGAAAGATGATATATAAATAAGTTTGAATAAATAAATGTTACACTAATTCTTGTTCTGTGTAAGTTATAGTTATGTTCAATGTAAACTGCCTTGATAATCTTGAAAGGCGATATAAAAGAAATGCTAAATAAATAAATAAAATAAAGAATTTATGTTTTTGTTTAATAATGCAGATTGTTTTTGAGGCTCATATTGGATATGGGCATGATTCCATGTCAGTTCCACATCTGTGAGTACAGACACGCCTGTGTTTATGGAATCGGCATGTAGATGTGTCTGGTGTGGCATGTACAACATACTGTTCAGCCAACCCTTGCTCGTATCCAGCGCGAGACATGTCATGGGTGTAGGCACGGGCCATAGAGTGAAGTGGAGAAACGTGTTTCCGCTAATATTACGGGACATGGGTAAATGCTACAATTGTTTTGGATGTCCCTGCACTCACCATATTCTGTAAAGTTGTACTTTCCGATTCTGCCCGTCTCCTCCGATGGCCACGTCTCCTCAGTTAAAACCTGTATCTCCTAAGCTGCACTTCTCACTGACAGTGTTGTGCTGATGCAAACTATACATAAATACTGATGATAAATTTATATAGTCTAGTTTGCATCAGCATTTACTAGTCGGATTCGTGTCCAGAACACTACAAAATAATCTAAGTGCACTCTAAGATATAATAAAATCAAGTAGATATTAACATGTTTGTCATGACATACCTTGCATCAAAACGTACATGGCAGTGTAACAATTCCTCAGTTATTCTTGCGTTGGTCACCTCTAAAAACACTTTTTAAAAAGCTAAGTATGGATGTTTACCAACCTCACAAAATCGAAACTAACTTTGCAGTTCCCCAAAGGATGCTCTGTCATGCTGAGTGACATTACTATGCTCTTCTAATGCCTATGGCTGTCTGCCTATGGCATCTGTTTCCCACATATTCGGGTACTGGCATTTCTCACAGCAGCTCCGTACATGCGGCTACACCTGTCTCATACAATGTCCACTCTCTGTCCTGGCTTATGTTGGTCTGTATACATCTGCCTGCTTTCTGGCAATGTTCCCCTTGTCAGGCCTGTGTGGGAATGGGAGGGGGGATCCCTGTGCCAGCATACCAGATAGCCAGCCTCCAGATATATCACATCCTCACTCACTCTTACTTGCAGGGATGAATTGTAGAACACAGCAGCAAATTTTCTAATGGGCACGTCTGCAGGAAAGTTGGAAAACATGCACGAGCCTTTCCTGAATATATTATACATGTTTCTGCAGCAAACCATGCTCCCATTCCACCCCCTCCTGGGCACATTCTGACAGCCTCGTACAAGCGAGATAAACGTGTGTGGGTGCCATGTACCGAAATACGTTTGTAGATGTTTTCGGCACTTAAACATCCCCGACGCACATGCAAACCCTTAGTCTGGTTCTAGATTGACCACCATAGCTGATAGAGTTTGTTATTAGTTTCCATGTGTGCTGCAAGCTAATGATAGAGAAGTACAGTGATACCTGTTGCTATGGGACAGAGGCACTCTGTTGTTAAACTGTAAAATTCATCCATTGAAAATTGTTGACAGTGACATCTACTAGGTAAGTTTCTAACAGGTGGCCTAGGTTGAGAGGGCAAGAAGACGCCTATTTATAGTCTATTTTATAAACGCGTATGGGCACTTGTGTATTTTTATAAAATACTAGGGATAAACCGGCAGAAATCTGACTAGATTGAAGATGTGGGAGGTTGTGTAATTATATGTGTGTATATTCTGTGTGGCCATGCATATTTTAAAAAGAACATGCATAATTGCAACTTTGCCCATGCTCTGCGCAAACTCTGCCTAAAAAGCAGCCTAAAAGAGTATCATGTACAAGTGTGTGTGATCATGTCACCATTCATACTTGTATATGCATATCCCATCGGGTAATTTTAGAAAAAATGTTCTGCATTGATTTATTTAATAAGTTTTCTATCCCGCTTCATCTGTAAATCAAGGCAGTTTACATCTCAACACTATAACTTAATTTTACAGAGAACAGCATGCTAAACATCATAGGTGTATAGTAAGTTAACAAAAATAAACAATTGTTAATCCAAAGGGAATAACAAAGTATGGGTACCGTTAACTTGTATCCTAACTTATGTACAGGTTGTATTTACAGTGGGTGATCTTGTTTCAGTTGTTGTAATTATTTGAGCTGTGTTTATTGTTGTTTTGCATCATGGTGGAGTTGCACTAGGTGATATTTAGAAAGTATTCTGTGTACGAGTGTTTTTAACTTTTTCCAGAAGTCCTAAATAGATCTTATATTTTCCAGTAATGCATTCCAAAATGCTGGAGCCATCAAGGAAAATGCTCTCTTGGACGTAATATGCTTAGACTTTGGATAGATGCTAGGTGTTAGAATTATGTTCATGTTTTTGGTCCTCCTTGGTCTGTTGACTGGGTTCTTCGTAATCAGTTCCTGTAGTATATTGGCTGAGTTGAACGCTGGTATTTTGAATATGCTAAGAATGATTTAAATCAAATGCAGTAGTGTATTGGTAGCCAGTGTAGTTGGTTAAGAAGTGGTGTGATGTGTTTGTATTTTGCTGAGCCTGTGATTATGTGGGCCACCATGTTCTGTGCCATCTGAAGCATGTGGATTGATTGTTTTGGGATACCTTGATAGATTGAATTACAGTAACCCAATATTGGCGTGATAACTGCTTGGACTACTGTACGGAAGTTATCCTGGTTGAGAAGTGGTTTCAATCTCTGTAATACTTTCATTTTGTTATATGCAGTATGTGTGGTCTTATTTATGTGTGATTGTAGGTTTAAAGCCTGGTCCGGGATCACTCCTAAATACCGGACCTCTTGTTTCACATTTATGCTGGAACTTAATAGTTGAATTGTGCTCTGTGGTGTGAATGCTTGGTTTCTAGTTATGAATAGAGCTTCTTTATTTTATTTTATTTATTTAGCCAGATTTGTATACCACCTTATCCTTCAATCAAAGTGGTAGGGGGGACGGGGTAGAACATTTAACATCGGAGGCAAACATACATATATTCTGGGAGGTTTTTCCCCGGGGGGGACGATGGTGCTAGATGCTTCTTATTGTCAGGGTGGGAGTTAAGGTTCTTGTCCAAAGGAGGCCCTGAACAGATAGGTTTTGAGTGATTTTCGGAAGTCTTTAAGGTCCCCTTTTGCTCTTAGTTCTTCAGGGAGGGTGTTCCAAAGGTCCAGCAATGAAAATGAGATGGCTCTTCTGGATGTTGATTGCTTCATTTTGTGCAATCCGGCTGGGTAGTCTGTTGCTGCCTTGGGTTCTTCTGCTAGTGTCTCTGGTTACTGTGGTTTGTAGAATATCTGCCGAGAATTGGTGTAAGATCTTGAATATGGTTAGTGTTGCTTTGAATTTTGCCCGTGCTGCTATGGGTAACCAGTGCAGTTGATGGAGCACTGGTGTTATGTGCTCAAATTTGGGTGTGCCTGTGATCATGCGGGCCGCAGAGTTTTGCACCATTTGAAGTGAGTGTACAGCGTTTTTGGGGAGTCCTTGATATGAGTTTCCATAGTCCAGTATGGGGGTGATGACTGCTTGGCACACTGTGCGGAAATGTTCTTGGCTGAGTATTGGCTTGAGTCGTCTGATGATCTTTAAACGGTGGTATGCTTTCCCTGCAGTTTTGTTTATGTGAGATTGTAGGTTTAGGTTCATGTCTATGGTGACACCGAGATACTTTACTTCCTCCTTTGTTAACAATTGTCCTGCGTAGTATGTTGATCTCCTGGGGTGGTTTGAATGTGGTGCTCCTGGTAACGAACATTGCTTCGGTTTTATCAAATTTTACTTTGAGGTTGTTGTTGGCGAGCCAAGTGTTCATATGTTCGAGGCAGTTGGTCATTGCTGTTAAGTCAGGGGTGCTCAGGTCAATTGGCACGTCTCCAGCGGCGTTCAAGCTTCCTGAGTTGCACTAGTGATTCACGCAGGTCAGCGGTGAACCATACTTCTGTGCGATTTTTGTGAACAGGTTTTGTGGATGGTGGGAGGAGTGCAGCTTTGGAGAGGTGGTTGTTCCAGTTGTCTAGTAGATTGCCCAGGTCATTAGTGTCGGGGTTGAAATGATGTAATGTGTTGATGAAGAAGGTTTCCTTATCGAAATGCTTGAATCGGTGGTGCACAGGTGCGCTTGTTGCGGCAGATTGCTGTTCTATGCTATTGTGTGGGATGTCAAAGAGGATGGCCTATGTGGTCGGATATGTCCAGGAATATGATCAGAAAACCCTTTTTGATATTGTCTATGCCCTGGTGAATGCTGTCCAGTAAGTATGTTAACAGAGTTTCCACACCGTGGTTGGTTCAGAACCCATGCTGGTGAAGGTCTAGTGGAGCATGTGAGTAGATATGGTATTTTCAGTTGTAGCTGTACGACCTTTTTTATAATTTTGACTATGAGTGGCAAGCTTGAAATTGGACAGTATCCACTGAGATCCAATTTAATGAGGGTGTTGTTTTTGATGATTGGTCTTATGTTTGCTTTTTTGAGTGCTATTGGAATGTGTCCTTTGGAGAGGGAGGCTTGTGTAATTTTATGGATTGAAGGAGTAAGTTCTTCTTTGGGGAGCGTGATCCATGAGAACGGACATGGGTTGGAGGGTGATGTCATGGTATTCAGGTTGGTTATTATGTTGCTTATTTGCTTGTGAGATGGCATGGTGAAATCACTCCATATTCCAGTTGATGGTATCATTTCTTCTCTGTCTGTCTTTCTTGGGATGTCTTTGTGAAAGTTCATTTTTAGGTGGTCTGCTACCCGTTGTGGGTGTATTTCCATTTCGTCTTCTGTTGAAGGGATTTTGGTTAGATTCTTGACTATGTCAAACAGTTCTCTTGGCTTGCTTGTGGATTCCATTATGAGATTAGTGTAATATTCTTGTTTACATGTGTTTATTAGGTTATTGTATTAGTTTTATATTGCTTTGTATTGTTGAAGTGTGCTTAGATCTTTGTTTCGTCTCCATTGCCTTTCAGTTTTCCATAATTTTCTCTTTACTTGTCTGATCTTGTTGGAATAACATGGGGCGTTCTGTATTTGCATTGTGTTTTTTGATTCTGGTCTTCTGCTCTTCTTTTCGGGTGCTTCTATGGCTGCGGCAATGCTGCAATTTCAGTAGTCAATGGATTTGTTGAGGTCTGTGTAATCCTGGTTTAATTTTGGTAGGATATCTTTTAGGAACTGTTCATTGCTTAAACTTCTGTATTTTCTGTTTTTGGTTTCCATGTGTCTTAGGGTAAGAGGGATGTGGAGTGATATATTGAATATGATTATATGGTGATAAGACCAGGGTGTTGGGTTGACAGTTGGTGGATGTTGGATACCTTGCTCCAATAGTGTTCTGGGGGGCAAAGATGAGATCGCTCCTTGTCTGTGTGTAGATACTTGCATTATCTGTTTGTATTGCAATGATTCTATGGCTCTAAGAAAGCATTTTGCTTCAGAGTTAGTTGCTGAATTGAGGTTGAAATTCCTGAGTGTTATCAAGGGTTTGTTTGGGACTGTATGTGAGCAAACAGCTTCTAGCACTGAAGAAAGTTCATTGGATTTAGCATTGGGTGCTTTGTATGTGAGACATATTCATATGTGCTTGTTTGCTATGATGATGATGATGATACTCTCGGCTGTACTAGTTGCCGAGATAGTTTTAAACTTGTAGTGACTTTTAGCCAGTATTAGTACTCCACCTCCTCTCCTGTGGTTGCGAGAGCAGTTAAATGCAGTGTATGTAAGAAGGGTGATTTAATTAAGTATTACCTGGTCTGTGTCTGCCAGCCATGTTTCTGTTATGCACATTGTGTCTGTCTTATGCTCCTGAAGGTAGTCTGTGATGGTGTTTACTGTATATTTAACTGACCTTGCGCTGATAAGTGTGCAGTTTACTGCTGTAGTCAGTATGGGGTTGCTGTGGCTGGCATTCCTGTTGAGTTGGATATGAACAAGTCTTTGCGCTTTTCTGATTGAGTACCTATGCCTTGGTATTTGTGTCAAAGGAATTTGTGGTCTTATACTATGTAGCTAGGCATTCTTAGGTTGGAGGTTTGCATTTGCGTGGCCTCTAAGTTGTGTAGAATGAGAAGCAGCAGTAGTAGTGTCGGAATGAGTGTGGCTGTTTTTGGTGTCATGTTGTCGTTTTCCTTCAGTATCTATCTTTTGCTAGTAATTCAGCTGAAGATCTGTGGATATATGAAGTGTCTATTGTGAGCCAGCTACTGCTTACCTCAGGTAGAGAAGCTTTCCGTTGGACAGCTGAGTGAGATACTGTGATGAGATTCCATGGGTCTGTTGGTTGTATATTCTGAATATTCCATAGGGATATATGATTCTTGTGGTCTTGGGTGAGATTGTGTTCTTGCTTAGTGCTCCGTTACCTCCCATGCTCACGTTCCATGCTCAAGGGCCATGCCTAAGGGACCTCTGGCGAGGCACTCGGGCGCAGGCCAGGGTTTGGGAGCACCTGGGCGTGCTGCTTTTTAAATGGCCAGTGCGGCCCCAATTGGCCCTTGGTGGTGGGGGCAGGAGAGCTCACCTTCTGCTCCTTACTGCTGATGGCGATCGGGGTCCATGTGTCAGATTCGGCGGCACGCTGCTTTTTTAATGGCAGATGCGGCCTTGATTGGTCCTGCTTTTGCATGCAGGAAAATTTTATAAAATTACCCCCCTAATGGTTAAGTATATTATTATATTTGGTTTTATCATTCTTTCCAACCCAACAGAATACAGGAAAGAAATTATACATAAGGAGTCAAAAAATCACCACCACTACTATAGACAGCGCTGTACATGCACACAAAAGATAGTCCCTGTTCAACAGAACTTACAAGCAATGCAAGGCAGGCAACCACAACAAACAAAAGACTAGAATAAAACTGTTGGTGTATCTGTCTGTGTAGTGGAGGAGTAGTTTAGTGGTTAGAGCAGCACCCTGGCACTAGAAAGACTGGGGTTTGAATCCCACTGGCACTCAGTGGCCTTGGGTAAGATACTTAACCCTCCATTGTCTTAGGTGCAAGGTTAGATTGTAAGCCCTCTGGAGAAAGGGAAACAGCTACTGTACCTGCATATGACTCACTTTGACTATCTACTGGAAAGGCATGAGCTAATAGTTAAACTAACTCTCAGAAAATTTGGCCAAACTTGCTTGAAGGCAAAAAAACAATCAAAAGATATCAAGCTCAAAAATGAACCAGATTAGAGTTGCAGTGAAATAAAGTCCTCTCAAAATGGCACAGTGCATTTGTTTTTATAGGAAGAGCAGTTCTGATTCACTGTAACTTAGTGGTTAGGGAATTCTAACTTTTGAACCTTCCTCTGTCATCTCCTCTCTCAGTCACAGACACACAGAGAGGCAACATACAGACATATATACCCATGCAAACAAACTACTGTCGCACCCCCAGGTGCCCTACCGGTGAGGCCTTGGTACTGCCTGAGGACTCCCCTTAGGGTGGTAGTTGTACCTTCTCTATAAACCACAAAAGACACTTGTGTTCCAAACTCAGGGTTTTATTCCCCGTCCGTGAGGTATTTTCTCCTTGGCAAAACAAAGCAAACAACCCACTTCGGGCATATAACAGAAATCAAAAGGTTAAACAAAAATAGCTTACTTCAGCTTAAATGCAAAAAGAAAAGAACTAAACATTCTCAATGTTTTTCACAGGCTTTACTTTTTGCTGACACAGCACAGCTCATTCACATGGTTTTCTATGAGACACGTTTTCCAGCCCACACCTTGTGACTCTTACTCAGGTTATCTTCAACCCTTTTCACCTTAAGGAAAACTCTGGGTCAATTACCGAGACTGAGCATTCCATGGGCTCAGGAACTGTTGCTAACTCTGTATTCTCATATTCCATAGATTCTGGTTCATTAACACTCACATTTTCAAGGTCAGCTGTTTCAAAAGGATAATGTAGGTTTTCCTCGTCAAGCAGGAAGTTGTTCTGTCCTTCTCTCTCAAAGCCTCCCTGGGAACTACCATATAGTTTTACATGAGGTTTATGGGAGCTCAGCCCCTGCTGGTAAGCATAAGGACATTCAGGAACTTCCCTGGCTCTGCTGTTAGAGTGATTACGGTAGACTCTGAGCGTGCTCGGGTCTAGCCTTTTCCTCACAGCTGCCCTAGATTGCACTGCTCTATACGGAGGTTGCTCAAACTCTGGGAGTTTAAAGTGGATACTAGAATCTCTAGCTTCTCCAAGTAAGTGAGCTTCTTTTCTCCTGGGTTTTCTAGCACAAGGGAAGGGATTATTTCCAAAGCTTATTTCTGGGTGGCTTTTTCTATTGCTGCAGGGTTTTACCCACTCGGGTAGAAAACAGCCACTATCAACACTTCTGGCTTTGTTACCTTGTACTGCAACTCCCCCACGTCTCTCGTGCTCTTCACACATGCATTCAATATCTGGCTTCTGCCTTCCAAATGCTTCACTCTGGGTTTGAGACTCACTCAGACCTTCGTGTGGGCTTGCATGCTGTCCCAGTAATTCAGACTCTCTTTCATTCCACTTCCATACTTTTCCCAGCTTCTGCTGCACTGACCGTTGTCTCCCTTGCTGTGAGACTTGCTGGTTCACCTCCTCTCCCTCTCTAACTATTTGGGAGCGTATTATATCTCTGTGTTTCTGGGCTCCACCTCTACCCAGCTGATTCCTATCAGGCAAAGCAAACTCCCTTTGCTTGCTATCTGGGTGTGTCTTCTCAGCCCTTACCCACGTGTGCCTAGGTTGTCTGTAGCAACCATCTGACAGTTTTTTGTTTATACTGTCATCTCTTTCCTGATCACTGCTGCTGATTTCCATTTTTTCAGGCTCCAATAGGTCCACCTTGTGACACTACATACACACGTACGCACAAAGACACATGCATTTACAGAAGAGCTCAACAAACCCAGGCGCCAGGTCACTAAGGCACCTAGAAAATGCAGTCTACTGCCTGGGATTTCATACTCCCCAAATTTTTTGTGGAGCTGCCGAATAAAGTGCTCTGCGAGTTTGAGCCAGGTGGAGGAGAAAGTTTGGGCTGGTCTTGTGGTTTCAACTCTCACGGTAGAATGCTTGCTCTTTTTCCTTATTCAACAGCTGCAAACAAGCTGAGGGGAATAGGTGGAAGCCTGTGAGAGCGAGGGAGAGAAATTGGATGTACCTTAAGGAACTGATTTACTAAACTCTCTTTGCCCATAGACACAGAATGGGGAAAGGGTAAATCAGTTTCTAAGAGAGTTGCTGCTTATCTCAGATGGGATTCTCTCCCCCCCCCCACTCGAATTTCACTGAGGAGGATTCTGAGAGGGGTGGGGGGATAGGAGAAGTGAGAGGGATCTCAGCCGCTGGCTCCTAGGTTTTGGGCTTTCTCCTAGATTTGTTAAGGCCTGATTTACAGACATATGCACACACATACATTCATACATACACACACACACACACACACGCATTTAGGTGAGTTGTAAATAATCCTTGTAGCATGCATCCTCACCACCATCCATGCCAGGCTGGCTCTTAGTGATTCAGATGTGTATTTTATTTTCTCTGTTGTAGAGTCTACTGTGAAACCTACTGACTGAGCCATATCTATTTATTTATTGACATTTGTTATACCACTAGTGAAGTGACTTGGAAAGAGGGGTTACATGAGATGATTCAGAGGGAGACCAGGGAGGAGCAGGTTACAAGAGTCAAGACCTGAGATGACTAGAGAGTGGATAAGGGTCTTGTTATTTATTTATTTAACAGGTTGTTTATACTGCTTTATCATATCAGTCAAAGCAGTTTACATTGTAACTTAAACTTGGTAATGTACATTAAACAGGGATAATGATAACTTGGATTTTTCTGAGGCAATGGAGGATTAAGTGACTTGCTCAAGGCCACAAGGAGTGCTAGTGGGAATCAAACCCTGGTCTCTGGGTTACCAAGCCAGTGTTCTTAACCATTAGGCTGCTCCTCCATTTTAGTATTGTATACTAGGAGGCACAAATTTTGCTGATCTTATAAAGAAGTGACCCATTTTAGCTATCTGTTGAATATGTGGAGAGAAAGAGAGAGTAGATTCAAAGATGAGCCCAAGGTTATGAGCTGTTGAAACAGGGAGGAATGTGGTGTGTTATCCACAGAAACAGAGAAAAGAGAAAGGGGGAGATAGGTTTAAACTCTAGAGAAATTGTAATAAGCTCTCTTCCATCTGGTACATATATAAGCATCCAGAGATCTATATAACCAAAATCAATAGTCAATTTAAACTGACTAGCTCAAAAGAATACATATAAAACCCATTAAAATTTCTGACAGCCAAATATGATAGGATAATGAATTACACAAAGCTGGTGCAGTCACAGAAGAAATCAGTTCCTTATGGGGCATGTTTACTAAAGAGCGTGCCAGTAGTGCGCATGTCAGCAATGAAACTCGCGTGGAGGCCTGGGTTATCCATCTTCCTATTAGTAGTACATTGCTAAGAAGTGGCACTGCACTCACCGTAATGTGGGTACACGTAGCACCACCCATTGAGGTAACATAGTAACATAGTAAATGACGGCAGATAAAGACCAGTATGGTCCATCTAGTCTGCCCAGTAAGATGGCAAGAGTAGGTGCATCTGCCGCTCTGTGCAGGTCACCCCTCCCCATGTCTTTGTTTAGGGGTGAACCCACCGCTCCGTGTAGGACACTCATTTGTTGAGAAATTAAATAGTTAAGTTTATTTTGATTTAATCCTGTTGCTGTAAAGGGATCCACTGAGTCTGTCCCATGCCATTTTGAATTCTGTCACTGTATTTGCCCCCACCACTTCCATTGGGAGGGCATTCCAAGCATCCACCACCCTTTCAGTGAAAAAGTATTTCCCGACATTGCCTTTCAATTTACCCCCTTGCAGCTTCATGTTATGCCCTCTAGATTTACAGCTTCCCCTTCTTTGGAAGAGGTTTGTTTGTTCACTAATTCTCTTTAAGTATTTAAAGGTCTGAATCATATCTCCCCTATCCCTCTTCTCCTCCAGAGTTTACATATTTAGGTCTTCAAGTCTCTTCTCATAAGACTTCTGATGCAGGCTCCAAATCATTTTGGTTCGCCTTCCTCTGAACAGTTTCCAGTCTTTTTACATCCTTTGTGAGATATGGTCTCCAAAACTGAACACAGTATTCCAAGTGAGGCCTCACCAGTGACTTATACAGTGACATTAATACCTCTTCCTTTCTGCTGGTAATTCCTCTTTGTATGCAATCCAACATCCTTCTGGCTTTTGCCACTGTCTTGTCGCACTGTTTTGCTATCTTGAGATCATCAGAAATAATCACTCCGAGGTCCTTCTCCTGGTCCATGTACACCAACCTCTCGCCCCCTATCACGTACATTACCCTTGGATTTCTACTTCCCAAGTGCATGACACTGCACTGCTTCGCATTAAATCTTAACTGCCAAGCATTAGACCATTCTTCCAGCTTTTGTAGATCTTTCCTCATGTTATCCATTCCCTCAGGGGAGTCCACTCTGTTGCAAATGTTCGTGTCAAGTGCAAAAAGACAGACTTTTCCATTCAGTCCTTCAGCAATGTCACTCACAAATACATTGAACAGGGCCAGGCCCAGGAACAATACAGGCTCAAGGCAATTAGCAGGTATGTTCTAATTTCACCCTGGAAGAGACACTTCTGTCAATGCTGCTCTAGTGTTTTTCTTCTTTACCACTATGTTGGGTTTCCTCGCATCCAGTTTGGATGCAATTGTTGGTCGCTGGAACTGCAGAGCTTCAGATCATCAACAGATAATAAATGGGATGTTGTTTCCAAGTTGTTAGCTTCTTTAGGATTCAGGCTAAATCCCTATCCCAAAGTGCTGATGAGCATACTCATTAGATCAAACACCACAGAAAACAGAAGGGGCAATAAGGAATCCCCCTGAAATATTCCTCGTTGGATCTTAATGTTAGTAATGATATACCGACCATCTTCATATCTCAAAGAGAGTGTGGTACCGTCAAGTGCACCTGTGCTAACAGCAAGCTTTGCAGTTACTGAATGTCCAAAATGCCTGCATTAACTATGATGCGTGAATGCCCATATTCCACCCCTAATCCACCCTGCCCCCACTCAATCACATGCTACCCAGTTAGTGCGGGATTTCCTGCTCGAGTCTCCATGTTAGTGTGGTGTGCTTACTGCAAGGCAAATCTCACACTAATGGTTAGTGCACATTAGTAAACATACTCCTAAATCTTAGTGATCTCATGGTTATGCAGAAAGATACTGCCAGATATTTCACTTCTGAATGTAATGGTTAATTTGGGTCATAGGTGCTGATTAGCCTTCAAATATTTTGGACCCAAGTTATATAAACTTTATGAGGATAATTTTATAACAGGTCTAGAGGGTGTAAAGCTGCCTATTTTGGTCCAATATTATACAGATACATAGTAGGCCTGATGTGTCTTTATAAAATACTAATGCAAATCCAGTAGCAATCGCAGCTTACAGTGAGGATATGGATATCAATGCCCCTTGGGAGCAGGCATAAAGGTCCACACAGAATACACGAGTATACACCTCGATTAATGTATTTAATATAGAATTGATGTTTGTACTTTGCAGCTATTACTACTACTACTGCTACTACTAATTATCATTTGTATAGCTCTGGAAAGCGTATGCAACGCTGTACACTGTCACGCCCTTGCCCCTTACTTCCAGTATGGAGGGGCGTGGTTATCATAGAAAGTTTCACCTTTTAGCCTCTAACTGACTTGTTCTTTTGCAATGCCTCTTGGGAAAGGTAGTTCAGTCGCAGTTCACTTGGCTTCAGGTAAAACACTTCTAGTTGGCTCGAATAGTAAGGCAATGGCAGAATTTATTGACTCAAACGCAAAGGTTCACAAATACTGCCCTTGGATTCTTTCTCCAGGATTCTTCACAATACACATCAGGACATAAATAAACTCAAAGCAATCTTTCAGATTATAGTGCTCTTCAGCTCAAAGATAAAGCCTTCTAACAGTCAATGCTACCAGCTTGGCTAGCATTGCTGTTTAAAGCAAACAAAAACAGCATTTCTCAATGGCAGTTTTCTGTTCTCATAGTCCCAAACACTTCCAGGCTGTTTGTCTCCTTACAAACAAAGTAAAACCTAACAGGAACAAAAACTTCTCATAAGCAAATAATGCTCTATTCCAGGCTTTAGGAATATTCAAAAACAAAGCCAAAAATTTTACTTCCTTTCACCACTAGCTCGGCTTCTTGCCGGTGCACTGCTCTGGATAGCAGGTGTTTAATAAGCCCAATCAGAGAGCTTCAGCTTTGCTCTGGCTTTCTTAGCAAACGTATTTCTTCTTTAACACAGGTCATGCACAAAACCATCTACAGGCTTTCAAGGTTACCTAACTCAAGGTTTTCTCTTAAGGGTGGTTTTCCTTCAATCCCTCTGCAGTAAAGGATTGGCACAAGGAGCAATCCTTGTATGAGTCTTCGTCATTCACAGCTAGGTCTGGTTCACCTAGTTGTATAGGCTCTACCTCTCCTTCCACTTCACAGGGTTCAGCTGACTGCCTTCCGTTAGAGCTGAGAGTATCCCTTGCAACTCTGCACTGCTCTGTATTAGACAAGCTTTCAAGGCTCATACCTGGGCCTGGGCTTGTAGCAGCTTCTCCTCCCTCATGCTCTGGCCACCATTCTCCTGTGCTTCCTCGTCCTGTCCTCCAGCTTGTGTTTCTGCTTTGGTCTCTCCCTGAGACTCTCTCTGGGACTCTCCTTCTCTCTGCTTCTTTCTCTATCCTAGACTTAAATCCCCAAGGCTTCAGCCCCACCTCTTCTCCTCTCAGGTGCCGGAGATCAGCTTGCCTCCTGGCAACTGGGTAATTAGGGAACTAAGTGACGTAAGGGTCCTATACCCTGGGTCTGTATTCCCTCTCCTTTTCTCCGCTAGGGGAACTCTGAAACCTATCCCGTCTGGGAATTTCCTGCTTTCTAGGTGTGATTGGGGTTCTGTTTCTCTGACCTTGTAGAATAGGTCCTTTTATAAGGGTGAATTCCTTTCCTTTATCCCTTTCTCCTCTGTCATGATAAGCTTCCTTATCACAACACATACATGCACTATAGATCTAATCGAGACAAACACAACAAACTAAGGACTAGGGTAAATCTAGAGGAATGATAAAATACACATAGGTGGTGAGCAGGAGAATAATGGGGATCAGGACTTTGCAAACTCTACCAACATGGCACCCCAGCAATGCCTACAGTAAACGTAAGTGACCTTATGCCGCTACATATATTTTTACACCTTAAGTAATTTTGTAAAAGCTAATTTATATGCATACATTGCCACATACGCACAAAATGACTTTACAAAATTACCCCCTATAGGTCAGTCAAAGTTTTAAAACAACAAGTGCAAAACCCTTAAGAGAGAATTGTTCTTTGGGGCAAAGGTGGGATGAGTATAACCTGAAGGTCAAATATAGGCCTGCTTGAGCTTTTGTGCAACTCGGGGGCTCAGCAGTTCCCACTTGGACCCTCCATATCCTGCTCTCTGGAGGGCTTGGGGGGGAGGGGAACAGAGCTTGGGTCAAAGCACCCAAGAATAGTTGACGAGTGTCTCAACTCGTCATCACCACTCCCACCGGCCTTCATAACCTCCTTAATGAGGGGAACTCTCATCTGTTCCCTAATCCCATCTGGATGGGAAATGCATGCTGCTCCCAGGTCACTAAGGAAGGCAGATAAAGCAGGAAATACAGCTGCCCTCTTGACGTAAGAGGTCCTGATTGGACCCTTACAGATTCGTTGCTACAGCAAGTTAGGACAAACAATAAAAAAAGAACAAAGAACAATCTGCCTTGCAAAGGTCAAGGTTTTTTTATTATATTTCATTCTCTGTTATAACGGGTCACACTGCAATGGAATACAACAAGCAAGTGACCTCTTCCTAGAGGAAGTACAAACTTTTTATACCTTTTCTAAGCGAGGAACATACAGAAGGAGTCAGGGGTGGCTCAAGGCAGTCTTCTGCCTGACGCGAAGAATGAGAGGGCACCCCCCCCCCAACCACCTTAGAGGGGGGCGGGGCTTTTTCAGAAATCCAATCAGATACTGAACCAAATCAAAAAGCCGATTAGATTATATGGAGGAAATGCAAGATGTTTGCACACAGCGCTGTATCGAACTTCAATCGCGCCTTGTGCGACTTGCAATTTGGGCGCACGCCCCCCTCTCCCCCCATACCTCCATCCAGTGCTGCTTGCTCTTTCCCTGCTGCTGCCACCCTCTGTTTTTTTCATGGCGGCGCCGGCAGCAGGGAAAGAGCAGGCAGCGCTGGATGGAGGTATGGGGAGGAGGAGGGGGGCATGCATCCGATCTGAAAGGCGCCGTCACTCTAAGCAGATCTGTCCCTCCCTGCTCTGACATTGTGTCGGAGGAGGGAGGGACCAGACTTGCTTAAAGTGCTGCGAAACTGCGAATTTTAACTGCCTGCTATTGTCCTGCCAGCAGCAGCAGGGCAACAGCAGAGAGCCGAAATGCGCCCCCCAAGCCTTTGCGCCCTGTGCGGCTGCACTGCTTGCACAGGGCTAGGTATGGTCCTGTTTGCACACCAAGAAACTAAAAGACAGCAAGAATCAATAGCACAGTTTATAAAACTAAATTATAACCCATTTTTATTTTGTTATAAACTGCGTTATGGTTCTCCCTTTTTCCTTTTCAACATATATTTTGCATCCACAGTAGGTGCAGAGCAGAACCAGGACATTCACCCACAGAACTCAATATTTAAAAAAAAATCTGATTCTGATCATCTCACTAACAACAACAACAACCACTATTCTCCAGTACCAGGCATATTGTGAACTAATAAAAAACCCTACAACAAAAAGCAAACCTACCATACCATACCATATCATATCAGCACAAACTTCCAAAAGTCACATAAGGAGCCCATCCAAAAAAAGGGTCACTGTAAATACTACAGTGGGCCCTGGAACATCCATACACCTATTTGAAAAGCTGAACAAGTCAAATTACTACAGTATAGTATAGATCAGTGATGGCTAACCTTTTTGAGCCCGAGTGCCCAAACTGCCGCACAAAACCAAAGAATTTCCTCAAAGTGCCAGCACGTCAATTAAAGCTCCATTTGCATAAGGTGCTTCATTTGCATAAATATTTGCATAATGTTACCATACACTAACTTTTAGTAAACATGCCTCTTAATGAGTATATGGATAAAGAAAGACTAAAAGGTTTCTACATTAATAATCCAGTACCAACCGCCAGGCACATTAGGAACTACTACAAACGCTGCCCATTTAGAACCCATAGCAAACCCGCCGTATCCTAACAGCACTACCAGGACTCACAAAGCACCATACTCTACCTATCAAAAGGCAACACTGCAAATATTAAACCAATACATCTCAGAGAACAACAATACATGACCTACTGGGGAAAGAACAAGTGGCAATGTCAAATAGGAATTATATAAACAGAATACCTCAGCTCAGTTACACATGCAGAACAGACCATTACCAAACAAGGAATCACAATTTAGAAACAGGAAGACAATAATTAAACTGGGAACCCCAAAAGCCAAACTTGGAATATACAACAACACTGTAGAAATAAAACTATATATTAATTTCCTCTTGTACTAAACAAAGCGCAAAAATTAATGATGCACATTTCCCAGAGCTGACATATTCCAATTAATAAATTCAAAATAAAGAGATATTTTTCTACCTTTTGTGCATTTTTTTCAGTTGCAATTGTTCCAGTCACTTTCTTCTGGTTTCTTCGTGTCTTCTGCGAGCTATCCATTTGTCCTTTCTTCTGTCTTCTTGGTTTTTTTTTTCCATTCTCTCTCTACATCTGCTTTAACATACTAATCTTTCTCCTTTTGCTCTTTCCTCATTCCTATTTCATCCACTCAAATTTACCCTTCCATTCTCAATCCCCTCTTACTCTCCCAATACCCGGCCCATCGTAGACTTTTCATCCCTCCCACACAAATATTTTTCCCCTCTCCATTTTACTCTCCCAGCCCCATCCCATTCTAATCCTCCCCCAACACCAGCTCCCTTCTAGTTCCAGCCTCACCCAGCATCCATTCCCTTCTAGTCCCTGCATCAGCCCATTTCCAGTCCTAGCAACCCCCCAACCCAATACCAGTCCTATCCCCCCCTCATCAACCCACTTCCAGTCCTAACCCCCCATCACCCCATTTTCAGTTTAAGCCCCCCCTATAACCCATTACCAGTCCTAACCCCCCATCAGCCCACTTCCAGTCCTAACCCGCCATTATCCCAATTTCATTCAGCCCCCCATATCCCATTGACAGTCCTAAACACCCCCCATCAGCCCACAGTCCATTACCAGTCCTAACCCCATCAGCCCACCTCAAGTCCTAAATTCTCCCCATCAGCCCATTTCTTGTCCCAGCCCCCCATAGCCCATTATCAGTCCTAAACCCCCCCATAGCCCATTACCAGTACTAACCACATCAGACCACCTCCAGTGTTAACCCCCCATCAGCCCATTTCCAGTCCTAACCCCACCGAACAGCCCACCTCAAGTCCTAACCCCTCCCCATCAGCAGTCCTAACCCCCCTAGCCCATTAGCAGTCCTAACCCCCCCCTCTCTAGCCCATTAGCAGTCCTAACCCCCCCCCCCATAGCCCATTACCAGTCCTAACCCCCCCCCATAGCCCATTACCAGTCCTAACCCCCCATCACCCCATTTCCAGACAGCCCCCATCAGCCCACAGCCCATTAGCAGTCCTACCCCCCCAGCCCATTTGCAGTCCTACCCCACCCTGCCCATTAGCAGTCCTAACCCCCCCTCTGCCCATTAGCAGTCCTAACCCCCCCCCCTAGCCATTAGCAGTCCTAACCCCCCCTATCCCATTCGCTTTCCTAACCCCCCCCCCTAGCCCATTAGCAGTCCTAACCCACCCCCCATGGCAAATTTAAAAAAAAAAAAAAAGCAGCTGGCTCTGGCTTCTGCCGCGGCAGCGGCAGAATGCAATGTCCCGTGGGGCCCCCTCCGCCCGCTAAGCCCCTCTGCAAGGGCTTTCAGATTCGCGAGGGAGAGCGTCTCCCTCGCGTCTCTGTTAAGCCCGCAGGGGCTAATGGGAAATTTCCCATCAGTCCCTCGCGTCTAAAGGGGCTGATGGGAAATTTCCCATTAGCCCCTGCGGGCTTAACAGAGACGCGAGGGAGACGCTGTCTCCCTCGCGAATCTGAAAGCCCTTGCAGAGGGGCTTAGCGGGCGGAGGGGGCCCCGCGGGACACTGCATGCTGCCGCGTCCGCGGCAGCAGCCAGAGCCCGCTTTTTCTTTTTCTGCGGACCTTCACGCGTGCCAGCTGCAAGGCCTTCGCGTGCCACAGCTGGCACGCGTGCCATAGGTTCGCCATCGCTGGTATAGATCTTTATATACAAACTGCATGTTAACAGAACACCTGACCTTTATCTTTATCTTTATTAACAATATTTGATTAACCGCCCAGGCCGAAGCATTAGGGCGGTGTACAATACAGAAAATAAGGCTGCGGGAAACAAAGTCAGAAAAGGAACGCCAGCAATTGACAGGACAGAAGAGACAGATTAGGGCAGAAAGGAGGAAAGGCCAAGAGAGGCAGGAGGACGAGAGGCAGTCACACACGCACAACATCAACCTTCACCAAGTACAGAATAAGTAATCACAATCTAAAGTAAAAATAAAAATATGTAGACAAAATTTAAACTGAAACCCCAAGAAGCCAGAGTCCACATGCAGTGCAACATCAGATAAATAAGAGATGCAGTTCCCCAATACTGTGTAAAATGTAAAAATAGCACAAAGAGCTGGTTTCGCCTGCTCTGCTTTGCAGAGCTGCGGTGAAGGGACAGTGTTTCCCTTTCGCGTGGCTCTGTTAAAGCTGAGCCCGAGGTGCTGATGGGAAACAGGCATTAGTATCTCCTCCTTTCTGTTGGTAATTCCTCTCTGTATTCAACCCAGCATCCTTCTGGCTTTTGCCACCACCTTATCACAGTTTCGCCACCTTGAGATCCTCAGAAACAACTTCTCCGAGTTCCTTCTCCTGGTCTGTGCACATCAAACTCTCGCTCCCTATCGCATACAATTCCCTTGGATTTCTGCATCCCAAGTGCATGACACTGTACTTCTTCACATTAAATCTTAACTCCCAAGCATTAGACTATTCTTCCAGCTTTTGTAGATCCCTGAGGGAGTGGATAACATGAGGAGTGGAGTCCACTCTTTTGCAGATTTTCGTGTCATCTGTAAAAAGACAGAATTTTCCATTCAGTCCTTCAACAATATCACTCACAAATACATTGAATAGTACCGGTCCCAGGACCGATTCCTGGGACACACCACTACTCGCCTTCCGTTCATTGGAGTGAGTTCTTTTACTATCACCTTCTGTCGTCTGTTTCTGGTCCAGTTCACTACCTTGGGACCCATTCCCAAGCTGTTGAGTTTATTGATAAGCCTCCTATGAGGAACAGTATCAAAGGCTTTGCTGAAATCTAGGCAGATCACATCCGTTGCATGCCCTTGATCTAGTTCTCTGGTCACCCAGTCAAACAACTCAATCAGATTTGTTTGGCAAAATCGTCCTTTGGTAAAACCACGTTGCTTCAGATCATGCAACCTGTTGGTTTCGAGGACGTCCACTATTTGCTCTTTCAGGAGCGCCTCCATTACTTGTACCACCACCGAGATAGGGCTTAATGGCCTGTAGTTTGTCACTTCTTCCCTATTAACACTTTTCTAAAGAGTTATCACATCAGTTCTTCTCCAGTCCTATCTCCAAGGACCTATTAAAAACATCCTTTAAAGGTCCTGCGAGAACCTCTCTGAGCTCTTTCAGTATCCAGGGATGTATCCCATCCGGTCCCATGGCCTTGTCCACTTTAATTTTTGCAAGCTGTTCAACACATCATCTTCTGTGAATGGTGTAGTATCTACTCCATTCCCATTTGTATATTTGTCAATCAAAGGTGGTCCTTCTCCTTGATTTTCTTTAATAAAAATAGAACAGAAGTATTTGTTTAGCATTTTCGCTTTTTCAATGTCACTTTCCACGAATCCATTCTCGGCACTTTTGAGTCTTGCAATTCCACCTCTGATCTCCCTCTTCTCCCGAATATACCTGAAAAACGTTTTCTCTCCACTCTTCAGATATTTAGCCATTTTTTCTTCTGCCTTTGATTTTGCTATCCTTATTTCTCTTTTTTCTCTTAGCTTGATTCTTTTTTGTGTTCCTCGGTTTGCGAACTTCTGAATTTTGTGAAAGCTGTGTTTTTAGCCTTTATTTGTGCAGCCACTTCTTTGGAGAACGATATAGGTTTCCTTTTCCTCTTGTTTTTATTTACTTTCCTTACATATGTATCTGTTGCCCCTTTTATTGCCTCCTTTAGTTGAGCCCACTGCAATTTCACTTCCCTTATCCCCTCCCATCCCGCCAACTCCTCCTTCAGGCACTTGGCCATTTTGCTGAAGTCAGCGTTTATGATCCTGTTCAGCTCACTCAGTTCCTTTTTGGTATGGGGATGCCTGAACTGCAGAGAGCAATTACTTCTAATGTGAAGTTGTTGCGTAATTAAATTTGCAGTTAAATTTGTAAAATTAAGTTAGCATGAGGTTTTTTTCTTTAATTTGAGAATTGCTTTCCGTTTTCCTTAGATTTGAGCTTGACTGCTTGCCAGTGTTGAGGGACTGGATGATAACAGACATTATTGTACATATTTTTTTCTTTTAATTGTTTAATATGATAATGATTTCTCCTTATGTTGCTTGCCATTTCTGTACAAGAATGTTCTTGGTTTTAAACTGAAATTGAATGAAGATTAAAATTTTAAAAAAGTTCTCCCATTCCTGCTTCTGGGAGACTCGCAAGATCCTTCCAGGCCCCTCCTTTAGAGGGCTTCCTAATTCTTGAGTTAAAAAAACTGGGCAAATCCTCAAAACTGAAAAAGAACTTTCTAGATTAATTCACAATTTATTTCAAAGATGGCATTGTCGGCAACTTCCTTGATCTTGTTTTATGGAAGAGTGGAGGAGTAGAACCTTAATGGTAAGAGCAGTGGGCTGAGAACCAGGAAAGCAAAGTTCAAATCCTGTTGATGTTCTTTGTGATCTTGGGGAAGTCACTTAACCCTCCATTGCCTCAGGCACAATTATATACCCTCTGAGGATAGGGAATTACCTATTGTACCCAAATGTTACTCACCTTGATCTACTACTAACAAAAGGCATGAATTCAATTTAAAAAATTAAAAATCTTCTGTGCAGTACACTGTTTATTTTGGTCAAGAACTGTAGAAGATGGCACAGGCTTGACTTGGAGTCGACATTTTGGCTACTCCCAGTTCACTCAGTATGCTTTTGTCTGCTTAGATTTAAATTCAAGGGACAGTACTGTTTTGATAAATGAGTTGCTCTGTAACTTGCCCATGACTCAAAACATTCAGCATATTAAGAACATAAGATATGCCATACTGGATCAGACCAAATTGAGTTCACGAGTACCTGGCAGGATCCCAAAAAGTAATTACATTCCTCAACTCTACCATAGCAACAATTTATGGACTTATGTTCAAGGATCTTGTCCAACCCTTGTTTAAATCCAGGTATGTTAACTGCTTTTATCACATCCTCCAGCAGCTAATTCCAAAGCTTAATTTTGTGTTGAATGAAAAAATATTTTCTCAGATTTGTTTTAAATATATTACTTGGTAGCTTCATGACATATCCCCTAGTCTTTGTACTTTTTGAAAGAGTAAACAATTGATTTGCGTCAACCCGTTTCACTCCACTCGATTTTATAGACTTCTATCATATCTCTCCTCAGCTGTCTCTTCTCTAGGCTGAAGAGTCTAGTCTTGTTAGTCATTCCATCCTCTTTACCTTTTTATTTGCCCTTTTGTATACCTTTTCTAATTCCTTTATAACTTTATTGAGATGCGAAGACCAGAATTGCACACAGTACTCAAGGTGCAGTTGCACCACAAGCTTATTATGATTTCTTTTTTATTTTCCGTTCCTTTCCTAATGATTCCTAAAATTTATATTTACTAAATTAACATGAGTTCCGTGCCACCACAGCCCATTTATTTTTATGGGCTATGGCAACACTCGAGTTCTCTTTAACTTGCATTAACGTGCATTGACCTTTACTAAACACGTCCTTAGGGAATCTGGTACATAAGATATGCCATACTGGGTCAGACCAAGGTCCATCAAGCCCCGTATTCTGTTTCCAACAGTGGTAAAAGGAAATCTGGGAATCTGGTAGTAAAAGGAAAAGTTATCACCTTGATGACTAAATCTGTGGGTCTAGTAGATTTGGCCAAATTTCAAGGCAGTGGTCTGAGACCTTGGCATCCTACTAGCTAAAGAGAATGCAGAAGGTTTGTTGTTTATTATAGTACTTTTTATGCCTAACTTTTGTAACACAGTAGCTAGCAGGACTGTACCAAGCAAGAAAGGTGTCCTGTACGACTCGTGATCCTGGTGCAAGCAATACATATTCTTTCCAGTTTACACAATTCTTGGGGATTGAGATTGCCATCAAACATATGTAATCTAGATTCCCAGCAGAAAATAATAGAAAAGCTTTAAAAAGACAATTCACACAAATACATTCTCTCAAATGTAGCGTCAATATATCTTTGGTCAGCCACTGCCAGGGTTAAGAAAAAATACCACTTTGTGAGGCTAGCAAGATCCATTAAGTATGACTTCAAGATTTGGAGTGGTTATTTATATCTAAACTTAATGGAAAAGTGTGTTGACAAGCTGTTCCAGAATCTAATATTGATTTGAGCTCTTTCAGATGTATTGGATGGGATAGGCTTTGAAGTCTGTTCTAAAGAGTCTTGGTGCACAAAAACCTGGCCAGCAACTTGGCGTAAAGGTGATCAGATAAGAAATATTGTGTTCTGAGAGCTCTTTCCAGTTGTGACAGCATTAGTAATTTGGGAGTGTTATTCTGTTCTGATGGCTTAGAGATAATGAGGGCAATTGATAAACAGCAGAGCTTTCAGGTGACCGGACCCCCTTAGAGAGCTGGTCTTTGCAGCAGATCTTTACAATATGAGCCAAGCACCTACCTCATGTTCATAACAAAATAGCTTCAGCACTGGCTTGGTTTAAGCCCATAACGGGAAAATGCATGGCACCCAGCAAACCGCTGCATGGGGAACTTACTTCCCCTGCAGCGATGGCTCAGCACTGATCATGTCTGGCATGGTCTGAGCTCTAAACAATAGCTCTGCATTTTCCAGGACCTTCATATCGACTGGCAGGGGGAATTACAGATGTTTCTGTTGGTAAAGAAACTCCTGCGGTGTCTATCAGATTTTCAAAGAGTGATCGCAGGTGCCGGAAGTGATGGGGGGAGCACCGATCACCTCCAGAATCAGCAATCACTTTCTGCAGTCTGATGGACAGCAAGGGTCTGAAAAACTGCAGCAAACCCTCCCCAAATATTCACGCTTAAACCAGAGCAGCTCAGCTTTGTCTCTGTGTGGCTGAGCTGTTACTGTTCTAGCCTGTGGGATTGGGTGGCTGCAGACACGGCCACCTCTTGAGGTGTTGGTAAGTGCAGCCATGCTGACATCACAGGTGACAGCGCATGATAAAGTCTCATGCATTAACTGCTCTGTGTCCTACACAAGCACTCTGTCCATTGCCTGCTCCCTAATGTGGCATGCAGATAGTGTGCGAACTAGCACGTTAACTGGCATGCTTATGTAGTAATAGTTACTGTGTTTGTGTACTAACTGCTAGCACACTTTAGTCAACGTACTCATTAGCTACTATATTATACCCTGTTGTGCATCTCTGCTGCCTCTTGCCGTCCTTACTAGCTAACCCATTACTGTACTTCTGACTGGGAGAAAATCCTTAATTCTCACTGCTTTGAGCCTGTTTACTATGGCACTTCATTCAGGTATTAGCTGCTCATCTCTGCAGCGGCATTAACACAGGTTTTGCCTGCTACATTCAGAGCTGAATAAAACAGATGGCTAATAGCTTTGTCAGGTTATATGAAAAACCTCAGAATGCTATATTTCATCTCGCGAGGCAATCATATTCTACTGCAACCGTACAGCTAAGTAAACCTTTTCCAAATATAAATACATGTACATGTAAATTTATAACAGGGCACCTAGACTATGAAGGCCCATACGCGCATATGTTTTGTCTGCTTTATAATGCCACCATATGCTCCTATGTGCCTTTATAACATTGCAGTCCTAAAAGCTCCGGCACAAAGTTACACCTGCTCTGAGCTATTCATTACTTCCATCCCATTAACCCCCTTCCTCCCACTCAAAAAACGATAATAGGCTACAGTGGGATATTCAGCAGCATGTTTGTGTCACTGAATGCAAAAAAAAATGCAATGTGTGCCTTTGAGTCAGTCCTGACTCCTGGTGACCCAGAAGCTCCTGGGTTTTCTTGGCAGTGTCACTGGAAGTAGATTGCCAGGTCTTTCTTTCGAGGCAATGGAGGGTTAAGTGACTTGCCCAAGGCCACAAGGAGTGCTAGTAGGAATTGAACCCTGGTTGCTTGGTTACCAAGCCAGTGCTCTAACCACGAGGCTATTCCTCCACTCCAGTGTCACTGAATATCCGCACAAAAATGTAATGTGTGCCTTTGAGTCATTCCTGACTCCTGGTGACCCAGAAGCTCCTGGGTTTTCTTGACAGTGTCACTGGAAGTAGATTGCCAGGCCTTTCTTCTGAGGCAATGGAGAGTTAAGTGGCTTGCCCAAGGCCACAAGGAGTGCTAGTAGGAATTGAACCCTGGTTGCTTGGTTACCAAGCCAGTGTTCTAACCACTAGGCTACTCTTCCACTCTGAATATCTGCACATAGCCTGTTTAAACACCCTGACTCTAACCGCTTAGCCTCGGGGCATTCCAGGGTGGAGCAGAGGTGGCAACAAAAGATAGCCGGTCAGTGGCAATATTGAACTACCAACTGAAATGGCTAACAGAGCTGCCCCAACTTTAGCCATTTTAACGATCTGGCCAGTGGCCGAATATCGTTGCTGATTGGATACCTAAACCTCTATCTGGCGATAGTGGATATTCACTGCCGTTGGCTGAATATGGCCCTAGTACTGCATATCCAGGCATAACTTAAAGCGGAATGGCCAGCTGCTGTAACTGCGTTGACCCTCCCACCCCCAAACCCCTTTGCTCTCATGGTTTTAAAGCAGATTCTACTCTGCTGACTTTAATTCTGTGGTATTTTTCCTTTTCTGTCTGTTTTTCTCATTAGGTATCTTAGCTCAAATTCTAGGACCTTCTATATAGCTGTCATTGACTTGATTTTATTAACAAAGGCTGTGCTTAGAGGGTGGGGTCTATACTGTACCTGTGGAGTAGAAAACCTTTACAGCTTGTTATGAGCACATGCAGGACTGTACCTAGCCCTGTGCAAGCGGTGTGGCCACATAGGGCACAAATTTATATCCCACTTTTCACCAGGTCAAAGCGGTCAATTGGGGGATACATTTAACACAAGGGGATATGAGACACATACACTAATACTTACAGGGAACATGGATAATGGAGGGTGAAGTGGCTTGCCCAAGACCACAAGGAGTGCCTATAGGACTAGAAATCCCAGTCCCTCTGGCCTGAGATTACTGTCCCCAGGTGAGACTTGAACCCCTGGCCCTCTGGCCTGAAGTACCTTGTCCTAACCACTAGACCACTCCTCCCTGTAAGACTCAAGAGGCGCATTTCAGCTGTCTGCCTTTGCCTGCTGCCACCACTTTTTCTTCACTCAGCGGTGGCAGACAACGGCAGACAGCTGAAATGTGCCCCTTAAGCCTTTTCACAGCGTTCTAAGCAAGTCTGGTCCCTCCCTCCTTTGATGCGGCGTCAGAGCAGGGAGGGACAGATCTGCTTAGAGTGCCAGTGACTGCACATCGGGCACGCCTCTTCTCTCCCGCCGCTGTCCAGAAAGTGGTTGGATAGAGGTGCAGGGGGGGGCGTGATTCACGCTTGGTACAGCCCTGAGCACATGTGACCTGCTACTGCGGCGGTGGTGTCAGGTTGCTGCTCTTTCCTTCCTACTGGTTTCAGTCCTTCTACCTCAGTCTCTCTCCTTTTCTTCTTTTGTAGTCTACTCCAGCCGCCTATTTACTCCATTACTTTTCCAGATTGCTGTTGTTTGCCGACCTCCTGACAAGTCCACCTTTTTCTTTCTCACTGACTTTGACTGAGGGCCTTCCTTCTTTCTTGAATCATCTTCCCCTTCCCTCATTCTAACATAATATCGATGACCCCTCTGAATCTTATGCCTCAAAGCTCCATGCCTTAACCTCCTCATTCAGCCTCCAGCTGTGTGCTCTACCACCCCTATTCACTTCGACCTTCTCTTTTTCTTCATCTGTTCGCCTTCTGTTCTACCCCTATCTGACCATCATCTGTTAACTTTCATGCTTCACCACCACCCTCTGCTGTATTAGGACTCTTCAGGCTATTGACCCTTCCACTTTCTCCACTGCTGCCTCATCGTTTCTCTCATTCACTGTGTTATCTGAGTCTGTCAATGAGGCAGTCTCTTCTTGTAACACTATACTCTCCTCTACTTTATTCATCCCATTCCACATTCTATGATTTGTACCATACCTCAGCCTTAGATGACCTGCAGAATCGGATACTTATGCTCCTATGCCTGCTCTGCTGAGCACCTTTGGCTAAAATCCTGTGCCTATGAGGACTTCAAAGCTGACCACCAGGCAAACTAAGCGGTTGTTTAGGGCAATGGCTTCTAGAGGGCAGCAAAGAGCCACTACTGTCAAAGCAAAATAGTGGGTCCTAGCAACCACAGAAACTGAAAGACCATTAATGCTTACTTCCGGTGACACTGCCAAGAAAACCCAGGAGCTTCTGGGTTAACAGGAGTCAGGACTGACTCAAAGGCACACATTGCATTGCATTGCATTGCCTGCAGGAAGAATGAGCAATTTGCAAAATTGTTGCTTTTTTGGCAATTTCCCTCATTATATATATATTTACAAAACAAAGTTTAATATTTAACAGTATGATGTCCAAGTATTCATTTTAATAGGATTTTCTGGGAGGGATGATGTTGAGAAGATTGATTGAGCTTATTTAGCAAAATATTGGGGGAGGGGGGTCTAAATGCTAATTGTGAGGGGTTGCAAGGCTGGAAGTTTGCCGAGGGCATCTAATAGCCTTGCTGCTTCCCTGAGCTGACCCTCCTCACTGCTATCCCACTTTCAGTCGGTGTACCAGCAGTCTGTATCGTGGGATCTCTTCTCTTCTTTCTCTGTACTTGCTTCCTTGTTGCCCTGATAGCCTCCCCTGGTTTTCAGAACCATCTTTATGCTGACGACACTCAGATTTACCTCTCTGCACCACAAATTTCTCTAGGAATCCAGGCCCGAATCTAACCTGCTTGTCTGATGTTGCTACCTGGATATCCCACTGTTGTCTAAAACTGAACATAACCAAGATGTACCTTCTTATCTTTAACCCTAAACCCCCAACCCCCCTTGCTCCTTTCTCTGTGGGGCAGTGACTGTTTCTTATGTGTGTGTGTGTATGTGTTACAGCTCTGCGTATGATACAAATGATAAGTAGTAGTAGTAGGGTGTAACTTTTCTTTCTAAGTTTATGTGGATGCGTGTGTATTTTATAACATACAAGAATCTTGGAAGCTCATTCCCAGGGCCGGCTCAAGGAATTGTAGCACCCTGAGCCAACATTTGCTTTTGCATCCCCCACTTGGGTCCAATCTTTCAGTGCAAGCTCCGCAAACAGGGATACATTTTCTGCCCACTGGCTTCTTAAATGCCACCCTCCCATTTAATTTAATCTGTGTATTCTGTGTCACTATCCCTATAGACACAAATGATTAACAAATCATGGACCGACCCGTATGAACACAAATACATAATCATATCCAAATAACCACAACCACATGTTATTGAGTAAATATGTTGATCAAGTTGTAAATAGTTTCTCCCCCTGTTTACCTCAATTTTAATTACAATGGTATCCTATTCATGTTCTGAGTTTAATGTAAACTGCTTTGATTTCAGGATAAGGCGGTATAAAAAAAACCCAACAGGTTAAATAAATAAATAAATAAATAAATAAAATAGACAGCAACGCTGAATATACAGAGAGTGACGGTGTGGTCATTGTTTTATCTTAAACTAAATGTGTAAATTACCTGAATAGTAACTGAATATTGCCACTAACTGAATATCTTCTGGCCTAATCTTGCTCCTCCCCTAACATGCCCCGCAAGTATGCAGATATTATCTTGCCATTTGCAATTTAAACAGCCTGATAGTATGGGGTATGTTTACTAAACGGCGGTAGCAGATTCCATGCAATATCAGAGCCGCGGCCCATTGAATTCAATGGGGTCGCAGCTCCGATATTGCACGGAAGCTGCTACCACCATTTAATAAACATACCCCTGTGTGTATATTTTTTAAAAATGCATGACTAGACTTATTATGGATTTGCCAGTGAATGCCTAATTTATTTATTTATTTAACAGTTTTTATATACCGTCTTTCTTTGATTCAAGACGGTTTACAGTGAATATGAAATGGAACTTTTTAACATAAGTATATTTGGTTCTAACAGGAACTTTATAAATAAAGGCATATGGTTCAATCAATTAACTATTTACATATATACAAATTATTAGGAGGTAGGGAAGAGAGGGAGCAAGGAGAATTAAGGAAGAGGGTTAGGGTGGCTGAGATAAGTGTTCTTGGAAGAGGTTGGTTTTGAGTCTCTTCTGGAATTCAGCATGGTCGGAGCAGTTCCGAAATTCACTTGGGAGTTCATTCCATAACGAAGGGGCATAAAGTGAGAAGGCTCTATTGCAGATAGTTTGCTTGACAGGTTTCCTTAGTGTTGGTATGTTTAGGAGGTTTTTAGTATTAGAGCGGCGTGATCTTGTATTGTTGGGATTGGATAGAAGCAATGAAAGGCATGGGGCTGATTCGTTGAGCATGGTTTTGTCTATGAGGGTGATGGCTTTGAATTTTATTCTGGATAGTATGGGGAGCCAATGGAGATCATAGAGGATTGGAGTTATGTGTGTACGTCTAGAGTTATTTGTGATTAGCCAGGCTATTATGTTCTGGGCCATTTGGACGGGGATGTATGCTGCTTTTGGGAAGGCCATGGTAGATGATATTACAGAAGTCAAGGGTAGGTGTGGTGAGGACTTGGCAGACAGTACAAAGAGAATCAGGGTTTAAGAGCGGTTGGAAGTTTCTAAGAGTTCGTAGTTTGGCATAGATTGAGTTCGAGGTTCTTCTTATCTGTTCAAGGAATGTGAGATTCTGGTCAAGAATTAGACCTAGGTATTTGATTAGATTTTTTTATGGGGAGGGTGAGATCACCATGTGTGAGATTTGATGGTGGGGTATAAGAGGTGTTGGTGAATATTTGGATAGCTTCTGTTTTTGATTGGTTAACTAATAGATTGTGCTGAATGAGACAATTCCTTAAGTTTGTAAGGCATTTGCTTATACTCGTGAAGTCGGGGTTTGCTATGTTGAAAGTGCAGAAGAACATTATGTCATCCGCGTATAATTTGATAATGGATTCCATGGTTTTGGAAAATCTTGCATATGGGTTGTAGGAAGATGTTAAACAAGAGGGTGGATAAACTAGATCCTTGAGTAACTCCCTGTTTTAGTATGAATGGTTGGGAAGTGCTGTTACCTATGCAAACCTGTTGTGTTCTGTTTTCTAGGTATGAGCAGAACCAATTCAGAGTTGTGTCTCTGAGCCCAATTTCATGGAGTTTATCTAAGAGTTGGTGGTGGGGAAGTGAGTCAAAGGCTGAGGATATATCACAAAATATGAGTAAACATCCTTGAGAGGGATTCTGGGTGTATAAGGTCAGAGTGTCTAAGAGTGATGTTATGAGGGTTTCAACTCTGTGGTTCTTTTTGAAACCTTGTTGGAATGGGTCTAGGGGGGAATAATCATCCATGAAATTCTGGAGTTGCGTTTGTACTATTTTTTTGGTTATCTTTGTGAGGAAGGGGATGCTTGAGATGGGTCTGTATGAGGTAGGAGATAAGGGGTCTGTTTTCGATCCTTTAAGGATGGGGCGGATTGAGGCACATTTTAGGGGAGCTGGCACAGAGCCAGTTTGGAGGGAGGTTTGAACTATGTGATGTATGTATGTGCTGATGGAGCTTTTTGTGGTCTTTATCCATGGGACGGGACATGGTTCTAGGGCAGAAGTGGAAGCATTGAGGTCTTTGTCTTAGTTATGTTCTTTACATGGGAGGGGAGTCTCTTAGGGCATAATTATTCATTCATATGGTACACTCACGCACTTGTCAATAAAATTCTTCCAACAACAGATGCCGAGTAGAAGTAGGGTGTTTCATTATACAATTCAACATACAGAAAAGTTCTATTCAAATTTGAGTCTCACATCAGTGACAATACCACTAATTCCCTCCACTGTTATTGTGTGCCATCACAATATCAAGAACTCAAATTGTACCAACCCTACCTATGGAAAATCAGCACTGGAAATATTTTAGAACCTCAGTAACCTCCATTTGGAAGAAGAGAACAAGCTGAACTACTACAGATTCCTAGAGGACATACATGTTTTAAAAAATCCCTTATTTCTGCTGCACATGGAAAACATAGACCATCACGAATTAAAGAATTAAAAACTACAAAATTTGAAACAAATATGTAGACAAAAATTGAAATGGAAAGCTCCCAAAAAATGACACCAAGATGTGAAACAAAGAAGAAAGAGAAACAACTGCATTTCTTCCTGTAATGAACTATAAGAAATGCACATTGTCAAAACTGACATATTTCATTCTCTAAAAACTGATACTCTTTTACCTTTCTCGTTTTGAGCATTTTATTTTTTCAGTTAACTTGGCCCCAGTCTCTCTTCTACTTCCTCATGTTGGTTTTCTTCTAAGTTCTTTTCCAGGATCCCATTTCCATTTTCTGTTTCTTCACACTCCCTGTCTTCGTCCTTTCATTTGCTGCATCTCTCTCTAACATTGATCCTTATATTTCTCTCAATTGCCTTTTTACCTAACTATAGAAGAATGAAATGAAGCCTTCTCCTTCTTTTAGTTGTCCATCTTCCTCTTTTCACCATTCACCTACTTACCAGCATTCCATTACCTAACTCTATTTCACTAGTCTTTCCATTCCACATCTGTCTTATTCCTTTGTTTTATTTTATTTATTTATTTAATAGGTTTTTTATATCACTTTAGTCAAAGCAGTTTAAATTGTAACTTAAACTTAGTAATGTACATTAAACAGCGACATTGATAACTTGGATTTTTCAAAGGCAGTGGAGGTTTACGTGACTTGCCCAAGGCCACAAGAAGTGCTAGTGGGAATCAAAAGCTGGTCTCTTGGTTCCTAAGCCAGTGCTTTAGCCATTAGTCTATTCCTCTACTTTGCCAGCATCCCATCCTCTCTTATTTCTCCCACTTTCTAGCCCACCATTTCCTCCCTCCATATTCATCTCCTCTTCAGCCTTATTTACCACCTGCTTCTCATTCTTTAATCAATACCAGCTCATTCCATAGCACTCATCCTCTTTTCCCCTCCAGGCCCTTTCTTACGTCTTACCCTCATCCAGGTTTCCATTTCCCTTTCCACTTTCACTTCTTCCATTTATACCTCTTTCACCTTTCACTTCTTCCATTTATCCCTCTTTCACCTCCTTCAAAGAAGACTTGTCCCTTCCTGTGCTTGTTGTCCACTCCATAATATTCTGCTCTTTTCAACTGCCTCCCAACCACTCGAGGCCCTTCAAACGTTCTCCCCTCCCCATATTTCTGCCTTTGATCACACAGCCCTACCCATACTCCTCACCCAATCACCTTGGCCCCACCGTCTTCCTAATCTCTGGTCAATTTCTTAGCTCCCCCCCCAAGAAATTCCAAGTCCCTACTCACAATCCCACCCAAGCTTAGTCCCTATTTAAACTCCCAATACCCAGCCTATCATAGAGTCTTTCTTCTGTTTTCTCACCCAATTTTAGAGTCTCCACCTGTCAGAGTCCCTGCTTTCCCACATCCCATGTCCCAATTACCTCTCATCCTGCCTCCTAATCCCCTTCCCCAGCATCCACCCATTTGCTTTCTTCTACTATATTCATTAACTTTGTCTTTCCTCCTTTTTACCACAACATACGCCCTTATACCCCCTCCCTCTGTACTCTTCTCCTGGTTGACTTTGCTTCTTTCCCATTCCTCACAATATGTCATCCTCTCCCTTTTCACTCCCCCAGCATATCCCTTGTTCCCCACCCCAATCCTAGCATTTGCTAGCATTATCCCCCTTTCAATACCAGAACCCCAGCACTAGAATTAGCTCCCTTCCAGTCCCAGATCCCTAACATCAGTCCCCTTCCATTCTCAGCACTTTCCTAGTCCTATCCCCCCAGCCCTAGTATCAGCCCATTTCTAGGCCCCACAGCCTCCTCCCTCATGCCCAGTATCACCCATTTCGAGCCCCAAATCCCCTGCCCCAATATCAGCCCATTTTCAGTACCAGCCCCAGTATCAGGTCATTGCCATTATCAATCATCCCCCAGCCCCTGTATCAGCCCATTTCTGGTCTCCCATCCCCAGCTTCAGCCCATTGTCAGTCCCAATTCCCCCCAATGGACAGTATCATCCCATTTCCAGCCCCTCACAGCCCCATTATCAGCCCACTGTCAGCCCCAGCCCCCTCCCCCAGGCCCATTATCAGCCCATTTCCATTCCCGTCCCAGTATCTGCCCATTTCCAGCCCCCCCAGCCAAATCCCAGACACCCCCATCCCCTCCCTGCCTTTGTTCCCATAGCTATATAAACAATACTGTCACAGGAGCAAAAGCAAATGCTCCTGTGGCTGTATTGAGCAATAATATATCCAAGGGAGCAAAAGCAAATGCTCTCGTGACTGTGTTAATGCTTAACACAGCCTCGGCTGGGGAGGCAGAGGGCAGGCTGGAAGTGAGCTAGTGAGGAGGGCTTCCTGTGCCCCTACTGTGGTGTGTTCTGAGCCAGTGCCTCACTGGCTCACCTCTTAAGCTGGCCCTGCTCATTCCAGCTTTTTCAAGCTCCACGTCTCTGGAATGCCTGTGCATATAGAGAGTAATTGTATAAGGGTTGGATAGATTTATGCATATTTGAACACACCTACTTTGCGCATATTTTATAAAGTAAGCTGTATAAGTATTTTGCTTTACAAAATAGAGGCATAATAGGTAAAAAATGTGTGTTAAACCAGATGCAAGCACTTATGCCATCTGTACCACTGCTGTAAATGCCCATGCCTAGATTTTGCAAAAATGCGCATTAATTTTTATAATTGTAAATTTATGCTCTGCCTATGCTCCATGCAGACTCTGCCCCTACTCCGCCCCTGTGCATGCCCACAGTGAAAGTACACACCATCGGTCCGATGCGCCTACTTTCAGAATAGCAGGTGACTACATTGCAGACGGAAGTGGTCATTGTTAACCACTAAAATACCATGATTTACACATACATACATATGCGGAAATGTAAGCATGCCTTATTAAATTGCCCCCATTCTGTGTAAAAGTATGCGCAATATATACTGCTGGACAATTTTATGAACACCTTCTTCTGCACATAAAAGATGTGTTCTATACAAAAAAGGCAATGATTTCCTATTAGCTTTATACATCTTGGTTGTTGCAGGTTTTATTTTTCTTTTTTTTAATGCCTAACAGTTCCCTCTTTTGAGCTTTCAGTGCAAATACTGCTGTTAACTGTTTAGATTTCAAATCAGTACTGCATCCGCTGGGGTCATGCTGCAACAGGTAACGTACAGCTGTTGCCCATACTGAGCATTGCCAAGCTGTTGCCCATACTGTAAACGTGCGATACCTACAAAACATTAGCACAGTTTAGCAAATATGCCTTATAGTGTTGAAGAAGCTGCTGTTTGGAAATGTGGAAAAAAGCAAGTGAACTAGTTACCTTTAAGATATCATTTAAAATTGCATTTAAGATTTGAAGTACACACCAATTTAAGTACTAGACTGTAAATTATTAGCAGGTTTATTTTGTGGTTGCAGTTATGTTGGTGGTATATTTTTTTTCACTCTTAGCACAGAACATCTTGTTTTACAGCTATCTTTGTCAAACTGTTGGGGAGGGGGGGTTTGCGCATGCTATAATTTTTTTATCCATCATTTTCATTCAGTAAAAGTTTATCCATTTCAGCTATGTATTTTACTTGCAAATTAGCTCAACATAATTTACATTACGTAAAACTTATCTTTAGTCATTGTGATAACTCTGTTCTGTAGGAGCTGAGCGCTTTGCATGTTTTCAGGAAGAAAATGCATATGCAAATAAGAGGAGCAGAGCAAATCTTCTGACTTTGACTCATGCTGTGAAGACCAATTTCATATGAGTAATAAATTTTAGCTACATGTAATAGGGCAGAGTTTCATTGTGTTGAATTTTATAGTCAGTACTATTTGCATTTTAACTCCCATACTGCCTATCAAGCTAATCTTCTGCTGTCAGACACCAATAAATGTATAACTCTGACTAAAATGTGCAGCATTTTGATGCCCACTGACAAGGTGTTGAGTCTTGCAACTTTCTGTATGATAGCATTATAAAATGACCCCCAAAAAACCCCTGTTTGTTAATGTTAATAGCGCTTCATAATAAGGCATCTATATATTGAGTGGCATCATAAAACAGACATTGACAGTGACCTACACTGATATATCAAATGTTTTTAGATAGTAGCCTTTCCATGGGTGTTTACAAGAATTTATATGCAAGTATAACAAGTTTCTGCCCCTGGAAACTTACCATCTAAATCAACCCACTCCTCAGGGACACACCTAGCCGGTCAGATTTTGAGGCTAACCACAATGAATATGCATGAGAGATTTGAATATTATGGAGGCAATGCATGCAAATGTGTCTCATGCATATTCATTGTGGTTATCCTGAAAACCTGACTGACCAGGTGTGTCCCAATGACCGAGTTAAGAACCACTGATCTAAATGGATACCTGCATTTGAACCCAGCTCTCCTTGTTTTTCGTCCATTGTTCTGTGCAGTAGGTCATCCTCATCTTTTAACTGTGCTTTGAAATTAATTCATACTGGTATGTGCATTGCGAGCAGTAAATGGCAATTACATTGCAGTCTCTTCCAGTGGAATTCATTTCAGGGTCCTTTTACAAAAATCTAGTAAGGCTTTGTGCTTACCTAGTGTTGGGAGCAAAGTCTAATGCATGGCAAGTGCAAAAGCTTTGTATTAACTGCCAGGGGCGGCCCAACATGTCCCCCTGCACTTACTGCGCATTAAGGTCATTTACAATTACGATGGGCTTTGCTCTAATTGCTACATTGACACGGTGCAGTATCGTGTGCTAACTACAAGGTGCAGACCACAACTACTCTCTGCCCATCACCTGCCCATTCCATGTCCTGTTGCATGAGGAGCAATTAGCATGTGGTAACTGTCATGCCAGTGCAACAAATTACTACAGCCCCATGGTAGCATTTACTGCAGTACATGTTAACTGCTTAGCAAAAGGCTCCCTTCATCATCAAAATGATCAGTCCACACGTTTGTACGATTTCTGATAAGCAGTGCTCCAAGTGACCACACGACACCGAGAACTTTGAAATAAGATAGAGGAGAAGGAGACCACTCCTGTTAGAAATCAAGGAAGCTAACAAAAGTTACAGCACAGTAATAATAATGGGTGATTTCAATTACCCCAGTATCGACTGGGTCAGTGTCACGGCAGGACATGCTAGGGAGATAAAGTTCCTAGATGAAATAAATGACTGATCTTGGAGCAGCTGGTTCATGAACCGACCAGAGGGGAAGCCATACTGAACCTAGTCCTTAGTGGAACACAAGATCTGGTGCAAGAGATAAGGGTGTTGGGGCCACTTGGCAATAGTGATCATAGAATTTTTTTATTTTTTTTTTATTTATGCAGCTGCTAGCCTTTATCAGTGCTAGGCGTGTAGAATCCTCTATTCTTTCTCCTTAAGGGTGCTCAGCTATGTATTAGTTTGAGCTGTTGTGCTGCCTGTTTCTTTTCATATTTGGTATATATATTATATTTTTTATGAAACGATCCCCTTCTTTACGTGGGCTAGAGTGGTTGGACATACTTATGTTTTTTTTGTTACGAATGTATAACAATTTTCTTCATTTGCATTTTCTGTGTCAACCTGTTTCTTTCAAGAGAGTGCTTTGTTGGCTTTCTTGTTGTATTTGTAAAAAATTGCATAAATAAAAAAAAAAAAAAAAATAGTGATCATAGCATGATCGCATTTGATTTAATTAGTGGAGGAGGGATGGTAAGGAAATCCACAGAACTACCTTTTAACTTTCGAAAAGGAGACTATGATAAAATGAGGAAAATAGTTAAGAAAAAACTAAAAGGAGCAGTTGCAAAGGTTAAAGACTTACATCAAGCTTGTGTGTTGTTGAAAAATACTATCTTGGAAGCCCAGACCAGCTGTATTCCACGCTTTAAGAAAAGTGGAAGGAAGTCCAAAAAACTGCCAACATGGTTTAAAGGTGAGGTCAGAGAGGCTGTTGTTGCCAAAAAAGCATCTTTCAGGAAATGAAAGATGCTTTTTTGGCAACAACAGGAGGGAGGAGTGGATCAGTGGTTGGGACAAGTTACCTCACACCGGAAGGCTGGGGGTTCAGTTCCCACATGGGGACAAGCAACTTCAGGCCAGAGGGACTGGGGTCTCTAGTCCCATGGCCACTCCTTGTGGCCTTAGGCAAGCCACTTAACCCTCCATTGCCTCAGGTACACTTAGATTGTGACAAGGGAATAAAAAGTACCTGTTAGCATACATGTAAACCGCACTGATTCTAAATAGCGTGGTATAAAAAAAAAAATAAATAAATAAAATAAATAAATGTAAAAAGTGCCAAATGACGAAAACTGGAAACAGCACAAGCACTGGCAAGTTAAATGCAAGGCATTGATAAGGCAGGCAAAGGAAGAATTTGAGAAAAAGCTTGCTGCGGAAGCAAAAACGTATAATAAAGGTTTTTCAAGTACATTCATAGCAAAATCCTGTGAGAGAGTCAGTTGGTCCATTAGATGATAGAGGGGTTAAAGGGGCACTAAGAGGCGACAAGGCGACAGCGGAGAGACTGAATAAATTCTATGCTTCGGTCTTTACTGAGGAAGATGTAGGGATGTTACCCATGACTGATGTGGTATTTAAAGGTGCGGAAGAATTGAAGGAAATATCAATACATCAGGAAGATGTATTACAACTATTTGATAAACTGAAGAGTAGCAAATCACCTGGACCAGATGATATACATCCAAGGGTGTTGAAAGAACTGAAATATGAGATTGCAGACCTGCTATTAGTAATCTGTGAACTATAATTAAAATCATCTGTAATACCTGAAGATTGGAGGATGGCGAACGTAACGCCAATTTTTAAAAAGGGTTCCAGGGGTGATCCGGGAAACTACAGACCAGTGAGCCTGACGTCAGTACCGTAAAAATGGTAGAAACCATCATAAAGAACAGAATCACTGAACATATAGATAGTTATGGCTTAATGGGAGACAGCCAACATGGCTTTAGACAAGGAAGATCTTGTCTTACTAATCTGTTATGTTTTTTTGAAGGTGTGAATAAACAGGTAGACAAAGGTGAGTCGGTTCATATAGTATATTAGGACTTTCAGAAAGCCTTTGACAAGGTCCCTCATCAGAGACGTTTGGCAAAACTAAAGAGTCATGGGATAGGAGGCAGTGTATTATTGTGGATCAGGAACTGGTTAAAAGATAGAAAGCAGAGGGTAGGGCTAAATGGGCAATTTTCCCAATGGAGAAAGGTGAATAGTGGTGTCCCCCAGGGATCTGTGTTGGGTCTGCTGCTTTTTGACATATTCATAGATGACCTGGAAAATGGAATAACAAGTGAGGTTATCAAATTTTCAGATGACACAAAACTATTTAAAGTTGTTAATGAGGGGCGGGGGAGAGAGGGAGAGAGAGAGAGAGAGAAAGGGAATATGCTGGATGGAGGAACAGGAGAAAAGAGAAAGGAGTTTACCCCTGAAAGGAAGCTTAGAGAAAGGAGTTTACCCCAAAAAGGAGTTTACCCCTGAAAGGAAGCTTAGAGAGTCTTGCTTTAGAAGAAGCATCTGCAGCCCAGTTACGCAACCATAAATATCTTCTAGCTGCCACAAAAAAGACCATACTCTTTGATAAACCTCTAATAAGGTCATAATGAATGTCAGCTAAATAAGCCGCTCCAGTCTCTAATCTAGACGCTTTTAGTTAATTTCATTTTAAGCTTTTTACTGACTCTGTTACTTAAAAAAAAAAAAGAGAAAAGAGACAGCATTCTAATAATTGAATTTATTCACAGTAGTGTCTTTTGAAACTAGATTAGAGTAATGCCTTCTAAGCCACAGTGTTTGGTTTGTGGCTCTAGAAGAGGAACATTATTTGACTTGGGGGTCTGTAAATCCTGTGTTCAGGAAACTGAAGATGTGCAGCAGGGTTTGGAATCTAGGGCTGAGGGGGCTAGACTTGCTTCCTTATCTTTAGGGGACACTAATTCTCCTCTGCAGCTCTTCCCAGAGCCTGTTGCAGGGCCTTCTTCTGTTCCAGATGTGCCGCAAGAGCCTTCAATTTTTTAATCTGATTTGGTATCATTGTTTTCACAGGAGTTTTTGTCTCTGCTTCAGCAGACCTTTGGAAATGGTCATAAAATCTCCCTTCCCTCTGTGGTAGCTGATCTTGGGAAGAAGCTGTCGGTTATTCCTTTAGAGATTGTTGAAGGTTCTATTCCTGTCAAAAAGGTTAAAACAGGAAAGGATCTACAGGAGCATTCTATAACCTCTGATGAGATTCACTCGGATCTTTTGGATCCAGATTTGGATGTTGAGGATGAATTAGAAGAGGGAGAACTTACAGATCAGGAGGATCAGTCCAGAGTAGTTCGTGTTTTTCGTCGAGAAGAGTTACCTGCATTGATTATGGAAACTCTTAAAGCACTTAATATGCCAATGTCAGGACCAGAGGAGGACTCTGCTTTGGAGGATCCTTTGTTGCAGGCATTTAGGAAGACGCAAAGGGCTTTTCCCGTTCACAGAGTGGTAAAGGACATGATTCAACAAGAGTGGGATAGGCCTGAAGCTGGGCTTAAGGGGTCCAGGGTCATGGCCCGTTTATATCCTCTACTGGATCAGGATCGGGAGTTGTTTAAATCTCCGAAAGTGAATGCGGCGGTATCAGCAGTTACTAAAAAGACTACAATTCCGGTGGAAGGTGGTGCCGCTCTTAAGGATAGCCATGATAGGAAGTTAGATACTTTATTAAAACAGTATTTGATGTTAGTGTTCTATCTATTCAGGCTTCGATTTGTGGAGCATGGGTAGCCAGAGCATGTCTTCGTTGGTCTCAGCGGGTACATGGAGAAAATGTGGAAGACTCTGCAACAGAAGCGTCTAGATTAGAGACTGGAGCGGCTTATTTAGCTGACATTCATTATGACCTTATTAGAGGTTTATCAAAGAGTATGGTCTCTTTTGTGGCAGCTAGAAGATATTTATGGTTGCGTAACTGGGCTGCAGATGCTTCTTCTAAAGCAAGACTCTCTAAGCTTCCTTTCAGGGGTAAACTCCTTTTTGGGGTAAACTCCTTTCTCTAAGCTTCCTTTCAGGGGTAAACTCCTTTCTCTTTTCTCCTGTTCCTCCATCCAGCATATTCCCTTTCTCTCTCTCTCTCTCTCCCTCTCTCCCCCGCCCCTCATTGAAGCTCCCCCTTTACTTTACCTTTGCCAATGCTCCATTTTCCATGTCCAACCCAGGGATCCTCGGAACTAATTGCAGCAGCCCAGAACCAGCAAAAATAAAAGCAAGTGCCGGACCTCCGAGCCCATGTGTTCCAAGACCTTATGTTCCTGTTCTTTCTGACACAAATTTCCTGTTTCTGAGGGGTATGAACATGGCAGGTTTTGAGTGCATGGATGGCCTCAAATTTCTTATACTTGTGTTTTTTCTTCACCTACTAGACAGCTGTTGTTCCACTGCCCTCCTTCCATCTCAAGCTAAATTCTGCCCCCCTCCTGTCCCCACACTTCTGGGCAGAATTCAGCCTCTATTGTAGTGGAGTCAGAGATAAGATTAGTGATCACAGTGGGGCCGAATGAGAGGCTAACAGCAATGGAAGAGAATATGTGCATATGTTTGTTTTGAACATCTAATAGCCATTTTTGTGTGGGAGGAGAAGGAAGCTGGGAGCGTTATCCCCATCCCCATCCACATCCCTAGCTAATAGCCATAGAACTTGATCACTTGAAGGATATCACACATTGCCCAAGCAAATTTTTGTTTTCTCATTGGTTTTCCATCCCAACTAGGTGAGCATAGAAGATCCCATACTTAATCTTCTGTGTCTAGTTTCTATCACCTCTACTGAGAGGTTACTTCAGGCATCCACCACTTGCCAGGAAATTAGCATTTCCTCTGCGCCCTTTCTCCATTTTCATTGATATCCCTTTTCTGTGGAAAGTGTCATCTTTCTATGATTGATTGAAGCCTAGTAAATGCAGCAGCGCAGTCCTAACCGCCTGACTGGGTAGACAGATGGGCTACTTTGGGCTTTATCTATGGTTATTTATTATGGGGGCCATTCTGGAAGCTCTATTCATGATTTGCATGTCTGAAAACACCCATTCAGACATGCCAATCACATCCACATCCCAAGAACCATTTTATGAAGCACCAAATTTGCACATGTCCGGCTCAATCATGCCTATGCTGTATGAAGGGTGTGATGGAAGCATATGTAGGGCAGGGATTAAAAGATCCAAGTATATCTCTAATTTCAGAACAGTGCCGCATGTTTGGAGCTGCCAGTGGAAACGTCCATATCTATACCTGCCCCATAGTTGAATCAGAATTTAAAAATTGCACATTTTGGCCAGCTTTCAACAGCAGGGATAATAGGGGAATCACTCTTGTTGCCAAAATCATTCTTCCCCATCTTAGAAGGATAGCAAGTGAAGAGAATTACCGTTTTGAATACTGCCATGGTGGTGTACGTCTCTGTTTTTAAAATAGCAAGCCAGGACATGTATGGGGTGACATACACACATGTGTTCTGAAATTACATCATGGACTCATCTCATCCCGGCGATATTCCTATTTCATACATTCAGGTTTCCAGAATCGGCCATCTCCTTGCACATGTTTGGGCCCGCACTCTGCACGTCACCATTTTCTTTTTGCACTTGCAGAAGCGTTTATCTTTAGGGACGGTGACTGGTCTGTTTTAGAATATATTTACATATGTCCACTGCTGCCCTTCTCATGGATTTCTGGACGTTTTGAATTGGACGTCCCAGGGGCACTTAAACAGCCTTTCTAAAAGGTGCATTCACGTGACTTAGAAGCTGCTCAGCATAGATAAAACAGAGCCGCAAAATGAGCAAAAGACTATGAAAAAAGAGGCCTGTTCTAAATGTTGCTACATGTATAAAAATGGAAATAAACTGATTTTCCCCCGTAGAAAGAGACTGCGGGTAACAGCACAGTCCTTCCTTCCTTCAAGTTAAAGGAAATGCTTTCCTAAGTGATGCTTATCTTTAACGGTGGCCTAAGTCAGGGTTTTATTGATGTTTTGTCTTAAGTGCAGTACAAATGTTAGTTTCAAAAAGAGCCTCAACTAGGGTTGCCAACTGGCTCCAGATGCGCCCGACAGGCTCGATCCAGTCCTGGGTTTACCCCATTGCATGCAGGGACATGTAGTCTTGCTTTTCTTATGGAATGCAATGGAAAAATCAGAACTACATGTCCCTGCATGCAGTGGGGTAAACCTAGGACTGGATCAAATGTGTCGGGCGCATCTGGAGCCAGTTGGCAACCCTAGCCTCAGCTCATCTGACTACCTGGGAGTTCATGCTCCCTATCTCCCTTCGGCATTGCAGGACCTGTTAGCCCTGTTTTGACATCATTGCTAACATTGGCAAACCTAAGGAATTAGATTCCTTCTCAGCAGAACTCTTCCACCTCATTACATGAACAGTTTCCATTATGTTTTACTATTAAGGGTAATTTTATAAAATATTTTCTATGTTTGAAGGATACTTCCCTCGCTATACATATACACATGTATACTACCCTTGCATCACGCTATACCATTACACAGACACACACACTCACAGATACACTGTCAAGATGGATGCAAATGGATCTATAAGATGCCTCATACAGGCCCAAATCCACTGCTGTGTTAATGAGACAGTGTCTTCACAACCAGTCCACCACAGACATAAATGAAGAAAGGGGAACGTGTCGTTTTGTCACACTGTAGATATTAAATTTTCAACTTGTTTAAATGTCTTAGAGAACGTTTTGTCCTGATATCTAATAGCAGGGAATTCCAGAGGATAAAGACCTGATGGAGTGGAGGAGTAGCCTAGTGGTTAGAGCACCTGCCTAGTCCCCAGAAATCAAGGGTTTGATTCCCACTGGCACTCCTTGTGACCTTGGGCAAGTCACTTTACCTTCCACTGCCTGAGAATAAAAGGCCTGGCAATTTACTTCTGGTGATACATTGCCAAGAAAACCCAGAGGCAGCTGAGTCAGGACTGACTTGGTGGCACTAAAAAAAAAAAAGGACTCAATGAGCAAATGCTAATTCCCTTGTCTACTACTACTATTCAGCATTTATGCAGCGCTGCACATTTAGCCTACAAGAAGTGGCTAACATACAAGAGATAGTCCCTGCCCATCAGAGTCATGCTCATCGGAGCTTACAATCTAGTTAGAGCAGTACAGAGCATTAGTCAGTTCAGCGGAAGATACGGTTTGGTACAGCTTGGTCTAAAGTTTGGTCATAAACGTTAATAGGGGTTAGGGTAGGATGAGGATGGAAGTCAGGATCTTAATGCAACGGTGAAGAGGTGGGTCTTCAACCTGGATTTGAAGAGGGCCAGGGAGGGTGCCTGGTGCACAGATGCAGGAAGGCTGTTCCAGGCATGTGGCGCAGCAAGGTGAAAGGAGCGGAGTCAGGAGTTTGCGGTGCGGGTGAAAGGCATTGAAAAAAGCGATTTGTTAGTGGAGCGCAAATTTTGAGAGGGGACGTAGGGAGAGATATGAGGTATTGAGGAGCCATAGAGTGAATGCATTTATAGGTTAGCAGGAGAAGTTTGAATTGGATGTGGAGTTGGACAGGGAGCCACTGAAGTGACTTGAGGAGAGGAGTAATGTGGGCATGGCGAGGCTGGCAGAGGATTAGTCAAGCAGCGTGATTTTGTATAGATTGAAGGGGAAGGAGGTGGCTCATGGGGAGACCAGCGAGGAGTAGGTTGCAGTAATCAAGGCGAGAGAAGATTAGGGAGTGGATAAGCCATGGGAAGAGATAAGTGCGCCAAGGCCTTGGGTATAGAGAGAGAAAATGAGGGGGCCCAAGACAGATCCCTGGGGTACACCTACATGGAGGGGGGTAGGGGAGGAGGAGAAGCCGCCAGAGCATACACTGAATGAGCGATGGGAAAGGTAGGAGGAGAACCAGGATAGTACAGAGTCCTTGAAGCCAAGCGAGGAGAGGGTGGTGAGGAGAAGGTCGAGGTCAAAGGCAGCAGAAAGGTCAAGAAGGATGAGGATAGAATAGAGGCCCTTAGATTTAGCCAGGAACAGGTCATTGGTGACTTTTGTGAATGTCGTTTCAGTGGAGTGTAGGGGACGGAAGCATGATTGTAGTGGGTCCAGCAGGGCCTGGGAGGTGAGGAAGTCGAGGCAGCGACGGTGGACTGCTCGTTCTAATAGTTTGGATATGAAGGGAAGGAGGGAGATGGGTCGATAGTTAGAAGGGCATGTGGGATCAAGTGAGGGTTTCTTGAGGAGGGTGTGACAACAGCATGTTTGAAGTCAGCGGGGACAGTTGCAGTGGAGAGTGAAAGGTTGAGGATATGAGTGATAGAGGGGACAATGGTGAGGGAGATGGAACGTAGGAGACGGGTAGGGTCTGACGAAGAGGTGGTGGGTTTGAAGGAGGAAAGAAGAAGTGCAGTTTATTCTTCAGAGATCGGGGGAAGGAGGAGAGGGTGGCAGGGGGAGTATGGATGAGGGAGGAGAAATGGGGGGAGGGGAGGTAGATGAGGGGGTAGGGAATTGGAGGGTAATTTTGAGGATTATGTCATGGAAGTAGTCTGCTAGGGTTTGGGCAGAGAGGGAGGGCGGGATCGGGGGCGGGGGGACCTTGAGGAGATAATTTTATTTTATTTTATTTATTTTTATTTAACTGTATTTATATCCCGCTTTTCACCGGGTCAAAGCGGTGGAACATATAACAAGGGGGGGGATCAATAGTGGGGGGGGGGCCCATCACTGGGGACTCAACATTGATGATTTTGGGATGAACATAGAGACTGACAGGATAGCACAGTTACTGGTCTGGGTTCTTGAAGGGAAATAGGGGGGGATTCCTATTCAGAGATGTTCTTGGAATAGGACAATTTTTAGCTGCTTTTTGAATGATGGGAGATCACCGTTGTTCCTGATGTGGTTTGGTAGAGAGTTCCAGAGGCATGGGGCATAGAGTTCAAAGGCTCTGTTGCAGGTCCGTTGTGTTGCCTTGGTCCTTTTGTGGGGGACGGCAATGGAGCTGTTGGAGGATTGTCTGGTTGTTCTGCTGTGGTTTGGGCGAGGCAGTAAGGTGCGGAGTGGGGTGCCTTGTGTTTGGTGGATGGTTTTGTGGGGAGTAGAAGAGCTTTGTACTTGATTCTTGCTTCGATGGGGAGAATATGAAGGTCTCTCAGAATTGGGGTGATGTGGTCCCGTTTCTTTGCATTGTGAATTATTCTCACTGTGGTGTTTAGGGCAGTTCGAAGGGGATTGGTTTGTGTGGCAGGTAGGCCATGGTAGATTATGTTGCAGTAGTCCAGATGAGGGAGTGTCAGAGCTTGCATTACTGTCCTGAAGTCCTGCGGTTCAAGGAGAGGACAGAGACGTTGTACCGTTTTTGCCTTGTGGAATACAGGCAATTGTTTTTGCCTTGTGGAATACAGAATTGAGGGTGTTAAAGAGATGGCGAGGATCAGAGGCAAGGGAATTAGTCAGATGAATGTAGTAGTTTTGTCTGGCATGTATATATGTATGTATATATAGTAGTTTTGTCTGGCATGTATATATGCATGTATATATAGTTTCAAATGTTATGCACTGCCTTACGTTGTTTAAAAATTACACTTTGTTAGATAATTGTTACTCACTCTGTTTCAACTGAAATATTCTACTTAGTTTTCTCTCTGCTTTGTTTAAGTTATGATGTTCTATGTAAAAAGTTAAAATGTTCTATGTAAAACAAACCTCGCTTTGTCAACTGTTGTTAATTGTACACCGCAACTGATCGCTGGAAGATGCGGTATATAAATGAGTGTTAAATAAATAAAATAAAATAAAATAAAATAAAGTGCTAAGGCTGACTGGAAGGAGCCAAGCATGAATTTGAAGTGTAGAAGGTCTTCAGGGGAGTGGGATTTGGACCAGGCTCGTTCGGCAGAATGGGCACAGATGCGTAGGTAATGGATTGTGGGTGAGAGCCAAGGTTGGGGAGTAGATTGTTTTACAGGACGTGAGGTGGGAGGGGCAAGAGTGTCAAGGGCTGAGGACAGTGTAGCATTGTATGAGGATAATGCTTCGTCGATGGACTCAGAGTATAACATGGAGGAAAGAGATGGAGAAATGGTGGAAGAGAGTCAGGGGATTAATATTATGAAGGTTTCTAAATAGGTCGGAGGAGACAGGACAAAGTTGGGATGGTGGGAGCTGAAGAGTAAAAGTTAGTAGGTGATGGTCAGATGAGGGAAGGATTGATTTGTGGAAGTTTGAAGGAGAGGAATTTGAGAAGAGTATTAGGTCAAGGCAGCGGCCATGTAGGTGTGTGGGTGCAGTGGAGCAAAGTTGGAGGTCAAACGAGGAGGTAAGAGCGAGGAACTTTGAGGCATGGGTTTCGGAGGGGTTGTCGATGTGAATGTTGAAATCGTCAAGAATAAGAGTGGGGGAGGAGGGATCCATAAAGGCAAAAAGCCAGGAGTCGAAGTCGGTGAGGAAGGTTGATTTGGGGCTGTCGGGTGGGTGATAAATAACAGCTACATAGACAAGTTTAAATGTGCAAGCAGAAGGAACAGTCAGAAGATGCATCTTTGATGATCTTAATTGTCTTGGAGCATTTGGGATAAAGCATGAGAATACATAATATGGGTGCTCAGTGTAAAACATACAATGAGCAAGTAAGACAAGGGTGGCCAACTCAGGTCCTAGTGTACCAGAATCCAGCCTGGTTTCAGGATGTTCCTAATGAATATTCATGAGATATTTGCATGTAATGGGAGGTAGTGGATGCAAATATACCTCATGAATTTTCCTTAGTGACATTCTGAAAACTAGACTGGATTGTGGTGCACTAGGACTGGTATTGTCCATTTCTGAAGTAAGCGGATCTTGAACCTCATCCTACTCATTACTGGCAGTCAGTGTTATTCAATTAAGAGAGGCATTAACTTGACCTGATCTTTTCACATTATAAATAAGATTAATGGCCGTGTTTTGAAGTAATTGAAGACGCTTAATGCTATCCTGAAGGATTTCAGTCAATAATGAGTTGCAGCAATGCACATTAAATGAATTTTGCACACATCTAATTCTTTTCAAGGCACATTAATGAACCAAATGTATGGTAATGAATGCAAATCTTTAGTACAATGCATGCATTTGAGTCAATGCTGACTCCTGGCAACCCAGCAGTTCCTGGGTTTTCTTGGCAGTGTGTCTGGAAGTAGATTGCTAGACCTCTCTTCCAGGCAGTGAAAGGCTATGTGACTTGCCCAAGGCCACAAGGCGTGCTAGTGGGAATTAACACTGGTCTCTTGCTTACCAAGCCAGTGCTCTATCCACTAGGCTGCTACTCCACTCCATCCCTAGTACTTCCCTTCTATAGAATTGCAATTGTTTTTTATTCTTTCCAACCAAAAGGAATGTTGGAAAGATATTATACATAAGGGATCAAGAATGTCTGTAACTCTCCAATATTTAATGAAATGGTGCTGAATTTGGGGCTTGAAGGAAAAGCTGGTGACAAGACAATTCAAGTTTGAAAATTGGACAGACTGGACTGGGAGTTCCAGAGAAATAAACCCCCCCCCCCCCCCCCCCGGAGAATCACACAATAAAAATATTCTTTAGCACCTTAGAGATGGACCCTAAAGTGACTGACTGGGTTAGATGTTGGTTGGGTGAGAGGAGATAAAAGGTACAGGTAAATGGAGTTCACTCTAAGAAGGATATTATCAATAATGTGCCACAGGGATCATATCCTTGGTCCAATTCTTTTTAACATTTTTGAAAGTGATATTGTGGAAGAGTAGTAAGGTTTGCCTCTTTGCAGATGATATCAAAATCTTCAAGAGAGTAGACACCCAGAAAGGAGCAGATAACATGAGGAGGGATCTAGCGAAGCTTTAAGAATGGTCAAGAATTTGGCAGCTGACATTTAACACTAAAAAATGCAGGTATGGCCTCATTTGGAAGATTGTGTGCAATTCTAGAGACAACACCTTTAAAAGGATATAAGCAGGATGGAGTCCATTCAGAGGGTGGCTACAAAAATGGTCAGTGGGCTTCATCATAAGGCATATAGGGACAGACTTAAAGATCTCCATATATATATTTTTTAGAACGGCGTGAGAGGGGAGATATGATAGAGACGTTTAACTACCTCAGTGGCATAAATGTACAGGAGGAGAGCCTCTTTCAATTGAAAGAAAACTCTGCAATAATGGGGCATAGGATGAAGGCGAAAGGAGAGAGATAAAAGTAATTTGTGGCAGCATTTCCTTATAAAAAATGAGTGGTTGATGCATGGAATAGTCTCTCAGTGGAGATAGCAGAGACTAGGATTGTATCTGAATTAAGAGAGCATGCGAGAAACACAGATTTCAGTAGTTTATATGGAAGGGCAGACTAGATAAGTTGTATGGTCTTTATCTGCCATCATGTTTCTATGGCAGATAAACATAAGCAAACAACATAAGCCACTAGCAAGGCATTGATAAGGCAGGCAAAGAGAGTATTTGAAGAAAAATTGCCATGGAAGCAAAAACGCACAAAAACAACTTTTTCAAGTACATCTGTAGCAAGAAAAACCTTTGAAAGAGTCAGTTGGACTGTTAGATGATAGAGGGTTAAAAGGGGTGGCCATAACGGAGTGACTGAATTTTTTCTTTGTTTTTTACAGAAGAAGATGTAGGAAAGTTGTCCATGTCTGAGATGGTATTGAAAGGCGATGTATCATAAGAATTGAAACAAATATCAATAAAGTGGGAAGATGTATTACAACAATTTGATAAAGAACAGCAAATCACCTGGACCAGGCGGTATACATCCCAGGGTGCTAAAAGAACTAAAATATGAGACCTATTAGTAATCTATGAACTATCATTAAAATCATCTGTAGTACCTGAAGACTGGAGAATGGCCAATACAACGCCAATTTTTAAAAAGGGTTCTAGGGGTGATCTGGAAAACTACAGACTTGTGAGCCTGATGTCCATACTGGGCAAAATGGTAGAAAACCATTATAAAGAATAAAATTACTGAACATGTACATAGTCATGGTTTAATAGGAAAAAGCCAACATGGATTTAGCCATGGAAGGTTTTGTCTTACTAATCTGTTATATTTTTTTGGAAGGTGTGAATAAACAGGTAGATAAAGGTAAGCCGGTTAATATAGTATATCTGGATTTTCAGAAAGCTTTTGACAAAGTCCCTCATGAGAGATTCTTGGCTAAATTAAAAAGTCATGGGATAGAAGGCAGTGTACTATTGTGGATCAGGAAATAGTAGGACTAAATGGTCAATTTTCTCAATGGAGAAAGGTGAATAGTGGAGTACCCCAGGGATCTGTGCTGGGCCCACTGCTTTTTAACATTCATAAATGACCTGGATATGGGAATAATGAGTGAGGTGGTAAAATTTGCAGATGACACAAAATTATTGATGCCAGACCACAGGACAGGGTTAGGAGGGGGGATATCCTGCAATCCGATCCCAGCCTTTGAGACCTAATCAGGGTCAGGCGATGGGAAGACACACTTTGAAGCTGTGTGGGCAATCGGGGCTCCTGCATGGAACTGTGTTGCCATGGCAATGGGACACCAAGGCACCACGGCTCCATGCAAGAGCCTGGCTGGGCTAGCCGGGGAAGTGCCTGGATGTCCAGAGGCACGTAATTGGGTCACATCCGGGACATTCAGGCCCTATGTCCCGATTCTGCTCGATCAGAATCGGGTGCATATCTGGGCTGTCTAGATTTGTGGACGTCTGGATGTGCCTGATCAGAATTGGACTATTAAGGAAGAATAACCCAAACTATGGTTACATGATGCAAGGTACCACATTAGGAATCATCATCACAGAAAAAGATTTAGGCATCATCGTTGATAACACGTTGAAACCTTCTTTCTGCTCAGTGTGCAGCGGCAGCCAAGAAGGCAAATAGAATGTTAGGAATCATAAGGAAAGGAATGGAGAATAAAACAAAGGATATTATAATGCCTCTGTATCATTCCATGGTGTGAGACACCTTGAATCTTGTGCTCAATTCTGGTCGCCCTATCTTAAAAAGGATATAGCGAAATTAGAAAAAGTACAGAAAAGAACCACCAAAATAGTAATGGGGATGGAAGGATACCCCTATGAGGAAAGGCTTAAAAGGTAGGGGCCCTTCAACTTGGAGAAAAAACAACTGAGGGGAGCTATGATAGAGGTCTATAAATTAATGAATGGAGTGAAACGGGTAAACATACGTAGATCAGTTGTTTACTCCGTCAAAAAGTAAGTAGACTAGGGGACATGTAATGAAGCTACAATGTAACCCATTTAAGACTAATAAGAGAAAATGTTTTCCCTCAACACGTAATCAAACTCTGGGTTTAAAAAATGGTTTGGACAAGTTCCTGGAGGAAAAGTCCATAAACCATTATAAAGGAGGACCAGGGAAATTTACTGCTTACCCCTGGGACATGCAGCATGGAATGTGTATACCTTTGGGAAGCTGTTAGGAACTTGAGACCTGGAATGGCCAGTGTTTGAAACAGAATACTAGGCTTGATGCACCTTGGTCTGACCCAGAATGGCATTTCTTATGTTCTTTTGTATGTTGGATTTTGTGCATGTGTGTGTGTTGTGATGATGAAAGCTGCCAGGAGCAGATGGAAATAGAAGAAAACAATGTTTGTGCCTTTAAAATGAGTGACAGACCAGCTTTGCACAGAGTTTGCAAGGCAAGCTTGAGAAAAAAATCCTGTCTCTGCTGATGCTAAGCCACACCCAAGCTCTGACGTGGGGGCAGGCTTGGGCAGTGATTGTAAACACCTGTGCAGAAGCAAGGGCATGGCAAGCAAGAAACGGTTTTTAAAACCTGAGTCAGACCAGAGAGGGGGAGATCCAGATCCAGAAAGAGATCCAGGAGGAGATTCAGATCCAGATCCAGGAGGAGGAAGGATCCTATGAGAGATTCCAGGAGGGAGTCCGGGAAAGAAGGAGTAGAGAAAGGCATAGGAGCTCTGACTTCCAGCTGCTGGATGAAGCCAGTAAGAAGGGAAGCAGTTTGTGCTGGAGAAATGCTCCCAAGCTTGAAGCTAGCAGACGTATAGCTGGAAAGCTTACAGACAAGGTGGAACAGGTTGCAGTATCTAGTGTGCATGAGCCACTGCTGAGAACTTCAACTGCTAGAAGGTGGGTGGATACGCTTGGCTGTGGAAAGAGCAGGAGCCCAGCTGGGAGCAGAGAAGCTGAAGCAAGCACACTAAAAACGTTAAGGCAAGTGTTCCCAGGGAGAAAAGCTCACTCTCCCAACATAATTGATCCTTACCAGAAAGAACAGCTGTGGAGTGAGTTTCAGAAGTTTTTACAAGACAGGAAGTCTGAAGTAGCTTTTGAAACTGTAGAAAGGGATAAGCATTCTGTAGCCCCAGAGGATATGCAGATTGATTTCTTTGAGCCAGAGTATGACCCGGGGGAATCCCCGATGGATTGCTCTTTTTGTCTGAAAGAAGACTAGAAGCTGGTAAGCAGTGCTAAGAAAGAAAAGTAAAATGTGGTGAAAAGCATTATGTGCATAACTCTGTAACTGATAAGAGTGTCTTCTGAAGCAAAGAAGATATTGGTTGCTTAAACCAAGAGTTTTGAAAAGTAAAGCATTTGTTAGAAGAAGAAGTTTACCTTTTGCTTGAATGAATACCAGAGACTACGCTGTGCATGCTAATTTGTTTGTTGAGAACAGCTGCCAGTGTTAGACTTTTGTTCAGCATTCTTTTCCAGTTATCCATGTTTTCATCTTATGTTTGGAGAAGTATCCTAATGCCTGTGTTCTGAATTTAATGCTTATGGAAATCCCACAAAATAAATATTCTTGTTGCCTTAAAACCACGGTTTCACACTACAATTTTGTGCCAAATTTTGAGCCAAACTACCAGTCCCAGAATTCCTCACTGGAGACAGACACAGTAAAGCTTCATTTAAGGACATATCAAGGCGGCCCTATGCTTGAAAGCCCCAGGGCCCAGGCTAGGGTACCACAGTGTATATTGTGGTGAGGCAGGTGCAGCACAGACCTGGGAAAGAGAAAAAAAAAGGTTTTTCTCCTAAGAGGGGGATGGGCTCACCTAAACACAGGTCCCAAAATGAAAGTAATACTGAAACACACACTTGCAAGGCTAGCCTGAAGCCACACCCAGTCTCCAGGGCAACAGCAGGGAGAGAGAGGGTGGGGCCAGAAAGGGAAGCACGCTGGCAAACTGCCAAAGTGAGTGGCAGGGCCAGAGAAGAGCGGGCAGAAGCTTGAGAGAGTTCCAGGACTATAGTTCTAACTCAGAAGCAAGCAGCTCAGACTCTGAGCAAGAAATGGAGCCTTTTAGAAAGCCTGACAAAAGGAAGGTTTCTACAAGCAAGGTAAACCAGACAGTACCTTTAAGTGACTCACTAAAGGGAAGGAAGTCTAGGAGCACTGATATTATTCCAGGGGGAAGAAGGAATGTTCATTGGGAAAAACTTTTTAAGCTTTTAAGGAAAGTGAAACTTGAAATCCCTGAACGTATCCCAGTCCCTGATCCTTGTAGCACTGAGGAAGAAATGGAGGTGGAATTCTATAAAGGGGATTTAGATTCTACAGAAGTCTCAATGGAATGCTCATTGTGCATGAGAAGTGCTTAGAAAACATTTATTAGATATTATAAAGAAAGCCAAGAAGTAGTTATGCTGAGCAGTTGATACTGTGAAGTGCTGGAAAGAGAGAAGTCTCATTTTAAAGCTGAAATAGTACTTGTGCTATGAAACTGTTCCAACAGCAGTTTAGTTCCTAGACTGAAAGTAGAGCCTGTTTTCAAGCTTACCTGAAACAGCTGGGAGAAGCTAACAAGGTTAGCTGGATTCTACTTGTAACAGTGATTTTTCAACTGTGTTTGGTTTGGATGAAAAAGGAAACTTGTTTTGTTCCAAAGACTGAAGAAAACTGATTTGTTATAGCACTGCTGAAGTACCTTTACAAAGAATCTTTTTGTTGGAGAAAATATCCTCACTTTCTGTTAATGGTTTGGAACCTTGTGCCAAGGTCCAATTTGAAAACTTGATGATTAAAATAAAATTTCCTGTGTTGCCCTATTTCCACTTGGACTGCTTTAACTGCCCCACAACTACACAATTAAGGGCCTCAGCTACCAGGCTGAAGCAAGACACAAGTAATATGGCCCGCCACCCCTACTAGGCAGCCGCCTAGGAGGACTGCCGGCCCACAGGTGGCGTAGTTCTTGGATTTTCGTCAAGTTTTTGCAAGCCTAAAAGAAGATCCTGACCTCAGAAGGAGGAGAGGACCCCCAGAGAAACAGCTGCTGTCAACACACCTGCTGTCCTGCTAAGCAGAGGAAAGATCCAGAGTGGCAGTGGAGCTGGAGTCGGTATCCACGTGGTTGACAAAGTGAGACTCTGCACCATGGCCAGGTAACCCGTAGGCTGGAGGGGTTATCGCCGGATGCTGGTGTAAGAGGGAGGCTGGAGGGGAGTGCTCACTAGAAAAGGGGAACATAAGAAAGTACCGCACTTGGTGTTTGTTTCTCTTTGTTTTATTCACAGCACTACTACAACAATGGAGAATCGTGACATCCTGTCCTGGGTGGCTGACCAGTTTGCCAAGCAAAGGGAGATGTCGGTGCAGAGCCTAGAACAGGCGAAGACCATGCTCCAGGCACAGCAAAGACCTTTACGGGGGATGATGTCCAGGTGGCTTGCAGCGCAAGAGAAAATGGACGAGGCTGCAAGGACAGTGCCAGGTTCACGGGGAGATTTCTGTGGGTGGGACCTATCAGGCACTGAGACTTTCTCTTGTGGACGCCTTACTAGAGATGATGATGTAGACGATTATATTGAGGCATTTGAGAGAATAGCTCTCCTGGCCAGGTGGCCAAAGGAACAGTGGGCGCTAAGGTTCGCCACTTCTCTCACAGGCGAAGCTTTGGTGGCCTATAGGGCCATGCCTGCCAGTTTAGTCACAGATTATAAGGAAGTAAAGCGAGCTATCAAGGATCGGATGGGATTAAACCCCATGGTCTATCGCAGGCTTCTACGTTCCTGTAAATTGAAGTTAGGTGAAACACCTCAAGCTCTCTATTATAGAGTGAAGAGCTTAGTTTATAAATGGCTTACGCCGGAGACTAAGGATTTAGAATCCATATTAGACACTGTGATTCTAGAACAGTTTATGGAAGCTGTACCCCATAATGTGCAAACTTTCCTAGTCCTCCAGGATTGCAAAAACACTCAGGAAGCCATTGCACTGGCTGACCGCTTTCTAGAGGCTAACAGATTGAGCCCTGAGAAAGAGGGTGTGTTTAAGAGTGCAAATGTGGAGTTACTAGAAAGGAAGGCAAAGCTTGCAAACTTTGGGAAAGAAAGTATGACTTTGGATAAAAGATTTAATGCACAGAGAAAATGTTTTATGTGTGGAGAGTTGGGTCATCTTAAAAGGGACTGTAAAGCTAAGAAAGCTTTTGTAATTACCCACCACAGAGATGCAGGAGAAGGGTTCCTGTTAACAGTGGAAGTGGAAGGGATCCCAACTGAGGCATTATTGGACTCAGGTGCAGACCAATCTATGATATCTCAGAGGCTGTGGAGGAAAATTGAGGCAAAAGATAAACCCTCACCAGAGTCCTCTGGAAATCATATTAAGATTCGCTGTATCCATGGAGCCGCCTCTACCTATCCCATACATCCCGTTGAAATAAAAGGATTGGGTATGAAAAAGCAGATAAAAGTGGCTATAGTACCGAGACTTCCACATGACATAGTCCTAGGCCGCGACTGGCCTCAGTTCAGGAAAGGCTTAGCTGAGGAGTTGCAGGGCAAAACAAGTCAACCAGCTACCTTTTCTCAGGAAGAGAACTTAGCCAGGGAGAAAGCCTTACCCAAGGTAGGAAAGGTTGCTGACCCCAGGCTAGGAGAAGGCAAGGCAGGTATGATAACTTCCCGCACCGGCTTTGAGCCTTCAGAAAAGGAAAATGACCCTCAGGAAGACCCTATACCAGGGACATCCTTTCATGAGGAATTGATTACTCCCCCGAAAGACATTCCCAGGAAGGGAAAGGCCGAAAAGAGGCGGGAAAGGCAAACCAGGGCAAAGAATAGGGCTGACTTGATAGCTGGACAGGAATTGCCCTGGGTTCCCCCAGAATTAAAGGAAAAATTTCCCTCATTTCCTAGGGAACAGATAGCAGATCCTGCTTTGGTCTGAGCCTTTAAATACACCAGGAAAGGATCTGAGACCCTGCCCAGATTTTTCTTGGTGAATAACATAATATATCGGGAAAGTTCAGACCCAAGAACAGGTGATACGAGAAGACAGTTAGTGATACCTCACTCCTGTAGAAATATAATCTTAAGGTGGGCTCATGATCACCCACTGGGTGGACATAACGGGGTATCAGACACATTGGATCAGGTACTAGCTAGATTTTATTGGCCCGGGGTTTTTGGAGAGACGTCAAGATTTTGCGCATCTTGTCCGTCCTGTCAAAGGGTCTTGAAAGGGCGCTTGCAGCGAAGGGCTACAGCAGCCGAAGGGAACTTGAAAGCGAGTCAGGCCCGTCAAAAGTCTTATCATGACCGATGAGCAAGACCACTTATCCTGAAGGTTGGGGATAGGGTACTTGTAATGGTCGCAGCTGCTAGCTCCAAGTTTGAGAATGCCTGGAAAGGGCCTTACAGAGTTTTAAAACAAGTAGGTCCTGTACTTATGCATTGGAGACCTGGAAAGGGAGGCAGCAAGTATACCATATTAATATACTGTGCCCATGGCAAGAGCGAACAGTTAAATTAGCCCTAAGAGAGAACAGTAACCCACAGGTCCTATCTAGGATTACAGGCTGTGCGCGGGATGCGTCGCCAGCCTGTAATAGCTTAAGGGGGGGGGGATATGTGGTGAGGTAGGTGCAGCACAGACCTGGGAAAGAGAAAAAAAAGAAGATTTTTCTCTTAAGAGGGGGATGGACTCACCTAAGCACAGGTCCCAAAATGAAAGTAATACTGAAACACACACTTGCAAGGCTAGCCTGAAGCCACACCCAGTCTCCAGGGCAACAGCAGGGAGAGAGAGGGTGGGGCCAGAAAGGGAAGCATGCTGGCAAACATTTAAACGTGGTCAGTCAGCAAGTGAAGGGAGAGAGCACAGCAGAGCTGAGAGAACTGGGGAAACCAGGAGAAGCAGACAGAACTGCCAAAGCGAGTGGCAGGGCCAGAGAAGAGCGGGCAGAAGCTTGAGAGAGTTCCAGGACTATAGTTCTAACTCAGAAGCAAGCAGCTCAGACTCTGAGCAAGAAACGGAGCCTTTTAGAAAGCCTGACAAAAGGAAGGTTTCTACAAGCAAGGTAAACCAGACAGTACCTTTACGTGACTCACTAAAGGGAAAGAAGTCTAGGAGCACTGACATTATTCCAGGGGGAAGAAGGAATGTTCATTGGGGAAAACTTTTTAAGTTTTTAAGGAAAGTGAAACTTGAAATCCCTGAACGTATCCCAGTCCCTGAGCCTTGTAGCACTGAGGAAGAAATGGAGGTGGAATTCTATAAAGGGGATTCAGATTCTACAGAATGCTCATTGTGCATGAGAAAGTGCTTAGAAAGCATTTATTAGATATTATAAAGAAAGCCAAGAAGTAGTTATGCTGAGCAGTTGATACTGTGAAGTGCTGGAAAGAGAGAAGTCTCATTTTAAAGCTGAAATAGTACTTGTGCTATGAAACTGTTCCAACAGCAGTTTAGTTCCTAGGCTGAAAGTAGAGCCTGTTTTCAAGCTTACCTGAAACAGCTGGGAGAAGCTAACAAGGTTAGCTGGATTTTACTTGTAACAGTGATTTTTCAACTGTGTTTGGTTTGGATGAAAAAGGAAACTTGTTTTGTTCCAAAGACTGAAGGAAACTGATTTGTTATAGCACTGCTGAAGTACCTTTACAAAGAATCTTTTTGTTGGAGAAAATATCCTCACTTTCTGTTAATGGTTTGGAACCTTCTGCCAAGATCCAATTTGAAAACTTGATGATTAAGATAAAATTTAGAAATAAAATTTCCTGTGTTGGCCTATTTCCACTTGGACTGCTTTAACTGCCCCACAACTACACAATTAAGGGCCTCAGCTACCAGGCTGAAGCAAGACACAAGTAATATGGCCCGCCGCCCCTACTAGGCAGCCGCCTAGGAGGACTGCCGGCCCACAATATGTCTGTGCTGTGCTTGAGTTTTGTTTTGTGTGTGTGTGTGTGTTTGTGTGTGTGTGTGTGTGTGTATGTCTGTGCTGTGCCTGAGTTTTGTTTTGTTTGTGTGTGTGTGTGTGTGTGTGTGTGTCTGTGCTGTGCCTGAGTTTTGTTTTGTTTGTGTGTGTGTGTGTGTGTGTGTGTATGTCTGTGCTGTGCCTGAGTTTTGTTTTGTTTGTGTGTGTGTGTGTGTGTGTGTGTGTGTGTGTATGTCTGTGCTGTGCTTGAGTTTTGTTTTGTTTGTGTGTGTGTTTGTGTGTGTGTGTGTGTGTATGTCTGTGCTGTGCCTGAGTTTTGTTTTGTTTGTGTGTGCGTGTATTTGTGTGTGTGTCGCTGTTTATGTGTCTGGGAGAGGAAAGGAGAGGGAAGGGCACAATTCCCTAACCATTGTGTTTCTGTGTATCAGTGTTTATGCTGCAATTGCAATTGCTTCAAATGCTTTCCTTCCCAATTTGAAAATCAGTACAGCAGCGATTTTTCTTTCTCCCCTGATGCAATTTAATATGTACATCAATGAAATGAGTCAGGAGTGACACTGAGGTCCAGGTAAACCTGAGAATGTTAAGTTCTTTATTTTTTTTATTATTATTATTTATCAGTTTATACAATTCACTCCAATATACAATCTAGTGAAGAAATTAAGAAATTGAACAAGTAAAAAAAATCCATACAAAGTAACTCATAAGACTACAAAATGAGGAAATAAGGATCCAAGAAAGGAAAGAACAAATTTTCAAAGGAAATACAAACAAAATTACCAGGACTAACGGCTACCCCACGGAGCCTCCTCAAATAAATCATAGTGTGCCACTTAGGATGCCATTTACCCCTTAGCTCCCTCTTTTGCCACAAGAAAATCCTTAAGCTGGTTCAGCTCGTAAAACACAAATGTTTTCCTCTCAGATAAAACCACACACATACAAGGAAATCTTAGAGCAAAATTAAGACCAAGGGCAAAACCCTCTGTCTCAGTTGCAGAAAATCCTATCGCCGCTCCTGCATTGACATAGACAAGTCAGGAAAAATACATACATTTGAACCAAAGAACTGCTTATTAATGTTGCAGGAATACAAACACATAACAGAGTTGCTGTCAAACTCTAATGCAAATGTGGCAGTAATTGTAGTTCTTTGAGCAACAACCTCAAGGGATGACTCAAGAATAGTTGTGAGATTTAGCCCCTCAGATCTCTCTATACCACGAGGCAGAGGACCTCCCCCAACAGTAGATATTGAGCCCTCACCAGAGGTGGAAGTATCTCACTTGCCATCCCCAATACGTCAGTCAGATATTTCTTGACCATGTCTACTGGAGCCACTAAGGGAGATCTAGGGAAGTTCAAAAAATGCAGGTTATTCCTTTGTACTTGATTGTCTAGTTATTCCAATCTCCAATGTATTATATTCCTATCCTTCACCAATGATTCTCCCAAAACTTGAATCTCCTTAATTTTCAGCTCCAGCACATCACACCTACTGGCCAGATTTCCCAGTGCTTGTGACTATTCCACCACACTCTGAGACACAGTCAAATCGCCCACAAAACATGAAGAAAATACTTGCAAAGAAGAACTAAGATGCTGCATGGCTTCCCAGAGAGACTCCATAGTCACCGCACCTGCCTGGCTTTGAAGCTGAAAAATTCCAGAAGTAACTTTTCCCCACCTCGTGATTTCACTCATGGACCGCTGCATAGTCTCCTCAGCAGAAATTGCTTTCACTTCCAGGGGGGAGGAAACTGTCACAGGAGAGCCTTCAGGTAAAACAGCATCACTATCCATTTCAACATAAGAGCCCTCCTGCTCTTCCTGCGGCCAACTACTTCCAGGTCTAGGCGGTGGTGTGCGGGCAGTCGGGCTCAGAGAAGCCCTGTCACTGCTGCTTACCAGCGGGCTCGTGGGCTGACTCAGAGGATAGCCCCAAAGAACTGGTAAGGAAGCGGAATTCCTCAAACATCATTTGTCACAGCGGCTGGGTCTTTGAGCCCCTCACCTTGCATTTGCCCATGTCCCAGGCACGCAAAACCACTGACAGCGAGAGAGAGGATGGCACATCCAGCCGGTGCTGCTAGCCCAGCTTCATCTTGGATCCAAGGAGACTGTTAAGTTCTGGTCTGGCACAGTTTCAGAAGCAGTGAGTGTACTTGCTGATACAGAAATGTGGTGCAATTTCTTGGGCATTGTTTTTAAGTGAATACTGCGACGCCCCTGCCCCGCCTTAGGGCTAAAATACAGGAGCGGCCTATTGCCTCGTGAGGAATGGTTAAAAACTGTTCCCTGGTACTGCTGGGTAATGTAGTTCTTGTGCTCCTTTCACTCCGAAATAAGTGTAGTTGTGCGCCAGAGACGGTAAGGCTTGTTTGCAAGTATTTTATTGTTGTTGGGGAGATTCTTCCAGCGCATCACAAATTCATACACATGAACAAAAACTGGTGCTTTAACATGAACAGAATAAACTTAGGAATAAAGTCAACTAAAGTAGAATTCAGCTTTAACTTCAGCTTTACTTCTAGGGAGTTTGACTCAGCTCTGCCCCAAGAGGTGATTCCCATTTAATGCAGCCTCTTTACATGCACTGTTATGTTCACAGTGGGAGCTTAATTCAGGTGCAAGTAATTAAGGTTTCCAAAGCATGGCAGTAGAAACAGCTCCGTTGTATTTTACTCATACACGGCACAGCAAGCTTCTTTACTCTGGTATTTCCATACAACAAAATGAACAATCCATACTATTACAGTCAGGTAAGTCAGAATCTGTTTGCATTAATTCTTCAGACTGTATAGAATTAGTATCTTCATTCAGTACTGGTTGTCTGCCTGCTTTTAGATCTAGAAACTCTTTAAAGCTTTGGAGAAGCAATTCAGCCTGTTGGTTGCTAGATAAGCAATTGTCAGCAGCTATTAAGCTCCTCTCTTGGTCAGTAATGTTTCCCTTCTCCCCTCTCAGACTAAATAAGTCAGGGTAACATTTAGGCTCTCTTAGTAAGGCTTCAAACATAGGAGACTTGAGTTTACCTTCACTCTTGTAACTCTTAGGAAAACTGCTTACTTTTTGCCAAGCCCCTCTCGTCCTAGGTAGCTCAGACGTCTTCCAGCTGTGAGGGTTCCTGTGTCTCTCTGGTCCCAACTGTATTCCAAAGAATGAGTTTTCTTTCTCACTTGCCTGCCGTGGAGGCTTCCTCTTCCAGGGCTCTGCCTTCTTCCAGGAGTCTAATCCAGGGCTACGTCCACTTTCCTCAGGACTTTCATTCACAGCCCTTGAAAAGATCTTTGCAGGTCTTCTTTTATTACCAGGGTCAAACGTACTGCCACACTGCTTCCTGGTCTTCTATTCACTCTCTGACTCACTCTCAGCTGACGTACCAAACGTCTTTCCACAGCTCGTCCTCTCACAGGTCCTTTGCTCTGAGGTCCTCTGCTCAGAGTTCCTTGTGCAGCTCTGTGCACTGTTCTGCCTACTTAGGCTCAGTCCTTTGCTGCTCTCTTTGCTCCTCCTGCACTATCTGCTCCCTTTGCTCTCTTTAGCAGGGTCATTCTCAGATTTAAAACGAGGTTCTCTTCCAGGCACGCCCCTTCCAACCACTGGGTGTGCCCAATCAGGACTACTCAACTCCTCCCCTGGGCTGGTATCCATTCTTAGCTCAGCAGAAAGGAGTTTTTCTTTCCTTCCAGTATTGTCAATCTGGCGTAAATCCTGTTGCCCTTCAGGATTTTCCTCAGTCTCCATTGCCTCAGGAGGGCGCTCTTCACCACAATACACACACACATATATAATTTTATAATGATAGCATTTGGAGAACCAATGATTGGTTGGAGAGCATGCTAATACAGCACTTGGGGTGAATAGGCCACCTCGCTGAGGTTACCTAAACAAAAACGTTTTCATTGCTCCTGAAAAGATTTGATGATTATAGCTTATGGTGCTTATCTAAAGAGTGAAATCAGTCTAGGAACTGACCCCTTATAACTTTCAGAATGGTTGCTATGTTTGTTGACACCTTGCAACTGAACCATCTGATTTGCTACTGGTTACTATGGAGTATGTTTACTAAACTGCACTAATGTTTTGCAGGTATTGCGCATTTAGAGTAGATATCAACATACAATACAGGCTGCAATCATGTGCCACCTGTCGGGGGTATGTACAGCATGTCCCCAGCAGATACCTCACTGATTCGAATCCTAACACACACCAGCTGCATCGGCACGTAATGTCATTCGCAGAGGTGGCATTTAATACACTTTCGCTAACTGCAACATTGATGAAGAGTGCACATTACCAAGCCCTGCGTTAACCACAACGTGCAGTCATACCCACTCTCTACTCCTATCCTGCCCAATTCCCTCCCTGCCATATGCTGTCTGTTTTGTGTTCGAGCTGATATATGGTTTGTATTACACTTGGTTTCATTTCATTATTATTTGCAAACCACTGTTGGATACCACTCTTTTTTGTAACTGCTCCTCCCTCACTCTTCCAGGTCAGAGACTCACAGAGACAACACAGACAAACACACAGGCAGGCACACATAGAGGCAACACAGATACAAAAACACTTGTGCATACACAATACACGGATATGCACATGCATATAAAGATGGTTTGGAAGGAATTCCATGGGTTACGCATTCCTTAGAAACATAGAAACATAGAAATATGACGACAGAAAAAGACCACATGGCCTATCTAGTCTGTCCTTCCATAATAACTACAACAGTCCCCTTTCCCCTTGCTTTCCCCTCTTGTCTACCTATTCTGGGCAGATCCACTTATGCTACCAGGTATAAAATGTCAGAAGTGAGGACTAAAACATCTTTACCCACCACACACGTAATCTCCACCTACCAAAGTTATCAATACATATCAAATTACTTTTAAATGCTATACATGCCTGTCAATATTATACGTTCTATGTCAAAGTTCAGTTAACTGTAAACCATCTAACATTAGAAGTTAAACTTTTTACATAGAGCACATAAAACCTAAGGTTCAATTAATCTGTTGATCTCTAAACTGCTTTGGCTCTGAGATAAAGCGGTCTATAAAAATAACTAAATAAATAAAATTATTCTCCCTATGTCCTGAAAACAAATATTTCTAAATTATTGCATTCCACTTTCATTTAGAAGTCCAAATCTTTCTAAAAATCCAGTTAGCTGCCTTATTAAGGCCTCAGAGTTTATGAAATTTGTGTTTTCATTGATTAAACCTAACAATCCCCTAAGGCTTGTGGAGTTTAATATCACAGTGTTCCCTCTGGTTATTTGGCTGAATGGATTTTTTTCAATTGACTGTACCATGTTAAAGCTGTTGTAAATCACCTGTCCTTAATAAGGTTTTCCGTTACTGTAACAGAAAAGATTGTTCATGACAAAGTTAATATTAAGAAACCCTAAGCACTTTAATGGTGCTTTGTGAGGTCCTACATCCCAACAACCCCATCATTATAAAATGTGAACAAATTAAAAAGAAAGTAATTAGCACACCATCAACGTTTCTGCTGGGGAGAGTGTCTGCTTGTGTATTTCTTTAATATGTTTTAATAGCAAATGCATTTTCTTACCACATATGTAGTACTCCTACTGTTATTTCAAAATCTTTTATGTGCGCCAGCGTACTGAAACAGGGTCCTGAAGCCAAAAAAATGTTGGCTTTTTTTATGGGTCATTTTAGCACATACCAGATTCTTGTTTGTTAAAACAAATTTTGTTGGTATTTTTGTAACAGGCCTCCTAACTTGTTCACATAAATTGAACTGATTTTCAAAAGGAAACTCTGGGGCATGCTTACTAAAGAGTGCTGACCGGTAGCGCGCACCTCCAGTAACTGCTACCATATGATAGAAGCAGACAGTGGGGGACATAATAGGATAGAGAGCACATGGTGGATACAAGTGGGATGGAGGACATATGTTTGACAAGGGGTTCAGAGCAGAGGCTGGACATGGGTGAGGGCAGATTGTTGATATAGGGTGGAGAAGTGGAGGAGCAAAGGGCAGATACTGGACCTGGGCTGGTGGAATAGGGGGTGGAGAGCAGATGGTGAATAGTAAAGACTGGACATAGGGGAGGGATCATAGGTGGAAAAAAGGCAGATACTAAATATGAGATTGGGATAGTGAGCAGAGGCTGGACACAGGGTAGGGATGGAAGGCAGATGCTGGACACAAAATGGGGCAAGTGGAGAGCAGATGCTGGACACAGGGTGGGTGAAAGAGGGGTATGCTGGATATGGAGGGGATAGGATGAGAAAAGAGGCGAGGCACTAGATGGTGAGAGAGGGGGAGAAGACGGCAGGAGAGAATGAGATATGCTGGACACAGGGAGGGTGAAAAACCGAAAGGAGAGAGTTAGACTGGGAATTATAATTGGCTGGGGAAGGACAGAGAAGTGGGGAGTGAGAGAGCTGTTCTAAAGGTTGAAAAGTGATAGGAAAATGCAGTTAAAAGATTGAAAACTGGATGGTAAGAAGTAGAAATAAAATCTGAGTTAATGGAAAAAAAAAATAGAAGGAAACCAGAAGGAAAAGATCAGTGTCAGAGATGGAAGGAAGTCAAGAAGACAGGAGGGGAAAGACGTGGTAGATGGACCAGAGACCCAGAGGGTGAGTTAAGAGAAAACAAGGAAAGCAGAAACCAGAGACTTGGATCAACACTATTAGAGAATAAAATGACTAGACAGCAAAAGGTAGAAAATGTAATTTTATTTACAGTTTAGTGATTGGAAATGTCTGTCTTTGAACTTCACAGGCCTGATACTCAACCTGCGACATTCAGCATTTTAACAGCACCTGACTGCCACGGGCAAAAGTGAAACCAGATATTCAGTGCTTGAATCTGGATATCCTCTGGCAGTGAATATCCAGTTTCAGCCCTGACTAATGCAGCTATCCAGACAGTGGCAATATTCAGCCGCAATCTGGATAGCTGAAACCGCATAAACAGGACATTTCCATATCATTCCTCCAGTCCAGTCACAGTACCTGGGGGTATTCACACCCCTCCAGCAGCTTGGAGACTGAGCATGTCGTGAACTTCATGACATCAGCATACATAGAGAGCTGGCATCTCCCTCCATCCTTCAGTATCTCAGTCGCCAAGCGGCTGGAGAGATGTGAAGCCCATTCTCAGGACTCACTGAACGAACGATAGGGTTAACTTGGGCTGGCGTGGAAGTGGAAATCTGGGTTAAGCTTACCCAACTCAATATCGGGCCCGTAGTTTTTATAATTATCACATACACAGAAGACTTACTTGAAATGGCATAACCAGTACAAGAGAAAGATAGATATGTAGAGATAATATACATGTGATGATGGGCATGTGGACTGCTATGTGGATATTCTCTGCTCATAAGTAAAATGAAGAGAAGGGAGGGGGATGGAGACTGTGCTTTCGGGAGAGAGAGATCTGAGTGAGTTAGGCAGCCTCCTTTCCTCCTAAGTGAGCAGTGATGAGGAAGACAGTATTCTGCCATTATATATAGAACTGTTGGCCAGTTTGTGCTTTATGACTGTCACAATGCATTTTGGAACAATTAACGAAGCAGGACTTCAGATATCACAATAGATTTGGAATGTAAGTAAAAAAAAAATAGAACAAACTAAAAATAACCCCTGAAATGGTCAAGAGCTTTCTTTTCAGTAAGTGTTACTTGACACGATGACTGTGTGTGAGAGGGATCCTAAAACGCGCCAGGTATTTAACCCTGACAGCTGTCAGATCCAAATGTATTTACTGCCGCTCCAGGCTGGTATCATCCATGCCAAAGAGTTACTGCAGCCATAGATATCCCATTACCTCTCAATCAAGCACTTTTCTTTTGTACAGTAGGGATTAAACAGGAACGATAGCCACAGTTCCACTACTACTCTACCATAAGATAACATTTATCTATAACATTTTTCTATTTTTAGACACTGTCTAAAGTTTTTCATGTAAAAGTGAACTTCAAAGGGCCAGGCTTGCTTTTCCTGTTAAGGATTGTGGCGCTTGCCTTTTAAGAAAGCTCTTATGGACTACCCTAATGGCTAGAGTCCCATCTCTAGCATCTACACCATTTCTCTTATCCCAATCTAAACTTATTTTCTCTGATGTTTACAGTACATATTATGGTGTACTTCTACAGACCTGGGGGTAAAGTTTTGCCTTTGTTCAGCCTCTGTCCTAGAATGAAGGAAAAGAGTCATACCTCCTCTCACCCCATCCCCTGCTTACTCTCTTTCTCCTCTCAACACTTGGAGAGAGGATCCTTGGAGTATGGAGAGAGATCCCACCCTCTCCCTCTCCACCTGCAGCTCAGCCAGTGCTGTCTTTACCTGGGATCTGAGAAGGGGATTCCTGGCCCAGGTTGAGTTATGCATGTGACAGAAGAACCAGAGTGCACCTGTATAATGGCCATTTTGTAAAATTGAATTTCAAATTTCTCATACAAAACAACATAAGATAGAAACAGTACATAAAGAAAACAAAGCACACCAATGTCTCATAACTTGAGGAAAGGAAACCCAATTTAAACAAACCCCATTCAATGTACTTCTAGCCCACATCTAGGGAATCGCAGAGCCCAAACCCACTACCAGGTACCTACATCATTACTACCCTAATTATACAATCCATTACAGCAGAAAAAGAGAGAGATAAAGTAAACCTAAACATTACTTGTCCTGGAGAAAGGCCTCAAGCTGGCTAGACTCAAAGAAAACATATTGAGCATTTTGGTATCCCACAATGCATTTACACGATAGTGGCCATTTTTCCATCTCAAGATACATTTTTGGTTGAGGGGTGGTCCAGCTAATTATTTTTATGAATAAACTGATAATTCCATTCTCTGCTATCACCCAACACTTGGACCCTCCAGTGGCAGGGTTTGCGATCAGAATAAGGGCCTTTGAATATCAATCCCTGTATTTTGCTGAAATATGATTTTTTTTAAAGTGACGATCCAAATATGGGCAAAATATAGTTCTACTTAGCAGATTTATTTATATAGTGGCAATTTTCAGCGCCACTAAATGGATACCTATCTATATAGCTTAAGCCAGCAAAAAGCTGTCCTAGGGGCATGCATATTAAACAGCGCAATGGTAGCAGGCATTTAGGGCATGAATCTAGCATGGAAGGCCCTGTGCCAACTTCAAGGGGCTTATGCATGCATATCCCTGCTGTTAAGGCACTGCACCGTGCTAACCGGCATGCAAGTGCACATATCAGACGTCCAGTGCACTAATGCAAGTGGCAACATCTGTGGTTAGTGCGTGACCAAAACGCCTGTGCTAACCATGATGCGTGGTCAGGGCCCATGTTATGCCGCTAACCCACCCAGTCCCTGCTCAATCGTACACCAGCTACCCAATTAGGGTGGGATTTTTAGCATGGTACCCATGCTAACTTTAACATGGCATGCTTACTACACACTAAATCATGTGTTAACAGTTAGTGAGGTTTAGTAAATATGCACCCTAAATTGCAATCCAGACAGCTTATCTGTATAGTGCTGCTGAAAAATCACTGTGATAATGCGATCAGCCATGGCCACTGTGTGTATCTAGATATTCAGTATCGGCCACTGTCTTGATACTGGTGTTGAATATCTGTTTTTTATTTAACTGCAGTGGCTGGCGTTTAAACACAACGCTGACTGCCGCAGTTAAATATCGAGCCAGCAGCTTTTACTCTTTCCAGAGATACCTCGGTTGTTTGGAGGCAATGGGAAGTAGCCTAATTAACCATCCATACAGGTTCCATGTTATTTTATTTATTTATTTACAGAGATCAGTGGTGGTTTACAGTGAACATTAAAAACAGCAAGAGCTTTACATAGAACATTAATTGATCATATTTACAAGTTAAATCTGGCAACAGGAACAGCGTTACCATAACTATATACAGAGTGCGATACTTAATTTATTTTATTTAATTTATTTATTTACATTTCTTATATACTGCACTATTTGACATCAGCGCGGTTTACATCGAACATAAAATTCAGTCTTTACAGTTTGAGTATTTTGGCTCAAGAGAGTAGTGAATGTCGTGAGCCAGGGTGAGTGGAAGAGTTACATTGCTTGTAGATGCTGGTGGTCAGTGGTGGAGCCATAGTGTTATATATAAAGATGCGTCTTAAGCTCTTTTTGAAAGGTTTGTAGGTCTTTGATGTTCCTTAGATAATTGGGTAGGGCATTCCAGATAGTTGGAGCAACGTAGGTGAATGCTCTAGTACTGGTAGTTTTATTGACATTGCGGAAGTGAGTTGGGATGGCAAGTGTATTCTGGGAATTTTTTATTTATTTATTTTTATTACAATTTCTTATATACCGCACTATTCGGTATCAGTGCAGTTTACAGTACTGTATAACAAAATGACCAGAACAACAAGCTGTTCGGTTTTACAGAAAACAGGAATACAAACTTGGATAACATGGGAGAACTATATACATAAAATATTTACAAAGAAAAAGAGTAAAAGCTAAGATAACATACATTTATTTATTCTGGTTCTTGCAATGCTGGGTAGGTTGAGGAGGGAGCAGAGGTGAGATGGGGCTATTTTGTTGTAAAGTTTGAATACTATCATAAGGTATTTGTATTTAGTCCTTGATGCGATGGGTAGCCAGTGGAGGAAATGGAGTAGCGGTGTGATATGATCTGAGTAATGGGCCTTGTGTATGATTCGTGCATCTAGGTTTTGGGCTAGTTGAAGCTGATGGATGTTTTTTTGGGGTAGACCAAACAATGTTATTATAGTAATCGAAGTGGGGTGTTATCAGGGCTTGTAAAACTGATCTGAAATCATGGTTTTCTAGCATTGGTCGGAGATGTTGGACCATTTTTAGTTTAAAGTACATATTTTTCGAGATCGTTTTTATGTTTGGGACCATGGTGAGGGATTGTTCTAGGATGATTCCTATATATTTGACTTGATGTTTGACTAACAGCTCGGAGTCTTTTAATTGGAGTTTAGAAGGGGGGATGAAGTTTTGATTGCGGGGGATGTGTAATACTTAAGTTTTCTTGAGGTTAATTTTTAAATTATATGCATTGAGCCATTCTGTTATGTCTGTGAGGCAGTCTTGGATTTTAGAACAGGTAGGGTCTGAGATATCTATTGGATGATAGAACATAATATCATCCGCTTATAGGTGATAATTTACTTTGTTTTTTAAAATGTTTCATATTGATTGCATGTAGAGATTGAACAGGAGGGAGGATAGTGAGGAGCCTTGAGGGACTCCTTGGGATTGATCAACGGTTGAGAAGGTGGCTGTGCTGATTTAAACCTGTAAGATGTGGTCAGTGAGATAGGATTTAAACCATTTTAGGACTGTGCCTTGGAGGTCAATCTGTTGCAATCTTGAGATTAAAGAACTGTGGGAAATGCTGTCAAAGGCAGCAGCGATGTCAAGGAAAACAAGTATGAAGGCTTGTTCGGTATTGTTTAGGCCGTGAAGGAGTCTGTTCTTAAGGGTTAGCATCAGTGTTTCCATACTGTGAAAAGGTCTGAATCCGTGTTGATAGTCAAGGGGAGAATTTAAATCAGTAAAGTCTTGTAATTGGATTTGTACTACTTTTTCGATAATTTTAGCTAGAAACGGCAGGCTGGAAATTGGTCTGTACAAGTTTGGGAGGGTTTTGTCAGTGATGTTGTCTTTCAAGATAGGGTGTATCGTTGCCTGTTCTAGAGCAGATGGCATCTGTCCTGTTTCCAATGACTGGTTTACTATTTTCAGGATGATGGGTGCAAACTCGCCTTTTGTAACCTTAAGCCAGATGACAGGGCAAGAGTCTAATTGGGAGGTAGTTATGTTTTTTAGTTGTTTGAGATCTAATTAGTGGAACGACGTCCAGGTGGTTTGGTTGGGAGGATTGGAGAAGGGGATGGTGGGCAGTTGCGAGTTGGGTTGAGTATCATTCTTGCTTGGGGGGCTGAGTTTTTCCATGTAAAAATTAGCTAGGATTTGGGGGTTCTATTGGGGGAAGTTCAGTTTCAGGATTAGGAGATTTAGTCAGAGATTTGACTATAGAGAAGAGTTCTCTGGGTCTGTTTAAGGATCTCGTGAGTAGTTTAGTATGATGCTGTTTTTTCTTTTCATTGGTAGTTTCTTTGTAAGATTTAAGCATGGACATGTACAGAAGGTTATGTGATCTTGTGGCTCTCCATTTATTTTTCTTGTTTTCTAAGCTGTTTTAGCTTTTTTTAGTTCAGCAGTGTATCACATTTTAGATTCTTTGCATTTTGGTGAGTGATATGTATCTGTGGTCTGTGCAGCTTTGGCTCTGTTGACGTTCCAGCTGTTTATGATGTCAATGAAGTTTGTTGAAGAGGAGTCTATGTGTGGGATGGTGTCATTTAAGAATGATTCTTCGTTAAACGCTTTGAATTTGTTTTTAAAGTGGTACGCTTTATTGGATTCTGGGGGTGTGGTAGCAGACGGGATTATAAACTCTAATAGAAAGTGATCTGTCCATGGGAGAGGGAGTATTGGGGGGGGGGGGTGAATAGTCTTGTAGTATGTTGTGTGGTAGGAAGATAAGATCTAGTATGTTTCCTTTATTGTGTGTGGGGGATTGCACTATTTGCTGATATCCTAGGTCCTGTAAAGCATTTATGAAATGAGAGGAGTGCGATAGTTGACGTGATGGCAAGTTGAAATTGTAGAGGATGATGTGGGACTTGCTTGGGGTTGAAATGCAGGTGGTTTCTAGGATGGATGGTAAGTTGTCAGGGTTGTGGGATGGGAGTCTGTAGAACAAGCTGATTGTGATGTGTTTGTTACTGATGATAAGTACATACATACTTTCTATAGTGTTGCTTAAGCGAAGAGAGAATTTTAGATCCTTTATTGCAAGGATTAGAACTCCGCCTCCACGTTTGTTAGTTCTAGGACATTGGAATAGGTCATAATTAGGGAGGGCTAAATGGTTAACTAGGATGGTGTCTGAGTTTGAAAGCCAGGTTTCTGTTAAGCAGAGTATGTTTGGATCGTTGTAGTAGATAAGATCGTTATAGCTGGGATTTTGTTTCTATTGGGTCTGGTGTTGATAAGTGAGATTTTTAATGGGCATGTTGCATTGCTGTTATGGGGATTGGAGTGGGTGTGAATGGAGATTAGATGTGTTGGTCTATGAGAAGAGTGATTTTGGTAAAGAGTAGAGGATGTGTGGAAGGGAAATAATTGAGAGTTTCTTTGGCAGTGAGATAGAATGGGTATGTGGTGGTGATGATCTTGATATTGGTGAGAAGAGGTGGATATTGGTGCTAGTAGGAGAAGTATGCTTATGAAGATGATGCGCTTCAGGTTTGCCATTGTTAGCGGAGTTTATGACTGAGTTTGATTGTGGAATAGCTGTGGTTAGGGAGTGAGAGATATTTATGGGTCAATATAGGAATACAGAGGAGTAGCCTAGTGGTTAGAACACTGGCTTGGTAACCAAGTAACTAGGGTTCATTTCCCACTTGCACTCCTTGTGGCCTTGGGCAAGTCACTTAACCCTCCATTGCCTCAGAAGAAAGGCCTGGCAATCTACTTCCAGTGACACTGCCAAGAAAACCCAGGAGCTTCTGGGTCACCAGGAGTCAGCATTGACTCAAAGGCACACATTGCATTTTGCATAGGAATACGAAAAGTTGGCACATTATCAACCTGATCTGGTTCCTATAGGGGGGAAATGCACCTGAGTAGTTGGCAAAAAGGTGGAGACATTCAGGCCAATGGAGGAGAGATTCAGGTACAAGGATATTCAGGCAAATGGAAGAAACATTCATGCAAATGAGGGAGACTTTCAGGTAAATGGATATTCAGTTAAAAAGAAGAGACATAAAGGTAAATGGAGGCGATTTTAGTTTAAAGTTAACATATGGTGAGCGAACTTAGTTAATCAATGCAGTTGTTATACAATGTAATAACAATGAATTAAAGTTAACATTGGATAAATATCATGTAGCCAATATAGAGGAGATACAACATTGCAATGTAGCATTAAGCACTGTAGTATGATAGGATTACACAAGGTTGCAAGATTGCGTTAGGTGAAGGATGAACACAGTATGGCAATCAACGTGGCATGGGAGAGAGATTTTCAGCATGGGCTAGTAATGACAGGGATAAAGATCGCTGTGTAACATTGTGGTTATAGACGTGATGTCATGGGTTTTGTGGATTAAAGTATATAATGTGGTAATGTACTGGTTTGCACGGAACTGGGCGTATATTAGGACATCAGCCCTGTGGTGTAATATTTTGTATACGCTTAGTGGCGATTCCGATGGTGCAAAGCAGTTCTGAGCAAGAAACTTACGGCTATGAAGTGTTGGTTGATGAGTCCTTCATCTTTGCTTGATCGTTGCTGATGATTAGCGTTCCCGCCTGTGTTCCCCGCCTGGCGCCTTTACTTTTAAAAGTCCGGCAGCGAACCCCTGATTGGGCTGGGACTGAAGAGCAGGAGGAGTTAAGCCGCATGCTCTCTAGCTCCAGCAGTATGCACTGGTAGAGTATACACTGGTGGCTCTAGTCTTTCTGTGAGCAGAGTAGAAGGCTATGATAGATCCTCTATGGTCCTTCCTTCACCTGTACCCTTCCAGTATCTTATTTTCTTGAATGCCTCCTGTACATCTGCTTTTATAGCATTTCTTCTTAATTTTTGCCCTACAGAGGCCAAAAAGATTTTGCATGAACTGGACCTCTATTTGCATGAGATCTGCAAAATGTCAACTCCAGCCTGACGCAGAGCTCAACAACCTTAAGAAAGGTGCTTTCATGCCATCCTATGTTTCCTCAGATTAGTCATCTTCATAAATAGTAAGATTATTTTGAAATGTGACTTTTCTTAATAAAGAGGCATTATCCTTATTTGGAAACGGTGTGTTAATAGAAGGTGGGGAGTGAAAGACTTAATTCCTTCAACCTTTGGCAATAACACGATGAGGGGGCGGCATGACCTACTGAAACCCCTCTTCTGGCTGCTGAAAATTGTTTGGGAAGGAAAGTAAGCACATCCATTTTTCATAGCAGTTTGTTTCATTGCTTTTTACTGTTGGCACATTTTGTTCCGGAAAGCTGTGTAATATTTTGCTTGTGATTTTCGAGCCCAAAATTGACTGCTCTACAGAAGCTTGAAACAGAATTTGCATACCGCAGCTGTCTTCCAGGCTTTCACACAGTCGGGAAAGCAGAGGGCTAACAAACGTTTCTTGCTTCTTTTGTGTCCTATTTGCATGTGTACTTTTTGTTTTATAACTTTTTATTATTTATAATTTGGGTTTCTGATTTTAGGTTTTCACCAGTAAACACCAATAAAACACACCCGATGAAAAAAAAATGAAAATAGATGCCTGTTGGATGAACCCTGGAAAAAAGCCACCTTATTTATTTATTTATTTATTTATACTTTTCTTTTATACCGCTTTTTCCCAAGATCAAAGGCGGTTTACAAATAACATAATGAACAGTTTACAATTAACATATTGAACATTGTTTTACATAGAACATAGTATTTTCTTTAAACTATGTACAATTAACTTTTCATGAACAATAACATGGAGCATATAATTATACATATGCTGAACTATTTACATCAGTCAAATATTTACATTAGTCAGTTATTAATCATGTGCTATCTTTCCCTTTCCCTGGCATGTCTTGTATCCTCCAGTCAGTTTTTGTGTCTTTTCTGCACTGATGGTTTCTGAGTGACACAAATATACATATTTGATTGCACCAGAAAAGTCGCCCAGCAATAGAACCTGTGGTGTGAAAATACTGATAAACACTGGGGTTTTTTTGTATTCTCATAAAACCCTTAATTAGCTGGAAAATAAACACCTAAATTCATAATATATAAACACTTATGAATTGAAGCTCTGGGCTTGATATTTAAAGGGATTAATGCGGTTAGCAGACCTGCTGTGTTAATCCCCTTAGCTGGTATATTCCGTGGCAAAGTCAGCGCTGCTGAATAACCGTGGGTGCTACTGCTGCACGCCCTGATGGTAACCAGTTAGTATCGGGGGCATGCCAGGGGAGGCACCCAGCGAAAACCGAGCTGCAACACTATTGAGCTGTTGCCAGGTTATCACAATGCGGCAAAAGTCTGACACAGTAAAGGCTAGCCTAACATTTGCCACTTTAGCTAACCAGGCAACGGCTGAAGATTGCTGCTGTCTGGTTAGCTTTCTGGCAGTCCGGGAAACCTGGATATTCAGTGCTGGGTCCCAGATATGGCCACTACATTGAATATCTGGAATTAAAGTTCAGTGGCGATGGCTGCTGAATAAATAGTATGTTAGAGGCATTATTTTTCTGGAAATTTGTCTTTTATCTTTCTTTCAGTATACTTAAAGCAAGTCCGTGGGACTAAGGCATTTGTCCCACATGCATAAAATGTGAGCCATAACTTGTGAACAATTAGCACCTCTTGAAGCCTCTCTATAAGTGCAAAGATTGCTGGAGTGCTTATTGTTTTAATTTGTGCTGTGCACGTCTGATTCCGGTAGCTCTAGTTTTAAAAAGATCCAACATAGCAGCTCCAGAAGACAGAGCAAACATTTCGTGCATAGCTTTACCTGCTGAGCTAAGATTAAATTACTCTCAATCGATGAGCACTTGCTAGCCTCCTACGCATGCATGGTACAGTAGTGAGGGACAAGTTATATAAGCTTGTGATTGACTGTAATTAATGGGTAACTGATGGCAGCAATTACAGCACAAGCAGAAGATGTGTGCTGGTGCAGGGTGTTGCCTCTGTGAACTGCATTACAAATCTGAGTAATACGTTTTCCTCGTCATAGAAGTAGTTGCAGACCAGCTAATGCATTGATTGTGCATAGTTAATGAATCACTGTTTTCCGGCTTCCGGTATTTGGCCTTTGTGTGCCCCTGAGAAGTTACTTGTAGCTGTTTCGTCATCTCCAGCACTTATCTTCTGGAAATGGAGGCAGAGTTTGATGAATAGTCAGTTGATTGGTGCGTCAGTGTCCAGGAAAGGCTTGCCCCTCCTGGCAAAACTTAATAATTGCAATAATGATCAGATGGCTTATTCAGGACATTACCAACATCGCCCACTTGGGAATGTAATTTGATCAGACATTTGTAAACAGCATTCGATAACATAAACATGGGCTTAAATAATTAATTAATGTGGTGCAAATCTATTATTAGAATGCTGTGCTTCCTGTGTTTCAGGTTATGAGGTTCCTTGACTAGGACTGTCTTTGTTGTGTCTGCTAGGGATGTTTAAGTGCTGATAGAATTTTGGGAGAGGGATGGGGTTTCCTGGCTGTTTGTACTCACCAGTGATAGTGCTCCTATAGATATCTGGAGTTGAGGAATAGCCTAAGGGTTACACCACTGGCTTGGGAACCAAGAAACCAAGAAGCCAGGGTTTGATTTCCACTAGCACTCCTTGTGGCCTTGCACAAATCACTTAATCCTCCATTGCCTTAGGAAAAAAATTATCAAAGTCCCTGTTTAAGGAACATTACCAAGTTTATCATTTCAGCCAAAATGGTTTATATAGTAACTTAAAGAAGTATTAAAAAAAACCTGCTAAATAAATATATCAGCAATAATCTCTTCATCAACTCCTGTTTTCAAACATGGATTTCCACTTTTTCCTCCAGGTGTTATTGAGCTTAGCAAATGGTTGATCTGATGGCCTCACTTTGCACTTTTGATTCTTCCTCTGGCCCCAACCTGCCTGGATGGACACGCCATTGGATAATAATGAAGCATTTATACCAGAGTTCCCATTATTTTGTAGGATCTGTGCTTTAAAGCTAGAATTTGGAACAGTATAACGATTGGGTTGCTGGGTACCTATTTCACTGGGATTTCAGTTTTAGCTTAGAATTGTGCCTTGATTGCTAGCGGAATTGAAATTCATGAGTTGCACTTTCACACCAGCAGTGTTGTGGTTCATCTAGGGTTAGGGTTGCTGACTATTGGGGGTGGGGAAGGAAACAGGCAACTGGCTATCTGCCCCTCAACCTTTCTTCCACAATTACATTCTCACCATTCTCCCCTTCTTCACAAATCTTTTCATGTCAAAACAGGAGCCTTTTCCAGGCCTAATCAAGGTGGCTGCTGCTGAGCAGTGGATAGTCAACTGGAAAATGTGCTGTGTTTCCAAGGCCAATGGTGCCCCACCCCTCCCAATTCTGACCAATAAATAGAGCCTGGGTGTACAGCACATGCTAACTCATTCCTCAGTCCATGTGGTTTTAAACACATTGCGACTGCCACTGCTGTCATAGTCAAGCCTCTGATCAGCCACTCGCTTGACAAGAAAAAGTCCACAGCATGGAAGTGTTTGCTTTTCCTTTACCTGCTGTGTGCTTCTGTTGGTTCCTGCTGAGGTGCTGCACTGATTGGATCAGCTGCTAAGGGCTATAAAATCTCCAGCCTCACCAGGGGACACTGAAGTGTTTGCTTTTTCCTTTACCTGCGGTGTGCTTCTGTTGTTTCCTGCTGAGGTGCTGCACTGATTGGATCAGCTGTTAAGGGCTATAAAATCTCTAGCCCTACTGCGGGACACGGTCGCAGGTGTCCCTCGGGCGCATGCCCAAAGGGGCACGCCCCTTTGGCGCCCCTTCGGCGCACGTAGGCGTAAGGAGGCTTTTCCCCTGGTATGGGGAAATGGAAGAAGAAGTACCTACCAACTGTTCTTCCGAAAGTGGTTAAATCCATTGGTCCAATGGATGCCCATGTCGTGGTGGGCAAGGCGTTAGCTAAGGCTTCGGCCTCAGGGGATAATCGTTTGAACATGTCGGCTGTGAGTACTTCCTCCTCCTTGTCCTCCCCGAGCAAACAGGGTTTATCTCCACCCATCTCTGAGCTTCAACAAAAGCCTGGTGAAACTTCCCCGGTAGTCTCCACGGAGAAGGCTGACCCAGGTGTAACTTCGCTGTCTTCTTCTTTTTTGAAACTTGACTCAAATTTATCATTGATGTCTTCTTTACCATCTGTGATTGAGTTGCCTTCTCTTTCGGTATCCCAAGTTCCTCCTCCGGATGTTTCCCTGAGAGATATTTGGTCAATAGTGTCTCGTATGGAGTCCACATTGGCTGTCTCTTTGAAAAAAGTATCCGATTTCTCTAAGGAGACAGTATTGACGTTTGCTGATCATGAAGAAAAACTTTTAACGTTAGAGAAACGGGTGGATATTCAAGAATCTAAGTTTGTGACACAGAATGATTTTTGTGCTAAAATGTCTTATAATTCTGTTTGTTTGCATCGTCAGGATGAGTTTTTGGAAAACTGTTTACGGTCTCGAAATTTACGGTTTTTGAATTTTCCAAAAACACATTACTTATCTCCTATAATTCTTTTACAGAAGTATTTTAAAGAGATATTATTGTTTGAAGATGCTGACTCATTTAAAATTTCTAAGTTATTCTATCTGCCCCCAGGGAGGCTTGAGAAGGGAGGGAATTGTGATGAACCTGCTGTTTCTCAGGAAGGCTCGACTCCTTTTTCATTAGATATTTCTGATTTCATTGAATTTGAAACTGATGATTTTCCTGCAGAGCTACGCTTTTGGTTACTTTTTTGTTGGAAATGGATAAGGATAAAGATTTGCGGGCACATTTTCTTTAGAAAAATGAAAAATTTTGTGGGCAAACCATTCAGGTGTTCCCTGACGTTTCCAGGGTAAATCAAAAGCGGCGTAAGTCTTTTATCGAGATTCGTCCTCGAGTTCTGGCTTTAGGAGAAACTTTTCATTTAAAATTTCCTTGTAAATGTTTTATAGTCTTTCAAGGCCAGAAGTATATTTTCCAGGAAGCAGAACAATTGTTAGAATTTCTAGACAGTAAAATTTAAGTTTATTTTTTTTTCCTTTTGTTTTTTTTGTTTTTTTGCCTGTTTAGCTCAAAGATTAGTTAAATGGAGTTTTATATTTACAGGAATCAAGTGGCACTCTTTTTTTTCTTTCTATTCTGGGATATCGTTTGGCTGTTCACTTCCTTGATGTGGACTAACTGTATTTCTTTTTGTGTAATTATTGGCGTCATTTACTGTATGGTTATGATGTTTTCCCTTTTACATTTTTCATTGTATATTTGAAAATATTTCATAAATAAATAATTTTAAAAAAATAATTAAAAAAAAAAAAAGTCCACAGCACAGAAGAAAGGAGAGTGTCTGTTGTCTGGAGACTGTCAGTCAGCAGAAAACCAGTGCTCCATGGGACCGATTAAAGGTCTTACAGACCGTCATTCTCCTTTTGTGAAAACCAGCCAGGCTAGCCAACCATCAGCCAGTTGGCAATTTTATATTCACCATTACTGAGATAGTGGATAAAATGAAGACCCTTATTGACAGCAGCTAAAATGCAAGAATTTATGTAAATGCAAATTCTTTCCTGAGCCTGTCTCTTAATATAGTTAAACTGAGGGTCAGCCCCAGCCCTTTCTCTTCCCCCTCTAGGACCCTGACTCACACCAGTAAATCCAGGGGCTGATGGGGGTAGGTATGAACCCACTTGCTAACCCTGGTGGCTGCCTTTCCTTATCGTTCCTCCAGTTCAGTCCTCTACCTTTGGGTTGTCAACCTCCTCCTGCAGCTTGGAGACTGGCATGTCAGAAACGTGACATCACTGGATATAGCCTGCTGATCTCTCTCCTCAACTCCAGTGTGACCAGTCTCCATGCAGCAGGAGGACATGGAGAGCCTTAGTGGAGGCTCTCTGGAAAAACGAATAAGGAGCTAGATAGTGTAGTTTTAGTTGGTTAGATTTTAGTTTAAAAAAAAAAAAAAAGGGGAGAGGTTAGTTTAGGAGGTATGGTGTTCTTGCTCCCTGCCTGCCTGAAGAAGTAATTTTTTTTGAATTCACGAGTGGTGGTTGATTCTGCGGTGAGTCACGGTTTCTCTCCCCCCAGACTCTATGGGGGAGAGCACCGACGCCAGCGGGACTCCCCTATCTGGTCTGCGGTACTGTCTATCCGCGGCTCCAGGGGAGACAGCCCGGGCAGCTCTGCAGCACTGCGGGGAGGTCAAGGCAGTCCTGCTCAGCTCAAGAAATCGGCTTCGGTTACCGCGCAGACCTGACCGGTAGGCAGTTCACCGGTTACAGGCTGCGTTGGGAGGACGGAGGCTTGGTGGAAGTCCGCTGCTTGCCTGTGCCTTGGTCTGGCGCCCTTTTGAGTTCCGGAGCTCTCGGCGGCCATTTTCCTGACCGCGGAGCAGCCGCGTGGCAGGCACGGAGCAGGGCAGCATTGAGGTACTGTGTTATTTCTCACTTTCTTTCCTTTTTATTTAGTTTGCTTTCCTTTTTATTTTAGTTCGTTGTTCATTTTAATAAATTTGTTTGTTTTTCGGCGTGAAACGGCGTTTCTAGAGCAGGCGTTTTCCTTTTAAGGGGGGTATTCCTAGCTCAGGAGTCTGAGCTTCGGGGGTGAAATTGTTACCTTCCTTTAAGTAGCTCTACGTTGTGTTTTAAGATAGTGCCTCTCGCGGTTTAAAAAAAAAAAAGACATTGATATATTAAAAAAAATAAAAATAAAAAATAACCAAAAAGACAAAGGAAAGTGCTGATATCATTTAGCATTCAGTCACACAGTCCGCGGCTTGCCTGTTATGGCGGCTCGTCCGCAGTGTATTGTTTGTGGCACCGGAGGGGCACGGTAGCTGAGTCAGGTGTGTGGCATGGCTGTGCGTCCCTTTCCTCCTCTGTGGAACAGCAAATGGACCTTAAAGCGGCTCCAGAGGTGCTAGGTGCTCCGGCGGAGGGGGTAGTAGCTTCTCCACCGCTTCCTGCGCAGGGGTCGACGCTGCAGGAGGGCTCGGGGCCCTCTGCAGCTGGGCTGGCTGCGCAGGCGACGGATTTTGGGGATTTTAGCCCTGATTTCATTTTATTGATGTATAAGACCTTTTGTTTGAAGCGTCAAGGAAAGGTGCCGGGCCTCTTGCAGCCGGCCGGCTCTTCCCAGCAATTGGAGGTGGCAGATGAGATAGGCAAAGATCCTCCAGCCCCTAAGAGAGCGAGAGCATGGGCTTCGACATCTGCAGACGGCGACTAGGCAGATGTTGAGGATACGGAATGGGAGCAGGAGGAGGGTGATCGGGATCTGGAAGAAGGGAAGATTCCTGAACCCGAGGATCAAGCAAAGATTATTAGGGTCTTCTGTAGAGAAGAACTTACGGCATTGATCACAGAATCTATGCAGATGCTGAATCTCGCCACTCAGTTGCCGGCGGAGGAAGAGGTGGAAGATCCGGTTATTCAGGTGGTTTGGCAGACACAGGTTGTGTTTCCGGTACACCGAGTAGTCGACCGAATGATCCAGGAAGAATGGGATCGGCCAGAAGTGGGACTTCGAGGCATACGGACAATGCATAGGCTCTATCCTCTGGCTGATAAGGAGAAAGACAGGTTCCGGGCTCTGCGGGTAGACGCGGTGGTCTCAGTGGTTACAAAAAAGACTACCATCCCGGTGGAAGGCAGTGCTGCCTTGAAAGATACCCAAGACCGTAAAGTTGATGGATTGTTAAAACAGACATTTGAGGCGGACTCGCTGTCACTGCAAGCCTCCATCTGTGGGTCTTGGGTGGCCAAGGCGTGGTTGCGATGGGTCCAGCGACTGCGGCAGTCGCCGCACTTGGATCTGGAGATCAAGGAGCTCGGGCGTCTGGAGTCTGGAGCAGCGTATTTAGCAGATATGCATTATGATTTGATCAGAGCGCTTGCCAACAGCACATCATCCATGGTGGCCGCCCGTAGGTCCGTGTGGTTGCGGAATTGGGCGGCGGATGGTCCTTCCAAGTCTCGCCTTAGCAAGCTGCCGTTTAAAGGTGGTCTGCTATTTGGAGAGGATTTGGATAAGTTGGTAAAGGATCTCGGGGAGTCCAAAATGGGGAGACTCCCAGAGGATAAGCCGAAACAAGGGAGGCCCGGTCAAGGCTATAGGGGTCAGTTTCGGGATTTCCGGAGAGTTCGTTCGTCATGGTTTGGAACCTTCCAGAGGGGTCACTTCCCGTTTCTGGCCCAGGGGTTTTGGGGGGCCAATAGAGGTTTCTCCTCAGACCCCGCTTCCGCAAATTGCAATGAGATGAGGCGGGTCCCAGCGGGGGGGTCTCCCATAGGTGGGCGGCTGTGGGAGTTTCTCTCTGCTTGGACCCTCATCACCTCCGACCAGTGGGTGTTGGAGATAATTCGGCAGGGATATGCCCTGGAATTGGCGCGGCCTGTGCGGGATGTCTTCGATGTGTCTCCCTGCAGGGGGCCCAAGAAGGTTCTTGCGATCCGTGCTACCTTGGACCGTCTTATCCAGCTAGGGGCGGTCGTGGAAGTTCCGAGAGCGGAGTACGGCATGGGTCGGTATTCCATTTATTTCATGGTGCCAAAGAAGGACGGAACGTTGCGGCCCATTTTAGATCTAAAGGGTGTGAATCGTTGTCTGCGGGTGCCGCATTTCCGAATGGAAACTTTGCATTCAGTCATTGTGGCAGTGCGTCAGGGGAAGTATCTGACATCGTTGGATCTTACAGAGGATTATTTGCACATTCCTATCAGGGAATCGCATCAGAAATTTCTGAGGTTCGCCTTTCCCTGGGGTCACTATCAGTTCCAGGCTTTGCCCTTTGGTCGGGCAACGGCGCCACAAACCTTCACCAAAATTATGGTGGTACTGGTGGCGGCGGTGTTGTGCAAGGAAGGGATTCTGGTGCATCCGTACCTCGACGATTGGTTAATTCAGGCCAAGTCCGAGGCGGAGAGCGTTCGAGTGACAAATCGAGTAGTGGAGTTCTTGCAAAATCTTGGCTGGGTAGTCAACCCGGCCAAAAGCCGTCTGAAGCCCTCTCAGGATCTCGAGTATCTGGGGGACCAGTTCGACACAAAAAGGGGGCAAGTCTTTTTGCCGCTCAAGAGAGCACAAGCTCTGAGGGGGCTGATTCTCCAGTTCAGGTCCGTTCCGGTGCCGTCCGCATGGTTCTATCTTCGGGTGCTGGGAACGATGGCAGCGATTCTGGAGGTGGTGCCGTGGGCCAAGGTGCATATGCGGCCCCTACAAAGAGCGCTTCTTCGGCACTGGTCGCACCAGTCGGATCCGTTGAGCAAGCGGCTTCCGTGTTCGATCAAGGTCAGACGGTCTCTTCAGTGGTGGCTGCGTCAGTCGTCGTTGGCAGCCGGTATGCCGCTGGAACAGCCGGCCTGGCTTCCGTTGTTGACGGATGCAAGCCTGGCGGGTTGAGGAGCCCACTGCAGATCCAGGTTCGCGCAGGGTCGGTGGTCTCCTCTGGAGGCATCCTGGTTGATCAATCGCCTGGAACTGCGAGCGGTCACCCAGGCCCTCCAGGCGTTCGAAGAGGTGGTGCGAGGTCACCCAGTTCGGGTCCTCTCCAACAACTCGGCAACGGTGGCTTACATCAACTGTCAGGGCGGCACAGGGAGTGCTGCAATGGAGGAAGAGGCAGACGCGTTGTTCGCTTGGATAGAGAGTCGGTTGCCGGCAATCTCGGCAGCGCACATAGCAGGAAAGGACAATGTTCAAGCGGATTTCCTCAGCCGGTTTCGGGTGGAGGCCGGAGAGTGGGAGCTACATCCCGAAATCTTTGCACAGATAGTAGCTCGCTGGGGGCCGCCAATAATGTACTTAATGGCAACCTTCCGGTCGGCAAAAGTCAGCAGGTTCTTCAGCAGAAGACGGAAAAGAATGTCGGAAGGCATCGACGCGCTGCTGCATCAGTGGCCGTCATCGGGTCTTCTGTATGTATTTCCTCCGTGGGTGTTAATAGGTCGGGTGATTCAGAAAATCGGAGCTCATTCGAGGAGAGTGCTTCTGGTGGCGCCCGACTGGCCAAGGCGGCCTTGGCCTTGGTACGCAGACCTCGTGAGGATTCTAGACGGAGAGCCCTGGCGGCTGCCGGCGCGGGCGGATTTTCTGCTGCAGAGTCCTCTCTTTATGCCAGAAGTGGATCGGTTCTCACTTATGGTATGGCCAATTGAAAGGGCCAGGCTAAGGAAGAAGGGCTATTCGGCGGCGGTTGTTGCTACGCTTCTTCGAGCTCGGAAACCATCCACTTCGCTGGCGTATGTGCGGGTCTGGCGGATATTTGAGGATTGGTGTTCAGGTATCAGCTGCAGGCTTCTTCGGTGGCCATTCCATCTGTCTTAAGTTTTCTACAGGACGGTCTTGATAAGGGTCTTGCGGCCAGTTCCTTATGCGTACAATTGGCAGCCCTTTCCTGTTATCACGGTAAGATTCAAGGGATGCCGCTGGGAACTCATCCTGATGTGGTGCATTTTCTGAAAGCGGCATCTCGGTTGCGGCCGTCGCGTAGGGTGTTGGTTCCCCCTTGGGATCTCAACCTCGTGTTGGTAGCGTTAGGCAAGCCGCCCTTTGAGCCCTTGCTTCGGGCTTTGGTAAAGGATTTGACGTTAAAGACAGTGTTTCTGGTGGCAATTTGTTCCGCTAGGTGTATTTCGGAATTGCAAGCATTGTCATGTAGGGAGCCGTTCTTGTCGTTCTCGAGGGAGAAGGTGGTGCTGTGGATGGTTTTATCATTCATGCCTAAAGTGGTGTCTCCCTTTCATTTGAATCAGGTAGTAAGCTTGCCTGTCTTGGGCGTCCTGGACGGCGGCGAGCGGGATCGTAGTTTGCGTCACTTGGATGTCAAGAGAGTCTTGAGACAGTATTTGAAGGTGACGAAGTGTTTTCGCAAGTCAGACCAGCTGTTTGTGGTGTTCGGTGGCCTATGCAGAGGTGAGGCGGCGGCTAAGGCTTCTATTGCTCGATGGATTTGGGAGGCCATTGCCTCCGCCTATCTGCTTCAGGGTCGGTCCATCCCTGCAGGTTTGTGGGCGCATTCCACCAGAGCACAAGCCTGTTCCTGGGCGGAGCACAGTTTGGTTCCGCCAGGCAACATTTGCAAGGCAGCGACTTGGTTGTCATTGCATACGTTTAGCAAGCATTACCGGCTGGACGTCGCAGCAGCTAAGGACGCTCGTTTTGGGTCGGCCGTGCTGTCCGCCGGCTGGAAGGGTCCCTCCCAATGAGAACTGCTCTGGCACATCCCAGAGGTAGAGGACTGAACTGGAGGAACGATAAGGAAATTATAATTACACTTACCTGGTAATTGTAGTTCCTTGAGTGACGACAGTTCATTCCTCCATCCCACCCAGAGTCCTTTCCGGAGGGGTTCAACAGTACAGGCTAGAACAGAGATTTTACAGGTAGGTCTGTCCTATTGTTGAGTCTTTTATCCTTCATTCTTTCTATGGCAGTGAAGGGCATAAGAAAGCCTTGTTGGAATTGTGGAAATGTTTTATAGGAAGTTAGACTAGGTTTTGTTTGGTTTTAGCTACTTATTTGTTGCTCCTTTGAGTCTGCTTTGTTAGTAGTTCACACTGGAGTTGAGGAGAGAGATCAGCAGGCTATATCCAATGATGTCACGTTTCTGACATGACAGTCTCCAAGCTGCAGGAGGAGGTTGACAACCCAGAGGTAGAGGACTGAGCTATCGTCACTCAAGGAACTACAATTACCAGGTAAGTGTAATTATCATTTTCAAAAATGGTGACACTTGATCTCTAGAGATAGCACAATGAGATTCCACGAAGGATCGAGCGGTGCCATTTTTGAAGCGATAGCTACCAGGGCAGGAGTGAGTGAGAGAGGATCACTTCTGTCCCCATTGTCCTCAGACTCATTTGGATAAGTCCAAGCCTTGTGTGGGAGAGTGCAAGAAGGGCCAAAGAGGATCCTCAAATTAATGATATTAATTGGTAGCTTCACATATCTATACCCCACTTCAAGTGGGGAAGGAAGGCGGGCCTTCCAGCCCACTAGCCATCAGGGATTGGCAGCCTTCCAGAGGGTCCAGTGGGAGAGCCTCCATATCATGCCATTATGTCAAATTAAATGTATACTTAACACTTAGTTGATTTCCTTTCCTTGTTCACAGCAGGGCACATTTACCTGTGTCAACGGGGACTGGGTCCCTGTAGGCAACTACTGCTTTGATTGCGGCAGCTGTGTGGTTCTGCTCCTACCTTCTCTCCAAAAGTGAGGCTTGCCCTCCCCACTTCCCATAGCTCCTTCATTCTTCCCCTGCAGGCTCAATGGTCCTTTCCAGCAGTGGGTCCTGGCTTTCCAGCACCTGCAGCTAGCAAGCAGTTCTTAAGCTGTATGCATCTGTTTACACATGCACAAACAGATGCATATGTATGGACTGAAAGACAGACAGACAGAGGTTCTCCCCCCAAGGCACTACCACTTAAGCGAAACATACCTAAAATTGTTCATCTATTGAGGAAGACAAGCAAATTAAATAGGTTGCCTGAGTTAACATGTTTGGAAAGGCAATATTTTTATCTCAATTAGGACTCTTGGGCCCAATATTTGAAAGGCATTTACATGGTTTACAGCCCTGTAAACCGTGTAAATGCTGCTCAGTGGTTAGTGCTGCTGAATATCCCCAGTCTTCTCCCCTACACGCCCCGATGCTGACCGCTTAGAATTAGGGTGTGTTGTGGGTGGCAACAGAGCCTAACCGGTTAGCGTCGATATTGCACCACTACCTGGTTAGCTTCTATGGGTAAAAGATAGGCCAGCTTTTGCAGCGCCCATCTTTACCTGAAGAAGCTAACTCGGCAGTGGTGCAATAATACTGCTACCTGGTTAGACTCTGCGGCTTCTAGGCACATGTGCTGACCCTGGATATTCAATATGACCTCAGCATTGAATATCTGGGGTTAGAGGATGGCGGCAACGGCTAGACGCTGTACTCATACCTAGGTCCTAACTCAGTATCGGGCTCCTACAGCTCCAATGAAATCCTATTATGCAGGTTTTCACAAATATATATATTTTTTTAAAACAGGGTGCCTAGGTATAAGGCTATGAATGTACAGTATGAATAGCTTTGCATATACAAGACATTTTTCTGTTAGTTATGGTCCTCTTTTCAAGTCCTCCTGAAGTTGCATGAAGAATCACTATCAGTCTGAATCCAGTACATTATGTTGCAAATTTAGTGACTCACTTTTAAGGCATTAAGGGTCAGATGTTTGAGCACAAGGTGCTATATGTTGATGGCGTGAATTTGTAATGGTAGAATCACTAAAAGATTTAGGGGCCCAGTATTAAAGCCATTTATCCAGTTAGAGGTGCCTGTTATCCCGATAAGTGCAGCCAGCCAAGGCCATCCCTTGTCATTCAGTGGCATTATCTGGATAACGGGCCATGAAAATCAGCACAGACTGCCCCAGCACTGTCCGGATACTGGGGTTGAATAGCCAGATTTATTTCAGCCATGGTAGTGGCTGATGATGTTTTAAAAAACTCTGATTGCCAGAGCTGAATATTAAAATCATCTGTAGTACCCGAAGAATGGAGAATGGCCAATATAACGCCAATTTTTAAAAAGAGTACCAGGGGCGATCCGGGAAACTACAGACTGGTGAGTCTGATGTCAGTACTGGGCAAATGGTAGAAACCATTTTAAGAAATAAAATTACTGAACATGTAGATAATCATGGTTTAATGGGAGAAAGCCAACATACGTCAGAGGAGGGAGGGATCAGGCCAGCAATCAAGCGCGGATTCGGAAAGACCCATGTGGGTTTTTTTTGTCAACTCAATGTCCATTCCGCTGCTGCTGCCGCCAAGTGAACCCAAAAAGTGGCAGCAGTGGGGCAAGGGCAAGCCGGGGGGGGGGGGGGAGTTGACTGGACAGAGGCAAAATGGGGAGATGCTGGACGCACCAGATGTGCAAATCACAAAGGCTGCATTTATGACTTGGTACGACTCTGCAAGGAAGGTTTTCTCTTATTAATTTGTTATATTTTTTGAAGGTATAAATAAACAGGGGGGGGGGGGATTGTACCATCAAGTCAGTGCTGACTCCTAGCAATCCAGCTGCCTCTGGTTTTCTTGGCACTGTATCACTGGAAGTGGATTGCCAGCCTTTTCTTCTGAGGCAATAGAGGGTAAAGTGACTTGCCCAAGGTCACAGGGAGTGCCAGTGGGAATCAAACCCTTGCTCTTTTGGGTACTAGGCAGTTGCGCTACTCACTAGGCTACTCCATACACTATATCAGCTGGCTCACCTTTACAGTCTCTGGGTTTTCAAAAAGCCTTTGAAAAGGTCCCTAATGAGAGACTCTTGGCCAAACTAAAAAGTCATGCGATAGGCGGCAGTGTACTATTGTGGATCAGGGACTGGTTAAAAGATAGAAAGCAGAAGGTAGGGCTAAATGGCCAATTTTCTCAATGGAGGAAGGTGAATAGTGGTGTACCCCAGGGATCTGTGCTGGGCCTGCTGCTTTTTGACATATTCATAAATGACCTGGAAATGGGAATAATGAGTGAGGTGATCAAACTTGCAGATGACACAAAACTATTCAAAGTTATTAAAACACTTGAGGATTGTGAAAAATTGGAAGAGGACCTTGATAAATTGGAAGACTGGATGTCCAAATGGCAGATGACATTTAATGTGGACAAGTATAAAATTATGCATTCAGGGAAGAACAACCCAAACTACAGTTATACAATGCAAGGTTCCACATAAGGAACCACCACCAAAGGAAAGGATTTAGTCGTCATCGTGGATAACCTGTTGAAACCCTGTGCCCATTTTGCAGAGGCAACCAAGAAAGCAAATAGAATGCTAAGTATCATAAGGAAAGGAATGGAGAATAAAACCAAGGGTATTATAATGTCTCTGTATCGTTCCATGGTGTGACTGCACCTTGAATATTGTATGCAATTCTAGTCACCATATCTTAAAAAGGATATAGCAGAATTAGAAAAGGTACAGAGAAGAGCCACCAAAATGATAAAGGGGATGGAAGGATACCTGCATGAGGAAAGGCTTAAAAGGTTAGGGCTCTTCAACTTGGAAATAAGACACCTGAGGGGGGATATGATAGAGGTCTATAAAACAATGAATGGAATGTCACGGGTAAATGCAGATTGGTTATTTACTCCATCAAAAAGTAGAAAGGGTAGGGAACCCACAATGAAGCTGCAATGTAACCCATTTAAGACTAATACATGACAATAATTTTTCACTCAGCACATAATCGAATTCTGGAATTCATTACCAGAGGATGTAGTAAAAGCTGTTAGTGTAGCTGGGTTTACAAGAGGTTTGGACAAGTTTTTGGAGGAAAGCTCCGTAGATCATTATTAAAGAGGATGAGGGAAATCCACTGCTTACCCCCCGATAAACATTGTGGAACCTGTGTACCTTTTTGGGAACCTGCCAGGTTCCCAAAAAGGTACACCTGGATTGGCTACTGCTGGAAACAGGATACTGGGCTTGATGGACCATTGTCTGACCCATAAGGTCTGACACATAAGGTGACCTGGATTGGCTACTGCTGGAAACAGGATACTGGGCTTGATGGACCATTGTCTGACCCAGTATGGGATTTCTTATGTTATTATGATCCCCTAAAGGTTTACTGTGCAATATTCAAAATGGGGGATATTTAGCAGCAGTATCCACATACTGACGGCTGTTGAATATCTGGTTTATGTGACCACTGTCCGGAGAACTGCTGACCTTATCCATACATTAGCCGTTTTCAGCCACTATCTGGATAGGCTAACCAGATAGCAATTTAAGTCTGCTTTTTGGCTGGCCTAAGCTATCCAGATAGTGATTTAAAATTGCCATTATCTGGATAAAGGCTTTTAAATATCAGTCCCTTATATATCAAGTGCTAGCTGTGAGACATTTAGTTACAAAAATTATAATGGTCTAATGCTTGGCAGTTAAGATTTAATGTGTAGAAGTACAAAATGATGCATAGACCAGGAGAGAGACCTCGGGGTGATAGTGTCTGAGGACCTCTTGGTGGCATAACAATGTGATAAGGCAGCAGCCAAAGCCAGAAAGGATGCATAGCAGCTGAAATGAGAGGTGATAATGCCCTCTTGCGGGTCATTGGTGAGACTTCACTTGGAGTACTATATTCAGTTTTGGAGGCTGTATCTTTCTAAGAATATATGGCCCAGTATTGCAAGGCATTTACACGGTTCACAGAGCTGTAAACTGTGTAAATGCTCCTAAATGGGATATTCAGCAGTACTACATGATTAGTGCTGCTGAATATCACTGAGTAATGCTTCCATATGCCCAACTGCTACCTGCTTAGTATCGAGGCAGTACCGGGAATAAACGGGCCACGACGATATTCAGCCGCTGCCTGTTACCGGGAATAACCGGGCAGCGACGATATTCAGCCGCTGCCTGTTTATCTCTCAGTGGTGAAAGTGAGGTGCAGCAAAAGCTATCCTAACTTTTGCCTCTGAATCTGACCAGGCAGCAGCTGAATTTTGCCACTGCCCAGTTAGCTTCTGCGCCATGTGCAGCTGTGTGGCATACCCAGATATTCAATGGCAGTGGAAGGATGCAGGTTAACTTTGACCGCAAAGGCTAAGTGCTGTACTCATGCTAGCACCCACCGCTGAATATCGGGCTTATAAAAAGACTTGATATGGTAAAGAAAAAAGCAACCAAAATGGTATGGGGTTTGCGCCAGATGCTGTATAAGAAGAGACTTGAAAATCTGAATATGTATACCTTAGAGGACAGGAGGTACAGGAGAGTTATGGTAGAGACCCAAAATACTTGAAAGATATTAATGAACAAAACAAAACTATACTATAAAACCTGAGGACATGACATGAAGTTACAAGAGGATAAACTTAAAAGCAACATCAAGAAACAACTCTTTCACAGAAAGGGTGCCGAATATCTGGAATGCCCTCTCACTCGAGGTGGTGGGGATAAAAATGGTGACAGAATTCAAAAGGCATGGCATAAGAGCAGAGGATCCCTATGTAGGAAAAGGAACATTGTTACTCAAAGCAAAACTTAAATGACATTCGTACTTCATAAAAGCAGAACAGGGGAGGTTCAGCTGTCACAGAGTTGCAGTTAAAACACAAAGCAAAAAGCAAAGAGTAGGGCTAACTTGTACAGTGCGGAAATTACAACCCCAAACACCTGTAAGTACTGACTAGAAGGGCCATTCTGATGCTTATCTACCATCATTTACTATGTTACTGTCAGTACAATGAGATCCTTTCTGTTGAGTTCTTATCATACCCCTGATGTAATGATATCTTTTTTGTTGCTCTTACCCCTGGTATAATTAGACGGACTAATTTCACTGGTCTACAATTTTTTAAAAGTTATCTGCTTCGGAGACAAAATCTACCAATTGTTATGGATTTTGATGTGCTGAATTAAAAAATGGAAATTATAATTGCTGATTGGCTACTGTTTCCAAGATATCTAAGCTTTTCTATTTTACATGTATACATACCGTGTTGTTAGTAGAGTTTTAATCACAAATTATTTTAAATCTACCGTAGGTCTTTTCATGTGTTTATGGTTGCCATTGATAATATTTCACTTGTTGTTTTGTTTCAAAGTTTAAAAATCAGCTAAAGGGTTATTTAAATAAAATTAATTTAAAAAGTTAGTATGAAACAGAAATCAAGACATGACTATATATGCTTTAGTATCCATTTCAGACCTTATTCAGTGTCTAATCAGCATTTCTTGGCTTCTGTAAACGGAGTATCTCTTGTCACTGCCCAGCAATGGTCTACAAGCATTGACGGGCTCCATTTGCATTGATATCTTTTCTCCATCACTGCAATGTCCTGATGAAATCACTCGTTATGCTCATTGCTCACTGCTCTGAAGTTTGGTGGAAAAAAAATCAGGATGTGAGTACAAAAAAAATGTATCTTTAGTGACATGCTTCAGCTGGGGTTGCCAACCGGCCGGTTTTCAGCCAGCCTGGCCGGTTTTTCCATGGCCAGGCCGGCTGCCGGCACAGATGTAAAACCGGCCCTTGAAAAGATGGTTTTTTGCTCTGGCCATGAGATTGGGAGCGGCCAGAGCAAAAAAAACGGCTTTTCTCCCGACTCCCGCAGCACGAACGTGATTGATCCTCCGTGCAGCCGCTGCTTCTGCTTTTCACAGAGCAGCGGCTGCAATAAACTTAATTTGAAAAGGAAGAAACCTGTGAGAAGCAAGCCCCCTCTGACATCACTTCCTCAGGTGCTGCAGAAGGACAACCAGAGGGCTGGGCTCCTCACAGGTTGTCTTTTCTTTTCAAATTAAGTTTATTGCAGCTGCTGCTCCGTGAAAAGCAGAAGCAGCGGCTGCATGGGGGCGAACTTCGAAGCAGCACTAAGGGGGGGGGGGTTGAAGCATTGAAGCAGCACTAAGGGGGGGTTTGAAGCAGCACTAAGGGAGGGGTTGAAGCAGCACTAAAGGGGGGTTGAAGAAACACTAAGGGGTGAAGCAACACTAAGGGGGGGTGAAGCAGCACTAAGGGGGGTGAAGCAGCATAAGGGAGGTGAAGCAACACTAAGGGAGGGGGTGAAGCAGCACTAAGGGGGGGTGAAGCAGCACTAAGGGGGGTGAAGCAACACTAAGGGGGGGTGAAGCAGCACAAGGGAAGCAGCACTAAGGGGGGAGGAAGCAACACCAAGGGGTGAAGCAGCACTAAGGGGGGGGAGTGAAGCAACAGAAGCGGCTGCAAGGGGAAAGAGGTGGCAGAAGGAACTGACAGGTGGAAGGTGAGGGCTGGAAGAGAGCTGAAAGAGGCAGGAAGGAGGTGGCAGACAAGAACTGACCAGGTGAAGGAGGTGGCTGGAAGAGAGCGGAAAGGGGGGGAAGGAGGTGGCTGGAAAGGAGCTGACCGAGGAGGTAAGGAGGGGGCTCAAAGGGAGCTGACACCTGGGAATGATACTGGTAAGTGACTGGGTAATGGGAGGGGGCACTGGGACTGGAAATAGGCTGATGGAAGGTAGTAAAGAAAAGAAGAGACAAGAAATGGCAGATGGACTATAAACCATAGAAAACGAGCTAAGAGAAGATGGAAAAATGGAAGCCTCAGATTGGAACCAGCATGATCAGAGAATAAAATGGTCAGGAAACAAAGGTAGAAAAAAATAATTTTATTTTCATTTTAATGATTGGACTTTGTGCTACCTTTATATTTTACACAGTATGGGGAACTGCATATTTATCTGATATTGCACTGCATGCAGAGTCTGTCTTCTTGGGGTTTCAGTTTAATTTTTGTCTATATATTTCTCTTTTTGTTTTGTGTTCATTTATTGATGAAGACCTATCTGTATTGTGTGTGTGTGTGTGTGTGAGTACAACCAATGATGCGTTTTCTGTCAGTATAGAATTTCTGTTTAAGAATTTGTAGAAGTCTTGCTTATTCAGTTTGTACATTGCCCTCTGCAATTTTTTGGGGGACAGGAGGTGGAGTAGGACTGGGGCGGGGCAAGGGTGGAGCAGGGGCGGGGCAGGGGCAGAGCATGACAGCCACAGGTGGCGGGTTTTTCTCTTTCAAAAAGTTGGCAACCCTAGTTTCAGCCAAGACTTTTGTATGCATTGAGGAGTTTTTCCATCAACTCCCTATAGTTTATTTATTTATTTTATTTATTAGCTTTTATATACTGCACTATTTAATATCAGAGCGATTTACAAGGAGCATTACAAACAAGCAACAAGCAACTTTACAGAGAACGCATAAGGAAGAGACATAAAACATCAGAACCAGTAACTTAACTTTAACAGGCAAGAACAACATTTCTTGTATCAAGTTGTCTGCCTTGTTTCTGAGAAAGCTTGTTGCCACTCACTTGAAGGCTTTCAATCCTGTCCTTTCTTTGTCATGTAATGCATGGTTAAATGCATCATCTCAAAGAGGTTCACGAATCTAAGGACCAACAAAGACACCTTCCCTGGGGGGGGCGGAGCCTGATGTCCAGCGGGATGGTCGCATAACGCTGAGGCTCCCGAGAGGCCTACTCAGAATCCTGAATTAACACCGTACATACTTGGAATTCTACTCTGATCTTGCCGGGGCACGTTGGTGAGATGGCGGGGACCAAACCCACGCGCCTGGAATTCGGATCTCCAGCGGCTTCTCACGGCAAACGATCCAAAACTGAACCCCCGTCCCCGCAGAAGGGGCTGGCCGTGCGCGAGGGCCCCGAAATGCAGCAGGAAATCCTCGCAGAGATTAGAGGGGTCAAGGACCTCGTGCAGTCAAACGGTGAAGCACTCCGAGCGCTGCGGGAAGATCTTGGTGTGCTGCAAGGCAAGCTAGAGGGGCTTTCTTCGCGTCAGGACAAAATGGAGAGTATGTTGGACTCCCATGCGGCCCGGTTGTCCAAACTCGACAAAGTTGAACGCCAGGTGCGGGCCCTGCAGAAAGAAGTGGAAGATGGCAATAATAGAGCGCGCCGCAACAACATACGGCTCGTGGGCATACCGGAGGGAGCGGAATCGGGAGACATGAAAGAGTTTTTATGCAAAATTCTCCCTTCCCTGCTCCAAATCACCTTTGCCAAAGATTTGGAGATTGATCGCGCTCATCGTGTACCTACAAGCATAATGCTCAACAGGAAGACCCCGCGGCCTATCATCTTTCGACTATTGAGATATCAACACGTTGAGCAAATTCTACATGCCTCTCGGGCAAAGGGCCATATGGAGTTTGAAAGCCACAAGATCTCCTTCTATCCCGACTTGGCTAAACCCACGGTCGACCGCCGAAAGCGCTTTCTGGAATTCCGGCCGAGGCTTCAACAACTACAAGCACGCTATGGCCTGATGTACCCGGCCAAGCTTCGAGTCACGCTTCACAATCAGACAAGAACATTTGAGGACCCTGATCTACTAGCGGAGTTTTTGGATTCCAAAGAAGCCGACTTGATGCGCTGACTTCCAGAATACTCCTGAAAGTGTTCTCATATCCGATGTACCCGCCATATTGGATCTGCCGCAGCCCAGCAAAGAGTCTGGCGAGGGCAGTTGGTTGCCTTACTTTTGATGATATCTGTGACCCGACTCCATCTACCCACAGTAGCCTCGATGAGTATCAGAGACAGTGTTAATTATGGACTCTGTTTCTTTTCTTTTTTTTTTCATGTCTTTCTACTTCCTCTCTAGGGCCTCCTCCCGCAGACATATGGTCGCCATATTCTTTGGGGGTTTTGCTTCTTCTCTGGGATACTTTGTTACATATTTCTCAATATGGGGTGTATTAGCCAGAATACTCGGTGATTATGTCATTGTTGCACAGATCCTGATTGTATTGTATGTTTTCAAGCGCCCTTACCTAAAATGTCTATTACTGATTGATGGCACCATGTAAGATTTTCTCATTGAACGTAAAAGGGATCAATAATCCGATAAAACGGAAGAAAATCCTAAGCTACCTAAGCCAGGAAGCTGCGGATCTGATTTTTCTCCAAGAAACGCATTTAAACTCGAAGGAAACTCTTAAACTCAATATTAAACCTTACATGGTGGCCGCCTATTCCCCAGCCGTTTCTAAGAAATGTGGGGTTGCCATATTGGTTAGGAAATCTTTGCATGCTACTATTATTGCGACTAGCTCAGATACAGAAGGTAGATGGTCCAGAGCTCACCTCAAGATAGGTAGCCTTGAAGTTACATGTATATGCCTTTACGCTCCTAATGTGGACGACCCTGCCTTTTTTGCTACCATTGCTCAGGTTGCGCAGGCCTCTGCTAATACTTCATTGATAATTGGGGGGGATTTCAATTTAGTCCTTGATCCCCTGATTGACAAACAGCCGCCTAGGTCAAGTGGTCCCCCCAAGAGTCACACCACGCTTACCTCCCTGATCAAAGATCTTGCTTTAGTTGATCTCTGGAGGTTACTACACCCCAATGAGCTAGACTTTACCTTCTTTTCTTCCCCTCATAAATCCCAGTCTCGCATAGACTTCTTTCTAATATCAAAACTATTAGTTCCTCAGGTGGACACTGCAAAGATTCACTCCCAACATATTTCAGATCATGCTGCCATTTCCTTTCAATTACACACTACTGCACCCCAAGGGAATTCCGGGGCCTGGTTCTTTGATAGAGCCCTGTTAACTCAGCCAGAGTTCCAGTTAGAAATTCGAGCAGCCATACAGGATTACTTCCATTTTAATCTACCCCAGGATACTGCGAATTGGGCTTGGTGGGAGGGCTTCAAAGCGGCCATTCGAGCAACGATCACTAGCTATCAAATCCGCCTGCGAAAACAACGCAAACAGCAGCTACTCATACTAGACCAACAAATAAAAGCAGGTGAACGTGTTCTAACTTCACGTACTGATCCATGTATATTAATTCGATTACAGCGTCTCCGTTTTCAATATAATTCAATCCTCTCAACTGCAGCCTCTAAGAGTATTGAGCTTCAGCGAGGGACATATTATCGTGAAAATAACCGAGCCGGTCGACTCTTAGCCAACGCCTTGAAAGGTCAAAAAGAAGCCAAACGTGTAGCGGCCCTTCGAGCTTCACAGGGAGGGGGCATAGTGACCACAGACTCCGACATTGTAGAGCTCTTTCGGGATTTCTATACCCGCCTATATCAATCTGAATGTGAGTTCTCGTCAGAGACATTCGAGCGATTGCTTTCTGGCATTCAGCGGCCGACCCTCTCTGAAGATGATAGGGATGCGATGGATGAACCCTTCTCTACTTCTGAGATCCAATCTGCCCTAAGGCGAACAGCCTCGGGCCATGCCGCAGGGCCTGACGGTCTCCCGACCGAATTCTATAGAACGTTCAGTGCAGATTTAGTTCCCTATTTAAAACTCTATTTTACTGCCCTTGCGGTAGATACATCCTCTTTGGGATCCTTTTCTGCAGCTAATGTGGTAGTATTTGAGAAAGAAGGCAGGGACCCGCTGCTAACCGCCAACTACCGTCCAATCTCCCTACTTAATGCCGATTATAAGATCTTCGCAACGATCTTGGCCACCCGGCTATCTGACAGGATGGCCACCCTAATTCACCCCGACCAATGCGGTTTTATACCCGGCAGATCAACTGCTGACAATGCTCGGACCTTGTGCCATGTGCTATCCAGTGCTGCCAATCTAGATCATCCATGGGTGGGTCTTTCCCTGGATGCCGAAAAAGCCTTTGACCGCCTAGAATGGCCCTTCTTATTTGCAGTTCTCCGATGGTATGGCTTTGGGGAGGGCTTCCTCCGATATCTCCAAGTCATGTATACTCAACCCGTCGCCAGTATTTGTGTAAATGCTATTAAGTCTTCGCCATTTAACCTCCAAAGAGGCACGCGTCAAGGTTGCCCCCTATCACCAATGCTCTTTGATCTAGCTCTCGAACCTCTAGCCCTCCTTATTCGACAGTCCGCACGTATTCGAGGTGTCCCCTTCAGTCATAGGGAGATTAAACTCTCTGCATATGCAGATGACCTTATGCTTTTCGTATCCCTCGATTCGGTTCCAGCTGTCTTGGATCTGATTGACGGATACTCACAATTATCGGGCTATAAAATTAACTGGACCAAATCTGTGGCATTCCCACTGAACCGCTGGGTACATGAGGCTGACATGCAGGCCTTTCCCTTCCTTTGGCAATCCCGCATGGTGAAGTATCTCGGGGTCCATTACTGTTCTCCTTTAGAGGACACTATCAGTTTTAATGCCAAAGAGGTAGTCTCCAAAGTCCGCGAGCTCACGAATCGTTGGTCTCCCTTATCTCTTACATGGTGGGGCCGCTTAGAAACTGTGAAAATGATGATAGTCCCCAAAGTGAACTACATTTTAGAAATGCTGCCATGCTTACTCCCATTACATACTTATAAAGATATTGAGGGCCTCCTCGTCCGTTATCTCTGGCAGGGCAAGCCACCAAGGATAGCTAAACAAAAACTACAGTCTGCAAAGGAAAGAGGGGGTACCAGATTTCCTGATTTTCTTAAATATCATCAAGCCTTCCTACTTAAGCAAGGTGCCCGATGGCTAGCTGCCTCAACAGACAGCAGACCAGTTTGGCTTGACATAGAAGAGGAGCTTAGTAGCCCAATTCCGTTGACCCATCTCCCCGGTATGTCCTATCAAGTAGACACCCGCCATCCACCAATGATTGTCGATACTCTTGCGGCCTTTAACTCTCTCATTCTATCCCTGGGCCCGAACGTTTGTCCTCAGGACGGACTCCCGCTATGGAATAACCCCAGAATTCAAGTCGTAAATAGAACGATAGCATGGAAACCCTGGTACTCCAGGGGGATCTGGACACCCCAACAGCTTTTCTCTGCAGCTCGCTGGAAAACCTTTTCTGATTTACAAAAGGAATTTGCGTTACCAGTGAAACACTACTTTCAATTGATACAGCTTCAACACTGCCTCACAAGTGCCCGAATCATGCCACCCTCTGCTCCTACTGAGGACGGGCTATTAGAGATAGTTCACTCTATTAGTAATACACATGGGGTTGCCTCTAACTTTTATAAAATATTATGTCAGGGTACAGACACGGCCACTTTTAGAGCCCAACAAGCCTGGGAGCGCGAACTGCAAACCACTTTAACCCCTGTGCAATGGAGCGTTTTCTGGAGCAAAGTTGTGCGGGTTTCCCGGTCTGCCTCTGTTACCCAAACTCTCTTCTTTTTTGCACACAGATGCTTTTATACCCCAGAAAAAATAGCCAAATGGAACACAAATGCCAGGGACCAGTGTTGGTCTTGCCATACTGCTGTGGGTACCTTCGTTCATGTTATCTATGAATGTCCTCAAGTACAGGTTTATTGGAGGCGGGTCTGGGGTTGTATTCAATATATCTTACACCTTCACGAACCTCTCTCTTGGAAGATTGTGGGACTCCGCTCTGTGGCGGAGGTCCCCTCTCTTCCTAAGAAGGGTCGCTTTCTCCTTGATTTCATGCTGGGTATAGCCATATGCTTAATCACGAGGAATTGGAAGGATAGCTCTAGACTTACTGCCAATGAATGGTGGAACCTTGTCTGCTTATATAGCAAATATGAGCAGACACCTCGGAGAGCCTTTCCCCATGCCCAATCTCACTCTCGCTTGTCTAAATGGCAGATGCTTAATGATTATGTACAATCTGCTCATTGCTCCAACATGCCTGTATAATGTGCACTCATCATGTTTCAGATCACCGTTAGGTTTCGTAACACAATAATGTAAGTACACGCCCGCTTCGGGTATGATTAGTTTTCTAGAGAAGAAGCAGGGGGGAGGGGGGTGGCAGGGGTTTACTTTGGTGTATGTATTACACGTTATGTATCTGTCTTTTAGCTGTATGTCTTCCTTTTCCTATGTTGTTATAAAATGAAAATAAAGAATTAAAAAAAAAAAAAGACACCTTCCCTTATCTTAGCCTCACAGTTTTGGAAATTTCCCACCGAGATACTTGAAAGCTGCTTTTGTTTTGTCCATGGCCTTGACAAAATTTTTATTAGACTTAGCTTAATGTGTAACAAAATCTTCTTTGATTCAGCAAGTGGTGGATGCTGCACACTTTTCTTTCCATGCTCCAGAGTAGCAAATCCCTCCCATTCACAAAGAAAACAGCAGTATTTTGTGTATCCAGTGTGCAGACCAAGCAACAGAGCAATGACTTTCAAATCACCACAAGGCTGCCACTGATGTTGGGTCATAGTTTATGCATCTCAACAGCTGTTTTATATTGTCATAGATTTTCTTCATATGGCCCGCATGACTAACTGGAATCGATGGCAAAACATTGTCATTATGCAGCAAAACAGCTTTAAGACTCATCTTCGATGAATCTATGAACAGTCTTCACTCATATGGATGATGAATGATGTTGAGGGCTGCCATCAGACCATCAATGTTGTTGCAGGCTACAAGATCTTCCATGAAGAAGAAAGTAACAAGATCCTTTTGACATTCATGGAACATGGAAACCCTAACATCACCTAACAGGAGATTCCACTGCTGCGGTCTGGAGCCCCAACTCTTAGGTAGTACCAAATCCCTGACAAAGTCATTCAGTTCACCTTGTGTTATGAGGTGTGGTTCGGAAGAGGATAGGAAAAAATCCGGTTCATGTGACATTGATGGTTTGGGACCAGAAGTTTCATCCCCTTCCTCTTTCTCATCTGACTCAAGTGAGAATGATTCTGGAACATCAGGAATGAGCAGTCCTTCTCTGTGGGGTACTGGGCATATAACTGATAGAATATTGGAATACTACACGGTTCACTTTTTTTTCTTTGACAAACCTTTCCCAATAGAAGACACCATGCAGAAGTAACAATTGCTGTTATGATCTGTCGGCCCTCTCCAAATCATTGGCACTGCAAAAGGCATGGATTTTCTTTTTCTATTCAACCACTAGTGAAGATTTGTAGCACAAGTGTTGTAGCATATGTGTGGGGCCCAGCTCTTGTCCTGATCTCCAAATTTGCAGCCAAAGTAAAGATGGCAGGCTTTCTTAATCAAAGCAGTTATACTGCATTTTTGTGATGCAAAAATCACTTTACCACAAACGTAACAAAAGTGATCTGAATTGTTCAAACAATTACGAGGCATCTCTCACTTGGCTAAACAGAAAAAAAAATCAAACAGAGAAGACTGGTCTACAGCCAAAGTACTACTGACACATCATGTTTATTAAAGAAATGTTGTGCAATTTGTTCTGCAGCGTGATGCAATTAAGCTGAGTTAGGATTACATCATCTGGACGTTTATCCCCTGAAAACATCTACGAGCGTATTCCAGAACATAACATCCGCAAACATTTATCTTGCTAACACGGAGATCTCAGAACATGTCCAGGAGGAGCGGAACTGGGCCATGGTTTGCCGTGAAGACGTATAAAGCAGGAAAGGCCCGTGGACATTTTGGGAGGTCCTCACAGATGTGCCAGTTATACTGTACCTACTGGAGATGTGGAATAAGGCATGTACTTAGAAAATATTCTGCTGCGTTTCTATAAAGATGGTGACTAGTTTATTCTGAAATGGTGGACTGCAGTATCGAAGAACACCACAAGAGGCATTTATAAAGAACAGAAATCGGAGGTGTGGGAATCTTGTAAGCTAAAGAGGCATTATTAACTACCCTGAAAGAAATATTAAAAGCAATAGTGAATAGTCTGACCATGCTGACATTTGTTGTTTGTGTTAAAGGAGCTAATCTAGGGGACCCTAACAATTCCTGTGTCCTGAAAAATGTGACTGTTGACATAGGAATAATATGTAAGTGAGTATGGAAAGGAATCTTGTTTGGATGGGAAATGGAGATCATATTTTTAGTCCTGGGACTCCATGCTATTCTGTTATACCAGCTATTATTTATAGGCTCAGGGTATCTTTTTGGCTGATATATGTTTTTGTGACTGAAAGTCAGAGAGTGTGTATGTGTGTGTGGTTTGAGGGTTGCACAGGAGGATCTGGTGTGCTCATCTGCAATTCAGGAGGGACATGAATGCCTGGTCAATACCTGGACCGTATGGATGACCGCAGCATCACCTGATGCCAGTGTATTAGGGCAGAAAAACATCAGTGTATTAGGGCAGAAAAACAAATGAGGGAGGAGTGGCCTAGTGGTAGGGGCAAGGTACCGTAGGCCAGAAGGTCAGTGGTTCAAATCCCACTAGAGCACAGCAATCTTGGGCTGGAAGGACTGGGGTTTCTAGTCCCACAGGTGCTCCTTGTGGTCTTGGGCAAGCCACTTAACCCTCCATTGCCCATGTTCCCTCTAAGTATTAGTGTACGTGTCTCATATCCCCTCATGTTAAATGTTATCCCCCAATTTGTATTGTGACCACTTTGATTGAAGGATAAGGTGGTATACAAAACTGTCTAAATAAATAAAATCACAAAATGTTCTCCATAGCTAAATGCCAAAACATATCCCTTTCAATAATAAGAGACCCTCAGAATAAGCACATTGAACAGTGCAAATAGCACTGAAACATGCCCAAAAGCACCATATTGTGTGTGGTTGGTAAGGGTCCATATTTATTTAATGGTATTTATATACCGCCTTATCATTCAATCAAAGCGGTTTCCACGGCAAACAATCAAGGGGGCAAATGTTTTCATGCAGTGTACAGAGTGGTGTGTATGTGTTGGCGGGGATGTGATTAGATTTGGTTTATCTACATAGTGTGCTATTATACATCATGAGCTATTATACAGTCTTATATACAGTCTTGGGGTGGTGGGGGGGGGGTTGATGATCTGACTTGTATGCTGGTTCAGGGGGTATGTCCATAGTAATCGATGAACAGGGTTGTCTTCAGCTGTTTTCGGAAGTCCTTGATTTCTATGGTTAGTCTCAGATCATCTGGGAGGGAGTTCCATATGGATGGAGCAGCCAGGGAGATTGCTCGTTGTACGGTGTCATTGCGGGTCTTGGTGAAGTCTTTTGGGGTGTTAACCCAATTGGAGGTGCCTCTTCTTCTTGGCCGTGTGCTTGTGTTGGGTTGTATGAGTGTGTGTAGGCTTATGGCGGAGGAGTGTTGTTTGATCTTGAATATGTTTATGATAGTCTTGTATGTGATGCGTGAGATGATTGGGAGCCAGTGCAGTTCTTTCAGTATGGGTGTGATGTGATCGTGTCTTGTAGTACCGACTATTATGTGGGCAGCTGTGTTTTGGGCCAGTTGTAGTGATCTGAGGGTCTACTTTGGTAGCTCGGTGTATATTGGATTGCAGAAGTCTAGTAGAGGGGTTATCAGCGCCTGGAAAACGGTGTGAAAGTGCTCTGGGTCGAGGATGGGCTTGAGTCTTCTGATGAGTTGCATTCTTTGGTATGCACTTTTGGTTGCTCTGCCTATGTGTGCTTGGAGGTTAAGTTTTTTGTCCAGGATGACTCCGAGGTACTTAACTTCTGATTTTATGGGTATGAGTGCATCTCTTATCTTGATGTCAGGTGGGGGGATAAAGGCTGGGTTTCGCGTGATGATCAGTGCCTCCGTCTTGCTGTAGTTGATAGATAGGTTGCTTTCCTGAAGCCAGTTTGCCATTTGGGTGAGGCAGTTTGTTATGTTGGTGTAGTCCGGGTTGTTGACTGAGATGGGTGTGTAGATCATGATGTCATCTGCGTAGATTGTATAATGTATGTGGTGCTCTTTCATGACGGCACATATTGGCTGGATGTATAGGTTGAATAGGACAGCTGAAAGGGCCGATCCCTGTGGCAATCCTTGTTTGACTTTTATGGGTCGAGATGTGTTGTGTCCTATTTTGACCTGTATTTCTCTGTCGGTTAGGTATGAATGGAACCAATTCAGGGTGGCACCGTGTAGACCGATGTTCTGTAGTCTATCCAATAGAGTCTTGTGGTTAACTGTGTCAAATGCAGATGAGATGTCAATGAATATCATGAGTATGCCTTTCTTGGTGTTGTCTATGATGCAGAGGACGCTGTCGAAGAGGTATATCAGAAGAGTTTCTACCCCGTGGTTGGGGCGGAACCCGTGTTGATTGTTGTCCAGGGGAGCGTGGTTGTCTATGTGTTCTTGTAGTTGGTGCTGTACAGTTTTTTTTATTATTTTTGCTAAAAGTGGTATGCTGGAGATGGGTCTGTATGCTGCTGGATTGTTCTTGTCAAGTGTGGATTTCTTCGGGATAGGTCTTATTGTTGCGAGCTTCAATTGATTTGGCATGCGCCCTTGGGTTAGGGAGGAGTATACTATCTTGTGGATGGTTTGGATGAAGTTTGATTTGGTGGCCTTGATCCAGGGCATTGGGCAGGGATCCGTGGGGGCAGTGCTTGTCTTGATTGCTGAGATGATGTGGGAGAGTTGCTCCGTGGATGGGGTGTTGAATGTTCCCCAGATGTTCAAGGGTGTGATAGTCTTTGGGGTTGGGCTGGGTCTTGTTTGTTCTGCTGAGTGGAACTTTTCTTGGATGTGGTCCGCAGAGTTTTGTGGGTCCAGTTGCACTTTGTCTTCGGTATCCTGGTCTTTGGTGAGGGCTTTTATGATTTCAAATAGTTCTCTGGGTTTGTTGTTGGAGTTGCGTATGAGGTTTGTATGGTATTCCCTTTTTGTTTGGTTGATGCATTCATTGTATTGTTTTTGCTTTGTTAGGTATAGTTCCTGGTTCTCGGATGACTTGTTCTGTCTCCATCTCCATTCTATTTTTCTGAGGTTCCTCTTTTCGTTTCTTATAGTTTTAGAGTACCATGGTTTGTGTTGTAGTTTGTTGCAGCAAGGTGTCCTGTGTCTATATTCTGTTGCTTTGGCAGCGTTGTATATGGTGTTATTCCAGTTGGTGATTAGTGCATCTAGGTCATCTGTTTCATGGTTTAGGTTTTGTATTGTGTCCTGCAGGAACTGGTCTCTGTCGAAGCATTTAAATCTTCTTTGTGTGGGGATGTTGTCCGGATATTTGTTTAGTATCTCCTCATTAGGTGTAATGTTTACTTCAATTAAGTGATGGTCAGACCATGGTACTGGTGTGGTGATGGGTGATGATATTAGGCCTCTTGAGGTTAGGTAGTTGGGTGCAAAAATAAGGTCTGGTGAGGATCCATGTCTGTGTGTCGGGGTGGTGATTATTTGCATGAATTGGAATGAACTCATTGCTTGGAGAAAAGCTTCTGCATCTTTTTTGTTGGTGGACTTAAGGTTGAAATCTCCTAGGAGTATTGTGGGTTTGTGGCTGGAGTTCACTGCGCAGACTGTCTCTAGAGTTGATGCTAGTTCTTCAGGTGGCGCATGGGGTGCTCTGTAGGTGAGACATATGGCCATATGTTTGTTCTCGATTGAGATGGTGTTAGAGTGTTGGGTGTCCATGTTACGTTTTGATTTGAATTTTAGGCTGCTCTTTGCTATTATGAGTGCCCCTCCTCCTCGCCTATGAGTGCGCGGGCAGTTGTATGCTGTGTATGTGTCAGGCACTAATTGATTGAGTAGGACGTTGTCAGTGGGACTGAGCCACATTTCTGTGATGCAGAGTATGTCGGGCTGATGGTCATCTATGTGGTCAACTAGGGTATAGATCAGGGGTCGGCAACCCGCGGCACTGGAGCCGCATGCGGCTCTTTCTCACCTTTGCCGCGGCTCCGGAGCACACTGCCCGCCCGGTGACAGGCAATAGTGTTGTAAAGATGTATTTAAACGTGGCGTTATGGGCTCCCTCCATGTCAGCTCCCTCCCTTCTTCTGCAGCCGCGGCTCCCCTTCTCCTTAGGGAACCGCGGCTGCTTTTAAAATCGGGAGTCTACATCATCTCGGAGCCCTTCCTGTCTTGACGGGCTCCGTGCAGCATTGTCCCCCGCCTCTAAGGGGAAGTTTTGAGGCTGCACAATGCTGCAGCGGAGCCGTCAAGACAGGAAGGGCTCCGAGGCTCGATATGATTTTAAAGCACAGCCGCGGTTCCCTAAGAGGCAGGGAGCCGCGGCTGCAGAAGAAGGGAGGGAGCTGACATGGAGGAGGGGGGCTGACATGGAGGGAGGGAGCAGATATGGATGGAGGGAGGGGGGCTGACATGGAGGGATGGAGGGGGGCTGACATGGAGGGAGGGGGGCTGACATGGAGGGAGGGAGCAGATAGGTTGGAGGGAGGGGGGCTGACATGGAGGGATGGAGGGGGCTGACATGGAGGGAGGGGGGCTGACATGGAGGGAGGGAGCTGACAGGAGGGAGGGATGATATGGATGGAGGGGGGGGCTGACATGGAGGATGGAGGGGGTGACATGGAGGAGGATGGAGGAGGGGGCTGACCATGGAGGGAGGGAGGGGGGCTGACATGGAGGGATGGAGGGGGCTGACATGGAGGGAGGGAGCTGAATCATGGATGGAGGGAGGGGGGCTGACATGGAGGGATGGGAGGGGGGCTGACATGGCGGGATGGAGGGGGGCTGACATGGAGGGATGGAGGGAGCTGATATGGATGGAGGGGGCTGACATGGAGGAGGGGGCTGATATGCAGGGATGGAGGGGGCTGACATGGAGGAGGGAGCTGATATGGATGGAGGGGGCTGATGGAGGGGGCTTGACATGGAGGAGGGAGGGAGCTGATATGGATGGAGGGAGGGGGCTGACATGCAGGGAGGGGAGGGGGCGACATGGAGGGAGATGAGCTGATATGGATGGAGGAGGGGGCTGACATGGAGGGATTGGGGCGGAGGGGCTGGGCAGCTGGATATGGGAGCTGATGGATGGAGGGAGGGGGCTGACATGGAGGGATGGTAGCACTGGTAATGGGGTTGAGGGGACTGTGCACTGATGGAATGAGCTGATTAGGGTGAGGCTAGGACTGGTAATGACTGATGGGGGGTAGGACTGGTATTGGGCTGATTAGGGGAGGCTAGCCTGCAGTCACTGGGGTTGAGGGGGATTAGCACTGGAAGCGAGCTGATTGGGGGGCTTTGACTGGGCATGGGCTGATTGTGGGAGGGAGGATTAGAGCTGCTGGCCCTGGAAGATAACTGGGGGCTAATGGCTACCAAATGGGCTGAGGGATGGGAGAATGGAACTGGATCTGAGAGGGTGCGCCGCCATGGGTATTTGTACTAGAAGGGAACTGGTCTGTGGGGCCGGCGGGGGACTGGACGGAAATGGACTCCAGTGGCAATCATGGGTTCGCAAGTTGACATTGGAAGGGACTGGGTGTGAGGACTGGTTAGGGGCTGATTTTGGGGAGGTTTACTGGTACTTGTAATAGGCTGCTGGAAAGAAGTGAAGAAAACGAAAGAGAGATAAGATGGCAGATGGACCATAGACCCAGAAGAGAGCTAGAGAAGACAGGAAAGCTGAAGCCTCAGATCGGGACCAGCCAGCTTAATCAAAGAATAATTGGTCAGACAACAAAGGTAGAAAAATAATAATTTTATTTCATATTAGGGAATTTGACTACAATTAGTGATCATCATAATCATCACAATTTGTACATTGTGGTCCAATATTGTTACTTGTTGTTTGATATTCTCGGCGTATTTTTTTTGGTGTGCGAAGGTGGAAGAGGGGTAGTCTTATACGGCGAGTATAGGCCAAACACCTATATTTTAACAGGAAAAGTAGGGGGTCGTATATAGCATTAAGGTAAGAAACTAATATGCAGTGTTAGATTTGTTTTAAATGTCGCAATGGTTTTGCGGCTCCCAGTTTTTTTTTTCCCTTCGGAAACGGGTCCAAGTGGCTCTTTATGTCTTAAAGGTTGCAGACCCCTGGTATAGATCTTGTTGCATATTGACCTGGCGTTTATGAGCTTAATTGTTATTGGTCTTGGGGTGTTGTGTGTCTTGTGTGGTTCCTTTGTTTTGGCGTGTATGTTGGACTTGTGTTTTGCTTGTCTCTTTGTTGTAGGAGAAAGTTGTGAGTCCCTGTGGGTATGCTGTTGGTCTATGTATGTCCATATAGTTGTTGGAGGCCATGGTGTGTGTGTGTGTGGGTAGTGGTAGTGTGTGTGAGGTGAAATGAGTAGTGTGAGTATGAGGCCGAGGGGGAAGATCAGATTTGTGTGCATGTTTTTGTTCAGTTCTGTGGTTTGTACTTACGGTTGCTGCTGTTCTCTCCTGGCTGCTTGCTGGGTCTTTTTGCTTCTTTCGTGTGATTTTTTGGTGAGACTGTGTCTTTTTTGCTCTTTACTCCTTTGTGCCACGCCTAAGGGCCATGCCAAAGGGCCCTCTGGCGAGGCCCTCAGGCGCGGGCCCGCTGGCTGGCGCCGGCCTTTTCAAGCTGGCTAGGCTCCGCCTCCCACTGCCCCGATTGGGCAGGAGCCTCCGAGCAGGAGACAAAGGCTTCCCTCCTGTTCGGGCACTCTACCCCTGATCGGGGGAGCTGCTGGACCGCTGGCTGCTCTGCTCTGTTGGAGCCGGCCTTTTCAAGCCAGCTTGGCTCCGCCTCCCACTGCCCCGATTGAGCAGGAGCCTCCGAGCAGGAGACAAAGGCTTCCCTCCTGTTCGGGCACTCTACCCCTGATCGGGGGAGCTGCTGGACCGCTGGCTGCTCTGCTCTGTTGGAGCCGGCCTTTTCAAGCCGGCTCGGCTCCGCCTCCCACTGCCCCGATTGAGCAGGAGCCTCCGAGCAGGAGACAAAGGCTTCCCTCCTGTTTGGGCGCTCTACCCCCGTTCGGGGGAGCTGCTGGGCCGCTGGCTTACTTAGCTTTGTAAAGACTGTTTTTAGAGATGAACAATGAAAGAATAACTATGGATTTCTTCTACTACTACTACTACTACTATTGAGCATTTATATAGCGCTACCAGTCATACACAGCGCTGTACAGACAGGTAAGAGACAGTCGCTGCTCATCAGAGCTTACAATCTAGTCAAGACAAAGCACAGAGAAACAGTCTAGTCGGGGCAACACACAAAACACGGCACTAGTCAAGACAAAGCACAGAAGTTAAGATCTGAAAGCAACAGTGAAGAGGTGGGTTTTCAACCTGGATTTGAAGAGGGCCAGGAAGGGTGCCCGGCGTATAGACACAGGTAGCTTGTTCCAGGCGTAAGGTGCAGCAAGCTGAAAGGAGCAAAGTCTGGAGTTAGCAGTACGAGTGGAGGGCATAGATAGAAGTAGTTTGTTAGAAGAGCAAAGTTCTTAAAAGGGGTTGTAAGGAAAGATAAAAGATGAAAGGTACTAGGGAGCCGAAGAGTGAATGCATTTATAGGTCAGGAGGAGAAGTTTGAACTGTATGTGGAAACGGATAGGAAGCCAGTGAAGTGACTTGAGAAGAGGATTAATGTGGGCATGGTGAGGCTGGCGGGAAATTAGTTGAGCAGCAGAATGTTGAATGGATTGAAGTGGAAAGAGATGGTTTGCAGGGAGAACAGCAAGGAGCAGGTTGCAGTAGTCAAGGCAGGAGGTGATTAAGGAGAGGATAAGCATTTTAGTGGTGTGTTCAGAAAGGAAGGGGTGGATTTTGCTAAATGTTGTAGAGAAAGAAACAGCAGGTCTTAGCAACGAGCTGGATATGTGTGGAGAAGGAGAAAGAGGAGTCAAAGATAACCCCCAGATTGTGGGCCGAGGAAACAGGAAGGATTACAGAGTTATCCACAGAGACTGAGAAGGGAGGAAGAGGAGGGGAGGTTTTGGGGGGGAAAGATAAGGAGTTCAGTCTTGGCCATGTTCAATTTTAAGCGGTGGTGGGACATCCAGGCAGCAATGTCACAAAGGTAGGCAGAGATCTTGGTCTGGATTGCCGGAGAGATTTCAGGGGTAGATAGGTAGATTTGGAGTCATCAGTATAGAGATGGTACTGAAAGCCATGGGAGAGATAAGCACGCTAAGGGATTGGGTGTAGAGAGAGAAAAGGAGCAGACCCAGGATGGATCCCTGGGGTACACCAGCTGGGAGCGGGGTAGGAGAGGAGGAGCCACCAGAGCACACACTGAAAGAGCGATGGGAGAGGTAGGAGGAGAACCAGAATAGTACAGAGCCCCTAAAACCAAGTGAGGGCAGGGTATCGAGGAGAAGGTTGTGGTCAACAGTGTCAAAAGCAGCAGAGAGGTCAAGAAGGATGAGGACAGAGTAGAGGCCCTTAGATTTTGCCAGGAACAAGTCACTGGAGACTTTGGTAAGAGCCGTTTCTGTAGAGTGTAAGGGAGGAAGCCAGACTGTAATGGATCGAGGAGGGCGTGAGAGGAGAGGAAGTCGAGGCAGCAGCGGTGGAGTGCATGTACAAGTAGTTTAGATATGAAGGGAAGGAGAGAGATGGGTTAATAGTTAGGACAGGTAGGATCAAGTGAGGGTTTTTTGAGGAGGGGTGTGACCACAGCATGCTTGAAGACTGTGGGGAAGGTTGCAGTGGAGAGCGATAGGTTGAGAATATAAGAGATGTAAGGGACAACAGTGGAGGAGATGGGTCTTAGGAGATGGGTGGGGATAGGATCAGAGGTACAGGTGGTGGGTTTGGAGGAAGAAAGAAGGAGTGCTGTTTCATCTTCAGAGATCACAGGGAAGGAAGAGAGGGTAGCAGAGGTAGGAGGGTTGGGGTAGAATTGGGAGTGAAGAGGGGGAGGAGGGGAATTAGTTGAAGGAGAAGTGGGGAATTGTAGGGTGATCTTGTGGATTTTGTCATGGAAATAGCCGGCTAGGGTTTGGGCAAGAAGGTAGTGAGGAACCGGGGGCAGATGCACTTTGAGGAGAGAACTGAGGGTATTAAAGAGACAGCGATGATCAGAGGCAAGAGAGTTAGTCAGATGGATGTAGTAGTCTTGTTTGGCAAGAGCAATGGCTGACTGGAAAGAGCCAAGCATGAATTTGAAGTGTAGAAAGTCTTCCGTGGATCAGGATTTGAGCCAAGTACATTCAGCAGAATGGGCAAAGGAGTGTCAACAGATTTGGATGACAAGGTGGAAGAAAGGGATGGAGAAATGGTGGAAGAGAGAGCCAAGGGATCAATGGCATGAAGATTTCTAAATAGGTTGGAGGAGACAGGACGAGGCTGAGGCAGTGGGAGATGAAGATTAAAGCTTAAAAAGTGAAGGTCAGATAATGGAAGAACTGAGCTATGGAAATTCGAGGGTAAGGAACTGGAAGAAAATATCAGGTCTAGGCAGTGGCCATGCTGGTGAGTGGGGGCGGTGGAACAAAGTTGGAGGTCGAAGGAGGAGGTGAGGGAGAGGAACTTTAAAGCATGAGGATCAGTGGGGTTATCGACATGAATGTTAAAGTCCCCGAGAATAAGAGTGGGGGAAGAGGAATCCAGAAAGCAGGAGAGCCATGAGTCGAAGTCAGTGAGAAAGGTAGAAGCAGGCTTATCAGGAGGACGATAAATAACAGCTACACGGAGAGGAAGTGAAGAGGCGGATGGCGTGGACTTCAAAGGAGAGAAAGGAGTGAGACTGAGGCAGCAGGAGGGGTTGGAATTGGCATGAGGGAGAAAGTAGAAACCCAACACCACCACCACGGCCAGTGGAATGAGGCATGTGGGAGAACTGAAAGCCCCCATGGCAGAGGGCAGCAGTAGATGCGATATCATCTGGGAGGAGCCAGGTCTCTGTTAGAGCAAGAAGATGTAGAGCATTGGAGATAAAGAGGTCATGAGTGAAAGTGAGTTTATTAGAGACAGAGTGTGTGTTCCATAAGGCACAGGAGAAAGGGAGGGTGGAAGGGGAAAGGAGAGGGATATGGATAAGAATAGACATGTTGCGTGAGGATCTCTTCTCAGAGTGAGACAGAAGTCTAGAGGGGGCCAGGATTGGGGTTGATAGCTCCGGATGAGAGAGTGGAGAGGGAGAGAAGAGGGATATGGATAAGATTAGGCATGTTACGTGAAGATCTCTTCTCAGAGTGAGACAGAAATCTAGGGGGGGGGCAGGATTGGGGTTGAGGGAAGGGGAGATGAGAGGAGAGGAGAGGGATATGGCTAGGATTAGACATGTTGCGTGAAGATCTTATCTCAGAGTGAGACAGAAATCTAGAGTTACATAAGGTTCTCTTCTCAGAATGAGACAGAAGTCTAGGGGGGGCCAGGATTGGGGTCGATAGCTCCAGATGAGAGAGTGGAGAGGGAGAGAAGAGGGATATGGATAAGATTAGGCATGTTGCGTGAAGATCTCTTCTCAGAGTGAGACAGAAATCTAGGGGGGGGGGCCAGGATTGGGGTTGAGGGAAGGGGAGAGGAGAGGAGAGGGATATGGCTAGGATTAGACATGTTGCGTGAAGATCTTATCTCAGAGTGAGACAGCAATCTAGGGTTGCATAAGGTTCTCTTCTCAGAATGAGACAGAAGTCTAGGGGGGCTAGGATTGGGATTGATAGCTCTGGATGAGAGAGTGGAGGGGGAGAGGAGAGGGATATGGATAAGATTAGACATGTTGCGTGAAGATCTCCTCTCAGAATGAGACAGAAAGCTGGGGGGGGGGCAGGATTGGGGTTGATATCTCCGGAACAGAGAAGGAGAAGTAGTAGCAGAGTACGGGGTAGAGAGGAGACTGTACGGCCAAAACGAGGGTGAGGTTGCCTTAGAGAGAGAGGAGATGGTTGTATAAGAGGGAGAAAGTGATGAAGCTAAAGAGCTGTTGAATGGTTGGAAGACAGAATGGAGGGGGAGGTGAGGGTGGTACAGGGAGAGTGAGGAGTGGAGGGGTGAGGGTGCAGGTAGGGGGGAAACAGTTAGGGAGAATGAGGAAAGGGAAGATAATGTGACGTGGAGCCATGGAACAGGAGCAGAGAGGGGCTATGGGGTATATGTTATAATTACAAGCAATGAGGTAGTAAACAAACAAAGAGGTAGCAATGGAGCCTACACGCTATGTAGCATATGTTTATCTACAAACAGTGAGGTGGCAATGGAGTCTACAGGCTATGCAGCATGAGTTATTTCAAGCAGTATGAGTTATTTCAAGCAGTGGGGTAACAATGGAGTCACAGGCCATGCAGCATGAGTTATTTCAAGCAGTGGGGTAGCAATGGAGTCACAAGCTATGTGGTGCAGGTTGTCTAGCATTAACTTGACTGCTTACCATTTAGGAGGACGGGAGGACAGGGGATAGGCTTACCACGGATTGCGTGTACCGCTATGGTCTCACGCCTAAGGGCCACGCCAAAGGGCCCACCAGGCGTGGGCACGCTCGATGGTGCTGCGGCCTTTATCCCTCGCGTTGGAGGCATTGATTGGCCTCAGGCAGCTGAGCGGGAGGGGCTCTCCATCCCGATCTCACCTCACTCGCTCTGTCGGGTGCTGGCTGCCATGTATGTTTTTATGCAAGGTATGTCACGACAAACATATCACTTTTTACTTACTGCTGTTATATCTTTGAGTTCACAGAGATCACCTTGCACTATTCTGCGCATTCTTTCAAAATCATCCATAATCAATCCTCACATTGTTTAAAATCACTCCTGAATGCCACCAACCCCTGCAGTGACAAAAAGACAAAACAACATAAACATGTTAAGCATACCACAAGAAAAAAACAAAAGCACCCAGTACGTCTGCAACAGAGCATTTGAACTGTATGCGCTATCCCTCTGGAACTCTCTCCCTGGAACCCTCCGAATAACAAATGACTTCTCCACATTTAGAAAACTCCTCAAAACACATCTATTCAATGAACAATTTGGCCCCATTACATAACACCCCCCCCCCCCCCACCGCTCTATACACCCACCCACATTCCAAAGAAATAGCAGTTGACTTTATATGTAACTCAATTGCCCCTCCCATTCAGGTATTCTCATGTAACATTCGATGTAACATTTCTGATATACAGTAATTGTATTGTAAATAAGTTCTACTGTTCTATGTATCTCAGTCTGATGTAATGTACACCGCTTTGCCCCGGTGAAAAGTGGTATATATATTAAAAAAAAAAAAAAACCCTGTCAATAAAATAAATAAATAAATAGCTAGTCTAGTTCGCATCAACATTTATGTATCCTCAGTATTTATGTGTAGTTTGCATCAGCACAACACAACACTGTCAGTGAGAGGAACAGGTTAGGAGATGCACGTTTTAACAAAGGAGGCGTGGCCATCCGTGATATCCACGGGTATTTGATGGAGACAGGCAGGATTGGAAACGTGCATCGTTTCAAAATATGATGAACGCAGGCACATCCAAACCATCTGCTGTGTATATACCCATGTCTTGTCAAAACAGTGGGACCCATGTGTCTCTATTGTTCTTTGCTCATGCCGCGCCAGAAACGTCTATGTCCCCGATTCCAGAACAGCAGACACATCTATATCCACAGCTGCGGAATCAGGCTGAGATTGGGCATGTTTTCGATTTGGATGTGCCCGCGGCCCGGACGTGCATGTTATGGAATTGGCCTCTAATTGTTTTGCCTGAAAAGCAAGTACCGTCCAAACAAGAACATAGATTTATTGTAAATCCAGCCGAAAATGTGCATGTATTTTAGTAATTTATGGTTTAAAATGAGATCCCTTCCCATTATAATTCTCGTATCCATAGCACTTCTTTTTTTTTTTTATTTATTTAGATTTTCTCAAATGCAAGAAACAGTTACAAGGAACAAAACACCATACAATTTGATACATTCAAGAACTAAGGATCTTACCTATATACAGAACACATCAAGGGAGAAAAAACTACTTTACTCCCCTAAGGGAGACAATCAATACAATTGAAGAAAAAGGAGTTTACAAATAACTCCAATCAGGGAGTCAAACATAAAGCCTTCCCACCTATACACCCTCTTGCCCACTAACACCCTCCTTGTCCACAAGAAACTGAGACAACAAAGCCACATCAGTATAAACATACTCATGATTGTTATAGGTGACTAAGCAGCGACAAGGGAACTTCAAAAAAAAGGAAGCACCCAGCGCAATCACTCTAGGTTTAAGCTCAAGGAACTGCTTCCGGCGAGTTTGAGTGGCCTTACCCACATCCGGAAAAACCTGCATCTTATAACCACAAAACAACAGATCTTTACACTTGAAATAAGTGCGGATAACCTTCAACTTAAGTAATTCTGACCCAAAGGCCACCACCAAGGTGCATCGTTTGGGAATGATATCTAAAGAATCTTGTAGAAACTCAGTAAGGTTAGAGCCCACTGAGTCAGCCAGGGGAAGAGCACCCTTGGCCTGCCCAGGTGCCCTAACCTTAGGAAAAAAGGAATACAAATGCACAATATCCACAGGATCTTCCAAGTGCAAGAGCTCAGAAAAATATTTTTTTAACAAAATCTCAGGAGACAATAAATGTGTAGATGGAAAATTTAGAAAACGTAGGTTCCTCACACGCTGGTGATTCTCAAGCGACTCCAGTCTATATGAAACAGAGGAAATATCTTTAAGATAGCCAAGATGAAAATCCTGGTGTAGAAGAAGCTGAGAATCTACCTGGGTCAAGGAACCAGCAAAAGTGGCCATTTGATCATCAATACTTTTAACCCTATCGACAACATCACGAGAAAAATTACACAAAGAAGTAACTGTTGTAGATAGACGTATGTCAATTCTCTGGAGCATTAACCAAATATCTGAAAGAGTCACCTCACTTTTAAATGATGAAGCAACATTATCAGCAGCAGGGGGGACCACTGGAACCAACTCCGGAAGTGTAGAAGACAGCAAAGTCTTGACAGGAGTGGATGACAAAGTAGGCTGAGGGAAGGGAGATGGTGTCCGGATAACTGGGCTAAGAGATGCCCCATCCAGAGACTGGCTAGCAAGCGGAAGGGCAGTCACATGTTTGTCCATGGGGCCAGACACCTTACCTCCCTCTCCTAACGGTGACTTGGCTGCTGATTTTCCCTTCCGTTTCCCCATGGCAAACCGGACTGCTGGAGCTCCAATATCACCAAAGGAGCACCAAAGGAGCATACAAGGAGCAGGACATGCCCCTTGTAACGCGCCCCTTAGAACGCGACCCCGCAGGCCGCGAGCACGCAGCCGCGTGTGAGCCGGCTGTGTTTTGTAGGGCTCGTAGGGGGGTCCTCCGCTCCAGAGGCGACCTCTCAGCGCCTGCAACAGCCTCAGCAGGCACCGGGCTCCAACCGACTGCTCACCCCGCGGCAGGGGAAACCACCACGGCTACTCCCTCTCCAGGTAGATCTTTCTCCGCTAATACAAAACGCCGGCTGGGTTTTGTAGGGCTCGTGGGGGGGTCCTCCGCTCCAGAGGCGACCTCTCAGCGCCTGCAACAGCCTCAGCAGGCACCGGGCTCCAACCGACTGCTCACCCCGCGGCAGGCGAAACCACCGCGGCTACTACCTCTCCAGGTAGATCTTTCTCCGCTAATACAAAACACCGGCTGGGTTTTGTAGGGCTCGTGGGGGGGGTCCTCCGCTCCAGAGGCGACCTCTCAGCGCCTGCAACAGCCTCAGCAGGCACCGGGCTCCAACCGACTGCTCACCCCGCGGCAGGGGAAACCACCGCGGCTACTCCCTCGTATCCATAGCACTTCTAATATCAAGGTTGTATATACCGACCCAGTAGTATAAATTGAAAACTAGAGCCAATAAACAATTTTAAGTATCATTTTAGTGTTCAACAACCCAGACTTAGTAAAGTGTGACCAAATTTATTTCGGAAGCAATTTGGCTGTAGAACGGTGTATTCAGTCCATGGTGTTTAGTGTTGTTTTTTTTAACACCAGCCACCACAGACAAAATAAAACTGGATATTCATCAGATAGCAGCTTCTGCTAAATATCCAATTTTCTATTGTAACTTGATGTCAATCTTCAGAAAAAAATTCTACAAGGTAACTTTAATGTATATTGCTAGTCAATCTTCTTCATATAAAAGCATAAAAAACTCTTCTAATTTTTAACGGTAGTCTCAGAACCAGAGGACACTCTGCACCACACACTTAGTGGAAAAGGAGTATTACCTCATTCACATCAACGACTACCAGGAGACCAATTCTCCTTTCATTTTGTCATTTTTTAGTATTTATGTGATAAATGGTGCCAGCAAATAAATATATATCACCAAAATTCCTCTGCCTTGTGAATTTTGTTTTGAAATAAAATGTAATAGGCTTATAAGATAAGCCTATTACATTTTATTTCAAAACAAAATTCACAAGGCAGAGGAATTTTGGTGATATATATTTATTTGCTGGCACCATTTATCACATAAATACTAAAAAATGACAAAATGAAAGGAGAATTGGTCTCCTGGTAGTCGTTGATGTGAATGAGGTAATACTCCTTTTCCACTAAGTGAGTGGTGCAGAGTGTCCTCTGGTTCTGAGACTACCGTTAAAAATTAGAAGAGTTTTTTATGCTTTTATATGAAGAAGATTGACTAGCAATATACATTAAAGTTACCTTGTAGAATTTTTTTCTGAAGATTGACATCAAGTTACAATAGAGTATTTATACCGAGTTTAATTTAATTATATACTCTGAGAAGACCAGTCTATATTTTTGAAATATCCAATTTTAGCAGTGACTCTCGCAGGCTGTCCAGATAGTGAAGGTATTCAACCGCTATCCAGATAGCAAAATCGCATAATTAGGCCTACGTTTTTTTATGCCTAACTCTAAGCAGTGTATTATCTATTTAACAAACTGAAAATCACTGCTAACCTGATAACCTTTTCAGACCATTCTTGCCCTACCCATTGACCACGTGCCGAGACAATGGGAGGAAATATTAAGTGGTGTTATCTGGATAGAAGCACTGAATATCACACTGGTCGGCACTTATCTGTTTAGTAGGTCCTGCTAACTAGATAAGTGGTTTTGAATTTCAGCCCAAGGGTTTCTATTTTAAGGTGTTCATATATTGTAAATTTAGATGAATATTTTTTTAACTAATTTGGGTTTCTCTGAGGCCACAAAAATTATGTTTGTTGTTTCTTCTGGTGTGCGTACCATCATACTATTGAAGGTAGCCTTTAGCCTGTTGAATCAAATACATATTGAATGTATCTCTTAGCCTGTGGCCTACTTCTGACCAGATAGCAAAACTTCATCCTCGATCCTTGGAATTCAGTTCTCTAAATTCAGCTGCAAATATGAAAGCACACAGACATAGAGAGTTATATAAAACAGTACAATTTAAGTTTAAGTGAGGAATTCATAGGTGTGCACACTTGTGCAGGTTCTCATGATCCCCCCCCCCCCCCCCAAATCTAGGCCACTGCACCTCCTTTTATTAGGGAAAAACTCATACATTGTACAAATTCAACTCTACATCAAGCTTTGTTTGTTTGTTTGTTTATTTATTTAATTAATTAACAGTTTTTTTTATGTAGATATTTTATCTAGATATTCTAGGTCAGAGCAGAGACATTTCTGCTCCAGCATTCTAAAAACAAAAGCATTCTGTCTCCTAAATTACAACCTTGGCTTTTATAACCCATCTCTCTCCAGGATACTAGACTTCAGAAATATTCCAAGTCATTCTCCATATTATTTATTTATTTAGCTGTATTTATATCCTGCTTTTCACTGGGTCAAAGCAGTCAATTGGGGGATACATTTAACATGAGGGGATATGAGACACATACATTAATACATACAGGGAACATGGGCATTGGAGGGTTAAGTGGCTTGCCCAAGACCACAAGGAGTGCCTATAGGACTAGAAATCCCAATCCCTCCGGCCTGAGATTGCTGTCCCCAGGTGGGACTTGAACCCCTGACCCTCTGGCCTGAAGTACCTTGTCCTAACCACTAGACCACTAGACCACGCCTCCCTCTCCATATTAACCCTTTTCAGAGGGCCCTGGGACCCTATTTCAAGTTACTTCCAACACATATAGCAGAGCAAAACAATACCGTCATTCCCCAAGCCACCAGTACATCCCACTCTCCTTAGCATTCTCTTCCCAGCCTTCTTTGCGACACATCCCTGACCTCACCAATATATCTCCCTACCCCTGTCTTCACCTGTCCCAAACTCCACTCTTTCCTATGCTATGGAGCTCGTATTTACTGCAGCTCGTATCCTTACGCACTCATCTTGTTATGACCATGTCTCCCCACTTCTTGCTGCCTGTTTGTTACTGGATTCAATACAAGTTACTCATTATGACACACAGGGCCATTCACTCTTCCACCCCCTGCTACTTGGCTGATCTTCTCCACTTCCATCATCCTCACCAGCTCCTCTGTTCTGCTCATACTCACCGCCTTGCCCGTCCCTCAGTCAGTCAAGCTCGCCTCGAGCGTACCCGAGGTGCTGCTGTTTTTCTTTATAGGCCCTGCACTCTGGAACTCTCTCCCTCCTTCCCTCCATTCCGAACTTTCATTCCCCAGGTTCGAGGCTGCTCTGAAGGCGTACCTTTTTCAACAAGCCTTTAATCTTTCTCTCTACTCACAACCATAACTCAGTGTTGACTGGATATTTGCATGACTGTTGTACCTCTCCTCTCTTGCCTTCTCTACTGTCCTTTTCTATCTGCCCTGTACTTTCTGTCCTATCAAATATTGGCGTTCCACTCTTCTTCTGTTTCCAGCAGTGCTTTATTTTATTGTAAACCGCTTTTACGCTCCAGCCCTAGTGGTATATCAAGAGCCTCTATAAATAAATAAATAAATAAAAATATTTAAAATCCTGATGCTGACTTTCAGGGTGCTCAAAGGTTGTATGGCACACTACTTCAGCTGTTGTCTCATCTCCAATGTACCATCCTGCGCTTTTTGTTCTCTGCCGCTAGCTTGACTCGTCGTACTGTCACCCAAGGAACTCCTACCGGGCAGAAAGGCTTCTCGGGATTATGTCTAATCCTGTTATAGAACTCTTTGACAGTTAACATCGGGCTAACTCCTCCTACTTTACCATTTTTCAGAAAACAACTATAATCGTGGCTCTGTGAAGCCTCATTTCAGCCCATAAATACTTTACAAACTGCGCTCCTTGGTCCCTCGATCTCTGTCTGTACATTGTTCACTATTTGCCCTAATGGAAACTATTTCATTTAAAATTCATTCTCGAACTGCACCCCTGCATTTCTCTATTTTTTTTAATTGTTATCGTTATGTGCCAATGCGCCCCGCAGTATATATTTGCAAATTGTGTTGATTTGGTATAATTCTGATGTAGATGCTGACACATTGTAACACACTCTGAGCATTCGAGCTGGAATAATGTAGAATAATAAACGATGATAATCTGTCTTCTTACTAAGAGCTCCGTGTTGAGAATAGCTCTATAGTGCAGTCAATGGGAGGGGAAGAGGAAAAGAAGGAGATCCAGCAATTGCTCAGAACTTGAGTCACTTAGGCCTTGGCAGCACAGAAGGAACAGGAAAACTGAAGGATCCAAGACAGGCATGCGGAGGGCTAAGAAAGTGCCGGGGCAGTGATGTCTTTTACAGTGTTTTTTCAATAGATATACTTAATGTAGGAGTTTTTGTAACAATGGGAGTTAAAATCAGTTAAAATGTAAACAAAGAGGACCTAGATAAATAGGCACGTTTAGCAGATGCTTCTGTTTATTAAAATATAAACATTCTCCTCCCATGTGCGTCCTAGAGGAATTTTCACATTTCTCTCTTCCTCCCCAGATCTATTAGGAGCTCTTAAATGCAGCTTCCTTTCAGACGTGTTTGATTGCAGAGTCATAGATTAGATGCACAGTGATTTGGATTAAAAATGTGGTGCAAAAGCTCCATCCAAGAAGAACGAAAGAAGATGCATTAAAGACCATTCAGGGGTGAATCGTCAATATGGTGACTGAGGCAACTCTGTGATATTACTTTCATGTCCGCTGGGGATTTTAAAAACTATTCTGACTGAAAGGCATCTATCTTATAAAAATAATTGCATCCTCTCTTTTTGTAAACCACAGTTCAGCTGATAGTCACCATACAGAGGTCAAGAGATAATCCATGTGACTCAGATCCATTATGATCAGCTCTAACTGTAGACACACTTACTTGCCATCTGAAAAACCTGCCCTATTATCCTTTTTTTTCCCCAAATAATCCATCTTAATATTAGTTAATTACATTGTCTTTTCTGAGCTGCAGGATTTAGGCCACCTGTAAGGTGAATGCAGCTAAAATTCATAGAGGCTGCAAGTGGAGACATAGAATACATTACATTTGGTGCATTTTCCAATTAACAGCTGTGACAGGGAGTGAAGGTAATTTACTTTAGAAAAATAATCCAGTGTAGCAATTATACATGAGTGTAACTCATTACCAAATAGCTGGCCCAGAGGGCAGTTATTAAAATGGCCTATGTTCTTCTTGATAAAGTATATGGGGAAAGACTTAAAATCTAAACATGTATACTTTAGAGGAGAGATGGGAAAAGGGGAGATATAATAGATCCATGTATTTATACCTTGAAAGTATTTACATGTGAGAGAGGCTTTTTTCAGTGGAAAGGAGGCTCTGCAACGTGGGGTCATATGATGAGGGAGAAAGAGGATAGACTCAGGAGCCATTTAAGGAAATATTTATTTATAGGATATGTGGAACATCCTCTTAGTAAAGATGATGGAGACAAACGTAGTATCGGAATTCAACAAAGCATCGGGTAAGCACTCAGGGCTCGAACTAGGGTGCTATAGGATCCTACATTCAGGCACGATGGCTAGCACGATTACCGTGGCTAGCCACCACAACTGAACATTGAACCTGAGTAATCGATGCCAGACCATATCCAGCCACTGGCATTGAATATCCAGGTTTGCCACCAAAGCAGGATGCTAACTGGGCAGTAGAAATATTCAGCTGCTGCCCAGTGAGCTTTGGTGGCGAAAGTTAGGACAACCTTTTCTGTGTCTAATTTTCTCCACTGAGGGATAACCGGTCAATGGCTGAATATCACAGCTCACTGGTTATCCCCCAGTGCCGCCCCCGGAATGACCTGATGCTAACCGCTGCTAACTGCTTAGCATCGGGGCATGTAGTGGCAGTACCTGTCAATATTCAGCAGCACACATCACGTTGGTGTCACTGAATATCATGCTTAGTGGCATTTACATGGTTTCCGGGTCTTCAAACTGCGTAAATGCCTTTGAATATTGGGTGCTATATTTTAAGAGCATTTCTGGCTCTTCTGTAGGAGGAGCTGGAGAGCATGTTGTGCTGCGTGCGGCACGGCTCAAGGCAACAAAACACTTCATTCTGGCGCTGCAAGCATCAGTGACCTCGGAGAGAGAAGAAAGGATTGTAGAGACCAGACTGAAGGTTTGGATGAGCAGAATGGATAGGCTGATGATACGTTTCTTCCATCATGTTCTAGGTTTCTATGACCTGAAATTTTTCCGGACATAAATACTGGTAAGAAGAGAATGTACTGTTGAAATCTGAGTGAAATGGTCTTGTTTTATCTTCCTGCTTCGGTGTTGCATGGGCTGAGGGAAAAGTAGTACCAAGAAGGCTTCTCTCCCATTGGAACTGTGCTGTAGCTAATGAGAATGAAATCATTTGAGATTTCTTAAACGAAACCTTCACCAGTTTCCACTGCTGGAGTTCTATATAACTAGGGCCGCTGCAAGGGTATTGGGCACCCTAGGCAGACCTTCAGCTTTATGCCTCCCTCAATCATGAATCATCGAAACACCACCATTCCCACAGCAATCCTGTAAAAATGTGTAATTAGACATCACACTTTGAATGCTAAATTTCACTTTGTATGTATGTGTTTGCCTGCTCTCCCTGCAGGTAAGAACAAGTTCTGTTACAAGGGGACATGGGATGAGGGTGAAGGGGGATAGATTCAGGAGTGATATGCAGAAATATTTCTTTACGGAAAGAGTAGTGGATCCGTGGAATAGTCTCCCAGTAGAGGTGGTAGAGATGAGGACAGTAACTGGGTTCAAAAAAGCATAGGACAAACACAGAGGATCTCTAAAGGTAAAAAGGGGACTGTTGTAGTTGTTGATATGGAAGGACAGACTAGATAGGCCATGTGGTCTTTTTCTGTCGTCATATTTCTATGTTTCTAGGTGATCAAAGTACATTAAACATATTAGGTATAGTTTTGCTAGTGTAAGTATCCCTAGCAACCCTTAGTAAGTAAAGAACTTAAATACCTAAACACAACCTTAAAACTAAGATGCAGGCAGCAGTCCAGAAGTGAGATGGGGGTTTTCCAATCTTTTGCATCGAGTGTCACATGTATGATTTTTTCCCAGTTGGTGAGGGGTCTTATGTGTGCACTAGGTGGAAGGAGCTCTTTGCTCTCAGGGAACGAGTCCAATCTCTGGAGGCTAGAGTAGCAGACTTGAAGGACATAAGGAAGACAGAGAGGTACATAGATGAGACCTACAGGAATATAGTACTGAAGTCCCATCTTCACTCTGGCAGCATCCCTGTTACCATGGAGGAAAGAGATCACGTGAGAGGACAGCAACAGCCTGGTGTGGCAGGAAGTGATCCTGTAGCTGGGATCTCTTCTCCAGGAGATGTAAAACCCTCTCACACCGAGGAGGTTTCTCCAGGGCCATGTGCCCACAAGGGAAGGGAGGATAGCCATTATAGTTGGTGATTCGATCATTAGGCATGTAGATAGCTGGGTGGCTGGTGGACGTGAAGATTGCCTGATATCATGCCTGCTTGTTGCGACGGTAGCGGACCTCATGCGCCACCTAGACAAGGTCTTAGATAGTGCTGGGGAGGAGTCTGCTGTCTTGGTACACATCGGTACCAATGACATAGGAAAATGTGGTAGGGATGTTCTGGAGGCTAAATTTAGGCTTTTAGGTGGGAAGTTGAAAACCAGAACTTCCAGGGTAGCATTCTCCGAAATGCTTCCCATTCCACGCTCAGGACCCAAAAGGCAGGCAGAGCTCTGGAGTCTCAATGAATGGATGAGACAATGGTGCAAGGAAGAGAGTTTTGGATTTGTTAGGAACTGGGGAACATTCTGGAGAAAGGAAGGGCTCTTTCGAAGTGATGGGCTCCACCTTAACCGGAATGGAACCAGGCTGCTGGCAGTAACCTTTAAAAAGGAGATAGAGAAGCTTTTAAACTAGATAATAGGGGAAAGTCAGCAGTCTCCCAAGAGCAAATGGTTTGGAACAATGTATCCTTGAAGGATACTAGCAAAAGATTGAAGTTAGGGCATATCAGTAGAGGGGGTCCAATAAAGACAAAAGTAGCTCAAATGCCCTTGAGTACAGAGCAGACAGAGCTTAAAGATTCCAAATTACCCCTGCCTACCGATTGCCAGATTAATATGAATAAAATACAGCCTCTAAAATGCTTCTATGCAAATACTAGAAGTCTAAAAAATAAGATGGGAGAGTTAGAATATATAGCACTAAATGAGAGGTTACATATGATTGGCATCTCAGAGACATGGTGGAAGGAGGACAACCAGTGGGATACTGTGATACCTGGGTACAAACTATATTGTAATGAGACAGCTGATCAAATTGGTGGAGGGGTTGCACTCTATGTTAGAGAGGGCATTGAATCACAAAGGATTAAAGTTTTGCAGAAAACAAAATTCACTGTAGAATCGCTATGGATTGAAATTCCATGTAAAAAGGGGAAGGGAAAGGTGATGGCAGTGGGGGTATACTATCGACCGCCAGGCCAGAATGAACAAAGGGATGATGAAATCCTCAAATAAATCAAGGAAGCTAATGAAAGTTCCAACACAGTAATAATAATGGGTCATTTCAATTACCCCCCCTCCCCCTTTTTTCCCCTCCCCTTCCCTTCCTTCCCCTCTCTCCCCCTTCCTTCCTTTCTTCCCTTCTTCCCCTTTCTTTCCCTTACTCACTCCCCTTCTTCCCCTCCCCCTCCCCTTCCCTTTCCCCACCCCCTCCCCCTCCTCCTTTCCCATTTCTCTCCTTTCTCCCTTCCCCCATTCCTTCCTCTCTCCCCCTTCCCCTTCTCCCCTCCCCTCCCTACTTCCCCCCTTCCCCTCCTTCCTTCCCCTCCCACCCCAACCCCACACCCTCCCCCATCCCTTTCCCTTCCCCTTTCCTTCCCCTTCTCCCCCCTTCTTCCCCCTCCCCCTCCCCCTCTCCTCCTCCTCCCCTTCCCCCCTTCCCCCCTCCGCCCCTTCCCTTCTCCCTACCCCCATGCCCCCCACCCTCCCTTCTTCCCCTCCCTCTTCCCCTTCCCTTCCCCCTTCCCCCTTCCCCCTTCCCCCTCCCTCCTTTTTCTTTTTTCTGTTTGCTTTTGTACTTTAATTATTTTTGGTTTTAAAACTAAACATTTTTGCATTTCAATATGATAAGTCTTGCAGTAGGTCTCTATATGTTTTTCATTAAGAACGTTAGATTTTATAATCCATTTCAAGTAGTTTATTTTTTCTGCTGACCCCTAACCCGTATAGGCGGGAAAATGCCGGTATGTAGGTCTTCATCTGCATTGGGCAATATTGCGTTATTTTGAGCAGCATTGCTGTGTACAACGTACTTCATGGTAAGCCTCCATTCCTTCAGTTTCTCTCTAAGATTTCACAAAAATGTTTTTACTTTGTTACATGCATTAATCAATAAGGATCTATGGTATATCTCTATGGTACATGTTACATGCTTTTTTGAAAGTTGGATTACGAGTTGGTTTTTTAGACCTTTTTATATAATACACGCTGCAAAATTTGATCTGTTGGCTTCCGTGGTTGCTTACAGTTTTGTTAGTAGCAATAATGCATATGATTTGCTACATAATATTTTTTACAATACAAGTTGGAATGATTTATTTGATTTTGTTGACCCCTAATTCATAAAAGCGGGAAAATGCTGACATCTTATGTTTGCTTCCGTTTTGAATGCCGCCTTCTCGCAGAGCAGAATCGGCGTGCAATGCGTGTTCAATGGTGAAACCCCTGGTTCTTTGACTCTTATGTGTCAATACAGCACAATTTTTCTGCAGCATGCTCTCTAACGATTTTCATCAAGAGTATTATGTTATTTTATTTTATTATTCATTTAGAGCAGTTCATTTGCTCCACTGACTCCTAATTTGGAAGCGCAAATGTGCCGATATCTGAGTTTTTATTTACACTGTACATCATCACGTTTTTTGAAGCGGCACTTCTGCCAGTATATATTTTATGTCTTCTTTTAAGGGTTCACATAGTTTTCTTATACTGCTACATGTGTCAATTCATAAGGATTCAATATATTTTTATGGTACAAGGTACAACCCTCTTTTTTTAAAGTTTGTATTGTCCGTGGCAGTTCATCTTTTATACGATGCAATTTTTTATCCATTAGCACATTTTTGGGGGTGATATTAACTACATAAGATTGTTTTTACTATTATTTAGAATAATTTATTTGGGGTTGCCTACCCCTAACTTATGATGGCGGGAAAACGCTGATGTTGTTTGTTTCTATTTATTTTGTACGTATCTTGTCACTCTGAGCAGAACTGCTGTTATGAGTGTGGTTCATGAAAAATATTTCATTTTATAGGGTTCTGCGTTACAATATTCTTACAATACATACTCTAAGGTTGCAATATTTGTTTTTAATTTTTTCGTTTGTAGGCAAATTGTCTACTGTTCGTGATACAAAGTATTGCCCATACTTCGTGGTTTTGTTACAAGACATATGCTGAAGACTTTCGGCTAGTTTACAGGCTATGCTCAAGCTGTGACGTTATTGTTCTCTTTTAACACCAATACAATTACTCATTACTAATTTTGTGCTGGTTCATTTAACACATTCTTATTACTTTTCATCTCAAGTTTTTTTTTTATGAGCGCTTCTGCCTTTTGATTAAAGTTTCTTTTTTAAAATAAAACTTGGTCAGATACTTCCTCCACATCAAATTATAATTATTTATGACGTGCTTTTACATACACATTATTATATAAGCTATTTATTATTGGTCTAAGTGTTATTTATTATTATATGGTATTTTTATGGTACATTGCCTTCTTATATATGGTATTTATTGATTTATTTATTGTCAGCTTTTAGCATCCTACATGCCTGATTTATGTCTTTAGTGGTCTACATGACAGATTTAAGGTATTTATTCATTCCTTTTGCCCTCCTCGTCTCTCTTTTTTGCCCTTTTTTTGCTTTTAAATTATTTATATTTCGTTTTTATATTTATTGATACATTCTTGGTTTCACATCATTTTTAAAGATATCATTTCTATATATTTATGTATTTAACTATTTTATTTTATTTTTAACATGTATTTAATATCACAGGTTTCTGCCTGTTTAACATGTTTAATGTAATAATTAAAGTTATGTTTTAATTGTATGTATTATATACATGTTTATGATGATTATTATTATCTATTATTATTGTCATTTTTCTTTGAGGTGTGCTCCTTTTAAGACCCCCCTGAAGAAGGCTGGTTAGCCGAAACGCGTCGGGCGTAATAAACAAGGTTTTTCACCTATAATTGTTGTCAGTCCAGGGTCTGCTTGTTTTGTTCTTCGAACATGTAGATAGTCATGGCTTAATGGGAGACAGCCAACATGGCTTTAGACAAGGAAGATCTTGCCTTATTAATCTGTTATGTTTTTTTGAAGGTGTGAATAAACAGGTAGACAACGGTGAGTCGGTTGATATAGTGTATTTGGACTTTCAGAAAGCCTTTGACAAGGTCCCTCATCAGAGATGTTTGGCAAAACTAAAGAGTCATGGGATAGGAGGCAGTGTACTACTGTGGATCAGGAGCTGGTTAAAAGATAGAAAGCAGAGGGTAGGGCTAAATGGCCAGTTTTCCCAATGGAGAAAGGTGAATAGTGGTGTACACCAGGGATCTGTGCTGGGTCTGCTGCTTTTTGACATATTCATAAATGACCTGGAAAAGGGAATAACGAGTGAGGTTATCAAATTTGCAGATTAATAAAACTATTTAAAGTTGTTAAAACCCAAGAGGATTGTGGAAAATTGCAAGAGGATCTTGATAAATTGGAAGACTGGGCATCAAAATTGCAGATGAAATTTAATGTGGACAAGTGCAAAGTTATGCACCTAGGGAAGAACAACCCAAACTATGGTTACACGATGCAAGGTTCCACATTAGGAACCAACACCCAGGAAAAAGATTTAGCCATCATTTTGGATAACATGTTAAAACCCTCGGCCCAGTGTGCAGCGGCGGCCAAGAGAGGAAATAGAATGCTAGGTATCATAAGGAAAGGAATGGAAAATAAAACAAAGGATATTATAATGCCTCTGTATCGTTCCATGGTGAGACCGCACCTTGAATATTGTGTGCAATTCTGGTCGCCATATCGTAAAAAGGATATAGCGTTATTAGAAAAGGTTCAGAGAAGAGCCACCAAAATGGTAAAGGGGATGGAAGGATACCCCTAAGAAGAAAGTCTAAAAAGGTTAGGGCTCTTTAACCTGGAAAAGAGATGGCTGAGGGGAGATATGATAGAAGTCAATAAATTAATGAATGGAGTGGAACGGGTAAACGTAGATCGATTGTTTATGTTATCAGAATATAGAAAGGCTAGGGGACCTGCAATGAAGCTAAAGGGTAAACTATTTAAGACTAATAAAAGAAAATATTTTTTCACTCAACGTGTAATCAAACTCTGAAATTTGTTACCGGAGGATGTAGTAAAGGCTGTTAGTGTAGCTGGGTTTAAAAAAGGTTTGGACAAGTTCCTGGAGGAAAGGTCCATAAAACATTATTAAGAAGGGACCCAGGATATCAATGCTTGACCCAATACAAGCATTGTGGAACCTGTGTCTTTTGGGGAACCTGCTAGGTAAGACCTAGATTGGCCACTGTTGGAAACAGGATACAGGGCTTGATGGACCTTGGCCTGACCCAGTATGGCATTTCTTATGTTCTTATGTCCTTTGACAAGGTCCCTCATGAGAGACTTCTGGCAAAATTAAAAAGTCATGGGATAGGAGGCAGTGTACTTTTGTGGATCAGGAACTGGTTAAAAGATAGAAAGCAGAGGGTAGGGCTAAATGGCCAATTTTTCCAATGGAGAAAGGTGAATAGTGGAGTACCCCGGGGATTTATGCTGGGTCCGCTGCTTTTTAACATATTTATAAATGACCTGTAAATGGGAATAACGAGTGAGGTTATCAAATTTACAGATGAGACAAAACTATTCAGAGTTGTTAAAACCCAAGAGGATCGTGGAAAATTGCAAAAGGATCTTGATAAATTAGAAGAGTGGGCGTCCAAATGGCAACTGAAATTTAATGTGAACAAGTGCAACGTTATGCACCTAGAAAAGAAAAACCTCAAACTATGGTTACACAATGCAAGGTTCAACATTAGGAACCACCACCCAGGAAAAAGATTTAGGCGTCATAATGGATAACATGTTAAAACCTTCTGCCCAGTGTGCAGCGGCAGCCAAGAGAGCAAATAGAATGCTAGGTATCATAAGGAAAGGAATGGAAAATAAAACAAGAGATGTTATAATGCCTCTGTATCATTCCATGGTGCGACCGCACCTTGAATATTGTGTGCAATTCTGGTCGCCATATCTTAAAAAGGATATAGCGTTATTAGAAATGGTACAGAGAGGAGCCATAAAAATGGTAAAGGAGATGGAAGGATACCCCTATGAAGGGAGGCTAAAAAGGTTAGGGCTCTTCAACTTGGAAAAGAGATGGCTGTGGGGAGATATGATAGAGGTCTATAAATTGGAGTGGAACAGGTAAACTTTGATGAATTGTTTACACCATCAAAATATAGAAAGACTAGAGGGCAGGCAATGAATCTACAGGGTAACCTATTTAAGACTAATAAGGGAAAATATTTTTTCACTCAACAAGTAATCAAACTCTGGAATTTGCTACCGGAGGATGTAGTAAAAGCTGTTTGTGTAGCCGGGTTTAAAAAAAAGTTTGGACAAATTCCTGGAGAAATGGTCCATAAACCATTATTAAAGTGGACCCAGAATATCCACTACTTGCCCCAATACAAGCATTGTGGAACCTGTGTCTTTTAGAGAAACTGCTAAGTATGTATGACCTAGATTGGCCACTTTTGGAAACAGGATACTGGGCTTGATGGACCTTGGTCTGTCCCAGTATGACATATATTATGTCCTTTGATCATTAGAGAAAGACATCATGCTTGGCAAGGTAGAAGGTCAATGCAAAAGAGGAAGCCCAGCATTGAGATGTATCAATACAATAACAACAGCTATGGGTGCCACTCTGTTAACAATGAGCCACCTGACTGAAAACCAAACAAAATTTAGGACAACTATCCAGAGGGTCGCCATGAGTTGACACCAACTCGATGACATTTAACAAAAACAACAACAACAACTGGAAAGAGGTTCATTCCTATGTGCAAGATACTGCTCATGTCTTGCATATACTGGATACTCTGTCAGATGTTAATTCTGTGACTTTTATGGCATCTATGGACATTACAGCACTGTATACTCATATACCATAGTCAGCAGCTCTGGAAATAGTGTGTGATACCATATTGCAGCTTAGCTTGGATCGGGTTATTCCCTTAGAATTTGTTTGTCAAATGGCGAAGCTGGTACTGTTCCATATTTACTTTTGTTTCGATGGGTTTTTTTTATGAACAAATGCATGTAGTAGTGATGGGGGCTACTCTTGCTCCTTCTGTAGCCTCATTGTGCATTGCTTGTTTTGAAGAGCAGTTCATCTCCAGTTCCCCATACTTTTAACATATGGTAATATGAAAACTCTACTTAGATGATATTCTGCTATTCTGGTCTGCATCGGAAGACTCTCTGTTGGAATTTCAGCACTAGATTAATACGGTAGACATTAATCTTCAGTTCACTATGTAATACCATCCTGTAGTAATTGACTTTTTGGATATTAAGATCTGCACGGCTGAGTATGGCTTTAATAAGCGTGTGTATTGTAAAGCAGTAGATAGAAATAACTACCTGTAATTTCATAGCTGGCACCAGTGAGTCAGTATTTTGAGCATGAAGGATTTGCTCCTCTAATGCTGCCTTTTGTGAGGAGCCTCGAAGTTTGACTGCACGTCTTCAGTCAAGAGATCATCCATCTCCCTAGATTTCTCGGGTATATAAGCGGGCTAAATATGCTCAGTGCGAGTTACTCTTGGAGTATGATAATCAACTGATGTGGCAAAATGTCATGTTTGTCGATGCCACTCGATTTATCATTTGCTGTTTGGTCACTTAGAAATAGTTCTGTACACTAGCGAATCAAGTGAAGACAAGTGGAATAGAAAGAAATGATCACTGTACAAAGGGTTATTTATTTTCTACATTTCTGAAATAATATTTGTCACTGCAGCTGTCAAAGACTCCATTAGGTCTACATGGGATACCTATGTTGCCACTAGTATTGGTGAAATTTGCTCATGTTACAGTGAGACAATACATGATATGTTCCATGGAGCTACAGCAGCATGCCACAGCTTGCCTGTAGTTTTACCACCTCGCATATCTGGAAATTGAGGCCCAGCTACTGTGATGCTTTAGTTTAGGATTCAGCACCATGTCTACAAAAATATCCAGGTTAATGGATATTTCTAGAAAGCCTCTGGAAAACAACAGAAAAATATTTTAGCTCTCAAAAGTGCTGTATTTTGCTCTGCTGAGAGTACCACCTTATGCTCCATTAAATGATTGCAAAGTCCCACTATCCAGGTGTCATTTTGATTGAGCATAAGTGTTCTAGTTATTGTATCTCCAGGAACAAGCAGGAATGTAGTCTTCACATATGGATATAGTCGGTACCGACAGAGCCTGCGTGGGAACGCTCCCCAGCGTCCAATAGTAAGCTTTTGGGAGCATCCCTCAGCACATGCGTGCTGTCTTCCCGCCTTTCCAACTGTCCCTCTTCAGTTTGCGTTTTCCGCGGAGCCGACAGGACACATACCCTGTCACCGCATAAAATTTCTTCTTTAATCTTGTTTTCTTGTGGTCGCGTTTGCCTCCACACGACACCTACCGGTACTGCTGGTTCTTTTCTTTTCTTCTTTTAAAAAAAATTCTGAATTGTTTCTCTTCAGAAACTTTTCTTTTTCGGTGCTAGGCGCCATTTTGGGCATTAGGCCCCATTTTTCCTTAAAGATGGAAAAACCAGCTAGTGGTTTTAAAAAAAATGCACTGAGTGTGGTGGTACCATCTCCGTCACCGACACCCATGACTGGTGTCTTAAATGTTTAGGCCCTGACCATTATCCTTCGGAGTGTCTCTCTTGTATGGGGATGACTAAAAGAGGAAGACAGAACCGGGCAGCAAAGCTCGGTGCCCTCTTTTCTTCGGATGCCAGGTCCATTGCATCGATGTCTTCAAGACCCTCGTCTTCCTCCCATGGATCTCAGGTAACTAAACATAAAAGCCGGTCCTCAAAGAGTAGCTCTCCTGCAAAGCATCGAGACACCATTGGCATTGCCCTTGAGGGAACCACATCGGCAAAACATCCCCGGTGGGAGGCTTCGGCCTCCAAAGCATCAACAGGGTTCCAGGATGTTCTTGAGGCCTCGGCCTCGACAGAACTACTGGTGCCATGCTCAGGGGTCCTGGCCGCCTTCACCATTACCAATACCCAGGCATCGGCAGTGTCAATAGACCAGAGATTCCTCACTATCGAGCGCAGTATTGCAGCTCTCCTTACAGCTGCAGTACCGTTGACACCAATGGTTCAACGGGCACCGGTACCGACAGCGGTACCAATGCCAGTACCGACAGCGGTACCAATGCCGGTACCGGCACCGGTACAGATACTAGTACCAGCACCGACGGTACCGGCCCCGGTGGGAATTTTTCCCATGCCATCTTTGGCTGGCATCGAGAGATCGGTACCAGATCAACTCGGTACTGACTTCGATCGATACCGGGACCGTGCCTTGCATGAACATCGTGATCATAGATACTTCGAATCCTCCAATTCCGATGACTCTGATAATTCTGCTGGTACCAGAGTGTTTCTCCCGGAAGACTCTTCTTCTCCCCAACGCAGAATGTCTCCTCTGGAGGACATGTCTTTTCAGGATTTTATTCGTGATGTTGCCAAAGGCCTTTCAATCATGGTAGCTCCTGGAAAGGAACCTAGGGCAAAGAAATTGGAAATTCTCCAATATCCAAAGGCTCCAAAGGAGGCAGCCACTCTGCCCATTCATGAAATTCTTCATGATGTGATGCCCAGAATGTGGGAGACACCTTTGACCACATCTCCTCATTCTAGGAGACTTGATACCATGTATCGAGTTCCACCCTGTCCTGGATTTCAAAAGACTCAGCTGCCACACCATTCAATGGTAGTGGAGTCAGCCATGCATAGGATGAAAAGTGCAAAGAGACATGCATCCAATCCTCCAGGTCGTGAATGCAGGACTCTTGATGCTTTTGGGTGTCGAACCTTTCAGGCTTCCATGCTTTCGGCTAGGATCAGCTCATATATTTTATATATGGGAATGTTCCTCAAAGAGGTCACAGGAGATTTGGAGCTTATGAGCCCATTTCTCCCAGATGACAGACAACAAGACTTCCTTACTCTTATCAGGCATGCTCAAGATGTCTCCAAGTTTGTAAATCGTGCAACCTTTGACTGCTTTGAATGCATCAGCAGAACCTCTGCTATTGCCATTGGTGCACAATGGATTGCCTGGCTTCAGGCATCAGACTTGGAGATTTGGGTACAGGATAAATTAGGCAACATTCCTTGCACAGGAGAAAACCTCTTTGGCAAGAATTGGCAGGAAAAGGCTAATGAGATAGATGCTGACAATATCACCTTAGATAGGATTGTCAAAATCTACAGCTACTCCAGCCAAAAAGAAACCCTATAAAAAACCCTCTTTCAGCAAAAAGAGTTAGTTTTATCCATCCTATACCCAGCAAAGCCAGGCTCACACTCAAGTTGCCCAAAGGGGTCAACAACAGCAATTCAAACAGCAGAAGAAGCCAAAAGGCCCGAGACCTCAACCAGCTCCGCAGGTTCAGCCCCCTCAAGGGCTTTGATTCCTTCCTAGAGAGCTTAATCTTCCTGCCTCTGAGGGGTCCGGAACCCCTAAATATTCCTGGCAGGCTGTGTCATTTTGCCAACAGATGGCACCAAATAACAACAGAAAATTGGACTCTGTCCATTGTAGGAGAGGAGTACAAGCTTAATTTTCACAACATGCCCCCTCCTACAATCCTAAGGCAGTTCAATTCCCAGACCTCTGCAGACAATCTGCTTAATCACAAGGTCTCTACACTTCTAGCTCTCAAGGTCTTTCATACCCTCCTCAGCTACAAGACAGTCCTCATTCATACGGACAATCAAGTAGCCATGTTTTACATAAACAAGCAAGAAGGAACTGGCTCTCTGTCGCTTTGCAACGAAGCTTTAAGATTGTGGGCCTTCGCCAGAGAGCATCAAATCCATCTCCTGGCAGTATACCTCCCAGGAATCCAAAACTCTTGGGCAGACAGACTCAGTCGAGTTCTGCTTCCACACGAATGGTCCCTGCACATGGATCAGGTACTCAGAATCTTCCAAGAATGGGGAACCCCGGACATAGACCTCTTTGCAAGTCCGTGGAATGCCAAACTTCCCCGGTTCTGTTCCAGAATTCCGTGTCAGGGAGTTCAGGCCAAGGATGCCTTCCTCCTTCATTGGGGTCAGGGCTTCCTGTATGCCTTTCCACCCACTCCCTTGATTCCCAAGACTCTGTTCAAACTCCAGAGGGATCAAGGATCTATGATCCTCATAGCTCCACACTGGCCACGCCAAGTGTGGTACCCTCTACTTCTGCATCTCTCCCAAGCCCCCTCCCTGGACTTGGGAGCTGCTCCAGACCTTCTGTCCCAGGAGGAAGGGACTTTGTGGCACCCAAACCCCAAGTCCCTTCACCTCAGAGCTTGGTTACTGAAGGCCTAGACCTTCAAGGCTTGAATCTTTCTCAGCAAGTAAAGGATATCCTCCATGCTTCCAGAAAACCTTCCACTAGGCGTTCCTATGCTTTTAAATGGAAAAGATTTTCCATTTGGTGTGCTGAAAAGGGTCTTGACCCTTTAGCACTACCTTTAAATTCTCTATTGGACTATCTCCTGCATCTTTCCAATGCAGGACTTAAAACGAATTCAGTAAGAGTCCATTTGAGTGCTATTGCAGCATCCCTTAAGCCTATCAATGGACAACCTATTTCCTCTCATCCTCTCATTGCAAGATTCATGAGAGGCCTAACTTTAACTAAACCTCCCATTAGGCCTCCTCTGGTGGCATGGGACTTAAATCTAGTTCTTGGTCAGCTTATGAAGCCACCTTTTGAACCCTTAGCCACTACCTCCTTGAAATTTCTTTCCTGGAAGGTTATTTTTCTCATTGCAGTCACTTCAGCTCGCCGCATCAGTGAACTGCAGGCCTTAGTGGCTAATCCACCTTATACAAGGTTCCATCATGATAAGGTAGTCCTTTGGACCAATCCACACTTTATGCCTAAAGTAGTCTCACCTTTTCATCTTAATCAAGAGGTATATTTACCTGTCTTTTTTCCAGCTCCTCATGCATCCAGTGCAGAGAAGGATCTTCATACTCTGGAGTGTAAAAGAGCTCTTGCCTTTTACTTACAAAGGACACAACAACATAGAAAGTCTTCCCAGCTTTTTGTTGCTTTTGGCCCTTCTCATTTGGGACTTCCAGTCTCTAAGAGGACACTGTCCAATTGGATTGCTCAGTGTATTTCTTTTGCCTACCAGAGTAAGAACCTTTCTCTGGAGAGCCATGTCACAGCTCATAATGTGAGGGCCATGGCCACCTCTATGGCTCATCTAAATTCTGTGTCCATCGACCAGATCTGTCGAGCAGCCACCTGGGCCTCGGTTCATACCTTCACAGCCCATTACTGCTTGGACAAGGACTCCCGCCGGGATGCCTTGTTTGGTCAGGCTGTCCTCAAACACCTGTTCCATTCTTAAACAACTCCTACCCTCCTTCCCTGGATGGATGCCTGAGATCCATAGGAGGACGTAGAACCCTTCCCAGGGTCTCATATCCTTGGGGATCTCCCAGGCATCTTAGCTAGGGAGTCCCCATATGTGAAGACTCATTCCTGCTTGTTCCTGGAGATAGCACAGTTACTTACCTGTAACAGGTGATCTCTGGGAACAGCAGGAATAAGTCTTCACAACCCTCCCACCTCCCCTGGGAGTTGTATCTCTCTCTCTATCTTTCCTTTCCTCTCTCTATTGTCTCAGCTTTAAACTCGAACTGAGGAGAGGCGGTTAGGAAAGGCGGGAAGGCAGCGCGCAGGCACTGTGGGATGCTCCCAAAAGCTTTCCTTTTTGGGAAGCTGGGGAGCGTTCCCGCGCAGGCTCCATCGGTACCGACGTACCCATATGTGAAGACTTATTCCTGCTGTTCCCAGAGATCACCTGTTACAGGTAAGTAACTGTGCTTTACGGAATGATGAGAGATCTTTGTCAGCTCTTAAGGTGTCAGGTAGTCTGTTCCATTGCGTGGGAGCTATGTATGTGAATGCTCTATTACTAGTGTTTACTTTTACCTTGCAAATGGAGGCGGGGGGTTGTAGTGTATTTAGGTTGTGTGTACACCTTTTTCGATTAGGGGGTTGTGTTTTAATGAGTGAGGCAAGGTAAGATGGGTGAATATTGTGTATTAACTTGAAAGTTGTAATTATTATTTTGTATCTTATGCATGCATGTATAGGTAGTGAAGTTCTCTTAGAATGTGTGTGATGTGATCTGAGAAAGGTACGTTCATAAGAATTCGGGCTGTGACATTCTGTGCCATTTGTAGTATGTTTGTTGTTTTTTTGGAAGTCCTTGTAATATGCCATTACAATAGTCCAGATGTGGAGTTATGATTTTGTATTATTGATCTAAAATCTGATAGTTCAATGATATTGCGTAAGGGCTGTAGGGTTCTTAATTTGTAGAAGATAGTTCTGTTTAATAGTCTTAGATGGGTTTCCATGTTAAGTGTCGTATCTAGGGTGACGCCTAGATATTTTAGTTCTTGTTTTGTGTTGTAGGTTGTATTATTTAGTATGATTGTGGGGGGGTGCTTAAAGTCCGGGTTTTTAGAGATAAACATTACTTCAGTTTTTTTATGATTCATAGACATATTGTTTTGTTGGAGCCATAATTGTGCTTCTTTAAGGCAAGTTTCTATGTGACTGTAATCAGGGTTACATATATCCAATTGTGTGTAAAGCATTTTGTCATCCGCATATAGATGACAGTCAATTTTGTGTTTTTGGAATATTGTGCAGATGGGTCTTAGGTATAGGTTAAATAGCATGGCAGATAAAGCTGAGCCCTGTGGAATGCCTTGTGGCTGTGGGAAGATGTTAGATAGGTTTTTGTCAAGGTATACTTGTTGTTTCCTATTAGATATGTATCAAGAGAGCCATTTTAAGGGAGTTCCATTTATTCCTATTGATTCCAATCTCTCTATGAGGGTCTTATGGTTCACTGAATCAAAGGCTGCTGTTATGTCAATGAAGATTAAGATAAACATTTTTTTGCAGTTTTCAATGCCTCTATAAAGTTTATCAAATAGTACTAGTAGAAGTGTTTCTACTCCATGTGATTGTCGAAAACCATATTGTTGAGCATCAAGTGCATTTGAGCTCTCTATATGATCTTGTAATTGGTATTGTACGTTTTTTTCAATGATTTTGGCTATGAAAGGTATACTTGATATGGGTCTGTAAGCAGAGGGATCTGCTTTGTTTAGTGATTTGTTTTTTAGTATAGGTCGTATAAGGGATCTTTTTAGTTCTGTTGGCATGTTTCCTTGTAGTAGGGATTGGTTGCTATGTTTAGTACTATGGGTGCAATTTCTGTTTTTGTAGTCTTGATCCAATCTACCGGGCAAGGATCGAGGGGGGATGTGGTGGTGTTTATGTTTGAGATTGTGCTTAGTAATTGTCTGCTATCTATTGAGTAAAAATTTTCCCACACTACTGTGGAGTTAGTATTTTGTGTTATCTTTTGAGATGTGTTATTTTCAAATTTATGTGAGATTATCTCTCCATTAGAGTTTAATTTTTTAGAGTAGTGATCTGCAAGTGTTTGTGCATTTATTGGATATTTTGTATTGACATCTTTTGGGGGTTTGGTGAGGGATTTTACAAGCTCAAATAATTCTCTTGGTCTATTTAGAGCATTAGTTAATTTTTTGGTGTGATAATTCTTTTTTGCCGTATTTATTGTTTCTTTGTAGGATTTAAGTAGCGATAGATATTGTTCTTTGATCTCAATTGATTTTCTAGTTCTCCATTTTTTTTCCATTTTTCTGAGATCTTTCTTTGCCTTGGCTAGGTCTGCTGTGTACCAGGGTTCGGTTTTTTTCTTTGGGTTGTTATTTTCATTATGGGCGATTTTGGGTGGTTGTTTAGAAACTGTTTCTATTCCGTTGTTCCATTGTTTTATTAAATCATCCAGATTTGAAGTTTTCGTTTTTACATGAGAAAAATTTGATTTTATTAGTGTGTCTTTATCTAGTTTTTTAAACATGCATTTTTGTGTGTTAGTAGTAGCTTCTGTATTGGGTGATTGTATTGGTATTTCAATCGTGAATTGTATAAGGTGGTGGTCTGACCATGGCACCTGTGTTATTTTTGGTGTTGTACTTGTTACTATGGTGTTTGAGTGTTTTTTGGGAAGGAATACCATGTCTAAGATATTTCCCTTGTCATGTGTGGGAGTTTGGATTATTTGCTGATAACCCATTTGATCCATGGCCTCGATGAATGTATTAGTGTGTGTGGAGTTGAGTGAAGCAAAGTTTATATCCCCTAGTATCATCTGATACTTTTTTATTGAGGTTTCACATATGGTTTCGAGAGCTGATGCTAGGGCTTCGTGTTTTACAGAGGGTGGTCTGTACATGAGAGAAATAGCAAAAGTTTTATTTTCCACCTTGAGGATGTCTATTCCTTCAAGTGACTTCTGGGCGCTGCAAGCTAGTTTTAGATTGTCTCTTGCTATTATTAGCACTTCTCCCCCTCTTCTATTAGTACGGGGGCAATTATATAGATTGTATCCTGGTGCACTTAGTATGTTGAGGGGGACTGTATGTAAAGGCCGCGTGGCAGAGTCCAGGCCGGCCGCAGGTAACCGGGTGGCACGGCGCGCGACGAGAGGATTCAACTGGGGGGGGGGGGTGGTTGCTAGGGGAGCGGAGCTGAGTCCTTCAAACTCATTGGCTCCCGTACCACGTGAACGCGGGAGCCAATGAAGGAGGGCAGAGGACAGGAGATCAGGCATTGGAGTCGGGGCCTTTGAGGGACTAGCGAGTAGCCGGGAGCATCTTTTCTGCCTTACCGTTTTCGCCAGAGCGGGTTCACGGTTCTAGCTGTGCGAGCAGTTTACGGATTTCGGCGCGACGGGCGGAGGACTACAACCAGTTGTGCGGCGGCTGGACGGGGCCTTGCTGGGGTGCAGCGGCTGATCGCTGAGGCTGGCGTTTTGGGGTCTCCTCGAGCCGGAGCAGCTGGTGGGACACGTGGAGGGCGATTTCGGCTGCGGAATTCCTGGCGGGTGTGGTGGAGCGCTTTTTGGCGAGGCAAGTGAATTGGGTTCCCGGAGCTCAGCTGAGCTGTTGGCAGAATCTCAAAAAAAAAAAAAAAGGGTGAGATATATTGCTAACCATCTTACTTTTATCTCTGCCCCAAATCTTCTGCAATATTATGCCCGCTCGCAGGCAGCAGCAGGGCAAAGCGCCTGGGAAGGGCAAGGGCTCTTCGGGGCGGCAGGCAGGGCAGACAAGGCAGGGATCTATGGGAGTGGTGGAAGGGGATGCCATAAACCTGGCCAGAATGGAGCAAAGGGCTGTTGGAGCCCGGGGGAGAGGTCTGAGAGCGGGTAGGGCGTCAAGGGGAGGGTGGTCTGCTCATAATGGGGTCCCGGCCTCGGTCGTGGCTGGAGGTAGCGGTACAGCAGCCGTGATAGAGGGGAATTTAATGGGCTCCACACGGGGGTCACGCTCACAGGCACGTAAGAGGGGGGGTCGGAGGGGGGAAGTTTTGGGAGCACGGAGGGGCAGTGGCCGGGGCGGGGAGCCTGGTCCGGGATCTGGGTGGGGAGTTGGGGGTGAAGGGGCTTCCATGAACCCGGGGGGAAGGGGGAATTGGGGTTATGACAGTACTTTTGCCAGTGGTCCGAGCATGTTTTATTTGGGCTGGGGGGATCGGGGGCGGGTCCCAGGGGGAGCTTCGCGGCTTGGGACCATTGGGCTGGGGGGGGGCAAGGGTCATACGGAGCCGAGTGGCTAGGGGCGTGGCGGCCGGCTTTGCCTGCGGATGTTCCTTCCCCTGTTTTTCCTGCTTTGTCTTCACAGATGCCTTGGCGGGGAGCGAGCGCCACAACGGGGGGCAGAGAGGGCTCCCAGGGTGACCTTCTCCCTGCAGCTTCGCAAGAGCAAGGAGAAGCTGGAGCAAGTTCACCGCTGGTCGAACGACCGCTGAGTCCTGATGGAGCAGTTGGGGGTTTGGCTGGACGAGGGGACCCAGGTGAGTTACCTGCTGTGTGAGAGGATGTGTCTGGCCACAGAAAACGGTCCACAAAACGCAGCTTAAAGCGTGTGATAAGGAAGCTTATCATAGCTCAGGTAGGAGCTATAGAAAAGATGATGTGACTCTGAACAAGCAACCTGTCAGTTCTGGTAGGAGTGAGAAAACAGAGTTTTCACATAAAAGACTACCAGTCCCAGAATGCACCAGGTTTCCAGCAGCCATGAGAGGGGCTGAAGTGAGAAAATGTGTGTGCAATCAAGAGAGCTATGAGGTAATCCCTAAGCACTCATCTCAAAGGGCAGGGCCTGATTCAAGACAGCTGCGCTGTGTTAGGGAGCAGCACACATTAGGAAAGAATAAGAATAGAGATTATTCTTCAGATAACAGTTTCAGCAACAGTTTCAAGAACAGCTACAGAGGGAGGAAGAGATACAGAGACAGCAACGGCTACAAGCACCAGTATCACCTGGAGAAACAGAAGCCAAGCCAAGCAGATAGAGAGAGAAGGAAACTCTCTGGAAGGAAGAGAAGAAAGGCCATTGGAAGGTCTGGGAGATTCCAAGGCAGTACTCATACTGGGAGGTATTCCAAAAGCCAGCAGAGTCCATTGGACTGGATTCAGCCAGAGGAATGGAGTGGCAGAGATAGGAATCACCAGTGGCTACCTGGAAGAGAGAAGACTGCATGTGGAAGGGACTTTCAGACCAAGGCCAGAAGGTATGTGAGAGAAGATCCAGCGTCCAGGGATCAAGATTGGAAGGCTGGACATCAGAATTGGATTACATATTGGCCAGGCTATACAGAGAGGAATAATGATAGCAGGAGAGGCTCAGGTATGAACACTGATCCAGACCCTATCTATAATAGAGAATGGCAGCAAGGGAATAAGCATTCTCATGATAGTGCCTTAATGAAAGACTCATCTGTGCCAATGTATGATATGACCCTATGATTGTTGATGCAGGGGGAAATACAGCAGATGAAACTATTTACATGGACTGTTCTTTATCTAAATGCTATTGCTAGTTTTCTATGAGCAAACACATCAGCCATCACAAAGAAACCTAACTTTGTTCTTTATTTCCACTGCAAACAGCTCTTAAAGCAGGATTTGGGCTCACACAGTAGCAGCCAGCCAGCTAAAGGCTTTCAGCTGGTCCATGGATAGTAATTAGGGCTGCACCTGATTGTGTGTGTGAGCAAGGGAGAATCACTGCTGAGATCAGCGTGGAAAATAAGCAGAAGTTAACCTAACCAGCAAAGTTTATTCTTTTCTTTGTACCTTTGTATTTGGTAATTATTTGCTAAGAAAACATTAGCTAATTGCCTGACAAGCTGAAGGTTGTTTTCTGGTTTACTTTGTGCCTTTTTGTTATCCATTTTAAACACTGCAAGCAAGTAACCTCATTTATAGTGCTATCAAGCATACATGTGCTGGGTGAATTAAACCCCATCAATAAAAGAAGTATTTTATTGATCTTACACTTGGTTTCACAACTCAAATTATTGTCATCAGCTGTGTTTGGGAGTGAATGAACTACAATACCCACAATACCTTGCAAGAATCATATGAATATATGCATCGTCAAGATTGTGTAAGTTCTCACCCTAGGCAGCCGTCTGACAAGCGGCACAAGAAGCATAGGCGGGGTGGAAAGAAACGGTGCAGATCGGATTCTTCGTCGTCTTCGTCCAGCTGGTCGTCGTCCCCCTCTTCGCGTGGAGGTGGCGCGGGGCCGTCGGCAGGTGGGGGAGTGGCGGATTCCCAGGTCGGGGGCGGTTCTTCGTTGGCGGCCTATTCGGAATTGTGGGTGGGGGTCCCTAAAATATTACGTCGGAGGATCCGAAAGCGTAGGTATATTAATATTTTCAGATTGATAGAAGGGAGGAGGCGTTACGGTGATAGCAAGAAGAAGAGGAAGGAGGAGGAAAAAGCGGGTAGACTTAAAAAAGTCTCCCGGAATGTAGTGAACTGGACGAGATCGTTTTTGCGCTTGGCGAGCGTTTGGGGCCATTATCACCCCGAGCAATACGGGATGTTGTTGGCGTACGCGGATGCCATTTTGGAGGCGGCGCAAATGCATGAAGGTTGGTCGTGGTTAAACTACGACGAGCGTTTTCGGGATAAAATGGAGGAGAACCATTCCTTGTCTTGGGGCTCCCAAGACATTAATTTATGGCTCACTCAGATGTCAGCAAAAAGTGGGTCAGGGGGATCCGGTGGCGGGAAGTTAGGGGGCGCTTCTCAGGGGAGTGGGTGTCGTTCCTTTTGGGCGTCCGGAGCTGGGTTGCAGCAGAAGGGCGTGGCAGGGGGAACGGGGGATTTGTGCTGGAGATTTAATAAAGCCTCGTGCCCCTTTCCCGACTGCAAGTTTTGGCACGCCTGTTCCAGCTGCGGGGGGGGGGGGCATCCCGCTGCTAAGTGTGGCAAGAGGCCCCCCCCCTCCCGGTGGGCCATTGCCCAAGTAGGGTGTTGCGCACGTTAGCCCCGACCCCAATTAAGGTTGCGGAATTACAAGCTCGATTAGCAGGTTATCCAAAAAAGGGCGACAGGGTAGTTTTAGACAAAGGGTTTCGGGAGGGTTTTATCATTCCGGTGGTCGGTGGAATGCGTGGCAGGCTGTCGCGCAATTCACCTTCGGTTCGACGGTTAGCGGCCGTTGTAAAAGAAAAGTTGTTGGCTGAGTTGGAGCTAGGGCGCGTGGCGGGCCCCTTCCCCGAGTTGCCATTCCCTGAGTTAGTGGTTTCCCCACTGGGGATTATCCCAAAGAAAGAGGCGGGGAAGTTTAGATTAATTCATAACCTATCCTTCCCCGTAGGTGAGTCGGTTAATGATCAAATACCGCGTGATTTGTGCGCAGTGCGTTATGCGTCTTTTGATCGAGCTGTAGAATTGGTGAGGCGTGCGGGACCAGGGGCGTGGATGGCGAAGGTCGACATCGAGTCGGCCTTTAGACTCCTGCCAGTGCATCCGGATAGTTTTCCTTTGTTGGGGTTTCGGTTTGAGGACCAATTTTATTTTGATAAGTGCATGCCGATGGGTTGTTCGGTGTCCTGTGCGTACTTTGAAATGTTTAGCACCTTTTTGCATTGGGCAGCAGTGCAGGAGGTCGGTTGTGCAAATGTAGTTCACTATCTGGACGATTTTTTGTTTGTGGGGAGTGAGCATTCTGGGGATTGGCAGTCGCTAGTCCGTGGTTTTATGGTATTGGCGGGTGCATTGGGGGTTCCGCTAGCGGACGAAAAAACGGAAGGTCCCACGCGGTGCTTGACCTTTTTAGGTATAGAATTGGATTCGGCTGGGGAGAGATTACCGCTGTTGCTTCTGAGTGGAGGGGGTGAATCCAGCTGGTCTCCGCGGCTTGCCGGCTTCTTCGGGGCAGCTCCACTTACGTCATCGGAAGGCCCCTATTTAAAGATCTCAGCGGCCCCTGGATATCGGGAGAGATTACCGCTGTTGCTTCTGAGTGGAGGGGGTGAATCCAGCTGGTCTCCGCGGCTTGCCGGCTTCTTCGGGGCAGCTCCACTTACGTCATCGGAAGACCCCTTGCAGCCACCTCCTTGGTGTTTCTGAATAAAGCTGAGCTGCGCTCCTTCGGCATCTGCAGTGGGCGTTTCCTAAGGGGCGTTTCGAAAGGGGCAGGACACGCCCCTTGGGAGCCCCTTAGGAGCAACTTTGGAGTGAGTTTGCTGTGTTGCCCTTATGCCTGGGGGCAAAAGGAAGAAAAAAACAACTGCTGCTGAGACGACAACGGGCCCCATGGACAGGCATATTGTGTCGACGCCGGCTCCCGCAAAACCAGGTACCATCGTCACTGTCCCCTCTGTAGAAGGTGCTAGCCTCAGTTCGGTGGAGCGCACTCCACCTTTACCTCCGGGTTTCTTGGAACTTTCTGATGTGTCTCTTTCCTCCTTGGAGCCTCTGGAAGTCGGTGCGTTGCCGAAAGTTGTCAACTGGAAGGAACCGGTTACTGCGGCTGACAGTCCCTCTGGGACTTCAGTTTCTTTAGTGGATATTTGGCGAGTAGTTAAAAGAACTGAGCGTGTTTTATTGGAGACGGTTCCTTCTCTTTGCCATTTCACTAAGGATGTCAACTGTAAGTTCCAATCAGTGGACTTGCAAGTTAAGAACTTATCTTCTAGTTTTGTACAATTAGATACCCAGGTTAAAGCATTATCGTCATGGCAATCAGATAGTGTTAAGGATAGTTTGGTTTTCTCTCAGAAGTTGGAAAATCTTGAAAATATGCATAGATCTAAAAATCTACGGTTGTTAAATTTTCCTTGTATTTCATTACTTTCTCCATCTATTCTTTTAGGAAATATTTGAAAGATATACTGCAGGTATCTAATGCAGATACTTTAATATTGCTTAAGTGTTATTATTTACCATCTAAGGTAATGGTGTGTCCCAATAGTGGCGATCCGGTTGTACCTGACGAGCCTGTTGCGTTTGATCTAACTGCTTTTTTGGAAGACACGCAGGATATTATCTCTACTAGAGCTACTTTATTAATCACTTTGTCTTCTGAGGAAGAGAAAATATCAATTCTTAAGGCTTATTTTCGGAAGAAAGATTTTCTTTTTTGTGGAGAAAAGATTTCCATTTTTCCTGACGTGTCACGGTCGACGCAACTTCGCAGGAAGTCTTTTCTTGCTTGAGTTGTCGCTGTTGGGGCTACCTTTTTCCTTCGCTACCCTTGCAAATGTATAATTACTATGGATCAGAATAAATTTGTTTTTTTGTCTTTCACTGATTTAGATAGATGGCTTTTAGAAAAGGAAAAACAGGCATTGAAGGTTTCCTCTTCTTCTTCTTCTCGGGATGAGTAATCTGAATCTGGAGGGTATATGTAGGCTGGTTTAATGATGTTAGTCAGGGCCTCTTGATTGTTGTACCTGACTTAGATTTCTTGTAATTCTGTTTCTTTTTCTTTTATCCCCGTGATGTGGGCTGATGTACCTTGCTTTTGGATTGCCTATATGTTGATTTTGGTTATGTATTTATTGTGTTTCTTGTTTTCTGATGTTGTATTGTCAGAATTGTAAAATTCTAATAAATATAATTATTTAAAAAAAAAAGAATTGGATTCGGCTGCAATGATGGTGCGTCTCCCTCTTGATAAAGTGGTCCGATTACGAGTGCTGGTAGCCAATGCTAGGGCTTCCCGTAAGTTGACACTGAGGGAGTTGCAGGCATTGCTGGGAGCGTTGAATTTTGCATGCAGGGTGATTCCAATGGGCAGAGTGTTTCTGCGTCGCTTGGCGAGGGCTACTTCGGGGGTACTTCAACCGCATCATCGAATCCGAGTGCCTGGCGTGATGAGGGCGGACTTACGGATTTGGGAGGTTTTCCTGCGCGATTTTAATGGGTCTTTGGTCATGTTGGGGGAAGAACTGTCCTCTGATGAGTTGCAGTTGTTCACGGATGCGGCGGGGGGGATCGGGCTAGGCATTTATTTTGCCGGGTCGTGGTGTGCCGAGAGGTGGCCGCAACGGTGGCGGGATATAGGTCTATTAAAAAATATAGCCTTCTTGGAGCTATTTCCCATGTGGGTGGCCTTGGAATTGTGGCCGGACCGCTTCTGTAACCGGCGGATATTGTGGTGGTGTGATAATGCCGCTGTGGTGAGTGTCATTAATCATTTTACCCCCAGGTGCCGGCAGGTGGCGGAGCTAATGCGAGAGGTGGTATTGTCCTGCTTACGGCTAAATGTAGTAATCAGAGCGAGACATATACCAGGTTGCTGCAACGCGCTGGCTGACGCTCTTTCTCGTTTAAAGTGGGAGCGTTTTCGCCAACTCGCGCCAGGTGCGGCGGTCGACGGGTGCACGATCCCCGCTCGATTGTGGCAGGTTGGCCTGGAGGGATGTTGAGTTTGCTTCAGAGCTCCGTTGCTCGCTCCACTTGGGCAGCTTATTGTCGTGGCTGCAGTAAGATTGAAGAGTTCTGCGCGGCAAGAGGATGGCGGCTGGATGCTGTTTCGGATCGGCTGTTGGCCGAATATGTCGTAGCCGCAAAATCTTGCGGGCTATCAAGGACTGCTGTCCGGAGTCATCTTGTGGGGTTCATGTTTTTTGCGAGGGCGGTGGGTTGGGCCCCTGCTGGGTCCGGTTTCTTAACCGGGAGGTTGCTGCACGGTTGGGAGCGTAAGGAGCCGACTCCCAAGGACCGGCGACGGCCTATTACCCACGAATTACTCGTGCGGCTGTGTGCTGTGCTACCCGAGGTGGCGTCGTCCAGCTACGAGGGGGTTCTGTTTAAGGCGATATTCTGTTTAGCCTTTTTTGGGGCTTTTCGTGTGGGGAAGTTGGTGGCTTCGTCTGGAGGTTCCCCTAGGGTGGGAGGTATGCGGTTGCGACATGTTCTGCTTGACAAATCAAGCTTGCGGGTCTGGTTGGCACGGTCCAAGACTGATCAGCTGGGGCGGGGGCGGTGGGTAGTGCTCTGGGCGTTGGTTGCTGCCCCTACTTGTCCAGTGTCAGCTTTACGGGGTTATCTGGACCGGCGTCCGGCGGGCGGGGGTTTGCTGTTTGTACACGCCAATGCTAGACCTGTGACTAGATTTCAGGTCACAGCGGTATTACGCCTGGCCCTGCGGCATGTGGGGGAAGAGCAGCACTTTTTTGCACCACATTCCTTCCGCATAGGGGCAGCAACTTGTGCGGCGGCGGCGGGTGTCTCGGCGCCTGAGGTGCAGCATATAGGGAGATGGCGATCTAAGGCTTTTTTGGATTATGTCCGTTTCTAAGGGGGAGGGGGATTGGGGATGGGGGGGGGGGAAACTAACTTTGTGTTTCTTTTGCAGACAGGGAGCAGACTTCGCTGGGCTGCTGGATGATTGGCCACTCTTATATGTTCTGGGCAGGTCAACGAGCAGCGGTGCGTCCTTTGGGGCCGAATTTAGGCTTGGATTCAGCTGTGGTGACCGTTTCATGGCTGGGTGAGCGGGGTTTGCGGTGGACGCAATTGCTCCCCTTGCTTCGGCACCATGCCAGACTTCGTGAGCCACCTCGCTTACTTCTGCTGCATTTGGGTGGCAATGACTTATCAGCTTGGACTTGCAAACAGTTGATACGAGCTGTACAGAGGGATTTGGGGCAGGTTTTGCGTTTATTCCCGGGACTAATGCTGCTCTGGTCAGACATTATCCCTCGGCCGAGTTGTCGAGACCAGCAGCGGTGGTCGCGGGGCCTTACAAAGATCAATCGACAAATCGGCCGATGGGTTTGTGAGCACGGGGGGTACCAGATTCTCCATTCCTGGGTGGAGGTGGGTTGTACGGGTTTGTATAGGGAGGATGGCGTCCATTTATCCCTGGTGGGGTTGGATCTCCTGTTGAATGATTGGCAGGAGGCTATAGAGTGGGTTGTTATACAGGATGCTCGCTGGTCGCAGCTTTGTTATGTGGGGGCGGCGCAGTGACGTGCAGGACGACTGCGCCGGTGGCGGGATCCCGGAGGTTTCCGGGGTCCGGATGCTTATGATAAGCTTGGGACGGGGGTGGGTACCCCCGACCCAGACAACCCCCCCTGGCTGGGTTTTTGCTAATGATATGGCGAAGCTGGGGACTAAGGGGGGGGAAGTAGAATAAGCGGAGGCGCTATCACTTTGCTAGTAATATGGCTGGTGATGGGATTAGTCTGCTGGTTTTGGTTATGTGATGTTATATATTATGTATTACAAGTAATAAAGCTGCGACCAGTTTGTTGACCAATATGCTGTATTGTCTTGTATTTTTGTGCTCCTGCGGAAAGGGTGGAGGGGGGGTGTGACTCAAAAGGGGGGCAAAAGAGATGGAGTTAAATCAGGGAAAATCGAGGAGCGGTAAGTCCGCAATCCTTCGGTTAGTAAAGGCCGCGTGGCGGAGTCCAGGCCGGCCACCAGTAACCGGGCGGCGCGGCGCGCGACGAGAGGATTCAACTGGGGGGGGGTGGTTGCTAGGGGAGCGGAGCTGAGTCCTTCAAACTCATTGGCTCCCGTACCACGTGAACGCGGGAGCCAATGAAGGAGGGCAGAGGACTGGAGATCAGGCATTGGAGTCGGGGCCTTTGAGGGACTAGCGAGGAGCCGTGAGCATTTTTCCCACCCGCCCTCCCTTTGCTATGGTTTGGGCTGTGCGGTTAAAGGTTTTAGGGGGTGTCGCAGTTGGTGGGGGGATCTGAACAGGCGGGATCCCGGAGGTTTCTGGGGTCCGGATGCTTATGATAAGCTTGGGACGGGGGTGGGTAACCCCATCCCGGACAACCCCCCCTGGCTGGGTTTTTGCTAATGATATGGCGAAGCCGGAGGCTAAGGGGGGGGGAAGTAGAATAAGCGGAGGCGCTATCACCTTGCTAGTAATATGGCTGGTGATGGGATTAGTCCGCTGGTTTTGGTTATGTGATGTTATATATTATGTATTACAAGTAATAAAGCTGCGACCAGTTTGTTGACCAATATGCTGTATTGTCTTGTATTTTTGTGCTCCTGCGGAAAGGGTGGAGGGGGGGGGGGTGTGACTCAAAAGAGGGGCAAAAGAGATGGAGTTAAATCAGGGAAAATCGAGGAGCGGTAAGTCCGCGATCCTTCGGTTACTGTCTTTGAGAGCCATGTTTCTGTGATGCATAATAAATCTGGCTTTTTATCAGTAATTAGGTCCAGTATAATATGAGTTTTGTTTTTGATGGACCTTGCATTTATTAGTAGGCATGTTTGGGGGCTTAGTGTGCTAGGTTTATAAGGTGTATTAGTAGGGGTATTTTTAATTGTAATTAGTCTTGGGCGTGGTTTTATTGCTTTTAAGTTGTGAAATCCTAGATGTTTTTGTTGGCCATATTTTCCCATTGCTTTTTTCCACATATTCAGTTACAAAATGACTTCTCTGACACCACATACCAGTATGTACAGCACCTCCATATTCAATATTTTAGAGAAGGCTCCCCATTTAGCAAAGCCTTTCCTAAAATACCATCAGAACTGTAAATGATTCTAGTATTTAAAATATGCCTTCACATAAACATTATGCTTTTAGAGTCTCCAAATTAGTGCATGTAAAGTTGATTAGAATGCATGCCTATAATTTTTGCATGTTAATGAAATTTTTTGCACAGTAATTTTTTTAACATACTGAAAAAAAGTCTGAAAATTGTCTAAGATTTCTTATGTTTGTCCTAAAACAAACTGAAAATGTTTGCCGTGCATATCCCTAGTACCTAAATGTATCTCCCCTTGAGCCACCCATGAAAAGATGAGAGCTACAGCTGTTGCAAAACAAATTAGGCACTTCTAGTCAAATTGTATGTTATAATGAATCCTTAAGTGAACAGAATCAGGTACAGCTTCTACATGGTGCAAAGATGAACATGACATCTCTCGGCAAGCTTTCTAAAATGACAACTATTTATTTTCTTTTTTTACAGAATGAAAATAATAAAAGTGAATATGGCAAATGAAAAAGTGTGGATACCCTTTGTTCATTGCTGTTTTTTTTAAAGTTGTTATTAGGGTTCTAAACCTTAGGGGCCCTTTTGCTAAAGTGTGCTAAGGGGTTAGCGTAGGTTTTAGCATGTGGTAACTGTACGCAAGAGGCCATGTTAAGTTTTACCGCATGGCCATGAGAGATACCGCACACTAATTCACATGCCAACTGCACATCGTATGATAGAGTGGAAAATAGGCAGGTCAGGAGCAGAGAGTGGGCGTGGAGAGCACGTTAGGATTAGTGTGGGGGTATATACGTTGCGCTGTCAGTGTTGCAGGAGTGGAGGAGTATCCTAATGGTTAGGGCACTGGCTTGGTAACCATAAGACCAGGCTTTGATTCTCACTACCAGGCCTTGGGCAAGTCACTTAATTCTCCTTTGCTTCAGAAGAAAGGCCTGGCAATCTACTTCCCATTACACTACCAAGAAAACCCAGGAGCTGCTGGGTTGCAAGGAGTCAGCACTGAATCAAAGGCATGCTTTGCTTTCTTTGTCAATGTTGCAGTTAGCGTGGTGCAGTTAACATCACCTCAGTGAGTGGCATTAGGTGCACCTGCGTTAATTGCTTTTTTATGGGCTAACTGCCACAAACATGTTGGCCCCGTACCCAACATCACATGACGTTTGCACTTATCATGCATTGCTTTTTATACTGCATCTTAGTAAAAGGATCCCTTAGTAACTAGTTAGGCATTCAGTTAGCCCGATAAAGACAGTTCTACTGTTCAGCAAATATTTGTAAGGTCTCTTCTAACCTCTCAGTTTGTGATTCTTCTGTCTGCTTGCAACAACTCTGGTCTCTTCTAAGCAGTTCTCTTAGCATTTGAAAATGAAGATAATCCACTTTTACAAACATAGAAACATGACAGCAGAAAAAGACCATATGGCCTATCTAGTCTGCTCTTCCAGTGGGAGACTGTAAAAGAACCTCAACATGCTTCCAGCTAGTAAGTTCAGCTGTCAGAAATATTTTTAAGAAATGAAGGTTATGTGGAACTGTTGAAGTGAAGGCAAGATCGGGAAGGTTAAAAAAAAAAATCTCTGATAGAAATACCTGAAAACCGGTCGTATCTGCAAACAGGACCCACAAATCCCTGCAAAGGCCCTGCTGGAAAGTTTAGCTGACACTGAAGCACTTGTCCACAGTATAACATTGCTTATTGCTTATAAAACAGTGATCTGCACAGAAGAGTTGGCAGAAAGAAACATTTTCTGTGACCTCATCACAGAAGTCATCATCTACATAGATGAAGACTAGGCCAGACCGGGCTCCAAGTTCACCCTGGGTCCCCAGGAGCCTATGGTCAGTTTAAAGATAGGGGACCAATACATGGAATTCATGGTAGATACAGGAGCAGAACATTCCAGTTTGAGCCAAGCCAGTAGCTCCACTGTCCTCACGATCTGTCACCATTATAGGAGCCATTGGAAATAAAGCCACAAAACCGTTCATTGCAGACCGCATGTGTGAAACTAGGGGGACAGAAGATAAATTCATTCCTTGTATATGTTACCTTAGTGCCCTTAATGTCATACAGTCAGGGCCAAGACATGCTTGCCAAGCTCCAGGCCCAAGGGTGGATAGTTCTGAAGACCGTGAATCTGAAAAATGACTGTGAACCCAAAACCTGCTGGATTAATGGTGCTTACTGTACCCCGAGGAACAGAAGAGTGGCGGTTCTATAGTGCACCTCAGTAAAGTTACCAGTCCCTGTAATCCCTACCAACCTTATAGCCCCAATGAATCTGGGGCCAGAAGATAATCCAACTGGCTTAGCAAAGAATATAGCCCTGTCAGTGTCACCTCAAGCAGGAGCGGAACCAGTACATTGAAGCAGTATCCTCTCCCTCGACCATCCATAGAAGGAATTCTTATTCACTGCCATTCTTGAAACTGCTGAAGTACACGGACTTCTCAAGGAATGCCAGTCACCTTGGAACACCCCCCCACCTATCTCCAATAAAGACGCTGGGACAGGGGACTATCGCCCAGTACAAGATCTAGGCGAGTAAATGGATGCAGTGAAAACTATACAACAGTAGTAGCCAATCGAACCACCTTATGGCACTCTCTTGGGACTGATCCCACGCTGATGCTACTCACTTCACCGTCCTGGACCTGAAAGATGCCTTTTTTCTGCAGTGCGCCTAGCACCCACAGTCAACTTTTATCGCTTTTGAATGGCAAGACCCCACAACAGGTAAGGCGGGGTCAGCCTCACGCTGGACCCGGTTACCCCAAGGATTCAAGGGGGATTCTACTCCTTCAGTGCTGCCCTAAATCAAGATCTTTCAAAGTTACCCAGGGACCAGGAAAGAGGGTTCTTCATGTCAGTATGTAGATGAGCTTGCTCATAAGCCACCAACTCAGAAAGTGAATGCCTACAAAGCTACTAGTGAACTTTTGTTTCTCAAAGATGCCATCAGGATACAAAGTCTCAAGGCCAAAGCACAACTATGCCAAATAATGAAGGTCAAGTATTTAGGATTCAGTTGTCTTGTAAGGGGATCTGACGTTTAGGACCAGAACCTTTTCGCAAGGAAGCTGTATTAATATCCCCATTCAACACTAGGAGGCAATTTAAGAGCCTTCTGGGGCCGCGGGGAGATATGTCGCATATGGATCCCAACTTTGCCCTGATTGCAAAACCACTATACCAAGCCACCAGAGAGGAGTGGAATAAAGTCCCACTAGATTGGGGACCCGAACAAGATGTAGCAATTCCAAACTTTGAAAAGGCCCTGATGTCATCTCCAGCTTTAGTCTTCCAGATGTTCAGAAGCCTTTCATCTTTTTGTCCATGAGTCACAAGGAAAAGCAGGGAGTATGAACCATTCTATTGGCATCTGGCAAGGCCAGTAGCTTATCTGTCAAAACAATTTGATGTAGTGCAAAGGATGGCCCATTGTTGAGAGCTGTTGCAGCAACAGCCTCCTGGTGGGCGAAGCAGACAAATCACACTAGGACAAAATCTTCAAGTTACAGTGCCCACAATCTCTTCTAATACTCTAATGGACACAAAGGAAGAGATTATGGCTAACCAATGTACGAATGTTGAAGATCAAAGCATGTTGTGTGAAACACCTCGGATACAGTTGAAAGATAGTCCAAGTCTGAAAGCCTGCTACATTGTTTCCAAGAGAGGTCCTGGGCCACCCATCATAATTGCTTAGAAACCATGGACACTGTATTTCAAGTCACCCTGATTTGACCGAATATATTCCCTCTAGAAAAAAGAGGACCCAGACGAGCACTTCTTTGTAGAAGGGAACAAGCAGTTTGTCATCAATGGGACATCGCTGTGCTGGATATGCAGTGGGAACCCCATTGATCTAGTAGTTGAGTCCTGCAGCCCTGACCCCAGGAAACTTCTGCACAGAAAGCGAATTGATAGCCCTCACCACAGCCCTGACATTAGGAGACAGGACTCCACATAAATGTGTTTACACAGATTCCAAATATGGACCTTCACTACTTTGCACGCACATGGAGCCTGTATAAAGAGCGAGGGTGATCACTTCAGGGCAGGCCACGGTAAGGACATTAGTATGGGCCCGAGATATTGATTGGTATTAGAATGCTGTGTGGGCCCCCAAAAACAAGTGGCAGTCATGCACTGCCGAGGTCATCAGACAGGAGCAGGAGAAGTTGCCCGAGGGAATAGATTTGCAGATGCCACAGCCCGAAAGGCAGCCACCACAGGACAAGTTAGGACCCAAGATACTGCAATGCAGGCAGCCCTCCACTATTTACACCACCGCATCTAAAAATGATTACTTTTGCCCAAAATGGGAATGTGTATATTTTGCTACCTGGAAAAATGCACCGACGGGACAAGACGGCGATCATCGCAAAGGCAGCCTAACAAAGATCAGCATACCAGAACTAAGAAATGCCAGAAAGGTGCCTGTTTCCTCTATGGTGTTTCAGTAGTCCATAGCCATACCCATGGAAGCAGGATACAATTTTGGGTTGCGTAATCAGGAGAGTGTCAATCCTGGGACTATTTTGGTATCTGCGATTAAACACCAACTTAGTCCATGTATCCTCACCCTATCGTATACCTTCTCACTCCTTCTATGAAGCATGAAAATCAGAGTTGAAATATCCCTCCTGTCTCCCAGAACTTATTCTTGAATTGTGCTTTACCAACACTAGTTGCTTCTAGTCTCCATGTTTCAGACTGTTTGTTTTTGTGTAGGAACAAAAATGGGAGACCAATGGCCTTGGGAAGCACAAGAACTGAACTATTCTGTTCCAGTATAATGCAAAACTAATATATGCAATACCACAAGTGAATGGGTATTGTGCCCACTCCATTGTGGGTAATTTATATATATTTTCTCCCATGGCCAATGAATATGGAATGGGGGCAGCTGGTCTGTCTCAATTCAGAAGTTTTACTTAACAGTACCCTGCAAAACATCTTGGTGGTCAGGAGCCAACGATGCTACTGAACCTTCCAAATCCTCTAGTAGTTCCCCATGAACTTGCCAGCATCTGGACTAACTTAGTAGTATATAACTCCTGGCAAGCACCATCATCTGGACTGTACTGGATTTGCGGAACCAGAGCATAGCCAGACTTCTTCATCACTGGGAGGCACATGTGTATGGGAACCATACGGCCTTCTTTTTCCCCACTGTGTCTACCGCCATTGTCGAACAGCTGGGATATCCTGTGTACAGAATTTCGACAGCTGAAGGAGGCTCCTTGAAAATAGGCCAAGTACTATTTTGAGACAAATGGGATGGGATTGGAAAGAATCTGCCATACCCTGGCTTAGAATCAGATTCATACTATGGACCTGCTACTGGGGAGCAGGATGGGTCTTGGGGATATCGTACCCCTGATTTTGGTGATTAATCGAATAAAGCAATGGTGTTGAAAAATAGACTCCAATGTAAACTAGTAAAGCACTAACTCTTCGGGCAAAGCAAAGTAGCAGGCAGTACAGCCATTTATCAAAAGTGTTTAGCTTGTTACTGGCATTATTTGTTAGCAGCTGAAGGTGGGTATGTGGGAAGTTGAAATAAGTAATCTGTTGTGTTACAGATGATACTAATGGGATGTGGTTGAAGATTTAAAGCCACCCAGATGAGAGAGCAGGACATTTGTGCCTGGTCCAGACCTGGCACAGTTTAAAGATGGATGGGAAGGGTTTGGTTCATTGTGTTCTGGGGGGGATAGAGAAGATAAACTGATAGCAGTCACTTATGTTGATCGTACTATTCATATTAGCCATGTGCTTATTGCTCCCTTGTCTCCTACCCCTATTGCTTACGCATGGATAACATTATCCAAATGTCTGATAACACTATAGGCAGCTACGAAAAGTATTAGGGGTATGTGGCGATATCATCCTTTCACCACGCTTTTTCTGATGCCATTACACCAGAATAATGTGTTGATTGACTGATGAGTGATTTAATTTTCACCCTTCCTGAACTTCGTGGAATAATCAAAGGGTGGAAGTGAGGTAGGAAACACTGGCTCTAGTGTGGCTTGAAGTACTCTGAAAGGCCTGTAATGATTTTTGGCCTGGATTCTAAACCATTATAGCTAGAACAAGAACCAAAACACAATCTATGAATAGAATAAGAATCATGTCGTAAATTTAAATTACATTTTAAAAAAGCTTAATAGAATTTATATGAACCATAAGATCTTCTATTATTCTAGTAGGGTGTGTGAAAAACAGAAATGTAACCCAGTAATGCATTCCAGAAGCCCCTGAAGTTAACCTTGCAGTAAGAAAGTAAAGAGATTTAGAACTGTAGGCCATTGTTCAAGCAACTTCTAAAGGAGGGGGCCGGTTTGCTAGGCTCCAGAGGGATAGTTCTAATTTGTGACAGGTGCAGGATGTAAGACAATGAGAAGTTTGCAACCTGTATCGAGTGAAGATAGCACCAATTAAAAGCTGTCATGTATCAAACTGAAAAAGAGGTATAAAAAGTTATGTCTCTGTATAAACTTTGAGAAAAACAACTTCCTTTTGAAGCTTTGACTGACTGGGCCTGTGCACAATAAACTGACTTGGACCCTGTCAATCGACTCCTGGACTTATTCATTGATTGCACTTTGCCACAGCACCCCTACTGGCAGCAGCGTGGATGGAGGGCTCCCACGCAACTTTGCAGGATAGTGCCTGTAATCTCTTTTAGCACATTTTGGGGATTATTTTAGATGCCTTATTTGCAGTTGCCATATAGAAATTCTGGCATTTACGCATGAAAACAGTATCCACAAGTAAATGGAGATTGTAAAAAGGACTCAATTTACGCATGGCTGTCCCATGTAGAAATTGCAAGGGGATGCGGTTTGGGTGTGGCCTGCATGGGTAAAAACTCTACCAATGTATTCCCCATTTCATAAAGGGAATGCCCATGTAGGACCTAAAATTGTCCATGTCGGTATGTTATAGCTGCTCCTAAGCATATATACAGTAGGTTTTTTTAAAAGTGCTAGTTTAGGCCAACCCCTTTTTTTTCTGAGTGCCATCAAGTCAATGGTGACTTCTGGGTTTTCTTGGTAAGGTATGACTGGAAGTAAATTGCCAAGCCTTTTCTTCCAAGGCAATGGAGGATAAAGTGACTTGATCAAGACCACAAGGAGTGCTAGTGGGAATCAAACCCTAATATCTGAGGGGGCTGAGCTGTTGCTGTAACCACTAGGCTATGCCTCCATTCTAGGCCAGCTTGGGGAGATTAAGGGAGTTATTCCCCATTGTTTATTTCCACCTCCAAACTGAAAATGAATAAAGATGGCAGCTTCTATATTTAATTGGTGGCATTTAAACATATAGGTTTGCAAAACGGCCCACATACACATGTAAATAATGGTACATAGCATGTGACATGGAGGAGTAGCCTAGTGGTTAGAGCACTGGTTTAGTGAGCAAGAGAGCAGGGTTTGATTCCTATTGGTGCTCTTTGTGAACTGGGCAATATGTCTTCATGTGAAATAAAAAGTCCTTATTTTGTCTGCCCATCTTTGACATTGAAGTCACAGGCAGGAAGTAAAGTCAAGCAGATGGACAAGAAGAAAACATAAATCTTGATGGAGGAGCCACTAGTAGCTGGAGAGGTGGAATTGGCAGACTTCCTCAGGCCCTACTAGCTGAAGAAGAGATGGAGCCACCAATGACCACAGCAGTGTGTATGGTAGGGTTCCCCAGGCTCTGGTAGCCAAAAAAGAGGAGCCCTTGCAGAGCCTCTGGATCTATCATGATAAGAAGAGAGGTCTCCCCAACCCACACACTCCCTACACACAGCCCCCCACGCACATGCATACCTATATATTCCCTCTTTCCCCATACTAACACTCCCTCCTTTACATACATACATTGTCCACACACACTGCATCTCTATTTCTCCACACAGTTTCCCCCATTCACCATAGCTCCTTCACATATACCTTCACCTAAACTAACTCTTCCCCACACACACACTCTTCTATGTCTCCAAGTGGGCTAGTTTTGTGCATGCCATGATATTAATCAACTTTGTTCTTAAGGCAGACAATGTTGAGTATGATCTGAATAGCTTAAATTTATTGTTAACATTTGCCGTAGTACCTTCATTGTGCCAAATAGAGTTTCCTCATGGTGTTTGTAGTATGTAACATGGTATAAGCAACCCATCAAGGTGTTTATGGAAATATCTTTTAATCAGGTCTTTGTCTCCCAACACAATGGGAAATATTTCGGTATTCTGTTGCCAACATTTTCTTAGTCTCTGACTGCCTTGCTCAGTAATTGAGGATCTTCTCACTCCTCATGATGCACAGAAAAATCACTTGGATTCAATATCTCTATTACCAGGGACATTCTCTTGTTTTTCTGCTTTAACACTATGTTTTCTTTCCTTGCATCCAGCTTTTTATTGATAGGAATGGGAATGTCCCAGGTGATCATAATCTCTTCATTTTCCATAATTTTCTTAGGGTTGTGATCCCAGTGCTTTTCCAGTATAGCAATGTTATAGTGTTTACTGAGTTTCCAGTGGATGAGGTGTGCCATCTTATTGTGCTTTTTTATATAGAAATATTCTCCCATCAGAAATGTGCAGCCAGCTACAAGAAGATTAACTTAACAGCTCTTCCTTGCAAAATCTACATATGCCTGTCTTACCAGTTTTTTTTCTATATTTCCCATGAACTCTCTCATTCATATCCTGGGCAGCAACTATCAATCTCTCATCCTTAGGTTTCAGTTCATCTCCTCTTGATATGTCCGATTTTGATTGACTTTGTTTTTCCCACTGTGTCTGTGCATTTGTCCCTTGTTTTTCCTCATTTAGTAATCTGAAGGAAGTTCTCCTTGACACAATGCAAGTACTATTTTGAAGGTTAACAGTAAATTTTTTATGACCTGCTGAATTTCCCTCTCTGAGATTGGCCTGTTCACTTCCTCCCGTTCTTGGTCTGTCAGACCCGGGAGTTGCACCGTATCTAGAAATGACCTTGCTTTTGCGCCATCCTCCATCTCTGGAGTGTACAGCTCCTGATAAAATTTCCTAAAAACTTGCAAAATTTGATGAGTCCCTGGCTCTTTTTTCACCCCATCAGTATCCCTAACTACTGCCTATCACCTATTCCCACCCCAGTCACTCACTAGCCGGCCAAAGGTTTCCCGTACGGTCGCCATATCAAAAGAAATGATGTCTATAATATTGCATAGAGAACAACTGCTATTTCCTGGAGCAGGATGGTTTTAAGACACTGTGCATCTTAAGATAGGACCTTCAAACTGCCCGGAAGCACCTGCCTCCTCAATTGTCTTTAATCTTTTCATAGGTTTGAAGCTCCTGGTCCCCTCTTATAATAGTGGCTCATTTAATTTCCGCTTTCACAAGCCTAACGCAATAATGTTTACCCCGACATCCACTGCCTTCTCTTCTTCCCATAGGACTTCTACCTGCTGGATTGGGGTTCATTGCCTGTGCGACATTTATCCTCCCATACTTTGCCACAGTATTCCCAAAATTCCTCATTTCTCCATAAGTATCTCGGGAATTGACCACTTAAGTACCCCTCTACTCCCCTTCCAATTTAACAAATACCATCGCACGTGTCCGATACCACACTCGGCTTAATCTCCACCCTCATGAGTTTCCCAAGGTATCCCGAGACACCAATATAATCATAATCATACTGGACCATTCTGATGTGCTCTTGACAGATGTGTGTAGTCTCTCTCCAACATCATGCAATATTCTCCACCCATCAACCAGTCCTCCCAATCTACAAAGGTAACCCTAAATCCTTTTCTATTCCCAACCCCCTCCCTCTGGGGCCTTGTGATCTATCCAGCTCAGGGTCTTGTGGACAGTTGAAATCTCCCGCCAATACAGTAATACAGGCACATGGGAGCAGCTCACACTCTCTGTGCGATGTTCTTAAAAAACTGATGTTTTGACTAATAGACATGTCCTGCATAAATGATTCTCATGAACAGCTACTCCCCTGTATCCTGAGGTGTATAAATCTCAGAACCGTCCCTGTACTCCATTTCTTCCTTCACAATTTCCACCTGAAGGCCTTGCTGCCACCAGGATCGCACCCCGACTTTCTTCCCCCGGATGTGGCTGCCGACACATGACCCACCCAGTCCCTCTTTTATTTCTCATGTTCTTTTGGCACTCAATTGGTTTCTTGTAAGAGGGGCAAGATGGACTTTCTCCTCACTGTTTCGCAGTGCTTGTAATATTTTGTGCGCTTCACCGGGGTCCTATTTCTATCCAAACCCACACACCACATCACTCATACGTAAGTCAGATCTCATGGCCGCTCCCACTCCAAGATTCTACCCATCTTCGGTTTCTTTTTATGCAAAGGTCGCCCAGAGTTCCCCAAGCTCCCGCCGAAACTCCCAGCCCCCCTCTGGTCGCCTCTGTACTGCTAAGTACTGCAACTCGGCATATTTTCCTTTCAGGACATCATCTCACCGGAGCCACCGGTAGACTGTTAGACCCCTTCCACAACCTCTCTTCCATGGTCTCACTAGTAGATTCCCTCCTCCCTCCCCCTTCCCCCCCTGCCCCCACCCTCCATCTCTCGCTCCCCACCCCCTCCCCCCCAACTCCCCCTCCCCCCTTCATCCCTACCCTCCCCCTCCCCCCAACTGCCCCATCCTTCCTCCCCTTTCCCCACCCCCCAGTAAGAATACCATTCTCTATCCTCAGCCCACGCAGTGCCGAGGCCCGATCCCCAGTTACTATACACTCAAGGGCTACCCCACAACTTCTGCACTTCTCATGAGCCCCAGCAAAGTCCCCACACATTAACTTAGAAACAATTATATAACTCTTACCCGACTACCATCAGTATTACACAGCAAAGTCCTCTTTCCATGCCTGCGCTTGACTTCTCATACTCCAGCCAGGATGACTCTGAGTTTTCTAAAATCATCTATACCGGAGCATCCGATGCCTCCAAAGCCCCCCCTGCACACCCAGCAAAATTCCCTCTCCCGTTTATCTTTTCTCCGGCTCTCCATGAATCGTCTGGCCTCCGCCGCGTTGGTAAATGAACTTTCTCTTGTCTGAAAACCACGCAGTGTAGCCGGGTTATGCCAACGTAGAGCTCATCTTCCGCTGAAAACAATTCTGCGCAGGGACCGTTGAACATTTCCTTCCTTTTTACTGCTACCCTGCTGCTGAATAGTCTTGGAACAACAGCTCTTTTGGATTGTCCAACACTAAGTCCCTCTTTTGCTTGCGAAAGGCTGTAGTAAGCTAAGAATTTTGTGGCTGAAAATTCAGAATTCTAGCAATAACCACTCGAGGCCTCTGACGCGACTCATTTTGGCCCCCAAGAGATGGTGCACGTTCCACCTTTAACTCTCCTACCAGCGCATTCAGTCCCAGTTCGCTAGGGAGCCACTGCTCAATTAGGGGCACCAGCATCAAGTCCGTGGTTGTCTCCGGAATCCCCACAAGTCTCATGTTATTTCTTCGCGACCTGTTCTCCAGGTCGTCCACTTTGGCTAGGAGGACCTCTATCTGCACGTGGTGCGCCGCAGCCTCTCTCGTCCTCCCCTCCGCATCTTCCAGCGCCGACACCCGATGCTCCAACTCAACTTGATGGCCTACCTCCGCCATCACTTCCCCCACGTCCTCCAGTTTCATCAGGTCGATCCATCCATTCTCAAATTTTGCGATCCAGCAGCTTTACCGCCTTCGCGCTTTTTCCAGCCTCCGTCCCAAATCAGCGCTTCCTGCCCCAGGAGAGCGCGGTTGTAAGGCCGCCCCGCTGAGGCAGGCACCCGCCTTGGTCACTTCTCATTGTCCCATTTCGTATCGGGGGCATCTTTTTGCCTCTTGTGTTTTTTTGGCCTCCTCTCGTTAGATTCGCCAGTACTGGAATTCACTCCTCCACTTCTTTTTGCTCAGGCAGATATTTTTATGCTGTTTATAGCGTGAGGTAGCCCCGGAGCGAGCAAGACACGTCTTACTCCCTCATGTGTCACGTGGGATCTCCCTAAATAGTATTTAAATAGTATGAGCCATGTACAGTTTTGTTTCAGTGGTTGCAATATATACGTATTGGTTAAGAAGAAATCGATTCTTAATACTTTTGTTCAGTTGGGTTGCAAGGTATGTTCAATCTGGATTGGTTATGTTAAGTTGTAATGATCCTGGAAGAGGTGGGTCTTTAGTTTTCTTCTAAAGTCCTGTAGGTCACTGTTCGATCTTAGTTTGTTTGGTAGCTGATTCCATAATGTGGGTGCTGTATAGGTGAATGCTCTGTTGCTTGTGCAGACTTTTACAGTTCGGATGTTAGTTGAGATGTGAAGGGTGTTTAAGTTGTGTGTTCTTCTGCTTCTGTTAGGGGGATGTGTGGTGATGAGGTTGGAGAGGTGAGATGGTGCTATGTTATGTATCAGCTTGAATACAGTTACCAATAGTTTGTATTTTATGCGGGCTGTAATGGGAAGCCATTGTAGCTCAATCAGTATAGGTGTAATATGTTCGGTGAGTTTTCTCTTGAGGATAATCCTGGCTGTGACGTTTTGCACCAATTGCAGTATGTTAAGGGTTTTTTTTGGCAACCCTTGGAGAATGTCGTTACAGTAGCCTAGGTGGGGTGTTATGAGTGCTTGTGTTACTGTTCTGAAATCAGAGTGTTCGATGATATTGCGTAAAGGTTGGAGGATCCTTAGTTTATGGAATATTGCCCAGTTAAGCATCCGAAGATGTTTCTCCATCCTTAGGTTTTTGTCGAGTATTATTCCTAGATATTTTATTTCATTCTTTATGTTGTAGGTGTTGTTGTTCATGGTGATTGTTGATGGAGGGTTGAAATCTGTTTTCTTGTAGATGCACATTACTTCTGTTTTCTTGTGGTTTATGGACATATTGTTTTGGTGTAGCCAGGTTTGCATTTCATTAAGGCTTTCCTCTAGTTGGTTGTAATTTGGATTGGTCAAGTCCAGTTGGGTGTAAATCATAATGTCGTCTGCATAAATGTGGTAAGTGACCTTGTGCTTCTGAAAGATTGTGCAGACCGGTTTTATGTATAGGTTGAACAGTAAGGAGGACAATGCTGAGCCTTGTGGTATTCCCTGGGTTTGGGGGAACGGCTTCGCCTTCTCCTTATTGAATTGGACTTATTTCATTCTGTTCATTATATAGGATATGAACCAGTTTAGTGGGGTTCCTATTTTTCCTATGGATTCCAGCCTGTTGATGAGTGTTCTGTGTTGACATCAGATATTCTTACCAACCAGCTTCAATAATCTGTAACTTAACATTGTCCAAACTCTTGACATTGGCATCAATTTGAGCCAAGTTCTCCTGGACTTTAGAAGAAAGAGCCAAAGTTTGCTTGGTCACTGCCTCAGAAAACAATATGATAGCTTCCCAGATAAGTTCCAAGATAAACACCTGAGGACGAGAAGGCAATGACAACACCGGTATAGAAATGGCAGGGGATGAAGACTGAAGCAAATTTCCCTCAAACGTGGTCTCGCTAGTCAGGTGAGGATCTGCTTGCCGCAAACCATCTAAGTCCTCCTGAAACACCATGAGGTACACCTGTGCCAAGCCTCCACTTCCATCCCCTCGGAAAACGCCAGCCCTACCACCCAACGGCGTAGAAGGCAGCATTTGATTCACCGGGGCTTGGTTCAGGGAAGCCGGATATTGCAGCAGCGCTCTCTGCACAGGAGACAAAGAGATCTCAAGGTCCGAAGGCGGCGGCATTCCTTCCTCTGGAGCTGTCACCAAGCCAGTACGAATCTCTGCTTTTTCTCTTGGGAGACTTCAACAAATCGATCCATAGGACCGTTGATAGGAGGCAAGGGCTCCGAGAGGAAAACCCTCACTTTCCCCTTTCATTTAGGCATCCGATGAGCAGCAGCACACAACAGCCATCTTAGTTAGCCACTTCCCTGTGTAATTCCAGCTTCCCCTTCTTTGAAAAAGGATAAACCATTTTTAAGACAGACTGAGAGAAAGCCCCTGCTTATCCCTGGGGATAAATAGCAGGGAACTGGCTATATTTGGGATATACTAAGTACTTGTGACCTGTATTGGCCACTCTTGGAAACAGTGCACTGGGCTTGATGGACCTTTGGTCTGACCCAGTATGGAAATTCTTATGTACATTTACATCCTTAGCCCACTGCTGCAGTGATCCAAAATGCAAATAGGAAAGGGATAGAAAGTAAAATGTAGAATATAATAATACCTCAGGATAAATGCATGGTACAACCATACCCCAAGTATTATCTGCAGTTCTGGCTGCCCCATCTAAAAAAAGATATTGTAAAACTAGAAGACATACAGACAACCGGTACGGAGCAGCTCTTATGTTAAAAATAGGCTTAAACAGATTAGGTCTCTTCGCTTTGGAAAAGAAATAGCCGAAAGATGATGTGATAAACATTTATAAAAACATGAGTTTTATGGAAGAAGTAAATGGGAAATGGTTACTGGCCTTTTCAAATAATCCCAAGACTGCAGGGACATACCATGAAACTAGTTTATAGCAATTTTAAAGACATATTGAAGAAAATATTTTTTCAGGCAATCCACAGTTAAGGTATGAAATTTGTGGTGAAGGCCAATAGCACATTTGGGTTTAAAAATGGTTTGGACACGTTTCTAGAGAACAGGGCCATTAACAGCTAGGAACCAGGTAGATTTAAGAAATGTGACCTCTTCTTGCCAGGAACTGATATTGAAGGTCAGAATGAAGGTCAGGGGCTTGCATTTCCTCATTAGGATCTGCTGAATTCTTTTTCCAAGCAACCTGAATTGGCCACTGTGAGAGACAGGATGCTGAACTCAATGGACCATTGGTCTGACCCAGCACGGCATCTCTTATGTCCTTAAGTTGCACGTCCTTAGTTCCTGCTTAATGGATTTGGCACAGAAACATGGAACTGCCAGTTCATATTCTATTGTGTTTATTTGAAATAACTTAAAATAAGTTTTTGACTGCTCACAACAGTCATCAGGAGTGTGATATCATATATAACCTATTGAATTTTATTCATTGTAACAGAAATCATGCAAGAGCTAGCTATTTGAGATAAGTACAGTGAAAGACTCACTCCCACCATCTCTAGAGCTGGAAACTTTAATTTATCTTGTAAAATTCATGTCCTCATGAGCCCTGGAGCTGCACATTAATTTGTACTTTAAGAAGTGTGCTTTAAATTCAAACTCTTTCAAACTCTTTCACACTACATTTTGATGTTGTTGACAGCTTCAGCCATTAAATATATGCATGTGCTTGTGTTTTGATCATGCGCTATTGGAAGGATGTTTGTCGTGAAATGATTACATTTAAACACTTTTAAACTATAAAGACTTGTTACCTTGGTATTATTTTCTCGCCTCCTATTTTTTTATTTTTATAACTTGCTTGTCTTTTAACTTTCAACTGGATTCTGGATTTTACATTTTTGGAGGAAAATGTGAAAGTTTTAGGGCACCGCTTTTGCGCACTTGTTTTTAATCCTTGCCATGCAGCAGGAAAGAAATGTGAAGTAAAGCAGCAGTTCAAACTGCAATGACATTCAGCCATTTTACAACAGCTTCTGAGAGCGGCTGTTGCATGAAATAGCAAATTTAGGGCCTGATTCATCAGTGGCTAATCCCATAGATCAGTGCTTCTCAACCTTTTTTGTACCGTGACCCCTTTTACCATTGGTCAACTTGTGGTGACCCCCAATGATAAAATCAAATGCGTTCTCTTCCTTTACCGTTAATGCATTGTCGCTGTAATCATTTGTTGAATTATTAATATATTATAGGCCTTTGCAATATGTTTTTATTTATATAATTTATTTATTTAAACCACAATAATTAATCACAATAACAAGTAGCAATATTTGATTTCAAAATTATGATGATTTTGTAGTCAAATCACTAATATGAAATGAAATTATTTTTTCTACCTTTGTTGTCGGACCAATTTATTCTGTGATCATGCTGGTCCCGATCTGAGGCTTCTGCTTTCCTGTCTTCTCTTAGCTCTCTTTCTGTGGTCTATGGTCCATCTGCCATTTCTTATTTCTTCTTTCGTTTTCTTCACTTCTTTCCATCAGCCTATTTCCAGTCCCAGTAACCCTCGCCAGTATCAGCGCCTTTCCAGTCCTCACTCTCAGTACCTTCCAATGTCAACTTGCATTCCCATGACTGCCACTGGTGTCCATTCCTTTCCTGTCCCCCTCCTTTATTTATTTATTTATTTATTTAGCTGTATTTATATCCCGCTTTTCACCGGGTCAAAGCGGCGTTACGTAGAGGGGTGGGGAAATTAAGTATAGGGTGGGGCCATCACCGAGGGGGCAACATTGATGATTTTGACATAGGACAGACTTTGGACATGGGACAGACTTTGTACTTAGACAGGATAGATAGCTTTGATTCAGAGGTTCATGGTGGGCGAGATCAGTGGTTAGTGCGCTTTTTGGTGGGAGTCGTGATGAAGTATTCCTGGAAAAGGTTGGTTTTAGCTGTTTTCTGAAGGATAGTAGGTCGGCATTGTTTCTGAGGCAGCTTGGTAGGGAATTCCATAAGGATGGAGCATAAAGTTCAAAGGCTCGGTTGCAGGTCCGTTGTGAGCATTTAGTTCTTTTGTGGGGGACTGTAAGGGAATTGCTGGTGGCTTGTCTGGTAGTTCTGCCGTGGGCTGGGCGAGACAGTAGGGTGCGAAGCTGGTGTTCTGTGTTTGATGGATGGCTTTGTGGGTGAGTAGGATGGCTTTGTATTTAGTCCTTGCTTCCAGGGGAAGTATGTGAAGGTCTTTGAGAATTGGGGTGATGTGGTCGGTTTTCTTTGCTCTCTGGATGATTCTTGCTGTGGTGTTCAATGCTGTTCGGAGGGAGTTGGTCTGTGAGGCTGGAAGGCCATGGTAGATTATGTTGCAGTAGTCCAGGTGTGGGAGTGTCGTGGCTTGCATCACTGTTTGGAAGTCTTGATGTTCTAGAAGGGGTCTGAGACGTTGCACTGTCCTTGCCTTATGGAATATAGTTCCGGAGGTTTTAGTGATTTGTTGTTTTAGGGTGAGGGCTTGGTCAATAATGACCAATCCTTCCCCACTGACCAGTCCCTTCTAGTACAAATACCATGGCAGCCCCTTTCAGATCCACTCCCTTCCAGTTCCATTATCCCATCCCTTCGTATCAGCCCATTTGTAGCCTTAGCCCCCAGTTTTCTTCCAGGGCAAGCAGCTCTATCCTCCCCTCCCCACAATCAGCCCATTTCCAGTCGAAGCCCCCCAATCAGCTCGCTTCCAGTGCTAGTCCCCCCTCAACCCCATTACCAGTGCTAGTCTCCCATAATTAGCCCAATACCAGTCCTACCCCCCCCCTTCAGCTCATTACCAGTTCTAGCCTCACCTAATCAGTTCATTCCCAGTGCTAGTCCCTCCTCAAACCCATTACCAGTGCTAGGCTCCCCTAATCAGCCCATTACAAGTCCTATCCCCCATCATCCCATTTCCAGTCCTAACCTCCCCGATCAGCTCATTTCCAATGCTAGCCTCCCATCAGTCCATTACCAATCCTACCCCCCCTATCAGCACATTACCAGTCCCAACCCCCCCTTGATCAGTCCATTCCCAGTCCTAGCCTTCCCTAATCAACCCATTACCAGTCCTAGCCCCCCGCCATCTGCCCATTATAATCCTAACCCGCACTGTCTCTCCCCTCTGTCCAGCATTTATCCCCGTCTGTCCAGTATGTCCCCCGTCTCTTCCCTTTGTCCATGTCAGCCCCATCCCTCCCTCCATGTCAGCCCCACTCTGTCCATGTCAGCCCCCCTCCCTCCCTCCATCCATGTCAGCCCCCCTCCCTCCATGTCAGCCCCCCTCTGTCCATGTCAGCCCCCCTCCCTCCCATCCTCCATCCCTCCCTCCATCTTTCCATGTCAGCTCCCCTCTCTCCATGTCAGCCCTCCCTCTATGTCAGCCCCCCTGTCCATGTCAGCCCCCCTCCATCCATCCCTCCATGTCAGTCCCCCCTCTGTCCATGTCAGCCAGCCCTCCCTCCCTCCCTCCATGTCAGCCCCCCTCTGTCCATGTCAGCCCCCTCCCTCCCTCCCTCCATGTCAGCCCCCACTCCCCATGTCAGTCCATTGTCCATGTCAGCCCCACTCCCTCCCTCCCATCCATCCCTCCCTCCCTCTATGTCAGCCCCCTCCCTCCCTCCATGTCAGCCCCCACTCTGTCCATGTCAGCCCTCCTCCCTCCCTCCATCCATCCCTCCATGTCAGTCCTCCTCTGTCCATGTCAGCCCCCCTCCCTCCCTCCAGTCAGCCCCCCTCTGTCCATGTCAGCTCCCTCCCTCCCTCCATCCATCAATGTCAGCTCCCTCCATCCATGTCAGCCCCCGCGCTTTCCATGTCAGCCCCCTCCCTCCCTCCCTCCATCCATCCCTCCATGTCAGTCCCCCCTCTATCCATGTGTGAGCCCTCCCCTCCATGTGAGCCCCCCTCTCTCCATGTCAGCCCCCTCCATCCATCCATCCCTCCCTCCCTGTCAGCCCCCACTCTGTCCATGTCAGCCCCCTCCCTCCCTCCCTCCCTCAATGTCAGCCCCCTCCCTCCCTCGCTCCATGTAAGCCCCCCTGTCCATTCAGCCCCCCTCCCTCCATCCATCCCTCCATATCATCCCCCTCCCTCCCTCATGTCAGCCCCATTGCAGGTTCCCTGCCCCCTCCCTCCCTCCCTCATGTCAGCCCCATTGCAGATTCCCTGCCCCCTCCTCCCCTCTCCCTTTCTGCCTGCTACTGCCCTGTTCTTCTGCAGCCGCGGCTCCCTGTCTCTTAGGGAACTGCGGCTGTGCCTGCGAAACCGTTGCGGAGCCTTCCAGTCTCTCGACGGGCTCCGTGCAGCATTGTCCCGCCTCCAAAGGAAGTGGTAAACAACTTCCTTTAGAGGCGGGACAATGTTGCACGGAGCCCGTCGAGAGGCAGGAAGGCTCTGCAACAGTTTTACAGGCATAGCCGCAGTTCCCTAAGAGGTAGGGAGCCGCGGCTGCAATAGAAGGGAAGCGGTGAGTTTGCTGCTGCCGAGAAGCGGACTCAGCAGCAGCAGCAACTTGTACGCTTTTTTTTTTTAAACGCCGGAGTGAGGCGACCCCTGCTAAATCCTGTGGCGACCCCCGTGGAGGTCGCGACCCACAGGTTGAGAACCGCTGCCATAGATACAAAAAGAGGGAAAAAAACCCGAGTGACTCCAACTGTTAGTGCTGATTGCCCTGCCCATGGCCTAGGAAACATTAATGTTTGCGAATAATAGCCTGCATTGTATGTCAGATGATGATCTTGCTGCTATTTTCCTGGTGCGTTCTTGAATAAGATTTTGTAATATGAACTTTCACTTCATGGGTAATTTAACCTGGCTAAAAACACTAAGTGAAACCAAGAGAGCAAGGAGCCACTTCTATGGAAGGAAAAGTATTACCTTGAAAAGGGTTGAAGGCCCCTGATTGGAGATGGAATCAATGCTGCAATAAACAGATTTTGTTTAATCATCAGTCACTTATACTACTCCCTGCTCATACCCCCCCCCCCCAACCTCCTCCTTATTTATATGCCAGTCACTATTCAAAAACAAATATGCATAAGTGCTTTAAAAAAAAATCCAGCTTTCCCACATATAACTGACGATTTATTCACAAAGAGCCTGATTCCATCCCCAACATCCAGGCCCTCTGTGCGCCCTGTTGGATTCTGATCCCATGGGGCATGTCTAGCCCTGCGGGATCAGAATTGTGAACAGGCCTGTATGTGCAGGCCGGGACCCCGATTCCGACCGGCCTGTATGTACAGGCTGTGCTCAACTAACTCTGTCAGGGCTTTTCAATGGAGCCACGGCAACATGGCATCCGGTTGCATTGGCACCGCAGTTCCATTGAGACGCTGCGATCCCCACCGGCTCACAAAGTGCATTCCCCGCAGCCCGCTCTGGCCTCCCAGGGCCAGGGTCAGGCTGCAGGGAATGCTCTCTGCCCCCTGCCGCCCTTCCCAGCCCCAGGCCTGCCGTTCCTTCCGCATCGGGCAACTTATTCCACTTCAAAGGTGGAATAAGTTCCCTGTCCAAGCCGTCGGCCCCAGACATACAGGGCCGACATTGGAATCGGCCCTGTACTTCCGGGGCCAATGACTGCCCACCACCCGCTCACCCTAACGCCGCCCCTGAACCGCCCCTTCCCCGCACTGTCTAACTTCCCCGTACAACAAGTGGGGAAGTTAGACAGAATCAGGAGAGGGAACAAATAGCGGGGATGGATATCCCCATGGAATAATCCCAAAAGTCGCTAAAGCTATCCCAAAAAGGGGTTTAGTTGTGTGTTCAGTGAGGGCAGGGAAAAATGTATGTAATCAGTGAAATTTAGCCACGGAATGTATAAGTTATCCATGTAAGTGCTGATGCCTAAATAGCAGATAAAGGGACTGATATTTATAAAGCCTGATATTTAAAGGGCTAAGTGCTAACTGTGTTGCTTAAATTACTATCCAGCTTTTCAACACCAGTATCTGGTGCTGAATTTCGGGATAGAGTGCTCAGTGTCGGCGACTATCAGTATAGTGGTAGTATTCAGCAATTATCAGGTTAGCCTATCCGGATAGTATTAGGACAACATTTTTGCAAGTAGAGACAAACATACAAAGCAAAGTTTAAGATTTAAAAGTATATTGTGCAGTTATGCATTTTTACAGAATTGTGGTTCAGGAGTGTTGAAGTGATCATGATTGCTGAGTTTAATTATCAAAAATTGAGGGGGGCAGGGCAATATCATTGCACCTGCCCTAGAATAAAGGCACACTTTAAGGAGACTGAGAATCAGGTAAATGAAATGGGAATTATGGGCATTTCTTGAGCTCATTTCTGTCCTTTGGATATTTTAGCATGTAAGGTGTATGAACATTCCTGCTACTTAGCCACTCACAGCATCAATTAATCAAGAGAAACAGGAGCTGCTGTGCTGATCCTGCTCAGGAAATATATGGAGTTATCATTCTGATATATAAAGAGGTAGAATATAGTATGAACAGTTAAAGAAGGGACTTCGGAGACTAGTTGGACTTGTTAAATCAGAAGCATTGCTTTAATAAAAGGTGCAATGTTTTAATCACAAAAATGGAATAATCTTGGCAAGGTCAGTGGGAGAATGGCCGTGATCGAGGGATTTGTTTTGGTTATCTGAGGTGATGTCAAACTTCATCTCTGATCACCCTTTTGTTCCCTGCTGCATTTTTATACCTGCCTGAAGCTGCTATAGAGATCCTCCTTTTGCATGCTTTTGGCATACCCACTGTGCTATGCTTTAGTACAGTGGTTTTGCTCGCGATTTTCCAACACTAGCTTGCTTTCTGCATCAAGGAGCAAGACTAGTGCAGGAAAATCTGGAGTTGGCAGTGGAAGAAAAGGGCACAGAGAGAAGCAAGCCAAAAGAAGAGAGGAGTTCCGAGGAGGGGTATAGGGAAAGAGAAGAGAGGAAAGGTAGAAAGGAGCAGAAGAGTGAATGCACTTATAGGTCAGAAGGAGAAGCTTGAATTGGTTACAGAAATGGAAGGGAAGCCAATGAAGTAATTTAAGAAGAGGGGTTATATGAGAATATTGAGGCTGGTGAAAAATTAGTCATGCAACAGATTGAAGGGGAGAAAGGTGGTTAAGTGGGAGACCAGCAAGAAGGAGGTTGTGATAGTCGAGACGTGAAGTAATTAGAGAGTAGACAAGTATTTTAGTAGAGTGTTCAGAAAGAAAGGGGCAAATTTTGTTAATGTTATAGAGAAAGAAATGACAGGTTTTAGCTGTCTGTTGGATATGTGAGAAGGAAATGGAAGAGTCAAAGATGACCCCAAGGTCGTGGGCCTAGGAAAAAGGAAGTAGAAGAGTGTTATCCACAAAGACAGAGAAAGGATGGAGGAAGATTTAGGGGGGAAAATAAGTTCAGTTTTAGCTATGTTTAATTTCAAATGGCAGTGAGACATCCATGTGACGATGCCAGATAGGCAGGCAGAGATGCAAGGCTGGCGTGTCAAAGAGATATCAGGTGTAGAAAGATAGATCTGAGAATCATCAGCATAAAAATGATACTGAAATTCATGGGAGGTGATGAGGGCACCAAGGGACTGGGTGTAGAGAGAGAAAAGAAGAAGGCTGAGAACAGAGCCCTAGGGTACAGCAACTGTGAGTGTGATAGCAGTAGAGGAGGAACAACCAGAGCAAACACTGAAATAGTGAAGGGAGAGATAAGAGAACCAGAACAGGGCAGAGTCCCTAAAACCAAGAGAGGACAATGTGACAAGGAGAAGGTGGTGGTCAATGGTGTCAAAAGCAGCAGAAAGGTCAAGAAGGATAAGGATAGACTAAAGGCCTTTGGATTTAGCCAGGAAAAAGTTACTAGAGACTTTGGCAAGTGCCATCTCAGTAGAATGAAAGGGACGAAAGCCAGATTGAAGTGGATCCAACAAGGCTTGAGTGGAAAGTAATTCAAGACAATGAAGAAGGACTTCACACTCAAGTTTAGAAATGAAGGGAAGAAAAGAGATAGATTAGGACAACTAGGGCCAAGAGAAGGTCTCTTAAGGAGAGGTGTGACCACAGCATGCTTGAAGGCTGAAGGGACAGTGGCAGTGAAGAGCGAGAGGTTGAGAATATGTGAGATGGAAGGAATGATAGAGGAGGAAATGGAACTAAGGAGACAGGTAGGGATAGGATCAGAAGAGCAAGTAGTAAGTTTAGAGGAGGAAGGTAGATGAGAGGTTTCCTCATCAGAAATCTTAGAGAAGGAAGAAAGGGTAACAGAGATTGAGGGGAAAAGTTGGTATTGAGATGGCGGAAGAGGGAATGAAGCTGAATTTAGTGGGGAATTAGAGCGTGGTCTTATGGATTTTGTCAGCTAAGGTTTCAGCAGAAAGAGAAGTTGGGGTCGGAGGGTCAGGTGCCTTGAGAGAATTAAGAGTTGAGATGGCAAGAGTCAGTGGCAAGAGTGTTAGATGGACATAGTAGTTTTGTTTGGCAAGACATAAGGCTGATTGGAAGGAGGTAAGCATGAATTTGAAGTGAAGAAAGTCAGAGGGAGTGGGATTTGAGCCACATGTGCTCAGCTGAGCGAGCACAGGAGCAAGTAGTTGAAGATAAATAAGGCTGAGGTATTGTGCAGCATACAGGACATGAGATAGGTGGAGCAAGAGTATCTAGAGCAGAAGAGAGGGCAGTATGATAGGAAACTATAGCCTCATCAACAGATTTAGACAACAAGGAGGAGGAAAGAGATGAGCCAAAGGGTCGATAGCATGAAGATTCCTAAAAAGGTAGGAGGAGATGGGGCGAGATTGACATGGGGAGTGATGAAGGGTTAGCATGTGATGATCAGATAGGAGAAGAACTGAGGTACAGAAATTGCAAGATACAGTGAAGAAAACCAGGTCAAGGCAGTGTGGTCACTGATGGCAGTGTGGTCACATATGGCAGTGTGGTCACATATACTGATGAGTGGGAGCAGAAGAGTAAAGTTGGAGGTTGAACAAGGAGATAAGGGAAAGGAGTTTAGAAGCATAGGAGTCGGAAGAGTTATCGACATGAATATTAAAATCACCAAGAATAAGGGAAGGGGAAGAAGAATCAAGAAATAAGGAAAGCCAGGAGTCAAAGTCAGAGAAAAAGGTAGAGGTGGATTTATTATGAGGTCTATAGATAGCAGCAATATGGAGAGATAAGAAATTAAAATGGCAGATGGAATGGACTTCAAAGGAGGAAGAGGAGTGAGATGGAGGTAGAAGGAGGAGTTCGAATTGGCAGGAAGGAGAAAGCAAAAACCCAAACACCACCACCACAGCCAGTGGCATGAGGAATATGGGAAGATTGGTAGCCACCATGACAGAGGCGGCAACTGAAGCATAATCATCAGGGTGTAGCCAGGTTTCAGTGAAAGGTAAAAGATGGAAAGAGTTAGAAATGAAGAGATCACAAGTAAAGGGAAGTTTATTGGATATTTATTTCTTTATTTTATTTATTTATTTAAACTTTTTTTATATACCGTCTTCCTGTAATTCAAGACGGTTCACATGGAACTTAACAATAACAGTGTAGATACAGCTGTTGTACATAGAACAATAATTTAGAAAGAAGAACTTATCAACAATCACTCATTACAATTAACAGTTGTAGTATAACGCCAGATGAGGCAACTATGTTCAAAGAATGGGTGAATAGAGGGTGAGAAGCTGGAAGATTGGGGGGAGGGGGAAGATAGGGGGGAGTAATGAGGTATAGTGCTTATAGAGTAGTGGTTAGATAGCACTAAGTTACGCTGGATTGGTTATTTATTTATTTATTTTATTTATTTAAAAGTTTTTCTATACCGCCTTCTCCTTTAATCAAGGCGGTTTCCACAGCAAACAATCATAAGAGTGGTTCAAGTGTGTTCATGCAGTGATACAGATTGTGTGTTTGTGTTGGTGTATATTAGATTCTTTTGAGCTATTTACATTATGAGCTATATACATTCTTATGTACAAGGGACAGGGGAGGGGGGTTGGTCTTTTGTTCTTGCTTGTTGAGTAGCTCATGTGATGTGTCCATAGTGTTCAATGAATAGTGTTGTCTTAAGCTGCTTCCGAAAGTCTTTGAGGTCTGTTGTTAGTCTTAGTTCATCTGGGAGGGTGTTCCAAATTGCCGGTGCAGCCAGGTAAAGGGCTCATTCTGCTGTGTCCTTGCGGACCTTGGTGAGGTCTTTTGGGGTGTTAACACAATTGGAAGTGCCTCTCCTCCTTGGTCGTGTGCTTCTATCAGATTGTATGAGTGTTTGTAGGCTGAGGGCTGATGACTGTTGTTTGATCTTGAAGATGTTTATGACTGTCTTATATTTGATGCATAAGCTGATTGGGAGCCAGTGGAGGTCTTTCAGTATGGGTGTGATGTGTTCATGTCTTGTTGTGCCAGATATTATGCGAGACACTGTGTTTTGTGCCAATTGCAGTGGTCTGAGAGTTTGTTTTGGTAGACCAAGGTAGATTGGGTTGCAGAAGTCTAGTAGTGGGGTTATTAGTGCCTGGCAGACTGTACGGAAGTGCTCTGGTGCGAGGAGGGGCTTGAGGCGTCGGATAAGTCTCATCCTGTGGTATGCGCTTTTGATGGTTCTGTTTATATGTGATTGTAGATTCAGTTCCTTGTCCAGGGTTACTCCGAGGTACTTTACTTCCGGTTTTATGGGTATGGTTGTGTCTTTTATCTTGATGTTGGGTGGAGGGACAAAGTCAGTGTTTCGAGTGATGAATAGTGTCTCAGTCTTGTTATAGTTTATGGTGAGGTTGTTGTTTTGAAACCAGCTGGTCATGTGTATGAGACAGTTTGTTATTTTGGAGTAGTCCGAGTTGTCGACTGTGATAGGTGTGTATATCATGATGTCATCGGCGTAGATTGTGTATTGTATATTGTATTCTTTCATGATGTCGCATATTGGCTGGATGTAGAGGTTGAACAAAAGTGCTGATAAGGCTGATCCTTGTGGTACTCCTTGTAGGACTTTTATGGGTTGGGAAGTGTTGGGGCCTATCTTGACCTGTATCTATCTGTCGGTTAGGTATGAGTGGAACCATTTCAGGGTGGATCCATGTAGCCCAATGTTCTGTAGTCTTTCCAGTAGAGTTCTGTGATCCACTGTGTCGAATGCTGATGAAATGTTGATGAAGATCATTAGTATTCCTTTCTTAGAGTTGTCTATGATATGGAGAATGTTATTGAAGAGGTATAGCAGGAGTGTTTCAACCCCGTGGTTGGGGCGGAAACTGTGTTGGTTGATGTCTAGTGGTGCGTGATTGTCAATGTGGTCTTGTAGCTGGTGCTGTACTGCCTTCTCAATTCTTTTTGCCAGTAGGGGTATGCTTGAGATCGGTCTGTATGCTGCTGGATTGTTCTTATCGAGTGTGGATTTCTTCGGGATAGGTCTTATTGTGGCGAGCTTTAGTTGATTTGGCATATTCCCTTGGGTCATAAGATCATAAGATATGCCATACTGGGTCAGACCAAGGTCCATCAAGCCCAGTATTCTGTTTCCAACAGTGGCCAATCTAGGTCATATGTACCTAGCAGTTACCCAAAGAGACACAAGTTCCACAATGCTTGTACTGGGTCAAGCATTGATATCTTCGGTCACTTCTTAATAATGGTTTATGGACCTTTCCTCCAGGAACTTGTCCAAACCTTTTTTAAACCCAGCTACACTAACAGCCTTTACTACATCCTCCGGTAACAAATTCCAGAGTTTGATTACACGTTGAGTGAAAAAATATTTTCTTTTATTAGTCTTAAATAGTTTACCCTGTAGCTTCATTGCATGTACCCTAGTCTTTCTATATTCTGATAAGGTAAACAATCAATCTACGTTTACCCGTTCCACTCCGTTCATTAATTTATAGACTTCTATCATATCTCCCCTCAGCCGTCTCTTTTCCAGGTTAAAGAGCCCTAACCTTTTTAGCCTTTCTTCATAGGAGTATCCTTCCATCCCCTTTACCATTTTGGTGGCTCTTCTCTGTACCTTTTCTAAAATCGCTATATCCTTTTTAAGATACGGCGACCAGAATTGCACACAATATTCAAGGTGCGGTCTCACCATGGAACGATATAGAGGCATTATAATATCTTTTGTTTTATTTTCCATTCTTTTCCTTATCATACCTAGCATTCTATTTGCTCTCTTGGCCGCCGCTGCACACTGGGCCGAGGGTTTTAACAAGGTATTCACTATGACGCCTAAATCTTTTTCCTGGGTGGTGGTTCCTAATGTGGAACCTCGCATCGTGTAACCATAGTTTGGGTTGTTCTTCCCTAGGTGCATAACCTTGCACTTGTCCACATTAAATTTCATCTGCCATTTTGATGCCCAGTCTTCCAATTTATCAAGATCCTCTTGCAATTTTTCACAATCCTCTTGGGTTTTAACAACTTTAAATAGTTTTGTGTCATCTGCAAATTTGATCACCTCACTCGTTATTCCACTTTCCAGGTCATTTATGAATATGTCAAAAAGCAGCGGACCCAGCACAGATCCCTGGGGTACACCACTATTCACCTTTCTCCATTGGGAAAATTGGCCATTTAGCCCTACCCTCTGCTTTCTATCTTTTAACCAGTTCCTGATCCACAATAGTACACTGCCTCCTATCCCATGACTCTTTAGTTTTGCCAAACGTCTCTGATGAGGGACCTTGTCAAAGGCTTTCTGAAAGTCCAGATACACAATATCAACCGACTCACCTTTGTCCACCTGTTTATTCACTCCTTCAAAAAAACATAACAGATTAGTAAGACAAGATCTTCCTTGTCTAAAGCCATGTTGGCTGTCTCCCATTAGGTTGTTATAAGAAGTAATGTTAATTCAGCTCAATTCCCAACTCTGAGTTCAAACTTTTTATATATACATCAATCTTTCAAGTGCAAACTAGATGCAGAAAAAGGTCTCAGACTTATATAAGGCTTAAATCAGCCAGACTTGCTGGAATGAAAATTGCCTTCATTTGCATCAATGACCTTAATAACAAAATCCTGCATCCATTTAGTAATAATATTCATTTAACACAACATTTAACACAGTGTTGCTCCACTTATTCATAGTATGTCTCCACCAGCGTTGCTTAAAACTAATAGAACCATCAGTCTTTGACAATCTCAATCTCACAACTTATTGTCCCATCTTCGTTAAATTTCAAATTTTGATGGTTTGTTAAAAGCAGTGCTTATCTGGGAACTTTGTAGAAGTCTGTATGGTATCGCCAAACTGCAGATTTTCCCCAACGTCTGTATGGTATCGCCATACTGCAGATTTTCCCCAAAGTCTAACAGAAAGCGCTTGCACGTTTCACAGTTCGTTTCTTCAGGGGAGCTGTGTTACAGACATCGAAGTGTTACAGACATCCAATCTTATTCTTCATAGCTGCACGGACTTTCTTATCACAGTTGACACTTCAAGTTTTCAATGGAACCAAAAACGCCGCGCCGCGCCGCGTTGAAGTGTCAACTGTGATAAGAAAGTCCGTGCAGCTATGAAGAATAAGATTGGATGTCTGTAACACTTGGATGTCTGTAACACAGCTCCCCTGAAGAAACGAACTGTGAAACGTGCAAGCACTTTCTGTTAGACGTTGGGGAATCTAGTTTGCACTTGAAAGATTGATGTATATATAAAAAGTTTGAACTCAGAGTTGGGAATTGAGCTGAATTAACATTACTTCTTATATCGATATATAAGCTCAAAGACGTGACCATAGATAGTGCTTGTTTGTTCCCATTAGGTTGTGACTATCTACATGCTGAGTAATTTTATTCTTTATGATGGTTTCTACCATTTTTCCCGGTACTGACGTCAGGCTCACCGGTCTGTACTTTCCCGGATCACCCCTGGAACCCTTTTTAAAAATTGGTGTTACATTGGCGATCCTCCAATCTTCAGGTATTAGAGATGATTTTAATGATAGTTCACAGATTACTGATTGCAGTTCTGCAATCTCATATTTCAGTTCTTTCAACACCCTTGGATGTATACCATCCGGCCCAGGTGATTTGCTACTCTTCAGTTTATCTAATAGTTGTAAGACATCTTCCCGATGTATCGATATTTCCTTCAATTCTTCCGCACCTTTAAATACCACTTCAGTCATGGGTAACATCCCTACATCTTCCTCAGTAAAGACCGAAGCAAAGAATTCATTCAGTCTCTCCGCTATCGCCTTGTCGTCTCTTAGTGCTCCTTTAATCCCTTTATCATCTAATGGACCAACTGACTCTCTCACAGGTTTTTTGCTACGAATGTACTTGAAAAGGTCTTTATTTCGCGTTTTTGCTTCCGCAGCAAGCTTCTTCTCAAATTCTCTCTTTGCCTGCCTTATGAATGCCTTGCATTTGACTTGCCAGTGCTTGTGCTGTTTCCAGGTTTCGTCGTTTGGCTCTTTTTTCCATTTCCTGAAAGATGCTTTTTTGGCAACAACAGCCTCTCTGACCTCACAGAGAACTGTGCACCATGTTGTGTATGGTGTGGATGAAGCTTGATTTGGTGGCTTTGATCCATGTCACTGGGCAAGGGTCTGTTGGAGCCATGCTTGTATTGATTGCGATGATGATGTGAGAGAGCTCTTCTGTGGATGGGGTGCTGAATGTGCCCCAGGTTTTTGGGGGTGAGTTTGGCTTTGAGGTTGTGTTGGATCTTTGTTGTACTGCCGAGTGGAATTTTTCTTGTATGTGGTCAGCAAAGTTTTGTGGGTTTATTTGCACTTCGTTTTCTGCTTTCTGTTCCTTGGTGAGGGTTTTCACGATTTCGAATAGCTCTCTAGGTTTGTTGGTGGATTTGAGTATAATGTTTGTGTGGTATTCTCTTTGTTTGTTTGATGAGTCATTGTAGTGTTTTTGCTTTGTTAGGTATAGTTCCTGGGTATTGGACGACTTGGTGTGTCTCCATCTCCGTTCTAATTTTCTGAATTCCCTCTTTTCATTCTGTATGGCTTTTGAGTACCATGGCTTGTGATGTAATTTGGTGCAGCGGGTTTTTTTTGGGTCTGTGATCTGTGGCTTTGGCGGCGTCATTGATGGTATTGTTCCAGTTTCCGATTTGAGTTTCAAGATCACCTGTTTCTGAGGTTAAGTGTGGTATAGTGTCCTGTAGGAACTGGTCCCTGTTGAAGCTCTTGAATCTTCTTTGTGTGGGTGTGTTGTCCGGGTATTTGTCTTGTTTTCCTCCTTGTGGCACAATATTTATTTCAATTATATGGTGGTCTGACCAAGGTACTGGTATGACAGTGGGTGTTGAAATTAGTCCTTTCGTGATTAGATAGTTGGGTGCAAAGATGAGGTCTGGCGATGATCCGTGTCTGTGTGTTGGGGTGTTATTTGGGTGAATTGAAATGAACTCATCACTTGAAGAAAAGCTTCTGCATCTTTGGTGTTGGTAGATTTGAGGTTGAAGTCTCCTAGTAGTAGAGTGGGTTTGTGGTTTGAGCTGATTGCGCAGACTGCTTCGAGGGTGGAGGCAAGTTCATCAGGTGGTGCACAGGGTGCTCTGTAGGTGAGGCACAGGGCCATGCGTTTGTTCTCGACAGTGATGGTGTTGCATTGTTGGGTGTCTGTGGCACTTCATGATTTGAACTTTAGGGTGTTCTTTGCAATTATCACGACTCCTCCTCCTCCTCGCCGGTGAGCACGTGGGCAGTTGTATTCTGTGTATGTGTCGAGCACTAATTGATTGAGTAGTACATTGTCGGTGGGGGTGAGCCATGTTTCAGTGATGCAAAGTATGTCGGGTTTTTGATCATCTATGTGGTCTGTTATCGTGTAGATCTTGTTACGTATGGATCTGGCGTTTAAGAGCTCTATAGCTTGAAGGGTGGAGTTAAAGTATTCCTGGAAGAGGAATGTTTTGAGCCTTTTACAGAACTCTGGGTGATCAGTGCAACCACATAAGCAAAGTAGGAGGGCATTCCATTCTGTAGGGGGGAAGAAGGAAAAATACGGTTGCAGGTTGATTATTTACTTTTTAGTTTTTGTGCTGGGATGTGTAGCAGATTTCCAGAGTTAGTCCTGTGAGATCTAGTGCTAGTGGGCTTGGAGAGGAGAGAGAGAAGGCAAGGAATGGATTCATTCTGTATTACTTTATGGATCAGTGTGAGGGTTTTAAATTTTATTCTGGACAGGATGGGCGGAGCCAGTGGAGATGTTGGAGTATGGGGGTAATGTGGGTTCTTTTGGAAGTCTTGAAGATTAGATGTACTATTGTGTTCTGGGTCATTTGGAGTGGGTGGATAATTCGCTTGGAGAGGCCGTGGTATATGAGGTTGCAGTAATCGAGAGTGGGGGTGGTAAGGGCTTGGCAAACAGTACAGAATAATGGGTGGAGGTTCCTCAGGGTTCTGACCTTGGAGTATATGAAGTGAGTTGTTCTTGTTATCTGTTCCTGGAAGGTGAGGTGATCAATTAAGCAAAGGCATTGAACTTTTGTTTTTACAGAAATAATATAATCGTCAAGGACGAGAGAAGTCGGGGGGGGGGGGGGTGTAAGATGGATCAGCGAATAGGTGTAGTGCTTCTGTTTTGGCTAAGTTAATGAAAAAATTGTGTTGCTGGAGCCAATGTCTGATCTTCTTGAAGCAATTGCTAATATTAGTGAAGTTGGACGTTGTAATGTTAAATGGAGTGAAAAACATGATGTCATCTGCATAGAGTTGATATTGGATTTTATGATCTTGGAAAATTTTACATATAGGTTGGAGAAATATGTTGAATAGGAGTGCAGATAGGCTGGAGCCCTGTGGTACACCTTGAGATTGAGTGAATGGCTGTGAGGTTTTTTCACCAATTCTTATGTACTGAATTCTGTGGTTCAGGTAGGAGCGGAACAATCTAAGTGTGGTGCCTCTAAGACCAATGTCATAGAGTCTGTCAAGAAGCTGATTGCTGATGATATGTCTAGAAAGATTAGAAGACATCCATGGGTAGGCGCTTAGATGTAAGGGATTACTGTGTCTAGGAGTGACGTGATTAAGGTTTCCACCCCATGATTCCTTTTAAAACCATGCTGAAATGGGTCGAGAGGAACATGGTCATCAATGAAGTTCTGGAGCTGTGTTTGGACTATCTTTTTTGTATCTTAGCCAGGACAGGGATGCTTGATATCAGTCTGTATGATGTGGGGATGGTAGGGTCAAGCTTGGTTCTTTTCACTATGGGTCGAATTGAGGTCGTCTTCAGGGGGGTTGGCATGATCCCCTTGCAGAGAGTCTTGTACTATGGCTAGTATGTATGGACTGAGGGTTTTCTTGGTTCTTTTGATCCATGAGACAGGACAGGGGTCTAGGGCTGAAGTAGATTTTCTTTATGGTGGTAGTTATGTTGTGTACGGAAGGCACGTTGAATTCTTACCAGGTTGCTTTAGGGGTGATAATGGGGAGTGAGTGCTCAGTGTAGCGGTATGATATAGGTTGGGTTGAGAGGAATTTAGAGCAGAGGTGATCAGCTATAGTCGGTGGGGATATTTTATCATCAGCCACCTGTTTGGTTCATTTAAGAGTGATTTTGCTATGGAGAATAATTCCCTGGGTTTATTTATAGAGCGCATGATGGCATTCTCATTGTATTCTCTTTTACACTTAAGAGTTTCAGCATTATGGAATGAGCATTCCATAATGCACAAAAAAAGGGGGAGAGGAGTGAGAAAAGAGAGGAATATGGATGAGATTAGAGTGGTAGAGAGAAGAGTGCGAGTGAAAGAATAATTTAGGGGGTCCAAGGGTAGGATTAATGTCATCACAGGAAAGAAGGAGAAGGAGGAGAGTATGAGGTAGAGGAGACAGAAAAGCGGAAATGAGAATGAGGTTTTTTAAGAGAGAGGGATGAATGAGAGGAAGAAAAGTGAAGTTCGAGAGCTGAGGATAGGGAGGAGGAGAGGAAATAGGAAAGATAGAGAGAGGGTAAAAGGAGGGGAGGTATGAGGATGTTGGTGTAAAGGGAGAAGGTTAGGGAGTATCAAATAAAGGAAGAAAAATGATGTGCGGCCATAAGAACAGAAGAACGGAGAGGAAGAGTTAGAAGAAGTGAACTTAATAGAATTATTAATTAAATTATGATTAATACTATTAGTGCTATCAATTGCACTAATGCAATATAATGCAAAAAGGTTAAGTAGCACTGAGCAGATACATGAAAGGGATCGACCTTGTTCGGGGTTGTAGCAGCAGGATTTGGGAAGCTTTGATGTCACAATCTGTGAAGGTTTCTAACTGGATAAAGTTGGCACTACTGTAATCTGGACAGCACTGGCATTGTCCTTGCTCTGCCCATGGACTAACCCTGTACTAACAGGATAGTGCTGGGACAATCTGTGGAGATATTTAGCAGCACTAGCCAGACAGTGCCGCTGAATATCTCGGTCAGCACCCTGATCAGGACAGTCTTCTGTTGGCCCTCTGGCTAAAGATTCCAAAAACAGGCCTGTTGGTTTATGTAATTTGTTTTCCAATGGATTTTTCCCCTCTTTTGAGGTTGAGTGAAATTAGATCCATGGCCAAGATGACGAAGTGTTCCAGGTTGTGTAGGCAAATAACCTGGATGTTGTTTTTTTTTAAAGTCCTGTCAAGTCTATGCTGATTCCTGGCAACCCAGCAGCCCCTGGGTTTTCTTGGCAAGGTATGTCAGGAAGTAGATATCCAGGCTTTTTCTTCCAAGGCAACAGAGAATAAAGTGACTTGCCCAAGGTCACAAAGAGTGCCAGTGGGAATTGAACCTTGATTGATTTTTGGGTATTAGGCTGTTGCTAGAACCACTAGGCTACTCCTCCACTCCAACATTTTATGGTTGCCTTCAGTAAGCACATTTAGGCCTTAGCATCAGTTTTGGGTAAACGCACATTCCATCCTTTGTTAGTGAAATTGCGGAAGGGCTGTCCGGTAAGGTTTACCTCTTTGCGAATGATACCAAAATCTGCAATAGAGTAGACACCCATGAAGGTGTAGATAACATAAGGAGGGATCTAGCTAAGCTTGAAGAACGGTCTAGAATTTAGCAACTGACATTTAAAGTTAAAAAATGCAAGGTCATGCATTTAGGCTGCAGCAATCCAAGGGAGCAATATAGTATAGGGGGTGAAGTACTTCTGTCCACAAAAGAAGAGCGGGACCTAGGCGTGGTTGTGTCTGATGATCTTAAAGTAGCTAAACAGGTAGAAAAGGCGACAGCAAACGCTAGAAGGATGCTTGGGTGCATACGGAGAGGAATGGCCAGCAGAAGAAAGGAGATGATAGTGCCTCTGCATAAGTCTTTGGTGCGATCTTATTTGGAGTATTGTGTGCAATTCTGGAGACCACACCTTTGAAAGGATATAAATAAGTTGGAGTCTGTGCAAAACGTGGCTACTAAAATGGTTAGTGGTCTTCATTATAAAGCATAGGAGGACAAACTTAAGGATCTTAATATGTATACATTAGAGGAAAGGCGAGATACAGGTGATATGATTGAGACATTTAAATACCTCCGTGGCATAAATGCACAGGAGGAGAGCCTCTTTTGATTGAATGCAAGCTGTGCTACAAGGGGACATAGGATGAGGGTAAAAGGGGATAGACTCAGGAGTAATATGCGGAAATATTTCTTTATGGAAAGAGTGGTAGATGCATGGAATAGTCTCCCAGTGGAGGTGGTAGAGATGAGGACAGTATCTGAATTCAAAAAAGTATGGGACAAACACAGAGGATCTCTAAAGGAAAAAAGGGGGGTGTTGTAGTGGTCAATATGGAAGGGCAGACTAGATAGGCCATGTGGTTTTTTCCTGTCATCATGTTTCTATGTTTCTAACTTCCAATCTTCCTCATAGTGTGTGCACATGCAAGTTGTATTGCTGACATCCATATGCATTCATGTTTCCTATTACTCCTGGTTAACAGTTGTAAATGACGTAATGCATAAATTAATCTACTCTGCTTAGCCTTTTCCTTGATGTAAAACGCAGTAACTGAATTTAGCTGCAAATTGGAAAAAATGAATTAATGTGGAAGCAGTTAAGTTGATAGAATGCACAACTGGTAAGCTCCGGTGGGGAGATTTGAGGGGTTTCAAAACATACTTCCTGGGATTTGTCATCTTCACCTCTACTCAGCCCTCCTACTTGCCAGATGGAGCTCTTTGACCAGTCTTTACCCACCCCTACAGCTTTTCTCTTGGGATTTGCAATCACAAATCCTACATCCTCATATCTGTTTTCTTGTAAATGCCAAAACCAGCCGTAATCTGCATGCCGGTGCAGTACGTGGCAAATAGATATGACTTTCCTTTAGCTCACTTACTGCAAGCAGTGAATGAATTGAAAATCCATCTACTGTATTTATTTTATTTATTTATTTATTTACTTACCTAAGAATATGAGAAATGCCTTATTGGGTCAGACCAAGGTCCATCAAGCTCAGTATCCTGTTTCCAACAGTGGCCAATGCAGGCCACAAGTACCTTGCAGGTTCCCAAAAGGTAAATAAGTTTCACAATGCTTGTCCTGAGGTAAGCAGTAGATCTCCTGGTTCCTCATTAATAATGATTTATGAACCTTTCCTTCAAACCTTTTTTAAACCCAGCTACACTAACAGCTTTTACTACATCTACCGGTAACGAATTCCAAAGTTTGATTATGCATTGAGTAAAAATATACTTTCTCTTATTAGTCTTAAATTAGTTGCATTGCATCTTCATTGTGTGTCCTCTAGTCTTTCTACTTTTTGATAGTGTAAACAACCGATCTATGTTTTTACCCGTTCCACTCCATTCATTAATTTATAGACCTCTATCATATCCCCCCTCAGCCACCTCTTTTCCAGTTTGAAGAGCCTCAATCTATTAAGCCTCTCCTCATAGGGGTATCCTTCCATCCCCTTTACCATTTGTGTTGCTCTTCTTTGTATCTTTTCTAATTCAGCTATATCCTTTTTAAGATATGGTGACCAGAAATGCACACAATAGTCAAGGTGCAGTCACATCATGGAACGATACAGAGGCATTATAATATCGTTTGTTTTATTCTCCATTCCTTTCCTTATGATTCCTAGCACTCTATTTGATTTCTTGGCAGCTGTTGCACACTGGGTTTCAATGTATTATCCATGATGATGCCTAAATCTTTTTCCTGGGCGGTGGTTTTTAAGGTGGTACCTTGCATCATGTAACCATAGTTTGGGTTGTTCTTTCCTACATGCATAACTTTGCACTTGTCCTGTTCATCTGCTATCTGGATGCCCAGTCTTCCAATTTTTCAAGGTCCTCTTGCAATTTTTCACAAAACTCTTTTTTTTTTAAATATTTATTTAAGCATTTTCCAAATACAATAAACAAAAAAAGGAAATATAACAACAATACAATCTTACTTGAAATCCAAGTTAGAAGAACAACAAGAATTCTCCAATACCACATTAAGGAAGAGAGAAACTATGATATACATATGTACATAAAAGAAAAAAGGAGTAACAAAACCCCATGATAGGGAGCCAGAAAAAAAATTGTCAATTCCTCCTCCAAAACTTCACCGACCTCCTTCCCATCAAGGAAATGTTGTAAAGATTTCACATCCGTGTAAACATATGTTTGTCCCCCCAAAGTAACAATACAGCGGCAAGGGAACTTTAAAAAAAAAGTAGCCCCCAATGCCACTACTCGAGATTTCAATAACAAAAACTGCTTACACCGTGACTGAGTGCTCCCGCAGACATCAGGAAAAACCTGGAGTTTATATCCACAAAAAGGAACATCTTTAAACTTGAAATATGCTCTCAAAACTCGCAATTTGGCGGATTCAGACCCAAACCTTACCACCAAAGTATTACGCTTAGAAATAACATCCAAAGAATCCTTCAGGAGGGCAGTTAAGTTCTGATCCACAGAACAAACCGAGAGGGCCGAAGCTCCCTCAGTTTGTTTAATAGGAGCAGAAAACGCCGAAAGGTAGTACATATGAACAACTTGCAAGTCCCCTACTAAATGTAATATTTCAGAAGCATATTTCCCCAACAGTATTTCAGGAGATAACAAATGTTTATGAGGAAAATTTAAGAAACGTAGGTTGCAAGCTCGCGACTGATTTTCCAGTACTTCCAGCCTATGAGAAACTGAAAAAACATCTTTTGATAAGGCAACATCTAAATCAGTGCTGGATTGTAACTGAAGATCAGTCCGAGCAGCCAATTTCAAACAATTATCAATTTGTTTATCTACGTATTGCAATTTACCCACCACTTCCTGGGAAAATGTACACAAAGAGGACACAGTAGAGGTTAAACGATTATCTATATTCTGAATAGCTGTCCAGATGTCCTTAAGAGTCACTTCCCCCAAAGGGGAGGGAAACGTTCCGACATCTGCCGCTGCCAAAAACACCGGCTGCAAAACGGGATAAACTCACAGGAGGAGAAGCCGTAGGCATAGATGAGAGTGGAGGCTCAGGGAGAGGGGGAGTAGACCGGAATACAGGGCTTAACGAAGCCCCTTCCGGAGATTGAACCTCAGGCAGCAGAGAGGTCACATGCTTGTCCATAGGTCCTATCACTTTCCCATTTACAACCCCCCTCCAGATTTTACACCAACCTTCGCCTTACGTTTGCCCATGGGCTCAAACTGATCTCACCATACACATGAACACCTCATGTGCACCTAAGGGGCATCAAAGGGGCGTATCTGCCCCTTGAGTCACGCCCCTTAGGCTAGGCCACGCCACGCAGGCCGCGACACGCGGCCGCGTGCAACCCACCGGGCTTTATTGGGCAGGGAAGGGTCCTCCGAGTCAGGGCATGCCCTCCTTCTGCCTGCACGCTGACACTCCAAGCCTCCACGGGGCCCTGCTGCACTGAACCGCTGAGATGGAATTGCGACAGCTCCCTCACACAGAGTGCTCTCTCTCCAACAGCTTTCAGGTACCTCCAGGCTTTATTGGGCAGGGAAGGGTCCTCCGAGTCAGGGCACACCCTCCTCCTGCCTGCACGCTGACACTCCAACCCTCCACGGGGTCCTGCTGCACTGAATCGCTGAGATGGAATCGCGGCAGCTCCCTCACACACAGTGCTCTCTCCCCACAAAACTCTTGCATTTTAACAACTTTGAATAATTTTTTTGAGCTGCAAATATGATCATCTCACTTATTGTTCTTATTTCTAGGTCATTTATGAATATATTGAAAAGCGGCGGGCCCAGCACAGATCCCTGGGATACTCCACTGTTCACCTTTCTCCAATGAGAAAATTGGCCATTTAGCCCTACTCTCTGCTTTCTGTTATTTAACCAGTTCCTACACTGCCTCCAATCCCACGACTTTTAATTTTGTCAAGAGTCTCTCATGAGGGACCTTGTCAAAGGCTTTCTGAATATCCAGATACACTATGGGGGTCATCCAGAACACGAATAGGGGGTTTATACATGCAGCCAGGGCCGGATTTACGTATACGCCATGTACGCCATGGCGTAGGGCCCACAACCGGCAGGGGCCCACAAAAAATAGAACCAGGTTTTTTTTTTTTCAATTCGATTAAAAAAAAAACCTGGTGGCTGCCGCCGCGGGGCCCCCTCTGCTGCCGCGGGGGCCCCGTCTACAAGAGGGTATGGTCTGGTCCGGTCGGGTCGGGTCGGGTCGGGTCTCGTCTCCCTCCCTCCCTCCCGGCTGCGAGAGACGCGAAGATAGAGCGTCTCCTCGCGTCTGTGTTAAGCCCGCAGGGGCTGATGGGATTTCCCATCAGCCCCTGCGGGCTTAACACAGACGCGAGGAGACGCTCTCCCTTCGCGTCTCTCGCAGCCTGCAGCGAGGGAGGGAGAGAGACCCGACCCGACCCGACCGGACCGGACCCGACCCGACCAGCTTGTAGACGGGGCCCCCGCGGCTCCAGAGGGGGCCCCGCGGCGGCAGCCACCAGGTTTTTTTTTAAATTAAATTTTACTTTAGGCCGGGGGGGGGGGGGAGGGGTGCGATCCCCCCCCGCCGAAAGGAAAATTTAATTTAAAAAAAAAAACGGGTGGGTGCCCCCCCGGGGCCCCCTCTGCTGCCGCGGGGGCCCCGTCTACAAGCTGGTCGGGTCGGGTCGGGTCGGGTCCGGTCGGGTCTCTCTCCCTCCCTCCCTCGCTGCAGGCTGCGAGAGACGCGAAGATGCGTCTCTCGCAGCCTGCAGCCTGCAGCGAGGGAGGGAGAGAGACCCGACCGGACCCGACCAGCTTGTAGACGGGGCCCCCGCGGCAGCAGAGGGGGCCCCGCGGCGGCAGCCACCAGGTTTTTTTTTTAAATTAAATTTTACTTTAGGCCGGGGGGGGTAGGACTGGTAATGGGCTATGGGGGGGGGGTAGGACTGGTAATGGGCTATGTGGGGGGGGGGGTATGACTGGAAATGGGGTATGTGGGGGGGGGGAGGACTGGTATTGGGGCTATGGGGGGGGGGTAGGACTGTTAATGGGCTATGGGGGGGGTAGGACTGGTAATGGACTATGGGGGGGTAGGACTGGTAATGGGCTATTGGGGGGGCTGGGGCTGGAAATGGACTGGGGGGGTAGGGCTGGTAATGGGCTATTGGGGGGCTGGGGCTGGAAATGGGCTGGGCTGGGGGGGGTTAAGGCTAGAGGTGGGCTGATGGGGTTAGGACTGGTAATGGACTGTGGGCTGTTGGGGGGGGGGCTTAGAACTGGCCATGGGCTTTGGGGGGTGTAAAGACGGGTAATGGGCTGTGGGCTGATGGGGGCGGTCTGGTAATGGGCTATGGGGGGGGGGCTAGTACTGGAAATGGGCTGGGGGGTTAAGACTGGAGGTGGGCTGATGGGGTTAGGACTGGTAATGGGCTGTTGGGGGGGGATTAGAACTGGTAATGGGCTTTGGGGGGGTTAAGACTGTTAATGGGCTGTGGGCTGATGGGGGTTGTATGGTAATGGGCTATAGGTGGCTAGGACTGGAAATGGGCTGGGGGGTTAAAACTGGAGGTGGGATGATGGGGTTAGGACTGGTAATGGGCTGTGGGCTGATGGGGGGGGTAGGACTGGCAATGGGCTATGGGGGGCTGACTGGAAATGGGTTGATGGGGTTAGGACTGGAAGTGGGCTGATGGGGGGTTATGAGAGGTAATGGGTTATAGGGGGGGCTTAAACTGAAAATGGGGTGATGGGTTAAGGACTGAAAATGGGGTGATGGGTTAAGGACTGTAAGTGGGGTGATGGGGGGGCTAGGACTGGAAATGGGCTGATGGATGGCTAGGGCTGGAAATGGGCTGATGCAGGGACTAGAAGGGAATGGATGCTGGGTGAGGCTGGAACTAGAAGGGAGCTGATGTTGGGGGAGGATTAGAATGGGATGGGGCTGGAAGAGTAAAATGGAGAAGGGAAAAATATTTTGTGTGGGAGGGATAAAAAATCTACAATTGGCCGGGTATTGGGAGAGTAAGTGGGGATTGAGGATGGAGGGGTAATATTTGAGTGGATGAAATAGGAATGAGGAAAGAGCAAAAGGAGAAAGATTAGTATGTTAAAGCAGATGTAGAGAGAGAATGGAAAAAAATCTAGAAGAGAGAAGAAAGGACAAATGGACAGCAGACGATGGAGAGTTAGCAGAAGACACGAAGAAACCAGAAGAAAGTGGCTGGAGCAATTGCAGCTGAAAAAAATGCACAAAAGGTAGAAAAATATCTCTTTATTTTGAATTTATTAATTGGAATATGTCAGCTCTGGTAAATGTGCATCATTAACATCTGTTCTTTGTTTAGTACAAGAGCAAATTAATGTATTGTTTTATTTCTACAGTGTTGTACATTCCAAGTTTGGCTTTTGGGATTCCCAGTTTAATTATTGTCTTCCTATTTCTAAATTGTGATTACTTGTTTGGTGATGGTCTATGTTCTGCATGTGTAACTGAGCTGAGGTGTTCTGTTTATATAATTCCTATTTGACATTGCCACTTGTTCTCTTTCCCCAGTAGGTCATGTATTGTTGTTCTCTGAAATGTATTGGTTTAATATTTGCAGTGTTGCCTTTTGATTGGTAGAGTATGGTGCTTTGTGAGTCCTGGTAGTGCTGTTAGGATACGGCGGGTTTACTATGGGCAGTGTTTGTAGTAGTTCCTAATGTGTCTGGCAGTTGGCACTGGATTATAGTAATGTAGAAATCTTTTAGTCTTTCTTTATCCATACACTCATTAAGAGGCACGTTTACTAAAAGTTAGTATATGGTAACATTATGCAAATATTTATGCAAATGAGGCCCCTTATGCAAATGAGGTCCGCACCCCCCTTGGGCCGCCCCTGCTGGGGGCCCACAATTTTTGTTGGTGTAGGGCCTCACTCAAGGTAAATCCGGCCCTGCATGCAGCGGAGACGTTTATGTGCCGAAAACATCCCAGACCATATTCTGTAACAGCTAAGCTTCACATCCACGGCGCTAGCATGGGGATCTGAGAACACGTCCAGAAGGGGCAGAATGGGGGAGTGTTCAGTCATGGACAAGTAGAAAGGGTGTTCAGGAAAGGCCCGTGTATGTATTAAGTGTTTTCCAGAAACATCCACGTTAGTCCTGTGGAAACGTGGTATAAGGCCAGGACTTAGAAACAATTCTGTTTTTCTCTGCGGTGCATCCCATACTGAAGAATGGTTGTGAAAGTATGTTGTGAACTGGTGTGACTGCAGTCTGGAAAAAATGCAAGATGCAGGTTTAAGGTACAGGAGGCAGAGGTGAAGGAATGTTGTAAGGTAAAGAAACATTCATAAACACCCTTACAGAAATATTAAGTAGAGCAACAGTGTTTATTCACGCTATGCACTTATGTGCTGTTTGTGCTAAAGGGGCCAATCTATGGGGTCCTAACAATTCCCATGTTCTGAAAAATGAGACCGCTGATGCAGGGATAATATGGACGTGAGCAGGGAAAGGATTCCTTTTTGAAAAAGAAATGGAGATCATATGTGTAGTTCTGGTACCCCATGCTATTATGTTATATATATATGTTATATCATAGCTGTTATGTATAGGTTCAGGGCATCTCTTTGGCAGGATCATCTTTTTGTGACAGAAAGCGAGAGCATGTGTGTGTGTGTGTGGTTTGAGGGGTGCATGGAGGGATCTGGTGTGCTCATTTGCAATTCAGGGGACAACGACATGAAAGCCTGGCCAGTGCCTGGACCATATGGATGACTGCAGTGTCACCAGGTGCCATTGTGATTGGATAAATTCAGAGAGGGTTGACTATAGCTACATGTCAAAACATATCCCCGTCAATAATACGGGACCCTCAGAATAAGGGCACTCAACAGCACAAATGCATGCCATAATGCACATTTGATGGAACCAGTGGTGTTGCTGTTGATCACATTTTAGTGCTGTTTGCACTGCTGAATGCCCTTATTCTGAGGGTCCCTATTATTGACAGGGATAGGTCTTGACATTTAGCCATAGGGAACCTATGTTGACTCCTCCTGGATTATTTTACATAGGGTACTCTAATTAGATCAGATATAGTTGGCAGTGTGATAGGGCAGCCATAAATCCGCTGAGCCTGGTACTGGGAGACACGACCGATGTAGTGCCAACATTCCCCAGATTGTCCGATGCGACCTACATCCCTACCCAGGCCAGGATCAATGAGAGCTGAGAGAGCGGTGACATATATGTAGTCTGGCTACTTGGTGTGATGGCACAGGGATCTCCCCTCCCATAGCCACACAGACTTGACCCAGGGGAGCAGTGCCACAAAGCATACTGTGGGAGGGCAGAGAGGGTTGTCCCACAGGTAGCAAATGTATACAGACCGACATATGCCCTGACGGGACAGGTGTAGCTGCTGTGCAAAATGCCAGTACACAGGGGTGGGCCTCAGGTGCCATAGCCAGAAAGCCCTACTACAATTACAACAACTACTACTAATCATTTGTATAGCGCTACAAGGCGTATGCAGTGCTACACTGATGGTCCCTGCTCAGCACAGCTTGCAATCTAATTGGAACAGACAACACAGCAGCTGTGGACAGGATACATCCAGGGGGAATGGTCAGGTCACTCAAGGGAGCTTAGGCAGATCTGATCCCACAGTGGCACGAATGAGTGCCCAGCCTAGATTTGAGAGGGGCCAGGGATGAAGCCTGACGTATAGACTCAGGTAGTTTGTTGCAGGCATATCGAACAGCAAGGTGAAGGGAGCAACGTTCGGATTTGGCAGTAGAAGGGAAGGGCACAGATAGAAGCAATCTTATAAGAGAGTGGTATTCAAGGGGAGGGGTGTAGGGAGAGAAGAGGGGAATGGTAGTGCAGAGCAACAGAATGAGTGCACTTATAGGCCAGAGGCACGAAAGGGGCATACATTTGTTGCTCAGCAGTATTATGCATCCTTTGGGGACCTGCAAGGTTAGTTTGGGGTTTTGTGAATCTGGTGAGGGTCAATCACTAGCAGTTTAAAGCATGTTTGTAGAGATGACCAGGACAGGGATCACTGGAGCTGGTTCCTAATGCCCATACCATTTGACGCAAGGTATGTTCTGACAAACATGTTCATATTTACATTCTTGTATACCATATTGGGGTGCGCTGAGCTTACCTAGCACTTTTCAGGGCATGGGGGGGATATGGTATATGCAGCAGCTGTCATTTCTCATTGGTATTTACGTCTATTGTGCATCAGCAAACTACTGTCTGGGATGAGCAGCTTAGGAAATGCATGTTTTTCCCGAGGGGCGTGGGTACATTGTGAGAAGAGGTAGGATCCGAAATGTGTAACATTTCAGAATACAGTGGGCGCGGGGACATCCAAAACATTTACCTGCATCCGAGGCATGGGGCCAGCTGGATAGTGCTTGCATATACCCACCGAACACGTCTATCTCCCCGATTCCAGCCCTGTGGGCAAGTCCAGACCTATGGCTACAGAATTAAGTTCAAAGAGGGCCCATCTTTGATTTAGACGTGTCCACGGGCCAGATATTCACATTATGGAATCACACTCCCATCAACCGGCTCACCCTTATCTACCTGTTTATTCACACTTTCAAAAAAATTAACAGATTAGTAAAACACTTTTTTTATATTTCACCACATCTGACATTCTGGCTGTTTGAAAGAAATAAGCAAAAGCTTGAATTTCCTAATGTCTTGATGGTTACTTCAGCATTCTAACTTCCTGTTGAAGGCTGAAACTTCTGAATATAAGTTACTGGAGAAGCTTAGCTATTCTTTACCCAAATGTGAAAGATAGAAACATTATTACGCAACGGAACAAAGGCTAACCAAAACTACAAAAAGGAAGGGTAATTTATTTTGTTATTTCACTGTATTTATATCCTGCTTTTCACAGGGTCAAAGCAGTCAATTGGGGGATACATTTAACATGAGGGGATATGAGACACATATGTTAATACTTACAGGGAACATGGGCAATGGAGGGTTAAGTGGCTTGCCCAAGACCACAAGGAGTGCCTATAGGACTAGAAATCCCAGTCCCTCTAGCCTGAGATTGCTGTCCCCTGGTGGGACTTGAACCCTTGGCCCTCTGGCCTGAAATACTTTGTCCTAACCACTAGACCACTCCTCCCTGTAATGTAAATGAAACAGAATGGGAAGAACATAAGATATGCCATACTGAGTCAGACCAAGGTCCATCAAGTCCAGTATCCTATTTCCAACAGTGGCCAATCTAGGTCAATAAGTACATAGCAGTTTTCCCAAAAGACGCCCAGGTTCCACAGTGCTTCTACTGGGGCAAGGAGTGGATTATCGGATCCTCTTTAATATTGGTTTATGGACCTTTCCTCCAGGAACTTGTCCAAACCTTTTTTAAACCCAGCTATACTAACAGCTTTTATTACATCTTCCGGTAACAAATTCCAAAGTGATTACGCGTTGAGTGAAAAAAGATTTTCTCTTATTAGTTTTAAATAAGTTACATTGTAGCTTCATTGCTTGTCCCCTAGTCTTTCTATATCTTGATGGTGTAAACAATCGATCTACCTTTATCCATTCCACTCCATTCATAAAATTTATAGATCTCTATCATATCTCCCCTCACTGTCTCTTTTCCAGGTTGATGAGCCCTAACCTTTTTAGCCTGTCCTCATTGGGGTTATCCTTTACCATTTTAGTGGCTCTTCTCTGTACCTTTTCTAATAACGCTATATCCTTTTTAAGATATAGCGACCAGAATTGCACACAATATTAATGGTGCAGTCACACCATGGAAGAATACAGAGACATTATAATATCTTTGTATTATTCTCCATTCCTTTCCTTCTGATTCCTAGCATTCTATTTAATTTTTTGGCTGCCGCTGCACACTAGCCTGAGGGTTTCAACATGTAATCCACGATAATGCCTAAATATTTTTCCTGTTACTAGTTCCTAATGTTGAAACTTGCACCATGTAGCAATAGTATGGGTTGTTCTTTGGTAGGTGCATAACTTTGCACGTCCGCATTAAATTTCATCTGACATTTGAACGTGCAGTCTTCCAATTTATTTAGGTCCTCTTGCAATTTTTCACAATCCTTTTGTGTTTTAACAACTTTGAAGTGTGTTATCTGCAAATTTGATTGCCTTACACGTTGTTCCCATTTCCATGTCATTTACGAATATATTGAAAAGCAGCAGACCCAGCACGGATCCCTGGGGTACTCCACTATTCACCTTACTCCATTGAGAAAATTGGCCATTTAGCCCTACCCTCTGCTTTCTATCTTTTAACCAGTTCCTTATCCACAATAGTACACTGTTTACTATCCCAGGACATTTTAATTTCGTCAAGAATCTCTCATGAGGGACCTTGTCAAAGGCTTTCTGAAAATCCAGATACACTATATCAACTGACTCAAGTTTTGTCTACCTATTTATTCACACCTTCAAAAAAACATAACAGAGTAGTAAGACAAGACCTTCCTTGGCTAAAGCCATGTTGGCTGTCTCCCATTAAGCCATGACTATTTATATGTTCAGTAATTTTGTTCTTTATAACGGTTTCTACCATTTTTCCCGGTACTGATGTCGGGCTCACCGATCTGTAGTTTCCCGGATCACCCCTGGGACCCTTTTTAAAAATTGCCATTATATTGGCCATCCTCCAATCTTCAGGTATTAAGATGATTTTAATGATAGTTCACAGATTGCTAATAGTAGGTCTGCAATCTCATATTTCGGTTCTTTCAACACCCTTGGATGTATACCATTTGGTCCATGTGATTTACTATTCTTCGCAGAGTAGAATGAATAGTTCTCCCATTAGCATGGTGGATAAGAAGCTTGCACAACAAATAGAACCACTGTGTTTGAGACATGCAAACTTGGCAGAGGTTTGATGTTCTGTGCCATCCTGAATCCTGGCCATTGAAATAGGGCCCCTTTTATTAAAGCCCACGAAGAAATTGCCATTAATCTGCCAGTATCACATGGGTTAATGGCAAAGGCTTCAAGTTAGCTGTCGTAGCATGTTCAATATGTCCCTGGCAGCTAATGTGAGAAGGGTTTTCCTAACGTGGACTCTACTACATCATTTTCACTTAATGACTCCTACAGAGGTGGTGTTAGGGGAACCCATGTTAAGAGCCGCATTGCTGCTGAGCACGTGGCAATGGCCGTAGCACTAGCAGCAATGCACTGCCCATGCCCACTCTTCATCCATTCCCCACCCCATCCCGCAATCACTGATTAACATGCTTTGTAGCATGTGTTGTTGTTGTTAAGTTCTGTCAAGTCGGAGTCAACTCATGGCGACCCTCTGGATAGCTATCCTAAATTGTGTTCGATCTTCAGTCAGGCGGCTCATTGTTGACAGACTGGTACCCGTAGCTGCTGTAATTGTATCGATCCATCTCATTGCTGGCCTTCCTCTTTTGCATTGACCTTCTATCTTGCCAAGCATAATGTCTTTCTCTAATGATCTCTCTCTTCGCATGATGTGTCCAAAGTATGAAAGTCGAAGTCTTGTCATCTGAGCTTCTAAAGAAAGCTTAGGTTTGATCTCCTCTAGTACCGACTGGTTTGTTCTTCGGGCAGTCCATGGTATACCCAGTATTTGCCGCCAGCACCATAATTCAAAGGCATCAATTTTCTTCCTATCTGTCTTTTTCACTGTCCAGCTTTCACATCCATATGATGTTATTGAAAATACCATGGCTTGAACAAATCGAATCTTTGTATGGAGAGAGACATCTCTGCTCTTGAGAATCTTATCTAGGTCTTTCATAGCCATTCTGCCAAGAGCAATGCGTCGTCTGATTTCTTGACTGCTTGTTACTTCTTTATTGATAGTTGATCCAAGTAGGTTAAAGTTGTTCACAATTTCAATTTCTTCTCCTTCAACGATGAACCTGTTGATTATGCCAGTTGTCATGATCTTTGTCTTCTTTACATTAAGGTGCAGGCCCATTTTGAGACTATGTTCTTTGATTGTGAGAAGCACATGTTTCAGATCATCTTCACTTTCAGCCAGTAATGTGTTATCATCAGCATAGCGAAGGTTGTTGATGAGTCTTCCACCAATCTTCACACCTCTGTTGTCTTCATACAATCCTGCATCTATGATGATTTGTTCTGCATATAAATTAAACAGGTAGGGGAAAAGTATGCAGCCTTGTCTTACACCTTTGGTTATTTTAAACCATTCTGTTTCTCCTTGTTCCGTTCAAACTGTTGCTTCTTGATCAATGTACAGATTGCGCAAGAGAACGATCAGGTGTTCTGGTATACCCATGCTTCTTAATGTGGCCCAGAGTTTCTCATGGTTTACACAGTCAAAAGCCTTGCTATAGTCGATAAAGCACAAATAGATATCCTTTTGGTATTCTTTAGTCTTTTCAAGGATCCATCTCACATCCGCAGTGATGTCTCTTGTTCCTCGCCCTTTCCTGAACCCTGCTTGCACTTCAGGTAGTTCTTGTTCCAGGTATGGTTGTAGTCTCTTTTGAATAATCTTCAGTAGAATCTTGCTGGCATGTGGGATCAGAGCGATTACACAGTCAGTTGGATCACCTTTCTTTAGTATTGATATAAACACAGATCTTTTCCAGTCAGTTGGCCATGATGTTGTCTTCCATATTTCTTGGCAGAGCCTTGTGAGTACGGTAACAGCTGCATCAGATTGCTGCAATACTTATATGGGAATGCTATCAATGCCTGGTGCTTTGTTCTTTGATAAGGCTTTCAATGCTGCTTCAACTTCTTCTTTCATCACCAATGGTTCCCGATCATAAGGTACAGGTTGAAACGGCTGTTGGTCCACTTGATCTTTATCATATAAAAACTCTGTATATTCCTTCCACCTTTTCTTGATCCTCTCAGCATCATTCAACATAGAACCTTGAGCATCTTGTAACATTCCAATTCGAGGCTGGAACTTTTTCTTTAACTCTTGTAGGTTTAGGAAAGCCGATCTTGTTGTTCCTCTAATAGTTTCTGCTTCTATTTCCTTGCAAGTGTCATTGTAGTACTTTTCCTTGTCCTGTCTTGCTGCACGTTGGAAATCTCTGTTGAGTTCTGCGATTGTCTTTCTTTCTCCTCTGGCTTTAGCTTCTCTGCGTTTCTGGGTAATTTTCAGAGTTTCTTCCGTCATCCATTTTGGCCGTTTTTGCTTTTTCACCTTTTGTAGAGACTTCTTGCTTTCTTCTAATACAACCTTCTTGATGTCATTCCATAACTCTTCTGGAGCTCTGTCATTTGTATCTAAAGCAGCAAATCAATTTTGCAGGCAATCTTTAAATTCCAGTGGTATATTCTCAAGGTCATATTTTGCTGCATTCATGAGTGGTTTACTATTTTTCAACTTTAGCTTGAGTTTGCATACTAGTAGTTGATGATCTGTACCACAGTCAGCTCCAGGTTTTGTCTTTGTTGATGTTACAGAGCTTTTCCATTGTTGACTTCCACAGATGTAGTCAATTTGATTTTTATACAATCTATTGGGTGAAGTCCATGTGTACAGTCACCGCTTGTGTTGCTGGAAGAAGGTGTTTGAGATGAATAGATCATTGGTCTTGCAGAATTCTATCAGTCTTTCTCCAGCTTCATTTCTGTTGCCAAGTCCATATTTTCCAACTACTTTGCCTTCTTCTTTGTTGCAACTTTTGCGTTCCAGTCATCCATGACTATCAGGATATCCTGTTTGCATGTTCTGACAATTTCAACTCTTCAATTTCATTCTCTTCTGCAGCTGTTGTTGGGGAATATACTTGAATTATAGTTGTGTTGATAGGCAATCCTCGTAGACGAATAGAGATTAAGCGTTCGCTGACTGCACTGTATTTCATTACAGTTCTTGCAAGTTTCTTCTTTATTATAAATGCAACATCATTTCTTCTTTGTCTTTCATTTCCAGCATAGTAGACCATGCGATCATCTGATGCAAAGTGCCCCATGCCAGTCCATTTCAGTTCGCTGACACCCAACAGATCAAGTTATACACGTTCCATTTCATTCTTGACCACCTCCAACTTCCCTTGGTTCATGCTTCGTACGTTCCATGTTCCAATGTGTAAGACATCTTTACAGCTTCTGACTCTCATTTCATGTGTAGCTACATCAGCAGTCAGACTTCCCGAGGGCTTTGATCCAACCACATCATAAATGCTGGCTTTACTCTGAAAAGTCTTCAGCTCTTCCCCAGTAGCTAGTTGAGTGCCTTCTGACCTGGGGGTCTCATCTTCCAGCACCATAGCACAATTTGTTTTGTTGTAACTATCCATTGGGTTTTCATGGAAAGATACAGAAGTAGATTGCCGGGCCTTTCTTCCGCACAGTTTAAGTTTGGTGGTGTTGCCGTTGTCACAAAAATGTGATCCTCTGCCGTCAACACTGTCCCATTCTGCTGCTTCCCAGATGGGTGGTTTGTCTTGGTCTGGCACCTCAGCTGAGACCTGTCCATCTTGGGAGACCCTGCCAGTAGTTAAACTACCGATAGTTTAGCTCTCAGCATCACTGATGCACGCAAGCCCTCACAGCACGACAAGCTGCAAATCAAGTGAGGACAGGTAGCATGTGAAGGGATACATTATCGGGTGTTAGTGTTCCCGACTGCATGTGGCTGTGCGTTAAAATGTCCGTTTGGGTTCCTGAATATTTTGCTATATTAATTGCTTTTTAACTCTCCCCCTTATAGTGGGCTAAGAATATGATTTGCTGATGTGCTTATTTTCTTATTAATATTTGGAGGGTTCCCTCCTTTTTTTTTTTTGTTTCTGGATTGACATTGGCATCTTGATTGCTTGCGTACTTTCTTTGTAAGTATGTTTAAAAATTTCAATAAAAAAAAAATATATATCCGTTCACCAACTAACACGTTTTAGTAAAAGAGGTCCTTAGTCTTCTCTTCAGTATTGAATAAACTCAAGATATATAACCAGGAACTATTTATTAGAAATTTGTTTCGGAACTGTCTTTCATCTCAAAACATGATTATTTCAAAAGGGTACCTTTTTTTTAAATAATCTGCAATATTAACTACAATTGCTTTATTGATAGATTGGGTACATATTCTAAATTTTGGGAGGGAGCTTCCCATCCTCCAAACTATCCCCCAATATTCTCAATGCAGACTTTATTCATGACGGGAAAGATTTTGAAAGGTATTTATATAGTTTACAGAGCTGTAAACCGTGTAAATGCCACTGAAGGGATATTCAACAGTACTAACAGGGTTAGTGCTGCTGAATATGCCAAACTAATGCCGCCATATGCCCTGATGCTCTTAGCATCAGGGCGTGTCTTGGGCATTCCAGGGGCAGAGACAGTAACTAACTGGGTAGCGGCAAATATGCACCGCTATCCGGTTAGCTTCTGCGGGTAAAAGATAAGCGCAGCAAAAGCTGACCTAACTTTTACCCATGGGATCTAACCATGCAGTGACTCAATATCACTGCTGCATGATTAGCTTCTGCACCATTGGAGCATGTGCGGCAAACCCGGATATTCAATGCCGGGGCCGCATATGACCCCAGAATTGAATATCCGGGTTTAAAGTTCAGCGCCGGCAGCCAGGCGCTGAAAATCAGGCCAGAGGTTTCTAAAGGTAGTAAAAAATGATTATGTTGGATGACAGTCTTTTTAAAAAAGAATTATAGGTGTGGGGTGTGGTCTAATTCAAGATTGTGGCTGAGGTTTGAGCTCATTCATTCTCTAATGCCTAAGAGGAAAGGCAAAGCTAGGACTTACCCAGCAAAGCCGCTGCCTGCATTTTCGGATCCTATGGACTGTTTTATGGAGCTCTCTGAGACGGCAGGTGCTGTGGCGTGGAAGGAGGATAATGCCGCTTCTTTTAGCCTGGATGTCACCCTTTCCCCCGACGCAGATCCCACCTCTACCTCCGGGTGTCTCTGCTACTCTTCCGATGTCTGGTGCTGTCGGCTCATCGGAATGTAACAAATCTACGGCTCCAAGGCAGGGAGTGCTGGAGGTGCAAGACTGAGGTCCAGGTGATTTTCCTAGAGGGAAGCTGGAGGTGGGTGCTCCTCTCTCGAGTGGAATTCAGACAGGGCTCCTGGCTGTAGTGACACCATCTGCTCTCACTACCTTGTCGCTGGTGTTAACTCACCCGAAATCTGTGACACTGGATAACATTTGGGAAACCATTACTAAGCTTTCTGAGGCTCTAGTGCATCAGATGACCACGACCTTGATGAGGGTAGCCCAATTAGAAGAACGCTTGGATAAGTCTGTAGCTTTGACTGAGGAAACTAAGAAAAAAATGGGAGTTGCTGATCAGCGATTTAATAATATTGTGGACACCACTGTGGCTCTGTTAAAGATAATGTTGCCCTTTGGGCGAAGATAGAATCGCTGAAGATGTCTGTCTGGGCTGCAAATGTTCATTTATTAAACTTTCCCATTATTCCAGGTACTGCTCCATTTGATTTGTTCAAAAAAGTATCTTCGAGAGACTGTCTGTTCTGCAGGATTTAATACCACCGATTACTAAGCAGGTCATTCCCAAATGTGGGTTGCAGGGCTGCACGTCCTGGCGGGATGTGCAGCCCCGCAAGGCGACTGGGGCCGATTCCCCCACGGCTGTTCTCATATGTCCTGTGGATCAGGATGTGGCGAGCCAGCAGGGGGCAGGAGGGGGTGGAGTGGGGGCGAGCCCAACCAGCAGCATGTACAGGGCCAATTCAGGTCACAGCCCTGTACATGCTGCCGGGCTCATGGGTGCATGCTGTTTATACCACCTCGAAGGTGGTATAAGTAGCAGTTTTGCACAGTTGGGGCCGGGTGCGGGGGGTCAACAGGGAATAGGGGGACCTGAAACGCTGGAGTTAGGGTCTCCTGCATGGAGGATTTCCCTGCAGGTGGCAGGGGCATGCCAAGCCGTCCTTGGGCCCGATTCTGGCTACAATGGGAACGTTTTGTTCCCGCGGTTCAGAATCTGGTCAAATGGGCCCATCTTGCTTGGGGCCATCCGGACAGGCCGGACATGCCCCTCTTGGAATCGGGCTCCAGGGCATTCTATTTACCAGTTGGGAAGAAAGAGTCTGGAATTGTGAATATGAATGTGGAAATGGATGATTTCAATACCTCCGATCTCCTTCAGTCACCAACATCTGAAAAATTGAAAGTTTCTGCTTTATTAGTTACTTTTGCTTTAAGTTCTGATAGGGATTGGTTGTTGAAACTTTACTATAGGAAAAGGGCAACCCTCTTCTACGGTCTTAAAGTTTTGGTGTTCCCAGATGTTTCTAGGGAAATACAGAAAAGGCGTATGTGATTTTTGGTATTAAAGCTGGAATGTTGCAGTCAGGTGCTTCATATTATTTGTGTTTTCCTTGTAAGTGTATTGTGGTATTTAAGATGCAGAAATGCATCTTTTTTTAATCTGAGGACTTACTTGCCTTTATTAGTACCAGGGGTCCTGTAATTTCCATTGCTGTTGAGGATGCTGAATTGTTAGACTATGCATAAGAAGTATTATGTTGTGGGGCTCAGCCACTTTTTCTTGTTTTTCTTGTATTGATTGTATAATTTACTTATATTATAGTTGAATTTTCCTCAATCCATCAGATTTTTCTTTGTCCACACCTCTTAAGTTGGGGACTATAGATAATTTCATTTAAGTAATTCCCTAGGTAATGTTTTGTGTATGTATTTTCTGGAAGAAGTATCTTTCTGTACAAGCATTGTTTGATAAATTTGTAAAAACTTATAAATACTAAATAAAAAAATAATTATAGCTGCTGTTACTGAAATATTTTGCATAAATTAAATTACCTTGTGTTAAAACTATTAGAGAATAATTTTATATGGGGGGTGCCTAATTTTCGACAGCAAATAGGCATCTAATTAGGCACCATTTTATAAAGACATATAGGTGCCTACGTATCTTTATAAAATACTAGCATAAGAAGCAGAGATCATGTCTTAAATGCAAGTGTGGACATTTGTATCTGCTCGAGAGTTTGCATGTATGTGCATAAATAAAGATATTTCATAATCAGCCGGTAGTGATCCGTGGTTTGTTTTTTTTTTTTTAAATGCCAGCTCCCAAAAATTAAAAAATCCTGATATTCAGCAGTAGTATCAGAATAGTGACTGCGACAGAATACTAGGATTCTGCCATCAGTCCGCGGCTGTCCGGATACCAGCGATAGTAAGCCGCTAACCGGATACCCAATCTGCATAAAGGTAGGACAGTTTTTGGCCTATCCTAAGTTATGCAGATATTTACCTGGATAGCACTGCAGAACATTGCCACAATCCGGAGAAGTGTCAGCTTCTCCCCAATTCCACCCATGGACTACCCTAGCACTCTCCAAACAGTGCCGTGGTAGTCAGAGGAAATATTCAGTGGAACTATCTGGATCATTCCACTGAATATTAGGCTCGGTGAAATTTATCTGGTTAGCTCATGCTGCTAACTGGCTGTCTTTTTTACTACTGGGCCCTACCTGTTTCAATTTTAAGGGGAGCAGATCTGCTACAGTAAAACAGACTCAGTTCGATGTGCAGCAGCATTAACTTGTACAGGTTGCATAAAAAATGCCCAGTTAAAACCAGGGTGGTCTGTGGAATTATCACTCGATATGCCGAACATCTGAGCATTGACGAAAAACCTACAAATAATAATCGTTCCCCCAAAAAGCGAAACGCCCCATGGTTCTCCCCCAAACTTTGATCCTCCTTACTACACCTGAGAAAACTTGAAAGAAGGTGGCGACGGTCCCGCAGTACAGCAAACCAAATTATATAATTAGAACATCTGAAAAATCATAGGGAATCAATATGGGCAGAAAGGAAAAAATTTCATGCCGAGCTCCTCAACCGCTCACTAAATAAGCCTCGCGACCTATTCGAATTAGTAAAATCACTGACCAATCAACCACCTCAGCCACAACAGGAGTGTATACAACCTCAGGATTACGTTGATTACATCCAATCCAAGGTAATAAAAATAAGTACTACTACACCTCGAGGATCCTCTCAGAACCTCCTCATTCAGTCTCCACTCACTAAGCTCTCACCCCCATCAGCCAAAACCATAGAGGAAATAATTGCCACCATCAACACCATGACGGCTCCAAATGACCCATGCCCAGCGCACTGGATCAGAACAATGCGCTCAGAGCTAAGCCCATTCATAGCTGACATCGCAAAACAATCATTTACAACTGGTGTCTTCCCAGATGCCCTCAAGAAAACATCCATCCATCCAGTACTAAAAAACCACCATCTCGATCCGAAGAAGGAGGATTCCTACCGACCAATCTCCAGTATCCCTTTCTTAGCGAAAATACTTGAGAAGACAGCCCAAAGACAGATTCAACAGCATATAGACACAACGTCCCCGTTAGACCCATGTCAACACGGATTCAGAGAGGCGCACGGAGTAGAAACCCTACTAACCTCATTAACAAACACAATCACCAATGGGATAGACAATATCAAAAAAGGCTTTGCGTTGATCTTTCTTGATATCACCGCGGCGTTCGACTCAGTAGATCACGAACAACTCCTAACGAGACTCCACGCAAAGGGAATCCGTGACCGCGCTTGGGATTGGTGTAAGTCCTACCTCCAAGGCAGATGGCAGATAGTTCGGATTGGCAACAAGACATCAGAACCCTTCCAGCAAAAACAGGGAGTACCACAAGGATCTTCATTATCGGCGCTACTTTTCAACATCTATATGCAGCCAATCTCCGACATAACATGCTCCTTCGGCATATCATGACTCATCTATGCTGATGATGTGCTGTTATTCACAACTAAAACAGTCGCATGCCCAGATTTCACAATACTAATCAAATGCTTCGACGCAATAACAGATTGGCTTCTCAACCAGAATCTACGTATAAATTTAAAAAAAAACAGAAGTGCTAATTATTACACGAAACAAAGATTTCTCTCCACCATCAACACTAAAAGTCAGAGATGCAGAACTTCCAGTCAAATCCAACATACGCTATCTAGGAGTAATATTAGACCAACACTTGGACTTCAAAGATCACATCAAACGCACAGTAAAATCTATTTACTTCAAAATCAAAACCCTCTGCCACCTCAGACCCATGATGGAAACTGATGACTTCTGAACTCTTTTCCAAGCCCTAGTGACACCTCACTTTGATTATGCGAATATAATACTACAAGGCCTCCCAAAAAACACCCTGAACTCGCTACAGATGGCCATGAACGCAGCGGCGCGTGTCCTGTGCGGAGCATCCAGGAGGGATCACATTTCACCTATATTAAAAGAGCTTCACTGGCTCCCAATAAGATCCAGAATCCTATATAAGACCCTCCTCATTACCTTCAAGGCATTCAATAAAATATCACCCTCCTCAATTGTCGATCTGCTCATTCACACCCCCAACAACAGATCCAGAAGAGCACTCACGGAAAATACTCTAGTGATACCAAGCGAATCCATAAAACGTAACCAATCAACAGAGCATTTACAAGCCATGCCCCCAGGTGTTGGAACAAACTCCCTTCTAGCATAAGGGCAATCAGAGACCTCATGCAATTTAGAAAGGCCCTTAAACATCACCTGTTCCTCTTACACTTTACACAGACAGATGATCCCCCCCCTGACACTCACCCAGCTCTGTGAACAAAGGCATACCAGATCTGCAATCAGTCCGTAATCCAGTATAATATTACTGCATTTTAACTATTCTTCATCAGCAGAGTACAAAAATGCTGCAATCTGACCCTGATTGTAAAACCTGTTTGATTCAACCCGATATTCTTTAAGCTAAATTCTCATATGTATATAGTTTCTCAGTTAACTCCATGTTATAACCTATTTTGTTTGATGCTAAATTCTCATATGTATATAGTTTCCCCCGTTAATTCCATGTTATATCCCTGTTTTATGTAAACGTGGGACAAAATGTATGTCCAAGTGTTTAATGTTCAATGTAAACCGCACTGATGAGAAATAGCGCGGTATATAAGAAGTGATAAATAAATAAATCAAGGTTGGTAATGGCCTCTGTCAAATTATCAGCAGTCTTCAGCCAGTAACTGGATAGCTAAGCCATTTAATGTGAGGTTATCTGAATAGCTGTCCTAATTTTAACTGGTTTTCCCCATCCGGTTAGTGGCTGAAGATTGCCACTACCCTGATGGTGGCGCTGCTATCCGGCAAACCTGGATATTCAGTGGTGGAAACCGGATATGTTCCCATACTGAATATCTGGGTTTAAATAAAGCAGCAACAGCCAGTTGCTTTAAATAGCCTAGCCTAGGTGCCGCTAAATACTGTATACCCCCTAACAATTTTTGTCCTGAATACAAACGTGATAAGAAGAACTAAGCAAGGAATTATGTTCCAATAAAACCAAGAATAACCACAATTATACATCACAGTTCAGATCAAGCCTTCAGTACAGTGGAGAGGGCAAGAGAAGAAGATCAACACTAAACTACACAGCAAAAAGTCAAACCAGAGCCAATACCAAGCCTCAGAAACAAGAACAGAGATTCCATAATATATTGACGTTCACATTTTTTAACATAACCTTAAAGGATATTAGTTTTGCACATGGAGCTGACCTCAGGGTTGATATGGTGGCCGGAGACGAGTCTGCTGGAGCGAGCCTCTGTTCTAGATTGAAGAGTTGGGAGGAGGGGGCTCTCCTGACCATCTCTCTCTGATGCAGCTCCCGGCCAGCCAGTGCTGAAGAACAGGAAGTGATATCGCCTGCCCTTATATGCCCCCCTCCACTTAAGAACAGCCTGCTCTCACAATAAAATCTACTCCCTGAAGGAGTGTCCCTGACTTTGTCCTCAGAAAAGCTCTCCACTTACTCTGGATAGTATTGCAGAGATTAGGAATAACCCCTTTCTAATTGTAGAATAAGGTGTCCTTATTATAGTAGAAAGCTAAGCTCCAGTTCTTATCGGGCTGCAAGACAAGTGTTGCCAGTAAGGGGCTTTTGTAACAATTTTCTCCTGTGACTACTTCAGGGCAGCCATCAGATTTAAACTGGCTACTGACACTAAACTGTCATGGATTCTTCCATCAATACTGTCCCGTCTACTAAGGCAAAGCAGATAGTAAACTTTTACTGTATTCAGGAAGTTAGGAATTTAACTTAAATATTTTTTAAGCATGTCTTGAGGTAAAATCAGAGATGACAACAAATTAACAGAAAGTAAGTTGCACTTCCTGGTACATTTGCGCAGTTTCAAGCTCATTTCATCCTGTAAATTAAGGTTATTTTATATGATAGTTTTTTTCGTCTACTGCAGAGTTATGATTTTCTCCTTACAGTCCAGTTTATGACAGTGATGCTCCCAAAAAACCTTATCTTGGACTCTACATTTAATAATCGACTCTAAGTTGTCACTGGGGTTTGGAGACCAAAAATTTAATAGGAGAGGACTGTTGTGGTGTTTTGTTCCACAGAGCTTATACCCTCAAAAGATGTATTTCCATGAAGCTGTTCCTGTGTTCAGTGAACTGCTATAGTCACAGCAGCACTGTTCATCTCCTCCTCCTCCTCCCCCCCCCCCCCCCCAATCCCCAGCTTCTCCCTCCAGCCACACAGAGTTTAGTTTGGTTTCTTTATAAGCAGCAAAGCAGTGAGAACAGAAAAATCCATGACTAATAGTGGGGGTGGGAGTTATTTTGCCTTGGAACCCAGAGAGGATGGACGCCTGATTTCCCTTCCAACTTCTGCTTCAATCTCCCCGATCTCAAGGAGGATAGATAATGCCTGCAAAACAAAAGTATCCATTATTCCTGCACCCTGACGGGAATCAACAATTTGAGTAGTCACATAGTTTGCATTGGCTCTTCCCCATATTAACTTCATAGGTTAGCGTGAAGCTGTGGCATTTTGGGCTGGTGCAATAGGCAGAGCCCCAGTGGCACATGTTTAATTAGTATTAGTCATCTTGCCACCCCCATGCAAATGCTTCAGCTACATTGGGGGGAGGGGCAAGATGCAGGGCCAGCCCCAGAGTTGATTCAAGCTGTTGGTGCCCTAGGCAAACCTTAAGCTTTACGCCTTCCTAGCTGTCAAAATCTACTGCTTAGCTTTGCATGCCCTGCTCACCCCCCCCCCCCCTCCCGAAGAAGTGCCACTCTAGGTGACAGCCTAGTTGCCTAATGGTTGCATTGATCCTAGCAAGATGGCCATTGCTACTGATGTAGGCTTTTTGGTTGCATTTTCTTTAGAATGAGATTCTCCAGCAGGTGTAAATGTCTATGTCTGCATTCAATGCACAGTTTCTGCTACTCATGCAACTATTTGCCTATGTCTTTATAAAATAGCACCTAAGTAGTCACCTACTTGCTTTCTTAAACTAGTTGCCCTCGTATAAAATGACTGTCCACATGCCGATCCATCAATGAGGAACTTAGTTTGAGCTGGCCCTTTAATGATGCTTGATAGCTGTGCATTAGCCCACTTGTAGAAAACATGGCTCTTACATAGTGCCACACAAGAATGCTTGAATTTAACACTGGATATTTCCAGTCATGCCATGGAACAAAGCTTAAAGTAAAAGGCGTTGGAGAAATAAAAGGCAAAAGGGGTTATTTTGGAAACTCTATTCATGCTTTGGACGTCTCAAAATGGGCATAGAGAGGTCCAAAGCATGGAGACATCCCTGGAGCCATTTTAGAAGCCAGTTCTGTAGACATCCCTAGCATGAGGATGTCAAATCTTAGAATGGGAGCGTGCTGCATGCATGTCCAGGGCATTACCAAGAGCCTGGGCGCCCTTGCCTGATTGCAGAAATGCCTTGGACGTCCCATGCCACATCTGCACCAGGCACAAATAGGCAGTGGAAAAGTGCTCGTTTTGCTTGCCAAACATCCTATCCCATATGTTTCCTGTGTTGACGACAAACTCTGCTAGGGAATGGAAGCTCATATTTACAGTTTCTAACACCGCTGGATGTTGCCATGTCAACCTTGCATGTGCTAGACGTCCCCACCCTACTATTCTGTAACTGGGACATCTGTGTGGACGAGGCTGCAGATGTCCACATCAGGGATGTATATGCTTCTAGAATCTGGCTGAAAGAGATGTCCCCAACGTTTTTCTGCACGTTTAGCCCTGGATGTCCCAGGTTGCACATGGACGCCCTTTCTAAGATTCCACTTAAAAGGTAAGTGTCAGTGATACTTATAATGAGCACTGTTTATTAGAGCTCTGCGAGGGTCTCCCCCGCAAACAGTGTTACCAGCCTACTCTCAAATTACGAAGATTGCTGATATCATGAAATATACTTTACATTTTCTTACCAAATCACATTAGTGGCTCAGTCTAACTTAACTGGGTTTGTCCTGCGAAGAAGACAAACAAGCATGAAAATGATCAACCCACATTTAAATCTGGAGGGCTGAGAGTATTTAAATGAAAGAACGTTTTATTTTTATGAACTCATTTATCTACTCATGTTCATATCAGTTCCCATGATTTCATAAATCCCTTAGCTCTGCTCCATGTTTGTTCCGTATGCTGCTCTAATGCAGGAAAAGCAATATTGCTTTATCTTCAACTACGTACCACTCAAAGCAGACACATGGATGCTTTATGCTGACACTGAAAAATGTACTGAGACCTCCAAAGTTAAGAAAGTTGCTGTGAAAATGAAACATACAGTATGAATCTGAGGATATTTACTGAAAAGAGAAACAAGACGGATCTATAATTGAAATAGTCTTAATCATGCTAGTTTAAATCAGAAAGATGATTACATGCCATTTCTTTAATATATTCATAATTTTCCTTTTTAATGAAGTTCATTAATAGGATGCTTAGCGGAAATGTGAAATCCAAGGTTTCTTTATGAAGGGTCTTTAAAAAATTGTTCAGTCATGTAGATGATAATTAATATCCTCAAACTAATCCACTTTAATCCTCTTTAATCATAACCTTCCTGCCTTAGCTCAGACTTTCTTGTTTCTTATTGTGTGTCCCATCTGGCTGTCTTGACTCGATGTAAACGTGAAGAAGTAGAGATTGTCTTTTAAGCATCTCTCTACAGCACTTCATGCATCTGGTATGCAGTATGCCAATCAATAGTACTCTCAGAATTCCTAAGTGCACTGTGGTTCCTTGACGGAAGATAATGTGGTTTGTGTGTGATTATAAATAGGACACCTCCTATAAGATTACATGGTACTAATATGGTTGGTGCCACTGTATAATCATGGCTGCCTGCTCTACATCGGAGAGTGCCGGGGCATTCCGGGGCGGAGCAGAGATGGCACCACTCTATGACCAGGCAGCAGCGGTATTGAGCAGCTGTCTGATTAGCGAAATGTGGCAAAAGACAGGCACAGGTAACTCTAGCCTAACTTTTGCTGCATATTGTTAAACAGACAGCAGCTTAATATCGCTGCTACCCGGTTATGGACTGGCAAAAGTGGCCAGTCCATAACCGGGCAGCAATGCTGTATATGACCCCAGCATTGAACATCTGGGTTTAATGTTCAGCACTGGTGGCTAGCCGCGTTAGCAGCACTAGCTGCCGACGCTGAATATCGGGCCCATAGAACACATATTTGATTTATTGTATTTATTTATAGTATGTATGTCTTTTAGATGTCTTGATGTTGTATTGTTACTTTTTTACTATTTTATAGCTTTTAGAGAATTATTATAATATTCTTTAAATGTTGGCTAAGCGGAATATAAATGCCATATTAATTTTAAATTGAACATGATGGCAGAAGATCACAAGGCTCATCTAATCTGGCCATCCACATCTGCTCAGCTTTAAAATCTCTTGCTTTCCTTTAGAAAATCTCTGTCCTTACCCCATGCTTTCTTGAATTCTAATGATATCCTTGCCTCTACCAACCTCAGATAGAGGCTGTTGCATACATCCTAAAAATGAAGTAGTGCAGAGATTCCCAATCTTTTTGGTTATGTAGACCTCTTATTAACCTCCAAATGGTTAGGAACCCCCAGTTCATCCCTGCCATGCTTTGTGGACTCCCTCCCCTCAACGCCAAGCCTGTCCACACTAGTTCTCTTTATCTCCCTTCCCCTTCCTGTCCCTGCCAATCTCCCTCCAGCTAGTCTCCACCAATCTTGGTCTCTTTCTCTCTCTAACCCAGCCAGCCCCTCTTTCACTTCTCCCAGCCAATCCCCTCCAGCTTCTCTCCATATGACAATAAGAAAACTGTTTTTTGATTGGGTGAAAAATTGAAGAACAAGGTGATTAAAAAGACATCTGATTTCTTGTTTCTTGTCTTGCAGTGCGACTTCATGACAGCATATCAGAAGAAGGATTTCATTACTTAGTTTTTGATTTGTAAGTATGTCTGTACTGCTCTAATTACTCTGTAAGAGCTTGTTATCCTGAACTGGTAGCTGATAGATCTGTTTAAAAGAAATGTTTGTGATAATCTCTGAGCAATTATGTGAAACAGAGAGAAGAATATCATCCTGCAGTTTCCAGGAGTCACTAGTACACATTTGAAGGGCAATTTTATATACCGATGGCTAGTTAACACCTGTTTACCGGGAAAGGAGGGGCTCTTCCGGGAAAGGAGGGGCTCTTCCGAAGGGATGGGCTTCACCTTAACCAGGATGGAACCAGGCTGCTGGCATTAACCTTTAAAAAGGAGATAGAGCAGCTTTTAAACTAGATATTAGGGGACAGCCGACAGTCGCCCAAGAGCGGATGGTTCGGAAGAATGTATCTTTGAAGGATACTACCAAAAGCAGAGAGGTTCCACAAAAGAGTAAACTAGCCCAAATGCCCTCAAGTATGGAGCAGACAGAGCTTAAAGATCCCAAATTACCCATGTCTAACAATAGCCAAATTAATATGAATAAAATACATTCTCTAAAATGCTTGTATGCAAATGCTAGAAGTCTAAAAAATAAGATGGGAGAGTTAGAATATATAGCACTAAATGAAAGGTTAGATATGATTGGAATATCAGAGACATGGTGGAAGGAGGACAACCAGTGGGACACTGTGATACCTGGGTACAAACTATATCGTAATGATAGAGCTGATCAAATTGGTGGAGGGGTTGCTCTCTATGTTAGAGAGGGCACTGTCAGAAAGGATTAAAGTTTTGCAGGAAACAAAATCTGCTGTAGAATCTATATGGATTGAAATTCCATGTAAAAGGGGGAAGGCGATGGCAGTGGGGGTGTACTATCGACCGCCTGGCCAGAATGACCAAATGGATGATGAAATGTTCAAAGAAATCAAGGAAGCTAACAAAAGTTACAGCGCAGTAATAATAATGGGTGATTTCAACTACCCCGGTATCGACTGGGTCAGTGTCACGTCCGGACATGCTAGGGAGATAAAGTTCCTAGATGAAAAAAATGACTGCTTCTTGGAGCAGCTGGTTCATGAACTGACCAGAGGGGAAGCCATATTAGACCTAGTCCTTAGTGGAACACCAGATCTAGTGCAAGAGATAAGGTTGTTGGGGCCACTTGGCAATAGTGATCATAGCATGATCGCCTTTGATTTAATTAGTGGAGGAGGGATAGTAAGGAAATCCACAGTACTACCTTTTAACTTTCGAAAGGGAGGCTATGATAAAATGAGGAAAACAGTTAAAAAGCTAAAAGGAGCAGTTGCAAAGGTTAAAGACGTACATCAGTTGTTGAAAAATACTATCTTGGAAGCCCAGACCAGCTGTATTCCACGCTTTAAGAAAAGTGGAAGGAAGTCCAAAAAACTGCCAGCATGGTTTAAAGGTGAGGTCAGAGAGGCTGTTGTTGCCAAAAAAGCATCTTTCAGGAAATGGAAAAAAGAGCCAAACGATGAAACCTGGAAACAGCACAAGCACTGGCAAGTCAAATGCAAGGCATTGATAAGGCAGGCAAAGGGAGAATTTGAGAAGAAGCTTGCTGTGGAAGCAAAAACGCGAAGTAAAGACCTTTTCAAGTACATTCGTAGCAAAAAACCTGTGAGAGTCAGTTGGTCCATTAGATGATAAAGGGGTTAAAGGAGCACTAAGAGGCGACAAGGCGATAGCGGAGAGACTGAATGAATTCTTTGCTTCGGTCTTTACTGAGGAAGATGTAGGGATGTTACCCATGACTGAAGTGGTATTTAAAGGTGCGGAAGAATTGAAGGAAATATTGATACATCGGGAAGATGTATTACAACTATTAGATAAACTGAAGAGTAGCAAATCACCTGGGCCGGATGGTATACATCCAAGGGTGTTGAAAGAACTGAAATATGAGATTGCAGACCTGCTATTAGTAATCTGTGAACTATCATTAAAATCATCTCTAATACCTGAAGATTGGAGGATCGCCAATGTAACGCCAATTTTTAAAAAGGGTTCCAGGGGTGATCCGGGAAACTACAGACCGGTGAGCCTGACGTCAGTACCGGGAAAAATGGTAGAAACCATCATAAAGAATAAAATTACTCAGCATGTAGATAGTCATGACCTAATGGGAGACAGCCAACATGGCTTTAGACAAGGAAGATCTTGTCTTACTAATCTGTTATGTTTTTTTGAAGGAGTGAATAATCAGGTGGACAAAGGTGAGTCGGTTGATATTGTGTATCTGGACTTTCAGAAAGCCTTTGACAAGATCCCTCATGAGAGACTTTTGTCAAAACTAAAGAGTCATGGGATCGGAGGCAGTGTACTATTGTGGATCAGGAACTGGTTAAAAGATAGAAAGCAGAGGGTAGGGCTAAATGGCCAATTTTCCCAATGGAGAAAGGTGAATAGTGGTGTACCCCAGGGATCTGTGCTGGGTCCGCTGCTTTTTGATATATTCATAAATGACCTGGAAAGTGGAATAACAAGTGAGGTTATCAAATTTGCAGATGACACAAAACTATTTAACGTTGTTAAAGCCCAAGAGGATTGTGGAAAATTGCAAGAAGATCTTGATAAATTGGAAGACTGGGCATCAAAATGGCAGATGAAATTTAATGTGGACAAGTGCAAGGTTATGCACCTAGGGAAGAACAACCCAAACTATGGTTACACGATGCAAGGTTCCACATTAGGAACTACCACCCAGGAAAAAGATTTAGGCGTCATTGTGGATACCATGTTAAAACCCTCGGCCCAGTGTGCAGCAGCGGCCAAGAGAGCAAATAGAATGCTAGGTATGATAAGGAAAGGAATGGAAAATAAAACAAAAGATATTATAATGCCTCTATATCGTTCCATGGTGAGACCGCACCTTGAATATTGTGTGAAATTCTGGTCGCCGTATCTTAAAAAGGATATAGCGATTTTAGAAAAGGTTCAGAGAAGAGCCACCAAAATGGTAAAGGGGATGGAAGAATACTCCTATGAAGAAAGGCTAAAAAGGTTAGGGCTCTTTAACCTGGAAAAGAGACGGCTGAGGGGAGATATGATAGAAGTCTATAAATTAATGAACGGAGTGGAACGGGTAAACGTAGATCGATTGTTTACGTTATCAGAATATAGAAAGACTAGGGGACATGCAATGAAGCTACAGGGTAAACTATTTAAGACTAATAAAAGAAAATATTTTTTCACTCAACGTGTAATCAAACTCTGGAATTTGTTACCGGAGGATGTAGTAAAGGCTGTTAGTGTAGCTGGGTTTAAAAAAGGTTTGGACAAGTTCCTGGAGGAAAGGTCCATAAACCATTATTAAGAAGGGACCCAGGATATCAATGCTTGAACCAATACAAGCATTGTGGAACCTGTGTCCCTTGGGGAAACTGCTAGGTATATATGACCTAGATTGGCCACTGTTGGAAACAGAATACTGGGCTTGATGGACCTTGGTCTGACCCAGTATGGCATATCTTATGTAATTATGTTCTTATGTTCTTACACATATGTACTTTGCACTTATTTTCTAAAGTCAAGTACGTCCATGCTTGACTTTATAAAATAGAGCGTAAGGAGGAATCACTTACACCAGACCTAGACCTGATGTAAATGACTGCGCCTACGTTTTACAAGACACATATAAATAGAAGAACTTTATAATCTGTGCATGTAATTACTCACTCTGCCCAAACGCTGCCCATGTGCAGGCTCACAGTGAAAGAGTACATGATGTAAACTATGCTCATGCTTTCACACTAGTTTGGTATTTTTTAAGAGGTCATTTACATGAGTTGCCACGTATGTACACAAATGACTAAACTAACAGAATTTACGTGTGCTGTTCATTTATTTATTTATTTTTATTTATTTAACAGTATTTCTAAACCGCCTTATCTTAATAATCAAGGTGGTATCACGGCAAACAATTAGGTCAGGTGAGTGTGTTATACATGCAGTGGGGGGAAATTGAGTGTGTGTCGTGTTGTGTGTTAGATTGGTATGAGCTATTTACAGAGTGGGCTATATACAGAGGTGCAAAAACAAATTCCATGCATACATTGGTTAGGCGGGATCATGCGCTGTTGTTCATTCTCTGAAGTTATGTGATGTGTCCATAGTGTTCTATGAACAGTATGGTTTTTAGCTGTTTTCTGAAGTCTTTTAGGTCTGTAGCGGCCCTCAAGTCGTCCGGGAGTTTGTTCCATATTGTTGGAGCGGCCATTGAGAGTGCTCTGTCTGTTGTGTCCTTGCGTGTGTGTTTGTATTCACTGGGGGTGCTGACTCTGTTGTGGGTTTGTTTTCTTCTGGGACGCGTACTGGTGTCTGATTGTATGAGTGTGTGTAGGCTGTTGGCTGATGTGTGGTGTTTGATCTTGAATATGTTTATGATAGTTTTGTATTTGATGCGTGCACCGATTGGAAGCCAGTGTAAGTCTTTTAAGGTGGGTGTGATGTGCTCCTGTCTTGCCGTTCCTGTTATGATTCGTGCAGCATGCATTAATCTAGGCCACAGTTTATAAAATTACCCCTTTGTAGTACTGGTATGTGGTGGAGTAGCCTGGTGGTTAGAGCAACAGCCTAATACCCAAGAGAATAGGGTTTGTTTCCCACTGGCATTCCTTGTGGCCTTGGACAAGTCCCTTTACCCTCCATGGAAGAAAAGGCCTGGCAATCTACTTCTGGTCATACTTTGCCAAGAAAACCCAGTGGCTGCTGGGTCCTCAAGAGTCAGCATTGACTTGACGGCACTGAAAAAAAAAGCATTTGTATCTTTCTAGCTGTGGCCTATGGGTTTGGGTCACTAGTGGAAAATTCAAGTTAGGGACAGAGCACTAATCAGATGCAGCACCTCCTGGGCAATGTACTGGTGTCTGCATGCATTTCCCATGCACTGGGACACAAGAACTCGGATTTCAAATAGATCAACAGCTTTCTTGTGGTCCACACTGTAAATGACTCCCAACTTGCAAAATACATTTACTGCCCCTCCATACTGTACACACACTAAAAACCCTTTGTTTCTAAACTCAATCTCCTCTCCAAAAAAATTTTTTGTGGAACTTTTACCGTGAGGAACTCTCTCGAGGCAATCTGTTCTTTTTTACTCGTTTTTACGAGCCAAATATATCAGCTCTACCTGTGCACTTTAAAATAAGGGAAGTGCTCAAAGCAAGCCCCTCAAACTTTCAGCTTAGCAGATATCGGCCCGTTCACAATGATAAAGCTTTCAAACTTTTCTGTAAACCCAATGTCGATCTCCAATCTGCGTCACTGGAAGCACAATTTCACCTTCCTCAATTAAACGGTTTGGGCTGTTTGAAACCACTCCCTTCTCCAAGCCATCCATTCACAGCATATGAATTGCAGTGCTACATAGCGCCATATTTCAGGCCTGTTAAATCTTCTGCCCTTCATCGGGCATTTCCCAAGCTGAGTGATGTCTCGGAAACCCCCTGACGCTCAAGTAGGAGAATTCATGATGATGTATCTCATTATAGGTCCGCCTCCCTGATGAGTCATATCACACGCCACCAATCCAATTTTGAATTCAATCCTTGGGGCGTAAGTCTGTAAATTAAATATCCAGCGTTGTTCCAAATGTTGTAGCTTTGCCACCTTATCCCCACCTCGAAACGAATGGGGGATCTGATCAATTATCCGCCAAGTATAGTCCTGAAATGAATGGCCCAATGCTATACTGTGAGACACTAATGGGGCTGTTGTTACTCACATGTTAATGCGAGATCTATGTTCTTGTAAACGGGTCTTCATTGGCCTTATAGTCCTGCCAACATATTTCAGCAAGCACGGGCAGGTCATCATATAAACCACATGAGTTGACATGCAGTCTGTATTAAAACGCTCCCGATAGGTTTTATAACCGATCGGGTCGATCCATTCCAGACCCATAACCGCGGAGGCACAAAATTCACATCTCCCACATGGGAGATGACCCAACAGTAGTTGTCGTGGGGAAGATTTAAAAGCTTCAGAATTGCTGTGATGCACTACATAGTCAGCAATATTGCGGCCCTGTCAGTAAGCTATCTTCAATCGCCACTGAAAACATGTGCGGACATTCAAAATATACCAATGTCATCTCAAAATGGTATTGATTTGAGTAGAACAAGAAGTGTAAGGCAACACCCCCTACTATGGGGGCCTCCTCAGATTGACCAACCCTTACATTTGTCTCAGTCCACCATTCAGAATGGTTAAAACGTGCTGTACGATAGGCAGCTTGGATCAAAGCCGATGGATAGCCCTGTTCTGCTAAACACCGAGAGAGGTCCCTTGCATGTCTATGAAATTCTGATAAAGTAATACATAGTCTACTTAAAAACTGACCCAGTGGTAAACCCCTATGAAAGGGGCCAGGATGAAAACTGGTGTATTGAAGCAGTGTGTTACGTTGTACAGATTTTCGATACAAGGAGGTATATAACTGACCATCTTGTTTATATATAACCATATCCAGAAAATTTATTCGTGATTGATGATATGAAGGTAGAAATTGAATATTCGACTTGAGAGTGTTAATCCAAGCAAAAAAGACCTTAAGTTGTTCTTCGGTCCCTGACCACACAAAAAATGGTTTCAAACAGCCCAAACCGTTTAATTGACAGAGGTGAAATTGTGCTTCCAGCAACGCAGATTGGAGATCGACATTGGGTTTACAGATAAGTTTGAAAGCTTTATCATTGTGAACTGGCTGATATCTGCTAAGCTGAAAGTTTGAGGGGCTTGTTTTGAGCACTTCCCTTGTTTTAAAGTGCACAGGTAGAGCTGATATATTTGGCTCGTAAAAAGGAACAGATTGCCTCGAGAGGGCTCTTCATGGTAACAGTTCAGACAAAAAAAATTTTTTTGGAGAGGGGATTGAGTTTAGAAACAAAGGGTTTTTAGTGTTTGTAGATTTTATACCCTTTGAGTGGTTAGTTTGTTTGATTGCCCCTCCATACTCGGCACTGTCTATCCCAATGCTTCCTAACCGGTCAATATTCGATGTAAAGCTCGTTGCTGTAACTGTTCCATGTAAACCGCTTTGAATGTATGATAAAGCGGTATAGAAGACCTGTTAAATAAATAAATAAAATATAACCAGTATCATGCTGAGGGAAAAGTAGTCTAGCTGCCTCATTAGTCCACTCTAAAGGTTAATAAATAAAAACAGAGGGCCGGATGTTTAAAGAAGCAGACCCGTTAGCTGCATTAATCATGCTGACCGAGATATTCAGCGGCACCAGAATATCTGTGAGTGCCGCCACCAAGTGTACTGAAGCAAACGAGCTAGCATCGGGGCAGAGCAGGAGTGACACCCAGGGAGAACGGGCAGCAGCGATATTCAGCTGCTGCCCAGTTCTCCCTCGCCGGTGAAGATTAAGCACAGTGAAGGCTGTCCTACGTTTTGCTGCCGAAGCTAACTGGGCAGTGGCTGCATATTGCCGCTGCCTGGCTAGCTTCAATGCTATCTGGCTGACCCGGATATTCTGTGCCAGTGGCCAGATATGATTCTAGCATTGAATATCCGGGTCTTAGATTCAGCAGTGATAGCTAAGCACTTTAGAACAGTTAATCACTGCCACCGAATATTGACCTCAAAGCAAATAAAACATTATATGTTGAACCTTTTTATTGGAGTAACTTGATTAATTTTCTGACTAGCTTCCAAGAGTTAAATACCCTTCTCAGGTCAGGGCATGGAGGAAGAAGGTGCATGTTTGGTTTTATAATGAGTCTGTAGCTGTGCCCAGCTGTATTTTCTTTGTGGTATCGCTGTCGCAGGCATTATACGAGGGTTGCTCAGAAAATAATGCCCCACATGTTTTTTCTCAGTCCAGAATGAAGATAGAGGTGTGAAATTGAAAGGGTAGTAACTTGGAACGTCAAAGGACACGTGTGTAATTTTACAGTCATCCGACAAATAGCGAGGCGGTAGTGATCCTTCAAATGGCGTCTGTGAGCGACACACGGTACAAACAATGAGCTGTAATTGAATTCTTGGTGGAGGAGAAAGAAAGTGTGAGAAACATTCACAAACGGTTGTGTGCTGTGTATGGAAGTTCTGCGATAGATAGGAGCACCGTTGGATGATGGGTGAAGAGAGTACAGGCTTCAGGAAGTGGTAAAATGGAAATGGAAGATCAGCCGTGGTCTGGGCATCCTGCCTCAGCCACCAGTCCAGACAAGTTGCCACACGCTGATGACATTATTCATGCGGATCGGTGCATCACGAGTCGGGAATTGTCCGTACAGCTTTCCGTCAGTAGACGTAGTGCAATGGCAATTGACTCTTTGGGATATTCAAAGGTGTGTGCAAGGCACACCACAACAGCTTACAGTATTTTAATGCCCACTGGCAGCTATCACAGGGCGCTGCAACTTGTCTGGACTGGTGGCTGAGGCAGGACGTCCAGACCGCGGCCGATCTTCCAGTTCCATTTTACCACTTTCTGAAGCCTTTACTCTCTTCACCCATTGTCCAACGGTGCTCCTATCTACCGCAGAACTTCCATACACAGCACACAACCGTTTGTGAATGTTTTTCACACTTTCTTTCTCCTCCACCAAGAATTCAATTACAGCTCGTTGGTTGTACTGTGTGTCACTCACAGACGCCATTTGAAGGATCACTACCGCCTCGCTATTTGTCGGACGACTGTAAAATTACACACATGTGTCCTTTGAAGTTCCAAGATACTACCCTTTCAATTTCACACCTCTATCTTCATTCTGGACTGAGAAAAAACATGTGGGGGCATTACTTTCTGAGCAACCCTCGTAAATACTATAAGGAAGATTATTTGGGCAAGGATTGAGAAAAGAGGTTTATGACTACTGTTATACTAAGAATTTATTGTAACTTTTTTGGAGATTTTCAGAATAAGCGTACCCATCAAATTTAAAGAAATTAAAAAGAAAAGAACAATGAATTTAATTGTAGTCATATCATAAGTCTCTAGGTAATTCTGGACTAGACAAATTTGGGGTAAAGTTGCTGTGAAAAGCAGAATAGCACCTTTTCTTTAGCTCCTTGCCCTTTCTACCCATTTTTCCCTCTGTCAATGGGTCCTGGCCTTCTGCTCCACACTCCTTTTTCCTCCTCGCCCCTCCAGTGGGGCGGAAACTATGGAACATGTTGCCTGGCATGCATGTGGGCAGCTACCATTGTAGCAGGGCAGAATTCCATATACTGGTAGCCATGTAGCAGCCTTAGGCACTGGGTCCTGACTCTGTATGATACACAAGAAGTTTCAATCCCAATGGGTTTTCATGAGTGGAGTAATAGCCTACTGATTAGAACAGTGGTTTATGAGCAAAGAGACCAGTGTTCGAATCCCACTGGCACTCCTTGTGGCCTTGGGCAAGTCATTTAACCCTCCATTGCCTCAGGTACAAACTTAGATTGTAAGCCCTCTGGGAACAGGGAAATCCTGTACCTGCTTGTAATTCGCCCTGGACGTGAGCTAAATTTGACTAAATAAATAAATGACCTACCTTGACTATGTAATTGCTACTGGTAACATCTTTGGTGCAAACAGCAGAACACTCATTGACTTTAGGTCATCCTCTACTGTCTGAGGGTTTTAGGGGTTAATTTTCAATGTGTTCTGTTTGCAGAGTACATGTTTATACCCGATGTGCATACTTTCGTTTTTCTTTGAGAACTAACTAGCATGAGTAGGACGTGTGCCGGCTCATTTTGCACCTGCTATATGTGCGGGCAGCCAGGAAGAAATAAACAATCTTGCGTACATTTGAAGATATGCATGTGTACTCTTTGCCTCTCCCAACCTAAAACATGCACACAGGAATGACTCTTTTAAATCTCAATAAGAATGGGCACACTGATAGCCAGGCAGAAGAGAGCAATGTTTAGTCAGGCCTCTTTAACAGGTAAATTGCTATTTACCTGGGTAAATGAATTATAAAATTACCCAAAGAGGTAAAATTCCAACAGGATGTTGGGAAGATGCCGATGTAGGCACTATTTTAGAAAGACAATCAGGCGCTTACTTGTCTTTATCAAATGCTAGCATATGTGGCAGAGAAACGTGCCTTGAATGTAGGCGCAATCACTTACACTTATGAGTAGACATTTCTCCGTGCATAAGCAGGAATGAATCCTCAAATATGGGTGACGTCCCCCGATGGAGCCCTGTGTGAGAATGCTCTCCAGCTTTTATTGGAAGCTTTTGGGAGGCTTCATCGTGCCTGCATGCCTCCTTCCTGCCTGCTGCCACGGCGCCATCTTAGATCAGTCTTTGTTTTCCATGGAGCCCCATGGACACATTACAGACACCTCCGTTGGTAAACTTATATTTTTTCGCCTCAATAGGGTTTTTTCACCTCAGGTTTTTCACCCAATCACCTACTGTCACAAAATTTTCCTCCCTTTCACTTTTTTCTCCTTTCACTGCTCATTTTCTTCTTGCCGTGGCACCCCAGCCCTCCCTGTGCCAGTGTTCTGGCAGGCCTTGGTCCTTGTCCTTGAACCCTTTGACTTTACCATGGCTCTTTTTCCAGATGCCATATCCTTGAAACCCACCAGCGGGTTCAAGAAGTGTTCCAAGTGCTCTAGGATGATTTCTGTCACAGACACAACTGGTGCCTACAGTGCCTGGGACCCAATCTTCAGCCCTCTTCTTGTAAGGACTCAAGAGTCTTGAGAAGCAGCGCTAATCCCTTTTTGGCACTCAGAAGTCTGATACATCAGCATCAATGATATTGGTATTTATGGCTTCCAAGGCTGCATCAGATGTTGGCAATGCATCGACACGGAGGGGCTCTTGAGCGGAATCGTAGCCGAGCACTCTTAGTGCCCCAGAGCATCAGCCATTGATCGATCTCTACCCAAAGAAGGATTTGACCGTGTCTTCTTTGTCATCGAGGGGTGACCACGCTGAACATCAGGGTCATACCCTGATGCATTTGTGTCAGAGCCCATCAAGCTATGGCGTCGAGAGCAATGAGGGTTCATGTGAGTGCCCCCTCAAAGGTGCCTTGAGGGAGGAGAGCGCATCCAGCTGAGATCCAGCCGCCGATATCCCTGTACACCTACCAGGTACCTCGGTCAAAGTTGCTCAGGTCTCTCAGCCTTCAGAATCGGCAGCCATGGAGAAGTGCCTTTTGTAAACATTTGAGGAATGCATTGCAGCACTGTTGGCAGTGCAGCATGCCAGGACTTCGAAGTCGACTGCATCGACATGGCCGCCATACAGCCGATCCTCGAGACACATGCCCTGCCTGCAAGAGAAATACCAAAATTTATAATGAGACCCTCAGATTGGGCAGCAACAGTGAATCCAGCACTTAAGCCATTGCCCATAGCACCATCAGAGGTCTCTATAGTTGTGCAATTTATAAAGCTTATCAAAATCTTTTTATGAAATAATTTTTTAATTTTTTTTAAAAAGTATATGTGTATACTATAATAATCATTTAATTTACAAAAATCACAAAGTACTCTTCCACCCAAAAGAAGCACCCGACATGAATTCATGTTTCAGGCTCCGAAGCCTTGCTTCAGGGAAAAGCTTATCAAAATCTCCAAGTGACCATTTGTTCAGACTTTCTTCATGTATGCTGAGGAACAGGAAATAGTAGCAGAATTTATAGGAGGGACCAACAAACACACATGGCTAATTCAAATCAGAGGGGGCACAATCACAGAACCATTGACTACTCATTCTCTTAAGTAGGTGACACTGATTGAAGATAGTAAATTCATTGCTTATGATTACCACCTTTCCAAGTGTCTGGCACCATGTCATTCACTTGCCAAGTAAAATCTTTAATATTATGAGACGTATCCAAGAAATGAGCCACCAACGGAGCAGCAAAATTTCCAGTTTTTAATCTACTGGAATGCACATTCAGACATGTTATAATCTGATGTTTTGTATGGCTCACATACACTTTCAGGCAATTGCAAATGATAGCATATATCACAAAACTAGAAGTACATGATGATCGATGCTGAGCACAAAAAGACTTGTTGGTCTTCAAATGAATCCATACAGGACCAGAAATAGTATTTGCACACCACTGACAATTTTGACAGTGCTCATGGCTACAATCTGTCAAATCTCCAGTCATGGCGAGTTGTAACTAATCATTAATATTGCGATAGTGGGGGTTCACTCAAATCCTGATGTACAGATAATGTTGCCCAATGAGCAGGAATTAGTTGAGTAATCTTCCTAATCCCATGTATAAAGGGAAGTACACATACCAGTCTGTCACATTCCGAATGTTATCTATATAGTAGTAAATAATCACGTTGCACATTTTTAGCCTGACAGTGGCTTGGATACACTGTTGCTGCCCAATCTGAGGGTCTCTTTACAAATTTTGGTTTTTGTGTTAGTAGAGTGCTTTTTGGTTATTTTTTCTGATTGCTATTTCAGAGTACTCCTATAAGATCTTTTTGATTATTGACTGCCTGCAGGAGAGGCATCGACATTGGGGCATCAAAGGACACAAACACCGGTGCCTGTCTGGTCATTATCCTTATCTAATGTCTGAATACTGATGCGCCCTTGAGATCTCAAAGGGTATCGGTGCATCATCAGTCCTGAAGGAGCTCCCGATCACTGCAAAGCAGGTGAGTGATCCAGGCAGAGGCTCAGAAGCACTTTGACTTCCTCTTTGAGTCTGACTCAGAAGGTTGGGTCATCAACATGGAATCAGAGAATTTGTCAGAGGGCAGATCCCTGGAGCTCCCCTCGGACCCTTTTCCACCTCATGAGCAGTGCAAGTCTCCTCCTGAGGACATGACCTTCCAAGACTTTGAAAGGGATATGGCCAAGACCATACCATTTTTTTTGAAGACTGAGGGCAGAAGAATTGGAGATCCTTCAGTATTCCTAAGCCCCTGAGGAGACGGGGACAGTGCCCATGCGCCGCATTCTACAGAGAGTGCAGATGAGAATGTGGGAGAACCCCCTCACTATACTCCTGTTAGTAGAAGGCTTCACTCCATGTACAGAGTTCAGAAGGCTCCTGAAATTCAAGAAGCCGCAGCTTCTGCACTATTCCTTGATGGTCGAATTCCCCTTAAAGAAGATTGAAAGTACCAAAACTCACTCCTTGGCACATCCAGGAAGGGAGGCTTGGACAATGGACTCTTTCGGGAGGAGATGTTTTCAGAGTGCCATGTTTGTTGCCTGCATGGCCTCTTACCAGCTCAACATGGACATGTTCTTGAAGGACATCATGTGCAAATTGGCTGATCTGAGCCAGTTCCTCACTCCAGAAAAAATGGATCGGTATCATTCACTGGTAGGCCATGGCAAGGACTGCTCAAAGTTCATGATCTAAGTGACCAAAGATATCTTTGCCACAGCATCCATGAATACTGCCATCAGGGATGGCGCCAGGAGACTTGCTTGGCTTCAGTCATCAGACCTGGAACAATCAGTATAAAACAAGCTGGCTGTGCCACAGAGAGAATCTCTTCAGGGAGCAAGTTGAAGAGAAAGCTAACCATATTGAGAAACAGCATATTACTCTCACCAGGCTCTCCAGACACATGTCTGAGCATGACTCCTCTCACTGGAGGTACCAAGGGGGAAACCAGAAAAGGACCATCAAAATACTGTCAGGGCGCAAATGCAAATTATCCACACGGTGCCCCTGTTTCTCTGGGAGAGCCTGCCAAACTTGCGTCAACTTCTGTGCACATGTGTTTGGCTTACTCTCCCAGTTTAGCGCTGCCATTTGCGCTAAAGTTTAACACGTGGCTAATTTGCTATGTGCCCCTTTCTGCATGCTGGCACAGAAGTCGCATGCTATCTGTGCACTGCAAAGAGGCGTACAGAGTTGATAGCATGTGACTTCAGCGCTGGCTTTCTGCATCAGCTTGCTAAGTTTCACAACTATTTCCCATACACACAGTATACCAATGTCTTCTGGTGGAGTCCGACTGCCATATAAAATAGAAAATGTCTTATGGAAGTCTGACTACGTGGGGCCAGGTGCTGCCATTTTTCAAAATGAAAACGCAGGAGTAGGATCATATGAGTAATGCTCCAACTCTTTTGTAAAGGTGCCAGAAGGGGGGTGGGGAGGTTGGGGGTCACTGGGCAACCAGGGTTATTTTTAGTTGAGCAGGTGGGGGGGGGGAGATTAGGGCCACTGGACCACCAGAGTTATTCTTGGGGCTGCTGGGCCACCAGGGATTTGCTTTCTGTCGGGGGCACTGGCCCCCTGACAGTATTTTGATGGCATCGGGGGCTTTTCCTGATACCTGGATCATCCCCTCAGATCCCGGCATCGGGGAAAGGCCCTGATGCCATCCAAATACTGTCAGGGGGCAGGTGCTAGATGTTTAAGCCACCTCAAGACCAGACATAGAGATAGTGGTGCTAAGACTGGTTACAAAATTCTCTACGCATTTCTCTGCATTGAGCGCAGACAGTATTAGCATGCCATTTTAATAGGGCAGCTTATTTACCTATATTTGAAACACTCTTGGCGTTATGTGTGCACTAGCTTTTCCTTTGCTCTGTATGCGCACATCCATCTCTTTTCTGCATTTGGCTGTGGCAGTAATTGTGCCTAAAAGTTGCATTATCTATGCGTAAAGATCACAGTAGTTTTCTGCATCGGCCCGTAAGAGTTAACTCAGCATACACTAAGCTTTTCAGGAACATGCTGAAATATCTTCAGAATGGGCCTTTTTATTCTTTCCAACCCAATGCATTATTGCAAAGAAATTATATATAATAAAGGGCAAATGTTTGGGGGCAAGTAACTTTTTGGAAATTTAACAGAGTAGGAACAAATTTTGCATAGGAAAAAATCATTGAAAAGACACAAAGAAATTGCTGCAAAAAATGGTCCAGTGCATTTCTGTGGGTGAGACAGTTTAGCTGCTGCTGCATAGAAACATTAATACACTGGAACACAGTGGTTAGAGAATTCTCCTTTCAAACTGCCTCATTTCTCTCCTCTATTCTCTGTCACAGACAGACACACACACATGAGCATGTATAAGTAAACAGATGCATAAACACAAACAGAACACACTCACACAGACACACACACACAAAATTCACAGACACAGACACACAGAGGCGGATTCCATACCATGTACGCCTGGGCTGTGGACACAGCTAAATCTAAGATGGAGCCAAGTTAGACCCGATTCTGCAACCACGGGGTCTAGATGCACCTGCAATGGCGGAATTGGGGAGATAGATGGGCCGGCGCTCACCAGATTCCACAATGCTAGACATAGCCGAACCTGCAACCACACTACTGCTGGTGCGAGTGTGCAGTGGTACCGACCCATCTACCTTGTGGTGCAGAATTGCATGTCCCACAGTGGCCTCTGCATACTGGTGTCCAATTGTTGCTGGAGGCCCATATGGCCAGGATGGTGTCGGCAGGTGTCATACCAACCATCGCCATGAGGGACAGGGGAGTTCAGCCCGTAAACTGTGCTGTGCCCTGCACTTATACCACCTTCGGGCAGCAATGCACTGAACGTCCGTCGGGGTCCTGGGGAACATACACATGTCGTTCCTGAATAGGCTGTGTACGTCCTGGCACCTGGCCACGCCCTTGCTCCACCCCCTCCCGCCCACATACAGCGATCTGCACACAAGTGCTGCGAATGTGCAGGGTGCGATGAGTGTAGCATTTGCTCGGGAGATTTTTGCCACTTGCACCTTTGGCCCGCAAATACACCGGCACTATTCGCCTTCTGTATGACCTCCACAGAGAAAACACAGATACACCCATATACACAGGGCTTGCAAATAATTCCATGCAACGTGCTTTACACACTTTCCCCACCACACAGCCACCCACCACTGCTGCATCCTCTCCCTGCTGGGCATGCTTTCCCCACCATGCACCCACCAACTGCTGCTGTTCCCTATGCCTGCTGGGCTGGCTGTAATTGATTCAGGTATGTATTTTCTTTTTGTTTCTGTAACTTTACTGTGAAACATAGTGACTGAACCCTTATAGGTTTCTCGATTCTTGCTGTTGACAGTGAAATCTAGCGACTCAATCGTGTAGTTCACGTAGCTACCAATAGTATATTGCCATCTAGTGATGGAGAAGCACAGCAATAACTATTGGCTTGGGACAGTGCAATTGTGCAGCTGGAAGTCGTTCTAAAGATGTTGACATGAATACCTAATGGTTAGATTTATTATTACTCTTGGTTTCATTGTGTTACTCTCTCAAACCCAAAAAAATATTGAGTACTGCTCCTTTCAAGCTGCACCAATCTGCAGGGCAGAGACAACACAGATAAACACATGGATGAGGGTTGAAAAGAATTCAATGAGCCATGCTCCACATGCTTTCCTCACTTGTTAATTTTATTTTGCTTGATGAATTTTGTCAATCAAAACATATTAGCATTTAGGAGTGCTTCAAATTATATAGGGAAAATCTTGCTTCAATAGATCAGCTAAAGAGGTCACTAGTCCAGAAAAAGAGCTTCAAATTCAACACCTCTCTACAGAGATTTGCTATGACTCTCTGGTTTGAAATTCACAGAATTGCCTTAAGAAGAGGTTAATTATGGGGAGGGCGATTTTCAATGGCATTTCTTTGCATAAAACAGATTTGTATGCACAGACATGGGGATTTTGAAAATTGCCCAACCCATAAAGGCATATCTTTTTGTGCCAAGGCATTGCAGAAGCTGGGGCTGGGATTAGGGTTAGGGTTGGGGTTGGAGCATAGCATGCACTTACACACCTACATTGATTTCCAAAAGCATGCATGCAAATATTCAAGAAAGAAGTACCCACACAAATAGAAAGTGTAGATTTGTATGTGTAACTTTCCCCAGCCAAGTTTCCAAACGTGGAATTTTTTTCTCTTAAATATCAATGCAAAATCTGCGGATAAAAAGTGCATGCAGACTTTACTCATGTGCACTGCCTTTGAAAGTCGACATCAGAGAGATCTGAATTGGCATGTACCGCTCTTGAGGATGAGTTTTTATTCTTATTCGGTTCATTCCATTATGAACAAACCTGCATGTTTAACTTGTTTTTGTGATAACGCAGGCTTTGCCATAAACTGTCTTTCCACCCACCTGCATCGCTTAGATGCTATAGGATTAAACACTTCTGTTACAGCCTACACCAGTATAAAAATGGCATCTAATTCTGAGTATGCAAAATGGTCTTTTCATTACTGCAGAATTACTGTCAGAGGTGATTGTTTCACAATTCAGAAGTAGAGATTTCTATCAGTCCATGTCAAATCAAAATGAATAAAATTTGCGGAGCAGCATCCATGTCGATAGCTTAAATACTGACTGGTGCTCAGATTAAAGGAAGAGGAGTATTTGTTTAATCCTAAAGTATGTGTACATTTGAACCATATTGTGTGAATAGATACAAGTGTAAGCTAGTTATGTGGTAGAAAATTATTTTGAAATACCTGCAGACATTTATCTGTGCAAAAAATGATCGTGTTGGAAACTGCAACTTTCTCGTACAAAGTTTCAGTGAAAACATGTGTACCTTTTGTTGTCTATAATGTGGATGGTAATTTTCTAAACTCTTGCAGAATTTACATGCATATTTGTGCTCTTTTTTATAACATGAAATATGCAGTATGAAATATGTATAAAATAGGGGTGTAATTAGCATAAAAACAAGATCAAACTAGTCGCGAGTTCTTACACCTGTCCTATGGCAAATGTAAATGCCCCTGCCTAGATTTTTCAATCTCGTATTTTATAATTTAGGCGTTTAAATTTGCATTCTGTCTCCACTTTGCCCAAACTCTGCCCCTGTGTGTACCCACGCATGTGCCTACAGAATAGCAACCATTTAAAGTATGCATGTAGATGCCCATTCGCAAATGTACGTTCATGAAAATAAGTGACTTCGAGCGTATATGACACATATCTTTTCCTCACAGAAAATGGCTATCATGAAATAGCACAGGGGTATACACATAGAAAAAGCAGGCACACCAACTAAAGGTAGTTCCTACTTTATGCTTTTTTGGGCAGATGTGTTCCCGAAGGCATAGTTTTGGTGAAACAGGAGTGGCGTTATGATGTGTACACACACATTTTATAAAATAACATGCGGACACACACACATTTGCATCTTGGTGCTTTGTCATTTGATAAGGCTTTCAATGCTGCTTCAACTTCTTTTCATCACCAATGGTTGCCGATCATAAGGTACAGGTTGAAACGGCTGTTGGTCCACTTGATCTTTATCATATAAAAACTCTGTATATTCCTTCCACCTTGTCTTGATCTTCTCATCATCATTCAACATAGAACCTTGAGCATCTTGTAACATTCCAATTCGAGGCTAGAACTTTTTCTTTAACTCTCGTAGCTTTAGGAAAGCCGATCTTGTTCTTCCTCTAATAGTTTCTGCTTCTATTTCCTTGCAAGTGTCATTGTAGTACTTTTCCTTGTCCTGTTTTGCTGCATGTTGGAAATCTCTGAGTTCTGCGATTGTCTTTCTTTCTCCTCTGGCTTTAGCTTCTCTGCGTTTCTGGGTAATTTTCAGAGTTTCCTCCATCATCCATTTTGGTCGCTTTTGCTTTTTCACCTTTTGTAGAGACTGCTCGCTTTCTTCCAACACAACCTTCTTGATGTCATTCCATAACTCTTCCGGAGTTCTGTCATTTGTATCTAAAGCAGCAAATCGATTTTGCAGGCAGTCTTTAAATTCCAGTAGTATATTCTCAAGGTCATATTTTGCTGCATTCATGAGTGGTTTGCTCTTTTTCAACTTTAGCTTGAGTTTGTACCACAGTCAGCTCCAGGTTTTGTCTTTGTTGATGTTATAGAACTTTTCCATCATTGACTTCCACAGATGTAGTCAATTTTTTTATACAATCCATTGGGTGAAGTCCATGTGCACAGTCGCCGCTTGTCTTGCTGGAAGAAGGTGTTTGAGATGAATAGATCATTGGTCTTGCAGAATTCTATCAGTCTTTCTCCAGCTTCATTTCTGTTGCCAGGTCCATATTTTCCAACTACTTTGCCTTCTTCTTTGTTGCCAACTTTTGCGTTCCAGTCACCCATGACTATCAGGATATCCTGTTTGCATGTTCTGTCAATTTCAGCTTTTACTTGTTCATAGAACTCATCAATTTCATTCTCTTCTGCAGCTGTTGTTGGGGCATATACTTGAATTATAGTTGTGTTGATAGGCAATCCTCGTAGACGAATAGAGATTAAGCGTTCGATGTCTGCATTGTATTTCATTACAGTTCTTGCACGTTTCTTCTTTATTATAAATGCAACACCATTTCTTCTTTGTCTTTCATTTCCAGCATAGTAGACCATGTGATCATCTGATATAAAGTGCCCGATGCCAGTCCATTTCAGTTCGCTGACACCCAACAGATCAAGTTGCACACGTTCGATTTCATTCTTGACCACCTCTAACTTCCCTTGGATCATGCTTCGTACGTTCCATATTCCAATGCGTAAGACATCTTTACAGCTTCTGACTCTCATTTCATGTGCAGCTACATCAGCAGTCAGACTTCCCGAGGGCTTTGATCCAACCACATCATAAATGCTGGCTTTACTCTGAAAAGTCTTCAGCTCTTTCCCAGTAGCTAGTTGAGTGCCTTCCGACCTGGGGGGTCTCATCTTCCAGCACCATAGCACAATTTGTTTTATTGTAACTATCCATTGGGTTTTCATGGCAAGATACAGACGTAGACTGCCGGGCCTTTCTTCCGCGCTGTTTAAGTTTGGTGGTGTTGCCGTTGTCACAAAAATGTGATCCTCCGCCGTCAACACTATCCCATTCTGCTGCTGCCCAGATGGGTGGTTTGTCTTGGTCTGGCACCTCAGCTGAGACCTGTCCATCTTGGGAGACCCTGCCAGTAGTTAAACTACTGATAGTTTAGCTCTCAGCATCACTGATGCACGCAAGCCCTCACAGCACGACAAGCTGCAAACCAAGTGAGAGAGTCTTTGTTGATCATAGGAAGTCTATTTTATAAAGGAATATAGACACCTATGTTGCCTTTATAAAATAGGAGCTTTTCTTTTTTTTGGAAAAATGTTGTAGATAGCCTTTGTTGTAAAAATGTTGTAGATAGTTCAGGAAAGTTGGGTGTCGGCAGCAAAGTTGGGTATCTGCAGCAAACAGTGGCAAGGAGCTGCCCTGTATCACTCGGGATGGGAAGGCTCCTGTAGACATCTGCAAAACATCTGTGGCAATCCTGGCATTCGGTCCTCCTCCCTTGCACTGTCCCCTTCCACCCACTGCTGCTTCATCCAGCCTGTGCGGGTCGGAAGATCTAGCCAAAGACGGTACAGCTTGATCATCCCATGCAACCGAGGAGGCAGCAATGTGAGCACAGAAGCAGTGAGAGGAAGGAGATAGTGGCACCAGTAAGACGGTGCACACAGGACACCAGTGCTGTAGGGTGAGCGGGGGAAGGCAAATGCTGGGGTCGCTGCAAATGTTTTGTGTGTGTCTGTTAGTTTTCAATATATTTCTTGCAGTGTAGAAATTTTGTCACTAAGAGGGTAATTTTATAAAAGTGTGCAATTTAAGCCACAACATATGCACCTGCTTTAGTCATTTATGTCATCTAGTCATTATGCGCATAGGTTGCCATTTATAAAATACCAACCAGCATAAACGTACGTACACACGTTCATACAATGGTGCATACTTTGCCAGTGGGCATACACATGTGTTTAGCTTTGTGGAATGTGGACAGAGCATATGCATGTAAAAGTTATATAATACTATAAGTCACTCACATATTTAAAAAAAATATAAATGTGGGCATATACAGCAACTCTAGGACTGGTGAATTTAATGCTCATCTTCTGACATGCTAATATTGTCTTTATAAACCAGGATCTATGTAGGCACATACCTGTGGTGCCCAGTAATAACAGTGCTCTCCACGAGAATAGTTTTATGGGGGGATGACTAGTTAGAGTACATTTGAAAACATTGGAAAGGGGGAAGATGTCAGGACTTGCAGGCAAAGTGCTTCAGGAGGAGACTTCGGGAAACAGTTCAGCAGTGTGATGAAGCAAGTAGCAGTGCAAGGTGTAGGAAAAGAGATTCTCTGGCTCTGATTTTTTTGTAGGCTAACCTCTGTTCTTCCTCCATTACAAAGCCTGCTGCTGTCATATTGGAGTCAAGATGTACTGTTCTAGCCTCACTGCATCTACTTTTTACTTTTGTGCTTTCTTTAACCTTTCATTCAGCTACAAGGTCCAGGATCACAAGTCTTTATTGACTGACCAGGCAAACAAATTGGGGAATTGATTCTATTATCTCATCTAAGAAAGTGTTAGTGCAGGATAAGTTTGTGGTTGACAGGAAGCTAGAAACTCTGGAGAACTATTACAGGCTGGTTGATGTTATTGCATTTGCTTAATAAGAAGCTGTTTTTAAGGCAAGTGCATGCAACATAGCTCATTATTTTTGGCACAATCTGAGGTTTGATATTTTTTGTGTTAAAGCTGTGCAGGGGCGGCCCAAGGGGGGTGCGGGGCCATGTGCGGAGACTCGGTGCAGGGCCTCATTTGCATAAGGGGCTTCATTTGCATAAATATTTGCATAATGTTACCATACACTAACTTTTAGTAAACATGCCTCTTAATGAGTGTATGGATAAAGAAAGACTAAAAGATTTCTACATTACTATAATCCAGGGCCAACCGCCAGGCACATTAGGAACTAGTACAAACACTGCCCATTTAGAACCCATAGCAAACCCGCCATATCCTAACAGCACTACCAGGACTCACAAAGCACCGTACCCTACCTATCAAAAGGCAACACTGCAAATATTAAACCGATACATTTCAGAGAACAACAATACATGACCTACTGGGGAAAGGGAACAAGTGGCAATGTCAAATAGGAATTACATAAACAGAATACCTCAGCTCAGTTACACATGCAGAACACAGACCATCACCAAACAAGGAATCACAATTTAGAAACAGGAAGACAATTAAAATGGGAACCCCAAAAGCCAAACTTGGAATGTACAACAACACTGTAGAAATAAAACTATAAATTAATTTACTCTTGTACTAAACAAAGCGCAGACGTTAATGATGCACATTTCCCAGAGCTGACATATTCCAGTTAATAAATTCAAAATAAAGAGATATCTTTCTACCTTTTGTGCATTTTTTTTCAGTTGCAATTGCTCCAGCCACTTTCTTCTGGTTTCTTTGTGTCTTCTCCATCGTCTGCTGTCCATTTGTCTTCTCTCTTCTAATTTTTTTTCCATTCTCTCTCTACATCTGCTTTAAGATACTAGTCTTTCTCCTTTTGCTCTTTCCTCATTCCTATTTCATCCACTCAAATTTTACCCCTCCATCCTCAATCCCCATTTACTCTCCCAATACCCAGCCAATTGTAGATTTTTCTTCCCTCCCACACAAAATATTTTTCCCCTCTCCATTTCACTCTCCCAACGCCATCCCATTCTAATCTTCCTCAACATCAGCTCCCTTCTAGTTCCAGCCCCACCCAGTATCCGCTCCCTTCTAGTCCCCGCAGCAGCCCATTTCCAGTCCTAGCTCCCCCATCTATTTCCAGTCCTATCAAAGTCCCTCCATAAGCTCATTTCCAATACCAGCCTCCCATCAGCCCATTTCTAGTCCTTTCCTAGCCCCATCATCAGCCCATGTCAAATCCTAGCTCCCCTCCTCTCAGCCCATTTCCAATCCAAGCCCTCCATGAGCCTGCTTCCAGTTCTAGCCCCTCCATGAGTCCATTTTAATCCAAGCCCCCACCACAGCCCATTTCCAATCTTAGCTCCCCCCAACACCCAATTGCCAGTCCTATCCTAGCCCCCTCCATCAGCCCATTTCCTGTCCTAGCTCCCTCTCCTCACAACCCATTTCCATTCCAAGTCCCCCTCCCCATCAGCTATTTGAATTTCAAGCCCCCCATCCCCTCAGCCCATTTCCATTCCATTCCATTTCCATTCCATTTCCATTCCAAGCCCTCGTCCCCATCAGCTATTTGCAGTTCAAGCCTTCCCTTCCACTCAGCCCATTTCCAGTCATAGGAACCCCCCCAACCCATTACCAGTCCTAGCCACCCCATAGCCTAGAAACATAGAAACATAGAAATATGACGACAGAAAAAGACCACATGGCCTATCTAGTCTGTCCTTCCATAACAACTACAACAGTCCCCTTTTTACCTTTAGAGATCCTCTGTGTTTGTCCCATGCTTTTTTGAATTCAGTTACTGTCCTCATCTCTACCACCTCCACTGGGAGACTATTCCACGGATCCACTACTCTTTTTGTAAAGAAATATTTCCGCATATCACTCCTGAATCTATCTCCCTTCACCCTTATCCCATGTCCCCTCGTAGCAGAACTTGTTTTCAATTAAGAACATAAGATATGCCATACTGGGTCAGACCAAGGTCCATCAAGCCCAGTATCCTGTATCCAACAGTGGCCAATCTAGGTCATACGTACCTAGCAGTTTCCCCAAAAGACACAGGTTCCACAATGCTTGTACTGAAAGAGGTTCTCTCCCTGAACAATTATGCTACGGAGGTATTTAAACATCTCAATCATATCATCTCTATCCCGCCTTTCCTCTAAGGTGTACATATTAAGATCCTTCAGTCTGTCCTCATATGCTTTATAATGAAGACCACTAATCATTTTAGTAGCCACCCTCTGCACCGACTCCATCCTTTTCACATCCTTTTGAAGGTGCGGTCTCCAGAATTGCTCACTATCCTCCAAATGAGGTCGCACCAAAGACTTATACAGAGGCATTATTACCTCCTTTTTTCTGCTAGCCATTTCTCTCCGTATGCACCTAAGCATCCTTCTAGCTTTTGCCGTCGCCTTTTCTACCTGTTTACCTACTTTAAGATCATCAGACACAACCGCGCCTAGGTCCCGCTCTTCTTTAGTGGACAAAAGTACTTCACCCCCTATACTATATTGCTCCCTTGGATTGCTGCAGCCCAAATGCATGATCTTACATTTTTTAACATTAAATCCCAGCTGCCAAATTCTAGACCATTCTTCAAGCTTAGCTAGATCCCTCCTCATGTTATCTACCCCTTCCTGGGTGTCTACTCTATTGCAGATTTTGGTATCATCCGCAAAGAGGCAAACCTTACCTGAAAGCCCTTCCGCTATATCACTAACAAAGATGTTAAAAAGAATCGGACCAAGGACGGATCCCTGTGGCACACCACTGATAGCATCCTTCTCCTCAGAGTGAGCTCCATTTACTTGTACTCTTTGTCGCCTCCCACCCAACCAATTTCTAACCCAAGCAGTAACTTTAGGGTCCATCCCTAGGGTGCTCAGTTTGTTTATAAGTCACCTGTGAAGAACAGTGTCAAAGGCTTTACTGAAATCTGAATACACCACATCTAGGGCTCTCCCTCGGTCCAACTCCCTGGTCACCCAGTCAAAGAAATCAATCAGATTTGTCTGACAAGACCTGCCTCTGGTGAATCCATGCTACCTCGGATCCTGCAATCTGCTGGACTCCAGAAACCTCACTATTTTCTCTTTCAGCAGCGTTTCCAATAATTTACTCACCACCGAAGTTAAACTAACCGGCCTGTAGATTTCAACCACATCCTTACTTCCGCTTTTATGTAAAGGCACCACATGAGCCTCTCTCCAGTCCTTTGGCACCACTCCCGACTCCAACGAGGCATTGAAAAGGTCAGTCAGTGGAGCTGCTAGAACATCCCCAAGTTCCCTCAGTATTCTCGGGGGTATCCCATCCGGTCCCATCGCTTTGTCTACTTTAAGTTGAGATAGTTTCTCACGAACACAGTCTTTTGAAAATTGTTCAAGATGTCCTTTGCTTCTGTTCCTATTTGTGGGTGTTTTCTGAGGTCCTGCTCCTGGTTCTTCATCTGTGAACACAGAACAAAAATATTTGTTAAGCAATTCCGCTTTATCCTTATCAGCTTCTACATATTCCTCCCCTGCACCCTTGAGTCTGACCATACCACTCTTGCCCTTCCTCTTCTCACTAATATATCTGAAAAATGTCTTATCCCCCCATTTTATTGCATTGGCTATTTCCTCCTCCTTTTGAATCTTTGCCTTCTTGACTTCTTTGCTAGCTTCTCTAAGTTTTTCCAAATACAGATGCCTGTCTTCCTCTCTATGTGATCTCGTGTATTTCATGAAGGCCTCCCTCTTTTTCTTCACTTTTTCAGCTACTTCTTTCGAAAACCATAGCGGTCTCCTTTTCCTTTTACCTTTATTTACCATTTTAACAAAAATGTTGGTTGCCCTTAAAATATCCCCTTTCAGTTTTTCCCACTGTTTTTCTACATCCCTCAGCTGTTCCCATCCAACTAACGACTCCTGGTATAGTTACATCCCAAATCATGGTTTTCTGTGAACCATGTTTCTGTAACTGCCACTAAATCCAAGTCAGCCACTCCCACCAAAGCTTCAATATCAGGGATCTTATTTCCCATGCTACGGGCATTTATACACACTGCTTTCCGTATGTTACCCCTGTTACCCATTTCCATAAAGTTATTTAATGTATCACCTACCTGGGGGCTTTCACTTACCTGGGGGCTTTCTTCACCCATCCCCAATGAATCTAGCTTAAAGCCCTCTTCAGTAGATTAGCCAGTCTACTACTGAAGACGCGTTGACCTTTCTTGGACAGATGGATGCCATCTCTGCTCTGCAACCCTTGGAACAGCATCCCATGGTCTAGGAAACCAAAACACTCTCGATGACACCATCCATGCAGCCATGCATTCATCTCCAGGATGCGAGCCTCTCTGCCTTTGCCTTTACCCTCAACAGGGAGGATTGAAGAGAACACCACCTGTGCACCTAACTGCTTCACCCTCTGTCCCAGAGCCATGAAGTCACTTTTGATACGTTCCGAGGTATACCTGGCAGTATCATTTGTTCCAACATGGATTAGCAACATTGGGTAATAGTCAGTGGGCTTGATGAGTCTCAGCAAACTCTCCGTAACATCTTGGATTTTGGCACCAGGCAGACAGCATACCTCTCTGGACATCAAGTCTGGTTGGTAGATGGACGCCTCAGAAGAGAGTCTCCAACCACCACTACCCTTCGTTTCCTTGTGGTCACTGATTCTGCAACTTTGGGTTACTTGAGCTCTGGTTCTTCCCTTTCCAGGGATGCTTTCACCTCCTCCACTTCCAGGGCTGCATAATGGTTCTTCAATTCAAGGGCTGGAGAAGTTGGATTGGTGATTTTGCAGGCCCTGGTGACTTGTGTCCAACCATCGACATTCTGTTGGCACCCATCTTCTCCTCTGCTGGAGAGCTTGGTTGCTGCAAGAAGCATCTCATCAATGTACTTCTCACTGTCTTGAATGCTCCTCAGCCTCGCCACCTCCTCTCTGAGTTCCTCCACTTGTTTTCTCAGAGCTTCAGCATGCAGGCACCCTGCACATGGAACCGGTCCTTGAACTGGCATTAGGACCTCTGTCAGGACCGAGGCAGAATGGGGGCAACAGCTTTAGCGATACGATTTTTCCCAGCCATTGTTCTGTTCGTGGAGCTTAGGTATCTGTTAAAGCAAAAGAGAGAGATCTACCAAGTACCAGCCGGTTTCCCAGCTGTCCTTTCAAAGAAAAAGCAGTTAAATCTCCTTAATTATATTCAAAATGTGCTGGTCCAATTCTCTGTGCTTTGTCAAATGGGGAGGTGCCCTATAAAGCAAGACTACTCGCTAGGGGTGGGTGGGAGTCGGGGTGGGTAGGGAGGGAACTAACACCTGATTAGGTGTTTAGCAGTTCCCAAAGCTGAAGAGGTTACTGGAGTTCAACCACCTACTGTGCTCAAGGAAAGTCCCACTAAAGCACCAAAAAGAAAGTAACCTTGCTTTAAAAATGTACAAAAAACCCTTTTAAGAGCTCCCAGTCAGAGAGCTAACAATTTAATATAATTAAACAAACCCTTAAATCCTTACTGTTGGTTGATCTGGAGAGCTCCTGTAGGAAAGCCTGAACAGGGCAGAGCACTGGAGCCTTTTATGCAGGCCCTCAGCTGCTCTCAGGTAATCAGGCTCACTAACTCCTGATTTGGTGTTAGCAGTTCCCAAAGCTATTACCAGCCTATTACCAGTCCTGTCCCCATCAGCCCACTCTCAGTCCTAATCCTATCAGCCCATTTCCAGTCCTAACCCCCCATCACCCAATTTTCAGTATAAGCCCCCCCCATAGCCCATTACCAGTCCTAACCCCCCATCAGCCTACTCCCAGTCCTAACCCCATCAGCCCATTTCCAGTCCTAACCCCCATCACCCAATTTTCAGTTTAAGCCCCCCCTTTGCCCATTACCAGTCCTAACCCCCATCACCCAATTTTCAGTTTAAGCCCCCCCCATAGCCCATTACCAGTCCTAACCCCCCATCAGCTCACTTCCAGTCCTAACCTCATCAGCCCATTTCCAATCTTAGCCCCCCCCATAGCCCATTACCAGTCCTAACCCCCCATCACCCCATTTCCAGACTTAGCTCCCCATAGCCCATTACCAGTCCTAACCCCCCATCAGCTCACATCCAGTCCTAACCTCATAAGCCTATTTCCAGTATTAGCCCCCCCATAGCCCATTACCAGTCCTAACCCCCCATTACCCCATTTCCAGACTTAGCTCCCCATAGCCCATTACCAGTCCTAACCCCCTATCAGCCCTCTTCCAGTCCTAACCCCATTAGCCCATTTACAGTCAACTCCCACCCCAACAGCCCAGGGAAAATTTAAAATAAAAAAAAAAGCTGTCTGCTGCCACTGCCACCGCCGCGGCAATGGCAGTATCGAGTATCCCGCAGGGCCCCCCACTGCCCGACAGAGCCTGCCCTCCCTGCATCAGCTCCGTCTCCGCAGTCGCACTGGCTTTCAGAGCGCGAAAGGAGAGTTTCTCCCTCGCGGCTCTGTTAAGCCCTCGGGGGCTGATGGGAAAGTCCCATCAGCCCCTGTGGGCTTAACAGAACCACAGAAGGGAAACTAGTCTCCCTTCGCGCTCTGAAAGCCGGTGCGACTACGGAGACGGAGCTGATGCAGGGAGGGCAGGGGGGGCCCCTTGGGATATTCGATTCTGCCGTTGCTGCCGCGGCAGCGGCAGCAGACAGCATTTTTTTTTAATTTTAAAATTTACTTTTAAAGCAGAATGTTCTTTGCGCGGGGCCCCCTGAAACACAGGGCCCTGTGCAAAAAACATTCTTGCTCAATGGACGAGCCGGCCCTGAAGCTGTGTTATGGCAGCATAATACACATTAGGACCACTTCTTGTGTTAAGTAATCTTTAATGCACACTATTGCTATAACATGCCTTAGTTCTTAGTAAATAGAAATATAGAAGCATGTCAGCAGAAAAAGACCGCATGGCCTATCTAGTCTGCCCTTCCTTACCAACTACTATAGTCCTTTTTTTCCTTTCAAGATCTTCTGGGTTTGTCCCATGCTTTCTTGAATTCAGATGCAGTCCTCGTCTCTACTACCTCCACTGGGAGACTATCCATGCATCTACCACATTTTCCATAAAATAAATATTTCCCCTTTCACCTTCATCCTATGCCCCCTTGTTGCAGAGCTCTCAATTGAAAGAGGCTCTCCTCCTGTGCATTAGTGCCCCAGAAGTATTTAAACTTCTTTATCAAGTGGAGAAGTGGCCTAGTGGTTGGGGAAAGGTATTTCAGGCCAGAAGGTCAGTGGTTCAAATCCCACTAGAGGACAGCAACCTGGGCCAGAAGGACTGGGGTTTCTAGTCCCACAGGTGCTCCTTGTGGTCTTGGGCAAGCCACTTAACCCTCCATATCCCTGTAAAATAGTTATCTCCAAGTTATAATGCCCTGTTTAATGTAATTTCAGTTTGTTCAATGTAAACCACACTGATGCAGAATAGCACAGTATATAAGAGAATGTAAATAAATAAATCATATCTCCTTTCTCCCGCCTTTCCTCTATACATATTGAGATCTTTAAGGCTGTCCCCATATGCCATATGGTGAAGCCCACTGATCATTTTGGTAGCCACCCTCTGCACTGACTCCATCCTGTTTATATGCTTTTGAAGGTGTGGTCTCCACAATTGCACACAGTACTCCAAATGAGATCTCACCAAAGACTTATACAGAGGCACTATCACCTCCTTTTTCCTTCTGGCCATTCCAGACTGACAACACCTTTATATTTTGAAAGGATTTCTATGAACCTCAGTTCAAGTTCTTGATAAGATGCAATCCACAAAAACAGAGGAAATCTACCACAAGGGTACAAAGCCAAAAAAGAACAGTGGTAGTATCAAATATAAAACAGATGAAAGGATAGGTTCTACCTTAATAAATATTTAATAATAATAAACATAAGAACATATAAAAACATAAATAGCATAAATCAGCATACAGAAATAAGACCATATAAATACATAGATTGCCTCAATCATAAAAATCATATATAACAGACCTCAAAGACTTTTGGAAGCAACTTAAGACAACACTATTCATTGAACACTATGGACACGTCATATGATCCACTCACCAAGCAAGAACAAAAGACCACCCCCCTCCCCTGACCCTTGTACATAAGAATGTATAATAGCGCATGATGTAAATAGCTCAACAAGAATCCAATACACACCACCACAAACACACAATATGTATCACTGCATGAACACACTTGAACCACTCTTATGATTGTTTGCTTTGGAGACCGCCTTGATTGAAGGAGAAGGCTGTATAGAAATACTTTTAAATAAATAAATAAAGATAGATAGATAGCTATATATAGATATATAAATATATAAAAGAATCATAACACCCTAACATGTTTTGGCAGTTTGCCTGCGTGAGGTGCATATAATTCTACAAGACAATGACAGTATGGCTAAAAATAAAAAGAAGCATGGTTCACAGAAAGATCATCCATAGTCTCCCAGTGGTGGTTCCTGCTTGGGAGAGCACCCTCATTGTAACCTTCTGCTAACTTTTATGCTCTATTCAGGCATCTTCTTGTGCCTGTTTAGAATTTAGCTTGTTATTTATTTATTTATATATGGTTCTCTTTTTCTATATTTCTAGATTTTCAATGTATATTATATCTTCTGTCTGTACTTTACCGAACTCCTGTTCTTTGCAGAGCTGTGTCTCTCTCCTTAACACTTTATTGCCTCTGTACTCTGACTACTACTGACTGCACAGTTAGGAGTGCTTTTTCTTTTCTCCTTCTCCCTATTCCTCTGTAAATATTTAAAGTTTGTTTTTACATTGTCTGACTTTTAGTAGGGCTCTTCCTGTGAATCTGCCTGCTTCCATTTACCTGACTTCAGCACTTGGCCAGCCCTTCCTCCCTGCTGAGCTTTGTCCAGAAGCTTACTTCTCTTAGCACATGAGCAGCTGACCTTCCATTTGGTGGTTCCTGCTTGGGACAGCACCCTCATTGTAAACCTCTGCTAACTTTTCTGCTCTATTCATGCATCTTCTTGTGCCTATTTAGAATTTAGCTTGTTAGTACAGAAAGAAAGAACAATATATAAATACATATTTTTATATTTTCAGTGTGTGTTCTATCTTCTGTCTGTCCTTTACTCAGCTCCTGCTCTCTACAGTGCTGCATCTCCCTCTGTAACACTTTACTTTACTTAACAAACCGCCCATGGCTTAACTTTCTTTCATATCGTTCCTTCATTGACACAATTACTCAGGTGCACCTGAATCCACCAGGACCTCTCTCTCCTTCCTCTCTACCTGTTGTTCTTATTGTTAAGTGCCTTCAAGTCTGTGTCGACTAATGGCAACCCTCTGGATAGTTGTCCTAAATTGTGTTCGGTCTTCAATCAGGCAGCTCATTGTTGACAGACTGGCACCCGTAGCTGCTGTTATTGTATTGATCCATCTTATTGCTGGCCTTCCTCTTTTGCATTGACCTTCTGCCTTGCCAAGTATGATGTCATTCTAAAAGGATCTCTCTCTTTGTGTGTGTCCAAAGTATGAAAGTTGAAGTTTTGTCATCTGAGCTTCTGAAGAAAACTTAGGTATGGTCTTTTCTAGTACTGACTGGTTTGTTCTTCAGGCAGTCCATGGTGTACACAGTATTCGTCGCCAGCACCATAATTCAAAGACATCAATTTTCTTCCTGCCTATCTTTTTCACTGTCCAGCTTTCGCTTCCATATGATGTTATTGAAAATGCCATAGCTTGAACAAGTCAAATCTTTGTATGGAGAGAGACATCTCTGCTCTTGAGAATCTTGTCTAGGTCCTTCATAGCCATTCTGCCAAGAGCAATGCATCATCTGATTTCTTGACTGCTTGTTGCTTCTTTATTGATAGTTGATCCAAGTAGGTTAAAGTTGTCCACTATTTCAATTTATTCTCCATCAATGATGAACTTATTGATTTTGCAAGTTGTTATGATCTTTGTCTTCTTTTCATTAAGGTTCAGGCCCATTTTAATACTATGTTCCTTGATCTTGAGAAGCAAAAGTTTAGGATCGCCTTCACTTTCAGCTAGTAATGTGGTATCATTACCTTGTTCCATTCGAACTGTTGCTTCTTGATCAATATAAAGGTTGTGCAAAAGAACGATCAGGTGTTCTGGTATGCCCATGCTTCTTAATGTGACCCAGAGTTTCTCGTAGTTTACACAGTTAAAAGCTTTGCTGTAGTCAATAAAGACAAATAGATATGCTTTTGATATTCTTTAGTCTTTTCAAAGATCCATCTCACATCCACGATGATATCTTTGGTTCCTCACCATTTCCTGAACCCTGCTTGTACTTCAGGCAGTTCTCATTCCAGGTATGGTTGTAGTCTCTGTTGAATAATCTTCAGTAGAGTCTTGTGGGCATGTGGGATCAGAGCAATTGTTGGATCACCTTTCTTTAGTATTGGTATAGACACAGATCTTTTCCAGTCAGTTGGCCATGATGTTGTCTTCCAAATTTCCTGTCAGAGCCTTGTAAGTATAGTATCAGTTGCATCAGATTGCTGTAATACTTCTAAGATAATGCCATCAATGCCTGGTGCTTTGTTCTTTGATAAGGCTTTCAATGTTGCTTCAACTTCTTCTTTCATCACCAATGGTTCTGGATCATAATGTACAGGTTGAAAAGGCTGTTGGTCCACTTGATCTTTATATTCTTTCCACCTTTTCTTGATTTTCCCAGCATCATTCAATATAGATCCTTGAGCATCTTGTAACATTCCAATTCAAGGCTGGAATTTTTTCTTTAACTCTCGTAGCTTCAGGAAAGCCAATTTTGTTTTTCCTCTAATAGTTTCTGATTCTATTTCCTTGCATGCGTCATTGTAATACTTCTCCTTGTCTTGTCTTGCTGTACATTGGAAATCTCTCTTGAGTTCTGCAATTGCCTCCCTTTCTCCTCTGGCTTTAGCTTCTCTGCATTTCTGGGCAATTTTCAGAGTTGCTTTGGTCATCCATTTTGGCCGTTTTTGCTTTTTCACCTTTTATAGAGACTTCTCACCTTCTTCCAACACAACCTTTTTGATGTCATCCCATAACTCTTCTGGAGCTCTGTCAGTTGTATCTAAAGCAGCAAATCGATTTTGCAGGCAGTCTTTAAATTCCAGTGGTATATTCTCAAGGTCATATTTTGCTACATTCATTAGTGGCTTGCTCTATTTCAACTTTAGCTTGAGTTTGCATACTAGTAGTTGGTGATCTGTACCACAGTCAGCTCCAAGTTTTGTCTTTGTTGATGTTATAGAGCTTTTCCATCATTGACTTCCACAGATATAGTCAATTTGATTTTTGTTCAATCCATTGGGTGAAGTCCATGTGTACAGTTGCTGCTTGTGTTGCTAGAAGGTGTTTGAGATGAATAGATCGTTGATCTTGCAGAATTCTATCAGTCTTTCTCCAGCTTTATTTCTTTTGCCAAGTTCATATTTTTCAACCATTTTGTCACCTTCTTTTTTGCCAACGTTTGCGTTCCAGTCACCCATGACTATCAGGATATCCTGTTTGCATGTTCTGTCAATTTTAGCTTGTATTTGTTCATAGAACTCATCAATTTCATCCTCTTCTGCAGCTGTTGTTGGGGCATATACTTGAATTATAATTGTGTTGATAGGCATTCCTCGTAGACAAATAGAAATTGAGTGTTCACTTACTGCATTGTATTTCATTACAGTTCTTGCAAGTTTCTTCTTAATTAGAAATGCAACACCATTTCTTTTTTGTCTTTCATTTCCAGCATAGTAGACCATGTGATCATATGATGCAAAGTGCCCAGTGTCAGTCCATTTCAGTTCACTCACACTCAACAGATCAAGTTGTACATGTTACATTTCATTCTTGACCACCTCCAACTTCCCTTGGTTCATGCTTTGTATGTTCTATGTCCCAATATGTAAGACATCTTTGCAGTTTCTGACTGTCATTTCATGCGCAGCTACATCAGCAGTCAAATGTCCCGAGGGCTTTGATCCAAGCACATCATAAATGCTAGCTTTACTCTGAAAAGTCTTCAGCTCCTCTCCAGCAGCCAGTTGTAGGTAATCTTCTCTGCCCGCCTTTCTTTCGGGCAGAGAAGATTCCCTGCAACCTGACCCTGGCCTTGGGCTGTCGTGAATATAGATTTCAGTCTGGACCTCAGGGACCGCATTCCTACCTGGGGGTCTCAACTTCTAGTACTATAGTGCAATTTGTTTTGTTGTGATTATCCATTGGGTTTTCATGGCAAGAATCGGAAGTAAATTGCCAGGCCTTTCTTCCGTGCAGTTTAAGTTTAGTGTTGTCATTGTCACAGAAATGTGATACTCCACTGCCAATGCTTTCCCATTCTGCTTTTGCCCAGATGGGTGGTTTGTCTTGATTTGGCACCTCAGCTGAGACCTGTCCATATTGGGAGATCCTGCCAATAGTTAAACTACTGATAGCTTAGCCCTCAGCATCATTGATTCACACAAGCCCTCACAGCATGACAAGCTGCAAACCAAGTGAGGGTTTCTACCTGCATCTCCTCTGATTTTCATTCTCTTCTCTACTCTCTCCTGTGGCTCAACATCACTTTGTTTTTGGTGTTAACTCTCCCTAATCTTGTCCCCTCATTCCAACAATTCCATGGCCATACTTCTCATTACCCACTCCTTACTTTCCCCACCTTCTCTGTCCTTTTTTCTTCTACATCATCATTTGTCATTGAGCCTCACCATTTTCATCCTCTCGTTCAGCAACAGTATCTCCATTCTGACTGCTACTACTACTACTAATCATTTGTACAGTGCTACAAGACGTACACAGCACTGTACATATAGATGTAAGACACTCTTGTCATCAGAGCTTACAATCTAATCAAAACAAATCACATACAGGGTCATTCCGAGGCACAAATAGCGGGGATGGGTGTCCTGTTGGGATGTCCATCCCTGTTATTCAGCCCCTCTGCCTACCCCAACTAACTTCCCCACACATTGTACAGGGAAGTTGGAAAGGGGCGTTGCGGGGGCAGAGTTAGGGTGTGCAGTGGGCGGTCAGCGGCCCTGGATGTACAGGACCGATTTCAATTTCGGCCCTGTACTTCCGGGTCTGGTGGCCTGATCGGGGAACTTATTCCACCTCTAAGGTGGAATAAGTTCCCCTAGTTGGTGGGGGATGGCAGGCCTGGGATGCAGAAAAGGTGGGAAGGGCAGAGAAGATTCCCTGCAACCTGACCCTGGCCTTGGGCTGTGGGGAATAAAGATTTCAGTCTGGCCCCCGGGGATCGCAGCTCCGATGCCATGGCAACTGAATGCCATGGCGCTGCGGCTTCATTCAGGAGCCCTGACTGAGTTAGTCGGGGAAGGCCTGTACATGCAGGCCGACCAGTTTCAGGGTCCCAGTCTGCATGTACAGGCCTGGACGTGATTCTGATCCCATGGGGCTAGATGTGCCCTGTGGGATCAGAATCCCGGCTCATTCTGTGCGTCCGGCACGTCCAGAATGGAATCGGGCCCATAGCAAAACTGGGAACTAGAGTATGGTTAGATACATTTAAGTAGTGGGCAAGAGAATGAGGAGTTTCAGGATCCAAAAGCAGCCTCAAAGAGAGTTAGTCAGATAGACATAATAGTTTTGCTTGGTGAATACTATGACTGATTGAAATAAGATTAGCATGAATTTGAAATGTAAGTAGTCCTCAAGGGTACCTTGCCCTTACTTCCATTGTGCTGCATCCTCTCCCCCATTCTCTCCTGATCTTTCTTCTGTCATCTGGAGATATCAATCCAAACCCTGCCCCCCCCCCCCCAGACATTTTTCACACTCCCAAGGCAGATCAATACATAACCTCTCAAATCTGGTTCATATCCCTCTCCTCTCCCTTTTTTCTCTTTTTCTTGCGCCTTTTGGAATGCACATTCTGTCTCCAATAAACTTGCCTTCATTCATGATGTCTTTATCTCTAATACTCTGCATCTCCTTGCTCTTACTGAAACTTGGCTTCTCCCTAAAGACTCTGCTTCAATTGTTACCCTCTGTCATGGAGGTTGCCTATTTTCCCATACACCTTGGTCCATTGTCCATGGTGGCGATGTTGGTTTTCTGCTCTCTCAGTCCTGCCAATGTCAGCCCCTCCTGCCTCTGTCTAATTCCTTTGGTTCACACCATCACCTATTTACTCCACTACCTCTCCGGGTTGCTGTCATTTATCAATTCCCTAACAAGTCCACCTCTACCTTACTCACAGACTTTGACTCTGGCTCTCTTCTTTTCTTGACGCATCTTCCCCTTCGTTTATTGGTTGTTGACCTATGACCCTTATGCCTTAAATCTCCTTTCCCTAACCACCTCATTCAACCTCTAGTTGTTCTCTAGCGCTCCTACTCACAAGCATGGCCACTGCCTTGACCTCGTCTCCTCACCCTCAAATTTCTCTACCTCAGTTCTTCCCTTATCTGACCATCACCTGCTAACCTTCACCCTTAGCCACGCCCCCCTCCTGGTCTCACCCAATTTCCACCAACATGTTTAGGAATCTTCACACTATCAACCCTTCAGCTCATTCCACTGCCATCTTATCACCTCTTTCCTCCACTATGTCATCTGACTATGTCATCATGTCATATAACCATGTATAGTCTGTACACCTTGGCAACTAATTCTGTACAAATTGTATATATGGGGCCCTCCCCCAATCTACTGAAATCAAATGTATACCTTGATCTGTGTGCTTTAATCAAATATGTATCGTATCCAAATGCTTGTCCCGTGTTACGTAATCATTGACTAATCAAAATGTAAAACTGAAATCTCAATGTACCGTACAATACATTATGATTCTGTAAAGTAAACCGCTGCTGATCGTAGGAAGCAGCGGTATACAAGTGTTTACTAAATAAATAAATAAATAAATAAAATGAGGCAGTATCTTCCAATAACACTATACTCTTCTCTACTCTAGATGCACTTGCTCCTCCCATTCCACACCCTGTGAGGCATGGCATACTGTACCTCAACCCTGGCTGTCCTCAACAACCCACTACATATGTTCCTGTGCCTGCTCAGATGAGCACCTTTGGCTTAAATCACGTACCCTTGCTGACTACCTACATTTCAAATTCATGCTAATCTCTCTCTTCAGTCAGACATAGTACTTGCCAAGCAAGAGTACTATACCCATCTGACTAACTCTCTTGCCTCTGACTCTTGCTGTCTCTTTACTATGCTTAACTCTCTTCTCAAGGTCCCTCCTCCCCAAATCTCTCCTTCACTTTCTGCCCAGACGTTGGCAGACTATTTCCATGACAATGTCCAAAAGATTAGCCTTGAATTCTCCATAGGTTAACCTCCACCTCCCCCTCCCCCTCTTCAATCCCATATCTTTCCCTCACCTTTTGTCACTCTTTCTTCCTTTTCTGAAATCACTGAGGAGGAAACTGCATATCCTCTCTCCTCCTCCAAATTGATGACCTGCACCTCTGGTCACATTCCCACCCATCTACTAAGCTCTATCTCTCTCTCCTCCTTTTTACTTCAAAACTATTTGAATGATTGGTTCACCGCCACTGTCTTGACATACTTTCTTCTCAAGCTCTTCTGGATCCACTGCAGTCTGGCTTTTGTCCTCTACATTCCACAGAAAAGACTCTTGCCAAAGTCTCCAGCAACTTGTTCCTCGCCATATCCAAGGGCCTTTACTCTATTCTCATTCTTCTTGACCTTTCTGTTGCCTTTGATATTGTTGATCACCACCTTCTCCTCGATACCCTGTCCTTGCTTGGATTTAGGGGCTCTATTCTATCCTGGTTTTCTTCTTATCTCTCCCAGCACACTTTTTTAGTGTATGTTCTGGTTGATCCTCCTCTACTGCTATCCCACTTTCAGTTGGTGCACCTCGGGACCTCTTTCTCTTTCTATACTCAATATTTTCTCCCATGGTTTTCAGTACCATCTTTATGCTGAGGACTCTACCTCTCTGTGTCTGACATCTCTCCAGGAATCCAGTCCTGGATCTCTGCCTGCTTATCTGACATTGCTGCCTGGATGTCTCTCCGCCATCTGAAATTGAACATGGAAAAAACGAGCTCCTTATCTTTCCCTCTAAATCCACCTTCCCCCTTTCTCCCTTCTCTTTCTGTGGTTGACACTATATTCCTCCCTGTTTCCTCAGCTCGCAACCTTGGTGTCATCTTTGACTCTACTCTCTCTTTTTCTGGGCACATCTAACAGATGACTAAAACCTGCCACTTCTTTCTCTATCAATCATAAAATTAACCCACTTTTTATTCTTTTGTCGAAGTCCACCGAGGGAGGGTTAGGACGGTTAGCCAAACCCCCACCAGACTGTGAACTGCTTTTATTCTTATTAAGTCACCCTTGTGAATTTCAAAAAAATCAGACACTTATCTTCATCTCCAAAACAGCAGCGATTCTTTTCATGTTGCAAATGATAAGACTTTCAGTACACGACGTGCACGTTTCGGGTATCCGCCCTGTGTCAAGTGTGTTCGTCATAGAATAATGCAACGTACTGCTATCTTTCTCTGCCTGCTTGAAAAAACGCCACCTTCCACATGGCTAGTTCCGGGCATTATGTGTAAACGGCTTTTACCTAAGCAGCATTTAAACAGGGAAACACCAATAGAAAGAGGAAAAAACCTCACTGCTAGAGGTGTCCACTTTTCTATAGGTAGAAAGACTCACCAGTCAGATTTCTCCACGTCACAAGATGGTAATCCAGTCAATGTCTCGGTTAAGCCCAAAAGGCTGTATGGTATGTAGCAAAAAGATCCAGCGTTGTTCTAAATATTGTAACTTTTGCTCGTGGTCACCCCCGCGGGGATCCAAGGGGACATGGTCTATTACTGTCCAACGCAACTCTTCAAACAAATGAGATTGTGCGATACAGTGTTCAACTAGGGGAGCTGTCAAAACCTTATTGCGTAAACGTGATGCATGTTCAGCCAATCGTTGCTTTAAGGACCTAGTAGTACGTCCCACATACAACAATCCACAGGGACAGATCAACATGTATACCACGTAAGAGGTCTGACACGTAGTCTTCCATTGTCTTATATATTCCCGACCAGTAGTAGGATGTTGCCAGGTGCGTCCCGCAAAGGTCCGTTCACAATATTTGCAAGTGGTACAGGGACTATGACCCCCATCATATCCCGATGGAGTAGGTCTATCTATTGGTAATGCTGTCTTCACTAAATGGTTACTCAAATTAGAACCTCGGGTAAATGCCACCCTTAAAGGACGCTGAAAACATTCATGTAGTGATAATATTCGCCAATGGGAGCGTAGAATTTTAGCTACTTCAAAACTATTTTCTGAATAGGGAAGGATTCCTACCAACATTGCAGAATCTCCTGAACGATGAGTAGAATATTGGGGATCCAAAGCCATTCTCTATGTGTGTATCGTGCCCGACGAAAAGCTTGAGAAATTATTTTTGAGGGGTAACCCCTATCCAACAAGCGATGGGTTAGTTCGGAGGCATGTATTTTAAAATCCTGTAAAGAATGACAAAGACGGCGCAACCTTAAAAATTGGCCAAATGGAAGACCACGCTTTAACGAACTAGGATGATTACTTTGATAGTGCAATAAGCTGTTCCTCTGCACAGGCTTCCGGTATAGGGAAGATGTCAATTTACCATCCTCTACTATAATAGAGATATCCAAAAATTCAATACGATCTTGAGAAATGTGGTCAGTAAAAGAAATGTTAGGTTTCAATTGGTTTAACCAATTTATAAAACTGATAAGTGCAGGATGGTCAGATGTCCAAACAAAAAATATATCATCCAAAAACCTTCTCCACATTTTAACATGTCGATATAGAGGAGATCGTTGAATTAGTGTGTCTTCCATTTTCCCCAAGTATAGGGTGGCTAAAGACGGGGCTAAAGTGGCCCCCATAGCCACTCTGGAAATTTGCTTGTAGAATACCCCATCAACCAAAAAATAATTTTGGGTTAATACTAACCGAGCTAAATCCAGCAAAAAGCCCCGTGGAAGGCGAGTCGGAGCTGAATGGAAAGATTGCTCTAATAACTCAAGTGCTTCTACTTGGTCAATGTTGGTATAAAGCGCTGTTACATCGAGAGTTACTAAATAAGCCCCCGGAGGAACCACAAAATCCAAAAACAATTGTAAGAGATGGGTTGAGTCTCGCAGGTAGGACTGTAGTCTTATCATTTGCAACATGAAAAGAATCGCTGCTGTTTTGGAGATGAACATAAGTGTCTGATTTTTTTGAAATTCACAAGGGTGACTTAATAAGAATAAAAGCAGTTCACAGTCTGGTGGGGGTTTGGCTAACCGTCCTAACCCTCCCTCGGTGGACTTCGACAAAAGAATAAAAAGTGGGTTAATTTTATGATTGGTTTACAACTTATCTCTTAGAGTTTTACCATCATAGAGGGTTTTTTTAGTTTTAGTTGACCACTTCTTTCTCTATAACATCAGCAAAATTCATCTTTTCCTTGGTACTCACACTACTAAGACCCTTATCCACTCATTAGTCACCTCCTGCCTTGACTATTGTAAGCTGCTCCTCTCTGGTCTCCCTCTAAATCATCTTTCTCCACTTCAATCTGTTCAAAACTCAGCTGCACAACTTATCTTCCACCAGATCCCTTTTATCTGTGCCCTTCTCTGTCACTGCCAACTTCAGACTTCATTCATTTCATCTAGCTGCTCCATATAACTGGAAGAAACTACCTGAGTATGTGCATCAGGCCCCTAATTTATCCCTATTCAAATCCAGGCTAAGAACCCACCTCTTTGAAGCCGTTTTTGGATCCTAATGTTCCTCACTCACTTGCCCACTATCATACCTTCTCTGGGAACAAGCAGGAAGTCAGTCCTCACATATGGGTGATATCAGCGCCAACGGAGCCCGTGTGGTACCTTTTCCCCAGCTTTCAAAGAAAGTCTTTGGGAGATGCACCACACATTGGTGGCCACCTTCCCGTCCAAGGATGCCATCTTTCCTCAGTCTCCTTTTTTTTGCGGAGCCCACTGGACATGTGTCTGTTTTCCCCAGAAAAAGTGTTAGTTTTTTCTCTTTCTCCATTCGCATACTGGATCCCTTTCCCACCCCCAAACTCACTTGCCTTGGCATCCTGTCTCAGGTCCATTTTGTTCTTTTTTTCTCAAGAATTTCCCAACTGGCTTAGTGCCCTTTTTCCCTGGCTAGGCCTGAGACCTTCGACCTCGTGGGGGCAGTCTTACCCACCATGGCCTCTGCCAGTGGCTTTAAGCACTGTGACCAATGCGCCCATACCATGTTGTGCACTGATCCACATGACTGCTGCCTTGGGCCGGACCATGACCCTTGGACTGTGGACTCTGCAAGAAGATGACCTCCAAGGCCATCAAGAGCCGTCAGCAGTGCAGGAATCCTTTTTTCACAAGACAAACTCTTCACCGGAGTCTCTGGCAACACCGCACTCCGGGGCCCCCTCCAGAACCCTGGAACCCTGGGGAGACCATGCTGCCTTGGAGCCTCGAGGCCACAGGTCCTCCAGCTGGAACATCCTGGAGGAAGAACCCAAGAAGGCCTGGAAACCCTTGAAGACTTTGTCGGCTGATGAGTCTGGGAAAGTGGGCAAGTCCCATGGGCCCTAGAGCCGCAGCCCCCATAGCGAGTTAGAGGGGAAGGAGCGTGAGCAGTCAATCAAGATATTCCATTTGGAATTGTTGGCATATGGTGACCGTTCTTGGACTCACGAGACCATCCTTGTCGAGGACTCCCCCTCGATGGAACCAGTGTCGGGCTCGAGTCCCTCAGTATCTGCTCTGAAGACTGTGGAGCCATCTGTTTTAGATCAGATGGTGGCTTTGGAGCGCAGTTTGTCTTCCTTCACAGCCCAGCAGCGGGCTCCAAACTGTGCTCCAAAGCCGCCATCTTGTCTCGAGGCCAGATGGTTCTGCAGCGGGCTCTGATGCCTGGTTCTACTGGGTCATCATTCTCAACTACTGGGCCCTCGACCTCAAGGAATTCCCTGGATGTCAAGCCAATCCTTGAGCGCCACCAGCCTTGACATCCGGAGAATTCCTTGAGGTTAAGGGCCCAGTAGTTGGGAGTGATGACCTGGTAGAACCAGGCATCAGAGCCCGCTGCGGAAACATCTGGCCTTGAGACCAGATGGCGACTTTGGAGTGCAGTTTGTCTGACTTCATGGCCCAGCAGTGGACTCTGATGCCCGGTTCTACAGTCTGCAATCCGATATACCTTGGCCTACCGAAACAAACCCTCAAACCACTACAGCTAGCACAAAACACTGCAGCACGAATAATATCTGGTACTGCAAGACAGGAGCACATCACACCTACCTTAAAGGACTTACACTGGCTCCCAATCGGTGCACGCATCAGATACAAAACTATCATAAACCTATTCAAGATAAATCAGCACACATCAGCCAACAGCCTGCACACCCTCATACAACCAGACACCAGCACACGTCCTAGAAGAAAACAAACACACAACCGAGTCAGCACCCCAAGTGAATTCAAACACACACGCAAGGACACAACAGACAGAGCACTCTCCATGGCAGCTCCAACAATATGGAACAAGCTACCGGACGATTTGAGGGCAATCTCAGACCTCAAGGACTTTAGAAAACAGCTAAAAACCATGCTGTTCATAGAACACTATGGACACATCACATAACCTCAGAGAATGTATAACAGCACATGATACCGCCTAAACACTGTATGTATAGAAAATGTTTTTGCATCACTGTATATAGCCCATCTTGTACATAGCTCAAACCACTCTAGCGCACAACACAACACACATTGTACATAGCTCAAACCAATCTAGCACACAATACAACACACACTCAACTAAAATTTCTCCCTCACTGCATGCTTAACTCTCTCACTTTACCCGATTGTTTGCTGTGATACCACCTTGATTAATAAGATAAGGTGGTTTAGAAATACTGTTAAATAAATAAATAAATAAATAAATCACCCCCAATTACCGAGCCCTTGACCTCAAGGAATTCCCTGGATGTCGAGCCGATCCTCGAGCGCCACCAGCCTCGAGAGGTTCCTGTTCCTGGGCCTCAGGACAGAAGTCATCCCCGATGAGTGCCCATGACTCTGACTGCAGGATCACAGGGGCTGTCGGGCTCAGAGCCTGACCCTGGAACCTGGACCACACATGACACCTCCACCGACTATGAGTTGGACTGGAAGGACGAGGAATCCCCAGATACCTGTCATCATCGGGACGTGCCTTTCAACCCATCTCCCCCTGAGACCTTGCATCGGTCCCCGCCCGAGGATACAGCTTTCTTCGACTTCGTGTGGGACATGGCCAAGGCACTAGCCTTCAACACAGAGTCGGATGAGGACTCTGGGACCAAGCGCCACCAGCCTCGAGTACGAGGCCCCTCCTAAAAAGGCAATCACGGTGCCCATTCCCCCAATCCTGGAATGGCTGCTCCTCTGCATGTGGCAGATCTCTGCGTCGGTGCCCATAGTGAGCAGACGGCTGGATTCAGTGTATCGGGTCTGCTGGAGCCCTGGCTTCCAAAAAGCACAGCTGCCACACAACTCCATGCTGGTGAAGTCGGCCATGCATTGCCTCAAGAGCCAGAAAATGCACTCCTCGATCCCCTGGAGTAGGGATGCCCATGCCTTGGATGTCCTGGGCAGGAAGTGCTACCAGGGCTCGATGCTTATTGGCTGAATTCCAGGCATACCTGCTGTACATGGGCATGTACTTGAGCGACCTGGCAAAGGAACTCGCTCAGTTCTCGGCTGGTCTCTCCGAGGAACCCCTCCAGCAGTTCCAGATCCTGGCTTCTGGTTTCAGAGAGTGCTCTAAGTTTATGACTCGAGCAGCTTGTGACGGCTTCAAGTCAGTGGCTAGAGTAGCTGCGGCGGGCTTCAGGCAATGACCTGGGGCAATGGGTTCAGGACAAGTTGGTTGATGTCCCTTGCTGGGGAGAAAGTCTCTTTGGCAAACCCATGACTGATAAGGCTACAGAGTTAGAGTCTGAGTTCCTGTTGAGCAGCAGGCTCTCCAAGAAGACTGCTGATCCTTCCCAATAGAAGCCTTCGGGTAAAAAGTCCTTCTGCCCGAAGAAGAGGAAGGCTTATGGAAACTACCCTCAGTACCAGGCTTTCCCAGCTCCCCAACAAGGGCAGTAGGCCAATGGACAAGAGCATGGCCCTCATAAAACTAAGGTTCCCACACTCCAAGCACAAGTTCCGGCCCACCCAGCCTACTGGGGTTTTTTACTTCTCGTCTCCCAGGAGGCCCAGCCCAGCAGCACACAGGGGGACGTCTGGCTCTATGCCCACGAGGGGCATCCATCACCACCAATTCCTGGGCACTGCAGGTGGTGAGGGATGGTTACTTCCTCAAACCTTGCACAGGTGCCCCCTCCATTCATTCCAGAAGAGCCCCCAGGACTCCCCTCCAGCAGACCTTACTACAGCAGAAGCTCGCAGGCCTTCTCGAGGACAGGGCATTGGAACTGGCGCCCACACACCTCAGGGGCAAAGGGTTTTACTCCTGGCACTTCCTTGTACCCAAGAGGCCTGGAGGCTTCCGGCCCATTCTGGACCTGCAGGATCTAAACAGGTTCCCGATGAAGGAGAAGTTCAAAATGCTGTCCCTTGGAACACTGCTGCGATACCTCCAGCCAGGAGACTGGCTATGCTCCTTGGACCTAAAGGATGCGTACACACACATCCTCATTTATCCCAACTACAGGAAATACCTCAGATTCGTAGAGGGAGGTGGCCACTACCAATGCAAGGTGCTACCCTTCGGACTGGCCTCCGCACCAAGGGTATTCACCAAGTGCCCAATGGTAGTCGCAGCCTACCTTTGGCTCCAGGGAGTCTTCATCTTCCCCTTCCTGGATGACTAGCTCATAAGAGGCCGCATTGCCACAGAGGTGCAACATGCAATGGCGCGCACATCCTTCCTGCAGCACTTGGAGTTCATAATAAACAACCCAAAGTCCCATCTACTCTCAACACAGGGTATGGATTTAAAGGGGCAAGGCTAGACATTGTTCAGGCCAAAGCCTTTCTCTTTCAGGACAGGGCCGATCGCCTCAGGGCGCTGGCCGTGGCTGTGCAGCGTCAACACTCGGCACCCGCCTGCCTCCTGCTCTGCTTGTTGGGTCACATGGCATCCATAGTTCATGTTATCCCAGATACCCACCTTCACTTGAGGGCAAGTCCCTCTCCGTCCAACCTCCCGTGACCGGCTTCCTGCAGGGTCTCTTGTTGTCCAAGCCTCCTGTCCGCCTATGCACCCCAAGTACCTTCCCAAGGTGATGTCTCCTTTCTACCTCAACCAGGAGGTGATGCTCCCCACCTTTTTTCCACGGCCTCACACAGCAGGGTGGATACTGTCCTCCATACTCTGGACTGTAAGAGGGCCCTGTCCTTCTACCTATAATGTACCCAGGGCCTACGCAAGCCTCAAGCTTTTCGTCTCCTATGACTCCAGTTGGCTGGGGGCAGCAGTGACCAAGCATGCTCTGTCAACCTGGGTGGTAGACTACATTGCCCTCACCTACAAGCAGACTGGGCTCTTGCTGAGTGCCGGGTCACGTTGCACAGCCGCCACCTGGTCCTCAATCCATACCTCCGGAGTTCATTTCTGCCTGGAGAGGGAGTCCTATAGGGACAGTGCCTTTGGCCAGGCAGTACTCCATCATCTATTTGGAGTGTAGACAACTCCTGCCCCCCGGCTCTTGTGTGTTCAGGCTACCACAGTTCTGGTTTCTCGCTGGACACTTGGGCCATTCGGGAGTCTGTCTTCTCAAAGACTCATTGCTGCTACTCACGGCTCACCTTTTTCTGGTCATCCATGGCTTTTTACAGGTTTTTCGGTAGCCTATAGCTAGGGAGTTCCATATGTGAGGATTAACTTCCTACTTGTTCCCAGAGAAAGCATAGTTATTCACCTGTAACAGGTGTTCTCCGGGGACAGCAGGAATCAGTCCTCACAACCCTCTCTCTTCCCCACGGAGTTGCTTTTTGTGTGATTCTTTTGCCTTTGAGCTATGTCATCCTACTGAGGCAAAATGGCACCTTTGGGCGGAAAGGGAACATGCATGCTTTCTTTGAAAGCTTGGGAGAAGCTACCATGCGGGCTCTGCTGGCGCCAATGTAACCCATATATGAGGACTGATCCCTGCTGTTCCTGGAGAACACCTCTTACAGGTGAGTAACTACGCTATACTCTAGTCCCCAGTTTCACTATGGAGGTCATTCCAGAACAAGAATAAGCCAGTTAGACATGTGGGATAGATGTTGCTTTCGCTAAAACGTCTAAAACTGTATTCTGAACCACACGACCCTGCATGTACACTGCACTAGGATGGGGATCTCAGACCATGGGGGGAGGGGGCAGAATGGAGGGCATGGCAAGCTGCGGAGACATAGAAAGCGTATTCAGGAAAGTTTCCCATGGATGCCTATATTATACTAACGGCAACGTGGAATAAGGCAAGGATTTAGAAAACTTTCTGCTCTGGTCTTCATCATAGAGATCACAGAGAGAGGAAGACAGGCAACTATATTTGGAAAAACGTAGAAAAGCTAGCAGAGTAGTCAGGAAAGCAAAGATTCAAAAAGAGGAGGAAATAGCCAATGCAATTAAATGGGGGGATAAGACATTTTTCAAATATGTTAGTGAGAAGAGGAAGGGCAAAAGTGGTATTGTCAGACTCAAGGATGAAGGGGAGGAATATATAGAAGCTGATGAGGATAAAGCAGAATTGCTTAACAAATATTTCTGTTCTGTGTTCACAGATGAAGAACCAGGAATAGGACCTCAGAAAACATCCACAAAAAGGAACAGAAGCGAGGGGTATCTTGAACAATTTTCAGAAGACTGTCTTCTTGAGAAACTAGCTAAACTTAAAGTAGACAAATTGATGGGACCGGATGGGATACACCCTAGAATACTGAGGGAATTTTGGGACATTCTAGCAGCTCCACTGACTGACCTTTTCAATGCCTCATTGGAGTCGTGAGTGGTGCCAAAGGACTGGAGAGAGGCTCATGTGGTGCCTTTACACAAAAGCGGAAGTAAGGATGTGGTTGAAAACTACAGGCCATTTAGTTTAACTTTGGTGGTGAGTAAATTGGAAACGCTGCTGAAAGTGAAAATAGTGAGGTTTCTGGAGTCCAGCGGATTACAGGATCCAAGGCAGCATGGATTCACCAGAGGCAGGTGTTGTCAGACAAATCTGATTGATTTCTTTGACTGGGTGACCAGGGAGTTGGACCGAGGGAGAGCCCTAGATGTGGTGTGTTTAGATTTCAGTAAAGCCTTTGACACTGTTCCTCATGGGTGACTTATAAACAAACTAAGCACCCTAGGGATGGACCCTAAAGTTACTGCTTGGGTTAGAAATTGGTTGAGTGGGAGGCGACAAAGGGTACAGGTAAATGGAGCTCACTCTGAGGAGAAGGATGTTACCAGCAGTGTGCCCCAGGGATCTGTCCTTGGTCCGATTCTTTTTAACATCTTTGTTAGTGATATAGCGGAAGGGCTGTCGGGTAAGGTTTGCCTCTTTGCGGATGATACCAAAATCTGCAATAGAGTAGACACCCAGGAAGGTGTAGATAACATGAGGAGGGATCTAGCTAAGCTTGAAGAATGGTCTCGAATTTGGCAGCTGGGATTTAATGTTAAAAAAATGCAAGGTCATGCATTTGGGCTGCAGCAATCCAAGGGAGCGATATAGTATAGGGGGTGAAGTACTTTTGTCCATGAAAGAAGAGCGGGTCCTAGGCGTGATTGTGTCTGATGATCTTAAAGTAGCTGAACAGGTAGAAAAGGTGACAGCAAATCTAGAAGGATGCTAGCAGAAAAAAGGAGGTGATAGTGCCTCTGTATAAGTCTTTGGTGTGACCTCATTTGGAGTATTGTGTGCAATTTATTATTTATTTATTACAATTTCTTATATACCGCACTATTTGGCATCAGCGCGGTTTACATTATAACAAGATGACCAGTGCAACAAGCTGTTTGGTTTTACATAGAACAGGAGTACAAACTTGGATAACTGGAGTATAAACTTGGATAAGAGGGGTGAACTATATACATGAAATAATTACAATGAACAAGATTGAAGGCAACTATAACCTAAGGAAAGTATGCGCAAAATCTGGGTGTTGGCGCTATCTCAGAACTAGCCATGGTTTCTTCTTTGGTGAGGTTACCTAGGTTTCATTGCTGACTAGTATTGGAGGAAAAGGTGATATTTGAAGACTGCACCTTCAAAAGGATATAAACAGGATGGAGTCAGTATAGAGGATGTCTACTAAAGTGGTCTTCATTATAAAGCATATGAGTAGAGACTTAAGGATCTTAATATGTACACCTTAGAGGAAAGGCGGGATAAGGGTGATATGATTGAGACGTTTAAATACCTCCGTGGCATAAATGCACAGGAGGAGAGCCTCTTTCGATTGAAAGCAAGTTCTGCTACAAGGGGACGTGGGATGAGGGTGAAAGGGGATAGATTCAGGAGTGATATGCGGAAATATTTCTTTACGGAAAGAGTGGTGGATCCGTGAAATAGTCTCCCAGTGGAGGTGGTAGAGATGAGGAGAGTATCTGAATTCAAAAAAGCGTGGGTCAAACATAGAGGATCTCTAAAGGAAAAAAGGGGAGTGTTGTAGTTATTGATATGGAAGGACAGACTAGATAGGTCATGTGGTCTTTTTCTGTCGTCATTTTTCTATGTTTCTATGTTTCTTTGTCCCATAGAGATGAATGGCTGCGACACGTCTGTATTGAACTGGTGTGTCAGCTGTCTGGGAAGGCACAAGATGCAGTTGTAAAGAATAGAATGCACAAGTGAGGGACATTTGTAAGATTAAGTAACAATAAAAAACATATCTGCAGAAATATAAAGCACTGCAATAGTCTTTATTCTGGCTATGTTGACATTTGCTGTTTGTGCTAAAGGGGCTATTCTCAGCTTTCCTAACAATTCCAGTGTTTGGAAAAATGGGAATGTAGATGTAGGGATGGTATGTGAGGTAGTATAGAGTAGAACTGTGTTTGGCTGAGAATAGCAGATCAGATGTGGTGTCCTGAGACGCCATACCATTATGTCTTCACAGCAGTTGCTTGTAACTGCAGGGTGTGGTTTTGGCCGAGGTATGTTATGTGTGACTGCAAGTGAGTGTGTGTGTGTGTGTGTGTGTGTGGTTTGAGTGTTGCATGGGAGGATCTGTTGTGCTTATCCGCAAATCTGGGGTGACATGAATGCCTGGCCAGTACCTCAACCATAGGGATGACTGCAGTGTAACCAGGTGCCAGTGTGATTGAGCAGAATAACTCCAAACAGGTTCTCTACAGCGAAATATCCAAACATATTCCTGTAACTAATAAGGGACTCTCAGAACGAGAGCATTCAACAGTGCAAACAGCACTTAGACATGCCCCGAAGCACATCATTGGTCTCTAAAAATGTGCACAATTGCAAGAGTGATGATGGCGCCTTTGGTACTGTTTCCACCTTTGAATGCTCCCATTTTCAGGGTCCCTTATTAGTGACAGGGATATGTTTTGACATTTCACTATGGAGAACCTCGTCTGTTTGTTTCTGGTCCATACTTAGCATTGTACAGACTGTTTTCAGAGATGACCAATGCAAGCATAACTAAGGATGGATTCCATTGCCTTGTATGTTGTGATGCAAGGTATGTCGTGACAAACATATCACTATCTCCACGAACAAGCAGGTATGTAGTCTTCACATATGTGTATCATCGGTACCAACGGAGCCTGCGCGGGAATGCTCCCTAGTGTCCAATAGGAAAGCTTTTGGGAGCATCCCACAGCACCTGCATGCTACCTTCCTGCCTTTCCCAACTGTCCCTCTCCTGTTCTTTGTTATCCGTGGAGCCGACAGGTTGCACATCCTGTCACCGCAGAAAATATTCCCTTTTATTCTTCTTTTTTGTGATCGCGTCTGCCTTCCCTCGACACTACACCGGTACCGCTGGTGGTTCTTTCTTTTTTCTTAAAAAAACAAAGGTATTTCCTCCTCAGGTGCCACACGCCATTTTGGGCACTATACCCAACTTTTCCTTTAAAATGGAAAAATCCGCTTCAGTTTTTAAAAAGTGTTCCAAGTGTGGCGTACTATCTCCGTCACCAACACCCATGAGTGATGCCTGAAATGTTTAGGTCCTGACCACTCTATTTCGGAGTGTGTTGCCTGTGGGATGATGTCGAAGAGGGGCCGGCAAAACCGAGCTGCTAAACTTAGCACCCTTTTTCCCTCCGATGCAGCGTCTGTGGCATCAACGTCTTCCAGGGCTTCATCTTCCTCCCATGGATCTCATGTAACTAAACATAAATCTGGCCGGTCCTCAAAGGGTATATCTCCTTCTAAGCATCGAGATGCCTCTGGCGTTGCCCTTGAGGGAACTGTACCGGCAAAATTGCCCCGGCGGGAGTCTTCAGCTTCCAAAGCACTAACGGGGCTCCAGGATGTTCTCGAGGCCTCAACCTCGGCAGAACTACTGGTGCCATGCTCTGGGGTACTGGCTGCTTCATCCGGTACCGATACCCAAGCATCGGCAGCGTAGATAGACCAGAGATTCTTGGCTATTGAATGCAGTCTGGTGGCTCTTCTCACTGCCTCGATGCCCTTGAAACCGCTTCAGACAATTCAACCGGTACCGGCACCGACATAAGTACTGGTACCGACTGCATCGACATCAGCAGGTATTCTACCAGGACCGAGTCATGCTTATCCATCCAGTATCGACAAGTCGGTACCGGATCCCTCCGATGCCGACTTCGATCGGTACCGGTATCGTGCCTTCCACGATCACCCAGATCGGAGATACTTTGAATCCTCGGATGAGTCTGAAGACTCTGAAAGCTCTGCCGATACCAGAGTACTTCTTCCTGAGGATTCTTCTTCTCCTCAACGTAGGATATCTCCTCCAGAGGATATGTCCTTTCGGGATTTTATCCGAGATGTGGCTCGAGGTCTTTCCATCACAGTGGCTCCTGAAAAAGAGCCTAGGGCAAAGGAATTGGAAATCCTGCAATACCCTAAAGCTCCCAAGGAGGCAGCTACCTTACCTATTCATGAGATCTTGCATGATCTCATGTTAAGGATGTGGGAAACACCTCTATCCACTTCTCCTCACTCTCGAAGGCTCGACACCATGTATCGAGTTCCTCCTTGTTCTGGGTTTCAAAAGACTCAGCTACCACACCATTCTGGCTATGAGAAGGATCAAGAGTGCAAAAAGACATGCATCAAATCCTCCAGGATGTGAGTGTAGGACTCTTGATGCCTTTGGACATCGAACCTTCCAGGCTTCCATGCTTTCTGCTAGGATCAATTCCTATATATTATATATAGGAATGTTCCTTAAGGAGGTCACGGGAGATTTAGAGCTTATGAGCCCTCTCCTTCCTGATGATAAGAGGCAGGATTACCTTGCCCTTGTCAAACATGCTCAGGATGTGTCCAAGTTTGTAAATCGTGCAGCCTTTGACTGCTTTGAGTGCATAAGCAGGACCTCTGCTATTGCCATAGGTGCACGTAGGATTGCCTGGCTCCAGGCATCTGACTTGGAACTTTGAGTACAGGATAAACTGGGGAATATTCCTTGCATAGGAGAGAATCTCTTTGGCAGGAAAAAGCTAATGAGATAGATGCTGACAATATCACCTTGGATAGATTGTCTAAATCTACAGCTGATCCTGCAAGGAAAAAATCCTACAAGAAACCATTCTTCAGTAAGAAGAAGAAGTTTTACCCCTCCTATACCCAGCAGGGGCATCGTTTAGGTCAGTCTGCCCAAAAGGGACAGCAGCAACAACCTAGGCAAAGAAAAACAAAAGCTGCTAAGCCTCAACTGGCTCAGCAGACTCAGCCTCCACAGAGGCTTTGACTCCTATCTAGAGAACTTTGCCTTCCTGGCCCTGAACGGCCCAGAACCTTCCACCATTCCAGGAAGGTTATGTCATTTTGCCCCCAGATGGGGGCAGATAACAGCAGAAAATTGGACTCTGTCCATTGTAAGAGAGGGATACAAGCTTCATTTCCTCAGCATGCCCCCTCCTACAATGGTAAGACAGTTCAATTCTCAGACCTCTCTCAACGCCCAGTTAGGTCAAGAGGTCACTTTGCTTCTCGCCCAGGGGGCAATAGAAGAGGTACCCATTCTCCAACAGTGTACAGGGTTCTACTCCCCCTATTTCCTTATTCCAAAGAAAACAGGAGGACACAGACCCATTTTGGACCTCAGAGAATTGAGCAAATTCCTGTTCAAAGAGAAGTTCAAAATGATTTCTGTAGGAACTCTGCTGTCATACCTTCAGAGTCAGGATTGGCTTTGTTCTCTAGATCTCAAGGTTGCGTACACTCATGTTCTCATCCATCCAACTCATCGAAAGTTCCTTCGCTTTCTATTTCAAGGGAAACACTACCAATACAGGGTTCTTCCTTTTGGCCTGGCCTCGGCACCAAGGGTTTCACAAACTGCATGGCTGTGGTGGCAGCATTTCTTTGCATCCTGGGAATATTCGTCTTCCCTTACTTAGACGACTGGCTCATTCGAGCCCCTTCAGAGCCAGAGGCCAGGATTTCTCTCTCTCGCACAATGTGCATCCTTCAGTATTTGGGACTTGTCATAAACTTCCCAAAATCCAACCTTGCTCCCACTCAGTCTCTAGAGTTTATAGGAGCTCTGCTGGATACTAGACAGACAAGGGCCTATCTTCACAGCCCCACTGCCTTCGCATTGTGCAGTTAGCTTCCCAAGCAGTGCTAAAGGCTCACCTCACTGCTCCGGAAATGTTACAATTGCTAGGCCACATGGTATCCACCGTGCATGTGGTTCCTTATGCGCGCCTCCATATGAGGGCAGCCCAGTGGACTTTATCCACTCAGTGGACTCAGGCATCAGATTGCCTGTCAGACAAAATAACAAACTCAGATTGTCTTATTTTGTCCCTTCAATGGTGGCAGTCACCCCAAAACCTTTTGGTGGGGTCCCCTTTCCAACAACTCCCACCCCAAGCCGCTCTGACAACAGATGCCTCACAGGTGGGTTGGGGAGCCCACCTGCAAGGCCTCTCTACCCAGTGTACCTGGACTCCACAGGAAGCCTATCTACACATCGATCTCCTAGAACTCAGAGCAATCTTCCTTGCTCTTCGAGTATTTCACACCCAGCTCAGCTACAAGACAGTCCTAGTTCAAATGGACAATCAAGTAGCCATGTTCTATGTGAACAAGCAGGGCGGAACAGGCTCTCTGTCGCTGTGCAACGAAGCTTTGCGATTATGGGCCCTCGCCAGAGAGCATCAGATTCATCTCCTTGCGGTGTATCTTCCAGGCATTGAAAACTCTTGGGCAGACAGACTCAGTCCATTTCGTCCACTGATGATGCTTTAGTGACCTTGGGCAGGTTACTTCATTCTCTGTTGTCTCTGTTACCAACTTGGGTCCTTTCCCAAAGGGCTTACAGTCTATCAATTTTAACTGCCCTTGAGCAAAGCTTTAGAAAGGCAAGTGATTACTTTAAAAAAATCATAGTAAGGTAGCTGTTCCTTAATTACACTAGTTGCTAGTTGGCAGCACATTTAAAATCAGCTGCCTTTAGAGGAGAAGGCAAGTGTAACACATGAGTGTTATATCAAGACCATAACAAGTTTGCGTTTAGTTCCATTATTCCTTTGCAGAAGCACCTACTCTCATTTTACTAGAAATCATATACATTTTGTAAGGGAGCTGCAGGAAGATCTAATTACTGCCAGCCGTCAATTTGATATATGAATGAGTTTTGTAAAACGTCTGTCCTAGAAGTACAAGATAATTTAGTAATATATATTGTAGCATGCTTGCATAAAACAAACGAGATGAAAAGTGCACACTTACACTGCACATCGACTAGTACTGCTTACCGTTTCTATAGCGCTACAAGCCATACCCAGCGCTGTACAGAGACATGTAAGAGACAGTCCCTGCTCTGTAGAGCTTACAATATAATCAGTGCTGTCACACGCTGGCATGTTTCCACTGCCTGTGCTCCCAAAGTCAGGCATGTCTGTGGGGAACTGGTGGAGAGAGGCATAGCAGAGTGGGTCTCAGTACACTGGCAAGGGGATGTGTGAATTGGGAGGGGGGGGGGAGGAGGGATGCAGTGTGTATGTTTCTCCCTATAGAGAGAGTTTAGGGTGTGTGTGTATGTGGTACATGTGGGAGTGAGAGTCATCTCTGTGACTGGCTTCTTTTGCCCTGAGGGTGATGGAAAAGCTTTGAGGCACAATTTTTCAACATCAGGACCCCCCATGGGATTTTGCTACCTCCCCCATGGGATTTTGCTGACATCTTACAGGATTTTCCTGCCAGCAGGAACGGTGACAATCTTGGATGCCTGCGTGGTTCAGGTAGAGGGGGAGCGTGGTCAAGTGGCTGCAGATTTTTGCTGGAAGGCCCCTGAAGGTTCCCGGGGACTCGTGGGGCTTCTTTTCAGCTCAAATTGAGCAGCAGATTCTAAAACAACTTATATGCTATTTTCAGTCTGTTAGCTGCATGACAGCCCCCTGTGTGGGTGTGTAGGGGGGAGGAGGTGTCTGGGTACCGGATCTCCCACACTGGGGACTTGGGACCTCTGGAATCTCCTCCTATGGCAGCAAGAAGGGGTCAAGTGCCCCCGCTCCTCGTTTTCACTGTCCATTCTTCCAACAGTCCAGCCTTGTCCACTATAGGGTGTATCTTGAGAGAAGAAAAAGATTTCTTGTCTCCAGTGGGTGAATCACTGTCTGCAGCAGATGAAGGGACTGGCAGTAACAGAAGACTGTGTATTATCCGGTTCACCTTCTTATAGACGCCGTTTTCCTGAGCTCCGGACCATACCAGCAACCCAGTAGGAGCGGTTGTAATGGACGGATAACTAAGACTATTCGCTGCAGCTGCCATGCTCAATACATGCTGAGAAGAGATAGTGCTGTTTTACTGTCTGTGTTAGAGACAGATCCTGCTAATTTGCTTCATTGTGCCTGCATTCAGTTCTGAAGCCTATCAGCAGCTATCTCCAGGAACAAGCTGGAATGAGTCCTCACATATGGGTACGTCAGTACTGACGGAGCCTGCGCGGGAACGCTCCCTAGCTTCCCAAAAAAGAAAGCTTTTGGGAGCATCCCACAGCGCCTACGCGCTGCCTTCCCGCCTTTCCCAACCGCCTCTCCCCATTTCTTCTTTTCCGTGGAGCCAGCAGGTCGTGTTCCTGTCACCGCTGAAGAAGTTCTTTGTTTTATTTTATTTCTTTGGTCGCGCGTCTGCCTTCTTTGACGTTGGACCGTTACTGCCGGTCTTTCTTCTTTTCTTTTCAAAAAAAAAAAAATATACATATATCTTTTTGCCCTCACTTAGTGTGTTTTTCCTTTTTGGGCCTTAAGCCTCACCAAAATTTCCCTCATGGAAAAACCAGCCTCCGGGTTTAAAAAATGCACTAAGTGCAGCGGCACTATTTCTGTTACCGACACCCATGAATGGTGTCTCAAATGTTTGGGTCCTGACCACTCCATTTTGGATTGTTCGTCCTGCTCCTTGATGTCCAAACGAGGTTTACAGAACCGAGCAGCCAAGCTCCATGTTCTGTTTCGGATGCAGCTTCGGTGGCATCGATGTCTTCTAGGGCTTTTTCTTCCTCCCATGGATCTCAGGTAACCAAACATAAATCTAGCCGGTCCTCGAAGGGTAGATCTCCTTCCAAGCATCGAGATGCCTCCGGGCTTGCCCTCGAGGATCCTGCACCGGCAAAGCAACCCTGGCGGGAAGCTCCGGCTTCCAAAGCTCCACCTATGGGGTTACAGGTTGACATCGATGGCACGGCCTCGACCGATCACCTGTTAGAATGCTCTGGGGTACCGGCACAACCGTCCGGTACCGACTTCCAGGCATTCATGGCGTCAATGGATCAGAATGTTCTATCCATGCAGCAGGCTATCACAGCCTTCATTAGAGCTGCAACGCCGCTGGTACCACAACAAACTCCGTTGTCGGTATCGGCCCCGGTACCGGTGCCGATGCCGGTACCGGTACCGACTGCATCAACATCTGCCATGGTATCGACTGCAGCGGTTCCCTGCCTAGGGATGCCCATCGGTACCGAACTGGTACCGATAACACCCGATGTCGATACCGCTCGGTACGCGTATCGATCTTTGAAAGAGCACCCTGACAGTCGATACTTTGATTCCTCTGAGGATTCTGATGCATCGGAGGAGTCTGCTGAAGTATCCATAGCCCTTCCTGAAGAGCCTTCTTCTCCAAAAAGAAGAATGTCTCCTCTAGAAGACTTGTCATTTCAAGACTTCATAAGAGAAGTGGCTAAAGGGCTTTCTATTTCAGTAACCTCTGAATCAGAGCCTAGAGCTAAAAAATTAGACATTTTAGGTTATTCCAAGGCTCCTAAGGAGGCAGTCACCTTGCCAATTCATGAGATTCTTCATGATCACATGATTGACTTATGGGAGACTCCTCTCACTATCTCTCCTCATTCTCGTAGGTTTGACACCATGTACCGTGTCCCTCCTTGTCCTGGTTTTCATAAAACACAGCTTCCTCACCATTCCATTGTGGTGGAGTCAGCTATGAAAAAGATAAAGAGTGCAAAAAGACACTCCTCTCCTCCTCCAGGAAGAGAAAGCAGGACCTTGGATGCTTTTGGTAGAAAAATCTTCCAAGCCAGTATGCTCATTGCCAGAATCAACTCCTATAGTCTCTATATGGGGATGTTTCTGAAAGAGGTTGCAGATAAACTGCACACTTTCCTCCCTTTTCTTCCAGAGGATAAAAGGGAGGATTTTCTTGTTTGGCTTAAGCATACTCAAGATATTTCAAAGTTTTCCAACCGTGCAGCTTTTGATTCCTTGGAGGGTGCCAGCAGAGCTTCGGCCATTGCCATAGCTGCACGCAGAATTGCTTGGCTCCAGGCTTCTGATCTAGAATCTTGGGTCCAGGATGGTTTGGGAAATCTTCCCTGTACAGGAGAAAACCTGTTTGGCAAGGATTGGCAAATTAAAGCCACTCAAATGGATGCAGAAAATTCTGCTTTGGATAGACTTTCAAAGTCAACCTCCATTCCTGCCAAGAAAAACCCTTCAAGAAGTCTTTTTACCTCAAGAAAGGCAGATTCCATTCTGCTGCTAGCCAGCAATCATCTACAGGTCGTTTTGCTGCTAAACGTCAGCAATCTAAGCAAGCCAGGCCTAAGCCTACAGGGGCTGCTGCAACTCAGCAGACCCAGCCTCCTCAGGGCTTTTGACTTGATGCTAGAGAACTTAGCCTTTCTGGCTCTAAAACAGCCAGAGCCTCTCACCATTCCAGGAAGGTTAGCTCACTTTGCTCCCAGATGGGAGCAAATTACAACAGAGCAGTGGACCCTCTCCATCATAAGGGAGGGCTACAAACTTCATTTCTCAGACCTTCCTCCTCACACCATGGTGAGACATTTCAATTCTCCAACTTCTCTCCTCGACCTTCTAGGTCAGGAGTTGGCTACCCTTCTTGCCCAAGGGGCATAGAAGAAGAAGTGCCTCTTCTTCAACAAGGGTCAGGGTTTTACTCCCCCTACTTTCTGATTCCAAAGAAAACAGGGGGCTACAGACCCATTTTAGATCTCAGAGAATTGAACAAATTTCTATGCAAGGAGAAATTCAAAATGCTTTCTCTGGGCACTCTCCTTCCATACCTTCAGAGTCAGGATTGGCTTTGTTCTCTAGATCTCAAGGATGCGTACACCCATGTCCTCATCCATCCATCTCACAGAAGGTTCCTCCGTTTCCTTTTCCAAGGGAAGCATTACCAATACAGGGTGCTTCCTTTCGGTCTGGCCTCTGCTCCAAGAGTGTTCACCAATTGCATGGCAGTAGTAGCTGCATTTCTGCGCACTCTGGGAATATTTGTCTTCCCATACCTGGACGACTGGCTCATCCGAGCTCCATCTCAGTCAGAGGCCCAGACTTCCCTGGACTGCACAAGGTGCATTCTGCAGTATCTGGGACTTGTGGTAAACCTCCCAAAGTCCCAGCTCACCCCTACTCAGTCCCTAGAGTTCATAGGGGCCTGGTTAGATACTACCACTGCAAGGGCCTATCTTCCTCAGGCCCGTTGCCTACGTCTAGTGCAGTTAGCCTCCCAGATTCAGTCAAAGAGCCATTTAACTGCCCGGGAGATGCTGCAACTGCTAGGCCACATGGCATCCACAGTGCATGTGGTCCCCTATGCTCGCCTTCACATGAGAGCAGCTCAATGGATTTGTCCACCCAGTGGACTCAGGCATCAGGAGGTCTGTCAGACAAAATAGCAACCTCCAGGCGCCTCTTTTGGTCTCTCCAGTGGTGGAAGGCCACCCAAAATCTGTTGCTGGGGTCCCCCTTCCAACAGTTGCTGCCCCAAGCAACCCTCACAACTGATGCCTCCCCAACAGGTTGGGGAGCTCATCTACAAGACCTCTCCACTCAGGGCACTTGGTCTCTACAGGAGTCCTCCCTACATATCAACCACTTGGAGCTCCGAGCAGTTTTCCTAGCTCTCAAGGTCTTCCATACCCTGCTCAGCTACAAGACAGTCCTCATTCATACGGATAATCAGGTAGCCATGTTTTACATAAACAAGCAAGGAGGAACTGGCTCTCTGTCGCTTTGCAACGAAGCTTTAAGATTGTGGGCCTTCGCCAGAGAGCATCAAATCCATCTCCTGGCCGTATACCTTAAAGGAATCCAAAACTCTTGGGCAGACAGACTCAGTCGAGTTCTGCTTCCACACAAATGGTCCCTGCACATGGACCAGGTACTCAGAATCTTTCAAGAGTGGGGAACCCCGGACATAGACCTCTTTGCAAGTCCGTGGAATGCCAAACTTCCCCGCTTCTGTTCCAGAATTCCGTGTCAGGGAGTTCAGGCCAAGGATGCCTTCCTCCATTGGGGTCAAGACTTCCTGTATGCCTTTCCACCCATTCCCTTAATTCCCAAGACTCTGTTCAAGCTCCAGAGGGATCAAGGGTCCATGATCCTCATAGCTCCACGCTGGCCACGCCAAGTGTGGTACCCTCTACTTCTGCATCTCTCTCAAGCTCCCTCCCTAGACTTGGGAGCTGCTCCAGATCTCCTGACTCAGGAGGAGGGAACTTTGTGGCACCCAAACCCCAAGTCCCTTCACCTCAGGCTTGGTTGCTGAAGGCCTAGACCTTCAAGGTTGGAATCTTTCTCAACAAGTGAAGGATATCCTCCATGCTTCCAGAAAACCTTCTATTAGACATTCCTATGCTTTTAAATGGAAAAGGTTTTCCATTTGGCGTGCTGAGAAGGGTCTTGACCCTCTAGCACTACCTCTGAATTCTATATTAGAATATCTCCTGCATCTCTCCAATGCAGGCCTTAAGACGAATTCAGTAAGAGTCCATTTGAGTGCTATTGCAGCATCCCTTAAGCCTCTCAATGGACAACCTATTTCCTCTCATCCTCTTATTGCAAGATTCATGAGAGGCCTAACTCTAACTAAACCTCCCATTAGGCCTCCTCCGGTGGCATGGGACTTAAATCTGGTTCTTGGTCATCTTATGAAGCCACCTTTTGAACCCTTAGCCACTACCTCCTTGAAATTTCTTTCCTGGAAGGTTATTTTCCTTATTGCAGTCACATCAGCTCGCTGCATCAGTGAACTACAGGCCTTAGTGGCTAATCCACCTTATACAAGGTTCCATCATGATAAGGTAGTCCTCAGGACCAATCCACACTTTATGCCTAAAGTGGTCTCACCTTTTCATTTGAGCCAAGAAGTATATTTACCTGTCTTCTTTCCAGGTCCTCATGCATCAAGTGCAGAAAGGTATCTTCATACCCTGGATTGTAAAAGGGCTCTTGCCTTTTACTTACAAAGGACACAGCAACATAGAAAGTCTTCCCAACTCTTTGTTGCTTTTGATCCCTCTCATTTGGGACTTCCAGTCTCTAAGAGGATGCTGTCCAATTGGATTGCTCAGTGTATTTCTTTCGCCTACCAGAGTAAGAACCTTTCTCTGGAGGGCCATGTCACGGCTCATAATGTGAGGGCCATGGCCACCTCTATGGCTCATCTAAATTCTGTGTCCATCGACCAGATCTGTCGAGCGGCCACCTGGGCCTCGGTTCATACCTTCACAGCCCATTACTGCTTGGACAAGGACTCCCGCCAGGATGTCTTGTTTGGTCAGGCTGTTCTCAAACACCTGTTCCATGCTTAATCAACTCCTACCCTCCTTCCCTGATTGGATGCCTGAGATCCATAGGAGGAGGTAGAACCCTTCTCAGGGTCTCACTACCTTGGGGATCTCCCAGGCATCTCTAGCTAGGGAGTCCCCATATGTGAAGACTCATTCCTACTTGTTCCTGGAGATAGCACAGTTACTTACCTGTAACAGGTGATCTCTGGGAACAGCAGGAATAAGTCTTCACAACCCACCCACCTCCCCTAGGAGTTGTATCTCTCTATCTATCTTTCCTTTCCTCTCTCTCTTTGTCTCAGCTTTAAAACTCGAACTGGGGAGAGGCGGTTAGGAAAGGCGGGAAGGCAGCGCGCAGGCACTGTGGGATGCTCCCAAAAGCTTTCTTTTTTGGGAAGCTGGGGAGCGTTCCCGCACAGGCTCCGTCGGTACCGATGTACCATATGTGAAGACTTATTCCTGCTGTTCCCAGAGATCACCTGTTACAGGTAAGTAATTGTGCTTTCTGTGTAGCGGCCAGGTGCATAGGAAGGCTACCACATAGTCTAGCACGTGAGATTGGTGGAAGTATCTTGACGGTTATCATGCTGGGAGAGTAGAACTATAGCAGGGCATGAAAACGGACTAAAGGCTGCTAGCTGGTGCATAAACTTGCTTAATGAGGCCTGGTTGTATTTTATACAAATTTACCCTCCATTTATATGTACCAGGCACTATTTGTCTCATGAGCTGCACATAAATAGTACAGAATTTTATTTACTTATTCTCATTATCTTACAAACTAAGTATTTTCAACTGTTTTGATTAGATATTCATTGCTTTTACATATTATCTGAATTTTTCCCTTCACCCCTCTCTCTCCATCCCCATCATCACCCTCCCCCCCCCCCCCCCATCTTAGGGTGGACTTTCACCTCCATTTCTTATGGCTCCATGCCACTTTTTCTCCTTTTTCTGACACTCCCTAACGTTCTCCCCTCCCCGTCTACTCATATCCCCCCTCCTTATCACCCTCTCTCTACCTTTCCCATTTCTCCTCCTATTTTGTCTTCCTCCCTTTCCTCAGCTCTTGAACTTCACCTTTATCTTCCTGTCATTCATTCCTCTCCCATCTCATTCAGCAACCTCATTCTCATTTCCGCCATTCCGTCTCCTCTCTGCCTCACACTCTTCTCCTCCTCCTCCTTCTTTCATCTGGTGACATTAATTCTAATCCTGGCTCCCCAAGACTTTTCTCTCACTCCTGCTCCTCACTCAACTGCTTTAACCTCATCCATATTCCTCTCCTTTCTCTCTCTTCTCTCCCCTTTTCTTGTGCCTTATGGATTGCTCATTCCATAGCTAATAAAGTTCCCTTTATCCATGATCTCTACATTTCTCTCTTCAGCCTCTAGCTCTTACTGAAACCTGGCTCCTCCCTGATGACACTGCTTCGGTTGCTGCCCTCTCTCACAGCGGCTACCAGTTCTCTTCTCACACACTCGTCCTGCCGCTGGCTGCAGTGGTAGTGTGGGGTTTCTGCTTTCTCCTTCCTGCAAATTTCTACCCTTCCCTCTACCTCAGTCTCACTCCTTTTCTTCCTTCGAAGTCCACTCCATCTGCTTTTTTAATCCCTTACCTCTCTGGATAGCTGCTATCTATAAACCACCTGCTATAAACCACCTGACAAGTCCACCTCTACCTTTCTCTCTGACTTTGACTCATAGTTTTCCTTATTTCTCGATTCTTCTTCCCCTTCCCTTATTCTTGGTGACTTTAACATTCATATTGATAGCCCTTCTGACTCCTATGCTTCCAAACTCCTTTCCCTTCCCTCCTCATTTAACCTTCAGCTTTGCTCTTTTGCCCCCACTCATCAGCACGGCCATTACCTTGACCTTGTTTTCTTCTCTTAATTGTTTACCCTCTAATTTCCATATCTCATCTCTTCCCTTATCTGACCATCACTTGGTTAGCTTCACTCTTCACCACTCCCACCTCAATCTCACCCATTCTCCACCGACCTTTTTAGGAATCTTCATGCTGTTGATCCATTATCTCACCACTATTGTCTCATCACCTCTCTCCTCCACTTTGCCTTCTAACTCAGTTGATGAGGCTATAGTTTCATATAATATTTCTCTCTCTTCTGCTCTGGGTTCCTTGTTCCCCTATCCTACTTCCTGTGAGGTACACTATACCTCAGTCATGGCTGTCTTCAACTACCCACTCCCTTCGCTCCTGTGCCCATTCAGCTGAGAGCATTTGGCTCACATCCCACTCTCCTTTTGATTTTCCTCACTTTAAATTCATGCTTACTTCCTTCCAATCTGCCATAGCACTCGCCATGCAAAATACTATGTCCATATAACTCTCTTGCCTTTGACCCCCATTGTCTCTTCTCTACTATCAATGCTCTCCTCAAGGCACCTCCACCTCTGACACCCCCTTCTCTTTCTCTCCAAACCTTAGCTTACTATTTTCACAACAAAGTCCAAAAGATTACACTCCAATTCCCCTCAAGATCAGCTTCATCCCCTCTTCCCTCTCTTCAATACCAACTTTTTCCCTCAAACTTTGGTACCCTTTCTTCCTTATCTAAGCTCTCCGAAGAGGAAACCTCTCATCTTCTTTTCTCCTCTAAACTTACTACCTGTTCTTCTGATCTTATCTCCACCCATCTCCTTAACTCCATCTCCCCCTGTCATTCTCAACCTATCGTTCTCTACTGCAACTTTCTCTGCAGCCTTTAAGCATGCTCTAGTCACACCTTTCCTCAAGAAACCTTCACTTGACCCTACTTGTTCTTCTAATTATTGACCCATCTCCCTTCTTCTCTTCATTTCTAAAATTCTTGAACGTGCAGTTCTCTAACGTTGATTTGAATTTCTCTCCTCTCAAGCCCTCTGTAGTACACTGCGAGCGGGTTTCACAGCATTACTACCATAAGGCTGCTGACCAATATGGAAACATCCCAGCTCCTACCTTCCCGTAGTGTCTCCTTAGAGGTAGGTGTTCACTCTGTGTTTTGGAACACCTCGGGCTCTTCTCTTCCCAGGTATATTCAAGCTGGGTTCCTTAAAGGGGCCCGGCTTCTGGTGCTTAAAGGGGCATGTCCTTAGTTTTGCTGGAGGTATATCAGTATGGGGAAAGGGGAGCTTCTCATACACCCCATCACATACCCTCCCCCTCGGTGCAATCCTACGAGGGTGAATGGCCAGTGGTGCCGGAGCGCCCAAGCGGGATAGAAAGTCCGTGTTCAGATGTGCCTTGCCAGCTCGATGTCAGACCTCATAAAGAAAGGGTTGGAGGGTGAGGAACCAGCGCAGGATCCGATCATTGGTGTCCTTATGTTGTGCCAGCCACTTGAGCAGCTGATGGTCCGTGACCAACATGAAGGGGCAACCCAGTAAATAATATTGGAATGTCTTAAGGGCCCATTTGATCGCCACTGCCTCCTTCTCGATCGTAACATACTTTTGTTCCCAGGACAGCAACTTCTGGCTAATAAATTCCATTGGGTATTCTTCACCTCTACATCCTGGGCTAAGCCAGTCCCAAGACCCACCGTCGAAGTGTCTGTCTGGATGATGAAGGGCCTTGTGAAGTCTGGACTTACCAGGACCAGTCTAGAGCACAAAGCTGTCTTTAACTTCCCAAAGTCCTCCAACTCAGTAGTCCAGAGGATCTTGTCTGGAGTCATCTTTTAGAGGAGCTGAGTCAAGGGTTCACGTTTGCAGCCATCTGCGGAATGAACCGGCGATAATATCCAACTATACCCAGAAAGGCCCATACTTGTTTCTTAATTGCAGGGACTGGTATTTGGGAAATGGCCTCCACCTTCTTGACTTGCAGTTGTACTTGACCATTCCCCACCATATATCCTAGATATTGGGCCTCTTTGCCTCCCAGGAAGCATTTGCATGGATTGGCAGTCAGGCTGGCCTTCCTCAGACTTATCAGCATGGCCTGTAGATGGGACAAGTGCCAGTCGTGACTGTAGATTACGATGTCATTGAGGTAGGCAGCTGCATATCCCCCATGGGGTCTTAATAGGCAATTGACCAGGCGCTGGACTGTAGCATGAGTTCCATGAAGCCCAAAAGGCAATATCCTGAAGTGAAATAGACCTTGGGGCTTTGAAAATGCAGTCTTCTCCCTGGCGGTCAGCGTTAGGGGAATCTGCCAATAGCCCTTTGTCAGATCCAATGTCGAAATAAATCGGGTTCCCCAAGACACTCAATAAGGTCATCCACCCAGGGCATATGATAAGCATCACACTTTGAAACCGCATTTACTTTCTGGAAGTCAGTGAAAAACCGGATGCTTCCATCTGGCTTAGGCATTAGCACAATGGGCATTAGCACTATCACACCCAGCTTCAGCATTTCTTCTACCCCCTTCACCACAGCTTACCTACGTGCTTCTGGGAGTCGGTAGAGTCAGTGGTGAACCGTCACACCAGGTTCCATGTTGATATCGTGGTAGGCGAGGTGGGTATGTCCTGGGAGAACACATTCTTATTCCTCTAGACCAGCTGTTCTAAGTCCCCCTTCTGGATAATTGTCATCTGCTCTCTGAATGGAACTTGGCCCGGTTCAGAGGACTGCTGTACGATGAGCCAAACTCCTCTTCATGGACCATCATTGTTAGGGCCGGAGTCCAGAAGATTGACGTGATCGGTCGTCAGCATTTTCCTTTTATCCAGTTGTGCAACCTTGTAATTGATGGGCCCCATTTGCTCAATGACTTCATATGGGTCCTGCCATTTACAAAACAGTTTACTCTCCAAGACCGGAAGTAACAGCAGCACCCAGACCCCTGGGCTGGAAGGTCCGCTGCACTGCCCCCCCAATTATAGGTCTGGACTTGACTCTCCTGGGCTTTCTCTAGGTGCTGTCTGACTGATGCTCCCACTTTCTTTATACGTGCCTGCATTTGCAGGACATAATCCACTAGATTCTGGCTGGAGTAAGGTTTCTCTTCCCAGGTCTTAGTATCTACATGATCCCTCGGAGTTGTCGACCTTACAGCAACTCAAATGGGGAAAACCCGGTCGAGCTCTGGGGTATTTCCCTGATAGCAAACCGAAGGTAGGAGAGTAACAGATCCCAGTCTTTCCCCTCTTCATTCACAAACTTCTTCAACATCTGTTTTAATGTTTTATTGAAGCGCTTGACCAGGCCATCGGTTTGGGGATGATATACTGAGGTCCGCAAGGCTTTGGCCTTCAGTAGGTTACACAATTGTTTCATTACATGAGAGACAAACTGTGTTCCTTGGTCTGTAAGGATTTCAGCTGGGATCTCCAGTTGGGAAAATATCTCCCAAAGAGCTTTGGCTAATGTAGTGGTCCTTGTATTTCGCACAGCTATCACTTCTGGGTACCGTGTGGCATAATCCATGACTGCCAGGATGAATCTATTTCCCCAGGGACTATGCTCCAACCTTGGGTCTCGATATCAGGCATGGGCACAAGGGGGCAGGTCTAACTTTTATCGGACTGTAAAGTGGGCAGGTAGGGCAGGACTGACAAAAGAGCTGCACCTACTTGTAAAGCCCGGCCAGTAAAACTGAGTCAGAATCCGCTCTTGGGTTTTGTCCACCCCCAAGTACCCCCCCCTCCAAGGGTTGACTATGAGCAAACTCCATTATCTGCCAGCAATAGGCTTGGGGAACCACTAACTGCTCCAGCTCTTCTCCCTCCATTGTTCCCTGGGTAACCCTATAAAGGAGGTCCTGCCATACTAAAAAGTAGGGAGAAGCCCTTGGAGAAGGGTGCAGGCAGTCTTTTCTAACTTGTGAACTTGGTCCCAGGCATTCTTAAGGGTATTATCTTCCCTTTTGGCTTTTTTAAACTGGCCCAGGTTTCCTATACCAGGTTCTGGCTTGATTGTATCCTCTGCCCTAAGGGGAGAGGGATCAATTATTTGGGATTCCTAGGCTAGATTTCCTGGTCATAGTGTGATGAAGTGCATGACTGTTCTGGTGGAAAGTGATGTTGTACTAAAGGAGTCTAATGATTGAAGAATAGAAACCCTCCCTAAAAATGTCTTCATGGCTTTGTTCATAGGTACCCAGATAGCAATTTGTGTGAGCTTGGTGGTCCGAGCACTCTTATACTGAATCCCTCCAGGATATGTTGAGGCTGGAGTCCAGAGCATCGTTTGTGGCAGATGTCCTGTACAACTTGATCAGGATCTCCTCTAAGTCTATGGTTGCAGTCATGATGGCTCCAGAATTGATCAGCTGATACCACTTCCAAGCTACAGATGTGCAAACTCCACTTCAAGAGCTTGTTGCTGTATGGGGAGAATCTGGAGAAGCTCACCCATGGAGGGTGATAGGCCCAGAGGTTTCAAGGGTTTCTTTTGTAAGGCTCAGTGGGAATCTTAGGAATGTTTCAGGGCCAGAAAAGTTTCAAGTCCAGCCTATTCCTCCTCTGGTTAAAGCTCAAAAAGGGTCAGCCCTTTCAAGAGTTCCAGTAATACTGAGACTCAGCAGAAACTCTTTCGGGAGCTGGTAAATCATTTTAATGGGATCTGGTGGGTCTCTTCCGAGGGACAAGTGGTCAGGGGTGGCTCGAAGGGCACATACTGGAGTTTGTGTAGCTCTTTTGAAACATCTTTGTGGAGTGTCCTTGTGGCTCTCTGGCAAATAGACTGGCAGTTGAGGAGACTCTTCAGTGTCTCCTGCAATTGCAGGCTGTTGTACCCATACCCTCAACAAAGTGAAGTCAGGGATGGTATTCCATTTACTTCATGGTGCCCAAAAAAAGGTGGGACCTTTTATCTCATCCTGGAGCTGAAGATTGTGAATGCCAAGCTTAGAGTGCCACATTTCCTCATGGAGATCATCCAGATGGTCATCACTTCAGTCCAGCAAGGAGAGCTTTTCACCCCCCTTGTACCTCTTTGAGGCATGCTTCCATATGCCAGTCAGGGAGCAGTATGAGTAGTTCCTCTACTTCTGAATCCTAGGCTGCCATTTCCTGTTTCAGGCCCTACACTTTGGTCATGGTGGTGGTGGCGGCCTTTCTGCACAAAACAGGAAATCCAGGTGCACCCATAGCTGGATGACTGGCTGATTCGATCCAGCTCCATAGATGAGTCCTGGAAGACATGACCCAGGTGTTTTAGTGGCTCGGAAGGCTGGGTTGGATGATCAACTACCCCAATAACAGCCTAGTGCCCTTTCAGGACTTAGAGTATCTGGCAGCTCATTTTAACATCTGCTTAGTCAGCCAGAGAGGCTGGTCAAGCTGTGACTTCAGCTCAGGAGTTTGTGCTTTCAGGCAGTTCCTGGGATCTGTGACTGCCTGTAATTCCAGGAGTCGATGGTACTGACTTTGGAACTAGTGCCTTGGGCTGAGGCAAATATGCACCCTCTGCAAGAGCACCTTCTGTCTTAATGGTCTCCCATCTCCCAGCTGTTCGATTAGCACTGCCTCTCCCATGAAGGATCAAGGGAGAGTTAGCCTGGAGGCTACAACCTGATCCCTTGATGGATGCTTCTGGATGTTCCAAATTGGATAATAGTGAATACTGATGCCAGTCCTCTGGGCTGCAGAACGCATTGTCAGGGTCAGTTTATGCAGGAATGCTGGTCCCTTCTGCAAGCCTCCTGGTTGATCAACGGTCTAGAGACTAGTGTGATACTGCTGGCTCTGGAGAGGTTTCAGACCCTCCTTTGGACAAAGCAATTTGTTTTCAGACAATGCCATAGCATACGTAAACCAGCATTTGCAGCTCTGCAGTGACAATGAGGGTGGCTTGAGCAGATGGTGCTTTTGGCAGAGCAGTTCTGTCTGGAGTGTGTGTTTATTTACTTATTGAACTGTTTTGTTTTGTTTTTATACCACTTAGGTAATCAAAACAGTTTACATAAAACAATGTAAATTGTCTTCCTCCCACCCTGGATCCTTACTGCTTGGGTACATCCAACTTGTCTGGACTAGTCTAGCAGGATTATAAGAAAGGAGAAATTAATTTTCTGTTTTATTTCCTTGAATCCTGCTAGACCAGTCCAGGACCTGCTCTAGGAAGATACTGCCTACAGGTTGGAGAACTCCAGCCTTGTGGCTGTATTTGCAGTCTCAGTGCCTGATTCAGAGTTGATGGTAAGAGAGCCAGTAGTTTGTATAAAGTTATTGTTGTTTCTAAATACTTTTCTGAGTTTTTCAGTCTTGCTTACTGCTTGGGAAGTGTCATATTGGCTTCTGTCAGTGCTGTACCAGTAGATATACCAGTGATGATACCACTGAAAGTTGCTCAAGTCTGCCTCCACCTGCTAGCTGTGGAGCATAATCCACTCGTCTGGGCTGGTCTAGCAGGATTCAAGGAAAGAACATTAAATTATGGAAAATCTCTCATTAACAGCAGGCACTTTTTCAAATCATGCTTTAAAGAAAGAGTACTGCATTTCAGAAGAAGGCTTTATTTCTGTTTTTATCCTAATGCCTTTCTGATGGATTTTCATCTTCTGTGAATGCTATTCGGGAATTCTAAGCAGTGGATTGTTCAACTTAGAGTTTAGGGCATGTTTAATAAAGTGCACTTACTGCACATTAAAAATACACATTAATGAACAGTAAGTTCATGGGCTGTCAGAAGGATGGCCAGCATGTCTCCTATAGTTACCACACTGAAAAGTACCTTACTACATATTAGGAGGCTGATTCCGTACTGGCCGTCCAGCCCCTGGATGGCCAATCAGAATCAGGGCGTACGGAGGTAGACCCGATTCTGATCCTTGGGGGCTAGATGTGCCTATGGGATCAGAATCGGGTTTATGGCCTGGATGTTCAGGCCGGGCCCCGATTCTGATCGGCCACATGCCCAGCCCACATACCCGGCTAACTCAGCCAGGCTCCTAGTGCCATGGCATTGCGGCTCCATTCAGAAGCCACAATCCTCAGCTGACAGCGACACAGTCTTTTCCCCGCAGCCTAATCCCCCCCCCCAATCTGGTCTTCCGTGGCCAGGGTCGGGTGGCGGGGATCTCCCTCACCTTCCATCTCTACTCGGCGTTATGGTCCCCTGACGTCCAGTGGAACTTATTCCACCTCTGAGGTAGAATAAGTCCCCCATCTCCGTGGCCAACCACGGACATACAGAGCTGACCTCAGAATTGGCCCTGCACGTCTGGGGTCGCTCTCCACCCATATATTAACCGTGGCAATGAAAGTGTATTATGCTCACTTCCCCCCCCTCCCCCCCCAAGTGTTGCAGTCATAAAACAAGTACTTTTTTCACCTTATTGGTGGTCAGGAGCAGGTATAGGCATGGATTCCTCAGACGTCCTTGTGCTACTCTGAAATCGCACCACATCATGGAGGGTCCAAAATGCTTCATTGTAGGCCCAGTTTGCCACTGTTCAGCCTGCTACCCGGCTTATATTCCTTCTGTGAACACCTCAGCCTCCTCTGCGGCCTCAGATTGGGGCAACCAACTCTACAAGGTCTAGTTTAAAAAATATTTGTCATATCTTTTACCTGTGTAAATATGGCTTATAGAGTATTTGGTTTAGGATAATACATTTTTTGTATAGGCACACTATCAAGCATATTTTATTAGGTCTAATTTTTTCCATATTCTTCATTATTTTTCTTCCTGGAAAATGATTAGTAAAAGGGGAGGCATAAAGGGACTATTTGCATTTGAAGCGAGCTGTCTGTGGATTTCCTATGCTGTGTGACTATTGTAATGCCTCTGTTAGGGGTTATTTGGATATGTATGAGGGTACATTTGAAAGCTCTTTCTGCGCTTAGAGCAGTACTTTATGCATGGAAATAGGAGTTTAAAATATTGTGTGTCTGCTGTTTGTGTAAAGTTATAGTTGCGTGAACTGAGCAGAAGCATTCCCGAGGGGGTGATTGGGGAGAGATTTGTATCTATGTGCATAATTTAATAAATGCATGCTTATGTATGTAAAATATCTCAGAAAAAATATGCAGGGTAAAGAGCAGGTATAAACAGAAGTGCATAAATTCCCTTGGGCAACTTGAGAAATTGAAGTGTGCGTTCTTTGGTTTGGAAAAATTGCTGGTGCCCACGCAGGGAAGAGTGTGCAAACTATTTACACATGCACTTAGTTATAAAATTACCTCCATATAGTAGTTGCTTTGGTAGGTTGAGCATTTTATCTAATATTAGAGCATGAATCAAAAAAGAGCTTAATATAAATGGCATATAGTTAAATAAACCCTTGTTATGCATGGAGGCTTTAGAGCACAGTCTTGCACTGAATGCTTTGTGAGAGCCCAACCAAGATGGCAAATAAACTGAAAAATCACTAAATAGTATGATGTATGAACAGTCCTCTCCCCATCCCAACAATAAGGCTAGTGCTCCATTCATGAAAACAGTGTTCCCCCTCCATCTCGCCTTATTCCACTCCAGTTACTCCCAAGCAGGGCTATATTACTCGCTGATCTGCTCACACATATATTCTACACAGTATTTTGATTGCAAATAGTGCTGGCTGTGCATAGCTAACCTTTATTTCTGCATATTTTGCATTAGGAGCTAAACACTGTGTTTTACTGCCCAGGGTACAGTGCTTTAAGTGTAATGCCATTATGTAAGAGAAGTGCCAGCTTGTGCCAGAAACATCAGTCGCCTAGCAGTAAAAGTGTGATAGGATATCAAATGCAAGGGGGGGGGGAGCATGCATGCGGTAGCAGTAACTATGATGTATTTTATTGGTATATCTCTCTTGACAAGAGCTACCTTTTGCTTGTTTACAGAGTCACTGGAGGGGAGCTCTTTGAGGATATAGTGGCAAGGGAATATTACAGTGAAGCAGATGCCAGGTAAGGTGCTCGATTCTTTATATTCAGAAATATTGAAGTTAAACTTCAGACTGTAAAGTGGCTCATCATTAATAATTTTATACACTAGGAGTTCTTTGGAGGTGTACGTTGCTCTGAATTAAAATACATGGCTTGTGGCTGAATGTTGCAGGGTGTCTCTCTGTAAGAATGATGCCACCTCGGCCTGTTACAGTCGGTGCTTCTCAGTACATTTGCAGCCTTTGACAACCGTGCAGTTTCTGGGGCTTTCAAAATTCATGGCGGGACATTAGAGAAAATGGAAAGTCAAATATTTTCTCTGGTGCAGAGGTGAATGTTCTTGGCTGTGTAAGATAGATAGATATATATTTTTTAATTCCGGTTCTTTGCTAAACCTGAAGAAAAGCATGGAAATAATGTGAACCCATGACACACAAATGCTTGAATCTGTTTTAAAAGTCAGTAGACATGTGTGTGTGTGCCTACATGTAAGGTCGGTATTCAAAAAGCGCATATTTATAATCGTTGGGAGGAATATTCAGCCATATCCGGACAGCAGCATGGAATATCTGGTTCATCCGAAGAGCGATTTAGCTATCCAGTCAGCATCGGTAACCAGTTTATGTTAGCTGGTTAGCAGCTCAATATCGCCGCTGACCAACTACCCCCGCTCCACCCCCAGAACACCTCAGTACTAAGCGGTAAGTATCAGGGCATCCAGCTGGCTTCAGAGGGGCTATTCAGAGGCACAAACCAGGTATGTGCCCTCGATCCCACTCCGCCGGATTAACGCAGTTTGCAGACCTTTTTAAGCCCTTTGAATATGTCCTCCCCTGTATTTTTAAAAAATATTTGGCAGCATTATCCGTATAGTCTGCGATATGTGTGGCACTGTACACACAATGAAAGAGATGGGCCAATGGCATTCCGGGAGTGGCGCCCACTATTGGGGGCATTTTCCAAAGCAGTTCCACAGTTTACCATGTAAATGCCACTCTGCAGGTTAGCATCGGGGGTGCTCTAGGGTGGAGAAGCGTCTCCCATCACCAACCGGACAGCAGTGATATTGAGCTGAGCCATTGCCCGGTTAGCGATATGTGGCGAATGTGAGCCGCAGGAAATCCTGGCGAAACTTTAGCCACGTTAGCTAACCGGACAGCGTCTCAATATCACTGCTGACTGGTTAGCCCCTCAGCAATGTGGGAAACCCAGATGTTCAATGCCAGGGCCAGATATGACCCGGCACTGAATATCTGGGTTTATATTTCAGTTCCAGTAGCTCGCCTCGTTAGCAGTGCTAGTCGCCTGCACTGAATATCCCTCCCCCGCCCCCATATGTAGAATCTACGCCTATAACGGCACATTTTACAAAGAATGTCCTAGTACGGTCTTGGACATCAAAGCCAGAACGTCTGAAAAAAAGAGCAGGCACGTGCAAGTTCAGACATGTTCAGAAAAATGGACGTGCCCGATATGGATGTCTATGGAGACATCTACGGTACATAAACATCCCCAGAATATCATCACAGAACATGGAGGTCTAATAGCATAACGGCTAAAGTAGTGGGTCAGGAACAAAATAGCCAGGATTCAGATCCCAGTGAGGGCTTTTGTGATCTTAGGCTAGTCACTTAGTTCTCTATCTTCTCTACGCCCTTTGGAAGTTTTAAGGCCACAACAAGCACTTGCCTGATGCCTGGAGCAGGTTTGAAAGTGAAAGTGCCTACAGACGTCCTTGGCGTTTTTGAAATTGAACAAGGATGTCTAAAATCATTGCACCTCCACCATGCCCCTGTCTACTTGGTTGTTTCTGTACTGGAAACATCTCTAAACATCATTTGTAAAATGACTCTGGAGATGTTTCTGTGATTTCAATGTCCACGTGCATTTCTTCGGATATCCAAATCACGCCTAAGACTTTTAAAATGATTCCCTTAGGCAGCAATCTTCTGCAGCTATACATATACAGTTTGGTATTTCTTTATTAGAATTTATTAACTGCCTTTATGAAGAGATTCACCCAAAGTGTTGTACAACAGGTCTGTCCTGAGAGAGGCAACTTACATTTTAGTAGCAGTTTATCAATAACAGAATAACCACATATCAGCAGAACAGGGAATTAGAACAGTGAGATAAACTTAGAGACAGGCAAATTATATCCTAGTAAGTGGAGGAGTAGCCTAGTGGTTAGAACACTGGCTAAGCAACCAGGGTTCGAGTCCCACTAGCACTCCTTGTGGCCTTGGGCAAGTCACTTAACCCTCCATTGCCTCGGAAGAAAGGCCTGGCAATCTACTTCCGGTGACACTGCCAAGAAAACCCAGGAGCTTCTGGGTCGCCAGGAGTCAGGACTGACTCGAAGGCACACATTGCATTTTGCAATAGCAATAGTATGATACTGTGTCAGTAACATACATTTTAGAACAGCACAATTGAACAGTCATGTAACAGAAATATGTTACAAGTTCAGCAAAATATAAAATATATACCTTAGTAGGCCACATGATAGAGCAAACATTTACCGTAGATAGGATACGCTCAATGTCAGCACAGTGCAAATGATGCACCATTAAAGGCAGCACAGTAGAACATTTGCATAATATATATAGGATACTCACATCGTTAGAACTATACAATGAATATAGAGAATGCTGCTGGATATCTTGATGGACTGCCTCAGCAGTTTCTGGACAGTGCTAGGCAGTAGTCCGTAGCAGAGCAGAGGTGGAGCCTGGAATTACCCATATAGCGCCAGTCTTCAGGGTTTCTGTATGAATAGCTGAAGACCGCATTTCTTTCTTTCCTAAGGATCCATCTGAATAGCAAACTGAGAATCATCACTATTCACTATGGAGTGGAGGAGTGGCCTAGTGGTTAGGGCAAGGTACTTCAAGCTGGAGGGTCAGGGGTTCAAATCCCACTAGAAGACAGCAACCTTGGGCCAGAAGGACACGGGTTTTTAGTCCCACAGGTGCTCTTTGTGGTCTTGGGCAAGCCACTTAACCCTCCATAGCCCATGTTCCCTGTAAAATAGTTATCTCCAAGTTATAATGTCCTGTTCAATGTAATTTCAGTTTGTTCAATGTAAACTGCACTGATGCAGAATAGCGCGGTATATAAGAGAATTAAAATAAATAAATAATTCAGATAGCAATAGTGCTTGTCACGCTATTCAGATATTTAGCACGCACCACTATCTATATACCAGCACTGAATACTAGGAATAATTTCAACTGCAGCTGCCAGTGTTTAAACAAAACAGTGACTGCTACTGCTCATTATTGACTGGATAGATTATACATTTTGTTCAGACATGAAAAATCCTGGTCCAAATTAAAAATATAACTTTTACTTGTGGAGGCTGATTCCATTCAGTGCACACTTTGGCCATGAGGATGACTAAAACCTGTACGGGGTCAAGATGTACCCTATTCTGCAACCATGGGAGCTAGACGCACCACGATTGCGGAATCGGGCACCTAGATATCCCAGTGTGCACCGTATCCTGCTGCGGGGTACGTCCCCTGGGCTGCCCATCCACATCATTCAACGCTCCAGCTGACGTGCTGGTACAGGACTGAATGAGCCCCAAGAGGCTCCACTTCTGAATGGAGGAGTGGCCTAGTGTTTGGGGCAAAGTACCTCACACCAGAAGGTCAGGGGTTCAAATCCCACTAGAGGACAGCAACCTTGGGCCAGAAGGACTGGGGTTTCTAGTCCCACAGGTGCTCCTTGTGGTCTTGGGCAAGCCACTTAGCCCTCCATTGACCATGCTTCCTGTAAAATAGTTATCTCCAAGTTATAATGCCCTGTTCAATGTAGTTTCAGTTTGTTCAATGTAAACCACCTTGATATCATAAAAGGCAGTATATAAAAAATGTTAAATAAATTTCTATAAGAATAGCTATACATATAAGTTATACTTGTATATTCAGCAGCACTAGCTATATGTAGCTGAAGAGAAGAATAATTTGAAATGTCAGGATTAGATATTTCAAATTTAATTATTTTGACCTAATATGTATCTATTTATATGGAGGCCATTTTTTGAACACAATGTCCAGGACATAAATGGGAACCGCTGAACAAGATCTTTATGCTAATATTCAGTGGCACCACTGAATATAGATGCTAAGGTGTGCTCAAAAGTGAGTGCATAGTCTAAATTTCTGCTTGCCAAAAATAGGCACATATATTTAGACTAGGTACTGTATTTGTCTAGGCACTCCAGGCTAGACCAGGTTTTGTGGCATCTAAAACAAATGTATAGTCTAAATGTATATTTATATGTATATGTAATTTCCCTCCCTCTCTCCCCAACACCCACCCATCCCTGGGATGATCGTAGCTTTATAGGTACTTACACATCTTAAAGGAAAGGAGACGCTCTTAGGTGCAGCTCTTTATCCAAATCAGTCATACATTAAGGACCTGAGATTAATTAAGCTTCAGGTGAACAAGGTATATTAAACGTATTAGATACACTTTTATTAGTATAAGCATCCACACCAACCCTTAGTAAGTAAAGAACTTAAAGATCTAAACACAAGCTTAAAACTAAGATGCAGACAGCAGTCCAGCAGCGAGATGGGGGCTTTCCAGTCTTTTGCATTGAGTGTCACATGTATGATTTTCTCCTAGTTGGTGAGAGGTCTTACGTGTGCACTAGGTGCAAGGAGCTCTTTGCTCTCAGGGATCGAGTCCGTTCTCTAGAGGCTAGAGCAGCAGACTTGGATGACATAAGAAAGACAGAGAGGTACATAGACGAGACCTACAGGGATATAGTCCTGAAGTCCCACCTCCAGTCTAGCAACATCCCTGTTGCCATGGAGGGGAGAGGTCACGTGACAGGAGAGCATCACCCTGGTGTGGCAGGAAGTGATTCTGTAACTAGGACCTGTCCTCCAGGTGATGTAAAACCCTCTCACACCGAGGAAGTTTCTCCAGGGCCATGTGCCCATGAGGGAAGGGTTAGGACAGCCGTTATAGTTGGTGATTCAGTCAGGCATGTAGATAGCTGGGTGGCTGGTGGACGTGAGGATCACCTGGTAACATGCCTGCCTGGTGCGAATGTAGCGGACCTCACGTGCCACCTAGATAAGGTCTTAGATAGTGCTGGGGAGGAGTCTGCTGTCTTGGTACATGTCGGTACCAATGACATAGGAAAATGTGGTAGGGAGGTTCTGGAGGCTAAATTTAGGCTTTTAGGTAGGAAGTTGAACTCCAGAACCTCCAGGGTGGTGTTCTCCAAAATGTTTCCCGTTCCACGCGCAGTACCCAATAGGCAGGCAGAGCTCCAGAGTCTCAATGCGTGGATGAGACGATAGTGCAAGGATGAGGGTTTTAGATTTGTTAGGAACTGGTGAACATCATGGGGAAAGGAGGGGCTCTTCCGAAGGGATGGGCTTCACCTTAACCGGGATGGAACCAGGCTGCTGGCATTAACCTTTAAAAAGGAGATAGAGCAGCTTTTAAACTAGATAATAGGGGAAAGCTGACAATCGCCCAAGAGCGCATGGTTCAGAAGAAGGTATCCTTGAAGGATACTACCAAAAGCAGAGAGGTTCCAAAAAAAAGAGTAAAGTAGCCCAAATGCCCCTGAGTATGATGCAGACAGAGCTTAAAAATTCCAAATTACCCTTGCCTACCAATAGCCAGATTCATATGAATAAAATACAGTCTCATGCTTGTATGCAAATGTTAGAAGTCTAAAAAATAAGATGGGAGAGTTAGAATATATAGCACTAAATGAGAGGCTAGATATGATTGGAATCTCAGAGACATAGTGGAAGGAGGACAACCAGTGGAACACTATGATACCTGGGTACAAACTATATCGTAATGATAGAATTCATCAAATTGGTGGAGGGGTTGCACTCTGTTAGAGAGGGCATTGAGTCAGAAAGGATTAAAGTTTTGCAGGAAACAAAATTTGCTGTAGAATCTCTATGGATTGGAATTCCATGTAAGAAGGGGAAGGCAATGGCAGTGGGGGTGTACTATCGACCACCTGGCCAGAATGAACAAATGGATGATGAAAAGCTCAAAGAAATCAAGGAAGCTAACAAAAGTTACAGCACAGTAATAATAATGGGTGATTTCAATTACCTCAATATTGACTGGGTCAGTGTCACGGCAGGACGTGCTAGGGAGATAAAGTTCCTAGATGAAATAAATGACTGCTTCTTGGAGCAGCTGGTTCATGAGCCAACCAGAGGGGAAGCCATATTGGACCTAGTCCTTAGTGGAACACCAGATCTGGTGCAAGAGATAAGGGTGTTGGGGCCACTTGGCAATAGTGATCATAGCATCATCATGTTTGATTTAATTAGTAGAGGAGGGATGGTAAAGAAATCCACAGTACTACCTTTTAACTTTCAAAAGGGAGACTATGATAAAATGAGGAAAATAGTTAAGAAAAAACTAAAAGGAACAGTTTCAATGGTGAAGACTTACATCAAGCTTGGGTATTGTGTAAAAATACTATCTTGGAAGCCCAAACCAGCTGTATTCCATGCATTAAGAAAAGTGGAAGGAAGTCCAAAAAACTGCCTGCATGGTTAAAAGGTGAGGTCAGAGAGGCTGTTGTTGCCAAAAGGAAATGGAAAAAAGAGCCAAATGACAAAAACTGGAAACAGCACAAGTACTGGCAAGTTAAATGCAAGGCATTGATAAGGCAGGCAAAGCGAGAATTTGAGAAGAAACTTGCTATGGAAGCAAAAATGCGTAATAAAGACTTTTTCAAGTATATTCGTAGCAAAAAACCTGTGTGAGAGTCAATTGGACCATTAGATGATAGAGTGGTAAAAGGGTCAGTAAGAGGGAACAAGGATATAGCGGAGAGACTGAATGAATTCTTTGGTTTGCTCTTTACTAAGGAAGATGTAGGGATGTTACCTATATCTGAAGTGATATTTAAAAGTGATACTGCAGAGGAATTGAAAGAAATATCGCTACATTAGGAAGATGTATTACAACTATTAGATAAACTGAAGAGTAGCAAATCACCTGGACCGGATGGTATACATCCAAGGGTGTTGAACAAACTGAAATATGAGATTGCAGACCTGCTATTAGTAATCTGTGAACTATGATTAAAATCATCTATAATACCTGAAGATTGGAGGATTGCCAATTTAATGCCAATTTTTAAAAAGGGTTCCAGGGGTGATCTGGGAAACTACAGACCGGTGAGCCTTATGTCAGTACCGGGAAAAATGGTAGAAACCATCATAAAGAACAAAATTACTCAACATGTCATGGCCTAATGGGAGACAGCCAACATGGCTTTAGACAACGAATATCTTGTCTTACTAATCTGTTATGTTTTTTTGAAGGTGTGAATAAACAGGTAGACAAAGGTGAGTCAGTTGATATAGTGTATCTGGACTTTCAGAAAGCCTTTGACAAGGTCCCTCATCAGAGACTTTTGGCAAAATTAAAAAGTCATGGGATAGGAGGCAGTGTACTATTGTGGATCAGGAACTGGTTAAAAGATAGAAAGCAGAGGGTAGGGCTAAATGGACAATTTTCCCAATGGAAAAAGGTGAATAGTGCAGTACCCCAGGGATCTGTGCTGGGTCCGTTGCTTTTTGACATATTCATAAATGACCTGGAAAAGGGAATAACGAGTGAGGTTATCAAATTTGCAGATGACACAAAACTATTTAAAGTTGTTAAAACCCAAGAGGATTGTGGAAAATTGCAAGAGGATCTTGATAAATTGGAAGGCTGGACATCAAAATGGCAGATGAAATTTAATGTGGACAAGTGCACCTAGGAAAGAACAACCCAAACTATGGTTACACGATGTAAGGTTTCACATTAGGAACCACCACCCAGAAAAAAAGATTTAGGCATCATCATGGATAACATGTTGAAACCCTCCGCCCAGTGTGCAGCAGCAGCCAAGAGAGCAAATAGAATGCTAGGTATCATAAGGAAAGGAATGGAAAATAAAATAAAGGATATTATAATGCCTCTGTATCATTCCATGGTGCGACTGCACCTTGAATATTGTGTGCAGTTCTGGTTGCCTTATCTTAAAAGGGATATAGCGTTATTAGAAAAGGTACAGAGAAGAGCCACCAAAATGGTAAAGGAGATGGAAGGCTACTCCTATGAGGAGAGGCTAAAAAGGTTAGGGCTCTTCAATCTGGAAAAGAGATGGCTGAGGGGAGTTATGATAGAGGTCTATAAATTAATGAATGGAGTGGAATGGGTAAACGTAGATCGATTGTTTACGTTATCAGAATATAGAAAGACTAGGGGACATGCAATGAAGCTACAGGGTAAACTATTTAAGACAAATAAGAGAAAATATTTTTTCACTCAATCTGTAATCAAACTCTGGAATTTGTTACCGGAGGATGTAGTAAAGGCTGTTAATGTAGCTGGGTTTAAAAAAGGTTTGGACAAGTTCCTGGAAGAAAGGTCCATAAACCTTACTAAAAATGGACCCAGGATATCAACGCTTGACCCAATACAAGCATTGTGGAACCTGTGTCTTTTGGGGAAACTGCTAGTTACGTATGACCTATTTTGGCCATGGTTGGAAACAGGATACTGTACTTATTGGACCTTGGTGTGACCCAGTATGACATATCTTGTTCTTATTTTATGTTCTTATAGGGGCTGAAAATTGGCGCTTATATGTCTAAAGTATATGTTCCAGTGACTCTGCTCTGGAACACTCCAAAACCCTTCTCCCTGCAGAACATATGGTATTATATAGCACCCAGCCTCGAAATCCTCGACCCAACCCCGATAGCCGGGAGCAGCCTCACAATCAGCCCTGGAGGGAGGAGACTCCCAATGCATCAGGGAATTGGGTCATTACCATCAGTGATTCCCCGACGAGGGATTCTGCTCTGGGCTTGATGACCTCGAAACTCACGCCAACTGGCATTGAGGCCAGGATGGCGGCCCTGAAATGCAGCTTCACTGCATTCCTCATGCCTTAGTGGGGCCCAGTGCCCAGAACCTCCGGCTCATTGGCTCCGACCTCGGGGCCCTCCTCAGCGAGGACTTTCCTGGAGGAAGTCCAGCCTGTCCTGGAGAAATTAACCCAGCCAGCGCTGACTTCATCAGCGTCTGACTCGAGGCGTGGTTCACTGTTGGGCGCCATGGTTGTGGAGCACTGGCATCGGGCATCATCGACACAGAATCGATTTGAGGACCACTCTGCGCTCAACATATCCTCTGACTCCGAGTCGGGTTGGGAGACAAATGAGGAGTTTTCAACACTGAATTCCACCGAGACATCCCTTCTGACCTGTCTCAACCTCACCAGCATTAGAGATCTGCACCAGAGGATCTCGCCTTTCTAGACTTTGTGAGGGAGAAGTCCCAGGCCCTTTCCTTCGAGGTGGAGCCCAAGGACAGACCTCATACTGAAGATCTAGAGATCTTCTAGTATGATCCTTCCCCAAAGGAGGAACTGATGGTGCCCATTCCCCCATCCTTGAATGGTTGTTGTTCAGGATGTAGGAGAGCCTGGTGACGGTACCAAATGTGAACCGTCGACTCGACTCTCAGTATTGCGTCGGCCAGAGCTCTGGTTACAAAAGACACGGCTGCCTCATAACTGCATGGTGGTGGAGTTAGTCATGTGTCAAATAAAGAGCCAGAAGATGCACTCCTTGGTGTCCTGTGTTAGGGAGGCACTCATCACGGATGCCTTTGGCAGAAAGTGTTACCAGGACTTCATGCTCACAGACCAGATCCAGGCATACCAATTGTACATGGGCATATACCTGAGGGACCTGGCGAAGGAGCTCGCTTGGTTCTCATCTGGGTTGGCAGATGAACCTCTTGAGTGCTTCAGGGCCCTAGTCTCCTTGGTCAAGGAGTGCTCCAAGTTTCAAACTCAGGCAAGCTTTGATGGCTTCAAGTCGGTGGCTCATGTAGTCATGGTGAGCATTAGTGCTCACTGCCTTGCCTGGCTACAGACCACTGACCTGGAGCAATAGGTGCAGGACAAGCTGGCCGATGTCCCTTGCTGGGGAGAGAATCTCTGCCCATGACAGAGAAGGCAGCCGAGCTGGAGCCCGAATTCCTGGCAAGGACTAGACTGTCCAGGAAGATTACTGATCCTTCCCGTTGGAAGGTTTCAGGGAAAAAACTCTTCCACCCAAAGACAAAGAAAGCTTATGGGAAATACCCCCAGTTTTTGGCTTATCAGGCTCCCCAAAAGGGGCAGCAGTCCAAGGGCTAGGAGCATGGCCCCTGTAAGCAAAAAGTCCCTAAGCCCTAAACAGTGCCCCAGCTGCAGCCTTGGTGGGGGGGGGGGGGCTTTTGACTCCTTGTGCATAGCCTCTGTCCCACAGGAGGTAATGGGCCCAAGGTTCATGGGAGGATGGCTGGTTCACTTTGTGCACCTCTGACTGGACATTACCACAGATGTCTGGGTTTTGCAGGTGGTCTGGGAGGGGTACCTCCTTCACTTTGTCCAGCTGCCTTCTCCCTTCTTCCCAGGGGAATTTCCCATGGACTCCCTGCACAGGGAGCTCCTGCAGAGGGAGCTTGACTCCCTGCTCAAGGATCAAGCTTTAGAACCAGTTCCCCAGCCTTGTTGGAGCAAGGGGTTCTAATCTGCTACTTTTTTGTTCCTAAGAAAACAGGGGGCTTCCAGCATATCCTGGATCTGTGGGACCTAATCCACTTACTGGTTAAGGGAAAGTTCAAAATGGTATCCCTTGGAACCTTGCTACCTTACCTCTTGCAGGGAGATTGACTATGCTCCTTGGATCTCAAAGATGCCTGCATCCACATCCTGATCCATCCATGGCACCATCAATACCTCTGATTCATTGTTGGAGGCCACCACTATCAATACAGGGTGCTTCCCTTTGGCCTAGCCTCGACTCCTCGGGTGTTCACCAAATGCCTGTCAGTCTTCATCGCCCGCCTCCATCTTCTAGGGCTCTTTGTCTTCCCTTACATGAACGACTGGCTTATCAATGCCAGCTTAATGGAGGAGGTGCACCACGCAGCGCATCACACCATAGGGCTGTTGCAGCGTCTAGTATTTGTGGTCAAATTTCCAAAGTCACACCTGCTCCTGGCCCATTTCCTAGAGTTCATAGGCGCTCTCCTGGACTCCACCCAGGCAAGTGCCTTCCTCCCATAGGATTGTGCGCTGCACCTGCCTGCCCTGGCCAAGGAAGTACAGGGCTGCTCGGTGGTGATGGCATGACAAATTTTATGCCTACTGGTGCACATGGCCTCAACAGTCCATGTCACGCCCTTCACCCGTCTCTGAATGTGGCAGGCCCAGTGGATGTTCAACTCCTAGTAGACCCAGGGCTCTGGCTGCTTGGAGGACAGGATTCAGGTCATGCTGACCCTTGTGACATCCTAGTTACCAAGCCCCCACTATCTCAGGGCCGGACTACCCTTCCAGGCACCCAAGGTACAACGCGTTCTTATGACAGATGCATCAAAGCTGGGCTGGGGAGCCCACTGTGACCACTTGTAGTCACAGGGCCCATGGTTATCAGTAGAGAATGCCCTTCAAATCAACCTGTTGGAACTCAGGGCTGTCTACAGTCCCTTTCAGGTCTTTCAAGACCATCTGATGGGGCAGGTGGTTCAAGTCCAGATGGATAACCAGATAGCAGTGTACTACCTCAACAAGCAGGGGGGCACGGGGTCGTACTACCTTTGCTGGGAAGCCATTCATCTGTGGAATTTCACCGTGGAGAGACAGATCTCCTTTTGGGCAGTTTACCTGCCAGGCCAGGGCAATGTACTCGTGGCAACTCAACCTGAGAGTGCTCAGCATCATCTTTTGCCACTGGGGGGATCACGGCGATAGATCTTTTTGCCAGACTGGAGAATGCACAACTGCTCTGCTTCTGCTCTCAGATACCAGCCTGGGGGTGAGAGGCGGCAGACACCTTCCTCCTCTCTTGGTCAAGGGGCCTCCTATATGCATTTCTGCCTATTCCTCTGGTTTCCCTGATTCTCCTCAAGATACAATTGGAGGCGGCTTCTGTCATTCTCTTTGCTCCCAGGTGGCCCAGGCAACCGTGGTTCCCCCTGCTCCTTGCAGCTGTCCCAGAGGGTCCCACTGCCACTAGGGAGCTCCCCAGACCTACTGTCACAGGAGAACAGGACACTTCTCCATCCCAACCTCCCATCCCTCACCCTGATGGCTTGGATGCTGAGAGATTAGTCATAGCGTACCTCCAGCTCTCTTGGGAGGTGGAGGATGTCCAGCTGGCTTTGTGTAAGGATTACATGCGAGCGTACACCTTTAAGTGGCACAGGTTCTCTCTCTGGTGCATGGATGGGGGTCTTAACCCTCTTTCTTGCTCAGTGCAAGACATCCTGTGGAATCTTTTGCATCTTTCCAGAGCTGGCCTGAAGTCCAATGTAGTCATTATGCACCTCAGTGCCATTTCAGCACACCGCCATCCCGTGTCGGTGCACTCCCAGGTGGGTCATTTCATAAAGGGACTCCTCCTGTCACAGTCCCCAATCCGTCCACTGCCGGTGGCATGAGACCTCAATGTGGTACTGGGGAACTCATGACTCTCCCCTTTAAACCCTAGGCCATGTGACATCTCAAGCACTTGTCATGGGAGGTCATTTGCCTGGTGGCACTCTCCTCAGCCAGATGGAGAAGTGAGCTGCAGGCACTGGTAGCCCATGCACCTTACACTAGATTCCACAGGAACAGAGTTGTCCTTCAGACTCACCTCAAATTCCTGCCCAAGGTGGTCTCTGCTTTCCACCTGAATCAAGAGGTGGTGCTCCCCATCTTCTTTCCCAGGCCTCACTCCTCCCAGGTGGAGGCCTCCCTGCACACTCTCGAGTGCAAGAGGGCTTTGTCCTTCTACCTCCAGAGGATGCAGCCCCACCACTGCTCTGCGCAGCTCTTTGTCTCCTATGACCCCGATCAGCTTAGGGTTGCCGTCTCCAAGCACACCCTCTCCTGGTGGGTGGCCGACTGCATTTCCTTTGCTTATGAGCAGGCTGGGCTTTCTCTGCAACATCATGTCTGTGCACAGTGTGCGCACCATGGCGGCCTCTGTGGCCAATCTGCGCTCGGTGCTCTTGCTGGACATCTGATGGTCCACCACCCGGGCCTTTGTCCATACCTTTGCAGCACATTACTGCTTGGAGGAAAGCTCACAGCATGATTGCGCCTTTGGCCAGGCAGTACTTCATTGCCTCTGGAGAATAGTGCAACTCCTTCCCTCCGGTCCTCTATGTCCAAGCTACCGGAGAGGGGATTACTTCTTCGATGTTGGTGCTGCATTGCCAGACTTCCAGCCAATAAGTGCTCCCTGCTGTCCTTTACAGTCTGCTTTTTGGGTCACCCATGGTTTCTACAGGATTTTTCGGAAGCCTGTAGCTTGTGAGTCCCATATGTGAGGACAAACTTCCTGCTTGTTCCCATAGAAAACGCAGTTACTCACCTGTAACAGGTGTTCTTCGGGGACAGCAGGAATCAGTCCTCACAACCCTCCCTCCTCCCCATAGAGTTGTTTTTTATTTCTTTTTCATGCATGATTGAGCTATGTCATCCTACTGAGGTAAGATGGCACCCTTGGGTGGGAGGGTGACTGTGCATGCGCAGTGTAACTCCCAAAGGCTTTCTTCGTAAAAGATGGGGAGTGGATCTGCATGGGCTCCATCAGGACTGACATCGCCCATATGTGAGGACTCATTCCCACTGTTACAGATCAGTAACTTTGCTTTCACTGCTTTGCTAAAACTGGACAGTAGCTCAATATCACCATTGCTCATTATGGCTTGGTGCTGCCCATGGAATGCCAAATGCTAACCGGTTAGCATTGGGGCATGCAGTGGTGGCACTCGAGGATATCCAATGGCACTAACCATGCTATTGCTGCTGAATATCCCCCAACATCTTTCTGCAAATTTTAGGGGGTTGATTCCATAAATAGGGCACCCTAGATTTGCAACCGATGGTATTCTAGTGACTTGCAGATGCAGATAGACATATATGTGCATACATCAGCAGCTTGTTGTTCTGTAAGTATGCGCATATGTGTCATTGTGTGTGCCTGTGGGGTGTGCATGTGCAGTGGAGACAGTGGGGTGAGCAGAGGATACACATGTAGGTTATAAAGTGTTATAAACCTACACACTTGCCTTCAAAAATAAAGGTGCGGGCATGTACATCAGCCATGGGGGAAGTATAAGTGCTCATGCTTAATGTGTGTGTGTTGGGTGTCCCCTTACTCCCTATTCTATAAGGTAAAGCATGTGTCTGCTTTACGTTATAGAATCGGCATGCCTCAGACTGCTGTTATAGAACTGATCTCTTATATAATTACTATTTATTTGCACTATTTTACAAGATTCAGAATAAGGAGACAGTGAATAGAGCAGGTGCAAATGTTTGGACATCCTTTAAGTCAGTAATTTTTAACACCACCTTTGAATGAAATAACAGTATCCAAATGTTTCCTTGAGCTAGCTACGGCATTAGTGTGCGTTAACATTGTTAACACACATTATTTTACTGCAGGTCCCAATTTATACAATGGATCTTGTTACTACTAATGCAAGCTAAAGGTCTTAGTCTACAAGGCCATGTAGGATTTCAAATGCACCAATGGCAGACTGCTGAAACTCGTATTAGTTGGCAAGAAAGGGCAAGGAAGTATTTAGCCTTAGAAGTATCTTTTGTCCTAGTTTCCAGTTAGCTAGAGGTCTGTTTGATTGGTACAGACTTAAGGAGGGTTCTGTTTTGGACAGAACTTCTGAAAGGAAAGACAATGAACGCAAAAAAGTAAAAAATAATCAGATTCTTATGAATGTATTTGGAATCTAATAATAAACAGACTTTGGAGTCCCCTATGCATAAGGACCTGTTTAAACACCACTGTTCTAAGGTCTGATCCTCTGAAATAGATCCACTCAGATAAATATCTGCCGTTTTATCTGCTTTGTTATAATCTCTGCTTGAAAGCTGATCCATCCCAGAATTAACATTATACTGTATATATTGTCCATGTGTAGAGACCCTAAGTTCCTGTTATATTGATCTTGTTAGGACCACTAGTGGCTCTGTTATAGACCATTTTCTGACCCCTTTTGCAAGCCCTTCTTGTTTCTAGAACAGGAGAGAGAGTTCCTGCCAGTAATGTAATGCTGGGAGGATCCCTGTCTGATGATGGCCATTAAGAGGAGGAGCTGGAAATTGGAAGAAACTGGCAGAGGGTATAAAGATCCAGCCCAAATTTAAATCCCGGTCTTTGATTCAATGTCCTCTCTGCCACTGCATGGTGCCTCTGGCCGCGGATTTCTGGAGTGAAGGGGAAGGACTGGAACAGCCCATAATTATACCAACGGATTATTGAAAGATAAATTTAACAGGCTGTTTAAACTGAAACACCGTAAGCGGTCTCCTTAGTGTATTTCTGGAGCACAAAGAACAGTACCTCAGAGGAAAGAGAAGATATTAAGAGCTGCCACACTGGAAGGTTCTGGCTAGGAGAGTGCCCAAGTACTGAGGTGGGAACAGTGCCTGCAACTTACCCGAGTATTAGAGGACTTAATATTGCTTTCTATCAAGAGAGAAGATTCTCAAGGATTGCTCTTACTATGGAAAGAGCCAAGAGCTGGACTGTGATGGGAATACTCAGTCTGGGTTTATGGGTTTATCTAATTTGGAGGGTTGGTGACTTTCATGTACTTTGTGACTGTGTGATACATTCAAGTAAGTTAAGTAAACTTTTATTTTGGTTCAGAGCAAACCTTTGGAGGTTGGTCTGAATGTTGTTGGATTTGAAGGAAACAGAGAGAGTGCTACCTGAGTGCAATTGGCCTCTTGGATTTTCCTGGTCCCGTCCCAAGAACCTTTCACATAAGAACCTTGAGAGTCAAATTTAGGAAAGGGGGTCTAACCCTTGAAACCTATGCTCTCAGATTGCACTACAGTGAACCAAGAGGCTATGAAGAACTAGCAGCCTGGTGGGGCTTACACATGTAGAACGTAGCTTTAAGCTTGCGTTCAGACAGGCAAAATAAAGAATAATATGCCGTGTATGTAATTTGACTGTTAATATGACTGGGCATTTTCATCAGGTGGAAGACATGGCGTAATTCCTCGCTCAAAATCCTGCCTCTCTGGTTGATTGAGAATTGGCCATATTATTGCAGCAGAAGCAACACTATTCCGTCCCTGCTAGGGAGTGAAGCCAGCACTACATTGCACCAATATCATTTGACTGTCCAAATAGCTCTGTTTTTGCTAGTCATTTGAGCTTACCTCAGCTCTTAGATGGGAAGGTAACATGGGAAACTCTAATCCATCATGAGTATTGTCACCACTCACCCTCCCAGAGGCATTTAGCATGGGCAAGGCAAGTGGGTAGTTGTGTTTCTTATACTGTGAACTTTAAATGGAGGTTTTGGAAAGGCCTCCTGGGTAATGTAGTCCTACAGTAGTAAGAATGAGTCCAAGTTGTGCACGAGTGGTTCAGGTTAAATTAGGATTTATTGCCCCTCCCAGGGTTGGATGTTGATGACCATGAACAAAGAATATATTTACAAAGAAACCATACTCCTGATGTGAACAAAAATAGGCAACTTAAATAATGCTTATCTTCAGCTGTTACGGAATCAAAAAGAATAAAACAGTTTCCCTCCAAAATACTTCTTTTGGCTGTTTTTCTTCCTTCAGCAAAATCCAGTATTATTAACAAAGGGACTGCACATTGTCTGCCACCATATAAGAGCAGTCCATAAACACTTCGGACTCAGGGGGTTGATAAGGGTCCCACTGCATAAGATCACCTTCTTCCTTAAGGTCTCTTAGAGAGGGTTCTTCTGCCTGCCATGCAAACCTCTCCGTTCCAATTACAGGGTTCCCTTCCCCCAACCTGCTCTGTGAGTCTGGGTGTTTGGCTTCCTGTGCACACAGCCCTCTGTAATTAAAAGGATACACGTTTCCCTCTTCTGTTTGGCTACAGGGAATTCTGTGTCTGCCTTTAGAATTGCTTTCTCCCAGGAATCTCCCTTGGCTACAAAAAGGTTGGTAAAACTTTTCTCTCCCCTTTGATAAAAGCTTGGTATCAGGGAAATAAGCTTTACCTGCAGGCTGTCTGTTGTGAGCACAGCGTGGTTGTCTTTTCTGGTTCCCAGAATAAACGTCTCTGCTTTTTGGATAGTAAAAATCCCCAGTGCTTTTTGTAGTTGAGCACTGCTCCCTAGGAACTGGACTTGAATATCTTCCCCAGCTCTCTTCCTCTGAGAAGTTCCTCCGAGTGGAATTGGGATTTCTTTCCCTTTTCCCTTCTCTCAGCCACAGACCTTGGCTGCCCTCGGAGTATCTATCTTTCTCTGGTTTTCTCCTTCTTTCAGCTTTCTCCACGCTTGCTGTGCTGCCTTTTCCTTCTGTCTCCGTATCTGAGACTATGTCTGTGACTTTCTCCTTCTCCTTCTCCTTCTCTGTCCTATATTTAACTAAAGGCTTTTTATCTAAGTTTCTTTCTCCGTTGTGCTGAGCCACACCTCCCACCAGGTGTTCCCACTTCCCTGATGAGGCAGCAGCTAGCTCAGGGGATGGGCGTTCCCTAACACTCTGTGACGTTCTTTGTTTAGGGTTTCCATGCCAACCCTCCATGCTTGTTTCAGCACTGACAGTTCTGGTTTCACTTTGCAGTGAATCCTCTGCCTCCCTTGGTTCTGAACCTTGCACTTCACGACAGTATCAAAGGAGAAAAGAAAAAGACCATTAATTAGAGGATGAACAGAAAAATGGCAGATATGTTCTAGGGTATGACAGGTACAGTCTGAGTCCTACAAGTTTCTGGAGTGAAGGAGTACCTTAATGGTTAGAGCATCAAACTGAAAGCCAAGGAAGTCTGGTTCAAATCCCATTGCCCCTTCTTGCATCTTGGGCTAGTCACGTAATCCTCTGTTGCTTTAGATATAAAAACATAGAAACGTGATGGCAGAAAAAGACCCCATAGCCTGTCTAGTCTTCCCTTCCATAACAGCTCCTTTTTTCCTGAAGAGATCCATGTTTGTCCCGGCATGCACAGTATATGAGCGGTGAGACGTACAGCAGGCTGCCCATCTCCACCACACACGGCTCCTGCAGGTGTGCTGGTGCTGTGGCATCTCATTGCCATGGCACTGGGATACCCAACAGGAGCAAACAAGCCCTCCAGTGGACTATATCTCTTTAATCCACCACCCGACCCTCTGCGGGGTCTGCCAGGGCCGGGATCAGACGCAGGAACTCACCTGCATCCGCTCTGTGTGTTTCTGGGGGCTGCCTGGCCCGCTTGCTACTGTCAGAATGACCCCCATACTGTCCTCGTTTCTACTACCTCCAATGGGAGACTATTCCATTCATCTACTAAAATCAGAAGTGAGATACCTTGGAGTTACTCTGGACAATAAGCTAAGCCTCAAGCCACACATAGACAAAACAATACAAAAAGTCTACTACAAGATGCGAATCATCAGGAGACTGAAACCACTCCTTGCCCCAGAACACTTTCGTACCGTCCTCCAAGCACTGATAACCCCAATACTGGACTTCTGCAATCCGATATACTTGGGACTACCGAAACAAGCCCTCAAACCACTCCAGCTAGCACAAAACACTGCAGCACGAATAATATCCGGTACTGCAAGACAGGACCACATCACACCCACCTTAAAAGACTTACACTGGCTCCCAATCGGTGCACGCATCAGATACAAAACTATCATAAACCTATTTAAGATAAATCAGCACACATCAGCCAACAGCCTACACACCCTCATTCAACCAGACAACAGCACTCGTCCTAGAAGAAAACAAACACGCAACCGAGTCAGCACCCCAGGTGAATTCAAACAACGCAAGGACACAACAGACAGAGCTCTCTCCATGGCTGCTCCAACTATATGGAACAAACTACCAGACGACTTGAGGACAACTACAGACCTCAAAGACTTTAGAAAACAGCTAAAAACCATGCTGTTCATAGAACACTATGGACACATCACATAACCTAAGAGAATGTATAACAGCACATATTGCTGTCTGTACAGATAATGTTTTACAGCACCACTGTATATAGCCCACACTGTACATAGCTCAAACCATTCTAGCACGCAACACACCACACCTTGTACATAGCTCACCCCAATCTAGCACACGATACAACACACACTCAACTAAATTGCACCCTCACTGCATGATTAACACACTCACTTTACCCGATTGTTTGCTGTGATACCACCTTGATTAATAAGATAAGGCGGTTTAAAAATACTGTTAAATAAAATAAATAAATAAATAAATCTACTACTCTTTCTGTAAAGAAATATTTCTACTAAGTACTCCTGAGCTTACCCTCATCCTATGTCCCCTCAGAGCAGAGTTTGCTTTCAATCGAAAGAGGCTCTCCTCCTGTGCATTTATGCCACAAAGGTATTTAAATATCTCTATCTTATCTCTTCTATTTCACCTTTCCTCTAATGTATACATATTAACATCTTTAAGTCTGTCCTCAAATGCTTTATAACAAAGACCACTAATCATTTTAGTAGCCACGCCCTGCACCGACTCCATCCTGTTTATATCCTTTTGAAGGTTTGAAAGTGCAATCTCCAGAATTGCACACAATACTCCAAATAAGGTTGCAACACAGACTTATACAGATGCATTATCACCTCTTTTTTCTGCTGACCATTCCTTTCCCTATGTACCCAAGCATCCTTCTGGCTTTTGTGATTGCCTTTTCTACCTGTTTAGCTGTTTTAAGATCATCAGAAACAATCACGCCCAGGTCCCACTCTTCTTTCATGGACAGAAGTATTTTGCCCCTACACTGTACCGCTCCCTTGGATTTTTGCAGTCCAAATGCATAACCCTGCATTTTTTGGTATTAAATCTCGGCTACCAAACTCTAGATCAGGGGTCTCAAACTCAAATTGCTTTGAGGGCCAAATGAGGACTTGTAAAGTAACCCGGGGGCCGCATAAGACGCGGGGCCTCATTTGCATAAGGGGCCTCATTTGCATAAATATTTGCATAATGTTACCATACACTAACTTTTAGTAAACATGCCTCTTTAATGAGTATGGATAAAGAAAGACTAAAAGATTTAGAAACAAGAAGACAATAATTAAACTGGGAACCCCAAAAGCCAAACTTGGAATGTACAACAACACTGTAGAAATAAAACTATAAATTAATTTCCTCTTGTACTAAACAAAGCGCAAACATTAATGATGCACATTTCCCAGAGCTGACATATTCCAGTTAATAAATTCAAAATAAAGAGATATTTTTCTACCTTTTGTGCATTTTTTTTCAGTTGCAATTGTTCCAGCCACTTTCTTCTGGTTTCTTCATGTCTTCTGCTAACTCTCCATCGTCTGCTGTCCATTTGCCCTTTCTTCTCTCCTAGTTTTTTTTTCCATTCTCTCTCTACATCTGCTTTAACATACTAATCTTTCTCCTTTTTCTCTTTCCTCATTCCTATTTCATCCACTCAAATTTTACCCCTCCATCCTCAATCCCCACTTACTCTCCCAATACCTGGCCAATTGTAGATTTGTCTTCTCTCCCAGACAAAATATTTTTCCCCTCTCCATTTCACTTTCCCAGCTCCATCCCATTCTAATCCTCCCCCAACATCAGCTCCCTTCTAGTTCCAGCCCCACCCAGCATCCGCTCCCTTCTAGTCCCCCCATTAGTCCATTTCCAGTCCTATCCTAGCCTCACCATCAGCCCATTTCCAATCCTAGCCCCCCATCAGCCCATTTCCAATCCTAGCTCCCTCCCCTCACAGCCCATTTCCATTCCAAGCCCCCCTCCCCATCAGCCATTTGCAGTTCAAGCCCCCCTTCCACTCAGCCCATTTCCAGTCCTAGCAACCCCCCCCAGCCCATTACCAGTCCTAGACCCCCCATAGCCCATTACCAGTCCTAACCTCCCCATAGCGCACTTCCAGTTTTACCCCCCATCACCCCATTTTCAGTCTTACCCCCCCATAGCCCATTACCAGTCATAACCCCCCTGCCAATAGCCCACTTCCAGCCCTAACCCCCATTACCCCATTTCAGTCAGCCCTTCCATAGCTCATTACCAGTCCTAACTCCCCCCATCAGCCCACCTCCAGTCCTTCCTAACCCCCACCTGCCCATTTCCAGTCCTAGCCCCCACCATAGCCCATTACCAGTCATCTCCCCCCTGCCAATAGCCCATCTCCAGTCATAAACCCCCCTGCCAATAGCCCATCTCCAGTCATAACCCCCCCCTGCCAATAGCCCATTTCCAGTCATACCCCCCCGCCAATAGCCCATTTCCAGTAATAAACCCCCACTGCCAATAGCCCATCTCCATTTATAACCCCCCCTGCCAATAGCCCATTTCCAGTCATACCCCCCCCCTGCCAATAGCCCATTTCCAGTCATACCCCCCCTGCCAATATCCCATTTCCTTTCCTACACCCCCCCCTGCCAATAGCCCATTTCCAGTCCTACACCCCCCCCCCCTGCCAATAGCCCATTTCCAGTCCTACACCCCCCCCCCCCAGGTAAATTAAAAAAAAACCTGGCTTCTGCTGCTCAAGCAGCAAAATCAGCTGTCCTGCGGCCCCTTCCCCTGTGCCCGGAGATCCGAGTCTGCTCTATCAGCGGCGTGCTTTTCAAGCCGCGAGGAGAGTATTCCCCTCTCGCGCGGCTTGAAACCGCGCGAGAGGGGAATACTCTCTTCGCGGCTTGAAAAGCACGCCGCTGATAGAGCAGACTTGGATCTCCGGCACAGGGGAAAGGGCCGCAGGACAGCTGATTTTGCTGCTTGAGCAGCAGAAGTCAGTTTTTTTTTTAAATTTGACAATTGATTCTGCCGCTGCCACGGCGGCAACGGCAGAAGCCAGGGTTTTGGGGTTTTTTTGTTTTCCTCCGTCGCGGGCCGCACAAAGTTGTCTCGCGGGCCGCATGCGGCCCGCGGGCCGCGTGTTTGAGACCCCTGCTCTAGATCATTCTTCAAACTTAGCTAGATCCCACCTCATGTTATCTACTCCTTTCTGGGTGTCTACTCTATTGCAGATTTTTGTATCATCCACAGAGGCAAAACTTACCCGACATCCTTTCCACAATATCACTAACAAAAATGTTAAAAAGAATCAGACTATGGACAGATCCCTGCAGCATACCACTGGTAATCTCCTTCTCCTCAGAGTGAGTTCCATTTACCTGTACCCTTTGTCGCCTCCCACGCAACCAATTTCTAACCCAGTCAGTCACTTTAGGATCCATCCCTAGGGCACTCAATTTATTTATAAGTTGCCTGTGCGGAACAGTGTCAAAGGCTTTACTAAAATCTAAGTATACCACATCTAGGGCTCTCTCTCGGTCTATCTCCCTGGTCACCCAATCAAAGAAATCAATCAGATTCATCTCACATGATCTGCCTCTGGTAAACCCATGTTGCCTCAGATCCTGCCATTGGTCTCCAAAAACCTCACTATTCTCTTTTACTCATTTACTCACCACAGAGGTTAGACTAACTGGCCTGTAGATTTAAACCTCAGCCTTACTTCTGCTTTTGTGTAAAGGGACCACATGTGCCTTTCTCCAGTCCTCTGGGATCACTCTTGACTCCAAAGAGGCATTGAAAAGGTCAATTAGTGGAACTGCTAGAACATCCCCAAATTCCTTCAGTATTCTCGGATGTATCTCATCCTGTCCCATCACTTTGTCTACTGAAAATCGTTCAAGATCCCCATCACTTCTGTTCCTATTTATGGGTGTTTTCTGAGGTCCTGCTCCTGGTCCTTCATCTGTGAACACAGAACAGAAATTTGTTAAGCAATTCCACTTTATCCTTGTCAGTTTCTACATATTGCTCACCTTCACCCTTGAGTCTGGCAATGCCACTTTTGCCCTTCCTCTTCTCACAAACATCTGAAAAATGTCTTATCCCCCTATGTTATTGTACTGGCTATTTCTTCTTCTTTTTGTATCTCTGCTTTCCTGACTACTTTGCTAGCTTCTTTAAGTTTTTACAAATATCGATGCCTGTCTTCCTCTTGATGTGATCTCTGGTATTTTTTTCACCTTTTCAGCTACTTTTTTTGAGAACTGTAGTGGCTTCCTTTTTCTTTTACATTTATTTACCTTTCTAACAAAAAGGTTGGTTGCCCTTAAAATATCCCCTTTCAGTTTTGCCCATTGCTTTTCTGTTAGCTGTTCCCATCCCGCTAACAACTCCTTGAGGTATTGTCCCACCTTGGCAAAGTTAGTTTTCCTAAAGTCTAAGACCCTCGTTTATGAATGGATTTTATCAGCTGTAGTTCTAATATTTTAACCACACCATCTGGTGATCATTGGATGTGAGATGATCTCCCACTATGACATCAGAAACACTTTCTTCATTGGTAAGCACCAAGTTCAGTATGGCCCCGTCACATGTGGGTTCTTTTACTAGTTGCTGGAATAGTTCTCCCTGTAGAAATCTAGGATCTCCTTATTTCTAAATGGCATCACAGCAGGGTTGTGCCAGTCAACATTTGGGCTATTGAAATCAGTAGCACTTCTCCTTTCACAACAATACTGCTTATGTTTTGTATTAAATCTCTATCCACGTCTTCTCCCTGTGAAGGGGTAATCTGTATATCACACCAATACAAATGGATTTCCCTTTCCCTCTTTCTAGTTTAACCCGTAGTGCCTCCTCTCTGCCTTTTAAGCCCTGTAATTCTATAACTTTAATTTTTTTACATATAGTGCCACTTCTCCTCCCCTTCTTCCAACTCTGTCCTTACTGAATAAAGTATATAGTCCAATATAATTACATTCCAGTCATGGTTGGCCGTGAACCATGTCTCAGTAACTTCCACTAAATCCTCTTCCATTAAAGCATCTTATTTCACATGCAATGGGCATTTATACACACCACTTTCCAGATGTTGCCCTTTTTATGCATTTCTACAGAGGTATTTAATCTTTCACTTACCTGGGGGCTTTCTAAACCCATCCTCAGAAATCTAGTTTAAAGCCCTCTTTAGTAGGTTAGCCAATCTGCTGCAGAAGATACTTTGACCCTTCTTGGACAGATGGATGCCATCTCTTCTCTGCAGCCCTTAGAACATTATCCCATGATCCAGGAAACCCAAATGCTCTCGTTGACACCAGCCACGCAGCCATACATTCATCTCCAGAATTCGAGCTTCTCTGTCTCGGCCTTTACCCTAAACAGGAAAGATTGAAGAGAACACCATCTGCGCACCTATATGCTTCACCCTCTGTCCCAGAGCCATGAAGTCACTTTTGATACGTTCAGAGGGATACCTACAGTAGCAGTATCATTTGTGTCAATATGGATGAGCAACATCGGATAATAGTCAGTAGGCTTGATAAGTCTCTGCAAACTCTCCATAACATCTCGGATTTTGGCACCTGGCAGATGGCACACCTCTAGGACATCAAGTGTGGTTGGCAGATGGATGCCTCAGTACCCCTCAGAAGAGAGTCACCAACCACCACTACCCTTCGCTTCCTTATGGTCACTGATTCTTCAACTTTGGGGTGCTCGAGCTCTGGTTCTTCCTTTTCCTGGGATGTTGTCACCTTCTCTACTTCCAGGGCTGCATAGTAGTTCTTCATTTCAAGGGCTGGAGGAGTTGGATTGTTAATTCTGCAGACTCTGGTGACTCGTGTCAAAGTCATTCTGTAGCCTCCCATTATCACATATGCCAGAGAGCTTGGATGTTTTAAGAAGTATCTTTTCAATGTGCTTCTCACTTCTCTCTTAGATTGTAAACTCTCCAAAGGATAGGAAAGAATACCTGCTGTACCTGAATGTAATTTGCCTTGAGCTACTCCTGAAAAAAGGCATCAGCTAAATCCAAAATCCCTTCCCTTTGTGATCTTAAAACTAAAGATTTTGTAGAATGTAGGAAAGTGCATTTTCTAGCTTCAGTCTTCAATGAAAAACAGGAATCTTGCATTATATTGGCAGATCTTGTAATTTCAGATTGTGTCAGCAGCTAGTAACTTGGCATTTTTTCTTGATTTGCCACACTTGCAGTAATATTGGGCCTTTGTGTATATTTTTGGACACGTCCAAAAATGAGGCTGATGCAAGTGCATTCATTATGGATAGCCTGAGAATCAAAACCATCTAGAATGTTTTTGAGGGCTGATTTGAGAACCACTGGTCTAGGGGATGTCTGCAGATTTGCTGAGTAATTTCAGTGCCATTTATGATGTCCACAATGAAACATATATCTATTTCTGTGTGGTGTCACATCTTTATGTGATTTGGGCCCTGAAGTACCATATGCAGAATGGGTTTTCGAGATATCCACACAGACTGTGCATGAAATGCAATTTCAAATTTGCAGAAGCATCTCATGCATATTCCTTGTGGATATTCTGAAAACCTGACTGGCTTGTACTGCTTGAGAATCAGAGTTGCCTATCCCTGGTGTATACACTACAGGAGACTACAGATAATTCCTCTTTGTGCAAAAACTCTTGCCAAATTAGATCTGAATTAATTAACATATACTGTAGGAAATATGGGATCTGATATCAAAATGGTACAGTCAGCATTTTGTTGAAACACCTACTTTGATGTTTAAATTTATTCCAGATAATCAGCACCAAAATCTAGATTGTGGCAGGTGCTGAACATTTAGATAAACTGGTAAGCACAGCATGTGTCCAGATAGCAACGATATTCAGCCGCTATCTAGATAAGCTAATCAATCAAATTTTAGGACAGCCTTTGAGATATTCTAAATCCATCTGGATATCTTATTTGGATAGCACTTGAATATTGCTTCTGTCCAGATAAGTGCTGGCTCCGTCCATGCTTTACCCGTGGACCACCCATGGCAATCACCTAGAATGGTACAATTTTAGGGGCAGCAGCAACTACACCAACTCATTGGGTGCAGTGCGGCAGTGAAGGAAGAACAACTTCCCCCAGTGCTGCAGGATAAACTGTGTCCGTCCTTCCCTCCCACCGTGTCCCTGCCCCGCTAACCTTCTAACATAGCTTATTGTGGCTTTGACCATGTCAGTCAGCACTAAGAAAAGAAAACAAACAGGCCTGAGAGCCTTGTGCTGAAGAATACTGGAAGCCTCTGCTGGTTCTGCCCCATAACAACAGGAAATTCATGTCAAAGGGGGATGGGATCAGCAGGGACTTTTAGTGTGTTATTTATTTATTTAGACAGTTTTGTATACCACCTTATCCTTCAATCAAAATGGTCACAACACAATTGGGGGATACATTTAACATGAGGGGATATGAGACACATATACTAATACTTACAGGGAACATGGGCAATGGAGGGTTAAGTGGCTTGCCCAAGACCACAAGGAGCACCTGTGGGACTAGAAACCCCAGTCCTTCTGGCCCAAGGTTGCTGTCCTCTAGTGGGATTTGAACCACTGACCTTCTGGCCTGTGGTATCTTGCCCCAACCACTAGGCCACTCCCTCCCTCCAGGTGTGGTCCTTCAGTCTCTATGGCAATCAAATGCTTTCAACTGAGAAATCATTTTTGAGGCATTCTTTTTAGGACTGGCATATACACATTTCTCTAGTTTAGTTTATTCCAAATCTTGCTTGACCACCTTTCGATAGGCACACCAAAGAAGTTTACATTATAATCAACTAGTAGCATTTAAGGTTAAAATAAGATATAGTACAATTTAAATACTAGATTAAAAAAACAAGAACAATAAAGGACAACATAAAGAACCAGAATAACCAGCAAGTATCTGCATCTTCCGAGGCTGAACATCCATCACTCTATCAAAGGTCACCTCATAAAAGAAGATTCCTGTTTTAAATTTCTTAATGGAAGATGCTTCTCTAAAGTGAAGAGTAAGAGAGTTCCAGGGAACAAGAGCTAAATAGAAAAGACTGATCTATGAGTAATCTCAAGGTATGCACAAACAAGCAAAAGGATAACTTTACGATGCTGATACTGTGAGCAAAGTAAGCAGGAAGGGCAATGAGTGATCAAGTGATTAGAAAGATACTCGAACACCGAAGTGTAAAGTTCTGTGGGCTAACGACAGAATTTTAAATTGATACTGGTAACCAGTACTGAGCTGAAAGAAGAGGAGAAAAATGGTCTGATTTCCTTGAACTGTGTAATAACCAAACAGCAATATTTTGTATGTTCTGAAGTCTAAGGCCATTATACAGTTGCAGTAATCCAGGTGGCATAAGATCAAGGCTTGCAGCAGAGTATGTAAATCCTTGGCATCTAGATGCTATTCAAAGAAACTTGCATGAACGACATTCAGAGGACAAGTCTAAGTCAAACATACAGGGTCGTTAGTGAATTCTGAAACGGGATTGAATGACCTAACAGTAATGGAACCAGAGTAGTTTGGAGGAAGATTACGTGATCCATAATGCTTGAGATCTTAAAGTTTGTTTAAGCCTAGCATCCAATAGTTATTTGGTTATTGAGTCCAAACAAGATTTCTTTGGAGAGATGTCAAGACTGAAACTGTCAATGCTAGTCACTAATTGGATGTCATCTGCAAATAAAAACTACTGACACCGTATATTTGGATCAGAGTAGCTAATGGACTGAGAAGGAGTTTAAAAAGAAGGGGAGCCAAAGTGGACTCCTGAGGAATGCGGCATTCTGTGTTTCAGGGTGATGAGGAGCAAGAACCAAGGGCAATAAATGGGGGTCTTGTCTCAAAAAAAGGATGAGAAGTAATCTAATACCTTCCCTCAGATCCCAATGTTTTATGTTGTTGCTGCTGAAAAGCCATTTCAAAGGGCCTCTGTACCAGCTTAAAAATACCCCAAAAGCTTAAAGAGAATCTTCTCTGCTCTGTATTCAAGCTAGCTGTTTTTTTTTTTATCCAGATGGAAATGTCAGGTTTCAAGGACAGTAAGAGTCAGTTTTATTAAAGGATGCTAGGGTGTTACTGTGTTAACTTTTGGAGTGTGTGGAAAGCCTTTCCCCAACAGGGTAACGCATTGCAGTTTCCCCTTATGTGAGCCACATTAGCACGGGTGCACCTAACTCCACCTATTGAGGTGACATTAGGTGAACCCATGCTAATCACATAGGACGCAGTTAGCGCATGGTATGAACCTGGCACTAATTGCACTGAGCTCACCATATCCACTCGCCACCCCTAACCTGTCCACTCAGGACCCTAACACGGGTTGCACAGTTAGCTGAGGAATCATCCCGCGCTAACCATCATGGCACCATGCTGGCTAGCAACACATTTCCCAGAGCACCTTCAGCGCACACCAGAATACATGCTGTCAACTAGCGCCCTTTAATAAAAGAACCCCGGGTTGTGGACTTGCTTTTGACAAGGGCTCTTTTCTGTAGCAGAGGGTGTTCATTTTCTGCTAGAAACAGGACAACCGGTGACTGACTCTTGTCCCCTTTGCCCTACAGTAGGGCAGGTCATGCTGAAATTATGATTCAGCAGCTGCAAGATACCCTCTACAGAACAAGCTAACTCATGACTTGGGATAACATCTGGTAATCAATTCACCAAAGTGACTAATTCTCACTTAGATGAGCAACAAAATCACCTTGAATTCCGAACAGGAGAGAAATTTCCCCTTTAACACAGCTTACATTCAGCATTTTTGTACTGTTCAAAACCACTCACACATTTTAGCATGCTGTCACAGGGGAGCATAAAATTAATTCAAGGCAAGTTTAGGAAGGGAAGTGGCAGTTTTAGGAATGTCATTGCATTTTCCTTGCTTCTACTCTTTAGCAGTGCTGCTTATATATCTGAGCCAATGCACTAGTGGCCAGTGAATATATATCTTTGCCAGCCATATATTTTCAGAACTATACAGTTAGAATTGGATTGAATATCTGACTGAATGACCTGATACTGTCCATATAAGAAGGGGCCAGATTTGGGGGCAGGGTGAGGGCGGGCTAAAAGGTGATCTGTTTTGTAGTGTTATTCAATCTACTGAATAGTAAGCCTAAACTAAGTAGATATTGCTGGCATGGAGACTCCATTATCCATATATTCAGCACCGATACCTATCTGGATATTGGCACTGAATGTATGGATTAAGTTCGGTGCTGCAGCTGACATTTAACTGAAACCAGACGCTGTGCTGGCTCAGTATTGACCCCTTAGTGAGGATTTGGTGGAAAATTACAGTTCTGAAGAGTGCCATTGCATTAGCTCGGTATGGAGCTCATTTTAAATTGCTTAGATGCAATTTGGATTCCACAAACATCCACGTGGATGTCTTAATCACAGAGATGTCCCCGAAGCAATTTCAGAAACTGATTTTTAGATGTCTCCACTGCGGGGATGTCTAAATAGACAGGGTGTGACGGAGGCATGTCTGGGGTGGAGCTATGGATATAGATGTCCCCAATTGATCTTAGAACCCTCATGGACGTCTGCATCCATGTCCAAACTTAGACCTGCTCCAGGTATGAATAGGCATTGGAAAAATGCTCGTTTGGACACTAAAACCTCTGGAGTGTGTCGAGAGGTTTGCCCTACACTATCCTCAGTACTCTTCACAATGACCATACTATGTTGTGTGTGTTTGGGAAACTTGTTTTGAGTTTTACTGCATCTCTGCATATCTCGTTGACGTCCCGGGTATTAAATACTCTACCGGGAATGTCTATATAGAAGTTCCTGCAGACATCCATATGGACATTCTAGCTTGGACGTCCCAGTTTGCTCTTGGGCGTCCATTGTAAAATGTGCCTTTGTGTGTTTTCCTCGGGACCTGTTGTATATTGCTCATTGCCAATGATTAGTAATTTACAGTTGGACAAAATTTGTGCAATTTAATTTGTTATTTTCTAAGGTATTTGGCAGCTGGGGATTTGAACTCTCTGGCAAACAGGAGGCTCATCATTTGAGGGGGTTTTTATAGTAATGAATTCAGTACTTCATTTTGAAAACATGCATTCAACTATTTCTAAGGACATTCTCCTGTTAAAATATTCAAGGGCTATTTCTAATAAATGTCATCTGCTCTTCCAAAATGAAAACAAAAAGGTGTGCTTACATCTTTGATAACACCGACAGTGGCAAGTGTCAGGAGGTGGCATCATCTTTCTCAAGATAGGTTAGCTTAAAATATTCCCATTTAAAATCATGTGTCTACAGCATATGTATAAGGTTCAACATTATGTGTTCTTATAGCCAGAGCTTTCCTGTTCCCGCTTTTGCTCGTCCCTTGCCATTTTCCCTCACCAGTCTGGTTTGACTGCCTCTTTTTTTATTTATGATTATAGCATGCCTGTCCAGGAACAAAAGGTTTTAAAGCAGCATTACTATCCATAATCGTCAATCAACTTAACATTTTTGTGGCTCCATTAATTCTTTGCTAGATCTTCTCCTAAGCTTCCTTTGTGTTTGTTTCTGTAGATATTTTAATTCATTTAAAACAATTCTGTATCCTTTTGAGAAATCCCTTCCCCCTCAGTTTACGCTTCAGCTGCCCAATGCCCTGTTTATCCCTCGCATGTGTCATGATGATGCTGAACTTAGGGCATGGTGATGGTCAACATGGCCGGCAGCATGACATAATTAAATCTCATGGAACAGCTAAAAGGCCCTTTCTATGGCATCAAATGCATAATTCTCCATACAAATTAAACTAGAAGTGAAAATAAAAAGCTGCACTTTAATCATATTCCAGCTATGGCCTTATGTCCATGTTTTGGTAGCATTGCTGCTATAACTTCCAATTCAGCTGTCTGTTGTTGCAGGATAAAATGCTTAGTCATCTGTCTAGAGGGAAAATCCATTTCTTAAGGAAGGTTAATACTGTAGGTACCAGCCTTCCATCAAAACTGAGTTCTCTACTCTTCCAAAAAGTATGAAAACAAACTAAATCAAGGGAGTGAGAGGACATGATGTTTTGAATCAAAATAGGATGCTGGCATTTTACATTTTGAAAATATGACAATATTTCCAATTTTGAGCATATAGAATGTTCTAGTCATCAGGACTGTTAAAATGAAACTGAACAAAAGCAGATTTCTATAGGAAAGCATTATTTTGAACCTTTCTACCTGCATGTGCACACAGTTCTTTCTGGGTGTCATTTCATAAGGGACTTGGGCGTATAAGACAGTATTTGATGTGCTCAAGTAGGCTTGTATAAAACTATCCAGGGGAACATGTGGATGCACAGTGCGCAAATAGAAACATTATATATATGCGTTCCTGGGGGAGGGGGAGGAGAATAAGCAGACTGGGAGCGGGACTGGTACTTATACATGTATTTTATGAAACACACACATATATATATACCTGTTTTTACAAAGACGTGCATACATGCAATTCATAATTACACCTGCCTGGGAGCAGATGCACGTATGTGTGCTTACACTCCTTGGGCTAAAGGCACATAGGTGCATATGTTGCCTTAAAAATAATAGAACACTCAATTATCAAATAATTGTAACTTTCCAAAAAACCTTAAATAGCTATAGAGGAGGCATCAAAAACTGGTACAAATTCAGCCAGTTACTGATTACTGGCTCACATGTTCGATGCCTTCTTTCATTATGTGCCTTCATATTAATTTTTAACTTTTTACAGTTTTTAAATAAAGCACAGAAACAGATGTGTACTTGTTAAAAATGAAGGAGAGAGAGAGAGAGAGAGAATGCTGTCCAAATCGATTCAAAGGTAAATTATTCTGGTTTAGAAAATTGAAAAGAAACGGTGCCTTGTGGCTGACTCGCTGCAGTTATGCCCTCTGATGGTTCCTGGGCCTCGGCTCCAGTTGGCACATGGCCCCTGCAGTGAGGCACTAACCAGGGCCTCCAAACAGACACGGTCAGCTTCTTGTGGCACAGCTACTACTGGTCCATCTCCCACCAATCCACAGGGGCTGTTGACCTCATTGCCCCATGCTGAATCACGTGGAACTTGAGGCTCTGCTGGGTCTGAGAGTAGATGTCTCAACTCTGGCGAAAATGAAAGATCAAAGTTAGGAGAGGCTCCTGAAATAACTTGCCTCGAAGGCCCCTCAAGCAACTGTTTGCCAGTGCTACTGCCTTCACACCAAACATAGGCATCTATTGGCCACAGGGAAATTACATGGACTTGATGGAGTAAGTCTGATATTTCCCTTTGATTTTGCCCATCCAAACCTTGATATCAATGGGGAACAGAAGCAAGAAAATTGACATCTCGTCTTGGGTCTGGCTTCAAAATGCTTCTCCTCCTTGTCAAGTTTGAGATGATAAGGAAAACATTTTTTTTGAAATAAACATCATCTTAGGCTATTTATCTAATTTTTGGACATTTTCTCTCTCTTTTTCTTTAATTTTTAACACGTACACATCTGTTTGCTTGATTTTAAAATAGTAAAAAGTTAAAAATTATGAAAGCATATGATGAAAGAAGGTAATATGTGAGCTAGTAATCAATTGACTGAATTCAGACCAGTTTTCGATGCCTCCTCTAAAAATATTGAACCTTTTTAGTGAATGTCAGTTCTTTGATAATTAAGTGTTCTGTCTGTTATTTTTGTATAGTTCTTGTTGACATATTTTTGAACACTTGGGTTAGTAGTGGCCTTTTATAAAATAGGCAGAACAGATGCATCCATGTGTGTTCCCAGACTAGGCGCTCCGTGATAGTATCACCCTTCGCATTTGTATTTAACTAATACGTAACAACACAGGATGTATGTGGGCACTTACACAATCAGCCTTGACAACGAGGTCAATATTCAAAAGCTTGGCGCTGAATAGATCATTTTGGATGTATAAATCATTATAAGCCAAAGTTAACCATCCCAAAAGAGGGCAGGGTTTGGGGCATTCCAGGAGCACCATCACTTAGACGTATAATTTATACATTTAAGTGGTGATATTCAGCCACGAAGGGTGTATTTTTATGAGGCGCCACCTAGATTTATGCATGAACGATGCATGTAAATCTAGGGATTTTCGTCATATGTGTATCAATGAGCATTTTCGCACGTATTTGACGTGGCCACTATTCTGAAAGCTTGCACATTGGGCAAATCGCATGTACTTTCACTGTATGCATGTGCGGGGCGGAGTGCATATTTATGCACAGAAATTTATAAAATAATATAGGCACATTTCTAGAAAATCTAGACACCAGCTATATGACTCGCGTAGATGTTTGCACATTTTCAGTAACTTAACCCCACTGTTTTATAAAGTAAAGTATGGGTGTACCTTCCTTGATAAAACGGGTGTGAAATATTTGAGTGAAAATATGTGTAAATCAAGGCGTGCCTTATAAAAATTACCCTCTAAACATCTAGGGGGGCTTCACAAATAGCAAGTATAACTTGAAACATCTAACTTAGACCTTTGGAGAGCACCACTGAATATATGTATAATTTGAAACCATCTGAATTAGACATGTCAGTTATACATTTCCTGTACAACTGAATATTGACCTCAATATGTTTGTTAGATCCTTCAAAATTTTTATAGGTGCAACAATTCAAAGAACATTAAATATGTGACTTAATTATTTCATAAATGAAGTGACAGGAGGAAGTGGAGTGCTTGCATGCTGTATACTTTATTAAGAAATTTGAATGAAAATACTCTTCAGTGCTATAATTAAGGAAGTTTTGCAACCCTTGCAAGATTGACCTTTGCAGCTCGCCAGTGAGTGGTTCATTGTGACAACCACGTTATTTCAGCATGTCCACGCTATCCCCTTCCAAACTGGTGTGCTAGGCAAAGCATTTACAAGCCCCAATGTGATGAATACTTCAGCCCAGTGCACAGATGTGCATAGTGCCCAGGAAGCCATGCAGAGCAATTGTGGTAGCCACTTTGTCATAGATCCTCCATAATGACTTTTAGAACATGCAGGTAAATGTTAGCATAATTGAAATAATTAACATTTTTTAATACAAGCTGGGGCTTAAAATGTTGCTTTTTCTAAATGGGGAAAATCATTGCGGGATACCTAGTTTTGAATGAGGATAGTGTCCCCTAAAGACTCGAATTGGGTTCCCCATTTATGCTTTCTAAGAAACGGGCTTTACATTTCTGGTAGTGTACATGTTTCCCTTTCCGTTGGTGTTATTCAGTGGCTGTCTTACCCTGTTGCTCATTTTGTCCACCCTTCTGTTTTTTCATCACATGTAGGGGGCCTGTTTACTAACCCACATTAAAATTACCTTAAAGACAAAAGTTCAGGCTCGTTAATTGCATAATGTCGGGGTCAGTATTTGAGGGTATTCCTGGCATTTGGGAGAAAGCAGTCATGATCCTAACGAGTGGCGGAGCAAGTTACTGCGCACTAGTGCCACAGCAGTTAATACCGAATGCAGTTAGCTACAGCTTTGAAGGTGTACTTGTTCCGCGTTAGATGTCTGCTTTTGCCACTAGCGTGCATTATGCTCACCCACATTAATTATAGTAGGCTCTTGCCCCCCATTCCTGCCCTCTAGCCCGCAGTAATATGAAATTCCTCATTAGTTGTTTAACGTGGGATTTAACGCATGTTAATTGACGTGATGCTACATTAGCTGTTTGAATGCATATTAAACACAACGTATGTTAAAACGCTCATTAACCATCTAATCTGGTTTAGTAAATAGGTCCTGGAACGTGATTTCCAAAGTCAAACTACTTCAGTATTTAAAAGTCATGTCTTTTATTATTCTGTTTACCCAATAATGTTATCTTGGGGAAAATCAGTATAAACCATAGAGAAACTGAGAGGGAGGGGGGAGGGGATTGCAGTATAGCTCTTTGCCCATGCTGTTGAACATAAAGACAGTGGGAGCTGTTTTGCTGTTTAAAGTGTCATGCATTACATGTTCAATGTCATTTATTTTATAAAACCGAAAGGTGTCTCTTTTAACATTGTTTAATTCCAGTTTGATGTAAACTCAGTTTGTGAAGAAATTTGAATGTCTTCTTTAGTTTTGATTTACTTTGTTTTTGTATAGTTTTACTTTTTGGCTTTATTGTAAACTCACATGTGATTTATGTGCCTTTAAAATGTTCTCCCTTCCCATTCTGCCCTTGTATCTTTGCAGTCATTGTATACAGCAGATTCTAGAAAGTGTAAATCATTGTCATCTAAATGGCATAGTGCACAGAGACCTGAAGGTCAGTATATGGTGCCGATGAATTGAATATAAGCAATTTTTCTTTCTGGGTAAGGGCAAAGGGGGCAAGGTGGCCTTGGAAAATTTTGCAGGCCTACTTCTCCCTAGTCCCTAAATGTAAACTGATATATTGTCATTTTGCATGATAGCTGTTTCCCATTTGCTAGTCTGTGGGTCTAATATGCATCATGGCTTAAGCCTAGACGATGATCTTATAAATAATAAGTAAATGGAGCAAAACTTGCACTTAATCCAAACAATTAAGCTTTTGTGGTCAGATACATGCTATTTGTTTGAGTTGTGCATGATGGAGCCTGATTAATCATTTGGGATTCACTTAAAGGATCTCCCAAGCTGTGATGTGTGTCGTCCTGCAGGCTTAAACACCCACTTCTGTTCTGAGACCATGGGTTGCAATCGTGGAATAACTGGGATCACAGAGCTCCATTACCGTAAGAAAGTCAAAGAAGCCATAAGAAAAGACTAGTAGACCTGTAGTGAATACTAAATTCAACAGAGAGATTTAAAGAAAGGAATCTGTTAAAAATAATGTAAGAAAACAATACATTGTGTGACAGAGGGCCATCTTCACAATTAGCCCATTGAGAAGTATTTGCATTCTTTTTATTAAATATACTGCCAAACATTAGCTGGGTAAAGATGGCAGCATAAGTGACCAATTCTTTTTGTAACCCCTACCCTTCTTTAGGATGAGATGTATCTAAATCCAGCAGATAACTTTACAAAGTTCTGTTTCTGAAAGACTTAGTAGAGTAATGGAGCGATGGGTGCATGTTCCTGGAGACCGTCCAGTACATAAGTCCAGTTGTTCTCTTGTTGCACACTTCAATTTGGTCTCACGGAGGGTATACAGACAGTGAGTGTAAGCTTGGAACTAACACACGCCCCCCCCCCCTGGTGTTTGCATGCAGTCATTGCATTCAGCAGATCCTGGAGGCTGTGCTGCACTGTCATCAGATGGGTGTGGTCCATCGGGACTTAAAGGTGAGCATGCTCAATGGTGCAAATAACGCAGAATGGAATTCACCATCACAGTTTCAGCTGCAGTTGGGCATGGAAAGCTAACATTTCAGCAGGTGAAAATATTATTTCAAGAACTAGCCTAACTTGGGTTTCCTCCTTCCCCTCAGGGCATGTAGAGGAAAATGAGAAGAATCCCATTGAAAACAGGGCCTTTCATGTTTGCTTAGGCTACTTGTGACCTCCGTGTAACTGCATTGTTAGTCAGTGCTATGACAGATGTTAGCAGTCAGTTTGTGGGGTGTTGTGCTGGTAGGTAATGCATTAATGAGATTTTTTTCAGGTGGTGGTAATAGAAAGATTGTGATAAATCCGAAGTAGCCATTGTGAAGAGATATTTTGGGTGAAGCCCGGAGAAATCTCCTACTAGCCTGTCATAATTGACTCCTGTGTGGAAAAGGCTACAGAAATAGTGTTCCTTACGTGACAGGCGAAACTTGTCTTTCTTTCCTACAACTGCTGGCTAAAATGCTCTGGTCTGTTATCCTGGCCTAGAGTTTGTTTGTTTTATTTTGAGAGCTGTGGGATAATTTTATTTGCTTTGAGATCTTTATGTTTGAAGAATATTGGCAGTAAACTTGATAGCCTACTAAAGAAAACCAGAGAGCCTGCTATCAAGAAAACCATCTATATATTAGCCTGAAGTAGAATTGTATAGTGAGGAAGAACATTTTGGAATAGCAACTTTTCTTTGTCCATGGAAGATATATTTTCAGAGACCACGGTTTCAAACTTTCTCACTACTCTTCCCCAGGCTAGACCTCCATGCCCCGATTTTCTCTTCCCGCCCCCAGCAAGACCATCAGCTTCCCGTTTTACCGATCTGTTATTTCTAGAGAGCCATTTGCATGCTCGCACAAAGCATTCTTTTTATTTGAGAACAATATTTGTGATTTCTTTAAAAATATACAGATCAATAATTGGCCGCCATGGTCAGTGTTCTTTTAAACAGCAGTAAACTAAATTCCATGTAGTCAGTACCTCTATCTGGATAGCAGCCGGTGCTGACAATACGTTTACTGTGATCAGCACTGGCCAGTATCCAGACAGGAGCAATATTCACTCTGCTGTCCAATAACCTAGCCTTTTTAGCTGTCTAAAGTTATCTGGATTGTTATCTGGATAGCGGACTGAATATCACCAGTATCCCAGGACTGCCCATGGCCTTCCGACACTCCGCTCCAGGCCAAGGTGGTCAGTATGATTTTCAGTAACCCTTTCCAGACAGTACTGCTGAGAACTGCTGTAGAGGCCCGGCTACCAGGCGCTGCTGTCCCAATAAGTGTTTCTAAATATGGGCCCGTTAGTGTTTATCAAGAAACTACCAGTTCTCTGTGTGTGCAATGTGGCAGAAATAATAATGCCAGCCATGAGGTTCACCATGCAACCTACATATGCCAACTTTTTTATCGCTGTCTTTCTCTCTATGTCAACTAAGGATAGAAAACAGAACCAGTGATCTTTGTAAACAGAAAACTGTTCTAGAGTGTCAGTAATGTTTATCTCTGATATTCACTGAATACCAAAATAAAAAGGGTGTAGGTTTAGTTGTCTGTTTTGGAAGACAGTGGTGATTAACACGCCCACATGCTGTCAAAATGACAAAAACACTTTTAGATAAAGTAGGAAACTTTTATATAGGGCCACTAAATAGTGACCCATCAAGAGCAAAGCCTGTGAAAGCTGAAATGTCTGTTTATCAATGAGGCTTCCTGACTGCAGCTGAAACCCACATCTCTAGTGCAAGGTCCGACTTTCTGATTAAAGCTAGGCCTGACATTTTCTGGGCTGCTTACACAATTGTGTTTACTCACCCGGGTTCTTGCCATTTATGTACCCAAGCCAAGTTGGTCAAAATGTATCTGCTGCATATCATGTTTTTTGAGTCAGTAGCTGCATGATGATTGAAGGCTCAGTGCATTCACATCACTGCCCGAAGAATCTGTTTATCCTGACATAGAGGTCAGCACATGATACACTTTCCTATTTAAGTGAACGCTATAAATTAGTTTATAAAAGTGGGGCAGATATTCAAATGCACTTTTGAAGCTAGCAGCGGCCAGCAAAATATTCAGTGGCACTACATGGATAGTGTCAATGAACATTTCCTCTGGGGCGAGATGTGAGCGGAGTTCTGAGTTGTCTGGTTAGTGATGATATTCAGTCCACTAACCGAATAACTATTCAGATAAAGTTAGGACAGCAAAGACTGACCTTTATCCACTCAGCTATCCGGATAAGAACATAAGAACATAAGATATGCCATACTGGGTCAGACCAAGGTCCATCAAGCCCAGTATCCTGTTTCCAACAGTGGCCAATCTAGGTTACACGTACCTAGCAGTTTCCCCAAAAGACACAGGTTCCACATTGCTTGTATTGGGTCAAGCACTGATATCCTGGGTCCCTTCTTAATAATGGTTTATGGACCTTTCCTCCAGGAACTTGTCCAAACCTTTTTTAAACCCAGCTACACTAACAGCCTTTACTACATCCTCCGGTAACAAATTCCAGAGTGGGTTTAATACTGCTGCTGTCTGGATGGTGCCAGCACTCAGCACTGGATCCAGATATTCAGCTCTGGCCACCCTCTGGCTACCAATGCTGAATGTCTGTCTGGGTTTTATTCAACAGTGGTGAATGCCGTTTGCAAAACTGCTGACTGCTGTGGTCAGATATTGACCTCGGTGTTTTTAACTGGCAGTGTTTAAATCCAGACACATTTGGGCCAGAATTGAAAGGGATTTATGTTTAGGAACTGCAGCTAAACATGCAAGTTCCCCAGCAGCAAGCCCTCAGCAGCATTATAGAGAGAGGGCAACTGGAATGACCTTGAAATGCCGCAGCACTATGCAGAGCACGGTAGCACAGAGTGAAAGTGTCTCTCTGGGCATATGTGTAGTGGTGATATGCAGTCACTATCCATATAGCTAAGCAGATTAATTTAGACCAGAAAACAAGCTGTCCCAAATTAAAGCACTCTGTTCTATGTAGACCAGCTGAATATCGTCCTATACGAAGAGCAGACAGCGGGCTCTACTTACATACAGTGCTCTGTTTTATGTTTAAATACCGCAGCTGGCATTTAACAAAACCCACTGGCTGTCACAGCTTAATATCGGTTTGGTTATTTCTAGTGCAGGTGAAAAATATTTAAATTATCATTGGTAACGTCACGAAGAGATGGGTCCTGGTCATGTCACCTGAGCATCTTTGGTATTTCATTGCCTGCAGTTGTAAAAGGATGCAAATGAACCTACTGGTTAGCGAAGCAGGTAGAGAACCAAAAGAGCCAGGGTTCAAATCCTACTGACACTCCTTGTGACCTTGGACTACTCACTTCACCCTCCATTGCCTCGGGTGCAAAGGTAGAACTTCATTTGCTAACTTGAATTAACGCCAGTTAATGTGTACTATTTAACACAAGCCCTTGTATTCTCAAAGAGGCCTATTTACTAATGTGGGGCTTCTGTTACAACAAAACACCTATGTGAGATGTCCAGAAAAGGCACCTATTTAAGCGTAGTCTATAAAGACACCATAGGTACCTATGTGCCTTTATAAAGCAGACTCCCAGTAGCAGGCAGATGCCTAAGCTGGTGTAAATGTGAACACATACTCCATGCATGTATCAACATATCTTATAAAGTACATGTGTGCTCACAGCTCAGCCTCCATTCCACTCAGACTGCACCCCCAGAAACACCTACGCACAAAACACACATAAGTACTACGGACATGTCAGTACAGTATATACACACAAACAGCTGCCCAATTTCATAAACGATCATTTCTGGGCATAAAGCCAACTTTACACATCGAAACATCTTTATAAAATGAAGTCTAAGTGCATAAACTGCATTTAACTCAGGTTTGCAAATCCAGCCCTTAGATCATAAGCCCTCAGGGGTCGGGGAAATTACCTACTGTACCTGAGCGTAACTTGCCTCAATCCACCCAGTGAAAAGATTGAGTTACATCTAACAAAATTATATTTTAAAATACAAATTTAAGTGGTTTTACCTGAGCCACGTGTTACAGGAAAGTAGTTACTTAAGCTTCCATAAACTTTAGTGAAGCATAGAATCATAAATTCAGGTAGTTAAGATTTTATGAATTAGTTGGTCTCTTTCACATACGTTGATACTAAATAAACAATTTTGCCATTTCACAGTCATAGAAATAAATTCATTTTTGTAAAGAATTGCAGTATTTCTGGTTGATTTTCTCTGGAGTTAATTGAATATCGCCACAATATGGGTAACGATCCGTAAAGCTGTCCAGATAGGCTATCTGTATAGCGGTGCTGAAGATGGTCACTGTATGGAGAGCGGTGGTGCTGGCTGTACTATTCATATATTTAGCGCCAGCCACTATCCGGATACCAGTACTGATATCTGCCATATTTATAGTTGTGGCAGCCGGCATTTACAAAAATAAAAAGTCACTGACCATCCAGCTCAATATTGACCTGATAGAAACTAAAATAGTTCCCCCTTAATGTTAAACAGTTTTGTACCTGAACATTTATTATATGCAAAACAAATAAGATTTGTATTTAATTGCTCACATTTCCAAGTCTGAGCTCAAGGCGAATTATATACAGGGACTGTAGCTATTTCACTGCCAAAAGGAGAGATTATAGCTGAGGCAGTGGTTAGTGAAGTGACCTGCCCATGCCCACAAGGAGTAACATCAAGTAGTAAGAAAGTGTTTCTGATGTTATAGTGGGATATCATCTCGCACCAGTGATCACCACATAGTTTGGTTCAGTATTAGGACTAGAGCTGATAAAATCCATTCAAAAGCGAAGATCTTAGATTTTAGGAAAATTAACTTTGCCAAGATGGGACAATACCTCAAGGAGTCGTTAGCAGGATGAGAACAGCTGGAGGATGTAGAAAAACAGTGGGCAAAACTGAAAGGGGATATTTTAAGGGCAGCAAATGTTTTTCTTAGAAAGGTAAATAAATGTAAAAGGAAAAGGAGGCCGCTATGGTTCTCAAAAGAAGTAGCAGAAAAGGTGAAGAAACAGAGGGAGGCCTTCAGAAAATACAAGAGATCACAGAGAAAGAAGGACAGGCTTCTATATTTGGAAAAACTTAAAAAAGCTAGCAAAGTGGTCAGGAAAGCAAAGATACAAAAAGAATAAGAATTAGTCAGTTCAATAAAATGTGGGGATAAGACATTTTTCAGATATGTTAGTGAGAGGAGGAAGTGCAAAACTGGTATTGTCAGACTCAAGGGTGAAGGGGAGGAATATAGAAGCTGAAGAGGATAAAGCGGAATTACTTAACAAATATTTTTGTTCTGTGTTCACAGATGAAGGGCCAGGAGCAGGACCTCAGAAAACACCCACAAATAGGAAAAGAAGTAATGTGGAGCTCAAACGATTTTCAGAAGATTGTGTTTGTGAGGAACTAGATAACTAAAAGTAGATAAAGTGATGGGACCGGATGGGATACATCTGAGAATACTGAGGGAACTTGGGGACGTTCTAGCGCTCCACTGACTGACCTCTTCAATGCCTCATTGGAGTCGGCAGTGGTCCCAGAGGACTGGAGAAAGGCACAAAAGCAGAATTAAAGATGAGGTTGAAAACTACAGACTGGTTAGTCTAACCTCTGTGATGAGTAAATTATTGGAAACGCTGCTAAAAGAGAGAATAGTGATTGTTTCTGGAGTCCAATGGATTGAGGCAGCATGGGTTTATCAAAGGTAGGTCTTTTCAGACAATTCTGAATGATTTTTGACTGGGCGACCAGGGAAATGGACCGAGGGAGAGCCCTAGATGTGGTGTACTTGTATTTCTGTAAAGCCATTGACCATTCCACACAAGTGACTTATGAACAAATTGAGTACCCTAGTGATGAATGCTAAAGTTACTGATTCAGTTAGAAATCGGTTGAGTGGGAGATAACAAAGGGTACAGGTAAATGGAACTTATTCTGAGGAAGTTACCAGTGGTGTGCCACAGGGATCTGTCCTTGGTCCGATTCTTTTTAACATCTTTGTTAATGGGTAAGGTTAGCCTGCTTGTGGATAATACCAAAATCTGCAATAGTGTAGACACCCAGGAAGGAGTAGATAACACGAGGAGGGATCTAGCTAAACTTGAAGAATGGTCTAGAATTTGGTAGATGAGATTTAATGCTGAAAATGCAGGGTCATGCATTTGGGCTGCAAAAATCCAAGGGAACGGTACAGTATAAGGGGTGAAGTACTTCTGTTCACAAAAGAAGATTGGTACCTGGATGTGATTGTGTCTGACGATCTTAAAGTGGCTAAACAGGTAGAAAAGGAGACGGTGAAAGCCTTGGGTGCATAGGGAGAGGAATGGCCAGCAGAAAAATGGAGATGATAGTGCCTTTGCATAAGTCTCTGGTGTGACCTCATTTGGAGTATTGTGTGCAGTTCTGGAGACCACACCTTCAAAAAGATATAAACAGGTTGTAGTCAGTGCAGAGGGTGGCTACTAAAATGGTTAGTGGTCTTCGTTATAAAGCATATGAGGACAGACATAAAGATCTTAATATGTATACTTTAGAGGAAAGGCAGGATAGAAGTGATATGATTGAGATTTAAATACCTCCATGGCATAAATGCACAGGAGGATATTTTTTTTCGATTGAAAGCAAGCTCTGTAATGAGGGGGGCATAGGATGAGGGTGGAAGGGGATAGACTCAGGAGTAACATGTGGAAATATTTCTTTACGGAAAGAGTGGTAGATTCTTGGAATAGTCTCCCAGTGGAGGTGATAGAGACAAGGACAGTATCTGAATTCAAAAAAGCATGGAACAAACCCAGAGGATCTCTAAAGGTAAAAATGGGACTATTGTAGTTGATATGGAAGGGCAGACTAGATAGGCCATGTGGTCTTTTTGTGCTGTCATGTTTCTATGTTTCTAGGATTTGATCCCTGGCTTCTCTGATTTTCTGTCCCATTGCTCTAATCTCTAGGCTACTCCTCCATTATAAGACAAAATTTTCAAGCTAAGCCATCAATCTATTGAGCTATGTCCTGTATTGAAATGTATTTGTTATATTGTGACCTCTCTCCCATTACTCTTGGAAAAAAAATAAAAATATATGTAAATATATTAGCTAGTCAAAAGAAGTGCACATACTGACGTTATATATTAAGGCAGTATAATTTTCAAACGTATGTTCCCCAGAATCCCAATTTGCCTTTTCTTTGGCTTTGCTAATTCACAAAATTGTTTGCATCCTGAGGGTTCCTTCCACCTTGGTGTTGCTCTTTTTGAGTTCTTTCAGAGACCAGGGGCCCTCACTTGATGTGTAATGCACTTTGAAAAAGTCCATTGGATGAGTTCAGTTCTTTTCCGGGAAAAAAGAAAGATACCAGTTCACATAGAGTGCCATCATTATGGGGTGAGGTAACTAACTTGGAATCCGCCCCCAAAATAGCCATGTCCTCTATAGCCCTCTGCAGTCTGTGAAAAGGTAGCGTTGCAAATTTTACACCACTCCCTAGAACATCAACACATATTTTGTTGGGAAAAGAGAACAGGGCAGACTGTTTCAAATCCCTTAACAGAAACTACATGCTCAAAAAATACCTCACTTGGGTCACATAAGCCAAATGTGGATAGAGCTTTTTATTTGTACTGTAAACCACGTTGTTGCTACTCGCTAAAGGCAGTATATCAAGATAAAAATAAACTAAATACAGAATAAATGACCACATCCTAGACATCGTAATGTGCAGACACAAAGTGAACTGGAAACTCTAAGAAGCCGGACTGCATATCGTGCGATATTAGAGAAACAAAGTAATTTCCTCCTCTACTCTACAAAATACGACTAGAGAGGTCACACATTCCATTTCTCAAAGCTGCCATAACCAGATCACTAAACCAAAGCTAAAATATGTGTTTTCTGCCTTTAGTGTCTTTTTTTCTCTCTTTCTTGTTGGGACAGCTCGGTCTCTGTAGCCCATGTCTCCTACATTTTACAGGGGCTGGGCTATTATGTGCTGCTTGTGCTTCCGCACTCTCCTGATGTTCCCCCGTGAGCCTGCAGGAATTTATTTATTTGAACATTTCTATATCACAGATTATATGCATTCTCTGAGGTTCGCAATAAAGCATAAGAGACTGCTTATTGTTGCTTCTCCCATGGAGAGCACTCACTCTATGTATATTCAGAATGTGCAGGGCCTGGGAACTGTCATTAACACTTGCGGACTGTGGGTCAATTTTAGCAAGCAATGGAAAAGTTGCCGGTACTTCGTATCAGTGAGTACCCTGTGAAAGAAAAGCCCCTGGATGGGTTAATTTCATTGAATGGGCTGCTGTGTTTCATCTTATGTCACTTTGCCAGCATCCCTCTCACACAGTATAGAGATAAGTGACCTTCCTCAAAGTGTTTTTGTATTACTTTGCAATTGTCTTTTCCAATAAGCCATGTGTAATAGAAGAATTTGCTTTGCAAACACAGTAAATAATCACGTAGATCACAGAAAGCAGTCCAAAACGTGATAATTGTGGAAAAGACAAAGCTTATATTTATTGATCCATTGCCAACCACTTTAATGGATCAATAAATATAAGCTTTGTCTTTTCCACAATTATCACATAGAAGAATTTGCTGCCGTGACATGTTTCTTTGGGCGAAGTGACGTTGCCTACTTTCATGCCGCAGAGTGAATGTTCTCCACCATTTTGAATAGCTAAGGATAGATGTATATTACAGTGACATACGGATGCTGAATTAGCAGTCTCAGTCCACGCTTTACCTCATTATATCTGTGAACTACTAGTCTCATTTTCTCCCAAGAGGAACAGGACTAAGTTCATAAGTGCAGTGGGTGAAACCAGGACTGCTACTGAGCATTTGTGTAGCGCTACAAGATGTAAGCAGCGCTGCACAGACACATGTAAAAGTCCCTGCTTATCAGAGCTTACAATCTAGTCAAGACAGTCAATACAGTAACTGTAGACACAGGCTACATCTAGGGGGAAAGGTAAGGAAACACAAAGGAGAGTAGGCGAATCAAGACCTGAAAGCGGCAGCGAAGAGGTGAGTTTTCAGCCTGACTGACTCTGCATGTCCACATGATCACTTTAGCCTGTTTATGTCTAAAACCTGAACAAGATTCAGAGAAAAGGTATAGGCATTTGACTTCTACATTTGGGACTGCAAGCTGGAAATAATCAAACTGTTAAATTGGATTGGTCAGTTCAGCATATTTTGAGGGGGAGGGGGAGGGGAAAGGAAGGAAGTGCATGGAAACCTCCTTTATTGGTGAATGGGAGGGGAGGGGGAAGGTAATGATGCTATGAAAAATGTAGCATTTTTTAAAAATGTTTGCTGTACATAAAAATGTGTTCTCACCACCAATTCTTTCTTTCTCTATAATAAAGCCTGAGAATTTGCTTTTAGCTAGCAAATCTAAGGGAGCAGCAGTGAAACTGGCAGATTTTGGTTTGGCTATAGAGGTGCAAGGAGACCAACAGGCCTGGTTTGGTAAGTAAACATTTCCTGTTTAATTCATTCCTCAATGACCATGATTTTCTGTTTGTTGTTATGCTCATCTTGTCTGCTATCTGGATAACTTTAAGGCAGCCTTGTTACTGTCCTAACATAATCCGGATAGTTTGTCCAGATATCAGGCTGAATATCATTGCTGTTCGGAGAATTGCCGGGACTGCCCATGCTCCGCCCCAAATAGTGCCAGAGTCGTCAGTAGGATTTTCATTGTGAACTCACAACCAAAAAAAGGTCAGTCCTGGAGTGAACAGTAAATGGCAAATTCGAGCAAATCACTCCACCAAGGTGTACAAAATCACATCAGGTGCTCCTATTAGAAATTATTCATAAATACATGGAAGGAGAAAAGAGCCTCAGAATCCAATGAGGTAAATTCATACATTCGAAGCCACGCCTCTCAACCTTTCAGAGCCAATGATGTTGAGAGGCGTGGCTTTGAATGTATGAAGCTTGTATCAGTTTACCTCATTGGATTCTGAAGCTCTTTTCTCCTGCCATGTATTTATGAATAATTTATAATAGGAGCACCTGATGTGATTTTCAACAAAACTTTATGGGAAGCTAATATTTAGAATGTTTCCTTTTGATGTTTGCTCTGATATTTAGGATTTTCCTAAAACAACAACTTACTCAAAGAACAGTCCATATAATTATCCTCTGTATCAGATATTAAACCTTGCTCTTGAAATTGCATAGATTCTGTTTCTCCGTCTGACTCAGAGGGCTTTAGGAACTGACCTCTACACGGAGAGAAACTATTTCCCTGCTGTTTGCACTGCTCAAAGCTAGAGAAACGTTCACAGTTCCTACCTGAATCCAGGCAAGCGTCAGACTGCTTCTTCTGGTATTCTGGCCAGTATGCAATAGAGCTTCTGTGTCCTGTCCTCCAGTAGGTATCTCTGGACTTCAGGATCTTTTCTCCAGACGTCCTCCAAGAGGTATTTGGACTCCTTTCCTCCTTAGATGCAACAGACATAAGAACATAAGAACATAAGATATGCCATACTGGGTCAGACCAAGGTCCATCAAGCCCAGTATTCTGTTTCCAACAGTGGCCAATCTAGGTCATATGTACCTAGCAGTTTCCCCAAGAGACACAAGTTCCACAATGCTTGTACTGGGTCAAGCATTGATATCTTCGGTCACTTCTTAATAATGGTTTATGGACCTTTCCTCCAGGAACTTGTCCAAACCTTTTTTAAACCCAGCTACACTAACAGCCTTTACTACATCCTCCGGTAACAAATTCCAGAGTTTGATTACACGTTGAGTGAAAAAATATTTTCTTTTATTAGTCTTAAATAGTTTACCCTGTAGCTTCATTGCATGTCCCCTAGTCTTTCTATATTCTGATAACGTAAACAATCGACCTCTTCCTAGGTGTTGCTTGAGGGTCCCTGGCTGTGGATCTACAGACCTCTGGCTTTCTCCAGTCCTCTGATCCTTTTCCCCAGGTATCTCTCCAGGCATAGGTACTTTCCTGAGCTCCTCTCTTGGACCGTCTGCTTCCTTGCCCTTGTTCCTTCAGGTTCCGGTTGTTCTTCCTTCTGTTCTCATTCTCCTTCTGATTCCCCTTCTCCTTCTGATTTCCCTTCTCCTTCTGTCTTCCTGAAGATTCCCGTATAGTTTTAAAGGGCTTAGGTTGCAACTCCACCCTTGCATTCTTCAGGTGTTGTGGATTAAGCAGTCTCCTAGGGGCTGTTTGATTAGGGATGACATAATGCTTTCTCTGATTAGACTCATGCTTTTTCACTCTAGCTCCCCTAGGGACTTTCTGCATCCAGTGCATTCTGGAACATGTAGTCTTTTAGGGAAACAAGCTGTCTTAGTTCTATAACCTGCCAGCACAGGTCCCTTAATCAGAGTAAATTCTCCTCTTTTGTCATTACTCCCTGAGCTTTGATAAGCTTCCTTATCACACCGTATAGAGCAAACTTAAAATAGGTATCTTTTTGGACTCCTTGTATAGGCCTCCTGTTATCAAAATCAGGCCTTTGGGGATGGAGCCAGCATGCCAATCAAGATGGTTCCTTAATTCCTCAACTCCCTGTCAGCCTCTCACCACCTATTTTTCAGTCAGTCACTTGATCTGACCTTGCCTCGAATCATTTTTTTAAAAACTGCCAGAATAGTCTGGTCGCCTTTAATGAAGTGTTGTGGTGACAAGAGTGCTAAATAGCAGTGCCCAGGGAGAGTGGCCCATCCAGTGTCAAGAACTGCGGTCTTAGAAGTGAGTCTGGGAAGAGCACGTGAAATCTAGAAGTGCCTCAGCTGTGAGAAAAGAACAGAGGAGCAAACAAATGGTTGATAGCAACCCACAGCAGCATTCGTGCCCAGGTTAGCACGGCTCCAATGGGGATCAGTCCTCTATTTGTGTACCCAGCTCCAGTTTAAAAGTTCATTTTTGCCACTCCCCCTTCCCCCACTGCTACAGATGGTTTGTCTGCGCTCCCCCATTGTAAGAGACCTGCAGGTGAAATTCACAGAATTTAAGTGGATTCATGGAAAAACTCCTCGAGTATGAACAGTAAAAGCTGACCTTTTGCCTTTTATGTTAGATTTGACATCAGGACAATCCGGTCTTTTTCGAAGGGAGTTTGTTTGGCTGCTGAATTCCTCCAGAATGCTTGGTGCCATGTGGATTTTCTACATCCTCATTGGTGGCCCTATAAGAGTCTTCAGAGATAACTCTTTGAAGAATAGTTGTAGCACCTGTGAATGTATTTGAGTTGTGTACGGATTAACAGCTTCTGATCTGCCATGGGATGATGCTTCCCTTTGTCTCTTGAAATATTCTGATTATTGGTATCTCCAGGAACAAGCAGGAATGTAATCTTCACATATGGGTATCGTCGGTACCGACGGAGCCTGCGCGGTAACACTCCCCAGCGTCTAATAGGAAAGCTTTTGGGAGCAGCCCACAGCGCCTGCCTGCTGTCTTCCTGCCTTTCCCAACTGTCCCTCTCCGCGTTTTCCGCGGAGCCAACAGGTCGCACATCCTGTCACCGCAGAAACAAAATCCCTTCTATTCTTCTTTTTTGTGGTCGCGTCTGCCTTCCCTCGACACTACACCGGTACCGCCGGTTCCTCTTTCTTTTTTTTTCAAAAAAAAAACAAACAACTTTCTTTCTGGAGTCTTTCCAGTAATTTTCTCTTCAGGTGCTACGCGCCATTTTGGGCACTAGGCAAACATTTTCCTTCAAAATGGAAACACCCGTTTTGGGTTTTAAAAAGTGTTCTAAGTGTGGCGGTACCATCTCCGTCATCGACACCCATGAGTGGTGCCTCAAATGTTTAGGTCCTGACCACTCTATTTCAGAGTGTGTTGCCTGTGGGATTATGTCGAAAAGGGGCCGTCAGAACCGAGCTGCTTAACTTAGCACCCTTTTTCCCTCCGATGCAGCCTCCATGGCATCAACGTCTTCCAGGGCTTCGTCTTCCTCCCATGGATCTCAGGTAACTAAACATAAATCTAGCCGGTCCTCCAAGAGTAGATCTCCTTCTAGACACCGAGATGCCTCTGGCGTTGCCCTTGAGGGACTTTCACTGGCAAAATTGCCCCAGCGGGAGGCTTTGGCTTCCAAAGCACTAACAGGGCTCCAGAATGTTCTCGAGGCTTCAACCTCGGCAGAACTACTGGTGCCATGCTCTGGGGTGACGGCCACTTCATCCGGTACCGATACCCAAGCATCGGCAGTGTCGATAGACCAGAGATTCTTGGCTATTGAATGCAGTCTGGCGGCCCTTCTCACGGCCTTATGGCCCCTGAAACCACTTCAGACAATTCAACCGGTACCCAGGATGTTTCCAAGTTTGTGAATTGTGCAGCCTTTGACTGCTTTGAGTGCATAAGCAGAACCTCTGCCATTGCCATAGGTGCACGTAGGATTGCCTGGCTCCAGGCATCTGACTTGAAATTTGGGTACAGGATAAACTAGGGTATATTCCTTGCACAGGAGACAATCTCTTTGGCAAGAATTGGCAGGAAAAAGCTAATGAGATAGATGCTGACAATATCACTTTGGATAGGTTGTCTAAATCTACAGCTGATCCTGTGAGGAAAAAATCCTCTAAGAAACCATTCTTCAGTAAGAAGAAGAAGTTTTACCCCTCCTATACCCAGCAGGGGCATCATTTAGGTCAGTCTGCCCAAAAGGAGCAGCAGCAACAACCTAGGCAAAGAAACACAAAAGCAGCTAAGCTTCAACTGGCTCAGCAGAATCAGCCTCCACAGGGGCTTTGACTCCTATCTAGAGAACTTTGCCTTCCTGGCCCTGATCTTCCCAGAATCCTCCACCATCCCAGGAAGGTTATGTCATTTTGCCCCCAGATGGGGTCAGATAACAGCAGAAAATTGGACTCTGTCTATTGTAAGAGAGGGGTACAAACTTCATTTCCTCAGCATGCCCCCTCCTACAATGGTAAGACAGTTCAATTCTCAGACCTCTCTCAACGGCCAGTTAGGTCAAGAGGTCACTGTGCTCCTTGCTCAAGGGGCAGTAGAAAAGATACCCATTCCCCAATGGGGTACAGGGTTTTACTCCCCCTATTTCCTTATTCCAAAGAAAACAGGAGGACACAGACCCATTTTAGACCTCAGAGAATTGAACAAATTCCTGTTCAAAGAGAAGTTCAAAATGATTTCTTTAGGAACTCTGCTGCCATACCTTCGGAGTCAGGATTGGCTTTGTTCTCTAGATCTCAAGGATGCGTACACTCATGTTCTCATCCACCCAACTCACCGACAGTTCCTTCACTTTCTGTTTCAAGGGAAGCACTACCAATACAGGGTTCTTCCCTTTGGCCTGGCCTCTGCACCAAGGGTGTTCACAAAATGCATGGCTGTGGTGGCAGCATTTCTCCACACCCTGGGAATATTCGTGTTCCCTTACTTAGACGACTGGCTCTTTCGATCCCCTTCAGAGCCAGAGGCCAGGGTTGCTCTCTCTCGCACAATGTGCATCCTTCAGTATTTGGGACTTGTCATAAACTTCCCGAAATACAACCTTGCTCCCACTCAGTCCCTAGAGTTTATAGGAGCTCTGCTGGATACCAGACAGACAAGGGTCTACCTTCCACAGCCCCGCTGCCTTCGCATTGTGCAGTTAGCTTCCCAAGCAGTGCCAAAACCTCACCTCACTGGTCGGGAAATGTTACAGTTGCTAGGCCACATGGCATCCACCGTGCATGTGGTTCCTTATGCTCGTCTCCATATGAGGGCAGTCCAGTGGACCTTATCCACTCAGTGGACTCAGGCATCAGGTTACCTGTCAGACAAAATAGCAAACTCTGATCGCCTTATTTTGTCCCTCCAATGGTGGCAGTCACCCCAAAACCTTTTGGTGGGGTCTCCTTTTCAGCAACCCCCACCCCAAGCCACTCTAACAACAGATGCTTCACAGGTGGGTTGGGGAGGCCTCTCTACCCAGGGTACCTGGACTCCACTGGAGGCCTATCTACACATCAATCTCCTGGAACTCAGAGCAATCTTCCTTGCTCTTCGAGTATTCCACATCCAGCTCAGCTACAAGACAGTCCTAGTTCAAACAGACAATCAAGTAGCCATGTTCTGTATGAACAAGCGGGGCGGAACAGGCTTTCTTTTGCTGTGCAACAAAGCTTTGCGACTATGGGCCCTCGCCAGAGAGCATCAGATTCATCTCCTTGCGGTGTATCTTCCAGGCATTCAAAATTATTGGGCAGACAGACTCAGTCGAGTTCTGCTTCCACACAAATGGTCTCTCCATGCAGACCAGGTGGCCAAAATGTTTCAAATTTGGGAACCCCGGACATAGACCCCTTTACAAGTCCGCTGAATGCCAAACTTCCCCGGTTCTGTTCCAGAATTCTGGTTCAGGGTTGTCAGGCCAGGGATGCTTTCCTCCTCCATTGGGGTCAGGACTTCCTGTATGCCTTTCCACCCATTCCCCTATTTCCCAAAACCCTGTTCAAGCTTTAGAGAGACAGAGGTCATATGATTCTCATAGCTCCATGTTGGCCACGGCAAATGTGGTACCCTCTGCTCCTACATCTCTCTCAAGCTCCGCCTCTGGAGTCAGGATCTGCTCCAGATCTCCTTTCTCAAGAGGACGGAATGCTGTGGCATCCCAATCCCCAGTCTCTGCATCTCAGGGCCTTGTTGCTGAAAGCCTAGAACTTCACGGTCTTAACCTTTCCCAGCAGGTAAAGGAAATCCTTTATGCTTCCAGGAAGACTTCCACAAGACGCTCTTATGCATTTAAGTGGAAAAGGTTTACCATATGTTGCTCGCAGAAGGGTCTTAACCCTCTTGTGATACCTCTGGAATCATTACTGGAGTATCTCCTTCATTTATCAAATGCAGGGCTTAAGACCAATTCAGTAAGAGTTCATTTGAGTGCTATTGCAGCTTCTTTCAAGCCTCTAAATGGACAACCTATTTCCTCTCATCCTCTCATAGTGAGATTTATGAGAGGCCTTCTTTAACTAAGCCTCCCATTAAGCCACCACTGGTGGCATGGGACTTAAATCTGGTTCTTAGGCAGCTCATGAAACCGCCCTTTGAACCATTAGCCACTACCTCTTTGAAATTCCTTTCCTGGAAGGTCATCTTTCTTATTGCAATCATATCAGCATGTTGCATCAGTGAATTGCAAGCATTGGTGGCTGATCCTCCTTCATTTATTTATTTAGCTGTGCTTATATACCGTTTTAAAGTAGTTTTACAGATATATGCTAACAGGCATTATTTATTCCCTTGTCCCCAAAGGACTCACAATCTAAGTGTACCTGAAGCAATGGAGGGTTAAGTGGCTTGCCCAAGGCCACAAGGAGTGGCCATGGGAACTAGAGACCCCAGTCCCTCCAGCCTGAGGTTACTAGTTCCTACGTGGGAATTGAACCCCTGGCCCTCCAGCCTAAGGTAACCTGTCCCAACCACTGAGCCACTCCTCCCTTGAACTCCTGACTTCCTGGACCAGAACTGTTCCTAGTCCCACTTCCGAGGCATCAGTTTGCACAGTAAATGGTAGAGAGAAATCAGGGCTACTCAGGACTGGTTCAGAACTGCCTTGAGACACTGGAAGGCCAAATCCGGTGACTACTGGATCCATTTGGGAGCTATCTTCTGGAGGAGATTGGTTAACACTTTTGCCACCTGTGCAAAATTAAGGATGAGCCGGCAGTAATAGCCAATCCCCGTGTAATCAAAAAGGCAGCACTGTAAACTGGAACAGACCTTGCGGGGTCAAAAAAGCAGTTTTTCCTTGGCAGCTGGAGTCAAGCGTACCTGCCAGTATCTCTTGGTCAGGTCCAAGATTGACGTAAGCATGCTCCACCGAGCCACTCAATTAGCTTATCTACTCTGGGCATGGGAAATGCTTCCAGTTTAGAAGCTGCATTGACCCTCCAAAAGTCATTGCAGAATCTGATGCTTCCATCAGATTTAGGAACCAGGATGATGGGTAATGACACTCATGGACTCTTCTATAACTCCCAAGTTAAGCATCTCTTCTAGCTCCTTGGCAACGGTCTGTAGCCGGGCCTCCAGAATCCAATAGGGTTGTTGCCGGTTAGCCACCCCTGGAGTCAGTAATGATTTGTGACAAATGAGGTGGGTTCATCCCGGCTGGGTGGAGAACATCTTAGGGTTCCGATGGATCAAATCTTCTAGATCCCTTCTCAGGGTAGCTGAGAGCTGGTCTACAATTGAGACTTGAGCAAACCAAACCAATTCAACGATACAAATACAGACAGTAAAACCAATATTTTAACCTCCCCCCTCCCAAAAAAAGCACAAGTATAAGCGTTTCCTGCAATTTAAAGCCTGATATCATCTATACCTATGATATACTAGGCAGTTTTACCTTGATCTACTTTGGTACCCCCTGAGGAAGGCATTGCATGCCAAAACGCGTTGGGGATGACCCTAATAAAGAACTTTTGAATCTATCCTGACGATCCTCGACTCTTGCTTTTTGTGTACCCCACTAACCATGTAGGTGCCATTGAATATTCCCATCTAAGGCATTTACATGGTTTACTGGGCTGTAAACCATATAAATGCCTTTCAAATATTGGGCCCAGTAGGCCTAACAATTTTTCTCCAAAAGGTTTTCCAACATATTTTGTCCTGGGAATTGCCTGCATCAAGATCCCAAGATCTATATAAACCAACCAATGAAGAATCATCAAGATTTTTAATCATCTTATAAAAGTATGAGAGCAGTCTCCTGTTTGCTTTAGCTTTATGACAAAACTCACTTAAATCATCAGCACAACACTCTCCATCGCACCATGAATTAGTCTGCACCAGCTCCAAACTAAAAGATCTCTTTCAGCAGCCTGCTTGGGCATTAATCCAAATCTTTCAGTTAGATCCTCCCTTCCCAATATGTTCCTCCATTCAAAATTTGACCAATGCTAACAATTCCTTTCTCCATATCTTCCTTCCATTAACTAAAACTAACCTGTTGTATCAAATAGACAAAGCAGCTGTCAAAGTATATTGTAGCTTACATGAGGTTTCCACAATATTCACTGCATTAATTGTACTATGATTAAGCGGAGACTTCAATTTTCATATTGGGATTTTCATAGTAACGTAACAAAGATAACTTAAATGGAGATACTAGTGCCATCTCCATCACCACCCCAAGCAAAGAAGGAAAATCATTCCACTCGATACCTTAGCAATGAGGCTAAGTGGTAGACTTTGAAATCAGGGAACCCCACTCCCCCTTCCATCTAGGCATCTTCAAAGTAGATAAGGTAACGTGTAGTCTCTTTTTTTGTTCCAAAGAAATATAACTAGAATTTTGTCAAGCTGAGCATAGAAACTTGGCCTACAGAAGTCAGGCAGCATACCTAATTTATAAACCAGGCTAGCAAGAATCATTTTTATTGCATCCGATCTATCTCACCATGAAATCTGTAGTGGGGACCAACGTTGCAATTCTCTTTTTACCTCAGATAGCATATTATCACGATTAACCTTAATTGTATCTTTCACATTTCTAAAGAACAACATCCCGAAGTACTTAAGACCTCGTGTAACCCTCTGAAAGGGGAAATCGATTAAATTCATCTGCTCGCCCAAGCCATTAAGCAGGAATATTTCACTCTTGTTCCAATTAACTTTAAACCCAGAGTAGAAAATTGTTACATACATCTCAAGAGATTTCTAATAGATGATTCCGGATTGGAGAGAAATAATTAAATATCATCAGCATAAGCCACAAACTTCCAATAATACTCCCCAGCCACAACTTTAATACTATTCTCCTCTCTAATCCCAATTAATAAGGTTTCTAATGCTAAATTAAACAGGAAATGGGAGAGTGGTCAGCCCTGCCTGGTACCCTTCTCCAATCTAACCACTTCTGAAGAGACTCCATTGATCACAAAATATGACCAAGGCTTAGAATAAAGCATTTTAATCCATCTGCCAAATTCTGTACCACAGCCAAACCAGTCCAAAACTCTGTAAAGATATGGCCACTCTATGCTATCAAAAGCTTTTTCAGCCTTCAAAGAGAATGCAACCACTGGACCATTCATATTTTCTGATTATCTTCAATATGTCTCCCCCTAATGAAGCCTGTCTGCTCCTCTCCCACAATTTCATTGATTACCCTACTAAACCTAGTGGCCAAAATCTTCATTAGGATCTTGTAGTCCACATTCAATAAAGAAATGTGGTGGTAATTTGCCACTTGCGAATCATCTCGACCTGGTTTGACAAACAAAACTAACCAGCAAATCCAGAAGAATGATCAGTGTTCTCTAACAAGCTCATATACAATCGTTGCAGTTTTGGCGCTAAGCTAGTAGCATACTGTTTATAAGACTCAGCTGTAAACCCATCCAGCCCTGGAATCCTATTCCTTGATAACTTTTTTATGTCTTCTAAAATTTCCCCAACCTGAATTGGAATACCAAGATTCTTCCCCTTTGCTCAATATAGTACCGGATGTGACATCCTTTCAAGAAATTCTTCCTGCATTGTTAAATTCATATTTCTATTTGAAGTAAATAATTTCCATAATATCCAGTAAAACCAGCCAAAATATCTTTAGGATCAGTTTCTACCCCTTGGCCCTCTACATTAATGGCTGCTATATGATTTTTCTGTTTCTGCACATGCAGGAGATTTGCCAACAACTTGCATGCTTTATCACCTTCTGCATAGTACCCTTTTCGATGAATAAATAATTCTTGTGAGGATTGCTGCATTAAGATTTTATTAAGCTCATATCACACTTGAATTAATTGTCGAAGAATTTGATTACAATTAGTTCTAATATGGGCCATTTCAAGTTATGCAATCTTCCTCTCTAAAATTTTGATCCTACTTTCCTGCCGCTTCTTTATCCATGCAGAAAGGCTGATAACCTCACCCCGTATAGTGGATTTAAAAGCACCCCATATAACACTAAAAGGCATATTATCATTCTGATTTCTTCTAAAAAAAAATCTTCAATAAAAGAATTTAATTTATCCACAAAATCAGCCTCAAGAAGCACTGTATTCTGGAATCTCCAATGAGCTCTGCTATAAATCGTAGATCAATTTCTAAACTCCAAACTAACAATTGCATGATCAGATATCGGTGTGGCTTTAATAGTACAACCCTGTACTTCTGACAGCAATGATTTGGATACTAAAAAATAAATTCCAGAATAGGATTGATGTTGAAATGAAAAAAAGGTTTACTCTCAGACAGAGGGGTAGATATTACGCCAATCATCTACCAAACATAAAGATTCCAACATGTGCTGAAACGCATTCACTGAATTACCACAATTCCTTCTACAGCATGAGCTTCTATACAGAAGGTCATTAAATACTGTATTGAAATCCCCTCCAGCTATGAATTCCCCTTCTCCAATGCTAAGCAGGGTTTGTAACAGCCTATCATAGGATCAAAGAGAATCCACAACCGGAGCATATATATATTCATTAATGTACATCTCCTCCTTTCTGTTGATAAGATCACGCATGCCCATCTTCCTTCATTATCCATTTTTTGTATCTCAATTTGAATAGGCAAATTCTTTCTGACTATTATGGACACCCCACATTTTTTACCTACTCCTGGAGAGAATATATGACGTTCGAACAATCCAATTTGGAGCCTGGCACAGGCTTCATACAGTAGATGTGTTTCCTGGAGGAAAATAATGTCAGCATTTAAAGAATTTAAATAGTTTATAACTTTTCTACACTTGGCCAGATGATTTAAGCCATTCATATTAAGTGATACAATTTTAAGACCCAATATTAAGTTGCAGAAAAGGAAGTCCATCCAAAACATAGATCAATATCCTTAGTTCTATCCAATGCATCTGTTCCTGCCACAACCAAAAGAAATACATTTCCTAACCCCATACTAACATACCCTCTTATTCCCCTTCCACCCTCACCCCTAAAAATAGCTAGAGCCAACAGCATTCAAATTGACAGCCCACCCATAGGACTCTTTTATTTAAATATAGACAGATGAGCCTCTCTTTCCTAACCTAGACTAAGATTCTATTAGTCAACAATGTAAAAGTTGTCAACTCTTTGCCTTACTTTTACACATCTCTTCCTAGTGAGCTCCACCGACATTTTTTGTTTAATTACTCCCCCGTGTTCATTCAATATGAAAACAAGACCGCCAAAACATAAACAGAAATTGAGATGCGCATGAATGCACATTGGCTTATCAGTACACCGCCCCGCCTCTCACCGAATGAAAATACACAGCCATTTATCTCCAGCAAAAATCACACAGCAATATGTATTTTTTTTCACAATCAAAAATTAAATAGAAAACACTCAGAGGCCTTTCATACCTAATTCAGAGCACCACCCATTCCCCTCCTCTTCAACCTGAAATTCGAAGCAAAGAAGTCTCACCACCGAACACAGACTGCTCCTGTAGATCAACAGTCTTGGGTTCGCTGCGTCATTGTACCGATACGGCGCACTTCAGAACAATCTGAACTGACGATCAGCATCATATATATTATGCACAGCTCCGCACAGCATCCTTCCGGGTCTCCTTGGGATAGTAAGATCCTCCATTTAAGAACTTCACTGTGACACTATTCATGCAATCGACGTCATGACATATCAATCCCATGATCCTTCACAGTCCAAGCTACATGACCACATCATGGCCATATGCACCCATCTCATCCTACTGAAATTATCACTTAGGAAATGTCTTCTCAGCATTGTAAGTTTTAATTTTAAATTTCATAGCTTTGAAAAAGCAAGATGACGTTCAGCACTTAGGTTGTGCCTCATCTGTATATACATTTCACCCTCCCACACCCATCTTTCCCGGAATTGAAGCATTAACTAAAAGAACTAAAGGGACGTCAGCAGTGTGTACTTCCCTTTTATTCTCAATGGAATTCGAGAATCTATTTAAATTCAAAGGAAAACTAGCTGAACATTTTATCATTTAATAAACCACAACATAAAAACTTAGATGAGCACTACTGAATATTCTATGACATTGTCAAGGTTTCAGTGAATTGTCTTTAAAGTTCAGGATTCTGATAAACAGTAGTTTTATTTTCATAAGTTACCCTCATTTTAGCTGGGAAAAATAAGCTATGTTGAGCACCAATTCTTTTTAAAGGTTCTCTCAAGGTTAAAAACATGTGTTGCCTAAGTAATAAAAGCAACTTATGATCATTATATTTGATCTTTTCAGCTTTCCTTTTTGCTAAAGATAAAATTCCCAGGATTTGTAGAAATTTGTTCAGACAAATAAGTATTGGGCTAGGGGAGAGCTTGACTCTAGCAGCAGGATGTCTAGGAACACAACAGACTTCTTTAATATTGAGTGCAGGGTGGAAACGTTGCCCCAGGACATTTTACAAAAATTGACATATAAATTCATTAAGATTATCACCTTCAGATCTTTTTGGTAGACCAAATAATTGTATGTTCATATGTTTACTGAAATTAATGGAGTCTTCTAGCTGTATCTGTTTAATTGCTGCAGCATTGCCCGGAACCTGGATAGTCATTTGCTGTAGATCAACCCCACCGAGTCTGCTGCCATCTGGTTTACCTTCGGTGCCCCTCCACCCTCACTGACTCCCGTTCTCTCTGGCACTGACATTCCCCTGGCCTCTACTCTTCGGTACTTGGGTGTTACCCTCGACTCCTCCCTTTCTTTCCACCAGCATGTCACCTCTGTTGTACATCATTCCTTTCTCGTACTGCGTCAACTGAGGGCAGTGCGTTCTGTCCTCCAAACATCTTCTCTGGTTACCCACACAGTAGCCCTTCTTCTATCCAGACTCGATTATTGTAATTCTGCTCTAGCCAGACTTCCCCATTACCAGCTTCACCGTCTACAGCTATTACAGTATACAGCTGCCCGCCTCATCACTCATGCCTCTCGTACTGATCATGTGATTCCCCTCCTGTTCAATCTGCACTGGCTTCCTCTCTAATACTGATTTCAATACAAGGTTCTCATCACTGTACATCACATTACATACTGGTATTCCAAAATATCTGCCGATCTACTACATTTGCAAACCTCCCTCCCCCATGCCCTCTGCTCCATTCACAATAACCGTCTGTCTCTCCCCTCCCCAGCTCGTACACATCTGGAACTTACACGCCACTCTGCATTTTTCTTTCTCGATCCAGCATTTTGGAATTTCCTACCGTCTACCCTCCAAGCAGAGCAATCCTTTCCCCGGTTCAAGGTGATGCTGAAGACTCATTTCTTCGGCATTGCCTGTGACCTTCCTCCCATGCCTGACCTCCCTCCTACTTAGGTTCATGTTACATAGCCCGTCCCTTCTCTCCTCCTATCTTCTATCTTGCCTGGGTGCCCTGTCTTCTTCTCTGTCCTATCTTATTTTTGGCATTCTTTTCTCTCTTTTTAGTAGCGATTATTTGTACTGTACACCACCCTGATGTTTCGGCCTGGGCGGTCAATCAAATGTGCAAATAAAGATAGTGGAGTGGAGGAGTGGCCTAGTGGTTGGGGCAAGGTACTTCAGGCCGGAAGGTCGGGGGTTCAAATCCCACTAGAGGACAGCAACCTTGGGCCGGAAGGACTGGGGTTTCTAGTCCCACAGGTGCTCCTTGTGGTCTTGGGCAAGCCACTTAACCCTCCATAGCCCTTGTTCCCTGTAAAATAGTTATCTCCAAGTTATAATGCCCTGTTCAATGTAATTTCAGTTTGTTCAATGTAAACCGCACTGATGCAGAATAGCACGGTATATAAGAGAATGTAAATAAATAAATAAATAAAATAAATAAAGAAACACTTGTGACTAAAGTTTGTCCAGACATCACTGAGACCTGCTCATTTATAAGTTTAATTACTTATTATTCCTTCTAATGCTAGCTGACACTGAGACTTGATTCTCTATAATCTTTCTCAATTCTCTTAGTTCCTGCAACACAGGATCAGCTGGCTCGACCACTTCACCCGCAAAATCATCTTTGTGTACCATCATAGCCATCACTGGAGTCCTCTTTTTCAATAGGCTAATATGGTAAATTTTGGCTTTCTTTTGTTTATTTGGCTGGGCAATCTTATAGTTAACAGGCCCTACTTTCTCTTCAACCTCATAGAGCCCCTGCCATTTACAGAATACTTTGCTCTCAGATGAGGGCGGCAAGGCCAAAACTCTTTCTCCCGGTTGGAAGGTGCAGTACACGGCTGCCCGATTGTAGCCCTTGGCCTGCTTGGCATGGGCTTTTTCCAGACTGAGTTTGGCCACCTCTCTGGCTTTCCTCAGTCGTTCTTGCATTTATATAATGTACTCCTCTAAATTACGTCCAGCATAGGATTCTTCTTCCCAGGTTTCTCTTACCATGTCTAATATGCCTCTTGGCTGTCTTCTGAAGAGCAACTCAAAAGGTGAAATCCCGATGGAATTCTGAGGTACCTAATGGATGGCAAACATCAAGTAGGGTAGGAGAATGTCACAGTTCTTCCCGTCCCCTTGCACAAACCTTTTTAATATCTGTTTCAGAGTTTTATTGAATCGCTCGATTAGGTCATCGGCCATGTGGGTGATATACTGATGTTTACAGCATCTTGACCTTAACCAAGGAACACATTTGCTTCATCACCTTGGATACAAAGGTTGTTCCTTGTTCTATGAGGATCTCATTGGGTATTCTCACCCATGAGAATACTTCCCAAAGGGCATTCCCAATCATAGCAGTCTTCATATTCCTTAGAGCAGTGGCCTCTGGGTAGTGAGTAGCATAATCTAGCATGACTAAAATATACTTGTTGTCTCAGGTGGTTCACTCCAAGGGACCTACCAGGTCCATGGCCTTTCTTTTGAATGGTCTTTCAATAATAGGCATAGGCACTATAGGGGCAGGTTGAACTCTAGTGGGTTTATGAAGTTGGCAGGTGGGGCATGACTGGCAATATAACTGCACCTGTTTATGAATCCTAGGCCAGAAAAATTGGGCTAAAGCACACTCTAGTGTTTTCTCAGGTGTCCTAATAAGTGTCTATGAGCCAACAATGACACCTGCTGACCATAGGGCCGGGAAAGTATCAATTGTTTTACATCTTCCCTCTCTAGGGCCCCCTCAGCCACTCTGTATAATAAATCTCCCTTTAGCACAAAATAGGGAAAGGATTTTACAGGGGACTCTCCGTTAGCTACTGGAGTCCCATCCACCTCCAAATCCTGCTCTCGGGCATGTTTAAGGAACTCATCCTCTTGCTGGGCCCACCTGAAGCTCCCTGTGTCTTCCCCCAGTTCCCACTCTAGGAAGGGGACAGTCGTATTTCGGTCACTGCCACTGAGCCCTGAGCTATCCCAGGTGCCCCGAGTTTTCCCTCAGTCCCCACTCTGGGAAGGAGACAATCATATTTGGGTCACTACCACTGAGTCCTGAGCTATCCCTAGGAGTTTCTTCCCTAGGCTCCCCCTCCCTAGATTCCTCCCTGATGGCTGCCCCCAGATTCTGTTGGTAGCGTAGCTTTTCCTGGCGACACCGACTCCGGGATTTAACAGGCTTGGGAGCCTTGACATATTGATGCGGGTCTTCCAGAGGGAAGATCTCTGGGAAATCTTCCTGGTCTGACTTACCAGAGTCATCAGTTAGGTCCATATCACTCCAAAGTTTGGATAGTCTCAGCCAATCACCACTGGATATGGGAGCCAGGGCAGCACCATGACCTCTAATATGGCTTGCCCAGCTGGTGTATTCAGTAGAACTTGTGCCATTGGATACTGCCTCTGGTCTTCATGCACACAGGCTATTGTTACCGTCTTTGTATAGTCAATTTGAAATCAGGTTACTGTTTCCTGGCAAATGAGGGTCCGCACATTTCCATAGTCTATTAAGGCCTGAAGGTGGGTCTCCTTGAGCTCCATAGCAATCACAAAGTTCTGTGCCCCTGGGTGGAGGCTGTCCACAAAAGTGTAGGTGTGAGAGGTGGTTAGGCTGACTTCCATGGGTTCTTCTGCACAGAGGGGATGCTCCTGAGCAAAGTGTCCCCGGGCTGAACACCTAAAACAGGTAAAGAGATCATGGCTGGGGCCCTGCCCTCACCTAGGTGGTGACTTTGGGGGAGGGAACATAGGAGCCAAAATCTGTTTGGGCTTCACTTCCGTCCTCCTGGGCTAATGGGTGACTTCTTCTCCTTCTCATTGTTTGGGCTTCATGATACCCCTCGGCTATTTCCAGTGCACTTTCCAGTGTAAGTTTGCAGTGCTGATGTACCCACTGTTTCATCGGGATGATCAAGCCTTTCAAAAACTGCTCCAATAGCACAATCTTGGCTATATCGGGCCCAGTCTTTATCTCTAGTTATAGCCACTTCTATGCGAGGTTCTTCAACCAATAAAAGAAGCTCCAGGGGCTCTCTTTTATCTGGAGCCCCCCCCCCTTCTGAATCTCTGGTGGTAGGCCTCTAGGGTACAGCCAGCCCACTCCAGCATGATAGCTTTGACAGCAACATACATAGCTCGCTCCCCTGGGTTAGCGTCCTGGAATGCAGCCTGACTACTGCCCGTCACACGATTCCTCAAATAGTCCATGTCTCCTCTGGCTACCCAGAAAAAACAAGGGGAACAAACCCTCTTCAGAACCAACAAGCACACAAAGAAGCAGGAGGAAATGCTACTGGAGGAATAAAAGCTTTATTCGTGTCAGCGGGTCTCCCAATACGTATTTCGGCCTCTCGGATTTCGTCAGGGGACTTCGACCTCAAAAACAAACACACATAAAATACAATAATAAACTCATCACATTAAAAGTAACCCAATAAAATTGTAAAACATCAAAAATAATAAAAACTGAAAGTGTGTGTGTTTTAAAAGAGCCAAACATTAACAAATAAAATGTAATACAATGATTAAAATATCTAAGGGTACAAATAAATAATTCAACAATTAAAAATGGAAACATAAAACAATAAGTAATAAATACAGTAAACATGCTGTGACCAATAAATATATACTGTATTTTTAAAATGTATAAAATAACATGGATATCATTGTGCTAAAAGAACATATTACATATTAATCATAACTATCAAGCAAAATTGAGATAAAGAGACTAAGGGGCTTGTTTACAAAGGCGCAGTAGCAGTTTCCGATCGTTATCGGAGCTGCGGCCCCATTGAAATCAGTGGGGCTGCGGCTCCGATAACGATCAGAAACCGCTACCGCGGCTTTGTAAACAAGCCCCTAAGTGTAATAAACTAAACCCAGCACATGCTGAAAACTCACCATATGAGTAGAACACCTTGGTATGCTCTCAGCTAAACTGTCCCTCCTGTAGCCTACTGGGTTTTTAATCTCTTCTGTGAGCCATACCCTCCTAGCCCTGAACTCTGAGCTGCAGGCTTTGTTAAAGGAGCCTGTTGAAAATCCCTCTGGAGAGGTACGGGCAACACTTTATAGTCCCTATCACAGGCATTCAAACTTTATTTTTAATTCTTTTGTTTTTTTTGAAGGTGGTTCTTTTGTTACCAAGTCACAGGTTTAAACTACTACTAAGAAGCTCCTCTCTTATTTTATATTTTTCCAAATTAGGCTTTTTGTGACTAATGGAGAGACAGTGTCGAGCTTCTGCTGACTTGCCTTCAATTAGAGAAAAGCATTATATCTCATCTTTATAAAGATTTGACATTGACACGTAAGCCCACAGAAGTATGTGCATAGATGTGAGGGTCTGCTGTTTCATGCCTTTGGAAAGCTTGGTTTTGAGTTGATTGAATTACTTGGACCTTTGGTACTGTGAAGTATATCTCTATGGCCTTCAAAGAAGTTCGGAACTCTCTGGCTTCTCTATTGTTCTGATTGTTTGAATACACTGTAAATGCAGAGGAATAAAAATGTGTTTGTATCTTGGGTTTGTTTCATAGACTTCAAAGAGTAGCGGTTAATGTGCTTTCTATGAATGTGTAAAACGCTATCCGCCTCTTTCTCTCTAATTATTGTTTTTGGTATGCTGTGTAAAGAATCACAATTTTCCTAGCTATTAATTTTCATTAAAAATGTATCTTGAGTTGTTGGTCTTATAGCATGCCAGAATACTTGGAAACCCCAGATGCTATAGACTGTAAAAGATTTCCATTTACAGCATGAGTGGGCACCCCTCTCATGACAACTGAGCCATTCAGAATCCTTAATTATCCCCAAAAATACTTAGCATTTATTTTGTGATCATTCATTTTTTTATTAAAAAAAAAACCTTGAGAACATCCTTTGGGAAAAATCAGATTACAGTCTAACTGGAAGCATTAATAACGTTTATTGCAGTTCTCATTGATCTGTTTTTACCAGTTGTTTTAGAATTCATGGCTTCCAATATTGTATACCTGCAGTTGTTAATTATATGTCCAAACCATTTTTTCTAATACCTTAAATGCAATCCATACTTTGAAGTTCTTTTAAGTTCAGCAAGCCAGAAGAAGCAGTATAGAAATGGGAGAACATTGGATTAGCAATACGTGATTTTAAAGCAGCAATGTAGTTTGGCACAACATCCTAAAAAAGCAAAGTTAATATGCATGTAAGTGTGCATGCACACGATTCTGTTTCTATACTGTAACAAATGAGCTAGGAGCCCATGCATTTAGTCATTAAAGGTTTTGCAAAATCTGACTTCTGGAATAAGAGTGCTGAAGATTTGGTGCAAAAAAAAAAGTGCAGTCATATATTTGTGATGCAGAAATCCAAAGCAACAATGTACAGTGGGGCAGGAGAAACTGATATGCACCAGCCAGAGAAGGACTAACGGGCATGTTTTCTGGGGGAGAGGAGTAGCCTAATGTCTAGAGCACTGGCTTTGGTACCAAAAGACCAGGTTCATTTCCCACTAGCACTCCATGTTGCCTTGCGCAAGTCACTTAACCCCCCATTGCCTCAGGAGAATCCAAGTTATCAATGTCCCTGTTTAATGCACATTACCAAGTTTAGGTTACAATGTAAATCACTTTGACTAAAATGATAAAGCAGTATAAAACACTTGTTAAATAAATATTGAACTGCATTAGCTGCTAACTTGCACTTTATCTGGCTGTGGTAGCAGTTAATGCAGGGCAACTGTGGATAACAGTGGGTTTTTTTGCACTGTTTGCAGAAAGCACTTTATCTGCAGGAGTGGGTGGGATTACGTTGGATAGTGGGAATGTCTGCAAAGCACAGTGACCATGGGCCTCAGCAGTATGTGGTAATCCTCAGATTTGGCATTAGCTGAAGTGTGGTGCAGCTAACGCCACCTCAATGGATGGTGCTAACTGCATCTACGATGCTTCCTGACTGCATTCTCTGCACCTTTAGTGTGTTTTCTGCTAGGAAATTCTGCGCATGCCCCCAACAGATTACTCGGGGCTTTTGCATCTAACGCAGTGCTATCTGAATGTTTTTGGCACGTTAGCTGCAAAAGCCTAATGGAGTTTAGTAAACATGCCCCCTAGTGTGTGTGCAGGGCTGGCCCGTCCACTAGGCAAACTAGGTGATTCCTAGGACAGCTCAGTCCTAGGAAGTCCTGATGTGCCTCCCGCACTGCACCTAATGCCATTGTCATGCCCCCCTGACATCGCATGTACACACTCATGGCCTGCCGCTCCTGCCCGCTCTCATTTCCTGTTGGAGGGGGCAGGGGCGGTAGGATGCTAGTGCGTGCACATGCGTGCATTAAAGACTGCTATGGCTTCAAAGAGGTGATTGCCATGCCGCCCATCAACCCCCGGTGAGAGACTGAATGTCGGGGACAGCAAGAACATTGGGCCTGCCTAGGGTGGCAAGAAGCCTTGGGCTGCCCCTGTAGCAAAAGAATATGGTAAAGTGGTGGCCAGACCCTTTGAGGGACACTGGGGAATATAGGAAGAGGCAGAACCTGAAATTGCAGGTGAATGTGGTGAGGGTATGGTTTGATCGTGGAGAGTCAAAAATCTATATGTGTATTCCCCATGTTATAAAGGGAATCCACATATATGGCCAAATGTTTCCGTGTCAGCTTTTACACCTACACCGAGGCTTGCATAGTTTTAGGATGTGCTTAGTTCAGCCTGGGCTTTACTTAAAGGACAAAGGGAGTAATTCTCCTTAATACCCCGGTGTGTATTTCCTCCTCCAAATATTAACAAGAAAAAATGTGCAGCCTCAGTAGTTAATTGGTAGCATTTCTACAAATAGGTTTCCAAAACGGCCTGGCTACACAAGGAAATGCCGGCATATCCCTGTGGAGCTACAGACTCACCACTCCCATATGGAAGCTGCCGAGTTGGTAGCTCTCAATTTTCCAATGTGCAGCTCCTCCATCTGTACGACAATGCAAACCCACAGTCCTGCAGGTCCTTAGACATATTTTAGAAAGAATCTGCTTTTAGCAGAGCTTTCATAAAATACCAGTGGAATCAAGATATTCATGAGATATTGTCAGTCTGTGTTATGTTATTTTTTATTATGATGTATGTAATTTGTAACCTGCCCTGAGCAATTTGAAAGGAGAGGATAAATATTGAATGAATGAATGACTAAATAAATAAATAAATAAGGCTGGCCCTAGAGTTGGTTCAAGGTGTTGACACTCTAGATAGATCTTAAGCCTTATGTACCCCCCTCCCCGGCTGTCAGAATCTACTGTTTAGCTCTGACTGCCTTACTCTTTGCTGCCACCTCCCCCACCCCTGAAGATGCCTAGTGGTTGGGCTAGTGGTTTGGGCTGGCCCTAAATGAATTCTGCAGATCTGAGTCTGGACATTTCAATTGTCCTTTCCATTGGCCTTCACGCTTCTGAAAATGGTATCAACCTGCTAGAGAGGCTGCTGAAATGGTGTGGGGTCTTAACCAAAAGCAATATGCAATTTGACTTAAAGACTAGGATTAGAATCATGTACATTCCTGTACGTGCAGGCTGGGACTACAATTCGGTCTGGCCTGCACTTACAGGACCTTCCTGGCTAACTCAGTCAAGGCTCTTCAATGGAGCCGTGGCACCAAGGCGTCATGTTGCCATGGCACTGTGGCTTCATTGAAGAGCCACGATGCCAGCTGCCAGGAACAAAACCTCATTCCTCACAGCCCGACCCCCGATCTGGCCTCCTAAGGCCAGGGTCAGACTACGGGGAATGTCCTCCGGCTCCTCCTGCCCCATCTGCGCCCCAGCATTGACAAGATAACACATCCAGGTAAGTTCCCCGCACATGTCACCGGCTCTGGAGATACAGGGCTGACATTAGAATCAGCCCTGTACGTCCAAGGCCAGCGACCGTCTGCCCAGACTTTACCCCCAAGCCACCCCTTCCCTGCCCCCATCTAACTTCCCTGTACAATCTGCAGGGAAGTTAGACTCGGTGGGGGAAGGCCCTAACTGTGCCCTTGAGAAGAAATTAGTGAGATATGATTGAAATGTTCAGATACCTCAAATATTTAAATCATACACAAGAAGCAAATGTTTTCAGAAGAAAGAATGCTCTAAAACCAGAGCTAAACTTCAGTGTGGAGGGACTCAGGAGCAACATTGGAACATTTCTTTACCAAAAGAAAGGTAGATGTTTGGAATGGACTTCCACTGGAGGTGGTGGAAACAGTAATGCAATTCAAAAAAACTGGGGATGAGCAGAAACAATCCCTGATGGTCAAAATGTGAAGAAGTTGATGTGGGAAAATTAAATGGGCCTAATAGTCTAAAGCATAATAGGAACAGGGTTTGGAGCGGGTTGTATTTCACGGAGAGTTGAGAAGGACAAAACAGAGGGTGCCGAAAGGAAGTGCAGCCTAATGTTACTGCAGGCCATGGGCTAGCCAGGCCGGTACCAACAGACTACAACTCTCTCACAACCAACTATGGGGCTTGTTTACAAAGCCGCGCTAGCGGCTACTGCCAGATATCGGAGCCGTGGCCCCATTGAATTCAATGGGGCTGCGGCTCCAATATCGGGCGGAAGCCACTACTGCGGCTTAGTAAACAAGCCCCTATGTGTGTGTCAGCAAGTTGGTGGAGGATGGGTTATGTCTAGAAAGGCCACAGATAAGTAGAAAGCTAGTTTAGATCTTCAGCTTTTTAGATTCTTAAACCATGACGACAAAGCAAGATGCAGTCTGAGTGTTGGACTGCAGATTGTTTGAAAACTTAGAAGGAAGAAAACCATAATTGACTAGTAAAGCGGAGCGAAGCACATAGCGATTAAGCTTCTGTACCTGGGTTATATCGCTAGAGCAGGGGTTCTCAACGCAGTCCTTAGGACCCACCTAGCCAGTCAGCTGTTCAGGATAACTACAATGAATATGCATGAGAAAGATTTTCATACAGGGAAGGCAGCACATGCAAACTTCCATTTCTCCTGATCTTCCTGCCTTTCACAATTCCTCCTTTACTCTTGCAGTGTCATAGAATATAATAGGATAGCATCTGACAAGTGAGCTCATGTCCTTCAAAGCTCATGTTAATTAATTGGTTTGTCTATAAAGCGCCACTTGCTTCTGTCATTTATGCTGCTTCAGACTAACACGGCTGCCCCTTTGAAAATAGAATAAAACAGCGCATTTCCTACCCATGAACTTGTCTGGTAGGTTCACAGCAAGGTTGCATTGAGGTGATGATACAATTTTGTTCCCAGGGCAGCTCAGCTAAGAAGACTTTACAATGCTGTTTTCTTTTCCATTAAGTGAAAAACAAACTGTCATTGGTAGCATTCACGTCAATGTAGCCCACAATACATGAGATGCAGTAAAGTACCTGACAGTAGTGAAGTGTCCAGCCTGTGGAATTTTTGAATACTGCATTACAGGCTCCTGCAAAGTTATTTTTCCTTTTCTGGTTATGCCGGCTGTAAGGAGATACATGAATAGATACATTTTTGTAAAATGGACCTCCAATTGAAAGAGCTATCCAGCTCCTAGCATGCAAAGCTCATACGCCCCAGGTTTCACGTAGTAAATATCATGCATCATCACCCTCACTCTTCAGGTCCTGAGAGGTTTTTAATTAAAGCAGACATTCATATGTATTTTACAGTTTGTTAACAAGATTATAGTTCCAGAGCCTTTCATAGTTTAATAGTAAAATGTCCAAGTCTCTTCACAACAACATACGACACACTATTGTGTTTCGAACTTATCTGCATCAGATAGTCTTCAGCAATGCTATCGGTATAATTATCCGCATAATGTAGGACAGCAACAGAGCTATCCTAAACTATCCAAATAGGCTATCAGGATAGTGGGCTGAAATTCATCCCTATCTGGATGACACTAGTAGCCAGTGCTGACCCCAGATATTCAGCACTGGTCATTATCCAGATACTCTGCTAGTACTGACTATCTAGATTTTATGTAAATGCTACGGCTGGAATTTTTAAAAAACACCAAATGCAGGTTTAAGTATTACTTCATTTGTGCATGCTAAAGCAATTAAACTTGTGTTAACCTACAAATTAACACGCTGATTTACTTGTGTTAAACATTTTATATTAAAATGAATGTAGGAAACAAACAAATCAGGAAGAAGCCCAAACCATCTGAAACCAAAGCAAGACTTTTTTCCCTCTGTGCATTCCTATTCATTCCTGATTATTGAGCTGCTGCAATGCAAGAGCCTGCAGAACAGCTCATTAATGATCAATTAGAAGAAATCATTGTGCAAAAAAGGCTTCATGGGCTGCTTTTCACAAAAAGGATCAGCAGTGAGGCAAAGTTTAGTTATAGTATCTTTTTTTGTCCATCATCATAGTTAGATTTTGCATGCCCAGCTTATTTGCATGGGTAGCAAATTTGTGCTTAAATGTGACCACAAGCCTGTGCCAAATCCTGCAGGTTCCTACATTGATCTGAATGTTATTTATTTGTTTGTTTTATGTACCGCGCTTTTTAGATCAGTGCGGTTTACATATAACAAGAACAGTAACTGGTTTACATAAAACAGGTTTGCATATAACAGGTAACAGGATACATAAATTTACATTATATTGATATTGCAATGAACCGTTAACAGTAAAAACATTAACAGGGTTTGTATAGGACAGTTTAACTTGGGTAGGGGTTGTTGGGGAGCAGATATGTCCTTGTGTTGAGGGAGGTAGCTAAGTGTTAGGTGTAAGTTGTAAGTTACATTTAGGACTTATTTAGGGTGGGTGGCTGTAGGCTAATTGGAAAAGGTATGTTTTTAGTGCTTTCCTGAAGGATATCAGTTCTGGGATAGCTCGTATCGCTGGGGTTAAGGCGTTCCATTGAGATGGCGCAACTAGAGAGAATGCACAATTCTTGGTTGATTGGGTACAAGATCTTACTGCTGAGGGGATGATGAGAGAATTCATCATGCATGATCTCCTAGTTCTAGTCTCTGGCATGAGTTGTATGAGTCTTGTGAGCAAGGTTGAAGACATTCCATGAAGGGTCTTAAAGGTGAGCAGGAGGGCTTTGTAAGTCAGGCAGCTTGCAATGGGGACTCAGTGAAGCTAAATCAACAGGGGAGTGATGTGTTCATGTCTGGATGCAGACAGGAGTATTCGGGTAGCAGTGTTCATGGCTAGTTGTAATGGTTGGAGAGCATGCTTTGACATGCCATGGTAGATGATGTTGGAGTAGTCTAAGTGGGGGAAGATGAGAGCTTGGGATACAGTACGGTAGTCTGAAGGCTCTAGAAGAGGGCAGAGGTGCCGAAGGGTTCTCAGCTTATGGTAGACTGCTTTGGACACATTTTTAATGTGGGTCTCCAGCTTCAGGTGTTGGTCGATTGTGATTCCCAGGTAACAAACCTCTTGTTTGGTTATGAGGTCAAAGTCCTTTACCCTGAGGGAGGTTGGTGGGGTAAAGGTGGAGTCTTTGGTTATAAATAGTACCTCTGATTTATAAATAGTCCCAGATTTATGAATATCTCCAGGAACAAGCAGGAATGTAGTCTTCACATATGAGTATCGTCGGTACCAATGGAGCCTGCGTGGGAAAGTCCCCAGCGTCCAATAGGAAAGCTTTTGGGAGCATCCCACAGCACCTGCGTGCTGCCTTCCCGCCTTTCCCAACTGTCCCTCTCCAGTTATTCGTTTTCCGCGGAGCTGACAGGTCGCACATCCTGTCACCGCAGAAAATAATTCCCTTCTTTTCTTCTTTTTTGTGGTCGCGTCTGCCTTCCTTCGACGCTACACCGATACCGCCGGTGGTACTTTCTTTTTTTCTAAAAACAAAAAAAACTCTTTCTTCTGGAGTCTTTTCTAGTTATTTTCTCCTCAGGTGCCACGCGCCATTTTGGGCACTAGGCCCAACTTTTTCCTTTGAAATGGGAAAAACCCACTTCGGGTTTTAAAAAGTGTTCCAAGTGTGGCGGTACCATCTCCATCACCGACACCCATGAGTGGTGCCTCAAATGTTTAGGTCCTGACCACTCTATTTCGGAGTGTGTTGCCTATAGGATGATGTCGAAAAGGGGCTGGCAGAACCGAGCTGCTAAACTTAGCACCCTTTTTCCCTCCAATGCAGCCTCTGTGGCATCGACATCTTCCAGGGCTTCGTCTTCCTCCCATGGATCTCAGGTAACTAAACATAAATCTAGCCGGTCCTCAAAGGGTAGATCTCCCTCTAAGCATCGAGATGCCTCTGGCGTTGCCCTTGAGGGACTTTTACCGGCAAAATTGCCCCAGCGGGAGGCTTCGGCTTCCAAAGCACTAACGGGGCTCCAGGATGTTCTCGAGGCCTCAACCTCGGCAGAACTACTGGTGCCATGCTGTGGGGTACTGGCTGCTTCATCCGGTACCAATACCCAAGCATCGGCAGCATCGATAGACCAGAGATTCTTGGTTATTGAACGCAGTCTGGCGGCTCTTCTCACGGCCTCGATGCCCCTGAAACCGCTTCAGACAATTCAACCGGTACCGGCACCGACTGCATCGACATCGGCAGGTATTCTACCGGGACCGAGTCATGCTTATCCATCCGGTATCGACAAGTCAGTATCGTACCCCTCCGATGCCGACTTCGATCGGTACCGGTACCGTGCCTTGCACGATCACCCGGATCGGATATACTTCAAATCCTCGGATGAGTCTGAAGACTCTGAAAGCTCTGCCGATACCAGAGTACTTCTTCCTGAGGATTCTTCTTCTCCTCAGCATAGGATGTCTCCACCAGAGGATATGTCCTTTCAGTATTTTATCCAAGATGTGGCTCGAGGTCTTTCCATCACAGTGGCACCTGAAAAAGAGCCTAGGGCAAAGGAATTAAAATACTACAATACCCTAAAGCTCCCAAGGAGGCAGCTACCTTACCTATTCATGAGATCTTGCATGATGTCATGTTAAGGATGTGGGAAACACCTCTAACCACATCTCCTCACTCTCGAAGACTCGACACCATGTATCGAGTTCCTCCTTGTCCTGGGTTTCAGAAGACTCAGCTACCACACCATTCTATGGTGGTGGAATCAGCTACGAGAAGGATCAAGAGTGCAAAAAGGCATGCATCAAATCCTCCAGGATGTGAGTGTAGGACTCTTGACGCCTTTGGACATCGAACCTTCCAGGCTTCCATGCTTTCTGCTAGGATCAGTTCCTATATATTATATATGGGAATGTTCCTTAAGGAGGTCACAGGAGATTTAGAGCTTATGAGCCCTCTCCTTCCTGTTGATAAGAGGCAGGATTACCTTGCCCTTGTCAAACATGCTCAGGATGTTTCCAAGTTTGTGAATCGTGCAGCCTTTGACTGCTTTGAGTGCATAAGCAGAACCTCTGCTATTGCCATAGGTGCACATAGGATTGCCTGGCTTCAGGCATCTGACTTGGAACTTTGGGTACAGGATAAACTAGGGAATATTCCTTGCACAGGAGAGAATCTCTTTGGCAGGAAAAAGCTAATGAGATAGATGCTGACAATATCACTTTGGATAGATTGTCTAAATCTACAGCTGATCCTGCAAAGAAAAAATCCTACAAGTAAGAAGAAGAATTTTTATCCCTCCTATACCCAGAAGGGGCATCGTTTAGGTCAGTCTGCCCAAAAGGAACAGCAGCAACAACCTAGGCAAAGAAAAACAAAAGCTGCTAAGCCTCAACCGGCTCGGCAGACTCAGCCTCCACAGGGGCTTTGACTCCTATCTAGAGAACTTTCCCTTCATGGCCCTGAACGGTCCAGAACCCTCCACCATTCCAGGAAGGTTATGTCATTTTGCCCTCAGATGGGGTCAGATAACAGCAGAAGATTGGACTCTGTCCATTGTAAGAGAGGGGTACAAGCTTCATTTCCTCAGCATGCCCCCTCCTACAATGGTAAGACAGTTCAATTCTCAGACCTCTCTCAACGACCAGTTAGGTCAAGAGGTCACTGTGCTTCTTGCCCAAGGGGCAATAGAAGAGGTACCCTTTTATCCAACAGGATACAGGGTTCTACTCCCCCTATTTCCTTATTCCAAAGAAAACAGGAGCAGACAGACCCATTTTAGACCTCAGATAATTGAACAAATTCCTGTTCAAAGAGAAGTTCAAAATGATTTCTCTAGGAACTCTGCTGCCATACCTTAAGAGTCAGGATTGGCTTTGTTCTCTAGATCTCAAGGATGCGTATACTCATGTTCTCATCCATCCAACTCATCGAAAGTTCCTTTGCTTTCTATTTCAAGGGAAGCACTACCAGTACAGGGTTCTTCCTTTTGGCCTGGCCTCGGCACCAAGGGTGTTCACAAAATGCATGGCTGTGGTGGCAGCATTTCTTTGCACCCTAGGAATATTCGTCTTCCCTTACTTAGACGACTGGCTCATTCAAGCCCCTTCAGAGCCAGAGGCCAGGATTGCTCTCTTTCGCACAATGCGCATCCTTCAGTATTTGGGACTTGTCATAAACTTCCCAAAATCCAACCTTGCTCCCACTCAGTCCCTGGAGTTTATAGGAGCTCTGCTGGATACCAGACAGACAAGGGCCTACCTTCCACAGGCCCGCTGTCTTCGCATTGTGCAGTTAGCTTCCCAAGCAGTGTTAAAACCTCACCTCACTGCTCGAGAAAAGTTACAGTTGCTAGGCCACATGGCATCCACCGTGCATGTGGTTCCTTATGCTCGCCTCCATATGAGGGCAGCCCAGTGGACTTTATCTACTCAGTGGACTCAGGCGTCAGGTTGCCTTTCAGACAAAATAGCAAACTCAGATCGCCTTATTTTGTCCCTCCAATGGTGGCAATCTCCCCAAAACCTTTTGGTGGGGTCCCCTTTTCAGCAACACCCACCCCAAGCCACTCTAACAGCTGCCTCACAGGTGGGTTGGGGAGCCCACCTGCAAGGCCTCTCTACCCAGGGTACCTGGACTCCACAGGAGACCTATCTACATATCAGTCTCCTGGAACTCAGAGCAATCTTCCTTGCTCTTCGCGTATTCCACACCCAGCTCAGCTACAAGACAGCCCTAGTTCAAATGGACAATCAAGTAGCCATGTTCTATGTGAACAAGCAGGACGGAATAGGCTCTCTGTTGCTATGCAAAGAAGCTTTGCGACTATGGGCCCTCGCCAGAGAGCATCAGATTCATCTCCTTGTGGTGTATCTTCCAGGCATTCAAAACTCTTGGGCAGACAGACTCAGTCGAGTTCTGCTTCCACACAAATGGTCTCTCCATGCAGACCAGATGGCCAAAATTTTCCAAATTTGGGGAACCCCGGACATAGACCTCTTCGCAAGTCCGCTGAATGCCAAACTTCCCCGGTTCTGTTCCAGAATTCCGGCTCAGTGTTGTCAGGCCAGGGATGCTTTCCTCCTCCATTGGGGCCAGGACTTCCTGTATGCCTTTCCACCCATTCTCCTAATGCCAAAACCCTGTTCAAGCTTCAGAGAGACAGAGGTCATATGATTCTCATAGCTCCACATTGGCCACGGCAAATGTGGTACCCTCTGCTCCTACATCTCTCTCAAGCTCCGCCTCTGGAGTTAGGATCTGCTCCAGATCTCCTTTCTCAGGAGGACGGGATGCTGTGGCATCCGAATCCCCAGTCTCTGCATCTCAGGGCCTGGTTGCTGAAAGCCTAGAACTTCACGGTCTTAACCTTTCTCAGCAGGTAAAGGATATCCTTTATGCTACCAAGAAGCCTTCCACAAGATGCTCTTATGCTTTCAAGTGGAAAAGGTTTACCATATGGTGCTCGCAGAAGGGTCTTAGCCCTCTTGCGATACCTCTGGAATCATTACTGGAGTATCTCCTTCATTTGCCTAATGCAGGGCTTAAGACCAATTCAGTGAGAGTTCATTTGAGTGCTATTGCAGCTTCTTTCAAGCCTCTAATTGGGCAACCTATTTCCTCTCATCCTCTCATAGCGAGATTTATGAGAGGCCTTCTTTTAACTAAGCGTCCCATTAAGCCACCACCAGTGGCATGGGACTTAAATTTGGTTCTTGGGCAGCTTATGAAACCGCCTTTTGAACCATTAGCCACTAGCTCCTTGAAATTCCTTTCCTGGAAGGTCATCTTTCTTATTGCAATCACATCAGCATGTCGCATCAGTGAATTGCAAGCATTGGTGGCTGATCCTCCTTATACAAGGTTCCATCATCCACATTTTTTTTTTATAAACTTTATTTATTAAAGGCACAACAACATGTCACAGCAACACTCTGCAAAAGATACAGAACATAACTTCCCGGGCAAGGCTGTTTCTTGTCCTCCGCTCCGGGATCTTGAACAGGTCAGCGTCATGGTACTGTCCAGATTAGTATTACTTTATTCCTCCCTCAGGACCCTCTCCCCCTTCCCCCCGACTCCCCATCCCCCACCCCACCCCCACCCTCCTCGCAGCCCCTACCTTCCAATCCACCCTCCTAAGGAACTCACCAAGTGATAACATCGAGCTAATTATCACGGAGAACATTGCCACAACAAGCCCTCAATCACATCATCTAGTCCCCGCTTTAGTTCACTTGCAATACTTCATTACGAGTGCCTGGCCTTAGAGTTTGAATATATGGCTCCCAAATCAGCAGAAACGAGGCACAGCCCTTAACCGTTCCTCTGGCTCCTCTCCTCTCTAAGAGCATCAACTGATAGAAACAGTTACGCCACTCCCAAAAAGTAGGAGGCATAGGCTCTCTCCATCTGCGGAGCAAAGGACCCTTACCACCAGACATGCTTTCCAGACCAGTATTCGCTCCCACCTTCCCTTAGGGCGGAGTGGCTCAAGTTGATCGAACACCACAAGTGCTCCCGTCCAACAGATCAGTTGATTAAGTACCCTACTCATATAAGTACTAATCCGCCTTCAGTACTGACGGACTGTCTGACATCTCCACCACATATGACCCAAGTCCGCCAAGGGACAAGAACACTTTGGGCAACTGCCATCGGAAGTGAGATGGCTCCGCAAGGCTCGTCGGGGGGAGAAATGGGCCCGCGTGATTCACATGAACTGTATCTCCCTCCATCGAGCCCCGTCTACCAACCCCGCGATCCTACCCAAGGCTCTATTAAGGGAGTCCGGCTCCACCACCAAGCTCAGCTCCCTCGCCCACACTGTCTCTTCCGCAGAATAGTCCAGCATGGGAGCATACGTGTCCAAACGTTTCTTCAACTCTGCAATTGTGGGTGGGGAGTCTGCTCCCAATGCGAAAAACTCCAAGATTTGTGCCGATTGCTCCACCAAACGTCCTCTCCGCGGGAGTGAAACAACATAATGGGATAGTTGTACATAGGCAAAGAGATGGCGGTTACTCAGCTCATACTCCCCACAAAGAGTCTCAAAGGGTTTGCACTTCCCTTGCTGATCCACCATGTGCCCCAGGTTTCGTATTCCCAGCCGCTCCCAGATCCGAAACGTGGGCGTTTCCGACCCTGGGGCAAACCGTGCATTGCCCTGCAAAGCAACCAACTCAAAACTTCAGGAGCTCACCCCAACATCTATTCAGGTACTGCCAAGTGTACCGTGCCGGCAGCACCAGCACATTACTAGTCACCCTGCTTGGTAGGCTCGAGCCCTCCAGGTGCAGGGTCACCGTCAACGTGTGTGGAGCCACGAAGGCTTCTTCCAATAACTGCGCAGTGTACACTTCCGTCCTCCCTAGCCAATCCCCAATATGTCACGCCTGGCATGCCAGCACATAGAGCCGCAAGTCTGGGACCCCAATCCCCCCTTCCTCCACCTTCTCCGCAATCTATGCAGTGGGATGAGAGCCCTCGCCCCTTTCCACAGGAACCGTCTTATTTCTCAGTCAATACAGTTTAAGTCTCGCTTCCATAACCACACTGGGAGAGTCTGCAGCCAATACAAGAGACGGGGCAAAATTACCATCCCAAGCGCTGCTGCCCTAGCCAGCAGGGAGAGTGGAAGGGGGATCCACGACTGAAGCTGCGTACATACTTTAAGTAGAACCTGCTCCAGATTCTTCTTATATAACTGTTTCGGGTCTCTAGTCAACAAAATGCCTACATATACAAAAGAATCCTCTGCCCACCTCAGAGGGAAGATTCCGTCCCATCGCCCTCTAAGGGTGCCCTTTACATCCAATGCCTCCGATTTATCCATATTGATGCGCAGCCCTGCAAAACTTCCAAAGCGAGTGTATTCCTCTAGTAGACTAGGCAGCGATGTTTGCGGGGACAGCAAGTGTACCAACATGTCGTCAGCAAAGGTGGCCATCTTAAATCCAAATTGACCAATACACACCCCATGAATTTCTTTAGCCAGCTCTACCTTCCTCACCAAGGGATCCAATGACAGCAGAAACAACAAGGGGGAAAGAGGGCACCCCTGCCTCATACCTCTCTCTAGGCGAAAATCATCCGACAGCACCCTATTACAAAGCACACTCGCCGTGGATTGCACAGACAAAAGTTCGACCCTCTTACAAAAGAGAGTCCCGAGACCATACTGCGGCAAAAGATATTTCAAATGCGGCCAGTTCACCCTATCAAATGCCTTTTCGGCATCAAAAGTGATCAAAAGCGAGGGCAGCCCATGTTCCTGGACCCACTCTAACGATGCTAAAATCTTCCACAGATTCCGCACTGCTTATCGTCCTTTCACGAATCCCACCTGAGAATCGTGCACCAAATCTCCCAAGACCTTTGTCAATCGCTCCGCCAATACCTTAGCAAATACCTTCAAATCAAAATTAAGCAAAGAAATGGGCCTATAAGACGCGGCTTGCGTATGGTCTTTTCCAGGCTTGGGTATCAAAATAATGTGCGCGTGATTCTTGCCCCATGCAAATGCCCCTTGGTCGACCCTGCGATGATATACTGCTACTAGGGCTGAGGGTATCAGGTCGTCCAAAAGTTTGTAAAATTCCGCCCCGAATCCATCGGGTCCAGGCGTCTTATAACAACTCGCCTTTTGGATCACTTGAAAGACTTCCTCGATGGTAATCGGCGCGTCCAACTGTGCCCTCTGGGCTGCCTCCAATCTGGGCAGCTACACCTCCTGCATGTAGGCTTCCATGGCTGCCAGGGAGCCCTCACTTCCTGAGTACAGTCTTTGGAAGAAGGAGCGAAACCCCTGTGCAATCTCTCGGTTCTCCTTTCGTAGTCTCCCCTGATCATCCCGCAGAGCGGCCACTGCCGAGCACCACCACTGCCCCGAAGGCATCTTGCCAGCAACTTCCCCGGCTTATCTCCAAACCTATAGAGTTGGCATTTATAATACATAAAGGATTTCTTGGCCCTCTGATGGAGGAGTTCATTGAGGGCCGTTTGGGTCTCCCACAACATCTTCCTATTTGCTGCAGATGGGTGAAATGCTTGCTGCCTTCTATCCCTACTCACCTGCTTCTCTAGCTTAACAATCCGCTGTGCAATCAATTTCCGCCTACGGGCCACATATCCATTAATGTCTCCACGCAGGACCACCTTCGCCGTCTCCCAAAATAACTCGGGATCATCTTGGTGGCAGATATTGTACTCCACAAAGTCTTGCCACGTCTGCTTCAAGAAGATAAGAAACTCCGTGTCCCTATACATATCCACAGGAAATCGCCAAATCCGTGTCTGCGAGGCGGCATCATGCCACTCCAGCTTCACCCATATAAGGGCATGTTCAGAGATCTCGGAAGAGCCAATCTGTGCATCTGCTACTTGGGCAAAGAGTCTTTCCGAGACCAACACATAATCGATGCGGGCACTCGTACCGTGCGCTCGGGATTGGTGAGTGAAGTCCCGCTCAGTCGGGTGCAGCAAGCGCCAAGGATCAACCGCCCCAAGTCTGTGCCGCAAGCCTTGCAACGCCCTTGCAGTCATCGTCCGTGCACCCCCTCCAGATGTATCCAGCTCCACATCCAGCACCCCGTTGAAATCTCCAGCCAGAATCAATGGAACATTGGGCAGTTGTTCCACCCGAGAGCCCAGACGGGCATACAGTGCCCGGTCTAACACATTCGAACTATAAAGGTTACCCAGCACAACCAGCTTACCCTCCAACATTCCGTACAACAACACATATCTGCCATCCGGGTCTATATAGTCACGTTCCCTAATAAACCTTAGCCGCTTGTGTATCAAAATGACCACTCCACCTTTCTTCCCTTTTGCCGGGGCCCCCCCACTCTTGTCCCACCCAATCTCTCTTTAATTTAGCATGTTCCTCAGCAGTCTGGTGGGTTTCTTGTAGCATCGCAATATCACATTTTTGCCTGGCTAAGGCCTGTAACACTTTATAGCGCTTGATAGGGCTACCTATTCCACATACATTCCATGAAATAATCTTCACGTTGGTAGACTACCATAAAGTTCGATTTTCATGACATACAAATTTTGTAAGGAAGAAGCCTCCCCAGCCTGAGGCCCTCCCCCTCCCATACCTCGTGTGTTCCCTAGCTTAATTCTACTTACTGCTATGCGACTGTGAGTCCCCCCTCCCTTTCCCCCTCTGCTCCCCCTCCCCTCCCCCCTCCCTTTTCCCCCTGCTCCACTCCCCCCACCCCTCTCCCTGTGCATTCCCAGTACCCTGCATCTCTATTCCCCCTCTCTTGCTCCCTACACCCCTCCTCACCTCCATTTCAAGATCACTAATGATGTGTACGGATCCCCTCACCCCCTTCTACTCCTTATCCTTACCCCCCCCCCCTACCACCCGGCCATCCCCGCATCCGCCATCCCCTACCACTCAGGTGCCTTGGCCCCTTCCCAACTCCGCTTCCCCCACTCCCCCCCGCCCTTCCAACCCCCTCTCTCGGAGCCTACCTACACTCCCCCTCCAATGCAGGGGGCTCTCCCCCGTTCAGTATAGCAATGCAACCTAGGTCAGATCATCCCCGTACTAGTCTACCCCCCCTCAATATCCTACCTCTTCTCCCCCCATATTTTTACAGTGCCGGAGAGGGCGCCACTTCCCCCTTCCACTACTCCAACCCCGCTCCACACATCCCCCAAACCTGGCACAACAAACAGAGTTCTTTATATTGTGTATTGTCCATTCCCATCGTGTTGCTCATCCGGTGTCCCATCTGCTGTATGTCTGCCAAAATCCAGTTTCACGACGCTCTAGCCGGCTCTGCACTGTCTGTGACCTCATGCCTTAGTATCTCCTCCACATATTGGGATGCGTCTGTCGCCGGCTCAAGCACCTTGCTCGCTCCTTCATGGATGATATGGAGTCTAGCTGGGTGCTGCACAATAAATTTGATCCTAGCATCCACCAGTTTCTGGCAGACAGGCGTGTAGGCTTGTCGCCGCTGGCTGAGGGCCGCCGAATAATCCTGTGTGATACGCAGCTTCATATTGTCCCGCACAATCACCCCTTGGTGTCTAGCTGCTCTCAATACAGCTTCCTTCTGCTGAAACTGCAGAAATTTCACCAGAACAACACGGGGCCGTTGGTCTCTGGTCTGCTTAGGCCCCACTCTGTGGGCACGCTCTATTACAATCGGGCCAGAGTGTTCACTGATGCCTAATATAGCAGCTACCAGAGATTTCACCTGGGCTCTCAGATCTCTGTCAGGGATAGTCTCTGGAATGGCCAAAAAACGAAGGTTGTTCCGGCGGGACCTATTCTCTAGGTCATCCAGTTTTGCCTTGAGCGCCTTCAGCGCAGTCTGCACTCTCCCTACCTCATGTGCCAGCGAGTCCACGCTCTCCTCTGCTTGCACCACCCGGGCCTCCATCTCCTGCAATTGGCGATCCAGAGAGCTCACTGAGTTATGCAGCAGATACATCTTGTTGTTCAGCGCTTCAAACTGTGCTGATAGGGCCCCCTCTACAGCCACAGATATCTCTTCCACCACCGCCAGGGAGACCGGCGAGCTAGGTGCTGCAGGGGACACCGCCATCTTGTGGGACTCTGTCACGCGGTCCTTTTCGTGGCGGTTCGCTTTTACAGACACTGCCATGCTCCGCAGTCCTTCCTCGTCGCTCCCCCGCATCTTCGCCAGCAACACACAGCTTTTTGAGGTTGCCCGGGGCTAAATCATGGTGGTTAAATGCCGGTAAGAGGGTGAGGGGTCCGGAGCATGAGCGTTTCCCGTCCGCCCACTCTCACCACATCACGTGATCTCAGGACTCAAACACATTTTATGCCAAAGGTGGTGTCACCTTTTCATTTAAACCAAGCGGTTTACCTTCCTGTATTCTTCCCAAGGCCTCATCCCTCAAATGCAGAAAGGAATCTTCATTCTTTGGATTGTAAAAGGGCTCTGGCCTTTTACTTACAAAGGACACAGCAACATAGGAAGTCCTCTCAACTTTTTGTTGCTTTTGATCCTAGTCATTTGGGACTTCCAGTCTCCAAAATAACACTGTCCAACTGGATTGCACAGTGTATATCTTTTGCCTATGAAAGTAAAAACCTTCCTCTTGAAGGCCATGTCACAGCTCACAATGTGAGAGCAATGGCAGCCTCTATAGCTCATCTTCACTCTGTATCTATTGATGACATCTGCCGAGCAGCTACTTGGGCTTCGGTTCATACCTTCACAGCCCATTACTGCTTAGACAAGGACTCCCGCTGGGATGTCTTGTTTGGTCAGACTGTTCTTCAACACCTGTTCCATACTTAATCCACTCCTACCCACCATCCCTGATAGGATGCCAGAGATCCATGGGGGGAAGTGGAGCCCTTTCACAAGGGCACACAACTTCTGGGGTTTTCTCCCTGACATCTGCAGCTAGGGAGTCCCCATATGTGAAAACTACATTCCTGCTTGTTCCTGGAGATAGCATAGTTACTCACCTGTAACAGGTGATCTCCGGGAACAGCAGGAATTTAGTTTTCACAACCCACCCACCTCCCCTAGGAGTTGTAGCTCTCTCTCTCTCTCTCTCTTTCTCTCTTTCCCTCTCTCTTTTGTCTCAGCTTTAAACTCAACTGGAGAGGGACAGTTGGGAAAGGCGGGAAGGCAGCATGCAGGCACTGTGGGATGCTCCCAAAAGCTTTCCTATTGGACACTGGGGAGCGTTCCTGCGCAGGCTCTGTCGGTACCGACGATACCCATATGTGAAGACTAAATTCCTGCTGTTCCCGGAGATCACCTGTTACAGGTGAGTAACTATGCTGTCCCAGAAAAACATTATAAGGGTGTACTGTTTTGTATTATACCTTTATCAATCAATAATTGATGTTATTAAATAGTAAAAGGCAATAACAATCACCTTCATATTGGAGAGTGTGCACTATGCAATCTCAAAATAGTATTGCCCCAACTCATATGCATATGCCTCTTCAGAGTAATGTGTTTCGGAAGGCATGCCATGCTCTGCTCTCACTCCACATGTATTATTTTCTACTAAGCAAGTTCTTGCTTTTTTCATACACGCACACACAAACAGAACACATAGAAACATCACGACAGAAAAAGACCTACATGGTCTATCTAGTCTGCCCTTCCATATCAGCAGTCCCCTGTGTTTGTCTCATGCTTTTTTGAATTTAGATACTGTCCTTATCGCTACCACCTCTGCTGGTAGTCTATTCCACACATCTACTACTCTTTCCATAAAGGAATATTTCCGCATGTTACTCCTGAATCTATCCCCTTTCACCCTCATCCTCTGTGTTTGTCCCATGCTTTTTTGAATTTAGATACTGTCCTCATCTCTACCACCTCTGCTGGGAGACTATTCAATGCATCTACCACTCTTTTAGTAAAGAAATATTTCTGCATATTACTCCTGAGTCTATCCCCTTTCACCCCCATCCTAGTCCCCTCATAGCAGAGCTTGCTTTCAGTCAAAAGAGACTCTCCTCCTGTGTATTTATGCCATGGAGATATTTAAACATCTCTATATCATATCTCCTCTGTCCCACTTTTATAGTATACATATTCAGAACCTTAAATCTGTCCTCATATGCTTTATAACAAAGATCACTAACCATTTTAGTAGCCACCTTCTGCAAGGACTCCAACGTGTTTATATCATTTTGAAGATGTGTTCTCTGCAATACTCGAAATAAGGTCACACCAAAGACCTATGCAGAGGCACTATCACCTCTTTTTTTCTGCTAGCCATTCCTCTCCCTATGCACCCAAGCATCCTTCTAGTTTTCGCCGACGCCTTTTCTACCTGTTTAGCTACTTTAAGATCATCAGACAAAATCACGTCCAGGTCCCACTCTTCTTTTATGGACAGAAGTACTCCCCACCCCCTATACTGTACCACTCCTTTGGAGTTTTGCAGCCCAAATGCATGACTATGCATTTTTTAGCATTAAATCTCAGCTACCAAACTCTAGACCATTCTTCAAGCTTAGCTAGATCTCTCCTCATGTTATCTATTCCTTCCTGGATGTCTACTCTATTGCAAATTTTGGTATCTCCACAAAGAGGCAAACCTTACCCGACAGCCAATCCACAATATAATTAACAAAGATGTTAAAAAGAATCAGACCAAGTACAAATCCCTGCAGCATACCACAGGTAACCTCCCTCTCCTCAGAGTGAGCTCCATTTACCTGTACCCTTTGTCACCTCCCCCTCAATCAATTTCTAACCCAATCAGTAACTTAAGGGTCCATTTCTAGGGTGCTCAGTTTGTTTATAAGTTGCCTGTGCATCAAAGGCTTTACTGAAATCCAAGTACATCACATCTAGAGCTCTCCCTCGGTCCAACTCCTTGGTCTCCCAGTCAAAGAAATCAATCAGATTTGTCTGACAACACCTGCCTCTGGTGAATCCATGCTGCCTCCGATCCTGTAAGCCATTGGACTCCAGAAACGTCACTATTTTCTCTTTTGAGCAGCGTTTCCAATAATTTACTCACCACAGAGGTTAGACTAACTAGCCTGAGGTTTTCAACCACATCCTTACTTCTGCCTTTATGTAAAGGGACCACATGTGCTTCTCTCCAGTCCTCTGGCACCACTCCCAGCTCCAAAGAAGCATTGAAAATGTCAGTCAGTGGAGCCGCTAGAACATCCCCAAGTTCCTTCAGTATTCTTGGATGTATCTCATCTGGTCCCATCGCATTGTCTACCTTTAGTTTAGCTAGTTCCTCATGAAAATCAGTTCTCTGGTCAACATTGAAATCGTTACTGACTTTAAAAGGCCCTAATCTGTAGTATCTTGGTGAGCTGAACACGAATATAACATTAAAAATTTTTTATTCGCTCTAGTTTTGAAGATATTACATGTAGTTCATTTTTGACATTTCACCGTGTAAATTTATCCAGTAGGACATCAACAACATCCCAAATAAGCCTTGAATGATGTAATATTGCATCACATTGCATAATACCAGCATGCACACATCATCCAGAGTCGATTGCATCATTTTCTGATGCAATGCAATACTACTGCCAGACGGCTGCTGAATCCATCTGACGTCAGCAGTGTACTATACGCAGTCGGAAAGGTTGAGCATTTAAAATATTTCAGACTGTGTGTGAGACAGTTTAAGTTACTGTTACATGTAACTTTTATTAATCATATAATTTTAGCCATTTAGGTACAATACAGAACAGTAATGCCGCAAAAGTGTGTTAATACTGTTGACAATTTCTGCTACATTTGTGGGGAAGTGACATTTTCCAACCAGAAGAAAAGTATCACTTCTCAACTGAAGAAGGCATATCATCTTTACTTCGGATGCAAGATTGGTGACCAAGACAAGCCTTGGGCCCCGCATATATGCTGCGCTACATGTACAACACAGCTTTCACAGTGGTTGAATTGCAAAAGACCATCAGTGCCGTTTGCAGTCCCCATGGTGTGGAGAGAGCCAAGCAACCACATAAATGACTTTTACTTCTGCTTGGTTCCTCCTCTTTCCAGCGGAATAACGAAGCAAAAGAAGTCAAGCATAGTCTACCCAAACATTCCGTCTGCATTGAAACCAATTCCACATGGTGAGGGACTTCCTATTCCAGAACCTCCATCAAAATATTCTCTTGATTCATCTGATGAGGACAAGGGTGAGCCGACCTGTTCTTCTTCTGGTCCGTCAGCATGCAGTGACCCAGATTTTCACTGGGATGCATATCAACTCCACGCAGAATAACACAGGAAGAACTAAATGACCTGGTTCGTGATTTGGACTTATCCAAGAACAAGGCAGAATTGCTTGGATCAAGACTCCAACAATGGAATCTTCTAGAAGAAGATGTCAACATTACTTCATATCGAAAGCGCCACCAGCAGTTGGAGCCTTTCTTCAGAAAGGAAAGTAATCTGGTATTCTGTTCCGATATTGAAAGACTCATGAATGCCTTAAAAATCACTCATGACCCACAAGACTGGAAACTATTTATAGACTCTTCGAAACTGAGTCTGAAGGCTGTGCTTTTGAACAATGGAAACAGTCTTCCATCTATTCCAGTAGCGCATGCCGTCCACATGAAAGAGACATACGATAACTTAAAGCATCTACTGACTTCCATTAACTATAATAAGTTCAGCTGGCACCTCTGTGGTGACTTGAAGGTAGTTGCCCTTTTAATGGGACTGCAGCAGGGATATATAAAATACATGTGTTTCTTATGTGAGTGGGATAGCCGAGCAAGGGATTGGCACTACTTGCGGAAGGAATGGAATCGCAGACAAAATGTAACAGTTGGAGAGAAGAATATCCAGCACCCAGCTCTGGTTGAGGCTCACAAAATCCTGCTACCACCCCTTCACATCAAACTAGGTTTGATGAAAAACTTAGTGAAAGCCATGGACCACACTTTGCCAGCTTTCCGATACCTGCATGAAAACTTCCCTCAACTCAGCAAAGCAAAGATAAAAGAGGGAGTTTTTGTGGGTCCTCAGATTTGAGAGCTCTTCAAAGATGACCGGTTCAACAACTTGCTGCAGGGTGATGCGAAACAAGCATGGAATGCTTTTCGCCTAGTGTCAAGAAACTTTCTCGGGAATGTTAGGGCAGAAAACTACAAGGAACTAGTAGAAGACATGCTGATGCAGTATCAGAAACTTGGCTGCAATATGTCTCTAAAGATCCATTTCCTTGATTCCCATCTCGATTTCTTTCCTGACAACTGTGGTATTGTTAGTGATGAACAGGGTGAAAGTTTTCACCAGGATATCGCAACAATGGAGCAAAGATACCAGGGATAATGGTCCACTACAATGCTGGCTGACTACTGCTGGACACTCCCCAGAGAAGCTCCCGAACAGCTGTACAAGAGACAGACGAAAAAATCTAAGAAGTAGTCTATGACTTGGTTTTTTACAGCAAGGACTAAATACAAAGCCATCCTACTCACCCACAAAGCCATCCATCAAACACAGAACTCCCAGCTTCACACCCTACTGTCTCGACCAGCCCACGGCAGAACTACCAGACAAGCCTCCAGCAATTCCCTCACCGTCCCTCACAAAAGAACCAAATGCTCACAACAGATTTGCAACCGAGCCTTTGAACTCTATGTTCCCTCCTTATGGAACTCTCTACCGAGTTGTCTCCGCAATAATGCCAATCTACTATCCTTCAGGAAACAGCTGAAAACTATCCTGTTCCAGGAATACCTTAACACGACCCCCACCAAAAAAGCGAACTAACCTTTGATCTCACCCACCATGACCCCCCAACACAAACCTGTACTAACCTGTCCATGTCCAAACTCTGTCCCATGTCCAAAGTCTATCCTATGTTGAAATCATCAATGTCGCCTCCCCGGTGATGGCCCTGCCCTATACTTAAATTCCCCCCACCCTTTTATATGTAACGCTGCTTTGACCCGGTGAAAAGCGGGATATAAATACAGCTAAATAAATAAATAAATAAATAAATAAATTTACAGGTATTAACAGAAGGCCTATTATATTTACTATTGACATGCATTTCGTGATGTAAACATTAATTCTTGTAGATTACAAAAAAACTAGAGCCAACTTTGCAATTTCACTGTCATATTCGTGTTCAGCATATAAAAATTGATAAGAAATGATTATTTTTATTTCAGTAACATGACTTTTGTAAAAATTTGTTGACCAGTGAAATCATTGGAGATGCCCTTCACTTTTGTTCCTGTTTGTGGGTGTTTTCTGAGGTCCTGCTCCCAGCCCTTCAATTGTGAACACAGAGCAGAAATATTTGTTAAGCAATTCTGCTTTAATCCCCATCAGCTTCTACATATTCCTCCCTTCACCCCTGAGTCTGACAATAGCCCTTTTGCACTTCCTCTTCTCACTAACATATCTGAAAAATGTCTTGTCCCCCCATTTTATTGCTTTGGCTATTTCTTCTTCTTTTAGTATCTTTCCTTTCCTGACTACTTTGCTAGCTTTCTAGGTTTTTCCAAATATAGATACCTATCTTCCGTTCTCTGTGATCTCTTGTATTTCATGAAGGCCTTTCTCTACTAAGTTACCTTTTCAGCTACTTCTTTTGAGAACTATAGCGGCCTCTTTTGCCTTTTACTCGTCTTTATCTGCCATCATATTCTATGTTACTATGTTACCTTTATTTAACTTTCTAACAAAAAGGTTGGTTGCCCAATACCCCCTTTCAGTTTTTCCCACTATTTTTCTATATCCCCTAGCTGTTCCCATCCCACTAACGACTCCTTGAGTTATTGGCCCATCTTGACAAAGTTAGTTTTCCTAAAATCTGAGACCCACATGTGGGTTCTGTTACCAGTTGCCTCAATTGTTCTCACTGTAGAGAATCCAGGATCTCCTTACTTCTAGATGACACCGCAGCAGGGATGTGCCAATCCACATCCAACATCTTGAAATCACCTATCAGTAGCACTTCCCCATTCCTAGCAATGCTCCGTATATCTTCTATTAAATCTCCATCTACTTCTCCCTGTGAGGGGGGGAGGGGGTCTGTATATCACACCAATGCAAATTGATTTCTCTTTCCCTCTTTCTAGTTTAACCCACAGTGCCTCTTCTCTCCCTTTTAAGCCCTGTAATTCTATAGCTTTAATCTCATTTTTAACATCATATAGTACAACTCCTCCTTCCCTCCCTCCTACCCTATCCTTTCCGAATAAGGTATAACATGGTATAATTACATCCCAGTCATGGCTGTCTGTGAAGCATGTCTCTGTAACCACCACTAAATCCAAGACAGCCTGTTCAATTAAAGCCTCAAATCTGGGATCTTATTTCCCATGCTACAGGCATTTATACACAACACTTTCCAGATGTTGCCCATTTTACTCATTTCTATAGAGATATTTAAAGTTTTGCTTACCTGGAGGCTTTCTTCATCCATCCTCAACAAATCTAGTTTAAAGCCCTCTTCAGTAGGCTTAATGAATCTCGGCAAACTCTCCATAACATCTTGGATTTTGGCATCTGGCAGACAGCACACCTCTCTGGACATCAAGTTTGATTGGCAGATGGATGTCTCAATACCCCTCAGAAGAGACTCACCGACCACTACTACCCTTCACTTCCTTGTGGTCACTGATTCTGCAAATTTGGGGTGCTCAAGCTCTGGTTCTTCCCTTTCCTGGGATGCTTTCACATCCTGCACTTCTAGGGATGCATAATGGTTCTTCAATTCAAGGACTGGAGGAGTTGGATTGGTGATTTTGCAGGCCCTGGTGATTCGCGTCCAGCTTTTGGCATTCTGCAGGCTCCCATCTTCACCTCTTTTGGAGAGCTTGGATGTTTCAAGAAGCATCTCATCAATGTACTTCTCACTGTCTTAAATACCCCTCAGCCTTGCCACCTCTTCTCTGAGCTCCTTCACTTGTTTCCTGAGAGCTTTAGCGTGCAGGCATTCTGCACATGGAACCTGTCCTTCAACTGGCATAGGATCTCTGCCTGGACAGAAGCAGAGGCTGATATGGGGGCAACAGCTCTGGCAATCCGATTCTTCCCTGCCATGTGTCAGTTGGAGGAGCTTTGGTGCCTGTTGAAATAAAAGAGAGAGACCTACCAAAGTACCTACCTGTTCCTCAGCTATTCTTTCAGAGTAAAAGCAGTTAACCTCTTTTAAGTGTATTCTAACAGTGTTAAAAGCCACACAGAATTACCTTGCTTGCAACCGAGTTCCTGCTTGGAAGGAACTCCATAACTGATGCTCCATATACCTTCCCTACTTGATTCTCAAAGATTCTTGTATTTCCAGTGTTGTCCCACCTGCATCTCTCTCTTGATATAACTGGTCATTTGCAAATCTATGAAACAGAGGTAGAACAATGACAACTTTGATAAGTCAAAATAATTAAGAACACAGGAACACAAGAATTTCCATACTGGGCTAAATCAAAGGTCTATCAAGCCCAGTATCCTATTTCCAACAGTGGCCAATCCAGGTCACAGGTACCTGTAATATAAAAAGTGCTTGTTTTGACTGAAGAGCATCCAGAGGGTATAGAGAAGAAGGCACTCCATCATCCCCAGTGCTCAGCACAATATCAGCATAGAAGCAGTGTGATTTACAGTAAACACTGGCTACCTTGTTGCTAACTCACTACTATAACCATTTGGGGCCTGATTCTATAAACGACTTGTAGGGCTGTACGTCCCAGTGGGATGCGCAGCCCCACAAGTTGTCCTGCCCCAATTCCTCATTCCTCTCTCCCCTCATGCACAGAGACGCTGTGTGGGGAGAACAGGATGGAGGTGTTGCGGGGCATGGGCGTAGTATGGGCGTGCCAGGCATCCAAACATACAGGGCTGATTTAGGTCATGGCCCTTTATATCCATGGAGCACCAGGAGGATGCCCAACTCATTCCACCTCAGAGGTGGAATAAGGTGGGGCACCCCTTCTCACCGGCCCAGCAGCCCCCCAGGAGCAATGGCGCAGTTGAAGGTGAGGCCCCACCACCTGATCTTGGTCCTTACGGACCCTGTCGAGGGTCGGGCGGTGGGAAACCTGATCAGGGAGTATCTGGTCTGCGGGAGTGGATGGGGCCTGACTGTCCTGCTGCCTGCTGTGGCCACTGAAGGGGCATGTTGTGCTATCCCGGTGCCTGATCCTGCTACCGTGGAAGCGTCTAGCTCCCATGGTGCAGAATCTGGTACAAAGGAGCATATCATGCTCTGGAATATCTGGACGGCCTAGGCTCCTTGATTGGGTTCTAGGCTATCCTAGACATCCAGGTGCTGAAATATGGTTCTGGGGACGCCTATGTAGATATTCCAGCAGATGTCCATATCACGAACGTCCACATTTGTGAAATTGTGTCTTCACCGGGATATGCCTGCATTTTTTTTTGGGGGGGGGGTTCATCTTTCTGGCTTAGACATCCCAGATTGCACTTGGACATCCCTTCTAAAATTCTGCTGCGTGTGAATTGGTGTTCACTATCATGCCTGTACACAGCTGTGTACTAACACTACATTTTAATTCACATGATAACTACTTATCCCAGTAAAAGGACCCCATTGGTATAGCAAAGTCAGTTTGTTGAAACTAGTTTAACTGCTGTTACAAATGGTGAACTTCTGATGAGAGACTTTTGCTAGTAAGTTCTCTGTGTGTATGAGCCAGTCCATTTTGCCTAGCATTTGAAATCTTTTTACATTGGTTACTGTAAATAGTTTGTCCTGATTCCTCTCACTTGCTTGTTCCTTTTCATAGGTTTTGCTGGAACACCTGGATATCTATCACCTGAAGTATTACGAAAAGATCCCTATGGAAAACCAGTGGATATGTGGGCATGTGGTAAGATATGATTGCAAAACTGTTTTAGAAATTCCTGATAGAGACGCAAGTGATCCAAAATATTTGTGATTGTTGATGCTACCTTGCATAATTAGTATAAAATGTAAATGTGGTTCTTTCATCATTTTCAGTTGTTCACAAGTTTGGTTGATGCACTTTTCAATTATTTTGGTTCAGCATATATTTGTACTTGATCACCTGCCTTTCCTTGGTCATCAAGGCAGCTGGGAATGCATATCAGCTAAAATGCAGTAGTTTCATACAAATCACATAGATTACAAAATTTTACATTTCAACACTGAACCTGGTATACCATCTACTGTTCCCTTTACCCACCCATTTCTCAGCATGTGTTGCAGTCTAGAGTGACCTAATTGACAAAAAGTTTCTTCCTACATGAATGGTATCGATATAAAAACCATTCCTTAACCCTTTCCCAGAAACATAGGAGGTCATTATGGAAACCTTTTTCATGCTTTGGATGTTTGAAAATGGGCATGGAAACATCCAAAGCACAGAGACTTCTCCAGAGCCATTTTAGAAGCTGAGTCTGTCGATATCCAAGTGTGAATAGGGTGTGATGGAGTGTTCCTAGGAACCTGGATGTACCCACCTGTTCTCAGAGAGATGTCTCGCATCATGTCTAAGTTCAGACCTGCTCCAGGCACCTGAAAAGGGACTGTTTTGGCTGGAAAACATCCAGAGGGTGTAGAGAAGAAAGCATTCCATCATCCCCAGTAATCAACACAATTTCAATGATATCAGCATGGGGATTTGAACCTGACTTCCCTGTTCCTAGCCCACTCTGCTAACCATTATTTTGAATACTATTCTGGGGATCTCTATGTATATGTCCCTGCAGACGTCAGTATCAGGTACATCCACGTTTGTGAAATCATGTCTACACCTGGATGTGCCTGCTTTTTTTTTATTTTTATAGACATCCTGGCTTAAATGCCCCAGATTGCACTGGGACATCCTTTCTAAAATTCCCCTCATAGTTATTTTCTATCCATATCATGGGCAATTGTATTCTAGATAACTGGAGTCACATAGCTAAATGCTGAGGGAAGTGCGCTCTCTAATCTCACCATCTGTTGTGACAAGCATAAGGTTTGTAACTTGAAAGCAACTCTACAAGATTCATAATCCCTTTGTAGGTATCTATGGACCAGGACTATTATTTTAAACTTCAAATTTTATTGCGAGCTAGTGTAATTCCAGCAATATTGATGTGGCATGGTTCCACTTATTTGCTCCTGTCAGAAGTCGTGTAGCCATGTTTTGAAGTAATTGTAATTGTTTCAGAGATGAATTTGTGATATCCTAATACAATAATCCAACCGACTCAATATTAGCAACTGGATAATTGTGGCAAACTGTTTGCTGTCTAGGAAAGACCACATTTGGTAAATTTTCCACAAATGAAAAAGTATAGTATGAAGAACCATTGATACTTGGCTTTGCTTAATGTCTAGTTTTAACCCTCAAGACTAGCAATCATGTCTTTCACTACTACGACCACCACTGTTATAGATGGGAGAACTGAGAACAGCATATCCATTCTACTATCCATGCTGCTTTTGAGTCTGTGAAATGTTATCTGTTTAGATGTTGTAGAATTGCGGCTCTTTAGATTTAAGTTAGCCTGTACTTATCCTTCATAGTCCTCGCTTCTGTAGTTCTGTATTAGGATTGCCAAATTTGCTGAATATACATTAAAAAGAATCATGGCAAGAACTGAACTTTCTTGGATACCGTAATGCAGTGGCCCAGCTGATAAATAACTAAAGCTCCATTAAAACCATTTTATTGCTGGTAATTTGGGCCTTGGATCTAGTAGCCTATGATCTGTGGAATCAAAGACAGCAACCACATGTAGTGATAGCATCCTTCCCCTGGTCTGCCTCCATTTATATTACACTGATCTTGGTAACTAGAGCCAATTCAGTACCGTGTGCTTTTTGGAATTCTGATTGTCTAACATGAAATACAATATCGTTTACTAGATGGTTTTGAATCTGATAATATGTTATTCTTTCTACCATTTAGAAAGGTAGGAGAGGGTTTAAGGTTTCTGGTAGTGATAAATATTAGTTGCATTGGTAATATCGCTAGATGTGTTTACAGGACAATAAGAAGATGACAGCAACATGTGTATGGAGCAACTTACACGTGTTCATGGCCTCTTATAAAATACCCATAGAAAAGTAGACCACTTTGACATGAAGGTGCGTACTTTTCTGGATGGTATTTTATGAGGCCATTTGTGCATGTAAAGCACCTCATTTATTTGATTGTGATTTATGAATTACCTCTATCAAAATGACTCAAGATGGTTTACAAAGCATAAAACCTTCACAACCTTAAAATGCATGCCAAATGTATCAGTCATAAAAGCACATCTTAAAATGCCACAATAAATTCACAAATAAATACATCAAAATACATTATTAACCGCCTTCCAAAAAACAGTATTACAGTACTCACAGCAAAAAATAACTTCAGCTTACATCATGTCCCCAAATTCATGTTGCTAAAAGCCATGATTTAATCTCTTTGTGAAAATGTAACTAGTTGGTTTCAGTACAAAGTGCAACAGATAGTTTGCTTCACCAAAATGGACCTGTCAATGAAAAAGCTCTTGGCCTACTCCACTGCAGTGTAAATACCTTGATAATGAGAATCTGACACACATTTAGTGATGCTCATTGTCAATTACATTGTGATTGGTATTGAATTAATTTCTCCCTCAAATACGTAGGTGCTAAAGCATGTAAAGTTTTAAAAACCAACATCAAACTTCCTCGATAGGCCACTGGTTGCCAATGTAACTCTGCAGCATTGGGGTAACGCGCTCCCTTACCTATAAATATCCTAATAACTGAGCAGCAGTATTCTATAGTAACTGCTTCTACAACACAATGCTTTCCTTGGCAGGCCCATAAACTGAGCATTGCCGTAATCTAAGGGGCATATTTACTACAGGGGATAATTTTGGAAGCCCTGTTTGTGCTTTGGACATCTGAAAATGGGCATAGGGACATCTCCAGAGCCCTTTTAGAAGCCAGGTCTGTAGATGTCCCTCAAAGTGTAGACGTCCAAGTCTGGATGGAGGCGTGGCTGAGGTGTTCCCAGGGTTTGAATCCTACTGCTGCTATCATTGTGATTATGAAGAGTACTAAGGATGGTAGAATACCAGTTTCTCTACACCATCTGAATGTTTATGGTCAAAACAAGCACTTTCCCAATTCCTGTTCATGCCTGGAGTAGGTCTAATCTTGGACAGGGTCACAGATGTGCTTGACATATCTGAAATCGAGCAGGGACATCTAAGTCCATTGCATCGCCTCAGGCACACCTCCTCACTCCCCCCCCCCCCATCCTACTTCGCCATCCCCTTATTTGAGACCTCTTTAAAAGTCATTTGTAAAATGACTCCAGGAACATCTCCATGATTTGGACGTCTGCATGCATGTTTTCAGATGTCTAATTTGCAACTAACAGCTTATTACCAAAACAGATTTAAACATACTCCAAATGGCACCGAATGTCACAGCCAGAATTATATTCAAAGCATGTTTAACAGACCACATCACACCCAACCTACATAAACTCCATTGGCTATCAATATCAAGTAGAATTAAATCTAAAACCATAATGACCACCTTCAAGTTAATTAATAATATTGCACCCTCATACCTCACAACCTTAATCCACACTCAGCCGGACACCATATCCAGAAGAGGAAGCACTCAGAATTCTCTTATAATCCCAACGTCCATCTGCCAGACTAAGCAAATCACAAGCATTCACATACGCAGCCTCCATTCTGTGGAATACTCTCCCAGATTCACTGCGATCAGTTAAAGACCTCCAAATCTTTAGGAAGGAAATTAAAACATTTCTTTTCATTGAACACTACAGTAGCTCCATTTGTAACAGTAGTATAGATACAACCCTCAGCCACACTCTCCGAACATCATAATCCCATTGATGTCAGATTTCGTCTCCCTGTTTATAAATACTAAACAAATGTAATTTGCAAACTTGACCTATGTAATTATGTATATAGTTTCATATGTAAATAGTTATGAGTTTTGTTACACTCCTGACTCTGCTATATGTAACTTGTTTGTTTATTGTAAACCGTCCTTGATCTTTGGAAGGGGCGGTATAGAAAAACGTTTCAAATAAATACATAAATAAATAAGTTAAGGCTTTTAAAATGAGCCCCTTAGGTTTATGAAATACCAGCTTACACATACAAGATATACATGCACTTTATAAACTACAAATGTACGAGTGCAGCATTTAGACATGTAAATTGCAGAGTTGCTTCCTTTGACTTTTCCCATGTGTAGATTTATAAAATGGCTTCTTCAAATCGTTGTGTGTTTTAGGAAAGGATCCACATATGGCAGAGCCTTTTCCAAAATATTGCTGGAATTGTGTATGTCTCGACCTCAACATTCCTATTCCCATCTCCATGTGCTATATAAAATTTGCCTTCCCATGTGAGCTATCTTGTTGTATCTAGTTAATACTTATCCCTTCATGTCTTCATTGACAAGCAGAATGAATCAACCACACAAATGAAAGACATCATCCAATGATATTGAGATGGATTGGATTTCTCAGAGCTAAGAAAATACAGTGTTTCTGAGATTGTTCAGGCATTTACACATAGTTGTCATTTCACAGGGATGTGCATTCATTTCGTTTATTTAGCTGTATTTATATCCTGCTTTTCACCGGGTCAAAGTGATCAATCGGGGTATACATCTAACATGAGGGGATATGAGACACATACGCTAATACTTACAGGGAACATGGGCAATGGAGGGTTAAGTGGCTTGCCCAAGACCACAAGGAGTGCCTATAGGACTAGAAATCCCAGTCCCTCCGGCCTGAGATTGCTGTCCCCAGGTGGGACTTGAACCCCCGGCCTGAAGTACCTTGTCCTAACCACTAGAACACTCCTCCCTTATTCATTTGAAATTTGTTTCATGTTTTTGATCTGAGATGCAAGTAAAAAACCTGACATTTCATCACTTTCCATCGATTGTAATTAGTGTGCGCTGTTGCTCAATAATGCACATTATGTGCAATAGTTGGCACTATTGACACACATTATTCAGCAATAATGCATAAATGCATGCAAATACATGCACTATTTGTGCATATATGAATTATTGCTCATTATTGCCCATTACTTAACCCTAGTGCACACTAATGAACAATATAACATGCACTATTCATCAATAGTGCACACAGCTGAGCGATAGCGCATGCTATTAAGCACTCCTTGTGGCCTTGGGTAAGTCACTTAACCCTCCATTGCCTCAGAAAAATCCAAGTTATCAACGTCCCTGTTTAATGTACATTACCAAGTTTAAGTTACAATGTAAACTGCTTTGACTGAAATGATAAAACGGTATAAAAAAACCCTGTTATATATCCCACGAAACAACAATTAAAAAAACAAACAAAATGAAACTCACGCAAATGATACAAAGAACTAAACTTAAAAGTACATGTAGTCTTGTCACTCTGTACTTTTCCGTGTGTAATGCATGGGACAATATTGTAAACGTTGTTTTATGTATGCCTGTAATGCCACTTCAAACTTCAAAGAGGCACAAGGTCATCTCCAAAGACCTTGGGATTCCTTTATCTACAGCTCACAATGTTGTGAAGTTTTCTGCTCATGGAACTGTCAAGAACCTCCCAGGACATGATGGAAAGAGGACAATTAATCCAAGAAGTCTTCAGAGGTTAGTGCGAACTGCTGGAATAATACCATGTACAACATACAAAGAGCTTAAGGCTGACCTAGAGCATTCTGGAGTGGCGGTTTCAATACACACCATATGCCGTACACTAAACAAAGGACTTCATGGGTGAAGGCCAAGGAGGACCCCACTGCTCAAAGAGAGAAATAAAAAGGCATGCCTGATCTTGCCCAAATCTACTTTGAAAAACCATAATCCTTCTAGGAAAATGTTCTGTGGACAGATGAAATCAAACTTGAGCTCTTTGGCAATGCAGACCAGCAATACATTTACAGGTGAAGAAATGAAGCTTGTAAGGAAAAAAAAGACATTTTTCCAGTTAATTATGGTGAAGATTTCATAATGTTTTGGGGCTGTTTTGCTGCCTCAGGAACTGGAAGCCTGGAACCTATTAAAGGAATCATGAAGTCAGAGGACTACCAGGGTATTTTGTAGCAAAATGTGTTACTTAGTGTCAGAAAGCTAGGTCTGGGTCGAAGGTCATGGGTCCTCCAGCAGGACAATGACCCAAAACATACATCCAAAAGTACAAAAGAATGGTTAAAAAGGCAAAAATGGACTGATTTAATCTGGGCAGCAATGAGTCCTGATCTCAGTGCAATCGAGAACCTTTGGAAAGAGCGGAAGTCTACCATTGGTGAAAGGAATCCTGGAAATATTCATGAGCTGGAACCACTCGCAGTTGAAGAGTGGGAGAAACTACCAGCAGAAACTTATAGATGGCTACAAGAAACGTTTGGAGGCTGTCATCACCGCCAAGGGTTGTGCAACCAAAGATTAGTGAAGGATTCCATTAAGCCTGGCCAGGTCATATTTTATTTTTTTCTCAGAAATTACTACGTCTAAGTTGCACAGACATTTTTTTGTAGGATACTTTTGAACATACTATTAAAATATTATAATGACTTACAGTTGGTATATTTCCAATTATTTCTCAAGATATTGCACACAGCATACCTAAAATGCAAGGGTGCCAATAATATTGACCACAAGTGCATTTGCTCATATTCACAACCTCTTTGTTTCTCATTCTCACTCTCCATCTTTTAGCTTTAACTAAGAACTGGCTTTCCCTCAGTTGAACGTCTGTGTCATTCAGAATATCTTTTCACCCTCACCACCTTTTCCAGACAATATTATGCTTCCTCCCTTTGGACACTCTCGCACCACCCAAAAGTCTCTATTTCATATCCAGTCTGAAAACACACCTCTGAGGCCAGTTTAAAAACTGCACCTAACTGTTTCTACACATAGCCCTGCTGTTTGAGCTTCAAGAGCCTCCCCATGTCCCCCTTCCCCTGCATTTTCTCTCTCTTTCTTGTCTGTGTGTGTCTTATTTGACCGTGAGTTTCAAGAAGCAGGGCTGTTTATTGTATGTGCCTTTAAAACGCTGTGCGCACCTGGTGGTGCTATAGGCATGATTATAATAGAATAGATACAATGATGTCTGTTGAAAATGCATTTCCCATTGCTGCAACCTAGCTTGATTGTATTTAAAGATTGAGTGATTGCACATCAAATGAGAGCTATGGCGGCATCTGTGCATTGTTCCAGTAGAAGACAGAGCAATGTTACTTGCAAATACTAGGGTACTCCACAGACTCCAGGATAAATCAGACACACATACTCGCCTAGCCACTCGCCATCCTAGGAACCTGGGAGGGAGGAATACTGGATACCCGAGGGTATCGCCGCTACATGCCTCGTTGCTAAGCGGTAGAATCAGGGCGTGTCATGGGTGTTCCAGGGTAGCGACGAGTGGGGAAAGTCCGGCACGGCAAAGACTGGCCTAACTACCCACAGAAGCTAACCGGGCAGCAGCTCCGTATCATCGCTACCCAGTTAGCTTCCAGGCTCTGTGGTGACCTGGGTATTCAACGCCAGTGGGTGTATATGGCCCTGGTATTGAATAACTGGGGTTAGAATTCAGCAGCGATGGCTAGATGCTTTACAAACACTAGCCACTGCAGCTGAATCTTCCCCCCTTGATTCCTAGTCTCTGCAAAAGTCTGAGGAGACTTGTAAGTGCCTCCGGGCAGGCACTTATTCATGACAGAGGGCAGCTGTAATGCCGATGTCTAGACTGTGTAGCAACATGAATTTCCCTTATAAAATGGGGAATCCGCATTGAGGTGTTAGACCCATTGAAACCATTCTCTTTCCCTGCCCTTGCCACACCTCCTCCAAAACTAAAGGTGGTATGTATCACCACATGTAAATATCCCCTCTCTAAAGTGGCATTTATATGTGCATGTCAGTCTTCATGTATAAAGCTACCGTTAATATGTGGGGATGCTTCCAAAATAGCCACCCTAGCTCAGAGCCTCCAGAATAATACTTTTGCTGGACAACTGAAGAAAGACCTAGCACTTGGAGGTGACAAACAGCATGTGGCTTCTAAAAGGATACCAACGTAAGATGCTTTGAAAACGAATGATACAGCAAAGGCGCAGCCCTTGCCAGAAGTGTCAATTTATAAGAAATTTTGGAATACTTGATGCTCACTGGTCAGTTGATGATTTTTTAGCTGGTCTAGTTCATGTATGGCTTATTGTTGACCGCACTCTTTTGGTTTCTTCCAGGTGTCATTCTCTACATTCTTCTGGTGGGTTATCCGCCTTTTTGGGATGAAGATCAGCACAGATTGTATCAGCAGATCAAGGCTGGTGCTTATGATGTACGTACTCCTAGCTTTACTATCCTTGCAGTTTAACAATGCTGTTGTTTCTCTGTCTTTTCTGAAGAGGCTACATCATTGAATTCTGGAGTTTGTTTCAGCCAGGGAAAGAATGTTTACTACAGCAAGGTTTCGTGTCTAGGAAAAATCAAAGATGACTCCTAGCTTAGCATTAAATTACACAAGTGTAACTGACAGGAACATGAATAGCTTCTAAAGCATTAGCACGGTCATACTACTGATATTTTCTTGTATTTCTCTTGCATAGTTTTAAAGAATGTTGAAACATTTTAACGTAAATAGAAGCATAGGAGGGCAGATAGTCTGTGAGGCCCATCTAGTCTACTCTTTTTTCCTTCCTATCACAGCACTGTAATTCCACCTCAATCCTATGGTTTTACCTTTGCTTTGCCCTCACTAAAACATAGAAAGACTACGGGATACAAAATGAATCTACAATGTAGCACATTTAAGACTAATCGGCGAAACTATTTTTTCACTCTACACAAAATCAAACTCTGGAATTTATTGCCGAAGGATGTATAAAAGCTGTTAGTATAGCTGGATGGCTGTTTCATGCACCCTTTCCTTAAAGAACTATTTCCTTAGATTACTCCTGAGTCTATCCTCCCATTCTCAGCTTATGCCCTCTCACTCCAGAGCTTCCTTTCAGTTGAAAGAGGCCTATCTTCTGTGCATTTGTGGCATGGAGATATTTAAATGCTTCTGTCATATCTCCCCTTTCTTCCAGAGTATACATACTCAGATTTTTAAGCCTGTTCCCATATGCTTTATGATGAAGGCCACTGGCCATTTTAGTAGCCGCACTGCACCAATTATATCCTTTTGAAGGTGCAGTCTCCAGAATTGTACACGATACTCCGAATAAGGTCTCACTAGAGACTTATACAAAGGCATCATCACCTCCTTTTTCTGGCTGGGCATTTCTTTCTCCATGCACCCAAGCATCTTTGTTTTTTGTCATCACCTTTTAAACCTATTTGGCCACCTTAAGATTATGAGATATGATCATCCCCACGTTTTGCTGTTCACCTTGTATATTATACTGTTTTCGCAGCCCATATGCATGACCGTGCATTTTTTAGCATTAAATCTCAGCTGCCAAATTCTAGACCATTTTTCAAGCTTTACAAGATCCCTCCTCATGTTATCCAAACTTTTCTGGTGTCTGCTCTACTGCAGATTTTGGTATTGTCCATAAAGAGGCAAACCTTACTCGCCAGACCTTCTGTAATATTGCTTACAAAAATGTTAGAAAGAGCCATGCCAAGGACCGATCTTTGTAGCACACCACTGGTAATATCCTTATCTTCAAAGTGAGCTCCATTTACCACTACCCTCGTACACTGCGTGCTTCCATCTAAGGTTTATGTCAAGCCTACAGTTTCATCGAAGACACTCAGTTGAATGCCATTGACATAAAAATATAGGAAATGACAGCAGATAAAGACCATATGACCTATCCAGTTTGCCCATTCATAAGAATTATTAAGTTCTACAATCCCTTACTCTTCCTCAGAGATTCTCTACATTTGACCCATGCTTTCTTGAATTCCGATACAGTTCTCTTCTCCCCCACCTCCACTAGGAGGCTGTTCCACATATCTCCCACCCTTTCATAAAGAAATATTTCCTTGAATTATTCCTGAGTCTACTCACTTTCACTTTTGATCCTATGAGTCCTCATTCCAGAACTTCCTTTCAATTGAAGAGGCTCACTCCTTGTGCATTTATGATAAAGATATTTAAATACCTCCATGATATATCTCCCCTCTCTCACCTTTCTTCCAAAGTATACAAACTGAGGTCTTTAGGTATATGTTTTATGATAAATAACACTGACCATTCTAGTAGCCAACCTCTGGATTGACTTCATCTTGTATATATCATTTTGAAGGTGTGATCTCCAGAATTCTACATAGTACTACAAAGATGCTATTACCTCCTTTTTGCCATTTGCAATTCTTCTCCCTATGCAACCAAACATCCTTCTCGCTCTTGCTGCTGCCTTTTCTATCTGTTTGACCACTTTAAGATCAACCATATGATTCCCCCCCCAAGTCCTGCTCTACTTTCATGCATTGAAGTACTTCACCTCCATAATGTACTGCTCCCTAGGGTTTTTGCAGCTCAAATGCCAAATTCTTGATCATTCTTCAAGCTTCACTAGAGCTCTCTTTGTGTTATCCACCCCTTCCCATATATCTGCCCTGCTGCAGATTTTGGTATTATCTTCAAAGGGACAAACCTTTCCTGACAGGTCTTCTGCAAAATTGCTTACAAAATTGCTTACAAAAATCATAACAGAACAGGACCAAGGACTAATCCCTGCAGCATATCACTGGTAACAAACTATCTTCAGAGTGAATTCCATTTACTACTACTCTCTGTTGCCTCCCATCCAATGAGTTTCTTACCCTGTCAGTCACTTTAGGGTCCATCCCAAGGCCTCTGAGTTATTTATAAGTTGATTGTGGTAGTGAGGCATGCGTTGGGAAGGGGTTTTACTTAAAATATAGGCCAGACAGCAGTTTGGGGAAAATAAAAGCAGTTTTTATTCTGTCCCAGCTTGTTAAACCTCCACAAAGCAAAACCCAGAACAGACAGCAGTTCAGGGAAAACAAAAGTCAGCTTACTTCTGTCCCAGCTTATTAAATCTCCACAAGCTGGTTCTCCTGGACCTTCCTTCAGCCCCAGTTAAACTTCCTATCTCAGAAATCCTTTGCATGGCTTGCCTTGGAAGGACTTCTAACTCCACAGGTCTCTCCCCCTCCTGCAGCCTGCTGGTCTTTTAACCTCTCCCTGTGAGCCTTGCCCTCCCAGCCCTGAACTCTGGGCTGCAGACTCTCCCGCAAATTCCGCAATGCTACCCGTCCCTTTGGAGAGGGACGAGTAGCATTGCTGATGTAGAGTGATGTCAAATATTTTGCTGAAATCTAAAGTTCTCACATCTGGCACTCTCCCCTGATCCAGTTCTCTGGTCACCCAATCAAAGATATAAGTCAAACTCATCTAGACAAGACCTTCCTCTAGTAAAGCCATGCTGTCTCAAATCCTTTAATCCCTTGGATTCCTGAAACTACACTGTCCTCTGCTTTAGTAACATTTCCATTAATTTACTCACCACAGAGGTCAGACTAGCCAGCCTGTAGTTCTCAGCCTCATCTTCACTTCAACCTTTGTGGACAGGAATCGTATTTCTCCAGTCCTCTGGGATTACTCCCAACTCTAAAGAAGCATTGGAAAGCTTCCAGTGTGGCTGTGCACAGGGATGGAACTTGGGCGGAGCATTTACATGCATAAGTTAGAATATACTATAACTTATATGCGTTCTTGAAAAATGTAGGCATGGGCATTTACAACTGCCCTAGAGCAGGCATAAGCATCCACGTCTAGATTTTTGCACCACTCATGCCTTATTTTATGAAGAAAAGTAGGTATCCACTTTTCTCATAAAATAGGCTCAGGATAGGCACATTCTGGGTGCCTAAAATGAGGTACCAAGCTATAAATTTACCCTTTTGAAGTAGCATTTAAGAATGGACATCTAGGTAAAATCTGAAATGTCCAGAGGAGAACATCCAAAAATCGAGGGGTGTCAGCCATGCCTTCTGAATTTGCTCTGTCTCCACCTTGAAAAATGAACATTCCCATAACCGGTTCTGGAGACAGGTCCCACACAAGTTAGCAGGGTTAGGTACTTCCCTGGCTATAAGCCATTTTAGAAATGTGAGTATATAAGTGAATCATCAAAAAATCCCTCAAAAAACAAAATTCTCACTTATTTTTGTCGGAGTGCACCGAGGGAAGAGGGAACTTACATCCATCCACTCCTGCCGGTAAACTCCATTTTATTCAATTACAGGTTCATTCATACCTAGTATATAATTTATCTTAGTAAGTCCATGACAAAGCCAAAACTCCAACCAAGAACCACAGCCAGGCAAAGCTTCGAGGCACAGCATGTACGTTTCGGGACTGACTCCCTGTATCAAGTGCTGCTCACTTCTGTTGCTGCCAACTGCCAATAAACACTATGTATCAAAGCATTTTCTTTCAAGGAACCAAATTGCTTATATTGGCTGAATTGTTCCATCACTCAGAACTAGAACCACCAATCGTAGAAGAGAAACCCCACTGCAATCGGGGAATCCCAAGCTATGTAAAGGATGACATCATAGCATGCTGGACCAATCAATCTCCTTGTTCAACCTGTCAGGGGAAACTGATTTTAATCGGTAAATCCACTGCTGCTCCTTAAGCTGTAACCGAGCGAGCCGATCGCCCCACCTGGGATCTTGGGGTACATGATCGATTACCATCCACCGTAACTCGGTAATCGATCATGTACCTCAAGATCCCAGGGGGGGGGGGGGCGGCGATCGGCTCGGTCGGTTACAGCAGCAGCAGTGGATTTGTTTTTTTGAGGGACTCTTTGGTGATTCATTTATATACTGATATTATATCATCACCTTTGGGGGATTTTTTGAGTGATTTTAGAAATGTGGACATCTCCGAAGTGCACACCTGCAGAACGGGGTACTTGGACTCCCCAGCCTGGATAGGTCAGAAGGGGGACATCTATGTTCTGAGACTAGCACATTGTGCCCTGCCATTTCAGATACTCAGATGTTCAGTGGCGGGCCAGTAATATGTTTCTAGTGTGTATTTACGGGCTGGTTTCTTCCGCCAGGATATATCAACTGCTGCTATGTATGCGCATCTTGCTCTTCCCACTGGAAGGATTGTGGCCATGAAACAAGCAGTTTTTCACCTCAACATCCAGGGCTTGATGTGCTTGTGCTGTTCTGAAATCTCACTGTGACTTTCAACCCCCTTGTTCTGTCTGGGGCATGTCCCCACTATGCCCCCATGCAACCTGGACATTCTTGCGCCAGGGAGATCTATATACCCATCTTTCTAAAATGGATCTGGGGATGTATCCATGATTTTTATGACATCCAATTCAATTTTCAGACATCCAATTCATGAGTAGAGCTTCTAAAATATCCCCATATTATCAATTTTCAGCAACATAAGAACATAAGACATGCCATACTGGGTCAGACCGAGGTCCATCAAGCCCAGTATCCTGTTTCCAACAGTGGCCAATCTAGGTCATACGTACCTAGCAATATCCCCAAAAGACACAGGTTCCACAATGCTTGTACTGGGTCAAGCATTGATATCCTGGGTCCCTTTTTAATAGTGGTTTATGGACCTTTCCTCCTGGAACTTGTCCAAACCTTTTTTAAACCCAGCTATACTAACAGCCCTTACTACATCCTCCGGTAACAGATTCCAGAGTTTGATTACACGTTGAGTGAAAAAATATTTTCTCTTATTTGTCTTAAATAGTTTACCCTGTAGCTTCATTACATGTCCCCTAGTCTTTCTATACTCTGATAGCGTAAACAATTGATCCACGTTTATCCGTTCCACTCCATTCATTAATTTATCGACCTCTATCATATCTCCCCTCAGCCGTCTCTTTTCCAGGTTAAAGAGCCCTAACCTTTTTAGCCTCTCTTCATAGGAGTAGCCTTCCATCCCCTTCACCAATTTGGTGGCTCTTCTCTGTACTTTTTCTAATAACGCTATGTCCTTTTTAAGATACGGTGACCAGAATTGCACACAATATTCAAGGTGCGGTCGTACCATGGAGCGATACAGAGGCATTATAATATCCTTTGTTTTATTCTCCATCCCTTTCCTTATGATACCTAGCATTCTATTTGCTTTCTTGGCCGCCGCTTCACACTGGGCGGAGGGTTTTAACATGTTATCCACGATGACTCCTAAATCTTTTTCCTGGGTGGTGGTTTCTAATGTGGAGCCTTGCATTGTGTAACTATAGTGTGGGTTGTTCTTTCCTAGGTGCATAACTTTGCACTTGTCCACATTAAATTTCATCTGCCATTTGGATGCCCAGTCTTCCAATTTATCCAGATCCTCCTGCAGTTTTCCACAATCCTCTTGGGTTTTAACAACTTTAAACAGTTTTGTGTCATCTGCAAATTTGATAACCTCACTAGTTATTCCCTTTTCCAGGTCATTTATGAATATGTCAAAAAGTAACGGACCCAGTACAGATACCTGGGGTACTCCACTATTCACCTTTTTCCATTGGGAATATTGGCCATTTAGCCCTACCCTCTGCTTTCTATCTTTTAACCAGTTCCCGATCCACAATAGTACACTGCCTCCTATCCCATGACTTTTTAGCTTCGCCAAAAGTCTCTGATGGGGGACCTTGTCAAAAGCTTTCTGAAAGTCCAGATACACTATATAAACTGACTCACCTTTGTCTACCTGTTTATGCACACCTTCAAAAAAACATATCAGATTAATAAGACAAGATCTTCCTTGTCTAAAGCCATGTTGGCTATCTCCCATTAGGCCATGACTATCTACATGCTGTGTAATTTTGTTCTTTATGATGGTTTCTACCATTTTCCCTGTTACTGACATCAGGCTCACCGGTCTGTAATTTCCCGGGTCACCCCTGGAACCCTTTTTAAAAATTGGTGTTACGTTGGCGACCCTCCAATCTTCAGGTATTGCAGATGATTTTAATGAAAGTTCACAGATTACCAATAGCAGGTCTGCAATCTCATATTTCAGTTCTTTTAACACTTTGGGATGTATACCATCCGGTCCAGGTGATTTGCTACTATTCAGTTTATCAAATAGTTGTAATATATCTTCCCGGTGTAGCGATATTTCTCTCAATTCCTCTGCAGTATCACCTTTAAATACCACTTCAGTCTTGGGTAACATCCCTACATCTTCCTCAGTAAAGACCGAAGCAAAGAATTCATTCAGTCTCTCTGCTATAGCCTTGTCTCCTCTTACTGCCCCTTTTACCCCTCTATCTTCTAATGGTCCAATTGACTCTCTCACAGTCCTTTTGCTACGAATGTACTTGAAAAAGTCTTTATTTCGTGTTTTTGCTTCCGTAGCAAGTTTCTTCTCAAATTCCCGCTTTGCCTGCCTTATCAATGCTTTGCATTTAACTTGCCAGTGCTTGTGCTGTTTCCATTTTTCATCATTTGGCTCTTTTTTCCATTTCCTGAAGGTTGCTTTTTTGGCAGCAACAGCCTCTCTGACCTCACCTTTAAACCATGCTGGCAGTTTTTTGGACTTTCTTCCACTTTTCTTAATGCGTGGAATACAGCTGGTCTGGGCTTCGAGGATAGTATTTTTAAATAACACCCAAGCTTGCTGTAAGTCTTTAACCTTTGGAACCGCTCCTTTTAGTTTTTTCCTAACTATATTCCTCATTCTATCATAGTCTCCCTTTTGAAAGTTAAAAGGTAGTACTGTGGATTCCTTTACTATCTGTCCTCCACTAATTAAATCAAACATGATCATACTATGATCACTATTGCCAAGTGGTCCCAACACCCTTATTTCTTGCACCAGATCTGGCGTTCCACTAAGGACTAGGTCCAGTATGGCTTCCCCTCTGGTCGGTTCATGAACCAGCTGCTCCAAGAAGCAGTCATTTATTTCATCTAGAAACTTTATCTCTTTAGCTTGTCCTGCCGTGACACTGACCCAGTCGATACCGGGGTAATTGAAATCACCCATTATTACTACTCTGTTGTGACTTTTGTTAGCTTCCTTGATTTCTTTGAGCATTTCATCATCCATTTGTTCATTCTGGCCAGGCGGTCGATAGTATACTCCCACTGCCATCACCTTCCCCTTCATAAATGGAATTTCAATCCATAGAGATTCTACAGCAAATTTTGTTCCCTGCAAAACTTTAATCCTTTCTGACTCAATGCCCTCTCTAACATAGAGCGCAACCCCTCCACCAATTTGATCAGCTCTATCATTACGATATAGTTTGTATCCAGGTATCACAGTGTCCCACTGGTTATCCTCCTTCCACCATGTCTCTGAGAGTGCAATCATATCTAACCTCTCATTTAGTGCTATATATTCTAACTCTCCCATCTTATTGTTTAGACTTCTAGCATTGGCATACAAGCATTTTAGAGACTGTATTTTATTAATATTAATCTGGCTACTGGTAGGCATGGGTAATTTGGAATCTTTATGCTCTGTCTGCTCCTTACTCAAGGGCATTTGGGCTACTATACTCCCTTTTGGAGCCTCACTGCTTTTGGTAGTATCCTTCAAGGATACCTTCGTCCGAACCATGCGCTCCTGGGTGACTGTCGGCTTTCCCCTATTTTCTAGTTTAAAAGCTTCTCTATCTCTATCTGGATAAGCAAAATTTTTTAGTTTAAGCTTGCATCAATAGCAGGCCTAAACTAACCCCTCAATTTTTAAAAAGCAACTAAATATTTGGCATTGTGCTGAATATCTAAGTGCTTTTCTTTCTGTATTTTTATCAGCATTGTGTATAGAGTGGTATTTAAATATCCTACTCTACACATAAGTCTATGCATTCTACAGGGAAGGCAGGTTAACAATGATTTTTGTCACCTATACATTTAAACTGTGCATTTAGCTCAGACAGAAAAAACAGTTATAACTTGGAGCATCTGGGCCAGAGGCATAACTTATACATATAAGGGAATATATTCCGTACCATGCATGTACTTTACACGCATAAGTGTTGGTATTGTACGCCTATGGGCCTGATGCAGAGACACGGATTGCATGGCTGCACATCCCAATTCTCCCTCTGGCTCTCTCAGCAGGATGGGGAGAACTGGTGGGGGGCGAGCAGGGACAGACCAGCCTGACAAGATTTTCAGGGCCGATTCAGGTCACAGCCCTGTATGTCCTGCTGGGTAAAAGGTGACGTGTTGCTTATTCCCTGGGAATCCCTGGGAATCCCCCCCCCCCCCCGTGGCCGGGTGCGGGGCTCCCCGCCACTCAATCCAGGCCCTGGCTAGCCAACCTTGGGTCGGATGGTGGGGAAGAAGGGTGGGACCAAGTTGTGCCTGCCAAGGGAGCCTGCGGGGAAGATGTCTCCGTAGGCAGGCAGGGGCATGCCAGGCTGTTCTCGGGCCTGATTCTGTGTACATTTTGTTCCCGGGTCCAGAATCGGGTCCTAATAGGCCCATCCTGCACATGGGCGCCCGGACGTGCCCCTTTCGGAATTGGGCTCCACATGTGAGTGGAGGAGTGGTCTAGTGGTTGGGGCAAGGTACTTCAGGCCGGAAGGTCAGGGGTTCAAATCCCACTAGAGGACAGCAACCTTGGGCCGGAAGGACTGGGGTTTCTAGTCCCACAGGTGCTCCTTGTGGTCTTGGGCAAGCCACTTAACCCTCCATAGCCCATGTTCCCTGTAAAATAGTTATCTCCAAGTTATAATGCCCTGTTCAATGTAATTTCCCAACCACGTAAACTTTCCTGTCTCAACTTCACTTCACACTTCTTCAATAGATTAACAATACACTATTCAGACTCTATGACACTGTTATGTAAATAGTTGTTTTGTAAATAGTTGCTCCTGTTAGCCTGTTATCCTGTTATCCTAGTTGGTTTGCCTGTTTAACTGTAAAAAAATCAGATAAATGTAAATTGTCTGAAGTTTCTTGTTCCATGTAAACCGCGCTGATAATGAATAGTGCGGTATATAAAAAATGTTAATAAATAAATAAATAAAATAAATTTCAGTTTGTTCAATGTAAACCGCACTGATGCAGAATAGCGCGGTATATAAGAGAATGTAAATAAATAAATAAAATAAATGTATAAAGCATGTACATACATTTGTGCATACCCATGTGCCTATATTCAGTGGCAATAAGAAAATGCATAGCACTACTGAATATCAACATATATTGAAGCATATTGTTTAGATGTTTCAGTTTATGTCCTAGATGTACTTCTCAAAATTGGGTCCTAAATGTATAGCACTGGCAGTGGTCACCATATAACGTGTATATTCAGTGAAGCTGAATCTACATATTAATTTAAATGTTGCAGGCGGTATGCTGTCCGCCACCGCCCCCTGAACATTACCCTCTAAATATTTAAGAGCTGATATTTAAACCCCATGGCAATCAGCGTATTGGTGGAAAATTCAGCGCAATATCTGAATAGGAGCTGCCTCTGAATACTGGGGCTGAGTGGCATTATTCTGATAAGCACTTGCACTTATCCAGTTTACACGAAATAGCACTGGCATTTATCCAGATTGCAACTTAGGCCTGCTTTTCACTTGATCTAAGTTGCCTGGATACGTGCCAGCTCAATATTGCGCTAATTGAAGTGCCAACACGTATCCAGATAGCGCCAACATGCCCTCATTCCACTCATGGACCGGGATAGTTCCAGGGCAGCCTGTGGAGATATTTCACCGCACTTTCCGGAGAGTATTGTAGTCTGCCACCTTAACTGGTCATCCAGTCTCGCGTTGGCCTTCCGGCTAAGGGCTTTGAATATCAGCCCGTTAAATTGTATTTATTGTATATAAAATGTAGCTTTAATGTCCTTTTTCACTTGTAGATATTTCAAAGCTCTGCAGCTATTAATTCACTTGGGTCCCATCAACTAATGTTTAGTATGTGATAACTGTGTTATTGCAGGCTACTTGTTAGTCAGTAGGGGCCTTGGTTCTTGGAGCTTTTTGCAAACAAACCTGATTACTCATAACTACCAAAATCTACTCAGCATTATTTTTAACAACCTTTGCAGATCTCAGGGTATGAGATTGAAATTTAGAGTCTGAATATTCTAATTCTCAAATTATTATTCTTGACTCCATCAAATTTGTTCAGATTTTGATGTCTCTAACAATATTTATCAACTAACCGAGGTTTGCCTGTCTGACTGTTTTTATTGCTGCCCACTCAGCACCTCCTTCTTATGAGTTGTGTCTCGCAGTTTAGAGTTGCCTGATAGCCAGATATTTCCTGTAGATGGGCTTTTTATGAACTGCGCCCAGAAATAGTGGCAAAGCTGGTTATAATTTTGATTCATTTGCTTCATTGTCTGTTAATTTTGTATAATGTGTACTGGAAGGGATACAAATAGACTGAACATGAGTATGTTAATTCAGTCATGCTGGAGTAGTGTAGAGGAGTATCGTAGTGGTCAAAGTAGCAGGCTGAGAGCCAAGATTCAAATCCCACTTCTCTCACTGATGGTCCTTATGACCTTGAGCAAGTCATTTCACCCTCCATTGCCTCAGTCTTTGTCAATGAAAATACTGTACCTGAAATATAACTCTCACACTTGGCTTTGAAAAGCAAGTAATTAAATCCAAACCCAATACAAATTAATCCTCAAGCCTCTCCCCCTCCCTTTAGCTAGTTGGGTGTTCAGGATACCCCATTATAATATATATGAGTCAGATCGTCATACATTAGAAACTCAGTTAGACGCTAAGGGGGCCATTCCAATGTTGGAATAGCGGGGATGTGCACCTGGTTCGGACATACAGCCCCCGCTATTCGCTTGAGGCCGATTCTGTTCCCAGAGCTCCCCGCACATACAGAGGAGATGTGCGTGGAACTCTGGACAAGGGCAGGCAGGGAAGGGCTGGAGGAGGAGTGTTTGGTGGGGCAGAGGTGGGACCCTTACCCCAGATGTACAGGGCAAATTACGGTCGCAGACCTGTATGTCCAGGGTGGAGGAGATTGTCAGGGAACTTATTCCACATCGGAGGTTGAATAAGGCCGCCCAATTGCAGCGCATGGCACTGCGGACCTCATCCTGAAGCTGAGAGGCAGTAGGGGGTTCCTAGCTGCCTGATCCCAGCCTTGGCAGGCCGCTCCAGGGGTAAGGCAGCAGGGAACAGCACATTTGGGGCTGTGAGGCGGATTGGGGCTCCCGCATGGCATCCTAGTGCCATGGTGACGGGATGCCATGGCACCGAGGCTCCATGCAGGTGCTTCGGCTGGGCTAGTTGTGGATCTCGTTGGACATCCGGTGGCACAGAATTAGGGCACGTCTTGCCCATCCAGGCCTTTTGCCATGATTCTGTTCCCATGGGAACGTCTAGCTCCCATGGGTGCAGTATCTGGTGCAAATCCAGGCCATCTAGATTTTGGATGTCTGGACAGGCCAGACGGCCCCGATCAGAATGGGGCCCTAAGTGTAGGTTCCAATGTTTAGAAAATAAAGTTGCCTAAGAAATGTTCTGAAAATAGGAACCTCAGTATCAAAACTCAAAGGCATTTAGGTAGTTTGCAAACCACCTAAATGGTGCTCACTGGGATATTCAGAGGCACTGACACAGTTAGTGTCACTGAATATGCCCAGTTTATGTAACTGAATGCCTCAATCCTAGCTGGCTAGTGTTTGGGTGTTCCGGGGCAGAGGGGGGGGGGTGCGGCACCCAAGGATAACCAGTTATCTGTGATATTCAATCGATAATCAGTTATCCTTAACCAGGTAAAGTTAGGCCAAAAAAAGGTTGGCCTATTAGTACGTGGTTAAGGATAACCGGTCATCAATTGAGTATCACAGATAACTGGTTAGCTAAATGGCATTGAATATCCAGGTGTAAGTTAAAATGGCAAAGGCTAGCCACTATAAAAGCAGTGACTGCTGCCGTTGAATATACTGGACAATGAAGATTTTGCTTCCTGAGCACTTATGAGTATATCTTATGGAGTTTGGGTTGCTGATCACGAAAATCACCTTGAAATTTTCCTATCACGCACCATTTTTTTTTTTGCAATCACCTAATTTTGTGATTTCCTCACATATTTTAAGTCTACTCATTTGTTGCCTAGAAAGAAAACCGTTTTGTTTAGTTCAGGAATGCCTGGACATGCACTCAGTGCAGGCTCACAATGTGCAATGGAAATGCTACTGCTCAGGAATGTGTAGGCATGATTAGTCAGGATGGATGCTGGCAGTACAAGCTATAAAAGCACTTTTCATACACAGATGCAATGCATGATGTTGTTATCAGTTTGTTTACTTAACAATAGCATTTATATGTGAGCTTCTTGTCTAAACGGTGATTCATTACAGCAGAAATGTCTTGTTAATGTCCCAACAGCTGCGATACATTCTGTTACGTTTGTGGTGAGTATATGCTTAAGCCTCAAAGATGCAGCATGACTGCACTTACTAAGAAAGCATATGAGCTCTACTTTGGTTGTAAAGTTGGTGATAAAGACAAATCCTGATCTCCTCACATTTGCTGTGCAACATGTGTCATCCATTTCAGAGCTTAACTCAGAGGTACTTGGAAGTCAATACCGTTTGCAGTCCCGATGATATGGCAAGAACAGAAAGAAAACATGATCGACTGTTATTTCTGCCTGACCAATGTATCCAGCTTCTCTGCTAAAAATAAGAAAAAAGTTGAATACCCCATTCTGCTTTCAGCCATGAGACCAGTACCTCATGACGATGGTATGTCAGTACCGAAGCCGCCAGAGACATGGAGCCTAAATGAAGCAGACAAAGATGCCACAATACATGGGCCAGACGTGGAAAACAACATGGGTCCAGATTTTGAACTGTTTATGTCAGGTGTGCCTCATCTGATAACACAGTCAGAATTGAATCACATGGTAAAGGACTAAGTTTGTCAAAAACTACTCATGATTGTCTAATAAATGTTCTGAACATAAGAACCTCAGGAACTACTTGGTTCAAGATTGCAAGGATGGGGTTTGCTGTCTCCAGGTACAAATATTTTTGTCTTTCGGACCTGCCAAGAAGGTATGAAAAATTTCTTTGCACAGGTTGAGAACCTCTGGTGTCTGCACCAACATTGATGGATTCTTCTCAGCTTTGGGTTATGAGCACGACCCACAACAATGGTGCCTTTTATCGATTTGTCACTGTTAAGCTTGGAACCTGTCTTGTTACACAATGGCAATGTTCACCCTTCAGTACTTATTGCCTATGCAGAGCACATAAAAGAAACCTACGAAAACATGAATCTGTTGTTGAACACATACAGTGCAACAGCTACAACTGGAACATCTGTGGTGATCTAAAAGTAGTGGCACCGCTACTAGGAATGCAGCTCGGGTATACCAAGTGCTGTTGTTTGATTTGTGAATGGGACTCCCGTGCTAGAGAGTCTCATTACATTAAAAAGGACTGGTCACTCCGTAAGTGTTTGGTTCCAGGACAGAAAAATATGGCACATGAACCAATTGTCGACACAAGTAAGATATTTTTGCCTCCTCTTCATATAAAACTCAGACTGATAAACTTTGTGAAAGCAATGAACAAGGAAGGTGGAGGATTTTGATATTTGAGACAGATGTTTCCAAGAATGACTGATGCCAAGATTAAGGAAGGCATTTTTGTGGGTCCACAAGTCAGACACATCATCAATGACAAGCAGTTCGAAGATCTGTTAGTGGGGCCTGAGAAAATTGCACAGAAGGCATTCAGGGATGTTGTTGAGAATTTTCTTGGCAATTACAGGGCACCAAACTGTGTCCAGCTGGTTGACAACATCTTTCAAGCATACAAAACCATAAAGTGCAACATGTCGCTGAAGATTAATTTTCTGCATTCACACTTGGACTTCCTCCCTGCTAATCTTGTTGCAATCAGCAAAGAACAAGGCGAAATATTTCACCTGGACATTGCAACAATGGAAAAACAGTATTAAGATAACTGGAACCCATCAGTGTGGTCGCAATTGTTGGATACTGAGAAGAGAAGCATCAGATGCTGAGTACAAATGAAAATCAGGAGCCAAACATTTTTAGCTCAGGTGAACTAGTGCAATATGTCAGCATCATTGTGCGATTAAACATGCTAAATTCAGTCAAAATGTAATTTCATGTTTCTCCAAATTCCCACGTGATGCAGTCAATCTGAAATGATAAATTGTGTTCATCTTGAAACTGTATATCATAATCACCAAAACATTTTCAGGAAGCAAAACTTTTAAACAGATTTGTTTGATATACATTAATCCCCTTAACTTTAACTTTAGACACCTTAAATGGAAGTGTGTAAAGTTAGAAACCCCTAATTTAAGTTAGGTGCCTGGTACTGAGCTTCCAAATTCATTCCTCCATGCTGGCCCTGCCCCATTTTTAAGGCATTTCAGTGATTTCAGACACCAAAATTTAGGAACTTTGAGTCAGCAAATGTTTAAATACTAAAGTCTGGGCACCGTGCATGCAAATATTTATTTATTTATTTATTTTAAAGGATTTATATACCGCTTTATCCTGAAATCAAAGCGGATTACACAGCAAACAAATCAGGTGTCAGGGTGCTTGGGTGTGGGCATGCAGTGATAAATGGAGGCATGTGTGTGTGAGTGGTGTGAAGTTGATTGCGTGGTGAGCTATATACAGTGTGAGCTGTGTACAGGAAATATTTACATTTTTACATTTTGGTGAGCTGAGAGAGAGTTTGTTTAGACAGTTCATGTTATGTCCTTGTAGTGTTCTGTGAAGAGCGTAGTTTTGAGCATCTTCTGGAAGTCGGTGATTAGGGTAGTTGGTGATCATCATTGAATTGTTCAATGAATAGGGTGGTTTTTAGAAGTTTCCTGAATTCTTTTATATCTGTTGTTGATTTTAGTTTATCTGGGAGGACATTCCAGATAGCAGGGGCAGCAAGAGAGAAGGCTCTTATGGATGTGGATTTATTGGTTCTTGTAAATAGACTGAGTGTTGGTATATTGTTTTTGGTGCTATTTCTGTCTGGTCTTTTGCTTGTTTTGGTTCCGATGAGTTTATGTACTATTTCTGCTGACATGTTGTTTTTAATTTTGAAGATAGTTAGTGCTGCTTTATATTTTGCACATGATGATATCGGTAGCCAGTGTAGGTCATGTAGTATTGGGGTTATATGGTCTTGTCTTGATGCGCTAGCAATGATGCGGGCAGCAGTGTTCTGTATTATTTGTAGGGGATGGGTGGTTTGTTTGGGTAGACCTTGGTATAGTATATTACAGTAATCCAATACAGGTATACTGATGGCCTGGCATACTGTGCGGAAGTGTTCTTTGTTGAGGAGAGGTTTTAGTCTCCGGAGCGTTGCGAGTTTGAAATAGGCTGTTTTGGATATCTTGTTTATATGTGGTTGGAGGGTGAGTTGCTTGTCTAGAATCACTCCAAGTTATCTGACTTCATCTTTTATTGTAATGGGTGTATTGGCTATATTGATAGCGGTAGGATGAATGAATGTGGTGTTTCTCGTTATTATTATTTCTTCAGATTTTTTATGTTGATGTTTAAGTTGTTGTTATTTAGCCAGGTTGTGATTTCTTGAATACAGGTAGATATGGTGGTATAGTCTGGTGAGTCCAGTTGAATAGGGGCATATGCCATGATGTCATCGGCATATATGGCGTATTGTATCTTGTATTTGTTAAATATTTTGCAAATTGGTTGAATATAGATGTTGAAGAGAAGAGCTGATAGTGATGAGCCTTGAGGAACTCCTTGAATAGTTTTGAAGGGTGCTGAAGTGAGGTTCCCAGTATCTTATGTCTATTCCTTATGGAATATCATGAAGCCTGGTAAAACAAAAATGGGGGGGGAGGGGAGGAAGTGGGGGACCATGAACTGGATTGAGCACCACTGCTTTTAATTGGAGGGTTGTGGAAGCAGGATCTTCAAGAAGAGAGGCTATTCATCTATTTCTGTCCTCATTCTCTTCTTTATGCTACTATTCTGGAAGGGCTTCATTCCACATGTTTCCCTTGCCCCATAAATCACATCAAAGCATAGTTTTATTTTCAACTTCTTAATTCCCTTTCAAAAAAGGGAAGCAAGTTGGCTGCTACATCCACCTCTGCCCCCAGAAGACCGGTGCTGTGGGGGAAGTCACGCAAGAGATTCCTCTCTGTCCTCCCTGGTTTTCAAGGGCAATGGAAAAATCTTCAGGAAAACCATTCCAGTGTGTTTGGTTTTTTTTTCTTTAGCTACAATATCAAATTATTTTTATATGAGAATTGTTAAAGAACTCACAGGAATCATCTTGTTTAGAGAATATCCAGTCAATACAAGAAAAAGCAATATAGAAATAAAACATTAAAGCAAGAAATAGCCATCACCACATCAAGTTAATTATCTTATGAATAAGCCTTTAATATAAGGGGGGGGGGAGGTCATCTGAATCATGGCCTAGATCTTCCAATAAAATAGAGGAAAAACAAAAAACTGAAAGTGCAGTACCAATTACTGTCTCCAAATTCAAACTCCACTGGCGCACCAGACTCACACTGAATCCCCTCTAGCACTGCCCCATTGGGACACTCCGATAGTCTCTCAAATTCTGAAACTGTTCTGTGTCAAAGAAACTGTATCACTTATTCAGGCGGCTAATTGTTAGTGGCTTACATAGCTGCTGCTGTTATCGTATTGATCCATTGCATTGCTGATCGTCCTCTTTTGCATTGACCTTCAACTTTGTCAAGCATGATGTCTTTCTCTAATGAAGTTTAGGCTTCAGAAAAATTGTATCTTAAAGAGCCCAAAGTTTGTGAGGCTCAAGTGCAGAAGTCATCAGTAATGTCTCTCTGCCACAGAGAATCCGCCAAAAATCCAGAGGTCCAAATTATTCAAACTTAAGCTAAACTTTTATGCTCTGCTCTCTTCCTGGTCCTAAAGGAAGGTAAAAGCCTCTAGATACTGGTGGAATAGTTTCAACCGGCACCTTCAAATTCTCCTTATTCTATTCCTTCAACATGTACACAGGGAATTCACCCAGTGGACTGCCAAAAATCAAATTGACTGCATCTGTGGAAGTCAACGATGGAAAAGCTCTATAACATCATCAAAGACAAAACCTGGAGCTGACTGTGGTACAGATCACCAACTACTAGTATGCATTCTCAAGCTAAAGTTGAAAAGGAGCAAGCCACTCATGAATATAGCAAAATATGACCTTGAATTTTGACAAGAATTTAAAGACTGCCTGAAAAATTGATTTGCTACTTTAGATACAAATGACAAAGCTTCAAAGAGGTATAGAATGACATCAAGAAAGTTGTATTGGAAAAAAGTAAGAAATCTCTACAAAAGGTGAAAAAGCAAAAATGGCCAAAATGGATGACCAAAAAAACTCTGAAAATTGCCCAGAAACACAGAGAAGTTAAAGCCAAAGGAGAAAGAGAAGCAATCACAGAACTCAACGGAGATTTCCAAATGCAGCAAGACAAGACAAGGAGAAGTACTACAATGACACATGCAAGGAAATAGAAGCAGAAACTATTAGAGGAAGAACAAGATAGGCTTTCCCAAAGCTACAAGAGTTAAAGAATATAAGAACATAAGATATGCCATACTGGGTCAGACCAAGGTCCATCAAGCCTAGTATCCTGTTTCCAACAGTGGCCAATCTAGGTCACAAGTACCTAGCAGTTTCCCCAAAGGATACAGATTCCACAATGCTTATATTGGGTCATGCAGTGGATATCCCGGGTCCCCTTTAATAATGGTTTATGGACTTTTCCTCCAGGAACTTGTCCAAAACCTTTTTAAACCCAGCTACACTAATAGCTTTTACTACATCCTCTGGTAACAAATTCCAGAGTTTGATTACACGTTGAGTGAAAAAGTATTTTCTCTACTTAGTCTTAAATAATTTATCCTGTAGCTTCATTGTATGTCCCTTAGTCTTTCTATATTTCCAGGTTGAAGAGCCCTAACCTTTTTAGCCTCTCTTCATAGAGGTATCTTTCCATCCTCTTTACCATTTTGGTGGCTCTTCTCTGTACCTTTTCTAATAACTCTATATCCTTTTTAAGATACGGCGACCAGAATTGCACACAATATTCAAGGTGCGATCGTACTATGGAACAATACATTCCAGCCTCAAATTGTAATGTTACAAGATGCTCAAAGCTCCATATTGAATGATGCTGAGAAGATCAAGAAAAGGTGGAAAAAATATGCAGAGTCATTATATGATAAAAATCAAGTGGACCATCAATCGTTTCAACCTGTACCTTATGATCCAGAGCCATTGGTGTTGAAATAAGAAGTCGAAGCAGCATTGAAAGCCTTATTAAAGAACAAAGCACCAGGCATTGATGGCATTCCCATTGAATCTGATGCAGCCATTACCATTCTTAGAAAGGTCTGTCAGGAAATTTTTAAGACAACATCATGGCCAACTGACTGGAAAAGATCTCTGTTTATACCAATACTAAAGAAAGGTGATCCAACTGACTGTGGAAATTATAGCACAATCACATTGATCCCACATGCCAACAAGATTCTACTCAAGATTATTTATCAGAGACTACAACCATATCTGGAATGAGAACTGCCTGAAGTGTAAGCAGGGTTCAGGAAAGAGTAAGGAATGAGAGACATCACTGCAGATGTGAGATGGATCCTTGAAAAAACTAAAAAAATACCAAAAATATATCTATATGTGTTTTATTGACTACAGCAAGGCTTTTGACTGTATAAATCATGAGAAACTCTGGGCCACATTAAGCTTGGGTATACCAGAACATCTGATTGTTTTTTTGCAGAACCTTTACATTGATCAAGAAGCAACAGTTTGAACAGAACACGTAGAAACAGAATGGTTTAAAATAAGCAAAGCTGTATGACAATACTGCATACTTTCCCCCTACCTGTTTAATTTATGTGCAGAAAAAATCAGAGAAGCAGGACTGTATGAAGACAACCGAGGTGTGAAGATTGGTAGAAGACTCCAACAACCTTTGCTATGCTGATGGTACCACATTACTGGCTGAAAGTGAAGATGATCTCAAACATTTGCTTCTCAAGATCAAGGAACATAGTCTTAAAATGAGCCTTCACCTTAATGTAAACAAGACAAAAATCCTGACAACTTGCAAAATCAATAATTTCATTGTTAAGGGAGAAAAAATGGAAATAGTTGACAACTTTAACCTACTTGGATCAGCTATCAATAAAGAAACGACAAGCAGTCAAAAAATCAGATGATTCAATGCTCTTGGCAGAATGGCTATGAAGGACCTAGACAAGATTCTCAAGAGCAGAGATGTCTCTCTCCATACAAAGATTCAACTTGTTCAAGCCATGGTATTTCAGTAAAGTCATATGGATGTGAACGTTAGACAGTGAAAAAGACAGGAAGAAATTGGTGCCTTTGAATTATGGTGCCGGCGATGAATACTGGGTATACCATGGACTACCCGAAGAAAAACAAGTCTGTTCTAGAGGCGATCAAACCTAAGCTTTCTTTAGAAGTTCAGATGACAAGACTTGACTTTCATACTTTGGACACATCATGAGAAGAGAGAGATCATTAGAGAGAGACATTATGCTTGGCAAGGTTAAAGGTCAACGCAAAAGAGAAAAGCCAGCAATGAGATGGATCAATACAATAACAGCAGCTATGCATGCCATTCTGTCAACAATGAGCCACCTGACTGAAGACTGAACATAATTTAAGACAACTACCTAGAGGGTCACCATGAGTCGACACCGACTTAACGGCACTTAACAATAACAGGGAAAATTCAAACTTCTTAAATTCAGTCTCAACGATCCTGTGAGCAGTGAGTGAGAATCAGCTGTGCCTACTTAGTTGGGAACTGTGTGTGAGAGAGAACTGCAGCCAATCTGAGCACTTTTCAAATCATTTAGAATCCCTTCAGCAAAGGCTTCAACGATCCTGTGAGCAGTGAGTGAGAATCAGCTGTGCCTACTTAGTTGGGAACTGTGTGTGAGAGAGAACTGCAGCCAATCTGAGCACTTTTCAAATCATTTAGAATCCCTTCAGCAAAGGCTTCAACGATCCTGTGAGCAGTGAGTGAGAATCAGCTGTGCCTACTTAGTTGGGAACTGTGTGTGAGAGAGAACTGCAGCCAATCTGAGCACTTTTCAAATCATTTAGAATCCCTTCAGCAAAGGCTTCAACGATCCTGTGAGCAGTGAGTGAGAATCAGCTGTGCCTACTTAGTTGGGAACTGTGTGTGAGAGAGAACTGCAGCCAATCTGAGCACTTTTCAAATCATTTAGAATCCCTTCAGCAAAGGCTTCAACGATCCTGTGAGCAGTGAGTGAGAATCAGCTGTGCCTACTTAGTTGGGAACTGTGTGTGAGAGAGAACTGCAGCCAATCTGAGCACTTTTCAAATCATTTAGAATCCCTTCAGCAAAGGCTTCAACGATCCTGTGAGCAGTGAGTGAGAATCAGCTGTGCCTACTTAGTTGGGAACTGTGTGTGAGAGAGAACTGCAGCCAATCTGAGCACTTTTCAAATCATTTAGAATCCCTTCAGCAAAGGCTTCAACGATCCTGTGAGCAGTGAGTGAGAATCAGCTGTGCCTACTTAGTTGGGAACTGTGTGTGAGAGAGAACTGCAGCCAATCTGAGCACTTTTCAAATCATTTAGAATCCCTTCAGCAAAGGCTTCAACGATCCTGTGAGCAGTGAGTGAGAATCAGCTGTGCCTACTTAGTTGGGAACTGTGTGTGAGAGAGAACTGCAGCCAATCTGAGCACTTTTCAAATCATTTAGAATCCCTTCAGCAAAGGCTTCAACGATCCTGTGAGCAGTGAGTGAGAATCAGCTGTGCCTACTTAGTTGGGAACTGTGTGTGAGAGAGAACTGCAGCCAATCTGAGCACTTTTCAAATTATTTAGAATCCCTTCAGCAAAGGCGCGCCCGCGCCTTGCGGGCTCGCGCCTGAGGGCCTCGCAAGAGGGCCCTTTGGCGTGGCCCTTAGGCGTGGAACGAAGGCGCTTAGAGATCAGGATCAGCGTTTTAACACGCAGGTGAAAGATTTGAACATCGGCAATTTAATATTTACATCCAGCAGTTGCCGGTTCTCTAAGCAAGCTCAAGAAGAAGTGTTGTCTACGTATCCTTTTCGTGAGCTTCCATCTGCCTCTTTTTCCCTGCAAGAAACACTGTGAAAGTCGTTGGAGCTAAAGAAGGTATGTCATTAGTTTTATGCGAATTGGCAGCAACAGCCTTCGTTAGTTAAAAAAAGAAGTATCATAGTCATGGTCAAGCCCACCTTCCACCCCAAATTTCTCTTGGACACCCTTATCATCCTTCAACGATTAGGCACACCCCACTTACAGCTCCAACATTTATATATATGGCTTCTAACAATCATATCAATATACCACATTTGGAATTGCTCTTCCACGAGATCTCACAGTAATTCCTTTAACAAACATGATGTTGGCAGCCACCTCAATCATTTGAATCCTAAAGCATGCCCTAAAAAACCCCACACACTAAACATCACCTCTATAGAACTTATGAATACTAGATCAGTAAGAAACAAAATTCATTTAATCAGAGATCACATTGTGGACCAGCACCCAGACATTTTATGCATTACAGAATCTTGGCTCTCCCCCTCTGATAGTGTCCTCCTCAACCAACTGGTCCCCTCTACATACTCCGCCTTTAATAATCCTCACACTCTAAAGAGAGGTGGCGGAGTTCTAATCATTGCTAAAGACTCATTGCAACTTCAAACACTCACTTCTAGCAACTCTGAGCATTGCAGTTCTATTGCAGTGGGAAACAAGTATCTAACTATTTGCCTTGTTTATAGGGCCCCCCACGCACCAGCTGAAGAGCTAACTACCACTCTTGAAACTGTCTGTGCAATCACCACAATTCACAAACCTTTAATCTTACTAGGTGACTTTAATCTCAGCTCTGCAACTAACAATGATAGGCAAACCTTCCTTCAGGCAATGGACTCTTTACTATTCTCTCAGCTAATAACCACTCCCACCCATAGACATGGTTCCACACCAGACCTAGTTTTTGCCCCAAATTATCTCTTAGACAAGGGATTTATTTCCTCACCCATAATCACCCCGATTCCTTGGTCTGATCATCACAGAATCAAAATTGAATTGACAAACAATACGGCCAAGTTCAACATAACACATTCTGCTTCATTTGGAATCAGAAGATTTAAAGCTTTCAAAAAAGATCAATTCTTAAAAGACACACTACCCTACCTCAACTCGGATGAACCTAACTTGGACAAACTGGTTAAGAATTGGAACATTACCATCAGTACAGCAGCAAAATCCAAACCGTACATAAAATCAAAGAACGTAAGACAACACGCTCCATGGTACTCCAATACAATTCGCAACGCTAAAAGAGAATTAAGAAAGCTAGAACGCCACTGGAGACGCTCCAAATCTCCAACTGCACAAAACACTTACTTAACAAAGCAAAAAGATATAATGATCTTATTAACGATACAAAACGAGAGCATCACACAAACACCATTCTGAAAGCCTACAATAAACCCAGAGAACTCTTTGAGATAGTAAAAGACCTAACTAAAGAACCAAGTCCTGACAAAGACATACAAATCAACCCTCAAACCTTTGCAAACTTTCTCCATGAGAAAATAGGTCACATACCAACTCAAATACATACCGAAACCTACAGCTCCATCACAACAACAACAACAATAACAACAAGTTGGGACAGTTTCCACACTCCTTCAACCAAACAGATTTCGGATATCATCTCTGCTCTCAATACTAGCACTGCCCCTACTGATCCTTGCCCAGTTCAATGGCTCAAAGCAACCAAGCATAACTTCCTCAGTTATATACACAATATCGTATCCATATCCCTATCTCAAGGAATAATACCCGAACAACTTAAACTAGCCTCAATAAGGCCTATCCTCAAAAAAACAAACCTGGATAAGAACAATCCAGCGGCTTATAGGCCAATCTCTAGCATACCATTCCTAGCCAAAGTAATAGAAAAAGCAGTACAGCTACAACTCCAAGACCATGTTGACGACCATGCCCCACTCGATCTACATCAACATGGCTTTCGCCCCAACCATGGAGTTGAAACACTGCTGCTATATCTGTTCAATGATATCACCCAGACCATAGACAATTACAGGCAAGGATCTTTATTGATCTTCTTAGATATTTCAGCGGCTTTCGACACAGTTGACCACACTATCCTCCTATCAAGATTGGAAAGTATCGGTATCTCTGGTACTGTCCTTAGTTGGTTTAACTCTTATTTAACAAACAGGCAGTTTCAGGTTAAAATTGGAAACAACACTTCACAGCCTACAAATATCAAGCAAGGAGTACCTCAGGGATCTGCGCTTTCTTCCCTTCTATTCAACATTTTTATTCAGCCAATTTGTCAAATTATGGCAGCCCATCAAATAAGTTATACGATTTATGCAGATGACATCATGATTTATACACCGATTGATCTCATTAACCCCGACTACAGCAAGATCACAAATTGCCTTGACAACATGTCTTCCTGGCTCACATGCAATAACCTTGCCTTAAACTACAATAAAACAGAGGCGCTTATTGTCACTCGAAACACCGACTTCAACCCCCCACCTTTCATTAAATACAACAACATTACAATACCAGTTAAGGATGAAGTTAGATATCTTGGAATTACCCTCGATAAAGGTCTAACCCTCCAGTCACACATCAGAAAAACTGTGAGGTCTGCATACTACAGAATGAAAGTGATTAGACGCCTCAAGCCCTTACTCTCATATGACCACTTCCGGTCTGTCTGCCAAGCCTTAATAACTCCTATTCTGGACTTTTGTAATCCTATCTACTACGGTCTTTCAAAACACTCACTTAAACCTCTTCAGATGGCTCAGAACACGGCAGCCAGAATTATTGCTGGCTCAGCATCTCAAGATCACATTACCCCTACTCTCAAAGAGCTCCACTGGCTTCCAATAAGCCAGCGCGTCAAATACAAGATGGTAATTAATATATTCAAGATCAGACATAAATGCTCTGCTTTTAGCCTTCATAACCTCTTACTCCAGAATAACAACAGGCCAAGACGAATAACTACATCAAACACCCTCAGCACCCCAAGTAGTTTCAGAAAAGCGTGTAAATGTACTACACAAAGGGCAATTTCCTTATCGGCCCCACTTATATGGAACTCTCTCCCTCCCGATGTGCGATCCATGGATGATTTAAAGGAGTTCAGAAAACAACTGAAATTTGTACTCTTCACTGAGTACTATGGCACAGACATCTAACAGTCTCTATTATTATAGCCTGCATATAACTTGTTTTACTGTAACGGTTCCTTGATGTTGCGTATCCCAATTTTACCTTCACTCTTTAGTTTAGTCAGTGTATGCCCCCCTGTCTCTGTTCTCCCTTCTTGTGTCTGGTAACCGCTTTGATTTAAGGAAAAGGCGGTATAGAAAACCTGTTAAATAAATAAATAAATATAGTTCTCAAAATTTTACATTCTCTAATGTCTCACAAGCTGATCCTGAATCACGGCCACATCACTGCTGGATTTCCTGCAGTTTAATGCTAGTCTCCTCCATTTTCAGCTCATTATCTGACTCTGCCCTGGACTTTCCTCGTTAAACCCAAAAGAAAACCAATTTTAGTTACCAAAGCATTTTCAGGCCCCACAGTGTTTTTTTGTAAGGAATATAGCATTACAAGTGTGGGTTTGAACAAGGTGATGTTTACTTCCATCACTTTTAGAGTTCTCGTACAAACTGTACTTGAGTCAGGCAGGAGCTGCTTTAACTTAGTGGAGCCATCGTCATCTTCTTCTTCTCCAGTACAATTCCGTCTACAACTGGCTGTGAATGTAAGGTTAGTGATGGAACACTTTGGATAGACTACTCCTATCAGGCATCTCCTGGTGCTAATTGACCACGTCATCAATGCCCGCTGCCTCTGGTGACTCATACATTCAATAGGTAAGACTTGGTTCTGTTTGGTGCTGCCTCTGGTGACTCATGGACTGGGTGACCAGGGAGTTGGACCGAGGGAGAGCCCTAGATGTGATGTATTTCGATTTCAGTAAAGCCTTTGACACTGTTCCTCACAGGCGACTTATAAACAAACTGAGCACACTAGGGATGGACCCTAAAGTTACTGCTTGGGTTAGAAATTGGTTGGGTGGGAGGCGACAAAGAGTACAGGTAAATGGAGCTCACTCTGAGGAGAGGGATATTACCAGTGGTGAGCCTCAGGGATCTGTCCTTGGTCCGGTTCTTTTTAACATCTTTGTTAGTGATATAGCGAAAGGGCTGTCGGGTAAGTTTTGCCTCTTTGCGGATGATACCAAAATCTGCAATAGAGTAGACACCCAGGAAGGTGTGGATAACATGAGGAGGGATAACATGAGGAGGGATCTAGCTAAGGTTGAAGAATGGTCTAGAATTTGGCAGCTGGGATTTAATGTTAAAAAATGTAAGGTCATGCATTTGGGCTGCAGCAATCCATAGGAGCAATATAGTATAGGGGGTGAAGTACTTTTGTCCACTAAAGAAGAGCGGGACCTAGGCGTGGTTGTGTCTGATGATCTTAAAGTAGCTAAACAGGTAGAAAAGGCGATGGCAAAAGCTAGAGGGATGCTTGGGTGCATACGGAGGGGAATGGCTAGCAGAAAAAAGGAGGTGATAATGCCTCTGTATAAGTCTTTGGTGCGACCTCATTTGGAGTATGGTGTGCAATTCTGGAGACCGCACCTTCAAAAGGATGTGAACAGGATGGAGTCGGTGCAGAGGATGGCTACTAAAATGATTAGTGGTCTTCATTATAAAGTATATGAGGACAGCCTGAAGGATCTTAACATGTACACCTTAGAGGAAAGGCGGGATAGAGGTGATATGATTGAGATGTTTAAATACCTCCATGGCATAAATGTTCAGGGAGAGAGCCTCTTTCAATTGAAAGCAAGTTCTGCTACGAGGGGACATGGGATGAGGGTGAAGGGACATAGATTCAGGAGTGTTATGCGGAAATATTTCTTTATGGAAAGAGTAGTGGATCCATGGAATAGTCTCCCAGTGGAGGTGGTAGAGATGAGGACAGTAACTGAATTCAAAAAAGCATTTGACAAACACAGAGGATCTCTAAAGGTAAAAAGGGGACTGTTGAAGTTGTTGATATGGAAGGACAGACTAGATAGGCCATGTGGTCTTTTTCTGTCATCATATTTCTATTTTCTATGTTTCATACATTCAATAGGTAAGACTTGGTTCCGCTGGCTCGAGTGAGATTTCACTCTCACTTTAGATGGCTGTATTCATGTCATGCCCAACTCATACCAAATATATTGTCAAGGCAGAAGAGTCATCTTTTTCGTTATTTATTTTGTATTAACGAGACACATGTGGTCCCTTTAAACAAAATCAGAAGTAAGGATGTTGTGAAAACTGCAGGCCGGTTAGTCTAACCTCTGTGGTGAATAAATTATTGGAAATGCTGCTGAAAGACAAATAGTGAGGTTTCTGGAGTCTAACGGATTACCGGATCCAAGCAGCATGGATTCACCTGAGGCAGGTCTTGTCAGACAAATCTGATTGATTTCTTTGACTGGATGACCAGGGAGTTGGACCGAGGGAAAGTCCTAAATGTGATGTATTTAGATTTCATTAAAGCCTTTGACACCGTTCCGCACAGGTGACTTATAAACAAATTGAGCACTCTAGAGATGGATCCTAAAGTTACTGCTTGGGTTAGAAATTGGTTGAGTGGGAGGGTACAGGTTAATGGAGCTCACTCTGAGGAGAAAGAGTTTACAGTGGTGTGCCTCAGGGATCTGTTCTTGGTCCAATTCTTTTTAACATTTTGGTTAGTGATATTGCGGAAGGGCTGTTGGGTAAGGTTTGCCTCTTTGCGGATGATACCAAAATCTGCAATAGACACCCAGGAAGGTGTAGATAGCATGAGAAGGGATCTAGCTACGCTTGAAGAATGGTCTAGAATTTGGCAGCTGAGATTTAATGTTAAAAAATGCAAGGTCATGCATTTGGGCTGCAGCAATCCAAGGGAGCAATATAGTATAGGGGGTGAAGTACTTCTGTCCACAGAAGAAGAGTGGGACCTAGGTGTGATTGTGTCAGATGATCTTAAAGTAGCTAAACAGGTAGAAAGGACAACGGTGAAAGCTAGAAGGCTGCTTGGGTGCATAGAGAGAATAGCCAGCAGAAGAAAGGAGGTGATAGTGCCTCTGTATAAGTCTTTGGTGCAACTTCATTTAGAGTATTGTGTGCAATTCTGGAGACCACACCTTCAAAAGGGTATAACAGGATGGAGTCAGTACAGAGAGTGGCTACTAAAATGGTTAGTGTCCTCATTATAAAACATATGAGGACAGACTTAAGGATCTTAATATGTATACTTTAGAGGAAAGGTGGGATAGAGGTGATATGATTGAGATGTTTAAATACCTCCATGGCATAAATGCACAGGAGGAGAGCCTCTTTCGATTGAAAGCAAGCTCTGCTATGAGGGGACATAAGATGAGGGTGAAAGGGGATAGATTCAGGAGTGATATGTAGAAATATTTCTTTACGGAAAGAGTGGTGGATCTGTGGAATAGTCTCCCAATAGAAGTGGTAGAGATGAGGACAGTATCTGAATTCAAAGAAGCATGGGACAAACACAGAGGATCTCTAAAGGAAAAAAGGGGACTGTTATGGTTGATATGGAAGGACAGACTAGATAGGCCATGTGGTCTTTTTCTTTTGTCATGTTTCTATAATTGCAATAGCTTAACTCTCATATAGGCCTTCCCTGTTTTCCCACAGAAGATATCCTCATTATCATTCTGCATCATAAATTCAGACCATCATGGATTCCAGCACCTTCGTATCTTGTCAGATTTTGATATTGGCCCTCCATCTTCTCCCCTGACTCCTCTCATTTTCTCACCCCAGATCTCTTCATATGAACCATATGCAACCCTCCCTGGTTAAGCAGTAACATGTCCAACTGAAAATATGATTGATAGTGAGTAAAGTCCTTCTCCCCCAGATGAAATGAACAGCCTTTTTTCGCCCACCCAAATTTTTCCATTTCTCAACTGAGAGGCTTCCCCTCCACCAATTCTCCCCTTGCTTTGCCAAAAAGGACTAATCGTCAGCGTGAAGGACATAATTCAAATCTCTCCCAATTCGCGCGAATCCCTTGGCCTTACTTTCAAACTGGGAAAGAGACTTCTGAAAAAATTTTCCTTTCACCCCATTGGGAACATATATGTATAAGGATGGATACGTCTTGGTTTTCCACGCTTCCCACCACTCATACTACCCAATCTTGGTTAAACCCCCCCTCCCCCTTCCAGTTTCATATAAAGTAAAGGGAACCTTTTTTATTAACTAGAATCACTACAATCATTCTGCTTAGATGTATTTGCAGAATAGAAAATCTGGCTTTGTCACCCTGAATTGAACTTATCCATTTCCAGAGGAATCGACTGGGCCTCCTGCAATAAGACAACATCTACGTACTCTTTTTACAAGTAAGCGGGCACTCTCTTCCTCTTAATGGGACTATTAATCCCCCTCTTCATTAAGAGTAGCAACTGTAAGAGCCATGCCTAGACTTAATTGAACCAAAGGAGAACCTCCCCATACTAGCTCCACCTCCACTCAGCCCCAGGCCCTCCATCCAATCATCCAACCATACAATCCACTCCATATTGAGAGGGCCGTTTCCCCTCCCCAACACGCACACACTCCCCCCAACAAAACTACATGACAGCTTTCTCATAATTACAATCTTCTCAGCTCCCACAAGGCAATAGTAAAGCTCCTTGCCATTGCTCAAGCCCTACTCAGAGATTACCCAGCCCCAACCTTCATTCACTCCACACACCTGCAAGCATCAGTCTGGTACTGGAACATCCCCCTAAACATCCCCTCTGAGCACCCCCACCCCCAGCGCTTGATTGACTTGCCCCTAAATCAGGGGTTCCCAACCTGCCTCCCAGCCAGTCAGATTCTCAGGATATCCACCATGAATATTCATATGAGAGATTTGCATGCACTGCCTCCATTATATGCAAATTTATCTCATGCATATTCATTATGGATATCCAGAAAACCCTACTGGCTGGGGAGTTCCCAGGACAGGTTTGGGAACCCCTGCTTTAAATCATTATTTGAAGTCTTAGGGGAGGTGGGTAGAGCTGAGGAGGACTCTGGAAGGGGCAATACACAACACGCCCTACTTGCAGGTATGTCAGCAATATAAGCTGAGAGGTTTGTTGTTCCCCGCCGCTAAGATGCAAGATTTCATGCCTTTCGGAGGCAATGCTTTTAGAGAGATACGTGAGGTGTAAGAGAACAATGACATTTTTCAGTTTGGGAACTTGTTAGAGGGGAGCATGCTGATTTATTTATTTTATTTATTTATTTAACAGCTTTTATATACCGCACTTTTGACATCAGCGCGGTTTACATTTTAACAAGTTTTGTACTTAAACATAAAAACAAATGTTAAGTTTACAGAGAACAGGGAATAAAAACATGGATAACAGGGATTAACAATTAACAGATATTTTCAATTATTTACAATAGGTTCTTAAATGCTTGAGTTTTAAAGGTAGGGTTTGTGAGGCCTGGTCTAGATCAAGTGGTAAGATTTCAGGAGCTTATTTGGCTAGCCGTGGTCAATGGTCTGTGTGGGAGGGGGGTCAGTATATTGAGAGAAGTGTTGTAGGAAGAGATATGTTTTTATGGATTTTCTGAACTGGGACAGGTCCTTTTGTGCTCTAATACTAGGTGGTAGCGTGTTCCAGCATCTAGGGGCGAAGGAAGAGAATGCTCTTAAAGTGGTTGTTTGAGTGAGTTTTTTGCTGTCTTTTGGGATTGTTAGATCTCTTTAGAACAATTACAGAGGAAGAGGATACTTGCATACCTTTCAATATTTTCAGTTTTTACTTTTTAATATGGGAGTTGAACTGGTCCAATTTAATGAGGGAGCCCTCGGGTATCTAACAAGTGTTATATTGAAAAAGGGGTGGGTGGAAGAATTGCTATCTAAATTACATAAAACTCTACAAGTACTTTATGAATCAGGCCTCGCCTCACATATTGACAACTGTCATAGGGTGCTGGGGAAGCAGTTGTCACCACAGGATTGGGAACTGATACATTGAAGGGTTTATTGATGTGCTGCCAATACAGGTTGTAGACAAATTCAGTATAAACTAACCATGCAAGCTTATCTGACCTCAGTCCGGTTAGCTAGAATGAGATGAATGGGTGATGATGGGTTGAGGAAAAGATGTGATAGAATAGGCGCCCCTTATCATCTTTGGTGGGACTGTTTAAAGATTCTAAAGTACTGGTCCACGGTGAGGAAAATTACCAAAATCATTAGTGAGCTCTTATGTTTGAACCAGTGATTTGTCTGCTGGGACTTTTGAACCCTACTGATTTGGGTGAAGGGGTCAGTAGACAATTGGTAGAAATGCTACTGGTGGTGACCAGGGGTTGAAAAGGTGAAAAGGGATCAACAGTGCTGGGATGGTACTTACAGGAGGGAGTGCTTATATGTTTGGATAAGTTATCCTACCTGTTGAAGAGGGGAATGAGTGACCTCTATGCGGTGTGGGCCCCCTTCTGGCATTGGACCTGTATCACTTCTTGAGAAGAAGATATTGTAAGAGTGGCCTTGAGCTAAGAATGCAGATTTGATGCCTGCATGTTCAGCAGTGTTGATTTATTTGCTTACTTCCTCTATAGCAACAGGGTTTGTTGATAGGGATAATGGTTTCCTTTTTGGTTGTTTTCTTTTAGTTTTCAGGAAAGTAGAACCCATTGCTTGTGGACATCATCAATGGTCTTCCTCGCTCTTTTCTTATATCTGAATCTCGCACTGTTAGGTTTAAATTTCCCTCTCTTTTATTGCGGTGGTAACTCCTTTTGAGTTATGTTGTGTGGCAGTAAGGGGGCGGAGATGTAAATATTGATAATGTTTCAGTTTTACAGTATTTCTGTAATGCGTCCTGATGTCCATGAGCTGCTGTGCCTATAAACAACAATTGTTGGATGTTTCTTGATTGTAACGTGATCCTTGGTTTGTTAAACAATAAAGTTTCAAAAAAAAAAAAAAGCTACCCCAAACCGGCTCTGATATGCACAAATTAACATGCACGAATTTACACCTGCACCAAAGAGAATATAAATGTGTGTGCATATTCTATGCATGTACACATATATTTTCTAAAATGTGTGTGTTCATCACAAATTTGCCATAAGCAAGCCCCCAGGAATGGCTTCACCCAGTGCTCATAGAACCACAGTCAGACTTGTAGGCATGGAAAATCCTTTATCACAATACTTCTCCCCCCGCCCCAACCATGCATCTTCCTCCCTTGTCCTCTTTTTAAACCTTTTAAGCAGCCATCTCGGTGATCTTCCTTCACCATGCACTCCGTGGTGTCACATGGCCGTTAAAGGGGCAACTCCATACCTGCGTGCGTGCTCCTCACCTACATGCAGGCACACAGACAAAAACGGTGCCGTGAGATACGGCTTAAGTAAAACATCCCACATGGCACTATGACAGATGATGAGGCTTTTGCTGTATAATATTTTTGGTTGTATTCTTACCATTCTTTAAAACGTGTTCCTAATGTAAAGCTGTGAAATGATAGCAAAATAGACTGTTGGGTCAATATAATCAAAAGTAAATACCAGCAGCTGTTATCCTGGTCCACTGTCTGTGGATAGTAAGCGGATAGTGCCAGGGTCGTGCGTGGGTGGCGTGCCAATTTATCCAGAGAGCAGCCAAGATTCAGTCTACTATCCAGAGAAATTTAGGAAACCAAAAAGCTCCGGCACTGAGTGGTCCTCGCATATATTCAGCTGCCACTTGCTTTCCAGATGGTGCCACTTAATAATTATTTGTATATAAATGCTGTAGCCAGAATTTTAAGCACAAATGTTCAGAAAGAACATTTAAAAAATGAACAGCAAGAAATTTAGTGGCGGGTTCATTTTTTAAAAGCCCAGACGGGACTTACACATATAGGTTGTCTGGAGAGGCTTAAGTGACTTTTCAGCTGTCTAAAACTATACACATGAATTTGGCTGCATAAGAAAGTAGGTATTCTGGAATATTGTGGGGAATGGGGTTGGAATTGTGTTATGAATTTACACAAGGCCGTACCAAGGGCTGTGCGAGCGGTGCGGCCGCACAGGACGCAGCTAGAAAAGGGACACTAGTATCATCAATGGGCTTCCAGTAAGCTCAAAAAAAGTGAGTTACTGCATGTGGCTGGGGCCAAGAGGGGCCCCAGATTCTTTAGTCTCACAGGACATATTTTTAGCTTGGTACGGTCCTGAATTTGCATGTTTAACTTAGTTTCAAAATATATACATCTAACTATCATGCCAGTTACATGCACAACTTACTCTTTAGTTTTGCAGCAATGTATTGTCTGTATTTTTTTTTCAAGGGCCATTTCACTGAATGAACTCAGCTGGGAAGATTGCACACCATGTTAACCCTGCATGCAAGAGAAATTGTACTTCTCTCATCTCTTCCACAGCAGTCGCAGTCAACTGGGCTTGTATTTCTATTACCACAGTCCCAGCTAGGCTAGCCTGACTCTAAAGGACACAGGGTATTTCTCATGACCATCTCAAGCAAACTACACTGGTCCACTACAGAAACAGTCTCTTTCTGGAGCTTTTGCCACTTCTATATATTGCTTCCTAGTGCCACCTGCTGGTTAGTCTGTAACAGTGTCCCTGACAATCAAGAGCACATCTGTGCAATAAATTCTGAACAGCGAGACAGTTGGTAGGTCACATCCTCACACCTATGCCACAGTACAGCATCTATTTATTAAAAATACTTGATACCTCACTGGTGTCCAATCAAGGATTTAAAGCAGCTTATGAAATGTCATGAGATGACCACTAGGAGTCATGAGTGCTCTTTTGAAAGCGTCTTGGAGAGCAGAAGTGACTGGGGATCGCTGCTGCTCACCCTAGACAGCAGCAGCCCCTGATAAGGCCATGGATGGGATCGGGATTGGGGGATGGGGGGGTCTTGAGGTGTGGTTTGTTCTTGTCCCAGGTGTATGGGTGGGTGGGTTCTCAATGGAAGTGATGTCTTGTGGGGGGAGGGGAGGGAGGATCTGATGGATGGGAGGTCATGGGGAGGATCAGAGGGACAGAGGGTTATCTTGTGAGGGGGGAGATAGGATGGATGAAGGGGTTTAAGATTGGCTCTGATGCCACAGAAGGCAAAGGGGGGGGTGGGAATGATATCAGGGGGATCATGTTTTGTGGGCAGATAAGGAGCAGCAGTTTTGAAAGGTTACTCCCATATAGATGATGGGGGGGGGGGGCAGTTACACTTTTTTTTGCCCCACATGCAGCTTTTAAAAGTCGCTGCTCCATCTGGGTTTGAAGAGTTGTTAATGTGCAGTCCTCTACATTTGGAAGAGCCTTTTGTAAAATATCATGAGAGTGTTCCACATTCTGACCTGGACATGTAAATGCCCCTCTCCATGTCCTATCTAAAATCTGCTTTGCAATCTTTTCTGACCCTTCCCCAGTATTGGTAAAGATATTGACGTGACAAACAAATATGCTGCAAACTCTTATCCTGATTTTATGTTTTTTCTTCTTTGATTAGTTTCCTTCACCAGAGTGGGATACAGTGACCCCTGAAGCTAAAGACCTCATCAATAAAATGCTGACTATCAATCCTGCCAAGCGTATCTCAGCATCGGAGGCACTGAAACATCCATGGATCTGTGTAAGCTATGATGATTTGCTGACATTTTCGAAATCGGGGCCAGATGCCCTTTCAGTAGACTTAAAGGGAGTCACTTTATGAAGTAATTCTGTGCCTATGCGGCCACATATGCATGTTAATGGCCTCTTATAAAATACCAACCAACCCAAGAGTATGCAGATGAATGCATGTACTTTGCCAGTAGGTGTAGCTGTGGGTGCAGTCTGGATTGCGTATGGGCAGAGTTCTCAAGTCTGTGCAGTGATTATGAAATGCCTTTGTCTATGTGCAAACTTGCTTACTATACACACATTCAGTTATATCTACTCTTGAGGAGGTCCATGCCTGCATGCCAGGTGCAATCTCTGCTTCTCATAAGCCCCTATGTGTCTTTATAAAATGGTGCCTAATTAGGCACCTACTTTTTGCCCTTTTAAACTTGGTGTCCCCTTAGAAAATTTCCCTTAAAACTTTCATCCCATCTGGCCTAACATTCCTTACAGTGCTCTCCAATAGCTGGCCAGTGATATCAAGAAAATAAGAAGCACCTTGTGATATTTTGGTCTTGTTAAGCATTGTTCAGCACATGTACTGTGTGAATGAAGGTGTTACTATTCACAGAAGTATAGCACCCAGACTTTGGTTAGAGTTTACTTTGCGGTAACATTTTGTGTAATATTTCTCTAAATTAGCACTGGTGTGAGAGATTTACTGACCTTGAATGTTCTGTTTCCTTTATGGATCTTGGGGCTTGAAAGAGACTCAGAAAGTAGAAAATGCGTTAAGTTGTACACTTTAAAAAGTTCTTCCCTTTCTTTGTAGCAACGTTCTACTGTGGCTTCCATGATGCACAGACAAGAGACTGTGGACTGCCTGAAGAAATTCAATGCTCGAAGAAAACTAAAGGTGAGCAATCAGATGCTGCTTCATTAGGGACTTGTAGACAGGCTGTTCATTTGTATGGAGCAAGAAAGAACCACTGCTCTCCCAATCCTGGAACATGGCAGAGTGCAGCCTCATTCTGCTGCCCACCCGCCCCCGGTCAGTGACGTACCTCCGAGAACATTCCCTTTTGTATATAAGGGCAAAATACCCTAGTAGAGCTCTTACATGCATTGCTAAATTATTGTTGCTAAATAAATTCAATTGTTTGCTCTTGGATGTTTAAATGTTATCATTCGACGCTAATAAGGCTGCACTGTGTATTTTTGTGCTTGTGTCTTGCAACCTTGTTGTGTTTCATAGAGCACTATATAGAACAGATGGGAAAAGATTTAGGCCGAGGCTTGTTAGCAAGGCACTGAATGATTCAGCCTCTGAAGAAGCCTTCTTTCCCTTCCAGCCTTCGACCAGCAAGGATATGGTTCTGTTACTGGTGGGGTGACAAAGGGAAGGGTTAAAGAAGGGCATATTCGTTGTATATGGATATAGTGAATGTCTGAAAAACTGCTGCAAGAAGTGGAAGTGCCATTTCTGGCACATACTATGCAGGTCTTTCTAGCTGTCCCTGTCTTTTGTTGGTGACAGGTTTCAGTTCATGTTTCCCAGGCTCATCCCTAAAGCAATAAGAATTGCTAAGTACAAGTATATTGCATTTGTATCGTTTAGGCTAACCTGTTAAAGATACCCTAATATGATTAGCTTCATCCACATCATTTATTTAGTGTCTGAGAATAGCAAAGCTGCTGTGACCGTAGGAAAGTGAAACCATCTCAGATTGACTAATAGAGATAAGATCTGTGTTTTCTTGATGCCTTCATATGGCAGAGATCATTTGTACTTCAAGCTCTTGCTGGTTGGAAGCACTGCAGAAGTGCCCCTCACAGCCCTGGAATGAGGGTAGAATTAAGTTCTGATCTTATTATGACAGCTAATGACCCTATCCCAAATAGAGCCAGATTGGAATGTAATATCATACAAGCTTTAGAGTATGCCTTTCCAAGAGAATTGTCTGTACAAGGAAAAGTATAATAATTCAATTAAAGAAAAAAAACAATAAAACTAAATCTTACAATTATTTCACTAGCAAAGTAAAATAATAGTGGAAAAAATGTCCTCCAGCAGTCCTCTCCTGGATAAACCAAAGCAAAAGCACTCACACTCGCAAAGCACAAGACACACAAGTCTGGAGCGAGGTGATTCACAAGGAAACAAACTTTATTGGAGTATACACTAAGGGTCCGATATTCAAAGGTCGTTTCTACAGTTTACAGCCTAGTAAACCGTGAAAATGCCTTAGATGGGGATATTCAATGGCAAATATGGGTAGTGCTGTTGAATATCCCCCCATCTATGCCCCCTACAAGCCCCAATGCTAACGGCTAGTATTGGGGCATTCTGGGGCGGAACATAGACAGGGCGCGAGATAACCAGGCAGCAGCGATATTGCATGCTGCCTGGTTAGTGCTCTGCGCTGAAAAGATAGGCGAGGAAAACCCTCACTTATCTTTATGGCGCAGGCGCTAACCGGGCAGCATGCAATATCACTGCTGCCCCGTTAGCTTTGGCGGCTTCCGGGTTGTGCGGCGATACCCAGATATTCAATGCCAGGGCCGCATATGACCCCACCATTGAATATCCAGGTTTAGGGATCGGCGGGCAGGATGATGCGCCGACGTGACGCTTAGCCAGCTTAGAAGAATATCTGGCCCTAAAACACTAAAACACCTTGCTGTGTTTTAGTATATACTCCAATAAAGTTTGTTTCCTTATGAATAACCTCTCTCCAGACTTGTGTGCTTTCTTGGATAGATATAGTCCCACAAAACGTAAAACCACATAAAACCCTGGAGAACATCATGTCAAACAGACTGTAAAAAGAGAGAATCTACATATTAAAAAGTCAAGTTTAAAACTGTTTATGAAAAACTAAATAATCTGTCAACAACTTCAGGTCGGACCACAGAGCATTCCAAAATGTGGGAGCAATTCCCACAAAGACTATTTTGCAGTAGAAACCAAAGTGGTGAGCAGAAGGAAAGTATAGGCAATGTCTTGATCAGAATGTAGAGCACGATCCAATTTATATTCCACAACATGATCCCGCAAATATTTCAACTTTTGTTTATAAATGACATAAAAGACAAACAAATAACTTTGAACCATATCCACTTCATGGAAGGAAGCTGATGAAGTGATTTTAGCAAGGAAGAGAAACCTTCTCCTATCTAGTGCAAAGTTTAATCTAACCAACAGTTTAATCAACAAACCAAGATCAACAGTTACAGTAGTCTAGATGTAAGATTACCACTGCTTGAACTTCAGTTGAAGAAATCTTGAAACTCAGGAAGGTCTGATTCACTGAACTGTTCTTAAATTCCCCATAGATTTTTGAACCACTGTCCAAGCCTCGGTTTCAAAAGGGAGAATTAGCGTCAAGAAAGTCACCCACCCAAACTCTTCATTTCCTCCACAGTTTCTGAAGCATTTCCTGGCCATGATAATGCAGGAAAATTGGAGGATGATGATTTTCCAACTCAAAGGAAGTAGTTTAGTTTAGTTTAGATTGACATTTATATTCTACTTAACCAGACTTAGCTCAAGGCAGACTACAAAGAGGGACATATTAATACAGCAGCTACACTTAATATTTGACATTATTTCAAAAAACAATGACTTCATTAATTGACAGAAAAATGACTAACAAATTAAGGGGGAAAAATTCTGCCCCATTATGAAATCAGGCCATGCTATTTATTAAATAGCCACGTTTTAACTTTTTGCAGAACCCTAAATAATGTAATTCAGACCTTAAGTCCAATGGCGGGGAATTCCAGAAGCTAGGAATGTGCCCTTGGATTTTTTTTTTTCATTGTAGTTAATTTCTTGAACTGCAATGGTTTAGGTAAAATTAACTTGTTTTGGTGGTAACAGTGGGTCTCATAGTGACTCTTTGCCAAAGAGACAAATGATAACAAATAAGCCGAAGCTAAACCATGTAAATATTTAAATACAACACACAAAAGTTTAAAATTTTCTGTCGCGTGTTGGTAACCAAAGACGGCAGATCAGTGTAATCCTGTCATATATGGTTGCCTTCACTATCATTTTAGCTGCTGTGTGCAATATGGTTTCTAGACGAAGCACATACTTTGTGGTAAGCCTATGTAAAGGGAATTGCAATAATCTAAACATGTCAGAATAGTAGCTTTTACCAAACTCTTCAGATGCTCCTGTGATATTTTCTTATATAACAGATCATACGAAGGTACAAAAAAAACTGCAAACTACCTTACCTGTTTTGAGTCAAAAGTTAAAGGAGATTCCACGGTAATTCCCAAACTCTGAACTGACTGTTTGAATTCTAGCTCAATTCAATTAATAACAGGGCCTGAAGTAGGCATCAAAGTTCTATTTACACTGACCCAAAGTAGTATTGTTTTTTCAATATTCAGTTTTAAATGATGATTCAACATCGAGCTCCTCACTCTGTCTAAACAATTCTCGATTAAATCATAAGCATAAACTATTGTTGATTGAATTGCGATAATTGGACATCTGCATAGATAAAATAAGCAAAATTCAAACTTTGAAGACTTCCCCCAGTGATACAAAGAATACAGTAACCCTTAACATAGCTGTATTATGCTTTATCAGTCATATAAAAGTGCTACAGTAAAATCTGCATGGCAGGGAGGAGAAATACCAGTGGATACGCATGATGAATCTCTGCAGAGGTCTGTCTGGGAAGGGGTAAAAACACAGATCTTGTAAAAGTGCAACATTATGCATTTTAGCTAAGGCTGAAAATAAACTGTTTCTTTTAAACAACTGTTCGATTCCTTGATTATCAACTTTCATTAGTGAAAGGATTTATTGATGTGGTGCCTGATTCCGGTAGAGGCATGTCCTGGGTTGTCTGGATGGCCCCAAGCAAGATGGGCCCATTTGGACCCGATTCTATACTATAGGACCAAAACGTTCCCATGGTAACCAGAATTGGGCCGGAGGACAGCCCGGCATGCCCCTGCCGCCTGCTGGGACGTCCTCCCCGCAGGTACTCCCAACTCCAGCATCCTCGGCCCCCCATTTTCCCTGCCGCCCAACCTTCCGTGACCTGCATCGGGCAGAAGGACCCCGCACCCAGCCCGGGGGGGGGGGGGGTAAACCCCGGGCCTGATTGCCGGGTTTTTGCTGCTTATTCCACCTTTGAGGTGGAATAAGCAGGAGTCCCCATGGGCCCGGAAGGACATACAGAGCCGTGACCTGAATTGGCCCTGTACATCCTGCTGGGCTTGCCCACCCCTGCTCCGCCCCAATCCTGAACCCCTACCCTCAGCGGCTCTACCCGTCCTGATGCACAGGATGTACCCAGAGAGCCGGAGGGGCTGACAACCTGCATTTCAGAATCTGACCCATTGAGCTTGTACTGAATAGTTGCTTGCTATTGATGAGGAACCCCTCTGTGCTTTGGCATGTTATGCCTTTCTGAGGCTTTTAACTCTCTGAGGAAGACTATGCTGAAATGTGTAGGAATTCCTCATCAATAAAGCTTTTAGACACCAGCTGCTGATACACCTTGCTCCTTTGTGTTATGCAGAGACATGTAAGAGATAGTCCCTGCTCATAAGAGCTTACAGTCTAGTTAGGACAGACAACACAGCAGTCAAGACAGACAACACAACATTAATGGAGACTAGGATATATCTAGGGGCATGGTAAGGAAACACATAGGAGGTGAACAGGAGACTGAGGGGATCAGGATCCAAAAGCAGTCTCAAGTGAGTTTTTAGCCTGGATTTGAACAGGGCCACAGATGAAGCCTGACGTACTGACTCAGGTAGTTTGTTCCAGGAATAAGGAGCAGCAAGGCAGAAAGATTGAAGTCTGGCGGTGGCAGTGGACAAGGGCATGGATAGAAGGGTTCTTCCAGAAGAGCGGAGTTCCCAAGGAGGGGTGTAGGGAGAGATGCGAAAGGAAAGGTAGTGAGGAGCAGCCGAATGAAGGCATTTATGGGTCAGTAGTAGAAGTTTGAACTGGAATCGGAAATGGATAGGGAGCTAACGAAGTGACTTGAGAAGAGGGGTGACATGAGCATAATGGCACTGGTGGAAATTAGCCGTGCAGCTGAGTTCTGAACAGACTGAAGTGGGGAGAGATGATTGAGAGGAAGACTAGGGAAGAGGAGGTTGCAATCGTCTAGACGGGAGGTGATGGCAAGGGAATGGTCTCTATAGTGTAATAACTGCTAAACGTCTTCGGTGACTGTCAGTGGCATTGCCCACATGCTCCTAGCAGCTGATGCATGGGCAGATCACCTAATACATGGCAGTAGCATTCACAATCAGCTCGGGTGCACTTAACGCCAATCGTTGAGGTGTCAATAAGTGCGCCTGTGTTAATTGCAACTGCATGTTCCCCCACGCTAACTGCAATATGCTTTCCATGCCCACTGTCCAGCACTAACCCGACCATTTCCCATGCGATTTGTGCTTTCCATGGGAATTAACATGTCGTAACTATCGTGTCTGCATGGTAACAGTTACCACAGGCCCATGCTGATAGTTACCACACACTAAAACAAGCGTTAACCACTCAGCGGCTTTAGTAAAAGGGCCCTAGGGAGCACTAACATCAAGGCGCATTAGTAACTAGGTCTGTTTGAATAACATGGGACCTGTGTTAAAAGAACATGCACTAGTGAATAAATGCCCGATAAGCTTAGCGTGCTTTAGTACCTAGTCTCCTTGATCTCTTACACTCATACTGTAAGTGTATTTCAAATTCATAAATGTGACAGAAAAAATAATTAGATCTGGTCCCTTTGTTTGACAGGGGGCAATTTTGACAACTATGCTTGCTACAAGAAACTTCTCAGGTATGTACAATGAGTATTGTTTTCTTGTCTTTCTGTTATACATTGTTAGTGGAGACTTAAATCTACAACAAAAATTAGCATCTGTTTCTGTGAAATAACTAATCCAGAGTAATGAAAAATCTAGTTTGTTCTGATAATATTAACAACTAATTGAGTAACTTGGTGTTGACTGGGAAATCCAGTATCTCAAGGTTGACATATTAGAAAATGGTCACGATCAAAAACATTTTGTAAAACGTACATTAGACTAGATTTTCATTGTGAAGCGTGAGGATATATAATGTTTTTTGTTCTACAGTTTGGGACAAACACACACAACTTTTTTCCTTTTCTAACTCTTGAGCATGCTACATAATGTTGGCTGTGAAAAGAGGCAGAGAGAATCTAGGTTAATGCTTGCTACCCTAAGGGGCTTTTCTTGAGTGTTATGTATAGGGAGTCAAAGAATGAGTGAAAGTGTGCATCTCTCAAAAGAGATGGCTGAGAATCAGAGAACAGGTGAGTTTCTAAGAGACATGCACTTTCTGTTACAAAATTGCCCTCCTGACATGGGGTAAATTTTTGCTAGTGCATCCTGTAATATTTTAATTCATGATGTTATCTTTAATAGTGTATCTGTTTGGATTTGCCTGCCCAGAGGAGTTCTTATTTGCATCGCCATAAATTATTTCTCCTCAACCCATATTTCTAGAAACTGCAGTAACACAATCAGAGGTAGCACAATTTTGATAAATGTGCAGAGATGATAATCCAAAAATAAAAGCAGTACAGTAAGCAGGATAATTTAGATCAGGACTTCCCAAACCTGTCCTGAGGACCCCACAGCCAGTCAGGGTTTTAGGATATACAGACTGAATATGCATAAGATAAATCTCCATACAGCGGAGTCGATGCCTACAGAACTGTCTCATGCATATTCACTGTGGACAGGGACGGCAGAAGGGTTTTTTCTTTGGGGCGCGAGGGTCAAAGCACCGCCCCAAGCTCCACCCTAACTCTGACCAGCCCTGCCCCGCAGGCAGAGACCCTTTCTATTCGCAGATGGGAAAGGTCTTTAGCATGATTATGATTTTCCTTCTGCCCACGGGGAATAGGATCAGCTGCTTACCTGCTGGCCATGGTCACTGAAAAAAAACATTCTGCTGCCTGCAGTGATCGCGGCTGGCAGGCAATAGTCCCTTCCTGTCTCCCTGTGGGGATCCAATCTCCCGCGGGCAGACAGAAAGGGACTTTTTTTCTGCCTGCAGGAGATGGGATCCCTGTGGGCAGACCGCTGCCTGCCAGCCGCAGTCATGGCAAAGACCCTTCCAGTCTGCCCATGACAGGAAGGATCTTTGCAATGATTGCAACCGGCAGTCAGTAGGCTGTCCGCAGGGATCCCATCCCCCAGTGCAAAAGAAGAAAAGCTGCATCGCAGAAAAGACTCTTCCTGTCTCCATGTGGGGATCCAATCTCCCCCAGGCAGACAGGCACTTTTCTTCTGCCCATGGGGGATGGGACCCCACAGGCAGCCTGTCGCCTGCCATGCCATGATTTTTGGTGGGGCCAGGGCCCATGTGGCCACTCGTTTCCGATGCCTATGTTTGTGGATATCCTGAAAGCTCACTTGGCTGCAGGGTCCCCAGGGTTTGGGAACCCTTGACTTAGATGAATGTTAGGGATATGCACAGGGAAAACACTTTTGATTTATTTTCAGATTTTGAGGGGGGAATTTCTCCAATTTTTGAACTTTCTGTCATTTCACAAATCACTGTTAATAAATCCTTTTTAACACGTTAGAATTTTTAAACTCACACAGATGAACTTTATGTGCATTAGATTAATCTTGCGTGCCACAAACATTTTAAGGCGCACTAATGAACTGAGTGTGTGCTAATAAATAAGAACATAAGAAATGCCATACTGGGTCCGACCAAAGTCAGTCAAGCCTAGTATCCTGTTTCCAACAGGGGAAAATCCATGTCACAAGTACTATACCTTTCAGATTCCCAAAAAGGTACACAATGGGGTAAGCAGTGGGTTTCCCTGGTCCTCTTTATTAATGGGCTATGGACTTTTCCTCCAGGAACTTGTCCAAACCTTTTTTAAACCCAACTACACTAATAGCTTTTACTACATCCTTAGGTAAGGAATTCCAGAGTTTGATTATGCATTGATTGAAAAAATATTTTCTCTTATTAGTCCTAACTGAGCTACATTGTGGCTTCATTATGTGTCTCCTAGTCTTTCTACTTTTTGAAAGAGTAAACAACCGATTTACGTTTACCCGTTCCACTCCATTCATTAATTTATAGACCTCTATCATATTTCCCCTCAGCCTTCTCTTTTCCAGATTGAAGAACTCTAAACCCATTAAGCCTTGCTTGATAAGGGGTATCCTTCCATCCTTCTCTGTACCTTTTCTAATTCCGTTATATCCTTTTTAAGATATGGCAACCAGAACTGCACACAATATTCAAGGTGCGGTCGCACCATAGAACAATACAGAGGCATTATAATATCCTTGGTTTTGTTCTCCATTCCTTTCCTTATGATTCCTAGCATTCTATTTGCTTTCTTGGCCACCTCTGCACACTGGGCAGAGGGTTTCAACATATCATGAAGTTGCCCAGATCCTTTTCCTGGGTGGTGGTTCCTAATGTGGAACCTTGCATCATGTAACCAAAGTTTGGGTTGTTCTTCCCTAATTGCATAACTTTGCACTTGTCTACATTAAATTTAATCTGCCATTTGGACGCCCAGTCTTCCAATTTATCAAGGTCCTCTTGCAATTTTTTTACAAACCTCTTGTGGTTTAATAACTTGGAATAATTTTATGGCATCTGCATATTTGATCCTCTCGCTCGTTATTCCCATTTACAGATCATTTATGAATATGTTACAAAGCAGTGGGCCCAGCTCAGATCCCTGGGGTACTCCACTATTCACCTTTCTCTGTTGAGAAAATCCACCTTTCTCCGTTGAAAAAAATCAGCCATTTTTTTTTAGTTATCTTTATTCCAATCAAGAGGTGCTTAAACAGTGAAAAAGTCCCTAAGTAACTTCCAAGCCATTTACAGTAAATTGACAGGAAAAATTATGTGCATACGAGCATCTCTCATTTAGTTCTTGCACACCTTCAATTAAACAAAAGCATATTTGCCCCAACTTGGATATTATGTATACATTTAAACATCTGGAGCTTGCTCAAGGCGTATGTTTCTCTTGCTCATACTCCTCCTTTGTAAGAACTTGGACAAATACTGTATACCTCACTATATGTGATTGTACGCCTATCTACTATTAGATTATTTTCAGTTCAAAACTCAAACATCGAATGAACTGTAAAACTTCAACTACTACTACTTAGTTGCTCAGTGGAGTTCGCATTCTTCTAGTGTTGTGTTTGGTTGGGCTATCTTCTAGAGATTTGGCCCCTTTGCTCACCATCTCACTTCTCACCCTATTTTGTCTCCCCTGACTCCCCATTTCCCATTTGTGCCGAATGTTTTCCCATCCTTTTTGCTGTCCCCATAGTTCTTAGGTAATCTTATCAAAGGTCCTCGACTCCACAACCTTTTGCCACCAGTCTGTGATTAGAGGACCGGCTTGCATTTTCTATCTCCAAGTCACTGCTACTCATGCTATCAGCAATAATTTGGCCTTCAGCAGGTCTTTTCGCCCAGGCCCCTCTGCAGCCCTTTCCTTGTCTAGCAGAAATTCCTCTTGGTCAGAGTACAGAAAATGCCCTATAACCTCTCCCACCTCTCTGGCTATTCCTTCCCAGTATTGTTTAATTGTAGGACATTCCCACCACATGTGAAAGGAGGATCCCCGCTTCCCACATCCTCTCCAACAGTCCTCCTGCGGCCCCCTCTGTGTAGTTGTCCTGGAGTAAGATAAGTGCAGTGTAGGATTTGTAGTTGGGTTTGGCTCCAGTTGGTAACCTTCATCAGTCTGTTTACCCCTACATGAATCTGGTCCCATTCTGCATCTGTATAGCTTTTCCCCAACAAGCCCTCCCAGCCTATCTTATGTGGGCAGAAGCTTTTAGCCCAGCCTCCAATAAGCCTTTATATATTTTTGAAGTGAGATGTGAGCTTGAGCCTCCTCTTAGCAGGATCTCCTCTAACCAGGTGGCATTTTGAGTTAGCTGAGATGCTACCCCCTTAACATTGTATAAAGTAACAGAGCTGAAAGTACTGGTAAAAGGGGATTTTCTTCCCAAGCTTTTCCTCCAAATCTTTCTGTGACAGACATATCCCCCTATGCAACAGCTGGGAAAATCTTCAGAGCCCATTCTTTTGAAAGTCTTGTTGCAATAAAGCATATTCTGGACTTGAAAAGGGTGTGTTGTCCCTGATTGTCTCGTAAACAAGGGTTTTTCCTAATCAGCCCTTCTGCAGCAATGGACCCAGAAAAAGGTGTATTTCTCATTACCTTTTCGGCCTCCTCAGTATTTCGATTATGGCTTTTTCCTTCTATCCACTCAAAAATAGAGAATGGAGAAAGCACTTGTCTTTCCACATCCACCCAGAAAATTGGTCATTTAGCCCTTCTCTCTGCTTTCTATTTTTTAACCAGTTTCTGATTCACAATAGTACACCATCTCCAATCCCATGACTTTTTAATTGGGCCAAAAGTCTCTCATTAGGGACCTTGTCTAAGGCTTTCTAAAAATTGAGATACACTATATCAACTGGCTCAGCTTTGTCTACCTGTTTATTCACACCTTCAAAAAAATATAACAGATTAGTAAGACAATAAAGACTTCCCTTGGCTAGATCTATGTTGGTTGTCTCCCATTAAACTATGACTGTCTATATGTTCAGTAATTTTATTCTTTATAATGGTTTCTATCATTTTACCCAGTACTGACATCAGGCTCACCGGTCTGTAGTTTCTCAGATCACACCTGGAACCCTATTTTAAAATTGGCATTACATTGGCCATTCTCCAATTTTCTGGTACTACAGATAAGTTCACAGATTACTAATAGAAGGTCTGCAATCTCATCTTTCAGTGCTTTCAACACCCTTGGATGTATACCATCTGGCCAGGTGATTTGTTACTCTTCAATTTATCAAATAGTTGTAAAACATCATCCCTATTTATCGATATTTCTTTAAATTCTTCCAATACATCACCTTTAAATACCATTTCAGGCACAAGTAACTTCCCTACATCATCTTCAATAAAGACCGAAGCAAAGAATTCATTCAGTCTCTCTGCTATGGCCTTGTCCTCCCTTAATGTCCTTTTTATCCCTCTATCATCGAATGGTCCAACTGTGTCTCTCACAGCTTTTTGCTATGAATATTCCTGAAAACGTTTTTATTATGTGTTTTTGCTTCCACAGCAAGGTTTTTTTTTCATATTCTCTCTTTGCCTGCCTTATCATTGCCTATCATCTATCTTACCAGTGTTTATGGTTTTTCACATTTTTGTTACTTGGCTCCTTTTTCCATTTCCTTAAAGATGCTGTTTTGGCTGCAACAGCCTGTCTGATCTCACCTTTAAACCATGCTGGCAGTTTTTTGGCCTTCCTTCCACTTTTCTTAAAGTGTGGAATACATCTGGTCGGGGCTTCCAAGGTAGTATTTTTAAACAACGTCTGTGCTAGATGTAAATCTAATTTTTGCAGCTGCTCTTTTTAGTTTTTTCTTAACTATTTTCCTCATTTTGAAAGTTAAAAGGTAGTACTGTGGATTTCCTTGCCACCCTCCCTCCATTTATTAAATCAAATGCATTCATCCTATGATCACTATTGCCAAGTGGCCCCAGCACCCTTATCTCTTGCACCAGTTCCTGTATTCCACTAAGGACTAGGCCCAAAATAGCTTCCTCTCTTGTCAGTTCATGAACCAGCTGCTCCAAGAAGCAGTCATTTATTTCATCTTGAAACTTTATCTCCCTAGCATGTCTTGCAGTGACATTGACCCAGTCAATACCATGGTAATTGAACTCACCCATTATTCTTGTGTTGTAACTTTTGTTAGTGTCTCTGATTTCTTTTTAGCATTTCATCATCCATCTTTTCATTCTGTCCAGTCAGTTGGTAGTACACCCCCACTGCCATCTCCTTCAGCGTTTTACATGAAATTTCAATCCATAGAGATTCTACAGCAAATTTTGTTTCCTGCAAAACTTTAATCCTTTGTGACTCAATGCCCTCTCTAACACAGAACGCAGGCCCTCCAACAATTTGATCTACCTTATCGTTGCAGTATGGTTTATACCGAAATATCACAGTGTTCCCATTGGTTATCCTCCTTCCACCAGGTCTTAGAGATGACAGTTATATCTAACCTTTCATTTAGTGCTATATATACTAACTCTCTAATGAGAAGACATAAATAACTGTGCATGTACCCTAAAATTTATCTGGTTTTATGGTGTGTCATGGGAAATGGTGTGGTATAAAGCATGATAGCAGCCCACCTGGATCCATGATATTTCAAAATTTTGGTTAGTAAGAGCAGAACCTTTAGGTACATAAGATATGATATGAGGCCAAAGCAATTAAATCAGCAGTAGCTTTGAATGTGCTTAGCTAGATAAAGTCAGGCACCTTGCTTTTAGCTTGGTGCAGAAGAGTTGGGACACAAAGAGGGCTCTGCTCAAGGTTATACAGAGTCTTGGGCATAGGAAAGTCTTGAAATCACACACCAGAACCAGTCCCAGTTCCACAGTCCAGTTGTTCTAACCACTACATCTTTCCTCCTCCTCTACTAATGATAAGTGTCCCATCAAGCCAACAACGAGTCTCAGCCAAGGCATGCACATCATTTGTGTTCATGTTTCACGTTCACAATTACATATGTATGTTGCTGGGTCCTTTTCTGAGTTGGGTCTACTTTTTTAAGGGGGGTGGAGGGCTTCTGCTTTTCTTGGCATGAAATGTTTTGTCGGCTGACATTCAGGAGACAATTAGAAAATATTCTGCCCTCCTGTGCTTGATGTTGCATATGAATTTGGCCTAATTATTCATCTTGTTTCACTGTAGTGCATGTTATTTTAACGCGTCATATCCATAATGATGTGGTTATAAAAGTGTTTTTATTTTGTTTCCCTTTCTTTCTCCCTTTGTATGGAATGTGTTTCTGGTGAGGTAAGGCCCGTAGAAACCCAAAGGAATATTCTTGCATACCCCCGCAGCAATGGCTTGCCTGCCTTCATCCATTCTAACCTCTGCTTGCTGCTCTAATTTCACATCTTCCAAATCTGCTTCTCTGTTTATTGCCAGGGGATGGCTTTATGACTATTGCCTCGGAGCTACAGGAAATCAGATTTTTAAGAGGCAAAGGGTTTGCTCTTAGTTTAATTAGTCTAGTCAAATTACTCTGCTGCTGTTTTCTTGTTTAGACTGTGTCACTTCTTGCAGCCTTCAGTGAACTGTCAGAATGAATGACCTTGGCACATTGTGTGCTAAAGTGCAGAGAACCGAAAGCTTTATCTTAATGATTCTTTCCTGGCATACCTGCTCAATATCAGTAAGGATCATTAAAATCAGTTGCCATTAGTTTCTTACTTACAAATAACCTCAAACCAAAAATAAAATAGAAAAGAATCACTAATTGGAATATCTGCAGGAATTAAAGGCCCATTTTATAGAAGGTTATTGTTTATTTTATCGCAGAAGCAAAATGGAACAAAACCTTCCATAAATCAGGTGCCAAGCATGCTCTTTTCTCCTCTAACCCACACATGCCCTCAAAGCTGTTTTCAGCTCTATCCTTTTTGCACTTGAATCTGCTGCTGATGAAAGAAAGTGTTGCACTGCATAAAGCGAGACTCTGAGTCTACGACCTCGTGCCCACCTTGAAGCATCTGCTGCAGATACACGGAACTGATGAATTTTGCTGCCTATACAGACTAAAAATGCTGCAGCAGACAGTGTTCCCTTGAAATTGCATGCAGTCCTCCGCCTGCGCTGTTGCTGGTAGGGGGAGATGCCCCCCCACCTTGCAACTAAAAACAGGATATTGCAGCACCCCCCTCTTACTGGCAGCAGCACAGGTGGAGGAAGACTCTTCTGGTACTTTGTGGGCATGCTGGCAGCAGGTCATCTCAGCCACAGTTCTTAAATCAAAAGAGAGCTGCTTGTTCAGGGTTCCACAAATAATCACTTTATTGCTGCAATGCGTTTAAAGCTCACCATCAAAGTGGGTCAGGGCTCCCTTGAGTCTCCCTTTGACTTTTCCAAGATTCCACTTTTCATGTACCTTACCGTGTTTTGCAGTTAGTGAGCACCATTCATTGGACTATACAGCACTGTAACGCTAGATCACGTATATGAGGTTGGATGCTTTGTGTATCACAAAAGGGTACTCGTTTTGCAACACTCCACTTTGGTGAGCCTCCTGTGGCTGGAAGTCGAGGACTTGTGCTCCCTGATGAAGCCTGTACAATCTAAACATACCAATCCAAATTATATTTGTTCGGATTGAGTTACACGGCACACCAGGCATAAAATAAAACCGATAACACAAATATGACATAATTCAGTAAAGTAACATTACAAACAAAAATAAGCAGCAAAAGCAGATTGAGAAAGACAAATAGTCAACCTCAACATGTGCATTGGCCAGTAAAGTATTCCAGAGCCTAGTGCTCGCAACTAACAATGTCCAGTTGTGGGTTGCAGCCAAGTAGGCATGTTAGCCAGAAGACCGCAATAAGCGTGAATGCACCTAGGGCAGCAAAATATCTTTTAAGTAGGAAAAGTATCCCCCCTTCACAGCCTTTAAAGGTCAAAATAAAAATGTTGAACTGTATTGGCCAGACAACAGGCATCCAGTGAAGGGACCATCAAATTGGGAGTAACATGACCACTTGGGCCAAGTTATTAAGGAGTCTGGCTGTGCCATTATGTTAACTGTCAGAATCACAACAGGTAAAATGGGAGCACCCAAAGAGAGAATTACTATAGTCCGTATTAGATAGAACTCATGACTGAAGGACAATCCTGAAATCATCAGTGAAAATAATAATTTTCAGGCATCCAACCAGTCTAAATTTATAAAAAGGTTTATGGCCCCTTATCCTAAAGCCCATTAACTGGTTCACATGCATTTTAACATGCGGCTATTGGCAGTTGGGAACACTGAGGCATGAGTGTGTCTGTCGCTGCATTCTAAAACGCACATTAATCAGCAATTGCAGGCGAGGTGGAGAGCGGGTTTGGAGAGCACATTTCCATTAGTGCCACGGCAATTGCCACATGCTCAGTGGCAACTCAGCTCTTAACGGGAGCTCACCTAACAACACCTCTATGGGAATCGTTAAGTGAGCCTGCCTTAGCAGAGCGCATGTTTGATTGGCCCATCATGCGTCAACTGCCAGGAACATACTGGTCATGGCTCCTGACAGATAATGTGGAGGCTTTGCGAGGTTTTTGGTGTGTTAATTGCAAATCCTTAGAGGGTTTTTAGTAAAAGGGGGCCTTAATAGCTGCCTTTTCAGTGTGAGACTACAATCTAGAATGATCCCCAAGTTTCTGACCTCAGAGGAAAGAAAGAGGGGGGGAGGATCATAAAGGTTAAATTTGATTGAGTCAGCCCAGATTGCAGAATAGTTATGTACCCAGGAAATATAGTATTTTCAGAAAAATTGCAAGGCTGGATTGGGAAAACAGTCAGCATAGCTTTTATAATTTGCATCTAATGATTGGAAAACTGAATCTAGTGGCTGGAGATATATATTATAAAAAACTATGCAGAGGGGGCACAGCCCTGGATCACCCCCATCTGTAATGAGTTTCCAGATAAGCATTTTTCACTCATTCAGCCTTGCTGAGTCCTGCCAGTAAGAAAAGATTTAAACCATTTTAAGACAAGCCCAGCAATGCTCAGAGACTTTAGGCGATGAACAGTATGCTATGACTATCAGTTTCAAAGGTAACTGAGATGTCGAGGAAGATCATGAACATTGCATTAAATGACTACAGCACAGAGACATGTACATTGATGTGCTATGTCCAGGATGAAAACCATACTGAACTGAAAATTCAGTGGTTCAAATAAGGTATTTTTTTAGGATCAAAAACTATAGCTTTTTAAAATTAAAAAAAAATATTAGGAAAATCTCCTTCAGCAAGGAGGCATTTGTTGTCATAGTTACCCTAACAACCAAAAACTCCTTTAAGAGTTGACAGAGGATAATTTTATAAACTCCCACATAGATATTGTTTTTACACACATATTTAACATCTATTTTATAAAGTTAAATGCGTGCATGCTTGATTTCTTAAAATAGGGGCATAAATGGTTGAAGATGCATAGCACATATAGGAGTGAGCACTTTCACTAGCTCTATGACTGGTGTAAAGATATGCCTGTATCTAATGCGCTTATGTCCATATTTTATAAAGTGTGCACCCAGCTACCATCTATGTGAAAGCCCACAGTGAAAGTCCATGCTGTCGGCCTTATGTGCGTACGTATAGACTAGCAACTGGCTAAAGTATGCATATAAAGGCCCAACAGCACACATAAGTCATTGAAAATGTATGATTTATGCACGTAGATAGTATGCAACTTGTTGCGGCTCCTTCTAAAATTACCCTCTTAATAACGAGGCTGAACATGAGTCCAAGCAACAGGAAGTCAACTTCAACTGAGACAAAAAATCTTTAGCTTCATCGGTTAATATTTTAAAAAGCTGCTTCCATCTTGGAGAAGCTTATTGGTTACAATAATCATGGGCCTGAGCAATCAAGGAGTCATGAATGACAATAGACTCCGTCAAAAATTAGCAGAGGCTATATGTAGTGCTGAACGGATGGTCAGAGAATTGTGGAATCTGTAGTTCTTTTTACTGAATGAGATCATTCCTGTTAGTTTTGCGGTGATAAAGTGAACATGTTTGGAACCATGGAGCAAAAACTGACTAAAACCCATGGATGAAAACTGATGCCATGTAACGTGATCTTCTTACTAAAATGAGATGGGGAGATTTTTCCCAATGTCATACTGATTTTAATGATTTCTTAGCTAGTAAAATTTTCAGAGTGGATGTCATCTCGATGGAATGTGACCTGTTTTCTAACAGTCATTCTTGCTTTTTAAAAGCATTTATCAAACATAACATTATACTTTCAAATATCCATGCCATCCTGCTTAACTAAGAATAAATCCTAATAGAATTCAGTGGCAGAGTAAAGAAGAATGATCCAGTAGATTTTGCTGTGTGCAAGGTGCTGCAGTAGAGCTGGGCAGCTGTGAAGCAGTTATGGGCATGATTCACTAAGCTCTATCCCTGTAGACACAGAATGACAGGAAAGCCTTAGTGATTCGATCCCCAAGTGATTAATAAAAAGTTCTTGCTTGCTTGAATTCACAAGGCAGTTTGTGACCACTGACATCGAGTTTGCTATCCATTTGCAGCAGCAAGGAGTCTACTGAAGAAACCCGATGGTGTGAAGGTAGGTTTGACTGGTTCATAAAAGCTTTGTTTCTTTTAGGATTCTCCTCCTTTCCTTTCTTAACCTTCTTTGCTAGGAAAACAGAGCTAAAGGAAGCCAATCTCGCCATGGGTGACATCAAGAAACTGTAGCTCTCTTGCTTAAAGAAATGCAATTATACCCATGTTTCTACTCCAAACATGTCAGAAAATGCACAAACGTACATGTAGAGAGACAAGGACCAAGGTTGTACATTGTATTATATATCATATAGGAGGCATCAGCTGAGCAGATGTTTCCTGTTAAGGCCCTTTGAATTGTTTAGAGAGAGCAATGCATAGAGTAAGTCATGCCCAACTACAGTAGATGTTAAAACAGAATAGTGAGAATGTACATAATGCATTAGATAACCCAAATGATGGCGCTGTGTAATTTGACTTTTTGATTTCTTTGACATACATGATTTATAATACCCTTGCATTGAAACTGGCAAGACCATAAATTAAGAGGAGCAGTATAGGAGATGAACTATTTTTAACAAATTTTATAAAATATACAATTACAATACAATGGGATATTTTAATTTGTAAAGCCAACATGGCATAATGAGTGATATAACAGAGATTAGAATGAAGTAAGTTTTTGCAGAAGGTGTCAGCTTATGGTAATATTGAGGGAAGGAACTAATAGCAAGTACAGGGACGTTTTATGACTTCAGTGTGGTATCATAAGCCATTTATGGACTTGGACATTCGAGAGTTTTAGTTGAGAATCATAGCCCCGAAAGAGACTCTTGCAGACTTGTTACATATAATAATTACACATCTCAATGACAGTCACTTTTAGAACTTGTGTCTCTGTCGATTTTTGCTGTAACCCTTGAAGCCCAGTCAACATCTCCTAAATCAAGTGTCCAAGAATTCTCTTATACAGAGGGCCACATAGCCCACTTGAAATCACGAAGAGGCCAGAATGGGGGGCATTCCTTGGAGTTTGCTAATTTGGGAGAGGGGAGAAGGCATGCCTGGCCCTTTAGATGATTTGAAATGCTGGGAAGAGGGAAAGGTAGGTCTCCCAGCAGTGTTGAAGACAGAACATCAATTATAAAAATATGTCAAGGAAATTGGCAACCCTGCCACATCCCCTGCATCTTTCCCTGGGGCGTAAGGGTGGTTGTGTGGGTATGTATATGGAGCACTGCCTTTCCTCCTCTCTGTCCCCTCCATCTCATTTACCTTTTTCCTCTCATTCAGTCCTTTCAGCTCACTCTCGCTCTCCCCTCCCTTCAGTCCCCCCTATCTTTTCCCTCTATTCACTTTCACTAATTCCTCTTTTATGCTTCCTTTCACTTCACTCTCAGTCATCCTCCTCCCTTTACTTTCTTCTCTTTTCCTCCTTTCTCTTCACTCACCATACCTTGACATCTTCTTGATCTCCTTCTGGCAGGACCTGGCTCTCCACCAGCATTTTTTTCAATACATGCGTCCATTGGATTCCTCTCCTACTTGTGGGACCTGGCATCCCTGCCAACAGCATTCCTGATGGCTTGAATCTGGCCAACTCTTCTCCTGCTGGCAAGGTCTGGGAAATCCCAGCAGCATTTCTGCTGCCACTGCAATTGGAAAAAGAATAGGAGGGCGCTTTTTCTCAAGTGCATTAAGCAATTGGCATGTGAATTAGTGCTTGCAAACTGTTTGCTCATGGTCATGGTAAATTGCCATGGTGGCTTGATACTTAGCATGCAGTAATTCACACATTAAGGGCTTAGCGTAGAATGAGGCGGGGGATGGGCATGGATTATGCCTTGCAGCTAATGCCCAGGAACTTAACCGCACATTCAGGCCAATGCAGAAAGCCGGCACTAGACCCGTGCTGGATCGATTTTTTTTTTTTTTAGCATTCCTGACAACACACACATTTTAACATGCGATGCAGGAAGGTTAGGGTATGCAAACACCTGCTTTGGTAACCGAGTGCATGCAAATGAGCCACCGCAGCGTTAAACTGGGAAGATCAAACCAAACACATGAGCACAAGAAGTCTATGTTAGTTTAGCGTGTTCTCCAGGCACTGTGTGACTAATTTGCATATCAGCCCCAACAGTATTTTGATGGTATCAGGGACAAACGTTACATCAGGAAAAGCCCCTGATGCCATCAAAATACTGTCGGGGCCAGTGTCCCGACAAAAAAGAATCCCTGATAGCCCAGCGGTCCCCTGACAGTATTTTGATGGCATTGGGGATGATCATGGCATTGGGAAAAGTCCTCATTGCCATCAAAGCACTGTTGGGGGACAGAAAGTTAAAACCTGGTGGTCTAGCAGCCCCTGTACCCCCACCCCCATCCCCAAGTAAAATAAAATAAAAGTTAAAATCTAGTGGTCTAGTGGCCCCTGAATCCCCCACCCCCAACCCAAAGTAAATATAAAATTACCTGGTTGTCTAGCAGCCCCTAATTCCAACCCCTCCCCCTATACCTTAAAATAGGTGGGAGTGCTGCCTATGTGCACCCACTCTAGTCTGCTATCTTGTAAAATGGAATGCCTGGCCCCACATTGTTCATCCTAGGATGCACTGGGTGGGATTAGACTGCCATATAAGGCATAGTCTACTTTATATGGCAGTCTGAACTCACCCAGCGCATCCCAGGATGCACCGCATGAGGCCAGGTGCACCATTTTACAAAATGGCTGACCAGAACAGGAGCGCGTAGGCAGTGTTCCCACCTATTTTATGGTACCGGGCGGGTTGGATTTAGGGACTTGCTATACCACCAGGTTTTCATTTTTATTTCATTTTACATTGGGTTGGGGAGTAGGGGATTCAAGGGCCGCTAGGCCACCAGGTTTTAATTTTATTTTACTTTGGGTTGGGAGGTTCAAGGGCCGCTAGATCACCATGCACTTAATTTCTGTCGGAGCAACAGCCCCCAACAGTGTTTTGATGGCATTGGTGTCATTTCCCGATGCTGCAATCATCCCTGATGCCATCAAAACACTATCAGGATGCCGTTGGGCCACCAGGGATTCTCTTTTGTCGGGCACAGCCCCGACAGTATATTGATGACATCGGGGGCTTTTCTCAATGCCTGATCATCTGAGGAGAAGATGATCTAAGGCATTGAGAAAAGCAAACGGTGCTATCAAAATGCTGTCGGGGGCACGCGTTAGAAGTTAACATCTATTCAGACCCTGCAGTAAAAATGTTGGCATAATAGCTGGTATCGGCATAATCATGATTTGCATACCCGACCAGTTGATTAAAATATATTTAAATAATTTAAAGTTCATTTGAATATATTTAAATACGCGTGCCGTTATTTGGGCGCTAGTTTTTCCGTCAGTGTTTGTCTGTCTTCTGCATTTAAAAGATTGTAAAGTCTGCTTAAACATGGTGGAAGGGGCTCATAAAGCCCACGTTAGCTTTCTGCATCGGCCCGATTACCTGTTACCACAGCAGATAACACACACCACAACGCCATTTCAGTAGATTGTGTTCACTGCATCTGCATTATTTGTCATTCCTTCTAAATGTTTTTTCTCTGCTGTAACTGTATGGGAAGGTGCTGGCCATGTTCCCAACAGTTATTGCATAACTTTGCATTTACTATGCATTAATTTCTGCAACTAATGTGTGGCAACTGCTTATTTTTACCACACTTTAGTTAAAGGATCCCAAAATGTCCTTCACAGGTCGTAGGCAGAAAGAGCATGGCAGGTGCTAAAAATGAGCTCTGTGGGCTGTGTCCAGTCTGTGGGTTGTAATTTGGAGAGCTGTGCCCCAGATGTATTTATCCTACATACAGAATTGAGCAATTGAGAGATTGAGCATCCAAATGGCAGGTGAAATGTAATGTGGACAAGTGCAAAGTTATATACGTAGGGAAGAACAACCCAAATTACAGTTACTCAATGCAAGGCTCCACATTAAGAACCATTACCCAGGAAGAAGATCTGAGCATCATCATCATAATACGTTGAAGCCCTCCGCCCAGTGTGCAGCAGCGGCTAAGAAAGCAAATAGAATGCTAGAAAACATAAGGAAAGGGACGGAGAATAAAACCAAGGATGATATAATGCCTCTGTATCGCTCCATGGTGCGACCGCATTTTGAATATTGTGTGCAATTATAAAAAATATATATAAAAAAGGATATAGTGGAATTAGAAAAGTTACAGAGAAGAGTGACCAAACTGATAAAGGGAATGGAAGGATACTCCTATGAGGAGAGGCTTAAATGTTTAGGGCTCTTTAGCTTCGAAAAGAGACAACTGAGGGGAAATATGATGGAAGTCAAAATAATGAGTGGAGTATAATGAGTAAATGTAGATCAGTTGTTTACTCCTTCAAAAAGTAGAAAGACTAGGGAGCATACAATGAAGCTACAATGTAGCACATTTAAGATTAATTTAAGAAAATATTTTTTCACTAAACGCATAATTAAGCGTTGCCGGAGGATGTAATAAAAGCTGTTGGTGTAGCTGGGTTTAAAAGAGGTTTGGATAAGTTCCTGGCGGAAAGGTCCATAAACCATTATTAAGGAGGACCCAGAAAATCCATTGCTTACTTCTGGAATAAGCAACATAGAGTCTCTATACATTTTTGGGAGCCTGACAGGTACTTGTGACCTAGATTGGCCACTGTTGGCCAATCTAGGTCTAATCCAGTATCGCATATCTTATATTCCTATGAAGGCTGTTCAACTATTGTGTACTGTGGGTTTAGCTAAATTTCAGTGAAGAGCGAATAATCAAGAGTAATAAGTAAAGAAATAAATAATAGTGTATCTCGCTCCTCTTGTCATTGTCTTGATTATTGGAAGAACAGGAAGAGTTTGCCAGCTGTCAGCAATGATCTTGTTGCCTCTGTAGTCCCTGTCACCAGGCCCTACACAGTAGCGAATTGCTTCAAAGAAAAAATTCCTGTATGAATGCTTAAAGATACACAGAAATATTCATTTAAAAAATAAAGGCAGTTCTTAAGGTACTTGAAGAGAGGATACAATGAGAAATAATTTGTATACCTGAATATGTAACTCGCCTGAAACTCAGATTTCAAAAAGGTGAGTAATAAATCTCAGATCTAAATCCAAATGCCTCCCCCCTCGTTCTCATTAGATGTTATCACATTCCATCTAATGAAAGCTGATGCTGTTTTTTCTTCTCAGTTATATGCCTAATCTTGAAAATACAAAGCTAATTTATATGTTTGGTTTTGCTCACAGAGAGAATGTATCTTTGGCCTGAGTTCTAATATTGTATGTAAATTATTGTCTTTTTTTTAACCTAAAGACTTCATTATATTACTGATTTTAGCATTGTGCACCATTGCTGTCATTGACAAGACCATAAAGCTGCCCATGGTTTCTCTGTATGACTGTTTCAATGCTTGGTGCCCAAGCTCAGACACTTTACAGAGGAACTGAATGAACATTTTGGTTGTTGTTTGTGGACAAGAAGGAAGTATGTCCTCATGCATGGATGACATCCCCGAAGGAACCCCACGCGGGAATGCTCGCCAGCTTCTAATGGAAGCTTTGGGGAGGCTCCACCGTGCCTGCGCGCCTCCTTCCTGCCATCTTCTCCAGTATTTCATTTTCTATGGAATCCCACGGACGTATTCCAGTCGCTCTCAGTTAATAATCTTGTCTCTCCCCTTCAGAGGTACATAATTGAACAGGTGGAAGTTGTGTCGCCTTTTTTTTTGTTATTTCTTGTCATTTTTACAGGGGGGGTGGAGGGTATTTGAGCTAATCCAGCGGCACCAATGGTGCCCAGTTGGACCTACCCTCACCATCAAGCCATTTGATTTTGCCCTGGCCATTTTTCTGACGGTTTCTCAAAAAATGGCCAGTAGTTTTAAAAAGTGCACCAAACATGCCTGGAACATTTCTGTCATGGACAGGCACAACTGGTGCCTCCAGAGCCTAGGACCTGATCATCAGTCCTCTTCTTGTACTTTGTACCTGAAGATGACAAGGAGAGGTCTCAAGGGTCATGAAAAACCACGGGGAACTCTGATCGGCACTCTGCATTCCAATCTATCGCCTTCAGCATCGACGTCCTTGGCTTCCATGCCTTCAAAAGTTGTTAAAGATGTCAGAGGTGCGTCGACATCGAGGAGCTCTCGAGCTCATTTGGAGACGAGCACCCTCACTGCCCCGGACAATCGGCCTTTGGTCAGCCTCCCAGCAAGGAAGGAACCGGCCTTGCCCCCATCAACATCAAAGGAGATCGGACCAAGCATTGGGTGAAGACCTGAGTGCATTGACATCAGAGCTCTTTGAGACAAGGTGTTGAGAGCGATGGGGGAAAGCTTGAATGCTCTTCAAAGGAACCACGAAGGGGGGACTACTCAGCCACTATGGCTTCGGATTGACACCGGCAGCCTTTCAATAGTCAAGTCTAAGCCACCGATACCCCCGCGCAGGTGCCATATACATCGGTTGAAGTTACTCAGGCCTCTCAGCCTTCGGAATCGGCAACCATGGAGAAGCAGCCCCTAAAGGCACTCGAGGATCACATAGCTGCCCTTTTTGCAGTGCAGCCCAAAGAAGCCTCTGCATCGACCATCGTGCAACCGATTCCAGAGATGCATTACCTGCCTCCATCAGAGACATTGAGAGGCTCAGACGCCAGTTCCTACCCAGCCAATTTCTTTCTCTAGCAGCTCAGGGTCCAATGCACCCTCAAAATCCAGATGGGCTTTGACACATCATCGTTCTCTGAGAAGCTCCCATTCCTTCTATGTAGGAGGGAGATTGAGGCAGAGACTAAAGTATTTCGACTCTCTCTCAGAGTCTAACTCTGATGGCTGGGTAACTGATGTGGAATCAGAGGATCTCTCAAAGTGCAGGTCTCTGGAGCTCCTGTTGGACCCTTTCCTGCCTCATGAATGTCAAAAGTCTTCTCCTGACGGCATGACCTTCCAGGATTTTGTGAGAGATATGGCCAAGGCCATAGCGTTCTCCCTGGAGATGGAAGATGAACCCAGGGCAGAGGAGTTGGAAATATTGCAGTACTCCTTGGAACCTAAGGAGGTGGTGACCATAGCCATACATTGAGAGAAGTAATCAAATTTGCAGATCACACAAAATTATTCAAAGTTGTTAAAACCTAAGAGGATTGTGAAAAATTTCAAGAGGACCTTGATAAACTGGAAGACTAGACGTTCAAATAGCAGATGAAATTTAATGTGAACAAGTGCAAAGTTATGCACCTAGGAAAGAACAACCCAAACTATGGTTACATGATGAAACCCTCCATCCAGATTGCAGCAGCGACCAAGAATGCAAATAGAATGCTAGGAATCGTAAGGAAAGGAATGGAGAATAAAACAAAGAATATTATAATGCCTCTATATTGTTCCTTGTTGCGGCCACACCGTATTTTAAAAAAAGATATAGCAGAATTAGAAAAGGTACAGAGAAGAGCCAGCAAAAGGGGATGGGAGGATACCCCTATGAAGAGAGACTTAAAAGGTTAGGGCTCTTCAACCTGGAAAAGAGACAGCTAAGTGGAGATATGATAGAGGTCTATAAATTAATGAATAGAGTGGAATGGGTAAACATAGATCAATTGTTTACACCATCAAAAAGTAGAAAGACTAGGGGACATGCAATGAAGCTACAATGTAGCCCGTTTAAGACTAATAAGTGAAAATATTTTTTCACTCAACACATAATCAAACTCTGGAATTCGTTACTGTAGAATGTAGTAAAAGCTGTTATGTAGCTAGGTTTAAAAAAACATTTGGACAAGTTCTTGGAGGAAAGGTCCGTAAACCATTATTAAAGATGACCCTGGAAATCCACTGCTTGCCCCAATACAAGCATTGTAGAACCTGTGTGTCTTTTGGGGAACCTGCTAGGAACTTGTGATCTGAATTGGCCACTCTTGGACACAGGATATTGGGATTGATGATCTGACGTAATATGGCATATCTTATGTTCTTATCCTGCAGAGGATGCAGCTGAGGATGTGGAAAGGCTCCTTACGGTACCTCCAGTGTGTAGAAGACTTGACTCGATGTATAGGGTTAAAAAAACTCCTGGTTTTGAGAAACCTCAGCTCCCGCACCACTCTTTGGTGGTCGCGTCCACCCTGAAGAGGACAGAATACTAAGACCCACTCTTCGGCACCCCCAGGAAGGGAGGCTCAGACTTGGACTCTTTCAGGAGAAGATGTTTTCAGGGCTCGCTTGTAGCTCGAGTGGCCTCATACCAGCTCTACATGAGCATGTTCCAATAGGACATTATGTGAGACCTAGCTGACTTGTCCCAGTTCCTTCCTTCTGAGAAGTTGGAGCAGTTTTGCACCCTAGTGAGTCATGGCAAGGACTGCTGAAAGTTCCTGGTTGGGCAGCCTATGACACCTTCAAGACAGCGTTGAGAACTGCTGCAGTAGGTGTTGGGGCGCAGAGGCTCTCCTGGCTCCAGTCCTCTGACTTAGAACAGTCATTTCAGAATAAACTGGCAGACATACCATGCCATGGTGAGAATTTGTTTGGTGAGCCGGTAGAGGAGAAAGCTTGCATTATAGAAAAGCAGCATATCACTTTTAGCAGGCTCTCAAGGCGCACATCTGAACTGGCTTAATGTAGGAGGTACCAAGGGAGATGTCTGAAGAAGACCTACCTCTCCTATAGGCGTTGGTACTTCCCTGGACGCCAAACCTCCCAGCAGAAACAGGTTGCTTGCTAGCAAAAGCACAGAGAGAAGCCCTAGAAAGCCCAATCAGCCCCATAGCCAAAGCCCAGAGTGGGGTTTTGACTGGTTCCTCTGGAGCATAGCCAATCTACTAGGAGTCACCGTGAGAAACCCTGCAGTGGGGGGAAGGCTCACTCTATTTGCCCAGAGATGCCCTCACATAACCTTGGACTTGTGGGTGCTACAGATAATCTAAAGTGAGTACAGGTTGCATCTCTTCAAGTTACCCCCAAGTTGGCACCGAGGGCAAATCACCTCGACCCTGTGTATTTGGAACTCCTTCAGAAGGAAATCTCACTAGCCTTTGAGCCTGTACCACAGGAGCAATTAGGGCAGGGATTTTACTACAGATACTTTTTCATCCCCAGGAAAACGGGGGGATTTCATCCAATTCTGGACCTCAGGGATCTAAACACTTACTTGGTAAGAGAAAAGTTCAGAATTATTTCTCTGGGCATCCTGCTTCTGTACCTTCAGAAAGGGGATTGGCTATGCTCCCTGGATCTAAAGGATGCGTATACCCACATTCTGATCCATCCTGCTCACGGGAAGTATCTCAGATTCAATCTTGGAGGACCACACTTTCATTATCGAATGCTGCCTTTTGGCCTAGCCTCAGCACCCTGTGCCTTCACAAAATGTCTTGCAATAGTAGCAGCCTACTTCAGAACACTGGGGTGTTTTTATCAGCTAATCATACAGGTAAGGAAAGACAAAGCACCACTCCGGAGGGAGTTTGAGAGTCCACATGGTTGATCATTCAGGTATGGAGCTGTTAGGGTTTGTGATCGATTACCACAAGTCCCATCTTCAGCCCACCCAACAGCTAGAATTCATAGGAGCCCTACTTGACACACCGGGCAAAAGCTTTCCTTCTGGAGGATCGGCTCCAAAGGCTGACATCTGTAGTACAGGACACTCAGCTGAGTCAGTGAGTGACTGCTCAGAAGATGCAAGCTGTCCTAGGCCACATGGCCTCTGCAGTACATGTCTCACCACTGACACATCTTTAGATGTGGTGGACTCGGTGGATCCAGGCCGCAGGTCGCCTCTGGGATCAGGTGTATATTACCAATCCCCTGGTTCAATCAATACATTGGTGGACAGTTCCTCAAACTGTTCAAAGGCTTCAACCCAGAAGATCCTGATAACAGATGTATCCAAATTTGGATGGGGAGCTCATCTTGATGGCTTCCACACTGAGGACATCTGGTCCGTTCAGGAGAGTTTTCACCAGATCAACTTCCTGGAATTAAGAGCCATAGCAAATGCTCTAAAGGCCTTTTGGGATCACTTAACCAACTGCATTGTCCTCATTCAGACAGACAATCAAGTCGCTATGTTCTCTATGAACAAGCAGGGGAACACTGACTCCTATCTCCTGTGTTGGGAGTCGGTCAGGTTATGGCAGTTCACCATCACTCCCGGAATAGAGCTGAGGGCCACATATCTGTCGGAAGACCAAAACACTCTGGCAGACAGCCTGAGCTGTGTCCTTCAACCACACGAATGGATGTTCAACAACGGTATGGCGGCCCGTATCTTTCGGAAGTGGGGCACTCCCTTGATAGACCTGTTTGCCACTCTGCAAAATGCTCAGGTAGATCAGTTCTGCTCCAAAATGGGATCCCACAGCAGACTGGTGTCAAATGCTTTACTCCTGCACTAGAGGGAGGGTCTTCTATTTGCTTACCCTACGATTCCTCTCATAGCGAAGACCCTATTGAAGCTCAGGACAGACGAACGCGTGATTATACTCATTGTGCTGTATTGGTCCAGACAGCCCTGGTTCCCACTCTTGCTACAGCTCTCCACTCAGGAACCCCTCCGGCTTGGCATGCTTCTGATCTAGTTTTGCAGGACTGCAAGAGGATGCTATATCCCAGTGTCCAGTCCTTGGCCTTTACGGCATGGATGTTGAAAGGCTAGTCCTGTCAGAGCTTAATCTGCCAGACAACATAACTGATGTCCTGTTGGCCTCCAGGAAGGTCTTGACGAGGAGGTTCTATGCCTGTAAGTGGAAGAGGTTTGCTGTCTGGTGTGAAGGTCAGGCCCTGGATCCTTTGTCTGTTTCACAAGGAAACTGCTCGAGTATCTTCTATACCTTTCTGACTCGGGCCTGAAATCCAACTTTGACCGAGTTCAACTCTGCTCAACCAGGGAATACCATGGCGGGATAGGTGGGAAAACCATCTTGGCACAGCCTTTGATTGTTCACTTCATGTGAGGGGTGCTCCTCTTGAAGCCTCCATAGAAGTCCCCCGCTGTGGCTTGGACCTCAATGTGGTGCTAGCACAGCTCATGAAAGCTCCCTTTCAGCCACTCAACTCCTGTCCATTAACATTCTTGATGTGGAAGGTAATGTTTCTGGTAGCAGTCACTTCGGCGTACTGAGTGAGCGAGCTTCAGGCTCTGGTAGTTCATCCAGCGTATACTAGATTATGCCATAATAGAGTGGTTCTTCGTATGCAGTCTCATTTCCTTCCAAAGATGGTTTCAGATTTCCATCTCAATTAGTCAATAGTGCTACCTACATTTTTTCCTAGGCCTCACACCCACAAGGGGGAAGCGACATTGCACATGTTGGACTGCAAGCAGGCTTTAGCCTTCTACTTGGAGTGGACAAAGGACATAGGAATTCCATCCAACTTTTATTTCTTTTGACCCCAGCAAGCTGGCGGCTGCCATTTGCAAATGCTTTCAATTTGCCTAGCAGACTGCATTGCCTTCACTTATGCCCAGGCAGTCCTGAGCCTTGATGGTCATGTCACAGCTCACAATGTCCGAGCCATGGCTGTGTCAATGGCCAATTTACATTCAGTTTCCAGGAAATCTGCAGAGCTGCAACGTGGGCTTCTGTCCACACATTCACATCTCACTACTTGACTGGAAGGGGATGACCGATGCAACAGTAACTTTCCCAATCTCTACTCCAGCGCCTGTTTGGAGATTAAAATTCGACTCCATCCCGCTAATGTCCTTCTGTCCGTCAGGCTACCAAAAAAAAAAGAAAAATAATAAAGAAAGCAGAAGAGATGAGGTGCAAATTGCCATCTCTGTATATATATAGTGGTTTTGGTTTTGCATGTTCCACAGATAATGTTGCCCCTGTTGGGCTTCTCAGCAGCCTCCTCAATTTTCGGTAGCCGGTAGCTTAGGAGTCCCATGTATGAGGACTTACTTCCTGCTTGTCCATGGAGAAAAGGTAGTTCTCTGTGGACAGCAGGAATAGGTTCTCACAATCTTCCTACCACCCCAGAGTTGTATTCTGCTACAGCCATATTATCAGAAGATGGTGCCACGGTGGCAAGCAAGAAGGAGGTGTACAGATGCATTGGAGCCTCCCAAAAGCTTCCAATAAAAGCCGGGGAGTGTTCCTGCACAGGGCTCCTTCGGGGATGTCACCCATGAATGAGGACTAATCCCTGCTGTCCAAAGAGAACACCTGCTACAAGTGAGTTACTACCTTTTCAGTTAGGTCAGTCAGGGCAGATGCATTCGAACAGATGTTAGGGGCAGGGGAGGAGAGTTGGGTGACATTAATAGGAACAGATGTACTAAAGGGTTTTTCTCATTTTAGATTAATTTTATAATGTCATTGTCATGCATATGTGGCCATACATGCAAGAAAAAAGTAAACACAAAAACAGGACCAAAATGTCTCAAAACATACTGGGCCTGATATTCAAAAGGCATTTACAGAATTTACAGCCAGGTAAACCATGTAAATGCCTTAAATGGGAATATTCAACAGCACCTACATGGTTAATGCTGTTGAATATCCCCGTCTGTCCCCTACGCACCCCAGTGCTATCCGGTTAGCATTGGGGCGTGTTGGGGGCATTCCAGGGCGGAGCAGAGGTGGTGACTGCCACTAACTATGTAGCAGCAATATTGGACCGCTACACGGTTAGTCTCTCTGGGGGATTCCACTCAACGCCGAATCCAGATATTCAGTGCCGTCTCTGCGGCATTGAATATCTGGGGATAAGGGTGAACAGGCAGGGCTATGTGCTGCAGCAGCCGTAGCCTGCCGACTTTAATATCGGGCCCACTGTGTATATCAAAATCTTGGACCAAAAAACACATAAAAATCATTCAATAAGATTCAATAATTCTATAATCACTCATTATGGTATCAGGGCTATCCCGAATAACTTTCCACATAGCACAATTTTAGGTATGTTATGTACAACTTCTTGAGAAATTGGAAATATTCCAATTGTATGTCATCATAATATTTTAATAGTACATTCAAAGGCAGACGACAACAAAAAAAAAGATGTCTGTGCAACTTAAACACAGTAATGTATGAGAAAAAAACTAAATATGACCTGGACAGGGTTAATGGCACCCTTCACTAATATTTGGTTGCACAATCCTTGGCAATGATGACAGCCTCCAAATGTTTCTTATAGCCATCTGTACGTTTTGTACATCTGTCTGCTGGTAGTTTCTCCCACTCATCAACAGCACTTTGTTATAGCTCATGAATGTTTCCAGGATTCCTTTTACCAATGGCAGATTTCAGCTCTTTCCAAAGATTCTCGATTGGACTGAGATCAGGACATATTGCTGGACAGTTTAAAATGGTACAGTTCTTCCTTTTTAAACATTCATTTGTGCTTTTGGATGTTCATTTTGGGTCATTGTCCTGCTGAAGGACCCATGACTTTCGACCCAGGGAGCTCATTTCGCTCCAGAATACCTTGGTAGTCCTCTGACTTCATGATTCCTTTAATTCGTTCCAGGTCTCAGTTCCTGAGGCAGCAAAATAGCCCCACAACATTATGGAACCTCTACCATATTTAACTGTAGGAAGGGTGTTTTTTTCCTTACAAGCTTCATTACTTTGCCTGTAAACGTATCTCTGGTCTGCATTGTCAAAGAGCTCAAGTTTGGTTTGATCTGTCTACAGAACATTTTCCAGGAAGGAATGGGGTTTCTCAAGGTGGGTTTGGGCAAAGATCAGGCATGCTTTTTTATGTCTGTCTTTGAGCAGCAGAGTTCTCCTTGGCCTTCACTTATGAAGTCCTTTTTGTACAGGTGACGCTGCGCACAGGATTGGAGATGCCAATGAGTAAGACAGACAAAAACATCCATCTGACTCCTGTACTTCTACTGGAAATGCTAGCTTTTCTTATCTTTTTCTATTGCTTTCATTTCATTATTGCATACGTCAGGCTTCATCTCTGTCCCTTTTCAAGTCCATGTTAAAGGCTTACCTCTTTAAAGCTGCTTTTGCATCCTGACCCCCTTTTTCCTTGTGTCTTGTTCCCTCCTATTCCCTTTATTCTTATCCTTTGTCTTGTCTGTCTTAAATAGATTGTAAGCTCTCACAAGCAGGGACAGTCTCTATCTATGTTTGTACAGAGCTGTTTAGTGCTCGGCATATGGTGTGGGTTGAAACCACCACTACAGATTGCTCCAGTTCAACCTTAAGCTCTTTGGATGTTGTACACGGTGTTTCTCCAACAGTTTGCACTAACCTTCGAAGACATCTTGGATTAATTTTCCTCTTCCCTCTATTTTCCTGGGAGGCTCTTGACAGTTGCATGAGCAGAAAACTTCTTAACAACGTTGGGGGTTTTAATAAAGAAGTCTATTCCAAACTTTAGAGGATGTATTGCTTTCCTTGCTCCTGGAGGTCCTGTCTGGTTGTGCGAGGACACGTGCTTCGTTTTGTACTCCCCACAGGGAGTGAATGTGGCCATTTCCAACATTAGAGCCAACATTCATCAGTTGATTCAAGTCTGTGAGTATTGACAATTGATCACAGGTGGGTCTAATTTTACTGCACTGGGAATGTGGTTCTTTGTTCAGACTGATTTGAATTGTTGATAAAGGTGCCAATAATCCTGTCCTGGTGTCTCAGTTTTTATACTATTTCTACTATTTCATTTTTTAATAGGTCTTGTTTTACTTGATTCTTTTATGTGTCAAATACATGTGCCGATATAGTCCAAAGCCATTTCACTGGCCAAGTTTCTTTAGGATATTTTGGACATTAATGCGTTGAACTGCAGGGGTGCCAATAATGTTGACCACAACTGTAAGTAGGGAAACAATTGTAGCTATAACTGTTAGGCACTTAGCTTTTAGACACTATGGGGTCTATTCTGTGCCACGAATAGCGGGGATGGATGTCCCATTGGGGCGTCTATCCCTACTATTCGCCTCGCTTGCCATCCCCTACTAAGCCTCCCCATACGAACAAGGAGTTTATATGGGGGGACTTAGACAAGTATGGGAAGGGACAGTGCAGAGGCGGAATTAGGGTGGGCAGTGGGTGGTCTTTGGCCCTGGATGTACAGGAACAATTCTGAAGTCGACCCTGTATGCCTAGGGCTGGCAGACTGGACGGAGGACTTATTCCTCCTCTCAGGTGGAATAAGTCCCCCTAGACGTAGGGGGACGGGAGGCCCAGCTGGGACCGAAATGATGAGGGGGTGCAGGAGGCCAGATCAAGGGCCGGGCTGCAGGGAAAAGAAAAAGTAGTTGGCGGCCAGTGATCACGGCTCCAGAATGGAGCCATGGTGCCATGGCATCCGGAAGCCATGGCACTGTAGCCCCATTCAGGAGCCTGACTGAGTTATCCGGGCTGGGGACTGTATGCACAGGCCGATGGGAATCTGGTCCTGGCCTGCCCATATAGGCCTAGACGCGATTCTGATCCTGAGTGGGCTAGATGGACCCTGTTGGATCAGAATCGCATTTACCTCTCCGATTCCGACCAGATGCACAGATGTGCCTCCACAGATCCCATTCTGATCAGGACATGTCCGGACATCCAAAATCTGGACGGGCTGGATTTGCACCCGATTTTGCACCCACGACAGCTAGACATTCCCGTGGGAGCAGAATCAGGGGCAAAAGGCCTGGATGGGCAGGAATACCCCGATTCTGTGCCGCTCCATGTCCAGCTCCCACCCCATCCAACCCTCTCAGTGCTCCTGCATGGGGCCTTGGTGCCATGGCATCCTGTCGTCATGGCACCGGGACAGCATGTGGGATCCCCGATTCCCTGCAGTTCAAAGAAGTTGTTCCCCACTGCCCGGGGGTCCTCCACTTCTGCTCTGCACCCTTGAAAGGGACTTTTTCCACCTCTGAGATGGAATAAGAACCCCTTCTTACTCCTCAACCCCAGACGTACAGGTCCATGATTGGAATTGCCTGCCTCTGCCCCGCCCACATTCCTCCGCCAGCCTTCCCCGTCCAGAGCTCCCCTCACAACGCTGCTGTATGTACAGGAAGCTTGGTGATGGGAATTCGCTCCCTGCGATTAGCAGGGGTTGGATGTCCAAACCGGACAGTGACCCTCATTTATCCATTACCATAATCACAAAGCCTTAATGGCCACAGGCCACCAGCGCTCTTAGAAATGCTGCATTGTTAACACCTGTGGCCTTTGAGGCTTTGTGATCAGGGCAATGGGTACATAGAGCGCGATTCCATAACATACACATTCGGCCCGCGGATACATCTAAATAAAAAATGGGCCCCCTTCGATCCAAATTCCACATCTATGGGTCTGGATGTGCTCACTGGTCCAGAATCAGGGTGATAGACGTGTTTTGGTGGGCACATGCAAGCGCTATTCAGCCAGCCCCATGCCTCGGCCGCAGGTAAACGTTTTGGACATCCTCGTGCCCCCCGTATTTTGAAATGTTACATGTTTAGGATCCTGTCTGTACCCACGGACGCCACGCCCCTCAGGAAAAATGTGCTCATCCCAGACAGTAGTTTGCTGATGTACAGTAGACATAAATACCAATGAGAAATGACAGCTGCTGCAACCTAGACCATATACCAGCATACCTGAATGTAAATGTGAACATGTATGTCAAAACATACCTTGCATCAGAAGGTACACGGCATTAGGAATCGGCCCTAGTGATGCCTATCCTGGTAATCTCTACAAACACACCTTAAAGTGCTAGGGATGGATCCTCCCCAAGTGCACAAAACCCCAAACTAAAATTACAGCTTCCCAAAGGATGCATAATATTGTTGAGCAACAACTGTATGCCCATTTCGTGCCTCTGTCCTTTAAGTGCACTCATTCTGCTGCTCTGCACTACCATTCCCCTCATCTCTCTCTGCATCCCTCCCTGTGAGCTCCACTCTTCTGGCAGATCGCTTCTATTTGTGCCCTTAAACTGCCAAATCTGGACGTCACTCCTTGCACCTTGCAGTTGCTTATGCCTGGAATAAACTACCTGAGTCTGTATGTCAGGCTTCCTCTCTGGCCCCTCTGAAATCCAGGCTGAGCATTCACCCCATCGGTGCTACTGTTGGATCAGATCTGCCTAAGCTCCCTGGTGTTTCCTGACCATTCTCCCTGGATGTATCCTGTTCACAGCTGCTGTGTTGACTGTCCTGACTAGATTGTAAGCTCCACTGAGCAGGGACGATCTGTTAGGTGTGTCTGCAGCGCTGTGTACACCTTGTAGCACCATACAAATGATCAGTAGTAGCAGTAGTAGGACCTTCTGGCTATGGCATCTGAGGCTCTCCTCTCTGGGTACTGGCTTTTCTCACAGCAGCTACACCTGTCCTATCATGGCGTATATCAGTCTGTATACATCAGCTACCTGTGGGACAAACCTGTCTACCTTCCCACATCCAGCTTTGTGGCACTGCTCCTCTGGTCAGTGCTGTGTGGGCATGGGAGGGGAGATCCCTGTGCCATCACACTAAGTAGCCAGACTCCAGATATATCACCACTTTTACAGCTCTCGTTGATCCTCGCCTGGATAGGGATGAAGGCCACATGGGACAATCATTGAGCGAGAATGTTTTTTGCACAAGGCCCCGTGTTTCAGGGGACCCCGCGCAAAGAACATTCCGCTTTAAAAGTAAATTTAAAAAAAAAAAAAAAAAAGCTGACTGCTGCCGCTGCCGCAGCAGCAGCAGAATCGAGTGTCCCGCGGGGCCCCCCTGCCGGGCAGAGCACTCCCTCCCTCTCTGCCTATTTGCTTGCCTCAGTCCCTCTCCACTTCGGCTTTCAGAGCGTGAAGGGAGAGCTTCTCCCTCGCGACTCTGTTAAGCCCATCGGGGCAGATGGGAAATTTCCCATAAGCCGCAGTGGGCTTAACAGAGCCATGAGGGAGAAACTCCCTTTGCGGCTCTAAGCCAAAGCGGAGAGGGATTGAGGCAAACAAGCAAGCAGGGAGGGAGGGAGTGCTCTGCCGGTCAGGGGGGGCCCCGCGGGACACTCGATTCTGCCGCTACCGCGGCAGCAGCAGCCAGCTTTTTTTAAGTTTTAATTTTCCCTGGGCTTATGGGAGGGAGGGGGTTAGGACTGGTGATGGGAGGGAGGGGGGTTTAGGACTGGTAATGTGCTGTGGGCTGATGGGGGAGTAGGACTGGTAATGTGCTGTGGGCTGATGGGGGGGTTAGGACTGGTACTGGGTCAGGGGAGTTGCTAGGACTGGAAATGGACTGAGTGGAAGGGGAAGCTTGAACTGCATATAGTTGATGGGGGCTTGGAATCGACATGGGCTGAGTGGAAGGGGGACTTGTACTGCAAATAGCTGATGGGAGGGGGCTTGGAATGGAAATGGGTGAGTGGAAGGGGGGCTTGAACTGCAAATATCTGATGGGGAGGGGGGCTTGGAATGGAAATGGGCTGTGAGGGGAGGGAGCTAGGACTGGAAATGGGCTGAGTGGGGGGAGCTAGGACAGGAAATGGGCTGATGGAGGGGCTAGGATAGGACTGAAAATGGGTTGTTGGGGGGAGCTAAGATTGGAAATGGGCTGTGGTGGGGGTTTGGACTCAAGGAAGGGCTAGAACTGGAAGTAGGCTCATAGGGGGCTTGGATTGAAATGGGCTTAGTGGAGGGGACCTAGGATTTGACATGGGCTGATAATGGGGCTAGAAAAGGACTAGAAATGGGCTGATGGGGGGTTGGGATTGGAAATGAGCTGATGGAGGGACTCGGATAGGACTGGAAATGGACAGGGGAGCTAGGACTAGAAATGGGCTGGTGGGCGGGCGAGGACTGGAAATGGGCTGATGCGGGGACTAGAAGGGAGCAGATGCTGGATGGGGCTGGAACTAGAAAGGAGCTGATTTTGGAGGAGGATTAGAATGGGATGGGGCTGGGAGAGTGAAATGGAGAGGGGAAAAATATTTTGTGTGGGAGGGAAGAAATATCTACAATTGGCCGGCTATTGGAAGAATATGTGGGGATTGAGGATGGAGGGGTAAAATTTGAGTGGATGAAATAGGAATGAGGAAAGAGCAAAAGGAGAAAGATTAGTATGTTAAAGCAGATGTAGAGAGAGAATGGAAAAAACCTAGAAGAGAGAAGAAAGGACAAATGGACAGCAGATGATGGAGAGTTAGCAGAAGACACAAAGAAACCAGAAGAAAGTGGCTGGAGCAATTGCAACTGGAAAAAAACGCACAAAAGGTAGAAAGATATCTCTTTATTTTGAATTTATTAACTGGAATATGTCAGCTCTGGGAAATGTGCATCATTAACGTCTGCGCTTTGTTTAGTAGAAGAGGAAATTAATTTATAGTTTTATTTCTACAGTGTTGTTGTACATTCCAAGTTTGGCTTTTGGGGTTCCCAGTTTAATTATTGTCTTCCTGTTTCTAAATTGTGAGTCCTTGTTTGGTGATGGTCTATGTTCTGCATGTGTAACTGAGCTGAGGTATTCTGTTTATGTAGTTGCTATTTGACATTGCCCTTGTTCTCTTTCCCCAGTAGGTCATGTATTGTTATTCTCTGAAATGTATTGGTTTAATATTTGCAGTGTTGCCTTTTGATAGGTAGGGTCTGGTGCTTTGTGAGTCCTGGTAGTGCTGTTACGATACGGTGGGTTTGCTATGGGTTCTAAATGGGCAGTGTTTGTAGTACAGTCAAACCTCGGTTTTCGTATGCCCTAGTTTTCGTACGATTCGGTTTTTGTTGACTTTTTTCGTCAAGAGTTTGTCCCATTTTTCGTACATTGTCTCGGTTTTCGTACAGTTGAAAATGGAGCACCATCTTGTGGCCAGGAGTGGGATTTTCTTTATTTTGATTCTCTTGCTGATTGACTGTCTTCCATATGCCAAAAAGAGTCTTCAATAAAGGTAAAGGTGATGTCAAATGTTCATTTATCCATTTCATTAGTCATTTATATTTATTTCTCATTGTTTTCTGTATGTAAAAATATAGTTATTATCTATAAAATGTATTTTCTGTTAATATTTTTGGGTGTCTGGAACAGATTAATTGGATTTACATAATTTCTTATGGGAAATATTGCTTCAGTTTTCATACATTCGGTTTTAGTCAGACTTTTTCGAACAGATTAATCACGAAAACCAAGGTTCCACTGTAGTTCCTAATGTGCCTGGTGGTTGGCACTGGATTATAGTAATGTAGAAATCTTTTAGTCTTTCTGTATCCATACACTCATTAAGAGGCATATTTGCTAAAAGTTATGCAAATGAGGCCCCTTATGCAAATGAGGCCCCGCACCGAGTCTCCGCACATGGCCCCGCACCCCCCTTGGGCCGCCCCTGAATCCGGGGAACGATGGCACTACATCAGTTGTGTCTCCCTGTGCCAGGCACAGCAGATGTATGGCTGCCCTGTCACACTGCCAACAATATCTGATCTAAGTAGAATACCCTATGTACAATAATCCAGAAGGAATCAGCATAGATTTCCTATGGCTAAATGTCAGAATATATCCCTGTCAATAATAGGGGCCCTCAGAATAAGGGCAAACAACACTGCTACATGCACAACAGTTACACCATTGGTCTCACAAAATATGCATTATGGGCATGCATCAGTGCTGCTTGCACTATTGAGTGCCCGTTTTCTGAGGGTCCCTTATCATTGACGGGGATATGTTTTGACATTTAACTGTAGTGAACCCTCTCTGAGTTTGACTGCCCAATTACACTGGCACCTGGTGATGCTGTCCAGGCTTCCATGTCCCCTCTGAATTGCAGATGCGCACACCAGATCGCCCCGTGCACCCCTCAAACCACACACACACGCACTCTCACTTTCTGTCACAAAAACATGATTCTGCCCAAAAGATGTCCTGAACCTATACATAACAGCTATGGCTTAACATAATCTCATGGGGTACCAGGACTACAAATATGATCCCCATTTCTCACCCAAAAAGGAATCTTTTCCGTGCTTACGCCCATACTATCCCTGCATCAGCAGTCCCATTTTTCAGAACATACGAATTATTAGGGTCCCGTAGATTGGCTCCGTTAACACAAACAGCACATAGGTGCATAGTTTGAATAAACACTATTGCTCTTCTTAATATTTCTGTAAGGGTGTTCTGAAATATTTCTTTACCTTACAACATTCCTCACCTCTGTTCCTCCATTGCCCATGTTCCCTGTAAGTATTAGTGTATGTGTCTCATATCCCCGTGTGTTAAATGTATCCCCCAATTGTGTTGTGACCGCTTTGATTGAAGGATAAGGCGGTATACAAAACTGTCTAAATAAATAAAAAAATAAATAAATAAATATACCTTAAGACTACATCTTGCATTTTTCCAGACTGCAGTCACACCTGTTCAAAATATACTTGTCACAATCATTCTTCTATATGGGACGAATTTCAGAGCACAGCAGAATAGTTTTGAAGTCCTAGCCTTATACCATGTTTAAGCAGGAATAACGTGGACATTTCCAGGAAACACTTAATATGTACATGAGCCTTTCCTGAATGCACTTTATACGTGTCCGTGGCTGACCATGCCCCTGTTCCGCCTTCTCCCGCCCATGTTCTGAGATCCCATGCTAGCGTCGCACAGGTGCATGTCAGCAGTGTTTCAGAATACGGTCAGGGATATTTTCGGCTCATAAATGTCCTTACCACACGTACAAATCCCCTATTCATGTTCATGAATGACCCCATAGTGTCTAAAAGCTAACAATTATAAGCTACGATGTTTCCCCACTTATTATTTAGTAATTGCCCTATGTGGGAAGTTATTCAGGATAGCCCTGGTACCATAACGAGCTATGATGAATTAATAGGAATGGCGAGCAGATGCACAGATTGCCAGTAAAACCACCCTTTGAGCTCAGTGGTGTGTGGACATATTATAGAATTATTGAATCTTACTGAATGATTTTTTGTGTGTTTTTTTGCCATATGCATGCATAAATGGCCCCTTTATAAAATTCTGACCAGGGTAAAGTTGCACGCATTGGTATGGATGCATGCACATAGCCAGAAGCATAGCAAGGGTATGATCTCAGTGGAGCATGAGCAGAATTCACAAGTAAGCACATTGATTATGAAATACCAAATCAATGTGCATGCTTGCAGAATGTGCATGCTTTAATGACTTCTCTCAGGCAGGTGTAAGTGTCCAAGCCTGAATTTAAGGCACGATCTCTGCGTCTAACACTAGGTACCTATATATCTGTAAAATAATGCCCGAGTAGGCTCTTAGTTGCCCTCTTAAACTAGGCCCTCCATATAAAATTGACTATGGGCCCGATTCTGAGACGTGGGTTGCGGGGCCGATTCCCCCTCCGTCTGTCCCCATATGTCCTGAGCAGCAGGATGGGGAGAGCCAGTGGGAGAGGGCAGGATTTGGACGGAGCGGGAGCGGGCTAGCCAAGCAGGACATAAAGGGCCGATTCAGGTCATGGCCCTGTATGTCCTGCCAGGTCAAAGGGGACTTGCTGCTTATTCCACCTCGAAGGTAGAAAAAGCATCACCAACCTGGTGATCGGGGCTGGGGCTGAGTGCAGGGGTCCCCACCAACCAATCCAGGCCCTGGCAGGCCAGCCGTGGGTTGGGTGGTGGGGAAAAGGGGGAGTCAAGCCGCAACAGCCAGGGGAGCCTGTGGGGAAGATGTCCCCGCATGGGCACACCGGGCCATCCTTGGACCCGCTTCTGGTTACTTCCCACGATCCAGAATCGGATCCTAACGGACCCATCTTGCTCGGGGCCATCTGGATGGCCTGGACATCGGGCTCCACGTGTCTATGGGGGGAAAAAGGGCCTATTACATCTGGCCCATAAAGTGAAAAGTCCCTGGATTTGCAGCCACCTTCTCTGTGACTTGCTACATGCTCAACACTAATCAGCAAGATATATTCTGTAATAACTGGATCATTCTTTGACGTGTTGCCTCTTCAGCTTTGTAACAGATATCCTGTTTTGCTTTCTGCAGGCCATTTTAGACAGATTGCATTGGTGTTATGCTTTGTTTTAGATGTAACAATAAGGATTTTCAGAGGTTATCTAATATTACTTTTCCTGGGGCAGGTGTGCTTGATTATCAGTCTGTCTCACAGAGCTATATAACCTTTTCCTCCCTGCAGCATAGTTTCCGGAAGCAGAGGAGCCCATTTCCCATATGGAGGTCTCTCTTGTCATGAGTCTTTTATTTATTTTCCAGAGCCTTTTTTCCCTACCTACAGCTTAGGCCACCTGTTTGAAGACAATACCGTATGCGCTGTGCCATGATATTTTAAATCCAACCAGTTACGTTTTCTTCTTTTCCTTTCTCTCTGACTGGGCAATTCAGAAAAGGAAGTCCAGTTCAAGTGTTCAGATGATGGTGAGGATCTTTATCTGACAAGATTTATTTTCCTCCTGTGAACATTTTACACCTAGCAATGAATTAGTTGCATTGAGATCTGGTGGCATAACTTGAGGCGCTGCAGAGCCTGAACTTGTGCAGTAAGGACCTCTTGGACTAAACCTGACATTTTGTGCTTAGACCAGAAGACGTTGATAACCAATAAATTGTACTAATACAAATTAACCAATGGTGTCTGCTTCTAATATCTGTATGGAAACATCATTTCCCGCCCCGCCCCCCAAACTGCCATACGTACTGTAGATCAACCTGTTATGCATATTTTTCCCCTCTTTTGTTTCCTCTCTCAAGTTACTTCAGTCCATGCATTGCAGCAACAGTCCTCAACCAGGAGGATATGCACCAGGGCTCCCTCCAGAACCCTAAAATAAAGGGTCCTTAAATTCTGCCACTAGGTGTCACAATTGTGCAATAATATGACGTCCTCCCCTCAACTGACCCAAAGTGAGGAAGATCTAAGCCCGAAATCAAACCCAGGTCTTTTCACAAGGTTGTGCATCCACACTGAGCTTCCACGCTAGCCTGGAAAGTTTATAATCGTATATGACAAAGGGAGAAGTTAAAAATTTAAAACGTACTACTGCTAATGTCATCTCACACTCATTTTACTGTAGTTGTACAAATCATCGCTTTAACAAAGGTTTGACAATTTCACTGTTTAAGTTCCACAAGCAGTGGTGTTTGCAATGCACCCAAAGCTTGACCTCAAACATGAAAGAAATGGGATGATTGCAGGTGTTTTGGTGAAGCCACAGCCTGATTGGCTACTGGTACCCCGAAACTTGCTTCTGCCTCAGTACATGTGCTTTTCCAATAGCTTCAGCAACGCATGGAAAGTGCCGCCTACACTGCTGCTAGTGAGAAGAGGTGCTGCAATACCACATGTTTAGTCGTGTTTACAGTTGCTCCTTGCAACTAGAAATGTGATGTCGCAGCATCCCCCCCCCCCCCCCCACTGGCAGAAGCCCAGGCTGAGAACTCCCACGCAACGTCATAGGGACGGTGAGCTTCATTGCCTGCCATGTGAGGCTAATAGTTCATCATACCGAATGCAAACCTGTCCTGGCAACAGAAAAGAAAAACTTTTTAAAATTAGCTCTTTAAGTGGGAGCAGGGTAGAACACACTTGATTTTGTGGGTTGTAGGTTTGACCTGTCAGGCGGCTGATGCAGGCAAACTGACTAACTATTCTGTGAACGTTTTACCACAAAGCCTTGTTAAGGATGTTTAGAAATATGAATCTCATGATTCAGCTATGCAAGTTAACCTTTTCTGTTTTTCAAGCTTGAGTTAAAAATGTTGTTTTTCAATATTCATCTTTTCTCAGGTTTCAGGCATTCATGCTTAGAAACTAAAAACGAGAGAGATATTTAGTAGTCTGCACCCTGCAATCGCAGATATATCTAGAGACATTTGACATATGATACATCAGTTTCAAACCAGTGAGAATGCGGCCAAAAATAAGGCAAGAGAGCAAATGAGAAATGAATAAAAAAGAAAGAAATTGTGGGAGAACTTGTGGGCAAACCAATAGCGATGAGCTGCAGTTCCCTCAGTTTAGTCAGGTGTATTTTATTAACCATAATTCTTGATTTTTATATACTTGTGCCGTTCGCATGCTTTATTTTCAGTATAGAATGTAAGTGCTATCTTTTTAATTCAATCTAACAGGGCTTTCAGATTTCTGTTTTTACAGATAAAGTATGGATTGAACCAGAAGAACTTATTTACATGACCAGTGTTTACTGAAGTCCTAACTTTTTTACTGAAACACCTGTTACTGTTACATGTGAGGTATACAAAAAAATTCTAGTTTCAGAGCTGTATATCAAACTGAGTTTTATTTTATGGGAACCACGTGTTATTTTAAAGTAAACACAATTTCTGAAACTTGGGGAACCACCTAGGCCCAACAAAACCAAAATGCATTTTTAAAACGTGCAAAATTGTAACTTTGGAATAGCTCGGCAGGTTTTTGGTTGTTTTCACCAGTTTTGGTTAGCTTCTTAGAGAAATCTTTGGTCCCACTTAGGGAGATTAGAACTAGTCACTCTGCGCTGGTCCAGTTTTGGTCCTCCTCAGTGACATCTCTTTGTTATTGAGGTCTGTAAGTGGGTATTGAACTCAGAGGGAGGAAGGCAAGGTGACCTTCCTTTACACACATTTGACTCATCAAGCCGCAGTTCTTTAGCTGGGGCTACACATTTTATTTATTTATTGAAAGGCTTTATATACCGCCTTTCAGGAAAATCAAAGCGGTTTATAGTTAACTAGTAGTGAACCATTATATTGTAACCAATTTCAAACTTATGCCCAATGGAAGTAGTAGCGTCAAAAACAGTGACAGAACTAAAAAAGGTGTGGGATAAACACAGAGGATCCCTATATAGCAAGAGAATAGAATCAAAATATAGAACCTTTCTGCTCAAAGCAAAACTTAAATGACTTTCACACGTCAAAGAGATAGAGGCAGCTAGCTCAAAGGCATAGAGTGGGGGTAACCTGCACGGAGTGACAGCTAGAACCCTAAATACCTTGCAGGGCAGACTGGATGGGCCTTGCTAGTCTTTATCTGCTGTCATTTACTATGTTACTATGCCCATACATCCATGCTTTTAAGTCCATGGCAAGGGAGTCATAGACCAAAATTAATGGACCTTTATGTGCAGGCCTGTTTTGTGTCATTTTTGCGGGCATTTGATAACATTGCATGGAACTGAAGTTTCAGTGGATCCATATTAAATGTTGTTTTCCCAAGGAAAATGGAAAAGAAATGGATGTAGATTTAAAATGTACTCACGTTAACATACACAAATGTCATTAACATGCCTTATTAGTAAATTGGTCCCACTGCATGAAATGGAGCCTCTGGTAAATAATATGCATTAACGTGGGTTACTGTGCAGTAACGCAGAAGCACCTTTTGATAAATCTAGGCCAAAGACTGGGGCAGAGCATGAGCTAGTTATATCTAGTCTGCTGTCTGGAGAGCTATATAAATTTAGGAGAGCAACATCTGACATTGGCTGCACCGTATGTATATTCTGCACCACTCAAGATCCAGATAGTGGAACTATATGGACATATTTAAGCGCCTTGGCTGGCTTTTAAAAATCGCTGACCACAGAGTTTAAATATTGACATGTTTATTTCCATTTGCACGTAGTATCCCATCTTTTGATTCCTTTCAGATTGCTCAAAGTGGCTTAAGTGTTTTAAGGACAAATCATAAAAATACAAAAACTCAAAATAGAAATCAAAATACAATTCATAATACTGCTCATAAAATACAAATTCCAAATAAGACATTAACACAATACTTTTAATATACGCCTCAGCTTTGCACCCCAGGCACTGGCTGTCTCTAGAATCTGGTACAGAGAAAAGTTACAATTACCCAGAAGACTGCTGTGCATAGATGTCACAGCCACGCCCCACCCCAAACTCCTAAACTCAAATGATCTTTGGCAGTAGTAAATAGATCCAGTGAGGGTCCTAGACTCGCTTCATTCACATAAAGCATGATGGGGTGTCTGTTTCTCCTGGCAGAAAAATTATTGAGGAAGTAGGAACACAGGGACCACTCTTGGTACATTTGGCTCCTTTGCAGAGCGATGCATTTGTTTAGCAGGTGCTTGTGAATCCTTGTGCAAGACTTTTCCATTGTGCAATGTACATAAAGCAGAGCTTTCTGCCACTTCATTTTCTCGGCTGTGGGGTTATGGTAGCCTGTCTGGGTACGTGATGCTCATGTTCACATGACTGATCGCTGATATGTGATGTGCGGAATGCACGCCCGTGGGTCAGAAAACATGTGATGAGGATGCCAGCCAGCACAGCCTCTGCTTCACAACTTGAGGAAATGTTGTGGAACACTAGGGAGCCTGGGACCAGGCACGGATCTACCTAAGGTAGATTTTCAGGGATCAGAAATAGTGTTTGGGTCCAACACCAGAGATTTTGGGGGCTAGTCCGGAACACAAAGATTTCAGGGATGAGAACAAAAGATCAATCCATGCCCTTAAATGTATCAGAAGCTAAAAATGGTACAGTGCAACAAGGCATTGTATGTTCACAGGGGTGGCCCAAGGGGGGTACAGGCCATGTGCGTAGACTCATTGTGGGGCCTCATTTGCATAAGGAGCCTCATTTACATAAATATTTGCATAACGTTAACATGTGCTAACTTTTAGTAAACATGCCTGAGTGTCCAGATAAAGAAAATCTACCAGATTTCTACATTACTATACTCCAGTGCCAACTGCTTGGCATATTAGGAAGTACTATAAACACTGCCCATTTAGAACCCATAGCAAACCCACCGTATCATAATAGCACTGCTAGGACTCACAAAGCACCAAACCCTACCTATCAAAAAGGCGACACTGCAAATACTAAACCAATACATCTCCTACTGGGGAAAAAGAACAAGTTGCCCTGTCAAATAGAAACTACATAAACAGAATACCTCAGCTCGGTTACACATACAGAACATAGACCGTCACCAAACAAAGAACAAGGGATCACAATTTAGAAATAGGAAGACAATAATTAAATTGAGAACCCCAAAAGCCAAACTTGGAATGTACAACATCACTGGAGAAATAAAACTATAAATTAATTTCCTCTTGTACTAAACAAAAAAGCAAAAATGTTGTTGTTGTTGTTGTTAAGTGCCGTCGAGTCGGTGTCGACTCATGGTGACCCTCTGGATAGTTGTCCTAAATTCTGTTCGGTCTTCAGTCAGACGGCTCATTGTTGACAGACTGATATCCGTAGCTGCTGCTATTGTATCGATCCATCTCATTGCTGGCCTTGCTCTTTTGCGTTGACCTTCTATCTTGCCAAGAATGATGTCTTTCTCTAATGATTTCTCTCTTCGATGATGTGTCCAAAGTATGAAAGTCAAAGTCTTGTCGTCTGAGCTTCTAAAGAAAGCTTAGGTTTGATCTCCTCTAGTACTGACTGGTTTGTTCTTGGGCAGTCCATGGTATATGCAGTATTTGTCACCAGCACCATAATTCAAAGGCATCAATTTTCTTCCTGTCTATCTTTTTCACTGTCCAGCTTTCGCATCCATATGATGTTATTGAAAATACCATGGCTTGAACGAGTCGAATATTTGTATGGAGAGAGACATCTCTGCTCTTGAGAATCTTGTCTAGGTCTTTCATAGCCATTCTGCCAAGAACAATGCGTCTTCGGATTTCTTGACTTCTTGTTGCTTCTTTATTGATAGTTGATCCAAGTAGGTTAAAGTTCTCCAAGATATCAATTTCTTCTCCTTCAATGATAAACTTATTGATTTTGCCAGTTATCATGATCTTTGTCTTCTTTACATTAAGGTGTAGGCCCATTTTAAGATTATGTTCCTTGATTGTGAGAAACAAATGTTTCAGATTATCTTCACTTTCAGCCAATAACGTGGTATCATCAGCATAGTGTTGATGAGTCTTCCACCAATCTTCACACCTCTGTTGTCCTCATACAGTTCTGCTTCCCTGATGATTTGTTCTGCATATAAATTAAACAGGTAGGGGGAAAGTATGCAGCCTTGTCGTACACCTTTGCTTATTTTAAACCATTCTGTTTCTCCTTGTTCCGTTCGATCAAGAAGCAACTGTTGCTTCTTGATCAACGTATGGATTGTGTAAGAGAACGATCAGGTGTTCTGGTATACCCATGCTTCTTAATGTGACCCAGAGTTTCTCAAGGTTTACACAGCCAAAAGCCTTGCTGTAGTCGATAAAGCACAAATAGATATCCTTTTGGTATTCTTTAGTCTTTTCGAGGATCCATCTCACATCCGTGATGTCTCTTTTTCTTCACCCTTTCCTGAACCCTGCTTGCACTTCAGATAGTTCTTGTTCCAGGTATGGTTGTAGTCTCTGTTGAATAACCTTCAGTAGAATCTTGTTGGCATGTGGGATCAGAACGATTGTGCAATAATTTCCACAGTCAGTTGGATCACCTTTGTTTAGTATTGGTATAAACACAGATCTTTTCCAGTCAGTTGGCCATGATGTTGTCTTCCAAATGTCTTAGCAGAGCCTTGTACGTATAGTAAAAGCTGCATCAGATTGCTGTAATACTTCTGTGGCAATGTCATAAATGCCTGGTGCTTTGTTCTTTGATAAGGCTTTCAATACCGCTTCGACTTCTTCTTTCATCACCAATGATTCCGGATCATAAGGTACAGGTTGAAACAGCTGTTGAAACAGCTGTTGGTCCACTTGTTCTTTATCATATAAAAACTCTATATATTCTTTCCACCTTTTCTTGACCTTCTCAGCATCATTCAACATATAACCTTGAGCATCTTCTAACATTCCAATTTGAGGATGGAATTTTTTCTTTAACTCTCATAGCTTTAGGAAAGCTGATCTTGTCCTTCCTCTAACAGTCTGCTTCTGTTTCCTTGCATGTGTCATTGTAGTACTTTTCCTTGTCCTGTCTTGCTGCACATTGGAAATCTCTGTTGAGTTCTGCGATTCTCTTTCTTTTTCTTTTTCTTTGGCTTTAGCTTCTCTGTGTTTCTGGGCAATTTTCAGAGTTTCTTCTGTTATTCATTTTGGCCGTTTTTGCTTTTTCACCTTTTGTAGAGACTTCTCACTTTCTTCCAACACAACCTTCTTGATGTCATTCCATAACTCTTCTGGAGCTCTGTTATTTGTATCTAAAGCAGCAAATCAATTTTGCAGGCAGTCTTTAAATTCCAGTGGTATATTCTCAAGGTCATATTTTGCTACATTCATGAGTTTTCTTGCTCTTTTTCAACTTTAGCTTGAGTTTGCATACTAGTAGTTGGTGATCTGTACCACAGTTAGCTCCAGGTTTTGTCTTTGTTGGTGTTATAGAGCTTCTCCATAGTTGACTTCTACAGATGTAGTCAATTTGATTTTTGTACAATCCATTGGGTCAAGTCCATGTGTACAGTCGCCGCTTGTGTTGCTGGAAGAAGGTGTTTGAGATGACTAGATTGTTGGTCTTGCAGAATTCTATCAGACTTTCTCCAGCTTCATTTCTGTTGCCAAGTTCATATTTTCCAACTACTTTGCCCCCTTCTTTGTTGCCAACTTTTGCATTCCAGTCTCCCATGATTATCAGGATACCCTGTTTGCATGTCCTGTCAATTTCAGCTTGTACTTGTTAATAGAACTCATCAATCTCATCCTCTTCTGCAGCTGTTGTTGCTGCATATACTTGAATTATAGTTGTTTTGATAGGCATTCCTCATAAACGAATATAGATTAAGAGTTCACTGATTGCATTGTATTTCATTACAGTTCTTGCAAGTTTCTTCTTTATTATAAATGCAACACCATTTCTTTTTTGTCTTTCATTTCCAGCATAGTCGACCATGTGATCATCTGATGCAAAATGCTCAATGCCAGACCATTTCAGTTCTCTGAAACCCAACAGATCAAGTTGTACATGTTCCATTTCATTCTTCACCATCTCCAACTTCCCTTGGTTCATGCTTCATACATTCCATGTCCCAATATGTAAGACATCTTTGCAGCTTCTGGCTCTCATTTCATGTGCAGCTACATTAGCAGTCAGATGTCCTGAGAGCTTTTATCCAACCACATCATAAATGCTGGCTTTACTCTGAAAAATCTTCAGCTCCTTCCCAGTAGCTAGTTGAGTGCCTTTCGATCTGGGGGTCTCATCTTCCAGCACTATAGTGCAATTTGTTTTGTTGTGATTATCCATTGGGTTTTCATGGCAAGATACAGAAGTAGATTGCCAGGCCTTTCCTCCATGCAGTTTAAGTTTAGTGTTGTTGCTGTTGTCACAGAAATGTGATCCTCCGCCGCCAACACTGTCCCATTCTGCTACTGCCCAAACTATGGTTACACGATGCAAAGTTCCACATTTGAAACCACCACCCAGGAAAAAGATTTAGGCATCGTCATGGATAGCATGTTAAAACCCTCGGCCCAGTGTACAGCGGCTGCCAAGAGAGCAAACAGAATGCTAGGTATCATAAGGAAAGGAATGGAAAATAAAACAAAGGATATTATAACGCCTCTGTATCATTCCATGATGCGATGGCACCTTGAATATTGTGTGCAATTCTGGTCGCCGTATCTTAAAAAAGATATAGCTTTATTAGAAAAGATACAGAGAAGAGTCACCAAAATGGTAAAGGGGATAGAAGGATACTCCTATGAAGAGAGGCTAAAAAGGTTAGGGCTCTTCAACCTGGAAAAGAGACAGCTGAGGGGAGCTATGATAGAGGTCTATAAATTAATGAATGGAGTGGAACGGGTAAACGTAGATCGATTGTTTACGTCATCAGAATATAAAAAGACTAGGGGACATGCAATGAAGCTACAGGGTAACCTACTGTATTTAAGACTAATAGGAGAAAATATTTTTTCACTCAATGTGTAATCAAACTCTGGAAATTGTTACTGGAGGATGTAGTAAAAGCTGTTAGTGTAGCTGGGTTTAAAAAAGGTTTGGACAATTTCCTGGAGGAAAAGCCCATAAACCATTATTAAAAGGGATACGGGATATCGCTGCTTGATCCAATTCTAGCATTGAGGAACCTGTGTCTTTTGGGGAAACTGCTAGGTACTTATGACCTAGATTGGCCACTGTTGGAAACAGGATACTGGGCTTGATGGACCTTGGTCTGACCCAGTATGGCATATCTTATGTTCTTATGGGTGGTTTGTCTTGTTCTGGCACCTCAGCTGAGACCTGTCCATCTTGGGAGACCCTGCCAGTAGTTAAACTACCGATAGCTTAGCCCTCAGCATCACTGATGCAGACAAGCCCTTACAACATGACAAACTGCAAACCAATTGAGGGCCAAAGACCTTAGCAATACACATTTCCCAGAGCTGACATATTCCAATTAATAAATTCAAAATAATAAGTATTTTTCTACCCTTTGTTTGGGCATTTTATTTTTCAGTTGCAATTGCTCAGTCACTTTCTTCTGGTTTCTTCATGGCTTCTGCGAGCTTTCCATTTGTCCTTTCTTCTCTCTTCTAGATTTTTTCCATTCTCTCTCTATATCTGCTTTAACATACTGATCTTTCTCCTTTTGCTCTTTCCTCCATTGCTTTCTTTATACCTTCATCATCCACTCAAATTTCACCCCTCCATCCTCAATCCCCATGTACTCTCCCAATACCTGGCCAATTGTAGATCTTTCTTCCCTTCCACACAAAATATCTTTTCCCTTCTCCATCCTCACTCCCCCATCCACATCCCCTTCTAGTCCTCCCCCAACATCAGCTCCCTTCTAGTTTCAGCCCCACCCAGCATCCATTCCCTTCTAGTACCATTCTCCCATCCCTCCGCATCAGTCCATTTCCAGTCCTAGCCCCCAAAACAGCTCATTTCCAATCCTAGCCCCCCATCAGCCATTTCCAGTCCTATTCCAGCCCCCCATCAGCCCATTTCCAGTCCAAGCTCCCCTCATCAGCTCATTTCCAATCCTAGCCCCCCGTTGGCCCATTTTCAGTCCTAGCCCCCTATCAGCCCATTTCCAGTCCTATTCCAGCCCCCCCCCCCACATCAGCCCATTTCCAATCCAGCCCATTTCCCCATCAGCTATTTCCAGCAAATGATAATCACAGCAACAACCTCCCTCCACCACCACTGCAATCATAGGAAAAGTATCAGCAGCAGCAAGGGGGGATAGGAAGAGAAGCTGGAAAACAGATATGGGACATGAAGGGGGGTGGAGAGCAGATGGACATGGGTGGAGGGGTGGATAGTAAAATTGGACATAGGGTAGGGGTCATAGCGGAAAGAAAGGCAGATGCTAGACACAGGATTGGGGTATAGGGGCTAGTGAACAAATACTGGAGACAGGGTAGGGATGAAGGGCAGATGCTGGACATGGAGTGGGGGAAAGAAGGGTGTGCTGGACATGGGATAGGATAAGAGGAGAGGCGCTAGATAGAGCGGGGAAGACACAAGACAGCAGGAGAGAAGGAGAGAGATGCTGGACACAGGGAGGGCAGAAGAGAGAAAGAGAAAGGAGAGAGTTAGACTGGGAATAATTGGCTGGGGAAGGATAGAGAGATGGGGAGTGAGAGAGCTGCTCTAAAGGTTGAAAAGTGATAGGAAAATGCACTGAAAAGATTGAGAACTGGATGGTAAGAAGTAGAAATCAAATCTAAATTGAAGAAGAAAAATAGAAGAAAGCCAGAAGGAGAAGATCAATGTCAGAGATGGAAGGAAGTCAAGAAGACAGGAGGGGAACGATGTTGTAGATGGACCAGAGACCCAGAGGGTGAGTTAAGAGAAAACAAGGAAAGCAGAAATCAGAGACTTGGATCAACACGATTAGAGAATAAAATGACCAGACAGCAAAAGGTAGAAAATGTAATTTTATTTACAGTTTAGTGATTGGAAATGTCTGTCTTTGAACTTCACAGGCCTGATACTCAACCTGCGACGGTCAGTGTTTTAAAAGCACCTGACCGCCACGGGCAAAAGTGAAGCCAGATACTCAGTGCTGGAATCTAGATATCCTCTGGCGCTGAATATCCAGTTTCAGCCCTGACTAACGTAGCTATCCAGACAGTGGCAATATTCAGCCACCTCTTAAAAACAAAGAAACCTTTTATTTCATAAAACCTTCAAAGGTACAGACCCGACTTTGCCAAGTTTCGGCTGTCAGCCAATTAAGATGCAATTGCAAATATATTCCAATGGCAGTCAGGACATTGTGTGCAACCAAAAATAAATATGGTCACCTTTTTGAGCCTATATAGCTATATGAAGAATAAATTAGTTTATCGGCTCAATAATTTACCTTGAGTTCAATATACTTTTGCTCTGCACTAAAAAAGCTTTACTATTCTAAATGCAACCAGGTGTCAGAATTTCATGAGGCATTTAATCAGCCAGACTTGCTGGATTGAACTTGCCTTCTTCCACATCAACGACCTGTATTACCGTTGCATTGAGATAGTTTTTACTATTTTATTATTATTATCATTCCGTTAAATAATTTTTTCAAATATTCATAAACTTTGTATTATCTCCACAGTCCTCGAAACTATATGGACAGTCTCGTAATGTCCTCAAAGACCATGTATTTCAAACTTGTAATGAAAAACTGTGCTTATCTGTTGTTGTTCTGGTGAATAGCAATGATTTCTATTCAGGAAGATGTTCCCGATACTCAGTCAGGACATTGTAACAAGAGCCAGTAGCTGAAAGCTCAAAAAGCGCTTCTCAGGTATGCCTTGGCCAAGTCGGGTCTGTACCTTTGAAGGTTTTATGAAATAAAAGGTTTCTTTGTTTTTAAGAGGTGTGGCTGTGTTCTCCCTGCGCTGTTCTGGTATCTCCTGTGATTTCTGCGGAGGGTTGTTGCTCTTCTTCTTTCCTTGGTGTTCTCAGTTATTGAGATGACCTGACTTTATACAGGCACTTAATTGGTTAGCAGACTGAAAATTGCTGCTAGCCAGCTAAGTGCTGGGACTACCCTCATCCTGCACATGGAACACCCTAGAACTCTCCAGACAGTGTTTAGAGGGATATTCAGCAGCTCAGACCGGTTAGTGCTGATGAATATTCCTCTCAGCGGGGTTTATTCAGTTAGCAGATCCTAGTACCCAGGTAAACCCCTTTGAATATTGGGCTGTATGTGTATATTTTATCTTTATACTCTGCAGAGTACAGGGGCATCTGCAGCATTTTCTGTTTCTCTGGTGTTGTTTTGTATGCAGAGTCGGGGTTTTTGGGATTTCAATTTAAATTTTGTCTACATAATTTTTTTTTAATTTGTGTTCATTTATTTTGTGCTTGCTGAGGATCTATCTGTATTCTCAGTGTGCGACCAAGGCTAAGCATTCTGTTAGCATGGAGTTTCTATGTAAGTTTCGATAATAATCCAGCTTGCTTTGTTTTCTGACTAGATGTATGGATAGTCTAGGGCCCACTGCAATAAAAATATTTAGGCGGATGTTTATTAAGCTGGGCTGTTAATGCATCAGATAGTGCTTGCTATCTGGGTGCATTAACAATAATGTAGGGAAATTATAGATAATGCAGCAATTTTCTGCACTATTTGCAGAAACCGTGTTATCTGTAAGATTGAGCAACAAATGGGTAGAGTGGGGGGGGGGTGCGGCGCACAATTACTGTGAGTGTCAACAGCATATGGTAACCATCAAAGTTGCAGACAGCGTGAGTGCTCATAATCCCGCCTCAATGGATGCCGTTATATGCATCCGTGGTGCTGCTGGGGCACACTCTCTTAATTTTGGTGCATTAACTGTCAGGGAAATGTAGTGCACGCTCCCAGCAGATAATTCACAGTTTGTGCAGCTATGGCCATGCTATCTGCACTTGTTTGTCACATTAACTGCAAAAGCCTAACACGCTTTATTAAATAGACCCCCTTAGGGTGCTGCTTTTTTCTGGGTAGGCTACTTATGCGAATTTTGGAAGTTGATGTTGTTATGGTATTGTAGATTTTCTCTATGGGGTCATTCTGTGCTGCGTTTAGCGGAGATATACATCCAGTTTGGACATATATCCCTGCTAAACGCCTGGGCCGGATTCCCGCTCTAAAGCAGCCTCTACATACAGGGGAGATGTCTGGGGAGCTCTGGGAGGAGGCAGGCCAGAAGAGGAGCAGGGGCTGCCGGAGGCGTGACTCTGATCTTGAACATACAGGGCCAATTAGGTCGCAGCCCTGTACATCCGGAGGAGCCGAGTTAGATGAGGGAATAAGTCCTCCAGACATTGATGGACGGGACATTAGAACAGGTATGCAGTACTATATGGTTCCCTGTGGCCCGATCACGGCCTTGGCAGGCCCAATCGGGGGTCGGGCAGTGGAGAAAGGGAAAGTTTAAAGGCCTGCCGGCAATCGGGGTTTGTGCATGGCATCCCAGTGCCATGGCGACGGGACACCACGGCATCGGGCTTCATGCAGGAGCCTCGGGTGTTTGTACGGGGAGGGGGCTGGATGTACAGCGGGCTGGAATCAGGGCACGTCCTGCCTGTCCAGGCCTGTTGCACCTGATTCTGCTCCTGCGGCGGGTGCAGAAATGGGTACACAGCCGGCCCGTCCAGATTTTGGACATCTGGCTGGGCCGGACATGCCCCGTGCAGAATTGACCTCCACAGGTCATGAATAATTTCTGTAAGGTTTTATATTACCTCACGATATGTCCGTGACTGGTGAGGGTTTATATTGCTGATACTGAAATGACATCACAATCAGAAATTATTTTGTGTATGTTGACAGTGTTCTCCCCAGGACCTTTTGAATAGATGCACCACCTGGCTGATTTTACTCACCACCCGGCAAACATAATCTGATAAATCAACATGGCAAAATAATGAGCAAGAATAGAAAAAGGAAAGAAGACTAAGTATATTGTTCACTGCCAGCCGGCTTTTAATGTGGCCCACCCGACTAGTCATTGATGCCAAAATTTATTGGGAGAACACTGCTTAAGTTCAATGGGGAAATGTCCTCTGTACTCATTATTGGGAGAAGGGTTTCTTTGGATCTAGAATATATGTTCAAAAATAAAAAGTGAAAAGCACAGCACAGTTCGTAACACCAAAATAAAATTAGCTGTAGTTCTTGCTTTTTCATTTTGCTCCTTGGTTTGTGATCACCTGACCTCGCCTTTGTTTTTGCAGAATATATAGTTAAATTTAATAGCATGTCAATCGAATATGCAAGGTCAGTATGTTTTACATTAGATTCCTAGGCTATATAATTAAGCTGCTACATTTTTTTGCTACATACAAACAGCATAACAAAGTTTTTTTAAAAATCCTTATATGGCCTTGGAATAAATTGCTTTATTTATTCATGGGGCAACCACCTGACTGGTGTTGAGTGGGGGGTTTCTGACTAGGGCTCTGGAGAAGCCCTTCCATTTTGGCTGCCGGGAGGCACCAGTGCACCTCTCGCCTCAGGCAGCAGGTTGTCTTGAGCCGCCCCTGTGTATACCTTTAAGTAGTACCACCCAGCTAAATATTGACCTCATAGTGTTCTAAACCATAAATGTCAGGAACCTGGGCAGTGACTCAAAGTATGGATGTCATATATCACTGAAAATTCCTGTTTGGAGCTTTAAGGGAAGGTCATCATTTTTTCCATGAGTTCTCTTAATTTCAAATGTGTTGGGTTTTTCATCTTCCCCTGTTCTATATCTATACACTTGAATAAATTGAATGTACAGGAAAGGCAAAACTAGCGCCACAGGAAGACAAGAGGAGCAAGGAGAAGGAGGTGGTGATGGTGACCCTCTAAGCAAGGACCCTTAAAATGTTTTATAACAATTGCCGTTGTGACTATAGGTCAGTCGGTCTGTTGTTTCTTTGCTGTAGGGACAGAATCACTCTTTCCTACTTAATCTCCACAATTTTTCACTCCACTTGTTGAAAGGCAATAAGTGGACAGACTGAAGCCTGATCAAGTGGGCTTACTGTAAGCCTCTCCAAAAGAGACATTTCCAGAAAACACTAAGCAAGCAAAACTAAGGAGAAACATGCAACATGAAAAAAACCCTGGAAAAATCTGAATTTAGACCCACAGTGTTCCCATCTGTGAACTACCAAAAGCAAGTGTCACTTTTTCAATTAACAGAGGCTTTACAGCAGGCTCATAGTTGAAGGCAACAGTTTACTTCAGGGATAGTCCCCTAAATTAAGAAACCTTTGCTTTAATCTTTGCCCCCGTGTCTTGCTTTGCATTGGTTTTCAGTGGATGAACATGGAGAAGTCCCAGCTCCTGAAAGACGAATAATCTCTGTTTGCACTCCGTTTCTTAGTCAGACTGCACCATGCCATGCTTAAACACAATAGAGTTGTGAGGCCTCTGCCACAGATTTACAGTAGTGTAGGTCACTTCTTTGCATACATGTAACGCGTTGCTGTTCCAAACTTAATTGATAAACTTTCTAACTGCAATAGTACTCTAATTTGGCAAACAATAAAGCATTAATAGAAACAATTTTCCTTTCTTATCTATGCATTGGTTCAGGAGCATAATATGTTCAAGTGTATATGAGTACTCAGGAAAGTCTTCAGCCTTTGATGGAAATAGGATAGATGTATTTGAGGCTAGAGTAATTGTACAGTGTGGAAATACTGTACCATGTTAAAGCAGTGGTTTCCAAACCTGGCCTGGGAGTTCCTGGCTTGGGAGGTTTTCAGAATCTCCTCAAGGGACATGCATGAGATACATTTACCTACATCGAAGTGTCAACATTTGCAGAATTATTTCACACATATTCTTTGGGATAGCCAGATAACATGATTGGCCATGGGATCAGGAGAATAGACTGGAGAAACCCTGAATTAAAGACAAGAATAAGTCTTAACAGGCACAGAGAAGAGCAAGATGCAGGAGCAGGTTTTCTGGTCATGCTGTCGCAGGTATTAGACCAATGAAATGATTTCATCTGCTGCTTATCTGCAAACCTTTGTGTGTATTTGGCATAACTCTGACATCATGCTTGTCCTGAATAGTAATTTCCTGCAACTTCTAGAAGGCAGGAAGAAAAATCCATAGAAAATGTACGCAATCAAAATGTTTTGCAAATTATGCTGTGTGTGTGTGTTTTTTTGCCCAAAACAGTTTAGTAGAGGATTCAGGCAAAAGTTCCCTAGTGCTTGCTCCATATACAAATGCTTACTTTGTTTGGATTCACATCACAGTGTTCAGATACTGTCCATGCATCATCGTTGTCAGCTATCAGTCCAACTATATAAAAACTAGAGTTTATTTGTCTAGGTTTGCATGCAGCGGCCTTTAGTTTTCTTTTCACTGTGGATTAAATATGACTTTAACAGACACCTATGCCTCCTGTGAAATACAACATCAATAGCTGGGAAATGGTACCTCCAAGAGAATTCCAGTTGATCCAAATGCGTTCAGTTTACAAAGCAAAGCCAACTGTTGTTTATTGTCTACTATAATCATGAACGCAGTCTTCCATGACTGTAAACTTAGAGGAATGCAAGCACAGACTTTGAAGAGCTCAGACTAAATGCCTAATTTGTTTGCCTGATATTAGCTATTTGGTGCTAATTCCTTCCATGCTCTTTAAAGTGGCACAGGTGAAGCAGCTTTGCTCCAAGTTATGTGATGCAGAACCTCAGGGAAGTAGCTCACTGGTGACTAGAGTTACATGAAAAGTAGTCGATCCTCTGTTGTCATCCCTGTTCCTTCCAGCTCATCTTCCCGTGCTCTGTCACCCTTGCATATAGAAAACCAGGCCAGCAGCTTGCTGAGGTTTAAGGTTTGTCTATTTCTATTTTCTGCATACTTACAGATAAACAACAAAACCAACGTAGTAACCAGCCCCAAAGACCCTACCCCAGCTCTGGTATATCTCAGTTCTTCCATTTCTTCTATGCTGCTTAATTTACTGTTTTTGTTAAGTTTACTGTTTTTACCCCATTCGCTTTTTTTTTTTTTTTTTTTTTTTGCTTCCCAAAATTTGGAGCAGTTGTCATTTTGCTGCTGGTGCTGTTGTTTTGTGGGGAGCCCCTTGTGAAGTTCTACATTTATTTATGTGATATTGGGGCGGACTATGATAGTCATAGTCGCAGTACATGTGGTGTGGCAGTGCTGTAGTTGAATTTGTTTGCATGTCTGCAGAAAGTCAGTAGTATGGTCTTTTGGTTGCTCTTAGCTCTTCCTCTGATGGAATGTAGCCCTGTTAATGCTTTTGAAAAATACTGAGAAGTCAGAACTTAGATGCTGCATATCTACTGTCTCTCTTTAACCAGATATTCAGATAATTGGATAAAACTAGGCAATTAAAGTTAGCCAAATAATTCTATCCAGTTACCTTTTGGTCAGGTATTTTCTAACCGGCCTAACTTGTTAAACTTAACTGGATAACAGTGGATATCAGTGCTGTCTGGTTTATTTTTAGCCATGTTCCTACAGTGCCTGTGACTCCTTTTTTACTTAACCAAGTCAGTAGGCACAAATTTTGATAGTGAAAGATTTATCTGATTAACTAACAAATTTAACCAGATAAATCTGCTGAATATAGACCTCTGAATTTTTTCTTTGTACCACAAGTATGGGATGATCTGGAAGAGCTAACGGGATGATTGCTAGGAAGTGATGAGAAGGACCTTACTCATGTTTTTTCCTTTGTTCCATATGGAAACGCAGCAGGATTTTGCAGGAGGTAATTTAGTGGGACCCAAGAGACATCATATCCTCGCGCTATCTAAGCATACGTAGATGTCCACTACTTCTTTGTAATGCAGTCATTCTCAACTACTCACAGCAGTGACACCCGGTCAAAGGCTTTGACATTGTGTGTGCCTCTTTCACACAATTAAAAGAAAAAAAAACCTACAAATAACATTTGATTTAATTTAAACCAATACTTACATTCTGCTGATAGGGATATGTCTACTAATGTTAGCATAAGGCTTACAGCATGAGAGGTGACTGTTCGCACATGCTAACCACTTTTTGTGGGTTGGGACAGAGACTGGGTGGGTTGGGGCAGAGTGTTAATGTTGACTGCGCATTGCAGTTCATGAGAGCAACAGTGCATGCGCACCATCAGTGCCGCAGTTAGCGCAGGTGTACAACGCCACCCATGGTACACGTGGCAATCAGATTAGTCTGGGGGTGGCACCACCCCATACTCATATTTGGGGATGAAAACTACCATGTTTTAGTAAACATGCCTCATAGCTTATTAATAGGGTTCAGAGCAGATCACAAAACATTGAAATCACAATTTAAAAAAACTAATTGAAAACCAAAATAAATTACAAACGTAAATCAAAATTGCTCTGACAACTATCAAGTTAGCTGAAATACATTGAAATAAAACTAAAGAAGATGTTTCAATAACCATCAAGGCAACTAATATCCCAACGCACTACCCATTTTTCATTTAAAATCCAACCCACACCGACTAAGAAGCCTTACCAGTCATTAAGATAGCTTGAAGAATAACCAAAACAACTGGGTTAGGAAAACTGAAAAAAAGCCACATGTCTAGCTTTTTACAAAACTGTAAATAGTTAAGCTTCCCTTTCAGTTCTGGAGGCAGATTATTCCAAAGTTGTAGAATTTTCCACGCCAAAGTCCAATTCCTAGTGGAGGCAAGCCTTAGCTCAATAATTTATTGTATGTGGATTTAGCTCTTGCCTTTTCAGTCATGCTTCAAGGCAAGCTACATTCTGGTACAAAGGGTATGTCCCTGTCTCCAGAGGACTTACAGTCTAAATTTGTACCTGAGGCAACGGAAGGTTAAGTGACTTGCCCAAGGTCATAAGGAGTATCAGTACGATCTGAACCCTGGCTTCCCTAGTTTTCAGTCTGCTGCCCTATGGTGAGAATCTTGAAACTGATATTCTGCAGTAAGCACAGCATTCAAATGGAAATATACTGTTGAATATCATGACCTAAGTAGGGGGATGTCTGACTTCTTAATATTTGGAAATCAAAAATATTAATTTTGAAATTCTGAAATATAATGGAAGCCAATGATGGAAAACAAGAAGCAGAGTTGTTCTGTCCCATCTTTTACAGCAAACGATTAGCTTTGCTGCAGATTTCAGATTTGTACAGATTTCAGATTTTACAAATCTGTAAAATCTGACTTCTGTACACTCAATCTTAAATATGAACATCAGATAAAAGAATACATTTGTTATACATAGTAGAGGTTCAGAAAGGTCTTTGTCACCACGGAAGTGATTTGATCTTCAAAAGGTAATGTAGATTCAACCAGGCTCCAAATTTTAGAGGCGAGATGAACCATATTACCTCATAAACAGAGGCCACCAGATGGAGCTTAGCTAGATTTTAAGGAGAGAAGATCAGAATGTGGCACTCTGGGATTTAAATTTCAGCTGATAACCAAAACAAGAAACAACATAAACATTGGCAAATTAGATGCAAGGCATTGATAAGGCAGGCAAAGAAATAATTTGAAAAAAGTTTGCTATGGAAGCAAAAACACATAATAAAAACCTTTTGAAGTACATTTAGAGCAAAAAACTTGTGAGAGAGTCATTTGGACTATTAGATGATAGAGAGATAAAAAGGGGTGCTAAGGGAGGACAAAGCCATAGCAGAGAGGCTGAATGAATTCTTTGCTCCGGTCTTTACTGAAGCAGATGTAGGGAAGTTACCCATGCCTGAAATGATATTTAAAGGTAATATATTAAAAGAATGGACAAATCTTGATAAACCGGAAAGATGAAATACAGCTATTTGATAAACTATAGAGTAGTAAAGCATCTGGACCAGATGCTGTATATCCCAGGGTGCTGAAAGAACTGAAAAATGAAATGTCAGACCTACTATTATCAAGTTGTAAACTATTATTAAAATCATCTTTATTACCTGATTTTTAAAAAAGGTTCCAGGGGTGATGTAAACAGGATGGAGTCGGTTCCGAGGGTGGCTACTAAAATGGTCAGTGGTCTTCATTATAAACCATATAGGGACAGATTTAAAGCTCTCAGTGTGCATACTTTAGAGGAAAGACAGGATAAAGGAGATATGATACAGGCATTTAAATACCTCAGTGGCATAAATACAGAGGAGGAGAGCCTCTTTTAATTGAAAGTAAGCTCTGCAATGAGGGGACATAAAATGAGGGTGAAAGGGGATAGACTCAGGAGTAATATGCGGAAATATTTCTTTACGTAAAGAGTGGAAGATGCATGGACTAGTATGCTAGTGGAGCTAATAGAGATGAGGACAGTATCTGAATTCAAGAAAGCATGGGACAAACACAGACAATCTCTAAAGGAAAAAGAGGGACTAGTAATTGATACAGAAGGGCAGACTAGATAGGCCATATGGGCTTTTTCTGCCATCATGTTACTGTGATACAGAAGTCTACAGACTGGTGAACCTGACATCAGTGCCAGGCAAAATGGTAGAAATTATTATAAAGAACAAAATTACTGAACATACTACATGATAGAGAGAAATGGTTTAATAGAAAACAGCTAACTTGGATTTAGCCTAAGAAAGTCTTGTCTCACTAATCTGCTATATTTTTTTGAAGGTGTGAATAAACAGGAGATAAAGGTGAGCATTTGATATAGTGTATCTGGATTTTCTGAAAACCTTTGACAAGGTTGGAAGACTGGGCTTCCAAATGGCAGATGAAATTTAATACGTTCAAGTACAATGTTATGCACTTAGGGAAGAACAACCTAAACACAGTTACATGATGCAAGGTTCCACATTTGGAATCATCACTCAGGAAAAGAATCTAGGTGTCATCATGGATAATACATTGAAACCTACCACCCAGTGTGCAGTGGCAGCCAAGAAAGCAAATAGAATGTTGGGAATCATAAGGAAAGGAATGGAGAATAAAACCATGGATATTATGCCTCTGTATCGTTTTATGGTGCGACTGCACCTAGAATATTGTGTGCAATTCTGGTCACCATATCTTAAAAAAGGATGTAGCAGAATTAGTAAGGTACAGAGAAGAGCCACTAAAATGGTAAAGGGGATGGAAGGATACCCCTATGAGGAAAGGCTTAAAAAGGTAGAGCTCTTCAGCTTGGAAAAGAGACAGCTGAGGGGAGATACGATAGAGGTTTATAAATTAACGAAGGGAGTGGAATGGATAAATGTAGATCGGTTGTTTATTTCTTCAGAAAGTAGAAAGACTAGGAGACATGCATTGAAGCTACAGTACAATGTAGCACATTTAAGACTAATCGGAAAAGTATTTTTCACTCAAAGCGTAATCAAATTCTGGAATTCATTAGCAAAGGATATAGTAAAAGCTTTTAGTGGAGAGTGGAGGAGTGGACTAGTGTTTGTGGCAAGGTACCTCAGGCCAGAAGGTTGGGGGTTCAAATCCCACTAGAGGACAGCAACCTTGGGCTGGAAGGACTGGGGTTTCTAGTCCCACAGGTGCTCCTTGTGGTCTTGGGCAAGCCACTTAACCCTCCATTGCTCATGTTCCCTGTAAAATAGTTATCACCAAATTATAATGCCCTGTTCAATGTAATTTCAGTTTGTTCAATGTAAACCACCTTGATATCATGAAAGGCAGTGTATAAGAAATGATAAATAGAATAAATAGCTGGATTTAAAAGAGGTTTGGACAAGTTCCTGGTGGAAAACTACATAAACCATTATTAAAGAGGACTACCCTGATGTTTTGAAGGAGTGATAAATCAAGTTCCCTAATAAAGATAGCGACCAGGGAAATCCACTGCTTGCCCCTGGGATAAGCATCATGAAATATGTGTACCTTTTTGAGAACGTGAGAGCAGGGCCGTACCAAGCTAGAAATACGCCCTGTGCAACTAATGAATCTGATGCCCCCTCCCCCCAGCCACGTGCAGTAACACGCTGTTTTTGAACTTCCTGGAAGCCCAGTGATAATATCGGTGCCCTTTCTGTGCTTCTGCCCTGTGCGGCTGCACCGCTTACACAGCCCCTGGTACTGCCCTACCTGACAGGTACTTGTGACCTGGATTAGCCATTTGGAAACAGGATACTGGGCTTGATGGCCCCTTGGTCTGACCCCGTAGGGCATATCTTATGTTCTTCCATTCCTTTTCTGTTCCTCTGTTTTCACACATTCCTCATTCTTATAAATGCCCCTTTCCTATTCTTAACCCTTGTCTCCACCATCACTTCATTTCTTTCTTTCCCAGCACCCTCCCTCCTGCTCTATCCTGTTTCTCCTTTTAACGTTCCCCCTTCTTTCTCATCTTCCTCCAGTACTTACCCCAGCCATGTCCCCTTTTCCCAGCATCTGCCTCCTGCTTTATCAGCCAATCTCTCTGTCTTGCAAGCAACTTCAAAAACGGAGGACTAGTATTTCCTGTTTCCAGTTTCATATATTATGAAATCAGTGGTGGCACAGATGAGACAAATTAGTCAGCATCCCTGGGGCAGGTTCTGCTATTCCGCCTTGTGGGTTTCTTGATGGTCCACTATGCCTCCATGTATGTGCACACCTTAGAGGAAACATTACCGAGGCTCAGTGCACTACAAACAAAATATTATTAATCACCAGGGCACGGAAAGTGACTAGTTACCCCAAACGTCTTGAGAAACATCATCCCTAAAAATGTTGCTGCTTTTTGGTATAGCATTGTAAAGGTTCCTGGCCTTACTATGATGTCACAGCATTGCTTCTACCCAAAAAGAAATCTCTTATCTACCACTGGCAAAACTCCTCTCAACCATGAATATCCAGTTCCATTATTAAGTCATGCCCTGGCCTTCTGTTCCTCTCTGAGACTGCCCCAGCAGCTTCTTCCTGCTCCCCAGTTTAAAACAGCAGCACGCCCCACCTTACTTAAACAAAACGATTTCTCTTGCTTTGGTCCTATGACAATAAAACCTCAACAATAAAAATCATCTTTGGAAAACCTGACTAAAGGTGACTTAAGTTATTTTGCACTCCAACAAAGAAAAGGTGACTTGGTTAAGCTATTTTGCATTCCACGAAAGATGGAAACCACATAATGGAATTTCACTTGTGGGTTCTGGCCTCTGGGCTTTGTTGTCATCATTCTGTTGTACACAAAACATTGAAAAAAAGATGCATAAGTAAGGGGAGTGAGAAGGGCTGTATGGTATGGGGTGTGCCCTTTTTATTGTGAGTACCTTCAAGAAAGGCCTTCTGTGTGGATGATGAGTAAGGTCCTTGCATGTTGACTTTGTAGGCGAGATGGCTTGCACGGTGAGCTTGGTGGGCAGGAGCCCTTACTTGCGAGATCTCCTCTTGCGCCAGTTATCATCCTTCATAACTGTCACCATCATTCTGCAGCTGCTAGCTCTTTGTGCTCTCCTTTGCACTAACAAGACTGTATTACCAATAGGAAATGTTTTTCTCTCTATTTTGTTCTCACTCAGGAGCCCCAAACTACAGTAATCCACAATCCTGCTGATGGAAATAAGGTATTCGGAAAGAACTGAATTCCATCTTGTTTCATCATGTGCACATTTCATCAAGTATTACAAATCAAAATGCGCCTGTTAACAGTGTGAATCAGGGAAGGCTTGTGTCTGTCGTGTTCAGAGACTTTAAGGCCTCGGTCATTGTGCACATTGTCCCTTTCTGAAGCTCTTCATTATAAAGCCGTGTTCTGTTCTGGAACTCTCAAAAACAATGAAGTCTCTCTCGGATTATTTGTTAAGCATTTAGCAAACAAGATACATTGGGACCATTTACATTTTTGCTTTTATTGCTTGGCATGCTCTGCTTCTCTTGTAATCCCTTTTCTGCATGAAACTTTTGAACTCTTCATAATATCTTTTAAAAAGTTTAAAGAAAAATTGTGTTTAGGTTCCCATAAAGGGGGGGGGGGGGGGGTTAGCATGTCTTCCAGTTTGTTTCTCATTTATCTGTAAAGGTGGTGGTATTGTTTCCTTTTATATACATTTATGTGTGCATGAATTGTTATTGCATGAATGTATGTTACTTTTAGTATTGATGGGTCATATGACTCTCCGGTCACACAACACACAGGGCCCTGTTTACTAAAGGTCTTCTCACATTTTGTGTCTATGGGAAAAATGCTTAATAAACAGGGCCCACAGACTTAACATGCAAGATAGCCTTTCTAAAATGACCTCTTTATTAGAGCATCTGAACGCGAACTCTTGTCCTCCAAAGTTTAAGTCACAATAAATCTGTTAGCCATCAGTCTCTGTATTGTTTGTATTAATAGCACTAACCATTTTGCAGCATCCTGGTGGCTGTACTATACTTTCTTGGTGTGGAAATTCTGAAGATGGGTAGCAAAAGGTTAAGAACTAGATGCCTGTTGCCATTGAGAGGACACCTAAGCACGGTTTTCCATTCCAGTCCTGGGATGACCTAAGCAATCTGGGGCCCGATATTCAAAGGCCGTTGAATGGTTTACAGGCCTGTGAACAACGTAACTGTCTCTAAGCGGGATATTCAGTGGCACTAATGTCCTGATGCTACATGGTTATTATCAGGGGCGTTCTGGGGGCGGCACCAGGGGATAACCGGTCAGCGGAAATATTCAGCAACTGCCCAGTTGTCCCTCCGGCAAAAGTTAAGCTGAATATTGCCGCTGACCGGTTAGCTTCCAGCTTCTGCGGCAAACCTGGATATTCAATGCCGGTGGCTGGATATGGTCCAGGCATTGAACATCCGGGTTAATTGTTCAGCGGTGACATCTAGGCGCTGTAATTGCGATAGCCGCTGTGCTGAATATCGGGGCTCTGGTTTATAGGAGATCCCCAGGGAATTTGCATAAGGTAGATTTGCATACACAGGGTCTTCCAAAATACAGACATCTATCTCCTGGATATTTGGCATGGATATCCTATAACCAAACCACTTAGGAATGCATCCAAGCTAGGAGTCGGAACCAAAAGCCCTACGTTGATCATGTCTCTTGGGAGCTAATATTTGTTCAGAATCCTAGACCTGTATACTATGCATGGATAGCTTCGTCAAAAAAGTATATCTCCAGAAACAGATTGTAAAGGGGATTTGATGTACCAAACAATTAAGCAGAAGTTTGATTATCCCTATACAGTAGCATATCACAGTCTTTAGTTACATATGTACCATATATAAGGTCAAATTGGACTTGAGTCTTTTAACCATGCAGCAAAGTTTTATCTTCGCAAGGGTTTAGCTATTTTAAATTGCATTCTACATTTTTGGGTAGGGGGAGGGGTAGTTATTTAAAAGGATGCATGAGATGGTCTTGCTTTATTTCTTGCCCTCTGATTCTGATATAATCCAACTGTAGAATAATTCCCATTCTGAGGACAATTAATGCACTTGAACCTTTTTTAAAATATTTGACCAGTGCAACAGGAGAAAATCTGTTCACCAGAAACCACTTTTGTGAAACTTATTTTAAAAAAGCTAATTTTAGGGCTGTCAAAGTGTATATTGTGCTCATCGGTGGTGGTAAAATCCACAATGGAAGGCTTAATCATTTCCAGTACTGTATGTTATATTTTGACTTTAAGTATGTAATGAAAAACAAGATTCTGGAGGAAAAGTCCATAAACCATTATTAATGAGGACCCAGGAAATCCACTGCTTATCCCGGGATGATCAGAACCTGTGTGTCTTTTTGGGAACCTTGCCAGGATCTTGTGGACTGGATTGGCCACTATTGGAAACAGGATGCTGGGCTTGATGGACCATGTTCTGACCCAGTATTGTATTTCTTATGTTCTTAATATTGTAGTAAATTTCAAATGTCAGATCTGTAGGCCCTTCCTATCTATATATAATCAGGCCAATTTTTAGTAAAACATCTAAGGAAAATCTTGAAACATTTCATTTAGAGATTTCAAATTTTTTCCTGTATTCAAGGGCAGAATATATATAACTAGTGCTGCTGAATATACATACAATAATACGTACTCTTCTATGTGGAAGAACCGAATATCAGGACTGCTACATATAGCTTATAGGGGTCATTCCGAGGCATGACTATGGGACAAGGTAGACAAGGGTGGGAAAGGGGCAGATCGGGGGTGGCATTAGGGCAGGCAGTGGGCGGTCGTCTGCCCCGGACGTACAGGGCCGATTCCAATGTTATCCCTGTATGTCTGGGGCCGGCGGCTTGAACAGGAAACTTATTCCATCTCGGAAGTGGAATAAGTTCTCCTAGTCAGCGGAGACAGCAGGTCTGGGGCACGGAAAGGGTGGGGGGGGGGGTGAGGACATTCCCTGCAGCCCGACCCTGGTCTTAGGAGGCCAGATCAGGGGATGGGCTGCAGGGAAAGCACATTTGCAGCCAGTGTCCAGGGATTGTAGCTTTTCAATGGAGCCACAGTGCCATGGCAACCGGACTCCATGGCGCGGCGGCTCCATTGAACAGTCCTGACTGAGCTATCTGGGCAAGGCCTGTATGTGCATGCCAGACTGAATCAGGGACCCGGCCTGCACGTACAGGCCTGGTTGCAATTCTGATCTCGAGGGGGCTAGACATGCCCTGCGGTATCAGAATTGTGGTTCCCTCTGTGCGCCTGGTTCTGACCGGGCGCACGGGGCCAGGCCGTCGATGTTGGAATCGGGCCCTATATGTATAAGACTTCAGATTTCGGTGCTATACATAAAAATTATATATTTGGATCAGGCAGCCCAAGTTATATCTGATTTTTTCCACATCGGTATCAAATGTGTAATCTATATGTATAGGGGCTGAATATTAGCACTTATGCATATAAAGCAACATTTCAGAAATTACGTGGAGATCAGAATTGAGACATTGTGGTCAGGATGTACATATTTCCAGCAGTATTTTAAAAAGCTTCTACTAAACATGGAGCCTTTTCTAAAACATTGAAGACAAGTTGCAGGAATGAACATATATGTGTAAATACATGGAGTCGGAGGAACCATTTTGCAAATCTTCGTGTAGATAAAAACAACGAGGAAACATGGCTGACATATATGTGTATGATAGCCTATTTGCAAGCTTACATGTAATAATGCCACCACTTATCTCCCTCCTTTTGAGAGAGGTTAAGAAGGGTACCCTCTTAATCTCTCTTGTAAAGTCCTTCGCAAACGAAGCACTTTTGTAAAACCTAAATGAGTCAAGGAGCAGGTATAAATTCCGACATGGATAATTGCAGTCATACACATGTATTCCCTTTATGAAATGAGAAATACATGTGTAGCTTTCTGACCTACTCAGACCTCTCCCTAACCATGTTCTTGACATGCCCCCTTGCAATTTCTACAAGGACATCCATGTATAAAATCAGCCCTTTCTGAAATCGCTGTTTACATGTGAATGCCGTTTCCACATATAAGTGTTTGATTTTACACATGCATTCCAAAATATCCCCATAATCTCTATATATTAGCAATCCTGCCCTCAGAATGTCCCCTATCCCAGCCTCCCCACTCTACCTATAGGGTTATGCCTATAGCTGAATTGAACTATAACACTATACTTTTAACGACTCCAATTTTAAAAAAAGCACTTAGATGTTTGGCATGGCACTAAACCTAAGTGTTTTTTGAATATTGACCTAGATATATATGTATATATTTATCTATCTATCTGAACTATTGTGCATTGTTCTGAGAATGGTATAAGCCTCGTTGAACTTCACCATGAATTAATTTGAAATGCCATTTATTTTAGTGTGACGTAGACTTTAAAATATAAACCAAAATATTTTTTAATTGAAAACTTGTTTGTGGGAAACTTAAATGAGGACATCCTGGTAAGCCTCGATTTGGCCAGACGGCCTGCCATGTTAGGTATTCTGTATGCCATGCACAGTTGATGGTTTTTTTCACTTTGCTTCAAGACTCCAGGCCATTGCTGAAGCTTTCAACATTGTAAAGTTGAAGCATTTTCGAGATGCTACTATTTCACCGTCAATAGTAATTTTAGTGTGGGCCCTCACTTGCATGTTACTGGCTGTACTTCCAGTGTGTGTGTGTTCCTAGTGTTTTCTCGTATCTAAACCTCTTTGTTTCAGCATACTGATTCACTAAAGCATGGTAACCCACACTACCATTGATATGAGCTGTTGGACTGTTTTTTAGTGAATTGGCTCCTTTGAAAAGCGGGCTGATGAAATAAATGTTCAAGGTATCCCATAATAATGGCAGCTGAGGTTACTGCATTGTGGTGAATTAGCCTCTCAATGATATATTTAGTATAGCATGATAACTCCTCTTGCATGCTGCATGCACATGTATGTGTGTATGTTTATGGTTTATATATATATATATATGATTTCTTTGGGACCAAGCATGAAGATGGTCCTCAAATATGGGAGAGGTCACCAATGGAGCCTGCGTGGGAGCACTTCCCAGATTCCAAAGGAAGCTTTTGGAAGGTGCACCACACATCCATGCTGGTCTTCCTGCCCGAAGGGGCTATCTTCACCTCAGTCTTCTTTTTTCTGCGAAGTCCATCGGACATTAGTCTGATCCTCAGAAAATGTTTAACCCTTTCAGTATCATTGTCGGTATCTTTTCACTTTCTTCAGTCATGTGCTCGTCTCCATCTTCTTTCCCGTGCCCAGGAGCGTTGGTGCCTTGCCACCGCATTTTTATCAGGTTTCCTTTTTCTTTTTGAGGCGCGTGGGTCTTTTCTCTCATGCCCCCTGGTCGGCTTTGACATTGGAGTCTTCCCCAACATGCCCAAGCCATTCAGTGGCTTTAAAAAATGTACTCAATGTGACAGGACCATCTTGGTGATGGACTGCCACAACTGGTGTCTTCAGTGCGTCGGACCATACCATGAGCCCTCTAATTGCACTCTCTGTCTTGAGATGACATGCAAGGGGCTTTGGAGTTGAGAGAAACAGCGGAAATTGCTGTTTGGAGCTTTGGAGGCGTCGAGGCATTGGCCTCGCGCAGGGGCCAAGCCCACTTGGAGCCACGAGGTTGTGGGGCATTGGACCAGAGGTTCTCCTTTGAGGAGGAGGGACCCAGAAGGACCAGACTGCAGCCCCATCAGCACTGAAGGGGGATGCCAAGCCCAGAGCGAAGGCTCATAAGCATCGGTATCGCAGCCCTCGTGGAGTCCCCAGATATGGGAAAACCCTCACGGTGCCCACTGTGAGTCATTGCCTTGAATCCAAGTACAGAGTGAGCAAGAGCTACAGCTTTGAGAAACCACAACTTCCTCTTAACTCCATGGTGGAGAAGTCAGCCATGCACTACATCAAGTGCTCCAAGATGCACTCCTCGGTGCCCCTGGGCCAGGAGGCATGCACCATGGATGGCTTTGGTAGGAAATGCTACCAAGGCTCGATGCTGGTGGCCCATATCCAGACCTACCAACTGTGCATGGAGATATACCTCAGAGATCTGGCTGGAGATCTGGCTGGGTTCCCCACTGAGCTGTCTGAGGAACAGCTCCAGGTGTACCGAGCACTTGTCTTAAAAGACAAGGACTGCAGAGACATGTGATGTGCTGAAAGGGAGCAGATGTGCACTGCTCGCTCTCTGAGGGTTCCTTCCCTAACCAAGCCATGCAACCCCCAATACTGGCGAATTTGGACCATTAAAGTGGCAAGACAGAGAATGCAAGCACAGCAACCATCCATACCAGCTACTCAGTCAGATGGTGGCTGCAAAGTCCACACGCTGGGATAAAGTCAGAGGAGGCCCCCTTCCATCAAAGATGGCAGACTTTCCACCTTCTCCCCACATTCCGATACAGGCCACCTTAGTGGAGGAAGTCACTGCAGCTGTAGTCGGGGCTCTCTCTCAAGCAAACTCGATGCCCTGAATAAGAAGATGGACACTCTACACAACTCCTTTGAATCCTTTGGAGATCACCTGCAAGAAGCCAAAACCCACATACCTAAGGCTGAAGACACCATATCAGTTACTGAGCAGGAATTGAGCCAGCTCCAGGATCTGGTGACCACCCATGAGGCTAAACTGGATGATCTAGAAAACCAGAGCCGGTTCAATAACCTATGCTTCATGGGTATACCAGAGACTGTCCAAGATCATGAGTTGTGCAGATACTTTGAAGCGTTTCTTCCATGTGTTTTGCTTTTGGGAGAGGGCTGCGGACCCCTGCAACTGGAACGAGTGCACTGTGTGGGACTGATTAGACCAACAGAGCGCCATCCACGGGTTACATCCAAAAAGATGCAGTTTTGCGAGCAGCCAGAAATTGTGGTCCCATCATCCAGGATGATCTGCACCTCCACATTGCCCAGGACTACTCTGTAATGCTGAGTCAACGCCAATGGGCCTATGCTCATGTAATTTTTGCCTATCACTTGGTGGAGGCAAAAATTACATTCACCAAACAATTTCCTGCTAGACTACATATCAGCCATAACGGGGCCAACCGGACCTTTGAATCGGCGGATGATGCATGTCACTATGTAGATACTATACTGCCAGGTCCCAATGCCAATATGACATCCTGAGAGGGGTGAGGAGAAACTTGGGACTGTGAGTTAACTGCTAAGGGACTCCCCAGTGCTCTAGGAGGATTTGTGCCAGGGGTGATATGTTATGGCCATGGCCCTGTGGCAGGGGTAATGATGACACAGGCTTGTTCATCTTGTGGCTCGTCACATGGCTCAGCCTTGGCCATTGAGCCAGATGGCGGGTGTGCAGGGTCTGGCAACTACTTGGTTCTGCTCTCCCTGCCCAGACAAGTGCCAAACTTTCCTGTTCTCCCCCTTGCTTTGATGACCTGAGAAACAGGGTGCCAGCAGATGGCAGAGGGGGAACCTTAAACCAGTGCTGAGACCCAGTGCTGAGACCCAGTGCTGAGACCCAGTTTTTGTTATAATTATTTACTTTAACTGATGGTTCTCTGTTCTTTGGGGAGGGAGCGGGAAGTCTACATTTGTTTATGGAAATTTTGGGAGTGTTCTTTCAGAGGAGTTGTGTAAGCATTGGGGCATTAGGAACATGTGGGAGTGTGTGCACGTAGATGGATGAATGGTAGGCGATTAGGGTCCGGCTGGATGGTGGGGGAGGGTAAGGAGGGATAGGAAGGGGGAACTCCATGGGGTCTGAAATGGTGGGGTGGTGTTAGCAGGTGAGCCTTGCGGGGCCCTAGTGATATCTCTGCCTCTTGGGCTTTGTCTTCCAGGTTGGCCCTACCACCTACCTTTTTTGAGGGATAAGTAGGCAGGGTGGAGATGAAACCTTGTTTTGGAGGCTCTCTTGACTGCTCGGTTGGAACATGAAGGTGATGGTTCAGCGAGGAGGGGGGAAGAGAGTGTTGGATGATGGGACAGGGTGGTGAGTGAAGGATCCAGGCATAGTAAGATGGGTGAGGAAGTATGAGGATGAAAATGCTGGGATGAGTGGGAGGGTGATGGAATGATACATCGGGGGGTCGGATGATGGAGATCAGGGGGTGGTGGTGTTGGGAGAGGGGCCCTTGATACATGATAGCGTGTCTCAGTGATGTGATGGATTATGCAAAGGTTTAGAAGGGAGGAGGGGATGGAAGGGAGGAAGATAGGGTATGAAAGGGGAGGGAGGATTCAGGAATGGCCATAGTGGGAAAGGTAAGGAGCAGTATAATAAAGGTGAGTTTGGGTCTGAGGGAGGGGACACCAGGCTGGGGGGGGGGTCCCCTGTTCTTATGGACATACTGGTCGGGAACCACCTATGGGTTTGAGGAGCAATGATGAGAATCATCTTGTGGAATATTTGTAGGCTAGGAACCCCCATCAAACGATATAAGATTCTGTGGGCCTTAGCCAAGAAACACATCAGACAGTGGAAGAGCATGCGAAACTGTGCAGAGACTGGGTGGGCCAAGTGTATGGCGCCCCAGTGCAGGGGAAAAAAGAGGGAGTGGCTTATTTTGATTCATAAAAATGTCCGGTTTGCATGCACCGAGGAGTTTCTGAATGTGTCAGGTCGCTATTTCATCTTAAGGTGGGATTTGGAGGGTAGTCCTGTCATTTTCTGCAATGTGTATGGCCCGAATATGATGGATGCCCTGTTATATGCCCGACTGGCCTCCAGAATAGAGCAGCTCCCAGAGGACCTGCTCGTGGTGGGCAGGGATTTCAATGGGGTCCTTGACCCAACTATTGACACCTGCATTCAGCTACCACCCGACTTTACGGGATCTCAAGCAGCACCTGTGGTTGGCAGACCCTTCACCGTGCCTATACCCACCAATCTCAGGCTCACAGGACAAGCACCTGTATAGATTACCTACAAGTCTCAGAACCTTTATTCTCATGGGTTGAAGAGGCACAGATTGGTCCTGATGAGATTTCAGACAATTCTCCCAAATAAGTCAATCTCGATTGGTGTGGTCAGGGGCACACCACCGGATGTGGCGCTTTCCGTTGGATATCTATAGGGATGAATGGTTTAAGGTGTATCTTCGGGAACATTGGCAATCATATAGTGCCCACAGTGAACAACACAAAGATACCCCAGAGCTGTTTTGGAAAACTACAAAAGTAGTTCTTCAGAAAGAAATTTATAGTGTACTTGGTGAGATGGCGACATCTGCTCAACACACGAGTGGTCAAGTTGGAAAGGCAAGTGGTCTTGGAAAGGTAGCGATATGCTCGCCCCCCTACAGAGGTGACCAGGGCACGGTTACTAGAGATGCAGGCTGCCCTAAACGAGCCGTTACATCAGCAGGCAAAAAATTCCCTTCTGTATTAGAAGTATCAACTATATCGCTTTGGTGATAAACCCAGATGATTGTTAACCTGGTGCCTGAAAAGAAGCAGAGGACTCCAAATAATAGCTGCTTTACAGGATGAGACTGGTAAACTACATAAAGATGCGACTGGGATTGTTCAGCTTTTTTTAGCTTTTTACCAAGTTCTCTATAAAGGGGAGTCTGTTTCTCCTGCATGACTGTCTGACTACTTACAAGGTTTGTCCCTGCCAAGCCTTACAATCCGTAGTGAAACTATACAAATGAAAAATCCTCACAAGGAGCCAAATGTCACTCTAAATATTCAAAAAACTCCTTACTAAGGCCAATCTCCATTCAAAAGTATATCAAGACTTATTCAAGCATCCATGGAGATATTCTAAAACAAGAGGAAAAGACCTCAGTAGTCCTCAGAGCCAGAATAGACTCAAAACAGAGGGAGAGTCAGACAGTCAGAACCATCATTCAGCCGGTGATCTCCAAACATCAACGGTCAGAAAAAACTCTTGTAAACAGCAATAATAGCTACAGTATGGTGCAAATCCAAATACAATATGAAAATCTTGTGAGTCTTGCATAAAACGCTGTATGTATTATACCAGAAAATATATCAGAAAACAGTGACTTTGTTTCTTCTCAGCTATTGCTCTTGCCGGCTGTCATAGCCCCGACACCAGGTGTTTCGCCACTGCTGGCTTCCTCAGGGAGCAAGACAGCATGTCAGCCCACCAAACCTGAAAAGCACTCTGTCCCCACTACTATTTATCTTTCTTTTGATCCACTTATTTGGCAGCTGGTAAATTGCAAAGATGTGTCTGGAGTCTACCTTGGTCAGCTGGAATTTAAAATCTCTGCTTTCACAGACGACATGTTGGTCTGCCTGACCTCCCCGAGAACATCCCTGTCTCAGGTTCTCAAGGAATGTGCGTCCTTTGCGGGGATGGCAGGTCTGCGGATTAATCAAGATAAATCAAAGACCTTAGATGTGCTGGAGCAGTTGCGCTCATCGTGAGGGTCGCCCTTTCCCCTGCGTTGCCTAATACAGCCTTTACTTACTTGGGTATTCAACTGACCGGTGACACCCAATTACTCTACCAGCAGAATTGTGCCAAGGCTTTGCAGCAGATACAATCTTGGTTGCATAACTGGGCCCCCTTACTGCTGTTGCTGATGGGGCGGGTGGCAGCCTTCCGCATGGTGCTGTTTCCCAAGTTGCTCTATTTGTTGCAGACCCTGCCGTTGCATTTGCTACGTAAAGATGTGGTCATGATTGAACAGAAACTGCAGAATTTCTTATGGTAAGGGAGAAAGGCATGAATATCTATGGCATGCATGCGAGGACCATGGTGGCAGGGGGGACTGTGCCTACCAGATATCGCTCAATATGCATAAGCATGTCAGCTATGTCACCTTGGTGACTGGGGCACACTGAGGTGTTTACGCCATGTGCACTGGAGGAGGCCCTTGTTTACCCTCATTCCCTGCTGGCTGTATTGCATCTGGACAATATGGTCCTGCCACCGTGGCTCAAATGGAGTTTATTGATAGGTCCAATAAGGGGAGTGTGGCGGCAATTATGATCCTATTGGCAAGCATTGCCGATGGTCTCTAGTTGGCTGCCCATTTGAGGCTGCGTTTTGAGAGTAGATGGCAAAGGGAAAACACAGCTTGGGGCATGTGGTGGATACATCAGGCTCATGTAGGACTTTCTGAGCCTTACAGGATGAATATGCCTTGGGGTCTGCGCACTTTTTCACATACTCTCAGATAGGGCACTACGTGGGGTCCCTACCATGAGAGTCCTTAATGGCGGAGATGGCGGCATGGATTCTGAAGTTCTTTAAATTGGGGGAACAGAAATGCCTCTCTATCTCTAACTATTCGCACAAGCTGGCCAGGTGGGCTGCCTCTCCAGATTACTCAGGGGTTGAGCAGCAATGGGCGGAGGAATTGGGCTTTTCAGTTGCTCTGGACATGATACATCACATTCTGAAACTGGTCCTGTCAGCAAAACTGCAGGAGTTGCAGTTTCGAGCAGTGTGTCATACACACTTCTCCTCATGGCGAGCATTCCAGAGCAACTTGACAAGATGGGAGATGACCATGGTGCTCAGCTCCACATGCAGACTTGGGGCACATGTGATGGGTATGTGGGCAGATTCATCAGTACTGGCACTGAATTCAGCTCTATGTGAGCTCACTAGCTGGCCACCAGGTGGAATGGACAGGCACCCTTGTGGTATTTGATCAGTTAACTTCACCTCTTCCTAAGGGATCAGGCTTTTGGTATGGAAGGCCTGCGTGATGGGAAAGCTGCCCCTCCTCTTGTGGTGGAGAGATTCAGTGGTTCCCACGTTTTGGGAGTTGTGGAGTTGCTGTCACCAATTGATGCTGCTGGAGTGCTTAGATGCTAGGGGGAATGCCAAGCGACGGGTGTCCTTTATGGCACTTTGTGAGCGATACATTAACATGCTGACACCTCAGGTACATAATGAACGTCTGACTCTTTAGAGGGCAGTGGGAGGAGAGAAGTGGAGAAGAAGATGGGGGCATTTTGGACCCGTAGACGGATAGGGACCTGTTCCTGGCACCCTAAGAATTGGTAATTGATGTATGCGTGCGCTGTGAATGAGGTTGAGCTACGGCCAGAGATGGGAAAGGCAGTGGGGGCTGGTGTTGGGGGGAGAGAATAACTAAAAAAAAATTTTACATGTTGTTGTATGTGACTTGTTATATCTGGGTGAAATGTAAGAGTTCCACGATGTCCAGTTGTTTTATTTTACTTGACTCATTATATTTTACTTGACATCATTATATTTAAAAAATAAAAAAGGACTGTTCCAAATTCATGACTTGAGCAGCTTATGATGGCTTAGAGTCAGTGACTCAGGTGGCCACCATGGGCATCGGGGCCCATCGCCTTGCGTGGCTAAAGTCCTCGGTCCTGGAGCAGTGGGTAAATGTCCCCTGCAGAGGTGAAAACCTCTTTGGGAAACTGATGGAGGAGAAGGCTGGTGAGCTGAAAAGAAAGCAGGTCACCATGAATTGGCTCCCCAGAAAGACCTCGGACCCTTCCAGGCAGAAATCCCCGGGGAAGAAGTCCTACTTCCCTAAGAAAAAGAAGTTCTATGGCTCCTACAACCTGTACCAATCCTAGCAGCAGCCATAGTAGAGCCAACAGCAGGAGGGTCAGGGAAAGCATCAACAGGCTGCCTTAAGGCTCCGAAGCCCCAACCGGCACTGCAACCACAGCCATTTGGCCGGTTTTGACTCCTTCAGGGACATGGCCCCCCTTCCTCTCTCAGAAGCTGTTCCGTCCCAGGTAGGAGGAAGACTGATCCACTTTGCCCACAGGTGGCAAGCATAACAACCGACTCCTGGGTCCTCAAGGTAGTCCAGGATGGCTACCAACTGCGCTTCGATCAGCTTCCTCCTCCATTCTTCCCAGGGGAGTATCCACTTGACCCCCACCACTGTATGTTGATCCAGCGCGAGATCCACTCCCTCCTGGCCAACCAGGTGGTGGAACCAGTTCCCCCGGTCCTGGATGAGAAGGGGTTTCTACTCCCACTACTTCCAGGTTCCCAAGAAGACAAGAGGTTTTTGGCCCATTCTGGACCTTTTGAAACCTCAACCGGTTTCTGGTGAGGGAAAAGTTTAAAATGCTTTCTCTGGGCACGTTATTACTCTACCTCCAACCTCAAGATTGGCTATGTTCCCTGGATCTCAAGGATACATACACTCACATCCTCATTCATCCCCTCCACAGGCAATATCTCTGCTTAATGCTCAGCAGCCATCACTACCAGTACCAAGTTCTGCCTTTTGGCCTTGCTATCACCCCTAGGATCTTCACCAAGTGCCTAGTGGTTGTAGCTGCTTTTCTCCACACCCAGGAGACCTTGGTCTTCCCTTATCTGGACAATTGGTTGATCATGGCTGGAACACTGGCAGAAGTCAAGCACTCGACCCAGTTTACCATCCAGGTCCTGGAAAGTCTAGGCTTTGTGATTAACTACCCCAAATCCCATCTACAGCCCTCTTAATGGCTCAAGTTCATTAGGGCTCTACTCAGTACCACTCAGGCTCAAACTTATCTGCCGGAGCCCAGCATTAGATTCAGCATTACTCCCTCATCACAGCTCATCAAATGTTGTATCTCCATGCATCAGACACAGTGGAAACTGCACTCAGTGGCGCCTTCCTCAAGGAGTCCCTCTCCTGGTGGCAGCAACCCTACAGACTCCTAGTAGGACTTCCCTTCTATTCTCTGTCACATCAATGCATCCTATTATTGTCTGGATATGGATTCCCAGCGTGACAGCAACTTTGGCCAAGCCATACCCCAGCATCTCTTTGGGAACTGAAGGAACTTCTTCGCACCAGTCCTTCTGTCTGTCCAGGCTACCGTAGAGTCGACCTGATGTTGATGTCCATGCTGATTTTCTCGGTTCATTTTTCTGGTTTCCCCATTTGGCTTCTTACCGTTTTTTTTCAGTAGCCTGTAGATTGGGAGTCCCATATGTGAGGAATAACTTCCTGCATAGTCCCGGAGACAGCATAGTTACTCAGCTGTAGCAGGTGTCCTCTGGGATCAGAAGGAATCAATCCTCACTACCCTCCCACCTCCCTGTGGAGTTGTTTACCATTTTTGGCTTGATTAAGCTATGTCATCATACTGAGATAAAGATGGCTCCTTCGGGTGGGAAGAACCGCACGCATGCCTGGCGCACCTTCCAAAAGCTTCCTTTGGAAGCTGGGCAGCATTCCCACATGAGCTCTGTTGATGATATCACCCATATGTGAGTACTGATTCCTGTTGATCCCAGAGAACACCTGCTACAGGTGAGTAACTACGCTTTTCATCCACTCTGAATAATAAATGTGCAGTTTGCACACTTTTGTGAAAGTGTAGTACAGTCGGTGAGTATGCTTATGTGTATGTGAGTAATTTGTGTTGCCCTAGATTGCAATATCCTTTTTAATTTTTTATTAAGTCGGCTTTTTTTTTAGGATATTTTGCCTGTATTTCACAGTTTTCATTTCTGAATGTATTTGCCTTTTGCTCTTGCTCTCCATTCTGTTAACCCATGGATGGTCTTCTCTTTTGCGTGGTGGTTGTGCAGTGTGTTTTTGCTGGGGAAGTGTGCCTCTTCTGCTGTTGACTTCAGTGCTTTTGAAAAATTTCAGGTTGACAGTTCTGAAAGCAGAGCAGGGACAGCTGGGTGCAGTAGTGAGAGTTTCTTTCACAGGGCTCAAATGCTTCAGCTTTTTTATGGAAGAGCCATCAGAGGGATGAGAAGGTAATTCATTTTCCGAGGCAGTTCAGTCTTTCTTCTCCTTGTCATCACTACCTGCTATGGGGCTAAGGTCTTTTTTTCCTCCTGCCTCGGGTGGTTTTTTGTGGCTGGTGTGTGGCTGTGTTGATGGTTTTATGCCCAGATTTTGCTTTGTTTTGTTTGGTTTTGGTTTTTTGTTGTAGTTTAACATAGATTTTTCTGCCCAGTTTGGAGTTAGTTATTGATAGTTTTTGGTCTTTTGGCTCCTTGAGGGGATTTTTTTGAATATAATGGGGCTAAGCTGTGGCAGTTTTAATGTCCTGTCAGTACTGAACTGCAAGAATGAACTTATTTTCTTTAAACCACCAAATACTTATCAGATGAGAGCTACTTTCAAGCCATCATTCAACCAGTTTATCTCTAATGTACTGCAAACTATTTTTGTTTCTGTTGCGGGTATTATTGGTGCTGCTGTATAGAATTATATGGTCTATGTGACCAAGAAGTTGGAGTCTTTTCAGGATGAGCAGTGCTTATTGATCAGTGTATCTAGGCATGTGGGTTCTCATTTCAGTTCACCGAGCAAAGTTTGTTTCACCTTTTGGTAGAAGGTGGGAAGAACTGGTATGAAATAGGAATGCGAGATGCTTTGGGAATGTTATATTTCAAAGCTTGAAAGCACTGTTTCGGTACCTATCCTTGTCTTAGTCCCATGAGTGTCTAAGACATGGCAGACTGTTGTATGGCAGAAGGATACTTCTGATGTAGGTCGTTATTCTAAGCCTCATGACTGGGACCCAGAGTAAGGAACCTCATGCTTGGCTGATATTCAGTTTTTCAAGATGCCTCTGAGATACACTATCAGAGTGATAAAGATCTGTTACATAAACGGTGTTCAGTATGAATTGTAAAACACTATGGCGAGGCCATCCTGGATGCACTTTATCTTGGAAACTAAGTAGAGTTGGGCCTGCTTAGTACTTGGGTGGGAGACTACCTTGGAACACCAGGTGCTGTAGGCTTACTGCATGGAAGAAAGGCTTGGCAATCTACTTCCAGTTGCACCTTGCCAAGAAAACCCAGGGGATAGTCCCACCATGGACATCTATCCACAGGGTTGCCAGAAGTCAGCATCAATTCAATGGCACTTAACGACAGCCGTAAAATTTAATTTTCTCATACATTTGTTTTGAATTTGTCAGTGCAAGGTTATAGTAATCATGATTTCGGAGTTGGGCATTTCCCATGAGTTCATGAAGTTCTAGGAAATGTCTTTCTTGTAAATTACCATTATGTAAACCTAAATTGCTTTGCTATCTTGATCCCCTCCCTTTTTTCTATGGGGTATTTTTTTTTTGGCATTAGACAGCCACTGTACAAACTATAAGTTCATAAAGCCTTTAACATTTTAATTTTCCTTATCCATTTGAGTTTCTCTATAAGAATCTATGATGTGAACAGTGTTTAAACTACTTTTCCCACCTCTTCAGTTCTCTGATCTCCATCCATCTCTTGACTTGTTTATATGGTGTAATAATTACATCATATAAACAAGGACAGCAGAAAATGCTTGCATCCATATTATTTAATTTTGATGTAAGATGCTACTTTTGACACATGGGTTACATGGTCTGTTGCATGCAGATTACATTTAAGCACTCAGCTCCGGGACTTTGCATGATATTGTTTGACCAGCACAAACAAAGTTGCTTGTAGTGTAGTTACCTACATTTCACCTGTCTTTACTTCTTAACAGGAGTCAACAGAGAGCTCTAATACTACAATTGAAGATGAAGATGTGAAAGGTATGGCTCAAAGTGAAACTACAGGCACAAATGCATATAGCACACTGCATCTGTATTTCAGTAAAAAGCAATGTGTGCCTTCGAGTCAGTCCTGACTCCTGGCGACCCAGAAGCTCCTGGGTTTTCTTGGCAGTGTCACCGGAAGTAGATTGCCAGGTAGGATATGTTAAAATCAGCTGATTTGTTTAAAAAAATGTTTCCTTATGGGAGCACGATATTGCCTTCTGCTTTTAAGCATGGAAGAAAGTCAACTTGTATTAGAATTGCTATGTATAATTAGCTAAAGTCAACTTGTATAAGAATTTTGACAATTGAAATTTGTCAGCACTTGACCTTTAAATGGAAATCGCCAACCCTGACCTGAAATACTGAGCATAACTCTTAAGCGGTATTAAATGCCCTGTGTCCCTTTGATAGACGTGGAACGTATTGTGTTCAATGAGTCATGATGCTGTGCATCCTTTGAAAGGCATCTGGAATGCAGTAGAAAATTTAGATTAACACCTATTAACACATCTGTATTTTGATGCGTTTTGCATGATATGACGTATTGTACATTTTTGTTACTGCTCATTTATTTAATATTTTGCCTGCCCAATATACTTTAGATGTGTTTATTGTTTTCATACATTCTGTTCAGGTGCCTTTGTTCTTTTCATGCCTTCTCCATATTTTGGTATTGGGGCCTCTCAAATTTCTGTCTGCCTTTTTTCTTTATATCTCTAAACACTGTCATAGGTTCCCATTTTACTTGCTTGTTTGGCTATTTTCCATACTTAGTTGTATTTTTTTTATTTTATTTTTTTGTTTTTAACAATAGTTTGCCTTCATTTATTTTCATTTTCATGCAAAATCTTCCCAACTACATGCATTGATTTTTATTCAGTAAAAGCTTTTTGGATTAGAAAAAAAGGCAAACACTGCCGACTTGGAGAGAAATCCTTTCTATAACAGGTTAGCAATAACATGTATTAGGGGTGTGCAGGCCAAACATTTTTGTATTCTTTAGTTTCCTGTGTCATTTACGGGATTTTTCATATTGTTTTGTTTTACAATTTTTGTTTCAGGGCAAATATTGTTCATAGCATGCTCTATCACTCATTAGTGCATACTGTTTGCAAATAATGCTTGCTATGCTACTGCTACGATTACTGAGCATTTGTATAGTGCTACAAGACGTACACAGTGCTGCACAGACACATAAAATACAGCCCCTGCTCATAAGAGCTTAGTCTAGTCAAGACAGTCAACAGAGTGGGGAATGGTAAGGAAACACAAAAGAGATTGAGTGAAGAGTGTGCATTACTGAGTGATAGCACACTATTTGCCGACAGTGTATGTATGCATGAATAGTGCACACATTCACACACATGCATGCCAGTGTGTACACTATTCATATATGCAGTGTGCCTATAAATTCCTGTAAGAAACTTATGCTTCAACCAGATTTCTTTCTAAAAAAATTGACGGACAAAAAAACAAGGTAGCTATTAAACAGCACCCTCTAATGCAGTGATGGCTAACCTTTTTGAGCCCGAGTGCCCAAACTGCCGCACAAAACCAAAGAATTTCCTCAAAGTGCCAGCACGTCAATTTGCATAAATATTTGCATAATGCTAACATACACTAACTTTTAGTAAACATGTCTCTTAATGAGTGTATGGATAAAGACAGACTAAAAGATTTCTACATTACTATAATCCAGTGCCAACCGCCAGGCACATTAGGAACTACTACAAACACTGCCCATTTAGAACCAATAGCAAACCCGCCGTATCCTAACAGCACTACCAGGACTCACAAAGCACCACACCATACCTATCAAAAGGCAACACTGCAAATATTAAACCAATACATTTCAGACAATAACAATACATGACCTACTGGGGAAAGAGAACAAGTGGCAATGTCAAAAAGGAATTACATAAACAGAATACCTCAGCTCAGTTACACAGTTGCAATTGCTCCAGCCACTTTCTTCTGGTTTCTTCATGTTTTCTGCTAACTCTCCATCATCTGCTGTCCATTTGTCCTTTCTTCTCTCTTCTAGTTTTTTTTCCATTCTCTCTCTCTACATCCGCTTTAACATACTAATCTTTCTCCTTTTGCTCTTTCCTCATTCCTATTTCATTCACTCAAATTTTACCCCTCCATCCTCAATCCCCACTTACTCTCCCAATACCCGGCCAATTGTAGATTTTTTATCCCTCCCACACAAAATATTTTTCCCCTCTCCATTTTACTCTCCCAGCCCCATCCCATTCTAATCCTCCCCCAACATCAGCTCCCTTCTAGTTCCAGCCTCACCCAGCATCCATTCCCTTCTAGTCCCTGCATCAGCCCATTTCCAGTCCTAGCCCCCCATCAGCCCATTTCCAGTCCTAGCAACCCCCCAACCCAATACCAGTCCTAGCCCCCCCATCAACCCACTTCCAGTCCTAAACCCCCATCACCCCATTTTCAGTTTAAGCCCCCCCTATAACCCATTACCAGTCCTAACCCCCATCACCCCATTTCCAGACAGCCCCCATCAGCCCACAGCCCATTAGCAGTCCTACCCCCGCCCGCCCGCCCATTAGCAGTCCTAACCCCCCCCTAGCCCATTAGCAGTCCTAACCCGCCCGCCCTCCCATTAGCAGTCCTAACCCCCCCCCTGCCCATTAGCAGTCCTACCCCGCCCGCCCGCCCATTAGCAGTCCTACCCCCCTAGCCCATTAGCAGTCCTAACCCCCCCTGCCCATTAGCAGTCCTAACCCCCCCCCCTAGTCCATTAGCAGTCCTAACCCCCCCCCCCAGCCCATTAGCAGTCCTAACCCCCCCTAGCCCATTAGCAGTCCTAACCCCCCCCCCCCTCTGGCAAATTTAAAAAAAAAAAAAGCAGGCTCTGGCTGCTGCCGCGGCAGATTGCAATGTCCCGCGGGGCCCCCTCCGCCCGCTAAGCCCCTCTGCAAGGGCTTTCAGATTCGCGAGGGAGAGCATCTCCCTCGCGTCTCTGTTAAGCCCGCAGGGGCTAATGGGAAATTTCCCATCAGTCCCTCGCGTCTAAAGGGGCTGATGGGAAATTTCCCATTAGCCCCTGCGGGCTTAACAGAGACGCGAGGGAGACGCTCTCCCTCGCGAATCTGAAAGCTCTTGCAGAGGGGCTTAGCGGGCGGAGGGGGCCCCGCGGGATGCTGCATTCTGCCCTTGCCACGTCCGCGGCAGCAGTCAGAGCCAGCTTTTTCTTTTTTTGCGGACCTTCCCGCGTGCCAGCTGCAAGGCCTTCGCGTGCCACAGCTGGCACGCGTGCCATAGGTTCGCCATCGCTGCTCTAATGTGTCTTTTTATTCTTTTTTTAAATTTACAGTGATTCAATAGTGCTTAATATCAATATGAATAAAATCAAAACCAACGTGTTTCGAACTAATTAATTTTGTTCTGCTTCAGATAGTAGTTTTCAAAAATAGCAAGAGAGTAATTTAAAAGCACTCATCTTCATCTAACTGAAACATTTCTCATTTCTACTGTCTGTTGACGTAAGTAAACCTTTCAAATCATCTCTGAGTTCTTCTGGCTACCTGAAACATGGCCACTGCATTTTTTATACAATTTCCGGGTCACTTCCGTTTACCTTAAAAGTATTCCATTCATTTTCAACATTCTATCCTTTAGGATAAAGAGTGCTCAAAATCCAAAATTGCTCACGGTAATTAAGCAAAGCCTCATGATCACCACCTCATGATAGTAAAGCTACATGCTGTAGAACTCTCCAGTGGATCTGATCAAAAAAACGTTCTACAATTGGAGCTGAAATAGTTTTTGTCTTTAATCGCGACTTATGCTTCCACAATCTGGACCTTATAGGACCACATGTTCAACCTATCTAGTTCTTTTTACAAGGGCAGTGGAGTAAATAAACAAGGTAACTTGAATCACAGGAAGCAGAGTCCCGAAATTTAATTACTTATTTACAGACTGGATCCTGCCATTGATCCTGCCATTAATAGCAGTGTTGCAGTATTCACAGCGTCCACAAGAGTAATATCCTAAAGTTTCAGGAATCACTGTCTTGGTGCGCCAAGATTTTGAAGGACTGATCATATTAGCTATATTTAAACTCCATTTAAAAGCCACAATAGGATGTGAAGTTGTAAAACTATCCATTGCTATGTATAATTGAAGCCACCTTTGATGCATGAGTGGAAAAAGGCAAAGAGCAGATCAGTAGATCATTAGAAGAGGTTTCGCCCTCAATTAGAGGATTCAACAAAAGATTATGTTGTGCATAAAGACCTTTTAAGTAGGCCCTTTTTATTATGGAATAGGGGTATCCTTGTTCATGATATTTCAAACATAACTTTTGAGATTCCTTAATATAATCATATTTTTCTGAACATAAATGGCAAAGTCTTAAAAACTGGCTAATACCGTTCAGTTTTTCAGAATGATGACTAGAGTACCTTAAAAGAGTATTACAAGCCACAGGCTTCTGGTATATACTTGTCTGAAATCATTGATCTTCTCGGTAAATCATGAAATCCAGAAAAGCCAATTGAGTAGTGGAGTATACACTTTCAAATTTTAAAGAATTCGACCTGTTAGTAAAAAAATGTAAAAATTGTAATGTGCCAGCCCACATACAAAAAAATATCATCCAGGTATCTTTTCCATAATAAAGCATTAGACATCCATGTTGAGGTATGTGAAAATGGCTCTTCAAATTGGGACATGTAAAAGGTGGCTATCGTTGGAGCAATAGTTGCACCCATAGCTACACCAAACTTTTGTAAATAAAGTGTCATTAAAGCAGAAATTGTTTTTTTAAAACCATACTAAGTAAATCCATAACACAGGATTTTGTAATCTAGCAGAGAGAATATCACACCAGCATGCACTATTGCTCAATAGTGCACACTATTCACCCATAGCGCTCTATTGAGTGATTGCATGCATTATTCATCACTGAGTCTCTGTAATTATAACAGACAGACAGTGGTGAAGTCTGGTTTTTTTTTACTTCTGTTCTGGATTGAAAATGATATGAAACAATGTAGGAAATGCTATTGATATTTCCCATATCATTTCAAACAAATGCACATCCCTAGCATATGCATGGATTGTTTTCTCTTGTAGTCTTGGCATTTCATTCATCTTTAAAGGATTTCAAATTTATGGAGCAGTATTTGGTGTGATGTGGAGAATTCTGGTAATCCTTCTATGGGGCCTGCTATGGATTTGTCTGAACCTGAAGAATAACAGAGCTAGGATTGGCTTCCCCTTGGAAGAATTGGTTAGAGCTTACATTAAAGCACTGTGGAATCTTTATACCTTTTTGGGAATCTGCCAGGTACTTGTGACCTGGATTGGCCACTGTTGGAAACAGATACTGGGCTTGATGGACCTTGGTCTGACCCAGTATGGCATATCTTATGTTCTTAAGAAGAATCAGTCATGAGTGTCAGCTGAGAGTTGCAAATATAACTTTACTTGAAAATAATGAAGCTTAATATTCTAACATTACAGTTGGAAGAGAGATATTTATGGAACACAGGAAGAAGGTTGTAGCAGCTTGCTTTGGAAAACCGGTGAACTCAGATTAGAAGACAAGTACTATTGATGAGCATGTTGCTTGACAACTTTACCATCCCTTCCCCCTTAGGGTCCAAAATTGGGGGAAGGGGGTAGTCTCACTCCTTGCTGTCCATTTCAGGTCAAAAAACAGCATCTTTATGGATGTTATGTTCTAGGTAATTTGTTGGAGTAGGGAAACATACACAATGAAAATGTAATATAATCCAGATTCTGTACCAGTGCAATAATAATCCAGCACCCTTTGAATGAAGGATCAATCTTTCATTTGCTGCATGGACTAGCACAGAAGTCTCTTTTGGTGAAGTTTGATGGTGGCCAGGAGAAACTCCTGCTGCAGAGATAGTAGAGTTTCCACCCTTAGTCATCTCAGCTTTTTGCATGGATGGCTCTTATCATGCTTTCTATGCTTGATTCTGTCCCTTAAATAAACCCGGTATCGACAAATTGTCAAACCAACAGTACAGTGACCTTCACAAGAGTGAGAAGTCAATGGTCTCTGTTTACGATTAACAAAGAGCTGCGAAGTTACCAGTTCCCAGAAGAATACTTTTGGCCAGTTCTGGCTTTGAACTGACATCCCAAAGCAACATGGTATTGTTTGTCCATGATTCTATCCATTGCAACAAGTACTGCAGATTCCATAATGCATCATAATATGATTGCCAGAGGAGTGGAGGAGTAGCCTAGTGGTTAGAGCACTGGCTTGATGACCAGGGTTTGATTCCCACTAGCACTCCTTGAGCACTCACTTAACCCTCCATGGTCTGGCAGTCTTCTTCTAGTCACACTGCCAAGAAAACCCAGGAGCTGCTGGGTCAGCATTGACTGGAAGCCACACTTTGTATGGTTGTCAGAAACCAGGATTGGCCTAAGATCTCACTCATGGAACAAGTAACTTCACAGCTCTGCCGATAGTGATGACAGACTATTTTGCTATTCCCCGATATCACAGGAGATCAATGCATTTTCATACTTGGCTGCCTAATGGATATGGATTTTGCTACCTCATAACAATGATTTATTGGTATCAGGCTATCAGAATATTAAGCACCTATGGGTATATACTGTTTTCTAGTTAAAGGCCTCAGCTGGGTTGTGAGGCACTAGATTGAATGGTGATGGTTTTCAGCCACTTGAGAAGTGTGATTAGAGTCAGCAGTACACTCCCTGAGGTGCCCTGCTTTCACTGAATGAACCTGGATCATTAAAATGTTTTCATGTTCCATTGTTTAACTTTGTTTTTTTAAGCCAAGGAACCTTAATGAAACACCAGCATTAAGACTTGGTGCTTACCAATGGTGAAAGTGTTTCTGATGTTGTAGGGGGAGATCATTTTGCATCCAGTGATCACCAGAAGGTGTGGTTCAGTATTAGGACTAGGGCTGTTAGAATCCATTCAAAGGTGAGGATCTTAGACTTTAGGAAGACTAACTTTGCCAAGATGGGCCAATACCTCAGGGAGTCGTTAGTGGGATGGGAACAGCTGGGGGATGTAGAAAAACAGTGGGCAAAACTGAAAGGGGATATTTTAAGGGCAACCAACCTTTTTGTTAAAATGGTAAATAAAGGTAAAAGGAAAAGGAGACCGCTATGGTTTCGAAAGAAGTAGCTGAAAAAGTGAAGAAAAAGAGGGAGGCCTTCATGAAATACAAGAGATCACAGAAAGAGGAAGACAAGCATCTGTATTTGGAAAAACTTAGAGAAGCTAGCAAAGTAGTCAGGAAGGCAAAGATTCAAAAGGAGGAGGAAATAGCCAATGCAATAAAATGGGGGGATAAGACATTTTTCAGATATATTAGTGAGAAGAGGAAGGGCAAAAGTGGTATTGTCAGACTCAAGGGTGCAGGGGAGGAATATGTAGAAGCTGATAAGGATAAAGCGGAATTGCTTAACAAATATTTCTGTTCTGTGTTCACAGATGAAGAACCAGGAGCAGGACCTCAGAAAACACCCACAAACAGGAACAGAAGCGAGGGACATCTTGAACAATTTTCAGAAGACTGTGTTCATGAGAAACTAGCTCAACTTAAAGTAGACAAAGCGATGGGACCGGATGGGATACACCCTAGAATACTGAGGGAACTTGGGGACATTCTAGCAGCTCCACTGACTGACCCTTTCAATGCGTCGTTGGAGTCGTGAGTGGTGCCAAAGGACTGGAGAGAGGCTCATGTGGTGCCTTTACACAAAAGCGGAAGTAAGGATGTGGTTGAAAACTACAGGCCGGTTAGTTTAACTTCAGTGGTGAGTAAATTATTGGAAACGCTGCTGAAAGAGAAAATAGTGAGGTTTCTGGAGTCCATTGGATTACAGGATCCGAGGCAGCATGGATTCACCAGAGGCAGGTCTTGTCAGACAAATCTGATTGATATCTTTGACTGGGTGACCAGGGAGTTGGACCGAGGGAGAGCCCTAGATATGATGTATTTAGATTTCAGTAAAGTCTTTGACACTGTTCCTTACAGTCAACTTATAAACAAACTGAGCACCCTAGGGATAGACCCTAAAGTTACTGCTTGGGTTAGAAATTGGTTGGGTGGGATGCGACAAAGAGTACAGGTAAATGGAGCTCACTCTGAGGAGAAGGATGTTACCAGTGGTGTGCCCCAGGGATCTGTCCTTGGTCCGATTCTTTTTAGCATCTTTGTTAGTGATATAGCGGAAGGGCTGTCGGGTAAGGTTTGCCTCTTTGCGGATGATACCAAAATCTGCAATAAAGTAGACACCCAGGAAAGTGTAGATAACATGAAGAAGGATCTAGCTAAGCTTGAAGAATGGTCTAGAATTTGGCAGCTGGGATTTAATGTTAAAAAATGTAAGGTCATGCATTTGGGCTGCAGCAATCCAAGGGAGCAATATAGTATAGGGGGTGAAGTACTTTTGTCCACTAAAGAAGAGCAGGATCTAGGCATGGTTGTGTCTAATGATCTTAAAGTAGCTAAACAGGTAGAAAAGGCAACGGCAAAAGCTAGAAGGATGCTTGGGTACATACGGAGAGGAATGGCTAGCAGAAAAAAGGAGGTGATAGTGCCTCTGTATAAGTCTTTGGTGCGACCTCATTTGGAGTATAGTGTGCAATTCTGGAGACCGCACCTTCAAAAGGATGTGAACATGATGGAGTCGGTGCAGAGGGTGGCTACTAAAATGATTAGTGGTCTTCATTATAAAGCATATGAGGACAGACTGACTGTACACCTTAGAGGAAAGGCGGGATAGAGGTGATATGATTGAGATGTTTAAATACCTCCGTGGCATAAATGTTCAGGGAGAGAGCCTCTTTCAATTGAAAGCAAGTTCTGCTACGAGGAGACATGGGATGAGGGTGAAGGGAGATAGATTCAGGAGTGATATGCGGAAATATTTCTTTATGGAAAGAGTAGTGGATCCGTGGAATAGTCTCCAGTGGACGTGGTAGAGATGAGGACAGCAACTGAATCCAAAAAAGCATGGGACAAACACGGCGGATCTCTAAAGGTAAAAAGGGGACTGTTGTAGTTGTTGATATGGAAGGACAGACTAGATAGGCCATGTGGTCTTTTTCTGTCATCATATTTCTATGTTTCTAAGATAACTACTGTTGCCCTACAGTTGCTGAACTGTGCATACATGGGTGAATTGACATAAAATTGTCCCATTATATTATTTGTTTTCAATTTCAAAACATCTTTATTTTAATAAAATTAACAAGTATTACAATAAAGTCCACATCAAGGGGAAAGCTGATTGAACATCAAGAAACATAAAACACAAATAGCTGCTTATAAAACACAAATAGTTTTTTAACCACAAAATAATCAAGCATTAGAACTAATTGCACAAGAGTCCGCATGCAATATTAACTATTGGCCCTATTTTACTTGGATAGGAAGGAGATAAATCAAACATTTTCTTTACCTAACAAAAAGGTTTCCAGCTGATTAGACTCAAAAAAGACATATTTAACACGATAATAGATCAAAATGCATTTACAGGGGTAATTTAAAAAGAAAGATGCCCCTATCGCCAAAGATCAAGGTTTCAACAGAAGAATGGCTTTCCTATGTTTTTGAGTAAGTCTACACACATCTGGGAAAATCTGAATTAGAACACCACAAAAAGCTACTACTACTACTACTATTCAGCACTTGTAAAGTGCTATGCACGCAGCGCTGCACAGCTGACCTACAAGAGGTAGCCAACATACAAGAGACAGTCCCTGCCCGTCAGAGTCAAGCTCATCGGAGCTTACAATCTAGTTAGAACAAAACATAAGTTAGAACAGTATAGAGCATTAGTCAGTTCTACTCAAGGTACGGTTTGGTCAGTAAGAACATAAGAATATAAGATATGCCATACTGGGTCAGACCAAGGTCCATCAAGCCCAGTATTCTGTTTCCAACAGTGGCCAATCTAGGTCATATGTACCTAGCAGTTTCCCCAAGAGACACAAGTTCCACAATGCTTGTACTGGGTCAAGCATTGATATCTTCGGTCACTTCTTAATAATGGTTTATGGACCTTTCCTCCAGGAACTTGTCCAAACCTTTTTTAAACCCAGCTACACTAACAGCCTTTACTACATCCTCTGGTAACAAATTCCAGAGTTTGATTACACGTTGAGTGAAAAAATATTTTCTTTTATTAGTCTTAAATAGTTTACCCTGTAGCTTCATTGCATGTCCCCTAGTCTTTCTATATTCTGATAAGGTAAACAATCGATCTACGTTTACCCGTTCCACTCCGTTCATTAATTTATAGACTTCTATCATATCTCCCCTCAGCCATCTCTTTTCCAGGTTAAAGAGCCCTAACCTTTTTAGCCTTTCTTCATAGGAGTATCCTTCCATCCCCTTTACCATTTTGGTGGCTCTTCTCTGTACCTTTTCTAAAATCACTATATCCTTTTTAAGATACGGTGACCAGAATTGCACACAATATTCAAGGTGCGGTCTCACCATGGAACGATATAGAGGCATTATAATATCTTTTGTTTTATTTTCCATTCCTTTCCTTATCATACCTAGCATTCTATTTGCTCTCTTGGCTGCCGCTGCACACTGGGCCGAGGGTTTTAACATGGTATCCACAATGACGCCTAAATCTTTTTCCTGGGTGGTGGTTCCTAATGTTGAACCTTGCATCGTGTAACCATAGTTTGGGTTGTTCTTCCCTAGGTGCATAACCTTGCACTTGTCCACATTAAATTTCATCTGCCATTTTGATGCCCAGTCTTCCAATTTATCAAGATCCTCTTGCAATTTTTCACAATCCTCTTGGGTTTTAACAACTTTACATAGTTTTGTGTCATCTGCAAATTTGATAACCTCACTCGTTATTCCATTTTCCATGTCATTTATGAATATGTCAAAAAGCAGCGGACCCAGCACAGATCCCTGGGGTACACTACTATTCACCTTTCTCCATTGGGAAAATTGGCCATTTAGCCCTACCCTCTGCTTTCTATCTTTTAACCAGTTCCTGATCCACAATAGTACACTGCCTCCTATCCCATGACTCTTTAGTTTTGCCAAAAGTCTCTGATGAGGGACCTTGTCAAAGGCTTTCTGAAAGTCCAGATACACAATATCAACCGACTCACCTTTGTCCACCTGTTTATTCACTCCTTCAAAAAACATAACAGATTAGTAAGACAAGATCTTCCTTGTCTAAAGCCATGTTGGCTGTCTCCCATTAGGTTGTGACTATCTACATGCTGAGTAATTTTATTCTTTATGATGGTTTCTACCATTTTTCCCGGTACTGACGTCAGGCTCACCGGTTTGTAGTTTCCCGGATCACCCCTGGAACCCTTTTTAAAAATTGGTGTTACATTGGCGATCCTCCAATCTTCAGGTATTAGAGATGATTTTAATGATAGTTCACAGATTACTGATAGCAGGTCTGCAATCTCATATTTCAGTTCTTTCAACACCCTTGGATGTATACCATCCGGCCCAGGTGATTTGCTACTCTTCAGTTTATCTAATAGTTGTAAGACATCTTCCTGATGTATCGATATTTCCTTCAATTCTTCCGCACCTTTAAATACCACATCAGTCATGGGTAACATCCCTACATCTTCCTCAGTAAAGACCGAAGCAAAGAATTCATTGTCTCTCCGCTATCGCCTTGTCGCCTCTTAGTGCTCCTTTAACCCCTTTATCATCTAATGGACCAACTGACTCTCTCACAGGTTTTTTGCTACGAATGTACTTGAAAAGGTCTTTATTTCTCGTTTTTGCTTCCGCAGCAAGCTTCTTCTCAAATTCTCTCTTTGCCTGCCTTATCAATGCCTTGCATTTGACTTGCCAGTGCTTGTGCTGTTTCCAGGTTTCGTCGTTTGGCTCTTTTTTCCATTTCCTGAAAGATGCTTTTTTGGCAACAACAGCCTCTCTGACCTCACCTTTAAACCATGCTGGCAGTTTTCTGGACTTCCTTCCACTTTTCTTAAAGCGTGGAATATAGCTGGTCTGGGCTTCCAAGATAGTATTTTTCAACAACACCCAAGCTTGATGTACGTCTTTAACCTTCGCAACTGCTCCTTTTAGTTTTTTCTTAACTGTTTTCCTCATTTTATCATAGTCTCCCTTTCGAAAGTTAAAAGGTAGTACTGTGGATTTCCTTACTATCCCTCCTCTACTAATTAAATCAAAGGCGATCATGCTATGATCACTATTGCCAAGTGGCCCCAACACCCTTATCTCTTGCACTAGATCTGGTGTTCCACTAAGGACTAGGTCTAATATGGCTTCCCCTCTGGTCGGTTCATGAACCAGCTGCTCCAAAAAGCAGTCATTTATTTCATCTAGGAACTTTATCTCCCTAGCATGTCCTGACGTGACACTGACCCAGTCGATACCGGGGTAATTGAAATCACCCATTAATATTACTGCGCTGTAACTTTTGTTAGCTTCCTTGATTTCTTTGAGCATTTCATCATCCATTTGGTCATTCTGGCCAGGTGCTTGATAGTACACCCCCACTGCCATTGCCTTCTCCCTTTTATATGGAATTTCAATCCATATAGATTCTACAGCAGATTTTGTTTCCTGCAAAACTTTAATCCTTTCTGAGTCAATGCCCTCTCTAACATAGAGCGCAACCCCTCCACCAATTTGACCAGCTCTATCATTATGATATAGTTTGTACCCAGGTATCACAGTGTCCCACTGGTTGTCCTCCTTCCACCATGTCTCTGATATTCCAATCATATCTAACCTTTCATTTAGTGCTATATATTCTAACTCTCCCATCTTATTCTTTAGACTTCTAGCATTTGCATACAAGCATTTTAGAGAATGTATTTTATTCATGTTAATTTGGCTATTGTTAGACATGGGTAAATTGGGATTTTACGCTCTGTCTGCTCCATACTTGAGGGCATTTGGGCTACTTTACTCTTTTGTGGAACCTCTCTGCTTTTGGTAGTATCCTTCAAGGATACATTCTTCTGAACCATCCGCTCTTGGGCGACTGTCGGCTTTCCCCTAATATCTATTTTAAAAGCTGCTCTATCTCCTTTTTAAAGGTTAATGCCAGCAGCATGGTTCCATCCCGGTTAAGGTGAAGCCCATCCCTTCGGAAGAGCCCCTCCTTTCCCCAGAATGTTCCCCAGTTCCTAACAAATCCAAAACCCTCATCTCTGCACCATTGTCTCATCCACGCATTGAGACTCCGGAGCTCTGCCTGCCTTTTGGGTCCTGCGCGTGGAACAGGAAGCATTTCGGAGAATGCTACCCTGGAAGTTCTGGATTTCAACTTCCTACCTAAAAGTCTAAATTTTGCCTCCAGAACCTCCCTACCACATTTTCCTATGTCATTGGTACCAAAATCTACCAAGACAGCAGACTCCTCCCCAGCACTATCTAAGACCTTATCTAGGTGGCGCGTGAGGTCCGCTACATTCGCACCAGGCAGGCATGTTACCAGGTGATCCTCACGTCCACCAGCCACCCAGCTATCTACATGCCTAATGATTGAATCACCGACTATAACGGTTGTCCTAACCCTTCCCTCATGGGCACATGGCCCAGGAGAAACTTCCTCGGTGCGAGAGGGTTTTACATCACCTGGAGGACAGGTCCTAGTTACAGGATCACTTCCTGCCACACCAGGGTGATGCTCTCCTGTCACGTGACCTCTCTCCTCCATGGCAACAGGGGTGCTGCCAGACTGAAAGTGGGACTTCAGGACTATATCCCTGTAGGTCTCGTCTATGTACCTCTCTGTCTGTCTTATGTTTTACAAGTCTGCTACTTTAGCCTCTAGAGAACGGACTTGTTCCCTGAGAGAAAAGAGCTCCTTGCACCTAGTGCACACGTAAGACCTCTCACCAACTGGGAGAAAATCATACATGTGACACTCAATGCAAAAGACTGGAAAGCCCCCATCCCGCTGCTGGACTGCATCTTAGTTTAAGTTTGTGTCTAGATCTTTAAGTTCTTACTTACTAGGGGTTGCTATGGGTATTTATACCAATAAAACTGTACCTAATACGTTTAATATACCTTGTTCACCTGAAGCTTAATTAATCTCAGGTCCTTAGTGTATGACTGATTTGGGTAATGAGCTTCACCTGAAAGCACCTCCTGTCTTTTAAGATGTGTAAGTACCTATAAAGCTATGATTATCCCAGGGGTGGGTGGGAAATAACACTTATTAAAAGAGGGCTGCTACACAGTACCCTGTCTTGTGCTGCTGAGGTAAGCTAAATTCTGATTTGATTTAAATTATAGCTCTTAGCTGCTGCTAGGCTCTAACTTCTTATGAAATTTAAACTCCAAGCTCTCTGCTGGGTACTAAATTTAACCAGAAAGCTCTCTTCTGTGTGTTAAATTTAAACTAAAAGTACTTTGCTGTTACTTGGCCCTGAGTGACTATTAAATTTAAACTACAAGCTCTCTGCTGGGTATGAAATGTAACCAGAAAGCTCTCCTCTGTGTTTTAAATTCAAACTTTAATTGCTGCTACTAGGCCCTAACTGATCCAACAAAAAACAGTGCGTTCACAGATTAAGTAGCTTTAATACAAAGAATTCTTTTTAGAAAATTACCAGAAGTATATACTCACACTTGCAGATTTCTCTCCAGAAGTAACAGTCCCCCTTTCTAGTCTAGTAGTTTGGTCATAAATGATGACGGGGGTTAGGGTAAGATGAGGGAGGAGTCAGGATCTGAATGCAAAAGTGAAGAGGTGGGACTTCAATCTGGATTTGAAGAGGGCCAAGGAGGATGCCAGGCGCACAGACTCAGGTAGGATGTTCCAGGCGTAAGGTGCAGTAAGGTGAAAGGAGCACAGTCGGGAGTTCGCAGTGCTTGTGAAAGGCATTGATAGAAGTAATTTGTTAGCGGAGCGCAGATTTTGAGAGGGGATGTAGGAAGAGAAAAGAGGTAGTTAGGGGCCATAGAGTGGATGCACTTATAGGTTAGCAGGAGAAGCTTGAATTGGATGTGGGATTGGACAGGGAGCCAGTGAAGCAACCTGAGAAGAGGAGTAACGTGGGCATGGCAAGGTTGGCAGAAGATTAGTCGAGCGGCGTGATTTTGTATAGATTGGAGGGGAAGGAGGTGGCTAACGGGAAGACCAGCGAGAAGTAGGTTGCAGTAATCAAGGCGAGAGGAGGTTAAGGAGTGGATAAGCATTTTGATAGTGCGTTCAGAGAGGAAGGGGTGGATTTTGCTGATGTAGAGAAAGAAGCGACAGGTCTTAGCTACAAGCTGGATATGAGCAGAAAAGGAGAGAGAGGTGTCAAAGATAACCCCCAGATTTTGGGCCGAGGGAATAGGAAGGATAGTAGATCCATCCACGTGGATTGAGAGAGGGGGAAATGGGGGGAGGAGTTAGGTGGAAAGACAAGGAGTTCAGTCTTGGCCATGTTCAATTTTAATCGGCAATGAGACATCCAGGCAGCGATGTCCGAAAGACAGGCAGAGATCTTGGACTGGGTTGTCGGGGAAATATCAGGTGTAGAGAGCTAGATTTGGGAGTCATCAGCATAGAGATGGTATTGAAAGCCATGGGAGGAGATGAGCGCACCAAGGCCTTGGGTATAGAGAGAGAAGAGGAGGGGGCCCAAGACAGATTCCTGGGGTACTCCTACATGGAGTGGGGTAGGGGAGGAGAAGGAGCCACCAGAGCATACACTGAATTAGCGATGGGAGAGGTAGAAGGAGAACCAGAATAGTACGGAATCCTTGAAGCCAAGCGAGGAGAGGGTGATGAGGAGAAGGTCATGGTCAATGGTGTCAAAGGCAGCAGAAAGGTCAAGAAGGATGAGAATAGAGTAGAGGCCCTTGGATTTAGCCAGGAACAGGTCGTTTGTGACTTTAGTGAGTACCGTTTCAGTGGAATGTAGGGGGACAGAAGCCGGATTGAAGTGGGTCCAGGAGGGCCTGGGAGGTGAGGAAATCAAGGCAGCGACAGTGGACTGCTCGTTCTAGTAGTTTGGATATGAAGGGAAGGAGGGAGATGGGTCGATAGTTAGAAGGGCATATGGGATCAAGTGAGGGTTTCTTGAGGAGGGGTGTTTGAAGTCAGCAGGGACAGTTGCAGTGGAGAGTGAAAGGTTGAGGATATGAGTGATGGAGGGGACAATGGTGAGGGAGATGGAACATAGGAGATGGGTGGGGATAGGGTCTGAAGAAAAGGTGGTGGGTTTGGAGGAGGAAAGAGGAGTGTGGTTTCTTCGTCAGAGATCGAAGGGAAGGAGGAGAGGGTGGCGGGGGGAGTATGGATGGGAGAGGAGAAATGGGGAGGAGGGGAGGTAGATGAGGGGGTAGGGAATTGGAGGGTAATTTTGAGGATTTTGTCATGGAAGTATTCGGCTAGGGTTTGGGCAGAAGGCGAGGGCGGGATTGAAGGCGGGGGGACCTTGAGGAGAGAATTGAGGGTGTTAAAGAGACGGCGAGGATCAGAGGCAAGGGAATTAGTCAGATGAATGTAGTAGTCTTGTTTGGCAAGTGCTAAGGCTGACTGGAAGGAGCCAAGCATGAATTTGAAGTGTAGAAGGTTTTATGGGGAGCGGGATTTGGACCAGGCTCGTTCAGCAGAACGGGCGCAGATGCGTAAGTAACGGATTGTGGGTGAAAGCCAGGGTTGGGGAGTAGATCGTTTAACAGGACGTGGGGTGGAAGGGGCAAGAGTGTCAAGGGCTGAGGATAGTGTAGCATTGTATGAGGATAATGCCTCATCGACGGACTCGGATGATAAAATGGAGGAAAGAGATGGAGAAATGGTGGAGGAGAGAGTCAGGGGATCAATATTATGCAGATTTCTAAATAGGTCGGAGGAGACAGGACGAGGTTGGGATGGCGGGAGCTGTAGAGTAAAAGTTAAGAGGTGATGGTCAGGTAAGGGAAGGATTGATTTGCGGAAGTTTGAGGGAGAGAACTTGGAGAAGAGTATTAAGGCCAAGACAGTGGCCGTGTAGGTGTGTGGGGGCAGTGGAGCAAAGTTGGAGGTCAAACGAGGCGGTAAGAGTGAGGAACTTTGAGGCATGGGGGTCGGAGGGGTTTTCGACGTGAATGTTGAAATCGCCAAGAATAAGAGTGGGTGAGGAGGGATCCATAAAGGCAGAGAGCCAGGAGTCGAAGTCTGTGAAGAAGGTTGATTTGGAGTAGTCGGGTGGGCGATAAATAACCGCTACTCGGAGGGGAAGTGGTGTGAGGAGGCGAATGGAGTGGACTTCGAAGGAGAGGGGGGGAGTGTGATTGGGGTGGCAGGAGTGGTTGGAATTGGCAAGAGGAAGAGAGTAGGAGGCCAGTGCCACTACCACGACCAATAGATGGGAGTGTATAGGAGAATTGGTAGCCCCCATAGCAGAGAGAGCAATGGATGCGGTGTCGTCTGGGGGGAGCCAGCTCTCGGTCAGGGCAAGGAGGTGTAGGGCATTAGAGATGAAATGATCGTGAATAAAAGAGGTTTTTTTAATGACTGAGCATGCGTTCCATAGGGCGCAAGTAAACGGGAGAGCGAAGGGGGGGAGGAGAGGGATATGGATAAGGTTGGATAAGTTACGTGCGGATTTCTTATTAGAATAGCGCGGGGGTCTATTTTTAGGGTAGTAGCGAGCTTTAGATGGAGAAGGGTGAGGGTGGTTATGTTTGGGTGTATGTGCTCCCCAAGAGGGATATGAGGGGGGGGGGGGAATGAGGGATAATTTGATGGTGCCGGGTAGGTTAAGTGAGTGATTATTTTTGGGGGTAGGGTTGGAGTTGATATTCATGGGTGAGTGATTGAGGGATGACTGGGAGGGGTGGAAGGAGGGAGGAGTGGGATGTGGATGAGATTAGACAGGGTACGTGAGGAACTATCTTTAGAGTGGGAGAGAAATCGGGGGGGGGACCAGGGTTAGGGTTGATATTACCTGATGAGAGAAGGAGAATGAGTATTAGAGAGCGAGGTAAAGTGGAGATAGTACGGCGGAAGCGAGGGTGGGGTTGCCTTAAAGAGAGGGGGGCAGGTTGAATGCGGGGGATGGTGTGGAGAAGCTCAAGAGCAGGTGCTAGGGTAAGGGTCAGAATGGAGGGAGAAGTGAGGAAGGTGGAGAGGGGGGCTGGGTAACTGCGGGGGTTAGTGTGGAGAGGCTCGAAAGCCGATGCTAGGCTAGGGGGAGAGTGGAGGGAGAAGTGAGGAAGGTAGATGCTAGGTTAGGGGAAAGAGTGGAGGGAGAAGTGAGGAGGGTAGGGGGAGAGCAGGGAGGGTGTTGATAGGAGTGGAGGCAGTTGGGGAGGATGAGGGAGAGGATGACAGTGAGATGTGGGGCCATGGGGGTGGGCAGCAAGGTCTGAGCAAACAACGGGTAGCAGTTCTAAGCAACACTGGGTAGCAGTTCTAGGCAATAATGGGTAGCAGTTCTAGGCAATAATGGGTGGCAGTACTAAGCAACAATAGGTAGCAGTTCTGTGCAATACTGGGAGCAGTTCTACGCAACAACAGATAGCAGGTCCACGCAACAACAGATAGCAGGTCCACGCAACACTGGGTAGCAGTTCTGCGCAGCAATGGGTAGCAGTTCAGAGTAGTACCGGGTAGCAGTTCTGCTGGGGTGCAGGCAGTGAGCAGCAGTTCTGTGCAAGTACTGGGTAGCAGTTCAGTGCAGGCAGTGGGCAACAGGTCAAGGCAAACAGTGGGTAGCGGTTCAGTGCAAACAATGGTTAGCAGCTCTAGGCAGGCAGTAGGTAACAGTACTAAGCAGACAATGGGTAGCAAGTACAAGGCGGGTAATGGAAGGAAAGGTCAATGTCAGCATTGGGCAGCAAGTCAAGGAAAGTTGCTTGAAGGAAGGTGGTGTTGGCGAGATGGTTGAGGTCTGGAGGAGACGTGTGGAGGAGCGATCGTGCCTATCCGGATCCAGGGCCGGCTCCAGGCAGCTGTGATGATTAGGAGGAGCAGGGTTCACGGCTCACACCAGAGCGCTCCCAGGCCCACGCCTAAGGGCCACGCCAAAGGGCCCTCTGGCGAGGCCCCCAGGCACGGGCCCGCCAGGCGCGGGCGCGCCCAATGGAGCACACCACTTTTAAAGGGCTGCTGCCCTTTGATCTGTTCCGATGGCGGCATGCTCTGCTCCTCCGATGGAGCACGCCGCTTTTAAAGGGCCGCTGCCCTTTGATCTGTTCCGACGGCGGCGTGCTCTGCTCCTCCGATGGAGCATCCCACTTTTTTGCCAATTCTTTTTTTGCAAAATATAAACGCAACACTAAATTTTTATCTACAAGAGACAAAAAGGAAGCTATTAAAGTGGCTCGTTGTGGAATCTCATCAATAGAAGACTCTATGAAAGCGGACACATCTAATGACCCAGGTAAGGAAATATTTCTACCATCAACATCGTCAGGAGAGGAGGTTTCCATGGCCGAAGGCCACGGAACATAATAAACTGAGGAAAATTTAATAGCGTCAGCATTATCAATTGCTAGAACCTCCTTAAAATATTTAACAAAATTATAGGAGAAAGATAACGAGTATAGGGGAAATTCAAAAAGCGTAAATTTTTAGCACGAGCCACATTCTCTAGGGACTCCAACTGATGATGTATGTTAACGCTATCACGAATTGAAGATGGTATTGCAGCCTGCACCACAGAAACCTGACCCTCCAATTTATTTAAAGAGGTATGACATCTGGTTGACTCTGATAGACAGAAAAACGCTTTTTCCTTTACAGTGGATTTTGCTTCATCTGTTACGACTGTTGTTCCTCCTGCTGATGTTTCCCTGCATGATGTTTGGGAAGTAGTGGCACACATTGAGTTGTCCCTGCATTCCTTTCTTTCCCAAATTTCACAGTTTTCTAAAGAAGTTGAGCAGAAGTTTGCAGTTCAGGATGAGTCTATCGCTAAATGCCATTATATTATTTTAACGGAAAGAACTCTGATTTCAGACTTCACCAGCCAGAATATGTCTAATACATATAGCAAACTACTGTGATGGAAAAGGTAGACATCAGTCAGATGATGTCTGGCCGGAAATTATCCTATGGTCAGGATGACAAATAGGATAATTTCTGGCCAGTGATTTCTCCAGTGAGCTCCCATAGTTAACTGGGCAAATCTTTTGAATATTGACCTCAAAGTGTTCAGACATATCACCCAAATAAGGTTCCTAGTCTTACCATATTTCCCCAGATAAGTCGCAGTTTTTACATCCAGAAACAATGGCGTGACCTATTCACCGGAGTGACTTATCTGAGAAATTTACGCAGTGGAACACGCCTCCTGGAAACGGATATAAATACTTGCAACTGTGCAGTGTACGGCCTTTCTCCCTGGGCCCTCCACTCCACACCCAACGCTTGCAAGTAGACCTTCCGATCAGGAGACTGGTACATACTTTTACTATACTTGCAAAAAGAATACTGGATGAATTTCAGTTACCAAAAAGATGGTATGTTTAACCCCACAGAAAATGGTGACACTGAAGATGTGGAACTCACACCGCGGAATTCAAATTGAAAGTAATTTATTACGCAGAAGAACATGGTAACAGAGCCGCCAAGTGAACTTTTGGGATAAATGAAAAATTAATTAGAGACTGGAGGAAGACACAGGGAAAACTAACCTTGATGAAATGCAGCAAGAAAGCAAATCACGGCCGCAAAGCATGGTGGCCTGAATTGGAAGCACGTTTGCTTCAGTTCATTGTAGAGCAGAAGGCCCAATGCTGTGGACTGTCCACTCTGCAGGTGCAATTCAAAGCTGTTCATATCACCAGGGAAATTAATATAAAGGAATTCAAGGCTGGTCGTTCATGGTGCTACCAATTTATAATAACAAATTAAGCATAAGACAAAGAATAACCATGTGTCAGCAGCTCGCCGATGATTTCTTGGATAAAGTACAGAATTTCAGGGAATTTGTAAACAAAGAAATTATCATATACACAGTGACACCAGACTCCATAATCAATATGGATGAGGTTCCCTTAACCTTCGACATCCCATTAGGGAGAACAATCAGTCAAAAGGGGGTTAGAACAATAGATTTCAGAACTACTGGATATGAAAAGACACATTTTACAGTGGTGCTGGCCTGATGCACAAATGGAAAGACGCTGCCACCTATGATTATATTCAAAAGGAAGACAATGCCACGTGAAGCTCTACCAACCAACGTTATTGTCGATGTGAATGAGAAAGGATGGATGGATGAGAGCATGATGCTGAAATGGCTGCAGCACTGTTTTAGTAAGTGGCCGGACAGATTTTTCAAGAGACAGAAAGCTGTCACGGATAGCGTGAGAGCCCATTTCAATGAAGTCATAAAAAAAGAAAAGAAAATCTCTGAACACTGTCCCAGTTATTATACCTGGTAGTATGACAAAAATGCTTCAACCGCTTGACATTTCTGTCAACAGAAGTTTCAAAGCTGTGCTGCGTCGCCTATGGGAAAACTGGATGTGATACGGAAAACAGAGTTTCACAGATACCAGCCGTATGTGCCACGCCACTTTTGCAGAAGTTACCGAGTGGGTTGCGACAGCATGGTGGGAAGATGTGAGCGATAAAATAATCAAATCAGGGTTTTTGAAGGCTGAGATCATAAAGAGTCCCAATAACAGTGAAGATAAAGACAGTAAAGACGAAGAAGACAATAATGAACACGAACTGACACCAGAAATTGCATAATTATTTCACAGTGATACCAAAGATGAGGGCTTCAACGGCTTTCCCGAGAGTGATACAGAACAAATCTGATGTTCAATGAGTGTTACTGTAAAGTGAAAGTGAAACTGAAACAGAATAAATCTGATTTTTAGAAACAGCAATATTGTCTTGGGCTTTATTTTCTGTCCTTGCGACCTATACACAGTGTCGCACTCCCCTGCTGGCCAAGCCTATAAGCAGGAGGGGTGGCCTTGTTTGCCCTTAAGTATAGAGTCACTTGGTTCTCCCTCCCTCAAGGAATTCTGGGAGCTGTAGTTTCTCTGTATTACTTGCAGACAAAGTAGTTGTCACCACACGGTTTTGTTTAAGGCAAAAACAGAATATTTTTATTTTTGGGCTCCCCTTCACGCATTAAAGTTCATATACACAAACAGCAAGGACAATTTCTCCAAAAGAAAATAATACAGGAGCATAAAGGTTATCTGGAATATCAGAAGTTGGCAAAAGCTCTTTATACAGTGACAATAGCTGTTCACAGGCCTTTTCCAGTAGTAAAGAATCACAGCTATTGTTCTTATTTACAATGGGCATTTATCTCTTGTCTTCATTCAAAACTCTTCAAAATCACGTTTAGGCTTTCAGAAATATTCTTTGCTTTCAATGGGGTTTTTGTCTTTCTCCTATCCAGGGTAAACAGATTTACAGAAAGAGCAATCCATGGGAATACTGTCACACACAGCTTCAGGCGAAGGAGAATCTACTTGCATATCTTCTTCCCCTGCAAGTCCCTTCTCCCCACTTGGGCTTCTAACGGAAGAGTTCAGCTTATTGTTTGAAAGGGTATTCAGAAACTCCCTTACATGCTGCTCTCCTAACCAAGGATTAGCTATGCTCTCTGGAAAACTTCCACTATCTGGAAACAGTTGCTTTAGCTTCTTAATCAGGTTCAAGTCTTTATTTCTGCTTTTGTCTGTCTTCAGAATATCAGTATTAGGAATTGCTTTCACCCACCTTCTGGCATTCAAAGGTCCTGGAGCACTCTGCCCTGCACTTCTCCTTAGCTCATTAGCAACGTCTTCTGCAAACCTCTTGCTGGGCTCTGAGTCAGCCACACCTTCCACAAAGGAATTGCTTTCTTTGCTTCTAGAGTTAAGTTGCCTGGTGGAATAAAACTTTCCAGCTTTGCCTTCTCTGGGTTTCTTAAAAGCAGTTCTCACTTTTAAACCCACTGGCTTCAGTGCTTCCTCTGAATAGGATTCCAGCCGTGAGTTTCCTGCTCTTGCTGAGCCTTCTGTCCACACTGACCTTTCAGCGTTCTCTGAACCTCCTGGCTCTGGACTCTCGGCTTCAGACTGAACTCTGTGCTTTGGTTTGGAATCTCTGCCTTCTCGGTAGCTGTATCTGCTGCTTCCTTCTTCTCCAACTCTGGTTGCTTCCACTCTGCTCTTTCCTCTGCTCACTTCCTGCTCCTTTGACTTCTGTGACGCAGGTTTAAAAAGGTGCTTACTAGCCACTACGCCCTGTTCTGTGCATGTGTACTTGCTATTTGGGCTTAAACCTGCCCTCACGTTAAGGTTTGAGCGGGGCTCAACCTCTGCTACAACGTGCTTCTCTGGTTTGTTTACAGTTTGAGCTCTATGGAAACCCTGCTTTTCCTCAGTCTTAAAGGTATAGTCCCCATTTTCCTCTATCTCCATCTGTTCAGTATAGCTGACATTGTCACAACAGGGGCGACTTATAATCCAGGAAATATGGTACTTCTAATACTATTATTATTACTTGTCATTACTATAGCGTTACTAGGCATATGCAGCACTGTATATATACATGTAAGAGAGAGCCCCTGCTTGATAAAGCTTACAATCTATTCAAGAGAAACAGAACAAATATTCAATTATGGAGTTAAATTATATGGAAATGATTAAAAAATAGAAGGGTATTAATTAGGAGAGAAAGTGGTCAAGATCCAAAAACAACCTTGAAAAAGTGGATTTTTTTTAGCCTGGATTTGAACAGGACCAGAGACGGAACCTGACATACTGACTCAGGTAGTCTATTCCAGGCATATGGCACAGCAGGGTGTATGGACGTTTTATGTTCATTTGGTTATTTGATATACTGCTCCTTTATTATATCAAAGCAGTTTATACTACAAAAAATATTCAGAAATGGCCAAGGTCAGAGAGGAAAAGAAGCTACAATGAATGATAAGGAAAGAACAACCATGACGAGAGTTAAGAGAGCGAGCAGAGAGGGGTTGGGAAAAGCTGGGAGGCAGGTCAAATGCATAAAGAAAAGGTGAGTCTTGAGAAGGTTCTTAAACTTAGGGCAGGAGGGTTCCTGGTATAGAGTTGAAGAGAGGGAATTCCAAAGGGACGGGCCCAAAAAAAAGAAAGCAGAGTGGCGAGTGGACGGAAGGTGTGCACGAGACGAGGATGGGAGGACCAGACAGTTGACATGAATCAAGCATTTGTGAAACTGAAACAGGTTGTCTAAATATTGTAGTGTGGAGATATAGATGGCATGATAGGAAATATGAGAACCTTATAACGGATGCGGAAAGCCAGTGGAAGCCAGTGTAGATGAATTAGGATGGGTGTAGTATGATCCCTACGCTTAGTGTGAGTAATGATCTGAGCTGCCGTGTTCTCTTAGCTGAAGCGATGAAGTTGGAATTGAGTGATGCCAGCAAGAGCTAGATTGCAAAAATCAAGTCAGGGCAAAACTAATGGCAAAATAAGGGTGGTTAATGCCTGTGGGGGACAAGAAAGAACAAATGGCACATATCTGATATCTGATGAGGGTAGAAAAATGTCCGGTGAGTGAGAAACGAGATGTGATCGTGAAATGAAAGTGCCGAGTCCAGCATCACCACCAAGATAGCGAAGTGAGGATACCAGTGGTATGGTGAAATTAGAGAGGACTGTTGCCAAAGGCGGACACGGATTACCAAAGGTAAACCAGATTGCTAGTGCTTTAGAGACATTTAAAAGCAGGCAGTTGGTGGTGAGACAGTCAGAGACCCTAGCCAAGCAGTCGTTGAGTGGAGTGAGTTCTGGTTGCTGGGGACTGGTGTTGTATAGCAGGATTATATCAGCATAATATTATGCTGATAAACCAGATTGCTGTATGAGCAGTGCCAAGAAGATATCAAATGGAGTCTGGAGTGAGCTGTGGAGGAGAAGGGCTCAGATAAAAGCAGTTTACCTGATGGGTGTAGTTCCCAGGGAGGAGTCTAGGGAGAGATATCAGAGGAGAGGTAATGAGGAGTTGCAGAATGAATGTACTTGTAGATCAGTAAAGGAAGTTTGAACTGTATGTGGAAGCAGATAGGCAGCCAATGAAGTGACTCAAAAAGAGGGTTTACATGAGTGTAGCAACATCAGGGGAAAATTAGTTGAGCAAGTGAGTTTTGAATAGATTGAAGGAAAGAGAGATGGTTCCGCGGGAGACCAGCGAGAAGCAGGTTGCAATAAGAACATAAGAAATGTCACACTGGATCAGACCAAAGTACATCAAAACCCGTATCTTGTTTCCAACAGTGGCCAATCCAGGTCACAAATACTAGGCAGGTCCCGAAAAAGGTACACAAGTTCCACAATGCTTGTCCCAGGGTAAGCAGTGGATTTCTCAGGTCCTCTTTAATGGTTTATGGACCTTTCCTCCAGGAACTTCTCCAAACCTTTTTTAAACCCAGCTACACTAACATCTTTTACTACATCCTCCAGTAATGAATTCCAGAGTTTGATTACGCGTTGAGTGAAAAAATACTTTCTATTAGTCTTAAATGGGCAATATTGTAGCTTCATTGCATGCCCCCTAGTCTTTCTACTTTTTGATGGAGTAAACAACCAATCTAGGTTTACCCGTTCAGCTCCATTCATTAACTTATAGACCTCTATCATATCTCCCTGCAGCCATCTCTTTTCCAATTGGAAGAGCCCTAACCTTTTAAGCCTTTCCTCATAGTGGTATCCTTCCATCCCCTTTACCATTTTTGTGGCTCTTCTCTCTAGCTTTTCTAATTCTACTATATCTTTTTAAGATATGGTGATTAGAATTGCACACAATATTCAAAGTGTGGTTGCACCATGGAATGATACAGAGGCATTATAATAGCCTTGGTTTTATTCTCCATTCCTTCCCTTATGATGCCTAGCATTCTATTTGCTTTCAGTGACCAATGAAGAAACCTTCAAGGAGACCCAAGAGATCACATACAGGGCCAGGAAAGCTTTGAAAATCCCATCTGAAGCCAATACTCCGGCTAAATCTCTCTCAGCGGGGGGGATAGTAGGCAGTAACATAGCAGGTGGTAAACTCTATCAAACTTAGACACACCCTCAACCATCGAAGAATTTAAAGAAGTACCTGATAACACTGGTACTGCTTGCAGCTTCACGTGCTTATCCATCAGACCTGATACAGATTTCTAAGAAGAATTGGGGTTCTTAGACTTCCTCTTAGCCCGGGTCAGCATCCACCAGCATCTCTGTGCTCTGAAGGGGCACGCCCCTTTGAATGCACCACCGGCTATGTGCCTAGGGCATGCTTGTTCTTATTGGGAGCTGTGCTGAGGTCTGGGGCTGTCCTCTGTGGTGCCTGCGAGCTGATCCAGGCACTGCAGGTATGTTCACCTCTTGCTGCCAAAATTCCAACGCTTCCCACAGACCTACTTTTAGTAATTTCTGATCTATCCTTATAAGAACATAAGAACATAAGATATGCCATACTGGGTCAGACCAAGGTCCATCAAGCCCAGTATCCTGTTTCCAACAGTGGCAAATCTAGGTCATACGTACCTAGCAGTTTCCCCAAAAGACACAGGTTCCACAATGCTTGTACTGGGTCAAGCATTGATATCCTGGGTCCCTTCTTAATAATGGTTTATAGACCTTTCCTCCAGGAACTTGTCCAAACCTTTTTTAAACCCAGCTACACTAACAGCCTTTACTACATCCTCCGGTAACAAATTCCAGAGTTTGATTACACGCTGAGTGAAAAAATATCTTCTTTTATTAGTCTTAAATAGTTTACCCTGTAGCTTCATTGCATGTCCCCTAGTCTTTCTATATTCTGATAACGTAAACAATCTATCTACGTTTACCCGTTCCACTCCGTTCATTAATTTATAGACTTCTGTCATATCTCCCCTCAGCCGTCTCTTTTCCAGGTTAAAGAGCCCTAACCTTTTTAGCCTTTCTTCATAGGAGTATCCTTCCATCCCCTTTAACATTTTGGTGGCTCTTCTCTGAACCTTTTCTAATATCGCTATATCCCTTTTAAGATACGGCGACCAGAATTGCACACCATATTCAAGGTGCAGTCTCACTATGGAACGATATAGAGGCATTATAATATCTTTTGTTTTATTTTTCATTCCTTTCCTTTTGATACTTAGCATTCTATTTGCTCTCTTGGCCGCCGCTGCACACTGGGCCGAGGGTTTTAACATGGTATCCACAATGACGCCTAAATATTTTCCTGGGTGGTGGTTCCTAATGTGGAAACTTGCATCATGTAACCATAGTTTGGGTTGTTCTTCCCTAGGTGCATAACTTTGCACTTGTCCACATTAAATTTCATCTGCCATTTTGATGCCCAGTCTTCCAATTTATCAAGATCCTCTTGCAATTTTCCACAATCCTCTTGGGTTTTAACAACTTTAAATAGTTTTGTGTCATCTGCAAATTTGATAACCTCACTCGTTATTCCACTTTCCAGGTCGTTTATGAATATGTCAAAAAGCAGCGGACACAGCACAGATCCCTGGGGTACACCACTATTCACCTTTCTCCATTGAGAAAATTGGCCATATAGCCCTACCCTCTGCTTTCTGTCTTTTAGCCAGTTCCTGATCCACAGTAATACACTGCCTCCTATCCCATGACTCTTTAGTTTTGCCAAAAGTCTCTGATGAGGGACCTTGTCAAAGGCTTTCTGAAAGTCCAAATACACTATATCAACCGAGACACCTTTGTCCACCTGTTTATTCACACCTTCAAAAAAACATAACAGATTAGTAAGACAAGATCTTCCTTGTCTAAAGCTATGTTGGCTGTCTCCCATTAGGCTATGATTTTATTCTTTATGATGGTTTCTACCATTTTTCCCGGTACTAACGTCAGGCTCACTGGTCTGTAGTTTCCCGGATCACCCCTGGAACCCTTTTTAAAAATTGGTGTTACATTGGCAATCCTCCAATCTTCAGGTATTAGAGATGATTTTAATGATAGTTCACAGATTACTAATAGCAGGTCTGCAATCTCATATTTCAGTTCCTTCAACACCCTTGGATGTATACCATCCGGCCCAGGTGATTTGCTACTCTTCAGTTTATCTAATAGTTGTAATACATCTTCCTGATGTATCGATATTTCCTTCAATTCTTCTGCACCTTTAAATACCACTTCAGTCATGGGTAACATCCCTACATCTTCCTCAGTAAAGACCGAAGCAAAGAATTCATTCCGTCTCTCTGCTATCGCCTTGTCGCCTCTTAGTGCCCCTTTAACCCCTCTATCAGCTAATGGACCAACTGACTCTCTCACAGGTTTTTTGCTACGAATGTACTTGAAAAAGTCTTTATTTCGCTTTTTTGCTTCCGCAGCAAGCTTCTTCTCAAATTCTCCCTTTGCCTGCCTTATCAATACCTTGCATTTGTCTTGCCAGTGCTTGTGCTGTTTCCAGGTTTTGTCGTTTGGCTCTTTTTTCCATTTCCTGAAAGATGCTTTTTTGGAACAACAGCCTCTCTGACCTCACCTTTAAACCATGCTGCAGTTTTTTGGACTTCCTTCCACTTTTCTTAAAGCGTGGAATACAGCTGGCCTTGGCTTCCAAGATAATATTTTTCAACAACACCCAAGCTTGATGTAAGTCTTTAACCTTTGCAACTGCTCCTTTTAGCATATTCTTAACTATTTTCCTCATTTTATCATAGTCTCCCTTTCGAAAGTTAACTATTTTCCTCATTTTATCATAGTCTTCCTTTCGAAAGTTAAAAGGTAGTACTGTGGATGTCCTTACTATCCCTCCTCCACTAATTAAATCAAAGGCGATCATGCTATGATCACTATTGCCAAGTGGCCCCAACACCCTTATCTCTTGCACTAGATCTGGTGTTCCACTAAGAACTAGGTCTAATATGGCTTCCCCTCTAGTTGGTTCATGAACAAGCTGCTCCAAGAAGCAGTCATTTATTTCATCTAGGAACTTTATCTCCCTAGCATGTCCTGACGTGACACTGACCCAGTCGATACCAGGGTAATTGAAATCACCCATTATTATTACTGCGCTGTAACTTTTGTTAGCTTCCTTGATTTCTTTGAGCATTTCATCATCCATTTGTTCATTCTGGCCAGGCGGTCGATTGTACACCCCCAATGCCATCACTTTCCCCTTTCTCCATGGAATTTCAGTCCATAGAGATTCTCTAGCAAATTTTGTTTCCTGCAAAACTTTAGTCCTTTCAGACTCAATGCCCTCTCTAACATAGAGGGCAACCTCTCCACCAATTTGATCATCTCTATCATTACGATATAGTTTGTACCCAGGTATCACAGTGTCCCACTGGTTGCCCTCCTTCCACCATGTCTCTGATATTCCAATCATATCTAACCTCTCATTTAGTGCTATATATTCTAACTCTCCCATCTTATTTTTTAGACTTCTAGCATTTGCATACAAGCATTTTAGAGACTTTATTTTATTCATATTAATTTGACTATTGCTAGACATGGGTAATTTGGGATCTTTAATCTCTGTCTGATCCATACTCGAGGGCATTTGGGCTACTTTAATCTTTTTCGGACCCTCTCTGCTTTTGGTAGTATCCTTCAAGGATACATTCTTCCGAACCATCCACGCTTGGGCGACTGTCGGCTTTCCCCTATTATCTAGTTTAAAAGCTGCTCTATCTCCTTTTTAAAGGTTAATGCCAGCAGTCTGGTTCCATCCCGGTTAAGGTGAAGCCCATCCCTTCAGAAGAGCCCCTCCTTTCCCCAGAATGTTCCCCAGTTCCTAACAAATCCAAAACCCACATCTCTGCACCATTGTCTCATCCACGCATTGAGAATCCGGAGCTCTGCCTGCCTTTTGGGTCCTGCGCGTGGAATGGGAAGCATTTCACAGAATGCTACCCTGGAAGTTCTGGATTTCAACTTCCTACCTAAAAGCCTAAATTTAGCCTCCAGAACCTCCCTACCACATTTTCCTATGTCATTGGTACTGACATGTACCAAGACAGCAGACTCCTCCCCAGCACTATCTAAGACCTTGTCTAGGTGGCGCGTGAGGTCCGCTACCTTCGCACCAGGCAGGCATGTTACCAGGCGATCCTCACGTCCACCAGCCACCCAGCTATCTACATGCCTAATGATCGAATCACCAACTATAATGGCTGTCCTAACCCTTCCCTCATGGGCACATAGCCCTGGAGAAACTTCTTCGGTGCGAGAGGGTTTTACATCACCTGGAGGACAGGTCCTAGTAACAGGATCACTTCCTGCCACACTAGGGTGATGCTCTCCTGTCACGTGACCTCTCTTCTCCATGGCAACAGGGATGCTGCCAGACTGGAGGTGGGACTTCAGGATTATATCCCTGTAGGTCTCGTCTATATACCTCTCTGTCTTTCTTATGTTTTCCAGGTCTGCTACTCTAGCCTCTAGAGAACGGACTCGTTCCCTGAGAGCAAAGAGCTCCTTGCACCTAGTGCACACATAAGACCTCTCACCAACTGGGAGAAAATCATACATATGACACTCAGTGCAAAAGACTGGAAAGCCCCCATCTCGCTGCTGGACTGCTGTCTGCATCTTAGTTTTAAGTTTGTGTTTAGATCTTTAAGTTCTGCTGGGTTCTAAATTTAACCAGAAAGCTCTCGTCTGTGTTTTAAATTTAAACTAGAAGTACTTTGCTGATGCTAGGCCCTGAGTGACTATTAAATTTAAACTAGAAGCTCTCTGCTGGGTATGAAATGTAACCAGAAAGCTCTCTTCTGTGTTTTAAATTTAAACTTAAACTGCTGCTACTAGGCCCTGACTGATTTAACAAACAATAGTGGGTTCACAGATTAATTAGCTTTAATACAAAGAATTCCTTTCAGAAAATTCCCAGAAGTATATGCTCACAATTGCAGATCTCTCTCCAGAAGTAACAGTCCCCTTTTCTAGTCCTTCAAGATATTCTTAAATTCATCTGTAGTACTTGAGTATTGGAGAGTGGCCAATGTAACTCCAATTTTTTAAAAAGGCATAAAGCCAACATGGATTTAGCTAAGGAAAGTCTTGTCTCACTAATCTTTTACATTTTTTAGAAGGTGTGAATAAACAGGTAGGAAAAGGCGAGCCAATTGAATTAGTATATCTGGATTTTCAGAAAGTCTTTGACAAGGTCCCTCAATATAGACTCTTGGGGATATTAAAAAGACACAGGATAGGAGGCAATGTATGGTTGTGGATTAGGGACTGGTTTAAAAATAGAAAACAGAGAGAAGAGCTAAATGGCCAATTTTCTCAATGGAGAAAGGTGAATAGTGGAGTACCCCAGGGATCTGTTCTGGGCCCATTGCTTTTTAACATATTCATAAATGACCTGGAAATGGGAATAACGAGTGAAGTGATCAAATTTGCAAATGACACAATTATTTAAAGTTGTTAAAACAAAAGAGAATTGTGAAAAATTGAAAGAAGTCCTCGATAAACCAAAAGACTGGGCATCCAAATGGCAGATGGCATTTAATGTGGGAAAATGCAAAGTTATGTACTTAGGGAAGAACAACCCAAACTATGGCTACAGAATGCAAGATTCCACATTAAAAACCACCACTCAGTTTATTTATTTATTTATCTGCTTTTATATCCCGCTTTTCACCGGGTCAAAGCGGTTGGGGGATACATTTAACACGAGGGGATATGAGACACATACACTAATACTTACAGGGAACATGGGCAATGGAGGGTTAAGTGGCTTACCCAAGACCACAAGGAGCACCTGTGGGACTAGAAACCCCAGTCCTTCCAGCCCAAGGTTGCTGTCCTCTAGGAAGAGGATTTGGGTGTCATCGTGGCTAATATGTTGAAATCCTCAGCCCAGTGTGCAGCAGTGGCCAAGAAAGCAAATAGACTGCTAGGAATCATAAGGAAAGGAATGCAGAATAAAATAAAGGATAATATAATACCTCTGTATTGTTCTATGGTGTGACCGCATCTTGAATATTGTGTGCAATTCTGGTCACAATATCTTAAAAAGGATATAGCAGAATTTAGAAAGCCACTAAAATTGTAAAGGTGATGAAGGGATACCCTTATGAGGAAAGGCTTAAAACGTTAGGGCTCTTCAGCTTGGAAAAGAGACGGCTGAGGGAAGATATGAAAGAGGTCTATAAAATATGAATGGAGTGGAACAGGTAAACATAGATTGGTTGTTTACTGCTTCAAAAAGTAGAAAGACTAGGGACACGCAATGAGGCTACAATATAGCCAATTTAAGACTAATATGAGAAAAGATTTTTTCACTCAATGCATAATCAAACTCTGGAATTCATTACCAGAGGATGTAGTAAAAGCTAATCTCCAGGAACAAGCAGGAATGTAGTCCTCACATATGGTTATCGTCGGTAAAGACGGAGCCTGCGCGGGAACGCTCCCCAGCGTCCAATAAGAATGCTTTTGGGAGCATCCCTCAGCACATGCGGGCTGCTTTCCCACCTTTCCAACTGTCCCTCTTCAGTTCTTTGTTTTCTGTGGAGCCGACAGGACCTATTCCCTGTCACCGCAGAAAATTACATCTTTAAACTTCTTTCTGTGGTCACGTTTGCCTAACTCACGATGCCTACCGGTACAGCCGGTTCGGTTCTTTTCTTCTTTAAAAAAAAAAAACCTTTCAGTGTTTCTTTCAGAAACTTTCCTTTTTGGTGTTAGGCGCCATTTTGGGCACTAGGCCCCATTTTCCTAAATCATGGAAAAGCCAACTAGTGGCTTTAAAAAATGTACTAAGTGTGGCGGTACCATTTCCATCACTGACACCCATGATTGATGTCTAAAATGTTTAGGACCTGATCATTCTCCAACTGAATGTCTCTCCTGCATGAGGATGACCAAAAGAGGAAGACAGAACTGGGCCGCAAAGCTCGGTACCCTTTTTTCTTAGGATGCCAGATCCATTGCATCAGACAAAAAAGCCAAACGTGGTTTATAGAGCAGTATTGAAACTATTGCAAAAACAATTGCTCCAATTCAAATGCAGAAGATACTGGGAGTGTTAAGGAAAAGGGTCTCAGAATGAATGAGGAAGGGTCTTGTCAGACTACATTACATTGTAAGCCTGAAGACTCTCTATCCCCTTCTTTACATCAAGGACCCATGTATTCCTTATGCTACAATAAAATATACTGATAAATGCAGACCCTATTTCACTCTGCAACGACACTTTTTTAAATGTCAACAGAACTAAGCTGAATGGAGAATCCTGACTCTATAACTTGATAATGAGAGTCAAAAAGACTTATCTGAAAAAATAGTTGAGGTCAGGATAAATCTCCCAGCTCCCGACGCAAATTCTGAGCGCTGTTGCGTTTCACCGCCAATGCGGCTTCTTCGGGGGAGTTCAGCGTGCAGCATGCAGCGATTGATCTGCTTTATTCATGCTGAAAATCAAGATGAAAATTTCAGTATCATATATGCTCACTTTCTAAATTTCAGACATTCTCTATACGCAAAGACCCACTCCAAATTTTCACCGCAGGAACATACCTTGAAGCACACCTTATTAAGCTCAACTGAAGCAAAGAAACGCCGCGCATGCGTGAAGAACCAAACAAAGTTCTTTCTTATAAGCTGACATGTGACTCTACCTATGGCCATTCTACCAATCAGCCATGCCGCAAGTGCTAGCAGTTAAAAAACTACCTAAATATACAAATTAAAAACTAAATAGAGACGGCAGATTGTATTAACTTTATAGGATCTTCAGACACAAACCACCCAGTCTATTTGGGAATTGAGACCACCTGGATAAATGGACTGTAATCAATAAATCCAGCGTTGTTCACATATTAACAAACTTTGATCCCGTGTCTTGCCTGCAAAACCAGCTAATACTTGATCAATACAAAAACATCGAAGTTGGTCAAATTGATGATGAAAAGAAAGACAATGAGCCACCAGCGGCGCTTCCATGTTCTTACAACGTAAACGACTTCGATGTTCGTTGATTCTTATTCATAAGGATCTAATAGTTTTACCTATGTAAAGCAGTTGACCAACTTCAATGTTTTTGTATTGATCAAGTATTAGCTGGTTTTGCAGGCGTTTTTTATGCTTCAGTTGAGCTTAGTAAGGTGTGCTTCAAGGTATGCTCCTGCGGTGAAAATTTGGAGTGGGTCTTTGCGTATAGAGAATGTTTGAAATTTAGAAAGCGAGCATATATGATACTGAAATTTTCATCTTGATTTTCTGCATGAATAAAGCAGATCAATCGCTGCATGCTGCACGCTGAACTCCCCCGAAGAAGCCGCATTGGCGGTGAAACGCAACAGCACTTAGAATTTGCGTCGGGAGCTGGGAGATTTATCCTGACCTCAACTATTTTTTCAGATAAGTCTTTTTGACTCTCATTATCAAGTTATAGAGTCGGGATTCTCCATTCAGCTTAGTTCTGTTGACATTTAAAAAAGTGTCGTTGCAGAGTGAAATAGGGTCTGCATTTATCAGTATATTTTATTGTAGCATAAGGAATACATGGGTCCTTGATGTAAAGAAGGGGATAGAGAGTCTTCAGGCTTACAATGTAATGTAGTCTGACAAGACCCTTCCTCATTCATTCTGAGACCCTTTTCCTTAACACTCCCAGTATCTTTTGCATTTGAATTGGAGCAATTGTTTTTGCAATAGATCCATTGCATCGACATCGTCGAGGGCCTCTTCTTCCTCCCATGGATCTCAGGTAACTAAACATAAGAGCCGGTCCTCAAAGGGTAGCTCTCCTGCTTAAGCATCGAGAGGCCGTTGGCATTGCCCTTGAGGGAACCACACTGGTAAAACAGCCCTGTTGGGAGGCTTTGGCCTCCAAAGCATCGATGGGGCTTCAGGATGTTCTCGAGGCCTCAACCTCGCAAGAACTACCTGTGCCATGCTCAGGGGTTCCGGCCGTCCTTACCGGTATCGACACCCAGGCATCGGCAACGTCGATAGACCAGAGGTTCCTCGCTATCGAGTGCAGTATCGCAGCTATTCTCTCGGCTGTGGTACCGGTGGTCCCAAGAACACTGGTGATGACATCGACACTGATGCCGGTACCAACACCGGTACAGACACCGGTGATGCTGGTACTGATGGTGCTGGCCCCGGTGGGAACTCTTCCTATGCCATCTCTGGCTGGAGGGGACAAAGCGGTACCTGCTCACCTCGGTACCGACTTCGATCGATACCAGGATCGTGCTTTGCAAGAGCATCGGAGTCAGGAAAACGTTGATTCCTCCGATTCCGAAGACTCTGACAATTTTCAGGATTTCATCCATGATATGGCCAAAGGTCTTTCAATCACAGTAGCTCCTGAAGAAGAACCCAGAGCAAAGGAATTGGAAATCCTCCAATATCCTAAAGCTCCCAAGGAGGCAGCTACTCTGCCTATCCATGAAATTCTGCATAGCTTGATGCTCAGAATGTGGGAAACACCTCTGACCACTTCTCCTCACTCTAGGAGGCTTGATACTATGTATCGAGTTCCACCATGTCCTGGTTTTCAGAAAACCCAGCTGCCACACCATTCAATGGTAGTGGAATCAGCCATGCGTAGGATGGAAAGTGCAAAGAGACATGCATCCAATCCTCCAGGTCATGAATGCAGGACTCTGGATGCCTTTGGACGCAGAACTTTTCAAGCTTCCATGCTTTCAGCTAGGATCAGTTCATACATCCTATATATGGGAATGTTCCTTAAGGAAGTCACAGGAGACTTGGAACTTATGAGCCCTTTTCTCCCAGATGATAAGAGACAAGATTTTCTTGCTCTAGTTAAGCATGCTCAAAATGTCTCCAAGTTTGTCAATCGTGCAGCTTTTGACTGCTTTGAATGCATCAGCAGAACTTCTGCTATTGCCATTGGTGCACGATGGATTGCCTGGCTACAGGCATCAGGCTTGGAGACTTGGGTACAGGACAAATTAGGCAACATTCCTTGCACAGGGGAGAATTTCTTTGGCAAGAACTGGCAGGAAAAGGCTAACGAGTTAGATGCTGACAATTCTACCTTAGATAGATTGTCAAAGTCTACAGCCACTCCAGCCAAAAGGAAGCCTTATAAAAAACCCTCTTTTAGCAAAAAGAGGAAGTTTTATCCTTCCTATACCCAGCAGAGTCAGACTCCAGGTCAGGTTGCCCAAAAGGGACAACCTAGACAGCAAAAGAAACCAAAAGGACCAAAAGCCCAACCAGCTCTCCAGGTTCAGCCCCCTCAAGGGCTTTGACTCCTTTCCAGAGAGCTTCGCCTTCCTGCCTCTGAGGGGTCCCCAACCCCCCAATATTCCAGGCAGGTTATGCCACTTTATCAACAGATGGCACCAAATAACAGCAGAAGATTGGACTTTGTCCATTGTAGGAGAGGGGTACAAACTTCATTTTCACAGCATACCCCCTCCTACAATTCTAAAGCAGTTCAATTTACAAACCTCTGCAGCCAATCTGCTAGATTATGAGGTCTCCACACTTCTTGCCCAAGGGGCAATAGAAGAAGTACCCATTTTTCAACAGGGAACAGGGTTCTACTCCCCCTATTTTCTTATCCCAAAAAAAACAGGGGGACACAGACCCATTCTAGACCTCAGAGAACTGAACAAATATCTGTTTTGAGAGAAATTCAAAATGATTTCTCTAGGAACTCTTCTTCCATACCTTCAAGGCCAGGACTGGCTTTGCTCTCTAGACTTAAAGGATGCATACACACACATTCTCATCCATCCAGATCACAGGAAATTCTTACGTTTCTTTTTCAGGGGAAGACATTTCCAGTACAGGGTTCTTCCTTTTGGTCTGGCTTCAGCACCAAGGTTGTTCACGAAATGTATGGCAGTAGTAGCAGCATTTCTACGAACCCTGGGGATTTTTGTCTTCCCCTCCTTAGACGACTGGCTCATTTGAGCCTCCACAGTTGCAGAGGCCAGCACTGCACTGTCTCGTACAATGCGAATCCTCCAATACTTGGGAGTGGAAATCAACTTCCTGAAATCTCAACTAGTTCCTTCCCAATGCCTAGAATTCATAGGAGCCTGTCTGGATACCAAGCAGGCAAGGGCTTTCCTTTTGAGCCTTTAGCCACTGCAGCCCTTAAGTTCTTGACCTGGAAGGTCATCTTCCTAATTACAATCACCTTTGCCCATTGCATCAGTGAATTGCAAGCTTTAGTGGCTGATCCTCCTTATACTAAGTTTCATCATGATAAGGTTGTTCTTCGAACTCACCCTCATTTTATGCCAAAGGTGGTTTCGCCTTTTCATTTAAATCAATCAATTTACCTTCCTGTATTTTTTCCCAGGCCTCACACCTCTAATGCAGAAAGGATTGTACTTTGGATTGCAAAAGGGCCTTAGCCTTTTACATAAAAAGAACACAGCAACATAGAAAGTCTTCACAACTTTTTATAGCTTTTGACCCTAGTCATTTGGGACTTCCAGTCTCCAAAAGAACTTTATCTAAATGGATTGCCCAATGCATATCCTTTGGTTATGAGAGTAAGGGTCTTCCTCTTCAGGACCATGTCACAGCTCATAATGCCAGGGCCATGGCAGCTTCTATAGCTAATCTCCACTCTGTGTCTATCAATGACATTTGTCGAGCAGCCACCTGGGCTTCGGTGCACACCTTCACAGCCCACTACTGCCTAGATAAAGCCTCCCGTCGGGATGCCTTCTTTGGCCAAGCTGTTCTTCAAAACCTTTTTCAAACATAAACCAACTCCTACCCACCAACCTTGGTGGGATGCCAGAGATCCATGGGAGGAAGGATCTTCACCCTTGATGGTGGCACCTTCCTGGGGCTATCTCCCTGGCATCTTCAGCTAGGAAGTCCCCATATGTGAGGACTACATTCCTGCTTGTTCCTGGAGATAGCGTACTCACCTGTAACAGGTGATCTCCAGGAACAGCAGGAATTTAGTCCTCACAACCCACCCACCTCCCCTAGGAGTTGTCTGTCTCTCTCTCTCTCTCTCTTTGTCTCTTTCCTCTCTCCCTCTATCCTTTCACTCAGCTATAAACGTAACTGAAGAGGGACAGTTGGAAAGGCGGGAAGGCAGCGCGCATGTGCTGAGGGATGCTCCCAAAAGCGTTCTTATTGGACGCTGGGGAGCATTCCCGCGCAGGCTCCGTTGGTACCGAGGATACCCATATGTGAGGACTAAATTCCTGCTGTTCCCGGAGATCACCTGTTACAGGTGAGTAACTACGCTTTAGTGTAGCTGGGTTTAAAAAAGGTTTGGGGGTGGAGGAGCAGTCCTGGCGTTTGGATGTGGCATCTCCAGTGGTTTCCTCTGGTTCTCTGTCTGACATTGTGGTGGTTCCTTTGCCGCATGTTCTTCAGGTCCCGGAGGTTTTCGTCAGGGCTCAACAGGACGGTTCTTCCAGTTTGCCTGTGGACATTCAGAATATTTCTTTGATGAATTTTGGCATGTTCTTTCATGCATAGAAGTCTCTTTGTCTTCTATTGTAACCCAATTCTCTGATTTTTCAAGAGACTCTGTGGCTAAGTTGGCCCAACATGACCTTCAGATTGCTGCCTTAGATAATAAGTGCCAGAAGTTAGATGCTCAATGTACTTCGTTACAGTCTACTAATTTGTCATTTATTAAGGATAGTCTTATACTGCATACTCAACAAGAAATGCTTGAAAATAATCTGCGAGCAGTGAATGTTAGGTGTTTGAATTTCCCTCATACTTGTTTATTATCTCTGCAGATTTTATTTGATAAGTATTTGATAGAAATCTTGGGGTATCAAGTTAATACTAAACCTCTTATTACTAAAATGTATTATTTGCCCCAGTCGGGTTCGGCAGCTGGTGGGTTGCCACAGACTGCCGCCCCGTTGTCTTCTTTAGATTCCTTAGATGTGTCTAATTTTATTGAATCATCTCAGGCTATGATTCCTACGAGATCTACTCTTCTTGTATCTTTTTCCTCTGAGGCTGACAAAAACACAGTTATGCGACTTTATTTTCAGAACAAGAATGCTGATTTTTGTGGGGGGAAAATTAATATGTTTCCCGATGTGTCCAGGCAAACTCAATCCATACGCAGGGCCTTTTTGGCTTTAAAGCCACAGGTCTTAGCTGCTGGTGCAACTTTTTTCCTTAAGTTTCCCTGCAAATGCCTGGTCACTATCGGGGGCACTAAGTATGTTTTTTCTGAAGTTACCTCTTTGGAAACATTTCTACTAAATCAGGTTCCACAGGTATAATATGATTGTTGTATTGCTTTGCTAGATTTTGTACATTAGCAATGTTAGTAATAATTAGAGTTTAGTTTAGTATGAGGGCATCATCTCTGATCCATGCATGTGCTCCCCTGGATGTGGACTATTGGATTTTTCCTTTTTCTTCTTTTATAATGTGCATTGTATAAGTTTGGAATTTATTAATAAAAATCAAATTCTAATCCCCCCCCCCCAAAAAAAAAAGGTTTGGAAAGTCCATATACGAGGTGCAATCAAAAAGTATTGAGACTTGTACAATAACACAAGTACAATACTGACATTTATTGCACTCGGTCTCCTTTGAAGTAGTCCGCGTCCGATAAAACACACGTCCTCCAGTGTTCCTGCCACTGCTGGAAACAATTTTGAAATACCTCTTTCGTTATGCTGTCAAGCTGCTGTGTCAAATTTTACTTAATGTTCTCCAAGTCATCAAATCTCCTTCATTTCAGTGGTAATTTCAGTTTTGGAAATAAGAAAAAGTCACAGGGTGCAGGGTCAGGTGAGTAAGGAGACTGACGGACTTGCTCAATGTGGTGTTTGGTAAAGAACTGCTGGACAAGATGTGATGCGTGAGTTGGGGTATTATCGTGATGAAGCAACCATTCACCATTCCTGTTCAACTCTGGCCTCTTACGACGAACTGCATCTTTCAAATGAGTCAGAACTTGGAAGTCATACTCCTTACTGCTGGTTTGGCCTTTTGGAGCATACTGTACTCATGATGAACAATATCCTGGTAATCAAAGAAAATTGTGAGCATGATCTTGACATTGTTTCCCACCTGACGAGCTTTCTTGGGTCTGGGAGAGTCTGGAGTCTTCCATTGTGAGGACTGAGCCTTAGTTTCCGGGTCATAACCATAAACCCATGATGCATCACGTAATAATCTTTTTGATGAAATCTGAGTCATTTTCAATGCATTCCAACAACTCCCTGGCTGCAATTAATCTTGTAAGAATGGACTATACCGACCTGAAACTGATGTCCATGTCCTCAGCAAGCTCCCTCATAGTTAATCGATGATTTGAGCGTATTGAGGCATGCACTGCTTCAACTTTGTCTTCATTCCTGCTCGTGGATGGCCTTCCAGAACATTCATCATGGTCAACACTTTGGTGGCCCTCCTGGAACTATTTGTACCATTCATAAACTCAAACAAAACTCATGCATTCATTGCCATAGACTTGCTGTAACTTGTCATAAGTCTCTGCACGAATTTCCAAGTTTCTGGCAGAATTTAATGCAAATTTGCTGTTCAATTTTTTTCACTCATCGTAAATCCGATGATCTGATTTTACACGATACCAAACATCACATGTTTAAAAAATTACAAGTGTGCTGCAGCCACACTACACTCTGCACATGCAGAGCACATAACTAGGTCACTGCATGCTTAATACCATAGTGATGTGATCTATTGTTATATAGCTGCACAACAAGTACTTTTTGATCACACCTCATACCATTATTAAAGAGGACCATGCATATCCACTACATACCCCTGGGATAAGCAGCATGGAACCTGTGTACCTTTTTGGGAACCTGATAAGTACTTGTGACTTGGATTGGCTACTGTTGGAAACAGGATACTGGGCTTGATGGGCCCTTGGTCGGATCCAGTTTGGCATCTCTTATGTTCATTCTCTTTCCCGTTTATTTCATTACCACTCCGTCTATTTTCCTCTTTACTTCTCTTCTATCTCTCTCCTTCCACTCACCTCAAACTCTCTTATATGGCTGGTGGAAGGAAAGTAAATCTCTCAATTCCCGACTCTTTTCAAGCTTTGCAGGCAAGAGAAACACCGTAAAGAAGACCTGTGCTCAGAAAGGGAAGAAGAGTTAGGAGCAACTTTTTCACTTTAGTGGTTTGGCTGTACCTCCCTGCTGGCATTCCTCCTATGTAGTCCCAGCTGCTAAATATGCTCATATATCAACTGACTCACCTTTGTCTACCTGTTTATTCACACCTTCAAAAAAACATAACAGATTAGCAATACAAGACCTTCCTTGACTAAAGCCATGTTGGCTGTCTCCCAGTAATTTTGTTCTTTATAATGGTTTCTACTGTTTTTTCCAGATACTGACTTCAGGCTCACCGATCTATAGTTCCTGGACCACCCCTAGAACTCTTTTTAAAAATTGGCTTTACATTGGCCATCCTCCAATCTTCAGGTATTACAGATGATTTGAATGACAGTTCACAGATTGCTAATAGTAGGTCTACAATCTCATATTTCAGTTCTTTCAATACCCTTGGATGTATACCCATCCAGTCCAGGTGATCTGCTACTCTTCAGTTTATCAAATAGTTGTAATACATCTTCCCAGTTTATCGGTATTTCTTTCAATTCTTCTGCAGCATCACTTTTAAATACCATTTAAGTCATGGGTAGCATCCCTACATTTTCCTCAGTAAAGACCAAAGCAAAGAATTCATCCAGTCTCTCCACTATGGCCTTGTCCCCCCTTGGTGCCCCTTTTACCCCTCTATCACTGAATGGTCCAACTGACTCTCTCACGGGTTTTTTGCTACTAATGTACTTGAAAACGTTTTTATTATATGTTTTTGCTTCCACAGCAAGCTTTTTTCAAATTATCTCTTTGCCTGCTTTATCAATGCCTTGCATCTAACTTGCCAGTACTTATGTTGTTTCAGTTTTCCTCATTTGGCTCCTTTTTCCATTTCCTGAAAGACACTTTTTTGGCAATAGCCTCTCTGATCTCACCTTTAAACCATGCTGGCAGTTTTTTGGACTTCCTTCCACTTTTCTTAAAGCATAGAATACAGCTGGAAATGGAACGTGTACAACTTGATCTGTTGGGTGTCAGCGAACTGAAATGGACTGGCATGGGGCACTTTGCATCAGATGATCACATGGTCTACTATGCTGGAAATGAAAGACAAAGAAGAAATGGTGTTGCATTTATAATAAAGAAGAAACTTGCAAGAACTGTAATGAAATACAATGCAGTCAGCGAACGCTTAATCTCTATTCGTCTACGAGGATTGCCTATCAACACAACTATAACTCAAGTATATGCCCCAACAACAGCTGCAGAAGAGAATGAAATTGAAGAGTTCTATGAACAAGTACAAGCTGAAATTGACAGAACATGTAAACAGGATATCCTGATAGTCATGGGTGACAGGAACGCAAACGTTGTCAACAAAGAAGAAGGCAAAGTAGTTGGAAAATATGGACTTGGCAACAGAAATGAAGCTGGAGAAAGACTGATAGAATTCTGCAAGACCAATGATCTATTCATCTCAAACACCTTCTTCCAGCAACACAAGCGGTAACTGTACACATAGGGGTATGTTTACTAAACCGCGTTAGTGCAGTTCACGTTAGGAGCCGCGGTAATAATCAAAACCCCAAATAAGGAGATGGGCGGGACATCGTAACACCTAATGCACGTTCCAAAAACTAACGAGCGTTACAGGGCGCCGTGGTGCGTCACCGCGCGTTAAGCATAAGAAGCCACCCAGACATACATCACCGATACAGAGCTGTAGCACAATGGTTACTGCACTGACTGCTAATACAGGCATAATGGGTTCGAGTCCCCAGGGTGCCAGATGCATAAGGCTGGCTGACGCAGCATCCTGTACATTATATAGTGAGTGAGGGGGCATGTATATGTTTTGTTTTTTTTGTAGGGTTGCCAGCAAACACCCCCACACAGTGGTGTACCCGAAGGTGCCGCAGAAGGCACCCCATAACGCACACCATAGGCTACATGATAAAGTGGACTGTCCGCTGAGGCACATCAAAATGTCCCCCATAGAACATCCTATAAGGGAACGTAAAGGGAGCCAGATAAGGTGACACATGGTGCGCCCTATGAGGCTCTGTAAGGTTATATTACGCTGAGGGGCTGTCGCTGGTAGCAGTCATGTGTATTAAAAATATATAACGCAGCAGACAGCCCTATAAAAGGAGTCCACTCTGGGTCTGAACCCATGACTACTGGCCCCACAGGCAATGAAGGAACCACTGGCCTGCAGCCCCATAGCTGCTAACAACCCCCTGGCTGGCTACTGAAGGGCAGCAGGACACCACCCTAACTGCCTGCTGTGTTGGCTAGGATCTGTACCAATGCAGGCATACCCATGGTACACTGCACATGCAGACCAGTAGTCCAGAGATGAACACAAGAAGGGGTACGTACCCACATAGCCCCCTGGTATGGTAAGGTGAAATGACTGTGTGCGTCACTGTCACATAGTAGCAACACACAGTATCCCAACAGGGTGCCCCATAAGAAGCTAGAAAAGGTGTCCTTTAAGGCAAGGTAAGACACTGTCAGGTGGTGCAAGGTCTGTGAGTTCAATTCCCCCTGTGTGCCCAAGGACCAAAGCTGCCTGCAACAGTACCCTCCACAAACAGTAGTCACTCATATGTAGAACCAGTCACCACTCTGTTTAAACCATAGATAACCCCATATTTTTGTCGGACACAAACAACCTGAGAGGTGGGAAAAAATGCCCACCTCCCCTCATTGGGAGTGGCCGTTTAATCAAGAGAGCCTCAGCCCCCAAAGGTAGAAAACAGTGTGAATCTGCAGCCAGAATCGGGTGTGTGAAACGTACAAAGTCAAATATATACACAATTCATTTAATAAAGGAAAGACAACGTCAAACTGTGCTTGAAACAAGGCAGGGGACAACCCAATTGTCCTGCCATTGTAAGCCAGCAGCAAACACCACCAGGACATGCATTGTTTTGCCCAACTATGGGCCCTGTACTAAGTGAATGTGTCCCTGCCAGGTGGGCGTATCTGTGGATGAGTGTGCGTCATGACCCCCACACTAGATCAGTAATGTCATAGGTAGTCTGTTTTGTACGTCCAACAAGTTCTGCTGGCAAACACCCACTCACAGGGATATAACCCGAAGGTGTCATATAGGGCACCCTAAAAGCCACACCAGAGGGCAAAGGTTAATGTGCAGTGTCCGCCAGAGCACCCTATAGGGCGTGTCACAAAGCGCCCCATAGGGCATGTTATAGGGTCCCTGATGAGTCACTGTGAGGAGTCTGCAGTGTGAGAGTGTTGCTGCTGTCAGCACCAATGTAAAGCAAGATAACAAAATGCCCCTCCAAGGGGCGCCAAATGATCCACTGTGTGCTGAAACCCATGACCTAGGGGCCCCCCCAGGCATGGAAGTAACTATTTGCTCATATTGCTAGTGCAAATAACACAGTCCCAATAATGAGGTGGCCAGCAACTGGAGCAGAACTGTCAAATGACCCAAACACCCACACCAGAACCACAGAAGTTGCACTATGTACATACAAGGGATGCCTGACAAGGAAACAAAGCAAGGTCTCAGCAAACAAGGGCATATGGCAAACACAATCAAGACCAAGGCCATGATCATTACCAAATATATAAGGCCCAATAACATCACAGACCCCTTTCCAAAACTGAATGTCACTGGCAAAAGCAAAAACAAACATACTATGGTTAGTGTGCGCAAGAAAATGCAGATGTCCATAACACCTGAACCACAACCCCCTGACTGTGCACCGAGGGGCGCCATGTCTTCACCCAAGGTGCCTGCTGGGGTGCTAAGGATATGGGTGTATGCAACAGTACCCATGGTGCACTGCACATGCACAGCAGCAGTCCCGAGATGACCATAGGAGGGGGTAGGCACCCCCACAGCGCCTGGCCCGGAAGGGAGAAATTAATATGTGCGCCACTGCCATAGAGCAGCAAAGGACAGTAGCCCAACAGTGTGCCCAAGAAGAAGCCTGAAAAGGTGTACCAGTACGGTGTCAAGACAGGTGTCCAAAGCTAAGTGCAATATGAGGTACATAGGGATAGGAGAGTGCTGATGGAACCGTGGCCCATAGAACAATATGGCACGGTGCTCCACAAATGGTATGTTTGCCAAGGTCAGTGTGCCCTAGGGGCTGCAAGGTGTTCCTGGAGGGCCTGCAGGACCTGCGTGGAACAGAGACAGATGTAGTACAAACACCACCTAGAACCCACAGTAAAGACAATGAACAGGCGACAGATGGAGGGCGAGTAGGGAGTTAACGGACCCTCATCCCTGACAGCATCACACGTGTCTGGCAGCAGCGCAGACAAACATGGCGGTGGCAACAGCATCACAGCAAAGGGTGTTGGCACCCTGGAGTACCGGAAAAACAGTGTGTGGCAGGTGAGGAGAATATGTGTCCCCCAGTGGAGGGTGAGGTGGCCAGAGGAGTGAGTTGAAAATGCAGAACAGGCACGGGACCACCAAGCAAAAAGAGATGCTATGCAGACAAGGGTAGCAGGGTAAGATACGGGGCAACAGTCCACAGCAACATACAGGACATCTCACACCACAATGATGCAGATAGATGGACCAAAGGATGGACAGCAAATGTGATTAGGATAATATGAGCGGCCAGGATGTAGAAGCCAAGAAATGAGTGTTACAGCGACCACAGGTACCAGTGCAGGAAAAACATAAAAACAGGGGAACAGAGAGAGTGCAAAGCTATGACCACTAGGATGGAAAGCACTGCAGAAAAAAAATGACCACAACAACACCCTGAGGCACACAGAAATGGATGCAGACAGGATCACAGCATGTCAACATCCAAAACCACAGCTGCGTGTCAGGCGATGGAACCACAGAGCGTAGCCAAGATGCAGTACACATGTGGAGGAGGGGTTCACAGCCAACAACACAGTCCACAGGTGGGATGGAAGACACATATGAACAGGTCCACACACACACACCAGGAAATATAATGCAGTGTAAACAACATGCAACTGATCAGGGGAGTGACACATGAGGGGTGGAAGGGGTTAGGCCAATGGAGGGCCATGTGGATGGGCTGTGGAAAGGGCAATGGACTGAAAGAGGAGCATGTTAATGACCAACAAGATCAGGGATGAGGCCCAGGCCAACCAACATCAGCAGCACCAATACACAGGTAGCCCAGCACATGCACCACTCCAGGAGGAGAACTACAATTAGTCCAGACAATGTGGCACAGGGGCAGCAAACATGCCACACGGACATGAACAGCTCAACCATGAATGGGTGGGCGGAGATGTGATGGGGCTGCACACATCATATGGCCAAGTAAGCAGCAAACAAGGAAGGAAAAGACAACTGCCAGGTGTCACCCAAAACATCAAGCACATGAGTGGCAATGAAATGAGGTGACCAAACCACCAAATATCCAAAACAACGAAGGTGCAAACATCTGTCCCCAACAGTCAATCACCAGACCCAAGCAGAAAGCATATTCTGCATTCCGGTGCACCATATGACATGAAGAACGACATGGGGCCTGTGTGGCAGCCAACGTCGCAAGGACACACCCAACCCACGTTGCGACGCCACCCACCTGTTTCTGCCCGTGGAGCCTACACACCCTGACCACCCCCCGCTGGTGCCACCCAAAATCCAAAGCCCTAACTCAGCAGACTTTGCAAACAGACAGTAATATGTGAGGTGGAGGGTCTCATCATGACATGTCCGCACAGTGTATGCACTCACTGTATGCACAGCAGACACCATCCCCAGCAAACAAAAGACTCTGGTGAAAGCATGCAGAGTGACAAGGCCACATGCCATGCCAACAGTGACGGGTCAAAAATCACCAACCCATGTACAGCTCATCACCCCCCTACTGCAAAAAAAGAAACACCCAAACAGGTCATGGCAGCAACAGCAGGCAGGTCACCGCAGGAACAGTAACAATAGGCCAGCAATGAGTCAGAGAAAAAGGCCTGTGTCCAAAGTGCAGAGGACTATCTCCCTGTGTCACCAACATCCAGGAACACGCTCACATGGGTGCTGTGGCCAAGCACATATGGATGACAGGATCACCAGATGCAGTGGAGCACATGTGTCAACATTGTTGTCAGTGCCTGTGTGAAAAGATGCAGATATCAGGTAAGGGAATGGCACACCCACCCACGACCCCTGGAGGACAGAAAGGAGACACACATAAAAACAGGAACACCCAGAATGCATAGATAGCACCACATGACATGGCCACAACACTGAGCACAGTGCACATGGACCACTGCAGGAGATGTCCCTGAAGACCAGGACACCATCCCAATATGTTCATGTAAATGCACATGACACGCATACACCCCAGGGGTGCAGAGCATGTGCATCAGTGGTGGCACACAGAGATAACAACGAAGGACATCCTGATAGCAATAGGCCAAATGCAGCATCAGCACGTGGTGTATTTCCCAGAGGATGGAAGGTGAGGCCCACCTGAAAGGTATACCAGTGGCCTGACTGGGAACGTCCGTGTCAGGCAAGAGCACAAACAGCCCCAATAGCGGATGCAGACAGCAATGGACGGCGGACATCACCACATCTGCATGGGTAGCTGTGAGTGGAACATGTCCATGGTGCATTGTGTTTTGCGGAAACACAATGTTGATGTACATTGGACCACCAGCAAAACTGTGACACATCTGAAAAAAATATATGACACATGTGCACAATGTACATTAGCCCACAAGCAGAAGGTAACAGAGGGATGAGGGAATATAATTGGAGAGGTGGCCAAACACATCCCTACAACACAGATAGGCAGAGTAGCGCAGAATGACCGGTCATGTAGACAGGTCAAGCAGAAACAGTAACATACACTGTGTGACAAGGTACGCATGCCAGAAGGTTCAGATGGCAGGACCCCCAACACTGAACGACAAATGGAGACACACATCACAGTACATGCATGAGTGGCACAAATCATTCAAATGACTCAATGGCAGTGGCTGTTCAACATACCCTCCAACAATACAATGTCCTGTGCCCGAGTACACACACAGCCTCACAATATGTGTCTAAGATACACCATGAAGACTCCCAAGATGTGAACAGGTAATGGCCACATGTGTGACAGATGGAAGCTAAGGGTGATGGAGCAGTGGTCCAAAGACATGTGCATCACCATAGGAGCAGTGGAGAGAAAACAACATATATGTGTCTAACCGTGACGACAGCAATGCAATCCTCACTATCTGCCAACTCACCCGAGTCAACAGGAATGGTGCATATATGAACACACACTCCCCACATGCAGCACAGCTTCAGGCAGCATAGTCAGCCAATCCCTGTGGGCCCGGAACACAGAAGCTCATCCTGTGGATCCAAGAACATGACAGAGATATGGAGACATGAGATGGCAGTGCTGCACAATCCGTACACCAGCTAACACATGGCTAACCCAGAGACACGTCACCATCACACCCATAACTTACAGGAAAAGAGCTCCTCGATCAGATGTTGCCTGGCTGCCATCCCCGCATGTGTGTCACCATGGCCAGGTGCAGGAGGGCACACAGGATCCACCCCGAGATCCTCATTAATATCGACTGGAACATTGTGCCTGAGAGCAATGTTGTGGAGGATGCAACAGGCTATGATGATCTTTGCCACAGTCAAGGGTCCGTACTGTAAGGCCCCGCCAGTCCTATCCAAACACCTGAAGCGACTTTTGAGAACGCCAAAGGTGCGCTCAATCACTGAGCAACTGGAGGCATGGGCCTCATTGTACCATATCTCTGCACCTGGCCGAGGGAGACGCACAGGGGTAAGCAGCCAGGTGCGACACCCATATCCTGCATCACCTGCAGAAAACAATGGTGCAAAGTTACATGCGTGCTGAGGCACCAATGGAATGACAGACGTAGCAATACAGAACTGCACAGCCGAGAGGCCATGCACACAGATATGAGGCAAAAGCAGTGCACACAGTGGTAGTGCATCAGAGGCTGCCGAGGCCAGAGGCAAATGACCATGACATGCCGATAGGGGCAGTGCACACCCATGTTACCGTGTCACAGGACATGTGCCAAAACTGTGCTGAAAGAGAGCAGTGGTGGGAGCTGTGAGCCAAGATGTCCGACAGTGGCAAAACACACCCAGGGGTGCAGGGATGCACAGGTGTGCAAGTAGGTGGCTGGCCTGATCTGGCGCACACACAGCATAGGCCACTGGGATACATTGCGGGGGTGGGGTGGGGGAAGCAACAGGCGGTGGTGGCAGGGGACACCGAAGAAGGTGCCCAGACATGCAGCAGACATGAGTCATAGCTGAAGCGCCCAAAGCACATTTCACGTGTAGCCCCCAGCATGGCCAGAGAGAGAAGGTCGCGCATACAAAATGACCACCACGAGGATGTGTCTGTGACCCCACCCCCCCCAACAGGATGGCACACGTACAACCATGCAACATATGGGCTGCCCAAGTGACTGACCCCACTGGGAGACATGTGTACAACTGCCAGTGCAGTATGCCCGTGCCCAGATGTGGAGGCCATGGGCAAGTTGCAGGTGTAGCTCACAGGCATGGAGGGGACACATCATATGCAGCACGGGTGCCCCTGGACACAGTAACTCAGAATAAAAAAGGGCAAGGCCACGGAAAAGGCGACACCACATGGCCGCTGGGACACACATGTGAGAGCAAACAAACACACATGGTAGACAGAGAGATGGGTGTCATTGCACATATGTCTGTGACCAAAACACCAGTGACACGGCATGAGGTAGTGTGCCACACCCAATAGTCTGCACCCAGAAATAACACCGCAATGTCAGGCATGCAGTGGACAATGGTGACAATGGTGTATAGACAACCACCTACAGTAGGTGCATGTCATACACGTTGAATACCCACCCAGCAGGACGTAGTCCTCATATTGACCAGCATCAAACTGGCCGAACACTGCCGAGTTCTGCAGGATATAGGAGTCATGGGCAGACCCTGGAAACCACGGGACCACATTCAGGATACGCATACTTGCATCACAAACAACCTGCACATTGAGGGAATGGAAGTGTTTGCGGTTGCGGTACACAACCTCCCTGTCGCGTGGCGGGACAAGGGCAACATGTGTGCAATCTATAGCGCCCATCACGTGTGGTATCCCAGCAATCCTATGGAATGCCTGTGCCAGGGCCGCCCAATGTTGCCTCCCGTTGGGAATTGCAATGTAATTCCCAACCCGGCTGACCATGGCACGCAGTACCTGGTGGAGACAGCGGGAGAAGGTCGGCCTACTCATCCCACCCACTGCTGCCACCGAGGATTGGAAACAGCCAGAGGCAAAGAAATGTAGGGCAGCCAGGAGCTTGGTCATACCCGGTATAGCATGTGACCGGGCAGTCAGGGGCTCAAGGTCAGGTCTGAGTTCCTGATAGAGCTCCCTAATGGCCCCTGTGTCCAGCCGGTAGAGGGAGATTACCTGGCCCTCTCTCAGGTCCTGGAGCAAGGCCCTGGGCCTGTAGAGACGTTCCAGGCGGGGTTGTGCTTCAGCACGCCTACGGCGCCGTTGGTCACCCACACCCGCCTGTGCAGCCCCCACAGCTGCAGGCCTGAGTTGCAGTGGCATTGCACCCATGCCCAGGGCCGCAGCCCCAGGAAAAACATCTCCCTCCTCCGGAAAAAGCAGCCCAGCCAGTTCGACCAATGCAACCACTGCACCACCTGCATGCGCAGTCTGAGCCATGATAGACACAGGTTGGAGGATAGCTGGGTTAGAAATAGAGGTCGGGGTGGGGATGGACATCACATGATCGCCACACACCTGGTGGAATAGAAAGATCCAGAATACAGCAAACATAAAACATACCTGTTTGAAATGGCACCGCGCGCTGTGTCGCACGTTCCCACGGCCAATCATCTACGTTTCACAATCATCTACGTGAGTCCCTGAGATGTAGCAGGGTGTAAAGAAACTGCGTATCACACTAGAAACCACACCCAGATGCCAATATAGGAGTGACATACAACGAACGTGCCCACGAGCAGGGAACAGAAGAGGCGTTGTAACGCGCGTAACGAAGCGTGCAACGTCTGACTGATGTAACGTACGTGTCACGTATTGCTGCAGCGTCCAGCGCTACTACTAAGGCGCAGATAAACACTGTTATAAAGGCATGTGTAAGATGGATCCCTGAAATGGCGCCTGCTGCCTACACGAACACATATGATGTCACTTCCTGCGCGTCGCAACGCGCCTCGTGGTGCACGTGGCTGTGTGCGTAGCCAACGCCCCGCGACCCACGCCCCATGAAAACCTATATGTATGATTGCCTGTGTATGGCAAACCCCCGAGCACAACCATACGTGACAGGATGGAGCGCAGGTATGCAGAGGAGCAGGAGCATGCAGTGGACCAGCCCACCCACCCACCAGCACAAACCACATCTGGCGAAGATGAGGTGCCAGGGCCATCTGGGGTTGAGCAAGCACCAAGTGCACATGCAAGTGCAGCTGTGAGACCAAGGTAGCCCAGGGTCCCAGTCCCAGCAGAGATACGGCAGAGGGCCGTACGCTTCAGCCAGGAGGAAAATGATCTCCTCCTGGCAAACATATTAGAAAGGTATGACCTTTTGTTCGGGCGCCAGAGCTCAACCATCACAATAGCCACTCGCACCAGGGCATGGTCTGAGGTCCAGGCAGTAGTGGCAGCAGCAGGGGGACCCCATCGGGACATTGAGAATCTGCGAAAATGCTATTGTGATATAAAGAGGAACATAAGGACTGAGCTTGTAAGGGAGAAACGTGGGGCCCAAGGCACTGGAGGGGGTCCAGCTCAGTTGGCAAACCTGTCCGACCTTGAATGTCGCCTGGCCGAGAGACTTGGCCCAATATATGTACATGGCCTACCCGCTGCATTGGACACAGCACACCCACAAGCAGGTAAGGGGGGAGTGCGGACCAACTGTGGGATATAGCACAGGCACATGGTCAGTGCCACAACAGAGGGGGGGGGCAGTATGTGGCTGTTTGGGAATTGGGGGGCAACTGAGACACAGAGGCAGCATCCATTCAAGAGCCACGGTGGGGGGCCTGTCTATGGGTGGCAGTGGGCGGCAAAAGTAAGTGAATGGGAGACTGTACAGGGGTGGCAGGCCCACAGTGACAGCAGAGGGTGCCAACATGTTGCATGGCTCATGGTGCAGGGCTGGCAGGGGCAGTAGGGCCACACGGGTAGGGAGACGGCCAACCGGAAGGCACACTGCACCTGCTTAGGACTTGCTGGGTGGTAGCAGGATGAGGGTGGTGATGGCCATGCATGGGGTGTGCGGCAGCACCCAGGGGTGTGGGGGGCCCGGGGAAGCATGGCACAGGGGATAGTTGCATGGGGAGTGCACAAACGTAGTGGGCTGCCACTAGAGCCATGGACCAGACACACGCGGATCACCAACCCACAGATGCCTGAGGGGGTATGTGACGGGGTGGGGAGGCAGCCAGACCCCCATCTGACCTATGTAATCTTGTGGCACCCAGGTGATGTCAGCGCCATCGAGGCACAGGAGGAGGCACAGGACGAGTCAGCCGCGGGACCACCCAGCCTAGTGGACACTGTGTCTGAGGTGGCCCATGTGGGAGCGGAGAGGCAGGCTGCACCCCTGGGGGATGGGGACATGCAGGTCCCACCAACTGCAGACAGGGACACCACACCCACCACTGCAGGCACAGGGGACGGGCCTACGGATGAGGCGGAGTGACACCGGAACGAGGCACTGGCTGCTGTGGCAGATGTCATTGGGGAGATGCAGGCGCACTCTGCAGCAGCCCATAGAGATGCAGAGGGTGAGTGTCCTAATGTGCTATGGTTGATATGCCTCGGAACAGGTGTTGTTTCTCCCCTGTCTCACATTGCACTATGGCCTCTCCCCACAGGTATACGGCATGTACTGCGTTCGGTGGCCCGGGCACAGCGCCGCCAACTGCGGATGGCACGCCGCCTGCAGCGGACCATGTCTGGGGTCCTTGCTGGTGTGGACTGCATGGCCACGGCATGTGAAAGGATGGCTGACACCCAGGAGCGGATAGCGGCAGGCGGGGGAGCAGTCACCGTCCATCTGCAGCCAGAGCCAACACCACCACATACCCCTGCAGCAGCAACAGCACCGGCAGCAGGGGGGCGACAAACACCAAGGGTTGGGTGGGGCCGCCCAAGGGGTGGCAGAGGGGGGGGGAAATAAAGGGCTACACAGGTGGCCAGTGAAGGAGACATGTGTTCATTGTCTCATTTGGGGCCCAACAATCTCACACCCCCACCCCACCCCCTGGCCCGTGACCAGGGCACGACACAGTGCCACTGATGTCATCAGCCATTGCCCCCCCCAGCCATGTCCACCATGGGTACGCAGCCAATCACATAACCTGCAATGCTGGACCACCACTCCCATGCCGTGGTGGCTTGCATTGTGTTGTGGGGGCTCACGGACCCTGTGGACCAATACCCTGTTGAGCCCTCACCCACCATTAGTCTCTGTGTTGGTGTAGGTGCACTGTATGTCTTGCATGGGGAGCCACATTGGCCGCTCCCATCATGCTAAACCCAAACAGTATGTGCACTGCACATGTCACGTACTCCGGTTCACATGCTCCCACAGCCATCCACCTTGGCGTCACCCATGACACATGTCCACTGTGGTCCCCTGAGCACACCCTTGCAGCTTCCAACACCTTGGGGTGACCCCCCGGTAAGGCCTACCCATCACCCTGTGCACCAGTGACCGCAATATATACCTACACCCCCTTGCCCCCCATCAGGCACATCCCAATACCACATTTGGCTCCATAAGCTACATCCATTAACTGTCACCTGTCGCACCATCCACACTGGGCTCCACCCCATCCACAGCCACGGCGCAGTGTGCCACTCCTCAGGGCATTATCCCGCTAAGCCCCCGTCCCCACCCTCTGCTGTGCCCACCCCCAGACCCCCACACCCCTGTGGGTGCCACCACCGATGGGCCAATGCACTCCACTGACAGTATGCTCTTGCACCCCTAGGGCCAGCCATTACACCCATCACACCATACAGCAAGGTGGTCATGCGTCTCCCAGCGGATCATTGGAAAATCCTGTACCATCCCCCTTTCCCACCCTGCATGCTGGTATACGTGCTTGCCATCTAGCCAGCTGTTGCCGGGCCCTACACAGTCACAGCTGGCAACACCGCTCACTTCCCCCCCCCTCAGGCACCAGCTTCACCACCTCCTGAGGTGCACCCTCTGTGTTCTCACCCTAACCCCACCCCTATGCATACACCTCAGCCGTCCTACCTTTGCCACCACAGCCTAACACTATGGGGTTATGCTGGATAGGCTACACAGGCCGTCCACCCTCCCCCACCATATGTCCCATTGTCACTCTGTGCTGCGCGCCCCGCACCTTCGTACACATCTGCTGTCGCACGTCACTCATGCACGCCACTCTCCCCCCTGCTCGTTGCCCCACCCTCTCAGCAACGTAGCTGTGACATGTCTGTGGAGGTGCTCTCACCGCACCCCTTACCTGGTCCACGTCCTCCCTCCCCTCTCAGAGTGCACACTGACACACCCATCACTCGCACAGCACTGTCACCTAGCAATGAGGGACATCTGACCACCAGGTTCATATAACAAACGTAGAAAATTTATAACATATTTATATTAAAACATATCTATAACATATGAACTGGGACACACATAGTCCAACATTGTTACATAGTATATGATGGCAGATAAAGACCAGCATGGTCCAACTAGGCCTCCTAGCCACACAGCATTGGGCACTCCCATCCCTGTGGACGTTGTGATGAAGAGGCAATGGCACGGTCCGTCACAGGGCGGGTGTGCCATGTGTGTCCCCACACTACACACCCCGGGGACCCCTGTCGAATGGTGGCTGACCGGGTGCGGCACCGACAAGCCGCTCATCGAGCTCACGCAGACGGTCAGCCACCATGGACAGGGTCGCCAGCACCTGCCCCTGGATTAGGGCGAACTGCCTCTGGGCGTGTGCCTGAGCAAGCACAGCCGCAGCCATGCGCAGACCGCACATGCAGCCGCACAGACACACATCTCCCCGTGTCTGTGTGGCTGCATGCACGGCTGACCTGCCTGCAGCAATGTGTGGCAGACACACGTCCAAAGGGCGTGCTTCGCCATGATCATGGGGCAGGTGGCTGGTGCCCCCATTGCCCTGTGGCGGAGCATGCCATTGGGGACCTGTCCCCCCCCCCGCCCACGCTGTACAGCCCCTCCCCCCCTGCCTCCACCATCCTCTCCACATCCCCTTCCCCCTCCTCCCCCTCCCTTTCCCTGCCACCCACATCCTCCCTCTCCCCTCCCCTGTCCCCCACATCTCCCCCCCTCATTTCCACGGTCCCCCAACTCCGCCGCATCACTCTCCCTGTTATCCGCATCCTCCCCATCCCCTCCCATATGCCCCTCATCCTCCTCGTCCCCCTAAGGGGGGGACTTAGGTGACACCACACAACCCCCCCTCCTGGGCTCATGGTGCAGAACTGGTTCACCTCACTGCAGTGGTAGCTGTAGGGGGGCCCATCATCCCCAGTCCTGTTGCGGAACAGACCGAGCGCTACACATCCATTGGGCAACAGTTGACAGGCTTGGGAATGCCCAGATGCCCCAAAACATTTTCTGACACTCTCCAGCAGCACACCTTCAGCCGCTGCACACTGCGAGGTGTTCCAGCACGACACATACTAGCTGCAGACAATCCAGCAGCTAGTCCAGGGTGCATGGTCCTGAATGGGATGCAGGCACCCAGGACAGGGGTGTCAGCATACACACCAAGCAGATAAGTTAGTGATTGGGCCCCACACGGGGACCCATAGATATCACATGTGAGAACTTGTCAGACGGCTGCCTAGGGTGAGAACTTACACAATCTTGACGATGCATATATTCATATGATTCTTGCAAGGTATTGTGGGTGATGTAGTTCATTCACTCCCAAACACAGCTGAAGACAATAATTGAGTTGTGTAACCAGTGGTAAAGTCAATAAAATACTTCTTTTATTGATGGGGTTTTATTCACCCAGCACAAGTATGCTTGGAAGCAATATAAATGAGGATACTTGCTTGCAGTGTTTAAATGGATAACAAAGTCACAAAGCAAATCAGAAAACAACCTTCAGCTTGTCAGGCAATTAGCTAATGTTTTCTTAGCAAATAATTACCAAATGAAAAGGCACAAAGAAATGAATAAACTTTGCTTGTTAGGTTAACTTCTGCTTATTTTCCACGCAGATCCCAGCAGTGATTCTCCCTTGCTCACACACACAATCAGGTGCAGCTTTAATTACTATCAATTGACCAGCTGAAAGCCTTTAGCTGGCTGGCTGCTACTGTGTGAACCCAAATCCTGCTTTAAGAGCTGTTTGCAGTGGAAATAAAGAACAAAGTTAGGTTTCTTTGTGATGGCTGATGTGTTTGCTCACAGAAAACTAGCAATAGCATTTAGATAGAGAACAGTCCATGTAAATAGTTTCATCTGCTGTATCTCCCCCTTCCTCAATCAGCATAGGGTCACTATCATACATTGGCACAGACGAGTCTTTCATTAAGGCACTATCATGAGAATGCTTATTCCCTTGCTGTCATTCACTATTATAGATAGGGTCTGGATCAGTGTTCATACCTGAGCCTCTCCTGCTATCATAATTCCTCTCTGTATAGCCTGGCCAGTATGTAATCCAATTCTGATGTCCAGCCTTCCAATCTTGATCCCTGGACACTGGATCTTTCCTCACATACCTTCTGGCATAGGTCTGAAAGTCCTTTCCACGTGCAGTCTTCTCTCTTCCAGGTAGCCACTGGTGATTCCTATCTCTGCCATTCCATTCCTCTGGCGGACTCCAGTCCAATGGACTCTGCTGGCATTTGGAATACCTCCCAGTATAGGTACTGCCTTGGAATCTCCCAGACCTTCCAATGGCCTTTCTTCTCTTCCTTCCAGAGAGTTTCCTTCTCTCTCTATCCACTTGGCTTGGCTTCTGCTTCTCCAGGTGATGCTTAAACCTGTAGCTGGACTGGAGCTTGTAGCCGTTGCTGTCTCTGTCTCTGAAACTCTTTCTGTAGCTGTTACCTGTAGAATAAGCTCTATTCTTATTCTGTTCTAATGTGTGCGCCTCCCTAACACAGCGCAGCTGTGTTGAATCAGGTCCTGCCCTTTGAGATGAGTGCTTAGGGATTACCTCATAGCTCTCTTGATTGCACACACATTTTCTCACTTCAGCCTCCCTCATGGCTGCTGGAAACCTGGTGCATTCTGGGACTGGTAGTCTTATGTGAAAACTCTGTTTTCTTGCTTCTACCAGAACTGACAGGTTGCTTGTTCAGAGTCACATCATCTTTTCTATAGCTCCTACCTGAGCTATGATAAGCTTCCTTATCACAAACTGTCATAGCGCACTATGGGGGAACCTAGCCCTGCAGTGGTCACTGCTCATTCAGGGTGAGTGTGACCTCCCAGCTGGACATGCTATGGCCACCCTATTTGTGCAGGTGGTGGCCAGACACTGCAGTGTCTGCGCCATTGCCCTATGCCTTGTGCTGATGCAGCCAGGTCGGCCACCCTCTATGGCCTATTCCCAGGGTACCTTGCTCCTCATTATGCACATTGGCCGGCCTATACTGGCAACAGTGCTAGCACTGAGGGCTGTGGGGAGTGTTTGCCAACACAGCACACTTTATAGTGGGGCACACACTCCCCACACCTATGCCAGCATTGTGTAGCTCTGGGGGTGTTGGACAGCCCTGCCCACAACAGTGGTCCGAGGCACAGTGCACATATGCTTAGGCTACGCACAACTGTAGGTGTCACTGCACAGGTTGGTAAACACTGACAGACATGGAACCTGTAGCACACTCCACAGACATCAGAGAGGTTGCTCTGCTGCAGCTCACTGTGGGAAGACCTGTACTTAGGCTATGAATTGCTATCTGCCAGTGGTCATAGCAAACCTTTGTAGGGTGTGTACCATATTCCGAGGTGTATGGTGGCATTACTATGGTATGCAGGTGCTAGTATTGGGAGATGCACGCAGAGCACAATGTCCTGACTCCCAAAGGTGGCTTTGGCTGTTGGGCCTGTGGATGCGGGTGTGGATGCCCCTGTTGGCTGCTGCTTTACGCAAGGGTTTCCCAACTCCAGTCCTGGTGTGCCATACACTGTTCAGGTTTTCATGCTGTCCCTCATGGCAGGGCATGAGATACATTTGCAGACCGTGGGTGTGGCGCATAGACATGCACCACAGGCATCTTGCTCATAGGCAGTGGGGAGATGGAATGGGTGTTTGGCACTCCTGGGCTGCATTTGGGGGGCTCTGCTATAAGTATTGGGTAGGTTTATGGTGTCTGTGCTCTGTGGGCTGGGATGTCGGTGTTACTGGCATGTTTCGGTCATCTGCAAATAAGGTTCAGTCTGTATTAGGACTTTGCAATGGTGGGTAAAATATGCAGTGTGGGTTGGCAGAATCCACAGCTGGGACTTGAACCTGTGACCTTCTGCTTTCGGATATAGTGCTTTTGTGCACTACGCCACCATGTTCTCACATAGCTGGTGCATTCCCTGGTGGTGCCTTGACATGTGCTACCTGCGGCCCTCGGTATCCCCTTCTCCAGCATCTGTCCAGTTGCCATTCCAACATGCACGCCATGCTGTTGCGGGACATGTGCCCGCCATAGGCACCCTGTCTGGTGGTTGAGGTCACCGTGAACAGCGTTGTTTCACTGTGGATCCATTCCCCTTGTATGGGGACGGTGTTTAGTCCCTTCCACATTTTCTCTCTGTGCTATAAGGCTTACTCGGGGGGGGGGGGGCGCATTGATACCACTGTTGCCCAACTTGGTTCTTGTTTTTATCCGTTTATTTGGGTCATTCTCAGTGTTTCTGTGCTCTTATGTTGTGTGCACATGTTTCACACTTATCACTTTTTTGGGGTTTCCCTCCCTGTGCTATACATTGCTGACAGCTAAATGGTTTCTCTCCCCTTTAACGGCAGGTTTTCATTCGCGTTGGAATTGTGCTGTGAATTTCAGTGCGTTAGTGTGAGGGGAGCCTCTCCACGTCCACTCTCCGCCCATTGACCCCTTCTCTCCGCCCACTCTCCACCTTCTGCGCTGTTTTAACGCGCCGCGGGGCTTTACAATCGTTAACTACGGTTAACGCGCATAGTATGACGTTAACGGTCGTTGGCACGTGCTTATGCGCGTTATACTGCACTTACGATCGTTAACGTCATACAACGCGCGTTATTAACGTTTACCGCACTTTAGTAAACATACCCCATAGACTTCACCCAATGGATTGTATAAAAATCAAATTGACTACATCTGTGGAAGTCAACGATGGAAAAGCTCTGTAACATCAACAAAGACAAAACCTGGAGCTGACTGTGGTACAGATCATCAACTACTAGTATGCAAACTCAAGCTAAAGTTGAAAAAGAGCAAACCACTCATGAATGCACCAAAATATGACCTTGAGAATATACCACTGGAATTTAAAGACTGCCTGCAAAATCGATTTGCTGCTTTAGATACAAATGACAGAGCTCCGGAAGAGTTATGGAATGACATCAAGAAGGTTGTGTTGGAAGAAAGCGAGACGTCTCTACAAAAGGTGAAAAAGCAAAAACGGCCAAAATGGATGACGGAAGAAACTCTGAAAATTGCCCAGAAACGCAGAGAAGCTAAAGCCAGAGGAGAAAGAAAGACAATCGCAGAACTCAACAGAGATTTCCAACGTGCAGCAAGACAGGACAAGGAAAAGTACTACAATGACACTTGCAAGGAAATAAAAGCAGAAACTATTAGAGGAAGAACAAGATCAGCTTTCCTAAAGCTACGAGAGTTAAAGAAAAAGTTCCAGCCTCGAATTGGAATGTTACAAGATGCTCAAGGTTCTATGTTGAATGATGCTGAGAAGATCAAGAAAAGCTGGAAGGAATATACAGAGTTTCTATATGATAAAGATCAAGGGGACCAACAGCCGTTTCAATTACCTTATGATCGGGAACCATTGGTGATGAAAGAAGAAGTTGAAGCAGCATTGAAAGCCTTATCAAAGAACAAAGCACCAGGCATTGATAGCATTCACCTAGAAGTATTACAACAATCTGATGCAGCTGTTACCGTACTCACAAGGCTCTGCCAATAAATATGGAAGACAACATCATGGCCAACTGACTGGAAAAGATCTGTGTTTATACCAATACTAAAGAAAGATGATCCAACTGACTGTGGAAATTATCGCACAATCGCTCTGATCCCACATGCCAGCAAGATTCTACTGAAGATTATTCAAAATAGACTACAACCATACCTGGAACAAGAACTACCTGAAGTGCAAGCAGGGTTCAGGAAAGGGCGAGGAACGAGAGACATCATTGCGGATGTTTTGATGGATCCTTGAAAAGACTAAAGAATACCAAAAGGATATCTATTTGTGCTTTATCAACTATAGCAAGGCTTTTGACTGTGTAAACCATGAGAAACTCTGGGCCACATTAAGAAGCATGGTTATACCAGAACACCTGATCGTTCTCTTGCGCAATCTGTACATTGATCAAGAAGCAACATTTCGAACGGAACAAGGAGAAACAGAATGGTTTAAAATAAGCAAAGGTGTAAGACAAGGCTGCATACTTTCCCCCTACCTGTTTAATTTATATGCAGAACAAATCATCAGAGAAGCAGGATTGTATGAAGACAACAGAGGTGTGAAGATTGGTGGAAGACTCATTAACAACCTTCGCTATGCTGATGATACCACATTACTGGCTGAAAGTGAAGATGATCTGAAACATTTGCTTCTCACAATCAAAGAACATAGTCTCAAAATGGGCCTGCACCTTAATGTAAAGAAGACAAAGATCATGACAACTAGCATAATCAACAGGTTCATCGTTGAAGGAGAAGAAATTGAAATTGTGAACAACTTTAACCTGCTTGGATCAACTATCAATAAAGAAGCAACAAGCAGTCAAGAAATCAGACGACGCATTGCTCTTGGCAGAATGGCTATGAAAGACCTAGATAAGATTCTCAAGAGCAGAGATGTCTCTCTCCATACAAAGATTCAACTTCTTCAAGCCATGGTATTTTCAGTAACATCATATGGATGTGAAAGCTGGACAGTGAAAAAGACAGATAGGAAGAAAATTGATGCCTTTGAATTATGGCGCTGGCGACGAATACTGTGCATACCATGGACTGCTGAAGAACAAACCAGTCAGTACTAGAGGAGATCAAACCTAAGCTTTCTTTAGAAGCTCAGATGACAAGACTTAGACTTTCATACTTTGGACACATCATGCGAAGAGAGAGATCATTAGAGAAAGACATTATACTTGGCAAGATAGAAGGTCAACGCAAAAGAGGAAGGCCAGCAATGAGATGGATCAATATAATAACAGCAGCTACGGGTACCAGTCTGTCAACAATGAGCCGCCTGACTGAAGATCGAACACAATTTAGGATAGCTATCCAGAGGGTCCCCATAAGTCGACTCCGACTCGATGGCACTTAACAGCAACATTATTTATTTATGCAATTTTACAACAAATAATCAAGCAACGCTTGTACAGAAAACAACTACTTGTACAGCAAAAGTACAAAGAATATATACACAGAAACTCAGCAAACAAGAGTATAGGTAGCCCACAATTACAGGGGGGGGCAGCATAGAGAAAAAACAACCAAGGATAGGTGGATCCTTGGTAATCATCTATACAGGAAAAAGGAAACAAGAGAATCCAAAACAGAGGCGGAGGACAGAGCTATAATAATTATGAATGAGACCTTACTCACAGAGGGGAAGATGTTACTAAATGGGAACTGACAAACGAGGATAAATCCTCCGGTTGAACAGAAACATACTTATTCGCTCTAAAGAAAATTATACATTTACAAGGAAAACGTAATAGGAATGAAGCACCAATCTGACTAACACCAGACCTTAATAACAGAAAAGCTCTATGCCTTCTCTGAGTCTCTCTAGAAATGTCTGGGGACATCACAATTTTCTTCCCCATAAATAAAGCAGTATGCTTTTTAAAGTAAAGCTTTAATATCCAGTTCCTATCAGATGGAATTGCAAAGGTTACTAACATAGTAGAAACTACTAGATCCGTACTTTTAGGTGATTGCAAAAGATCAGATACATCTAAAATATCCATATCCAACGGACCCACAGTCATCTTCCCTTCCTTCATACCACTAGGTAAAAAATAAGCTTTAACAGCAGGAGGGGTTAAATCAGCCGGTACCATTAAAGTTTCATGTATATATTTTTTAAACAACTCAACCGGGGAAATCTCTGACACAACTGGAAATTTTTTTTTTTTTTTTTTTTTTATTAGTTTCAAAACATTACAGTCATGTAATACAATAAAGGAAAATCAGAAATAGTTAACTACATCAGATGCATAAACATCCACAAATAAACCAAAACATTGATATAGCCCACATCAAGGAACTCGATTGAAACATTCAAATCAGGTCATATTCAGGAAAATAAGACACTAGGCCCACAAAAGGAGACAACAACTTATTCCTGGGTGCTCTGTACTTCACTAAGTGCTTTCCGCTTCTCAGACAAGAAACATTCCAGTTGAGTGACTTCAGTAAAAATATATGAAACCTCCTTCCAAGTAATTACACACTTGCATGGAAAGCGAAGAAAAAAGGAGGATTCTCCCAAAGACAGGACCTGAGCCTTAAGGGCCAGGAACTGCCTACGTCTAAGCTGGGTGCTGCGTGCAACGTCAGGAAAAACATTTATAGGATAACCACAAAACTTAACAGTCTTGTGTTTGAAAAAGGCACGCAACACGCATTGCTTAATATCTTTGGACAAAAATGTCACCAACAAGGTAGAACGGGAATTAATTACGTCTTGGGGGTCTTCGAGAAAGGCAGTGAGATTAGTGATAGAAGGTTCAATAACATCATACTCCCCCTCTACTGGGTTAACTCTCTTAAGATTAGGGGATATATAATATATCTGAGAAACAGAAATAGGTTCCTTGATTAGTAAGACTTCCTGAAGGTACTTATCCAATAAGATTTTAGGAGCGAGGAGTTTAGTAATAGGAAAGTTCAAGAAACGCAAATTACAAGAACGTGTTAAATTCTCCATCGCTTCAAATTTATTATGTAGGGTCAGTGAGTCCTTTATACTAACTGCCTGAGCAGCATGCACAGAACCCATCTGTCCCTCCAATTTTAAAATAGCTGTATTAAGTGAAACTGATCTACTATCTAACTGCTGTAAAGAAACAACAGTCTCTTGGGAAAATTTTGCCAAGGAATCAAAAGTACCTGATATCTTACTATCAATAGATTTAAGAACCCCCCAAACATGTTTCAAGGTAATTTCTTCATCAGAACCAATAGTCGGGAGTGCAGGAGCAACTCCCGAACCACTAGAGAGAACCGGTTGAGGTAAGGAGAAGGAAACATCTAAATCTCTTACCTTTCCAAAAGACCCCCCGACAGAAGCAGGAAGCGCAGTAGTAAAAGGACACGGTGGTGGAGACCTTCCCCCTGAGCTTAGGGAAGTGCCCTCAGGAGATGAATGGGCAATAGGAAGCAAGGTAAAATGCTTATCCAAGGGGCCCGTTGGTTTAGTACTACCAGCAGGATCACCCTCAGCAGCACCTTTACCTTTACCCTTTCGTTTCCCCATGGTCACAGGGAAAGAAAGGTTAACGCGAGAACAAATACACTTACTAAACTAAAAGAAAAAACCAAAAGAAAGCCTCTCTACCAACTCCAAGAAGCACACAACCAATAGGAAAACAAACAAACTAAATGACGTCGCGGTGACGTCGAAGGGGCGTCAAAGGGGCAGAACCTGCCCCTTTGAACACGCCCCTTCGAACCACGCTCCGCGAATCACGCTCCGCGGATGGAAAGGCAATTCTTTTATAGAAAATTGCACAGGGGGGTCCTCTCACAGCTGCGGTTCACTCTCCCCTGCCTGTAAGATAGTCCGGGGAATCTCCAACACCCGATGCAGCACGCTGCACTCAATAGCAGTCCCTGAGGCCACCGAAATGACCCCGGATGCCTCCAGCACTTCCCAGCCGAGTTCAGGTGATACACAGCAAACTGGCAGCTTTTAAACTCACAGGGGGGTCCTCTCACAGCTGCGTGCTGCATCGGGTGTTGGAGACAACTGGAAAATTTAACAAATGAATATTAGAAGCCCTCACAACATTTTCAAAATTTTCCATTTTCATTCTAATTGCAACGTTATCTTTTATTATAGAATCAGTTACCACTGAAAACTGAGTCAGTCTCTGTTCCCCAGCGTCAATCTTCGATTTAAGATCAACCAACTCCCCCTTAAATCCAGAAACTGTGCTTTCCAAATTTTCCAACCGGAGAGTAGTTAGCTCCACTTGCTGGCTGACAACAGAAGATAATTGTAGAATTGCCTCCCAGATAGTCTCAAGAGATATCTCTTTTGGACGTGTCAAAAAGGTACCTTTAGATAATTCAGTTAACCGGGGGAGTACCCTTCCATCAGCTCCATCCACTCGACGAGGAGGTATGTCCGACTTCAAAGCTTGAAAAGAGACCTTATCCACAGCCCCCGATACCTTGGGCTGGTCTCCAGGACTCTCCTCAGGCAAGGCCCGCTCACAAGACGCTGCACCGCCCACTCCGGACAATCCTGCATCTCCTCTCACAGGAGGGGTCACCGGGCAGGTCAAATGTGAAGGCGGCAAACGCTCATCCGGGGAGAGAGAGGCCCCTAGGGCAGACAGTGCCGGATCCACCTCCACCGACGGTGTAGCACCCGCTCGAATCTCTCGCTTTTGCAGCTCTGTCAGCTGAACAAAACGATCCATAGGACCTTCAACAGGAACAGCAGGTATAGGCTCCACGGGAGGAACCATTTGCTTGCCTTTGCGCTTAGGCATGGTCAGCTCACAAACACTCCGCCACCATCTTAGAATTAGCCATACCCCAGGTTTCTTCTTTTAGCATTTCATCATCCATTCGTTCATTCTGACCAGGCGATCAATAGTACACCCCCACTACCTTCCCCTTTTTACATGAAATTTCAATCCATAGAGATTCTACAGTATATTTGTTTCCTGCAAAACTTTCATCCTGTGTGATGCAATGCCCTCTCTAACATAGAGCGCAACCCCTCCACCAATTTGATCTACTCTATCATTGCGATAAAGTTTGTACCCAGGTATCACAGTGTCCCACTGGTTGTCCTCCTTCCACCATGTCTCTGAGATACCAATCATATCTAACCTCTCATTTAGTGCTATATATTCTAACTCTCCTATCTTATTTTTTAGACTTCTAGCATTTGCATACAAGCATTTTAGAGACTGTATTTTATTCATATTAATTTGGTTATTGGTAGGTATGGGTAATTGGCATCTTTAAGCTAGGTCTGCTCTGTACTTAAGGGCATTTAGGTTTCTTTTGTCTTTATTGGAACCTCTCTGTTGATATGCCCTAACCAATCTTTTGCTAGTATCCTTCAAGGATACATCCTTCTGAACCATGTGCTCTTAGGCGACTGTCGACTTTCCCCTATTATCTAGTTTAAAAACTGTTCTATCTCCTTTTTAAAGGTTAATGCCAGCAGCCTGGTTCGATCCCAGTTAAGGTGGAGCTCATCCCTTTGGAAAAGCCCCTCCTTTCCCCCAGAATGTTGCCCAGTTGCTAACAAATCCAACACTCTCTTCCTTGCAACATTGTCTCATCCATGCATTGAGACTCCGGAGCGCTGCCTGCCTTTTGGGTCCTGCGCGTGGAATGGGAAGCATTTCAGAGAATGCTACCGTGGAAGTTCTGGATTTCAACTTCCTACCTAAAAGCCTAAATTTGGCCTCCAGACCTCCATACCATACTTTCCTATGTCATTGTACCAAGTCAGCAAACTCCTCCCCTGCACTATCTATGATCTTGTCTAGGTGGTGTGTGAGGTGCGCAACCTTTGCACCAAGCAGGCATGTTACCATGCAGTCCTCATGTCTACCAGACACCCAACTATCTACATGCATAATGATCGAATCACCAACTATAATGGCTGTCCTAACCCTTCCCTCGTGGGCACATGACTCTGGAGAAACCTCGGTGCAAGAGGGCTTTACATCACCTGGACTTTAATAGATGCAAGAACGCGAAGTAACTATTTGATTCTTTTTTTTTTGCATTGTAGCGTAATTCTTTAAATAATATTCCTGATATGTAGCCATACTGCCTGACTTGATGTAACTGGATTTTCACGGCTTTCGATGAAAGAGTGATAGCAGCATTTTCAGTCTTATTATAACAAAGTGCTTTCACTGGACTACCATGATGGAAAGTGATAAGATTCTGATATTCCCAGCTCGAGTGCTGAAAGAGCTTTTGTGCTATCCGAATAATGGAATGTCAGACCTCAAAACAGTGCTGTAAAGAGTCTGCTGCTCTCAGCAGGCTGAGTTAAGATCCACATTTATATCAAAATTGCATTGATGAAATGTGCATTTTCTCCAGAATGAAGTCTTCAGAAAACCACCACAGACCAATCAGTTTTGACTGTCACTCAGAATATGAATTCTGCATCACTGAGATCTGAAAGTCAGACGATTAAGTCTCCATTTATGAAAATGAGCCAGTGCAGCCCAGAGCCCACCTCTGACCTAGAGACATTAGCCAACCAGCAATTAGGTTGGTGCTGTCCGTCTTCCAGAGTAAATAACAGCCTGTAATGCACAATTAAACAACCCAAACTGATAAAAACCAGCTACTAAACCTTACAGTATTTTCCAGAAATTGAATGTACCATAAACCATATTTCTGAAATAAATAAATCCTGTGGCATAGATCATGTATGCTTAGTGAAGATCCAACATTAGGGCTTCATAGATTTCCAGCCATCCCCATTTTATAAAATACTAAATTCTTCCTTATAATTACCAATAAATGTAATCTTTCCCTCCCTCTGTAACTCTAGTGGGTGTTGTGTTAGGGTGCCTGCATACCAGTACGTATTGTTACTATTAATGCTTTCCCATGTAGATTTGTAGAAACACTGTGTTTATGTGTGTGGTGGGGGCTTTTGGGGGGTGGAGTATTTAGGGGGCATGGAGCCTGATTCAGGGGGGAGGACGTACGGGTTGTCCTCTGAAGAAAAGCCTGTTTGGACCCGATTCCGGACCACGGGAACTAAACATTGGGCTCGTTGATGGCCCAGCATGCCCCTGCCGCCTGTGGCTTAGGCCCCCCCTCATCCTCACCACCCAACACACGGCTGGTGTGCCAGGGCTGGGATCAGGCAGCGGAGATCCCCCTGCACCTGGCTCTGGGGGGATCCCTGGGCTCATTTGCCGGATCAGTGCTGCTTATTCCACCTTTGAGGTGGAATAAGCAGCATGTCCCATTTAACCTGGCAGGACGTACAAGGCCGTGACCTGAATCGGCCCTGTACGTCCTGCCGGACTGGCTCGCACCCACTCTGCCCAGATCCCGCCCCCCCCCCCTCCCACTGGCTCTCCCCATCCTGCTGCTCAGGACAGAGAGGGAATTGGGCCCAGACGTTTTGCAAGGCTACACATCCCGCCGGGATGTGCAGCCTTGCAATACATGTTCCAGAATCGGGCCCATGGTGTACGTGTGCCTCAGTGGGTAGGGTGTATGCTGAGGCATTTAGTAAATCTGGAACACTCTTATTCCAAAACACAATCAGGTGTTATTTGGGAGTGTATTTCAGATAGAAATTCAGTAATAATATAGAGCTATGTAAGAGCGGAGCGGAGGACTTCCTGCGCAGCTTTGCGGGAATGTTGGTGCCTGATTAAATTGAATCAAAGTAAAAGCATCTAGTGGACATGAATTTGATGTAGTAAGCAAAATGGAACACAGAAAGGAGAAGAGCACATCTGAGAAATGACAGATTTCTGGTTACAAGGAAAGAAGATTTCATTCAACTAAAACAAATTTAACCCATTTTAATCATGGGATCAAAGCAGCAGGTCAGGGAGGGAGTAGGGGGCATGGACGACAACGCTGTTTCCTGGTGAAGATCCTAAAGAAGGATTTCACAGTAAGCAGAAGCCTGTTACAGAAGGAATTTCCTTCATATATAGAGCAGGATGGCCATCTTGAATTTAAGAGCAGTCCCTGCAAAGCAGGCTTAGTGTGCATTCCAGGGCTGTGCAAATGCTCAGCCGGAACCTCCTCTCATGTTTTCATTTCATATGTAATTATGGGGATATTTATTTAACAGTTACCAGTCTCACCAATTAAAACAACCATGTTCAGGCTAACAGCTTCATTAATGGTGGTGTCCCAGGGGATATTTACTGCACTGAACTCAACATAAATTATTTTGTATGCAATTAGTATTCTCCAAGGCAAGCAGATAACCAGTCACACATGGGTTATGTCATTTAAAGGCACTGATGCAGAATATCTCCCTGACCCTTTGGGAAGAATGTGAAAGCTTTGCTGGGCATGTATGAGAATTCCTACATACTATAGACATCCCTTATATCCCTGTATATTGGTGCATATTATTTGTTTTTATTCTCCTTGCGTCTTGTCATTTTAGAATGTTGGGTTATGTGGCTTGTTATTGATGTTGTAATTTTTAATATCTTGCACATTGCCTGTGAGTATGCAAAAATGAAAAGCAATTAAGAAGTGCAATAAATGAAAATGAAAATTAAATGAACTTTTTAGCACTCTGACTGTATCAGTAATGACAGGTCTTGCTCAGAGGAACAACTAAGCCCCTCTTGAACCTTCTTTGTCAGATTGTTTATATGCTTGGTGACTGATCCCATGTGAATACTTTCTCACCGCTTACTCCATGGTTAAAATTACTTTCATTGTCCTGCGATTGGGAACATATGCAATTATAAGATAAGTGAAATATTAAAGAAAGAGACTTAGGGCTAAATCTCTTATGTGCTGAACAGAAGGAGAAGTGAAGGCTACTAGCTTCTTTCTTCCAAGAATAGATTTTGCACAGTGTAAAATTACAATAAAGCATGCAGAAAGAAAATACCATGTTAGCCTACTAAAAACAAAATTAGTTAGGAGCCCCAACAAAGTATGTGGTTAGAAAGGTCATTCAAAGCCGTAAACAATTGCTCCTCTATATCAGTCAGCGACCTCATCCAGATGACACCCTCCAACAGAGCAAGAAGATCAGCCGCTATAAATACTTTGACCCTACCAAATCACATCACAAAATGCTCACAAGCAGCCAGGTCCAGAGCGTTTTCGCTTTACGCACCTACCTGTTGGAATGCACTACCCCCAGCTATCAGGGCTATCAATGACTTCTTACAATTTAGAAAGGCACTCAAACATCACCTCTTCCTACAATACTACACTGATCAGGAGCATTATCCACTGCAAACCACTTCCAGTGCCTTATATAGGCAACCCACGAATAACAACCACACAAGTTTGAAACCTAACCCTCCAAACTCAGATCCCCCAGACCCGGATCCCCCTGACAAATAGCGTCTCTTCACATTATTGTCAGCTAATACGCTATCGAAACAATAGCTACACACCTTTGATATTCATGAGCATATGTTGTACTACCTGTATATATCTGTATATAGTTACCCTGTCCTGTTCTAACTGTATCTAGTTACACTGCTTAACTACATTTAGTTACATTGTTATAGCTGTACTTTAGATAACTGTTATATTGTAAGTCCAGTACAGATATTCTGCACTGAACAGTTTTGTTCGATGTAAACCGCACTGATACTGAAGAGCGCGGTATATAAGAAAATTAAATAAATAAATAAATAAAGGCATCCAGTTTGATCCATCCCACAGTTTGATTAGGGGGGTTTGTTTCCCTTTTGTGTGATAGCCATGGTTTATTCTCACTCTCCACAGACTGTGTACTATTTAAAAAACCCTATAAACCTTACAAACCCTATAAACCTTACAAATTATCCTTTGCTGTCTTAGAAATTAGCAAGTCTGTGGTAAATTAGAAAATTCTAGAACAAGTGTAGTATAACATTAAACAAGCGTGATCTCTGAAAAATGAGTAGTAATGTTTTTAAGCACACTCTCTGGCATTTGAACTAAGATATACCATTTGCCTTGTGAGGTTTTCAAACTAATGAGTTTCAATAGTGACAGAAATGGTGAGAGTTAATAAAAGTCCAGACACCTTTCAACGTTGCTGTTCTAGAAAAGCATTCTCCCCTCTGGATAGGGAGATACAAAATGCGTAACTTTTCATATGAGGTTTGGGTGAGGAAATAGACTTCTAAGTCTGTCCATTTAAAACTCTGCAAATATTTTATAAAAGGCTTAGCAAGTCCTGAGCCTTTTATGTGCATGCTGCATACTGGAAAGAGACATGTATAATTAGTACTTACATACAAGATTTTATGAAGAGCCGTAACATATACATCTATGTGGTCCATTTTATAAATTTGCATATTCAGGAGGTAATGTTATAATGAGCTGCGTAAATTTGCATGCCATCAACATGTAGAAGTCATTTATTTCTAGGGTCAGTGCAAGTTATCACTTCTAGATTTGGTTCACATATCTCACCACTTGTATTCCTATTTTATAAAATAAAGTACACATGTGCTTTAATTTATAAAACAGATGCAAAATACATGCATGACAATGAGCATTAAACTACGTGACCATTATAAAATTACCTCCATAGTTTCTGGTAACTCGGGAATCTTCCTCAGGAAGGCACACATTGTCCAAAGAGATATGGATTTAACATTTGGAGAAGTGAGCAAATATCCACCATCAACTGCTCCTCCAAGTCTCAGGTCCCAAAGACAAGTTAGGTGGGGGTTATGTGTGACGTCAAGCGAGTGTAAATGTCAACAGGTTAAAATTCCACAGTAAACATGCAGTGCCACTATTACAGTAATACAGAGGACACATATATTGTGAAGGACCACTCAGAACACGCCTCCTTTCTGTACAGAGAAAATCTCATATTTTACTGTCTGTCACTTACACTTAATAACACGCCTCGCTACTTTAGCAAGTGTTAACTTGGTTAAGCATATTATTTTACTATTGTATGCAGTGGAATCTAATTACTTATAGGGCACATTAAAATTGCTACTTACATGCATATGCCAATTCACACCTATAATTGTTTTTTAGACAGGTTTCATTTTAGTAGCACTTATTGGAGAGACTCCATCCATCCATCCATCTGCACAACGCAATACAACACACATCATACACACTCACCACAGCACATTCAACACACACATAATGCAGCATACATCACAGTATACAGACAGCAGAACACACAGACACACAATACAGCACACACACAACACCTTAACACACACACAAACAAAACTCCAAAACATATACAAAACATACACAAACATCCTGGCACACACATACACATACCCCATACTACACACATAGAAAGACATACACAGATACATTGATGCACACATACTGACAAACCCCAACACACACACACACACACCAAGACACTCATGTACATACACCATAACACACACACACATGCGCGCACATCCTGACACACATGCAAACTCCTGATATGCGCACACACACCCCTGACACACTCACCGCTCTGACCTACACATACTCACACCCAAGACACACACACATATACCCTCATCCTTTGCCATCTCACCCTCAGATTTCCACTGAGACAGCTAAACTCCTCATAGAAATAAAAAAAACACATCATACCATTGTGCTACCCTGCTGGGAGGCACTTTACAATGACTGTTTCATCTAGGTCTCCCACACAGACATGCCTTTGTTTGTGAGTGGAGTAGAAGGGAAACACACCATTGTGAGATAGAGCAGCTTTTAAACTAGATATTAGGGGAAAGCCGACAGTCGCCCAAGAGCGGATGGTTCGGAAGAATGTATCCTTGAAGGATACTACCAAAAGCAGAGAGGTTCCACAAAAGAGTAAAGTAGCCCAAATGCCCTCAAGTATGGAGCAGACAGAGCTTAAAGATCCCAATTTACCCATGTCTAACAATAACCAAATTAACATGAATAAAATACATTCTCTAAAATGCTTGTATGCAAATGCTAGAAGTCTAAAGAATAAGATGGGAGAGTTAGAATATATAGCACTAAATGAAAGGTTAGATATGATTGGAATATCAGAGACATGGTGGAAGGAGGACAACCAGTGGGACACTGTGATACCTGGGTACAAACTATATTGTAATGATAGAGCTGATCAAATAGGTGGAGGGGTTGCACTCTATGTTAGAGAGGGCATTGACTCAGAAAGGATTAAAGTTTTGCAGGAAACAAAATCTGCTGTAGAATCTATATGGATTGAAATTCCATATAAAAGGGGGAAGGCGATGGCAGTGGGGGTGTACTATCGAGCACCTGGCCAGAATGACCAAATGGATGATGAAATGCTCAAAGAAATCAAGGAAGCTAACAAAAGTTACAGCGCAGTAATAATAATGGGTGATTTCAATTACTCCGGTATCGACTGGGTCAGTGTCACGTCAGGACATGTTAGGGAGATAAAGTTCCTAGATGAAATAAATGACTGCTTCTTGGAGCAGCTGGTTCATGAACCGACCAGAGGGGAAGCCATATTAGACCTAGTCCTTAGTGGAACACCAGATCTACTGCAAGAGATAAGGGTGTAGGGGCCACTTGGCAATAGTGATCATAGCATGATCACCTTTGATTTAATTAGTGGAGGAGGGATAGTAAGAAAATCCACAGTACTACCTTTTAACTTTCGAAAGGGAGACTATGATAAAATGAGGAAAACAGTTAAGAAAAAACTAAAAGGAGCAGTTGCGAAGGTTAAAGTCGTACATCAAGCTTGGGTGTTGTTGAAAAATACTATCTTGGAAGCCCAGACCAGCTGTATTCCACGCTTTAAGAAAAGTGGAAGGAAGTCCAAAAAACTGCCAGCATGGTTTAAAGGTGAGGTCAGAGAGGCTGTTGTTTCCAAAAAAGCATCTTTCAGGAAATGGAAAAAAAGAGCCAAACGACGAAACCTGGAAACAGCACAAGCACTGGCAAGTCAAATGCAAGGCATTGATAAGGCAGGCCAAGAGAGAATTTGAGAAGAAGCTTGCTGCGGAAGCAAAAACGCGAAATAAAGACCTTTTCAAGTACATTCGTAGCAAAAAACCTGTGAGAGAGTCAGTTGGTCCATTAGATGATAAAGGGGTTAAAGGAGCACTAAGAGGCGACAAGGCGATAGCGGAGAGACTGAATGAATTCTTTGCTTCAGTCTTTACTGAGGAAGATGTAGGGATGTTGCCCATGACTGAAGTGGTATTTAAAGGTGCAGAAGAATTGAAGGAAATATCGATACATCGGGAAGACGTCTTACAACTATTAGATAAACTGAAGAGTAGCAAATCACCTGGGCCGGATGGTATACATCCAAGGGTGTTGAAAGAACTGAAATATGAGATTGCAGAACTGCTATCAGTAATCTGTGAACTATCATTAAAATCATCTCTAATACCTGAAGATTGGAGGATCGCCAATGTAACACCAATTTTTAAAAAGGGTTCCAGGGGTGATCCGGGAAACTACAGACCGGTGAGGCTAACGTCAGTACCGGGAAAAATGGTAGAAACCATCATAAAGAATAAAATTACTCAGCATGTAGATAGTCACAACCTAATGGGAGACAGCCAACATGGCTTTAGACAAGGAAGATCTTGTCTTACTAATCTGTTATGTTTTTTTGAAGGAGTGAATAAACAGGTGGACAAAGGTGAGTCGGTTGATATTGTGTATCTGGACTTTCAGAAAGCCTTTGACAAGGTCCCTCATCAGAGACTTTTGGCAAAACTAAAGAGTCATGGGATAGGAGGCAGTGTACTATTGTGGATCAGGAACTGGTTAAAAGATAGAAAGCAGAGGGTAGGGCTAAATGGCCAATTTTCCCAATGGAGAAAGGTGAATAGTGGTGTACCCCAGGGATCTGTGCTGGGTCCGCTGCTTTTTGACATATTCATAAATGACCTGGAAAGTGGAATAACGAGTGAGGTTATCAAATTTGCAGATGACACAAAACTATTTAAAGTTGTTAAAACCCAAGAGGATTGTGAAAAATTGCAAGAGGATCTTGATAAATTGGAAGACTGGGCATCAAAATGGCAGATGAAATTTAATGTGGACAAGTGCAAGGTTATGCACCTAGGGAAGAACAACCCAAACTATGGTTACACGATTCAAGGTTCCACATTAGGAACCACCACCCAGGAAAAAGATTTAGGCGTCATTGTGGATACCATGTTAAAACCCTCGGCCCAGTGTGCAGCGGCGGCCAAGAGAGCAAATAGAATGCTAGGTATGATAAGGAAAGGAATGGAAAATAAAACAAAAGATATTATAATGCCTCTATATCGTTCCATGGTGAGACCGCACCTTGAATATTGTGTGCAATTCTGGTCGCCGTATCTTAAAAAGGATATAGCGATTTTAGAAAAGGTACAGAGAAGAGCCACCAAAATGGTAAAGGGGATGGAAGGATACTCCTATGAAGAAAGGCTAAAAAGGTTAGGGCTCTTTAACCTGGAAAAGAGACGGCTGAGGGGAGATATGATAGAAGTCTATAAATTAATGAATGGAGTGGAACGGGTAAACGTAGATCGATTGTTTACCTTATCAGAATATAGAAAGACTAGAGGACATGCAATGAAGCTACAGGGTAAACTATTTAAGACTAATAAAAGAAAATATTTTTTCACTCAACGTGTAATCAAACTCTGGAATTTGTTACCGGAGGATGTAGTAAAGGCTGTTAGTGTAGCTGGGTTTAAAAAGGGTTTGGACAAGTTCCTGGAGGAAAGGTCCATAAACCATTATTAAGAAGTGACCGAAGATATCAATGCTTGACCCAGTACAAGCATTGTGGAACTTGTGTCTCTTGGGGAAACTGCTAGGTACATATGACCTAGATTGGAAACAGAATACTGGGCTTGATGGACCTTGGTCTGACCCAGTATGGCATATCTTATGTTCTTATGTGTCACACGGTAAGTGTGCACGTTCAAGTTGTTTATAAATGTGATGGCGCCCAAGCTTTTAAAAACTAACTCTGAAAGCTCCAGAGTCTTAATTTGAATGCATTTTGAGGGATAGCAGAGGAGAGGCTGTCATTTAGATGATGCATATCCTAGAGCAGTGATGGCTAACCTTTTTGAGCCCGAGTGCCCAAACTGCCGCACAAAACCAAAGAATATCCTCAAAGTGCCAGCACGTCATTTGCATAAGTGGTCTTATTTGCATAAATATTTGCATAATGTTACCATACACTAACTTTTAGTAAACATGTCTCTTAATGAGTGTATGGATAAAGAAAGACTAAAAGATTTCTACATTACTATAATCCAGTGCCAACCGCCAGGCACATTAGGAACTACTACAAACGCTGCCCATTTAGAACCCATAGCAAACCCGCCGTATCCTGACAGCATTACCAGGACTCACAAAGCACCATACCCTACCTATCAAAAGGCAACACTGCAAATATTAAACCAATACATTTCAGAGAATACTGGGGAAAGAGAACAAGTGGCAACGTCAAATAGGAATTTTCTCTTGTACCAAACAAAGCGCAGATGTTAATGATGCACATTTCCCAGAGCTGACATATTCCAGTTAATAAATTCAAAATAAAGAGATATCTTTCTACCTTTTGTGCATTTTTTTTCAGTTGCAATTGGTCCAGCCACCTTCTTCTGGTTTCTTCATGTTTTCTGCTAACTCTCCATCGTCTGCTGTCCATTTGTCCTTTCTTCTCTCTTCTAGTTTTTTTTCCATTCTCTCTCTCTCTCTACATCTGCTTTAACATACTAATCTTTCTCCTTTTGCTCTTTCCTCATTCCTATTTCATCCACACAAATTTTACCCCTCCATCCTCAATCCCCAATTACTCTCCCAATACCTGGCCAATTGTAGATTTTTCATCCCTCCTACACAAAATATTTTTCCCCTCTCCATTTTACTCTCCCAGCCCCATCCCATTCTAATCCTCCCCCAACATCAGCTCCCTTCTAGTTCCAGTCTCACCCAGCATCCATTCCCTTCTAGTCCCTGCATCAGCCCATTTCCAGTCCAAGTCCCTTCATCAGCTCATTTTCAATCCTAGCCCCCCCATCAGCCCATTTCTACTCATTTCCTAGCCCCACCATCAGCCCATGTCAAATCATAGCTCCCCTCCACTCAGCCCAATTCCAGTCCAAGCCCCCCCATGAGCCTACTTCCAGTTCTAGCCCCTCCATGAGTCCATTTCAATTCAAGCCCCCACCACAGCCCATTTCCAATCTTAGCGCCCCCCAACAGCCCATTTCCAGTCCTATCCTAGCTTTTCCATCAGCCCATTTTCAGTCCTAGCTCCCTTCCCTCACAGCCCATTTCCATTCCAAGCCCCCTCCCCATCAGCTATTTGCAGTTCAAGCCTCCCCTTCCACTCAGCCCATTTCCAGTCCTAGCAACACCCCAACCCATTACCAGTCCTAGCCCCCCGTCAATCAACTTCCAGTCCTAACCCCCATCACCCCATTTTCAGTTTAAGCCCCCCCCCCTATAACCATTTACCAGTCCTAACCCCCCATCAGCCCATTTCCAGTCAGCCCCCCATAGCCCATTGCCAGTCCTAAACCCCCCCATCAGCCCACAGCCCATTACCAGTCCTAACCACATCAGCCCACCTCAAGTCCTAACCCCTCCCCATCAGCCCATTTCCTGTCCTAGCCCCCCCCCATAACCCATTATCAGTCCTACACCCCCATCAGCCCACTACCAGTCTTAACCCCCCCCCATAGCCCATTACCAGTCCTAACCCCCCCCCCCCATCAGCCCACTACCAGTCTTAACCCCCCCATAGCCCATTACCAGTCCTAACCCTCATCACCCCATTTCCAGACAGCCCTCATCAGCTCATAGCCCATTGCCAGCCCTCATCAGCCCACAGCCCATTGCTAGTCTTAACTCCCCCCCATAGCCCACTGCGTCTTAACCCACCTCCCCAGCCCACTGCCAGTCTTAACCCCCCTCCCTAGCCCATTGCCAGTCTCAACCCCCTCCCTCCCTCCCTCCCTCCCTAGCCCATTGCCAGTCTCAACCCCCCTCCCTCCCTAGTCCATTGCCAGTCTCAACCCCCCTCCCCCCTCCCTAGCCCATTGCCAGTCTTAACCTCCCTCCCTCCCTAGCCCATTGCCAGTCTTAACCTCCCTCCCTCCCTCCCTAGCCCATTGCCAGTCTCAACCCCCTCCCTCCCTCCCTAGCCCATTGCCAGTCTCAACCCCCCTCCCTCCCTAGCCCATTGCCAGTCTCAACCCCCTCCCTCCCTCCCTCCCTAGCCCATTGCCAGTCTCAACCCCCCTCCCTCCCTAGCCCATTGCCAGTCTTAACCTCCCTCCCTCCCTAGCCCATTGCCAGTCTTAACCCCCTCCCTCCCTCCCTCCCTAGCCCATTGCCAGTCTTAACCCCCCTCTCTCCCTCCCTAGCCCATTGCCAGTCTTAACCCCCCTCTCTCCCTCCCTAGCCCATTGCCAGTCTTAACCCCCCACCCTCGGCTCATGGCAATAAAAAAAAAAAAAGATGCCATCTTCCGAAGAGGCGGCATGGCGTGTAACTCGGGGCTCCCTATGCCCGGCGGGACTCTCCCGGCGCTGAGCACCCCCACTCTGACGGCTTGCAGAGACTAGAAGGGATAGAGTGTCTCCCTCGCGTCTCTCTTAAGCCCGCAGGGGCAGATGGGAAATTTCCCATCAGCTCCTGCGGGCTTAACAGAGACACGAGGGAGACTCTCCCTTCGCGTCTCTGCAAGCCGGCAGAGAGGGGCTGAGCAGCGCCGGGAGAGTCCCGCCGGGCAGAGGGAGCCCCGCGGGACACTCCATGCCGCCGCGGCGGCAGCGGGCAGCTTTTTTTTTTTTTTTTAATGTGCGACCTTCCCGCGTGCCAGCTGCAAGGCCTTCGCGTGCCACAGCTGGCACGCGTGCCATAGGTTCGCCATCGCTGTCCTAGAGTAAGGGGCATGTTATCTAAGCCCCACACTAGTAAAGCCCATCTGGGTGGCATTAGCAGCGCTCCCTACAGTTAACCATGTTTCAGAGTAGCAAAATGATTGCAGGTGCAGCTATTGCCACCCATTGAGATGGCGTTAGTTGCGCTCACACTACTTCCGCGGGCACAGGTAGCGCAGTCTACAAATGCCTGTGCTAGCTGCATCACAGTGGGGTTTTTGCTGTGAGGCCCCAAGCAACCTTTTGCGCAGCGGCCAGACCGTGCACTAAACCTTATTACTATGTTCTGTTCTTTGTACAATAGTGTGCTTCATCTGGACCTGTTATGCTTTTGTTATATGTAAACCACTCTGAATGGTAGAAAGGCCGCATAAATTAAGCTTAAATGAATAAAATAAACAAATACGTATAATTTTCCTACATATAAAAAAATAAAAAGGAAACTTAGAGCTTCTTCAGAGGCACATGTTTTTGTTTATCTGACACATATTAGTACCACCTGACATTGTTATTACTCTGCATGGCCACAGTAGTCCTCATCCCATTTTTTTGTCGTTAATTACTGCACAGCCAAACCTGGTTCATTTGCCCTAGTGGTGAATGATTTGTGGTTTGGCATGCATAGACCATAAAATGAATCTTTTGTGTAATGAGATAAAATGAGGGTATCACCCTAGCTAGCCTCAGCAATTTCATATTAACAAGAAAAGAATCTCCCCTCACCTGATAATAGCAAGAGTACTAAATTTTGGAAATAGCTTATACCACCAATTCATAAATGAACACAACACAGGACATTTGGCACTGCCATCTGAACAGACAATATTGTCTAAAATCTGTTGGTTCTCTTCAACAAGGTCATTTCTTTCCCAACATCAACACAGTATTATGATCGTTCCATAGTTTTCTGTTTTGTTTTTTGTTTTTTTCCCCTGCTTGTCATATTTACATATTCTCTCTTGACCTTTCTTTTCTCCTCTTTCCTCACATCTGCTTGCTCAGTTGCAGCCTTCAGAAAGGACTCTAAGCTGGAGAGGTTCTCGTCCACTCACTGTTGCTTCCTCTTCTCTTCATCCTCTTCTTCCTCTTCATCCTGCTGGTCACCCTCACCACACTTGCTGTGCTCCAGCAGCCACACCTGCTATCAGTACTTGCTGAAGATTCGGGCGGCATTCTACCACTTCATCTATGTTCATATGTTGTGCTTCTTTCCATCAATTCAGCGACCAAGTGCTCGGAAAAAGCAAATTCAAAAAGTCAGTCTCATGAATCTGAGCCTTCCCAGTTCATTCCTTCCTCTGTGCAGTGTAAGTTGCGAGAGAAGTTCAGATTCAGCGTGCACTTACAGGCAAAGAAATTGATATTGTCAGTGCTGATAACCAGCACATGTGTTTTCTTTCTTTTGCTTTCATAACTGAAATACCAGAACATAGGCTCTGGCTGTTGCTTATATAATATTTGACATTTTCCCTGTAGCAGACGTATAGGGCTAGAAATCACTAAGGGGTATGTTTACTAAACAGCGCTAATGTCACAGCGGCTACGTTATCGTGCGATAATGTCTCCGGTGGTGTTAACGCACACAGATGGTGGAGTAAGGCTCCCCAGAGGGCGGAGATAAGGGGTTAGTGGGCGGGGAGAGGCTCCAGGCACACTAACGTTGTGAAATCAGGGTCTGAAAATTAACGCCAGTGAAAACCTCGCATTAGAGGCACATTTGCAGAAGAAACCATTTCAGTCAGCAATGTACAGCAAAGGCAGGGAGACCAAGAAAAGTGATAGTAGTGATAAATATGCAGCAACAGCATAGTGCCCAAGTACGAAAGGGCACTACGGTGAGGCTGAAAATGGGGTACAGGGGGCTGCAGGCGGACATGCAGTGGGGCAGCTGGGGCACAGGGTGGACTAGGCAGATGCCTAGGTGACACATAGAAATGTAGAAACATAAAACCAGCAAGACAGCAACTGACCAAGGGCAAATATGTCCACGAGTGTGTGTCCCACAGTGCCACAATGGACATTACCCAGCAAGTACCCCAAAGGGCACATAACATTGGCAGGCGGTGCCGGGGGGGAAGTGTGGATGTCTATGCAGGCACCCCTACCCCATATCATGCACCATAGGCAGTTGCCTACCGGCACACTGAATGGCCTGGGACTGCGCACCACCAACACCACCTGCATAAGGGCATGTCAGCATGTTGGTGGAGGGTGCTGGTGGTGGAGGGGGCAGTGGCATCTGCCCACATCAGACCAAGGCCAAGCCCTGTTTAGGTGGGTGCCGTGCACTGCAAAAGACAAGGTCTGTCTGACGAACAGTAATGGTATCCCCAGGGAATGACCTTCCTCTGTGACAACAGTTTGGTGCAGTACACACAGTCAGTGTGTTCATGGGCGGAAAGTCACAGGTTCAAGTCCCAGCTGTGGCTCCTGCAGACCATGTCCCTATATTTTACCCAGTACTAAACCATGGTAATAAAGAAGGAACCTTTATTGCAGATAAAACAAACGCGCCATAAACGCCTATATTTTACCCTACAGAGTACATGCAGTCCCTAGAGCAGAAGTTCCCAACTGCAGTCCTGGAGGGCCAAACACCAGTCAGGATTCATGCTGTCCCTAAGAAATATGCTTGAGATGCATTTATATGCACCGCCCCCCATTGTATGCAAATGTATCTCATGCATATTCATTAGGGACAGCATGAAAACCTGAATCGTGTTGGGCCCACCAGGACTAGAGTTGGGAACCTCTGCCCTAGAGCATAGGCCAACAGGGTCACAAACACCCACACCCACAGGCTCCACTATCCAAAGCCTCATGGAGAGTGAGGCTGTTGGGCCCTGCGCGGAGCAGCATCTACCAATACTAGCACCTGCATACCTTAGCAATGCTGTCATAAACATGGAAACACGTTCCACATATATCAAAAGGTTGCTATGATAAGGCCGGAAGGTTGGGGGTTCAAATCCCACTAGAGGACAGCAACCTTGGGCCGGAAAGACTGGGGTTTCTAGTCCCACTAGGTGCTCCTTGTGGTCTTGGGCAAGCCACATAACCCTCCATAGCCCATGTTCCCTGTAAAATAGTTATCTCCAAGTTATAATGCCCTGTTCAATGTAATTTAAGTTTGCTCAATGTAAACCGCACTGATGCAGAATAGCGTGGTATATAAGAGAATGTAAATAAATAAATAAATGATGAATCTCTGTTAACAAATTGTGTTTAATGTAGGATCTGTTATCTGACATTGATCATAGCAACCTTTTGATATATGTGGGGTGTGTTTTATATTTTGTTACTGACAGTGTTTACCACCTCGGAGAGTGACCCTAACAGTATAGAGTACCATAGCAATGCCTGCACTGTGCCCAGGACTGGTGTGGCAGCCAGGGCTGCCAACCACCTCTCTCTTTGCACAATGCTGACATAGGTGTGGGAGTGTGTGTATGTCTACCCAGTGTTTTGTGGCTGCCTACACCTTACTGAGCCCCTAATGCTTGCACTGTCTCCAGTGGTAGCCTGCCAATGTGCATAATGAGAAGCAAGGTATTGTGGGTATGGCCCGGACACAGCGGTCTGGGCAGGATGCATCTGCACAGGGCATAAAGCAATGGCTGGGACATTGTAGTACCCGACCACCACCTGCATGGACAGGGTGGCCACAGCGTATCATGCTGGGAGGTCACTCTCACCCTGACTGAGCAGTGACCATGGCATGGCTAGGTTCCCCCATAGTGCTATACAGTATTTTTCTCAAGTGATATCTATGAGTTCCCTTTTCTGGGGCCCAATCACTGATATACTTGCTTGGTGTGTGTGTGTTCACATCCCATTTTTGGGTGCACACAGTTCTTCCAGGAATATGCACTATGTACTAGCTATCAGACTGTCTGCAGTTATGTGTATGGCTGGAACACCTTGCAGGGTGTAGTGTGTGGAGACTGACTCTGCCCTCTGCTGATGAATGTCAGATAGTGGTGGGGGGCAGCTGAGCTTTTCCAGGCCTGTCTGCCAGTGCCCTATGTGATGCGTACAGATCTGCATTGACTGCCCTGTAGGGTGCCTATTCCCCAGCAGGACTGGGGTTGATGGTCCCCTCTACTGCCACCAGTGCAGAGATATAGAATGTGGATCTGTTGGTAGGAGATCCTGTCCACCACCCTCACCAACAGAGGGCAGATTAGGTGGTGTGACATAATCTGCTTTTGGGTCCAAACACCACCCTTCTCTTATAACATGTGACCATGGCAACCACACAGGATATGCACTATTTTGGGTGCATCATAGTCCACAAGGGCTAAACATGACTAGGAAATACAGATTGACACAGGTGTATTCTAAGTGTGTCTGCAAGGACTACCTATCACACACTGGCACTGATGGGGGCCTGCAGCACAGCCTATCTTAGCCATGCCATGTGCTGTGGACCTGGTGCTGGGCACCCCACCTCACCCTCAGAGTGAGCACAGGAACCGCACAATGTCACGGTCTGTAGCTACTCTGTGCCAGTAACACACAAGGTCAGTTCCTCCTACCAGGCTGGGGTGCTATAGAGGTGCATACCCCATCTTGTGATCAGATGTAGGCTGCTGATCTGCATGTGCAGTGCATCATGGGTATGGGTCGGTTTACCCTATCCTGATAACCACAGCAGACAGTTTGTGTGGTGACCAGTTTTTCTGTAGCCAGCCAGCAGTGTGTTAGATGCTATAGAGATGTAGCCCACTGGTTACTTCATTGACTGTAGAGGCAGAGGTCATGGGTTTGACCCCACAGTAGTGTTAGTTAATAAGGCTGTCTGAAGCTTTTCCTTTTAATTTAGATCAGTGCTGCCAGCAAAAACACCCTCACAGTGCTGAAACCTAAGGTGCCTCATAAGGCACCTATAGGGCACATTATAAGGTGCCTTGGCAGACAGGGCACTTTATAATGTGCCTTATAGGGCACCTTATGCAGCACCTTAGGTTACAGCACTGTGAGGGTGTTTTTGCTAGCAGCACTGATTTAAATTGAAAGGAAATGCCTCAGACAGCCGTCTTACATAACACCAGGATCGAACCCATGACCTCTGTCTCCATGGTCATTGTAGTAACCAGTGGGCTACATCTTCATAGCTTCAACACTGCGCTGACATGAACTTAGGGTTAACCTGTGTTAACGTGCCACGGCGCATACTATTGCGCGATACCGATTCCTTGCAACCTTCCTTCCGGAACGCCCACTACTTTATATGGCATTCTTCACGTTAACACTGCAACTAGTACCGGTAACATTAAGACGGTTTAGTAAACATACCCCTAAGTCAGGCTGACAGCAAAAAGCTGCTAGTATTCATCAGCTTGATGTATGTCAAGGCTTTCTGCTCAGTGCCCTGACTGAAAAGTGCCTATTTGCATTGTTGCAATTGTAAACCACTTCCCCTTTGTCCCTGCAGGCTAGTCACAGGTATGTGGAAGCTGAATTACTTGAAAAAAAGCATGAATGAGTGGCCCTAGGATGAGACTGAAAGAGTAGACTCAGAAGTAATCCAAGGAAACATTTCTTCACGGAAAGTTTGTTGAGTGTGTAGAAAAGCCTCCCAGTAGAGGTAGTGGAGATGAGGTACTATAAAGCATGGGACATGCATCGAGGATCTCTGAGGGAGAAAGGATTGTAAAGCTTAGTAGCTGGCATGGATGGGTAGACTGGATAGGCCGTATGGTCTTTATTTGCGTCATTTTCTGGTTTTGCATCTTTCTTTTTTGATGTCTTCAAATGGTCTTGAGACTTGGTATTCTTAAAAGAGCATCACAGAAAGCACTTGGGCTTGACCTGCTGGAAGCACAATCCTTATTTCTCCATATTAAGAGCCAATGCAGAATACCTAGACACCATAAGGATCAACCCTGCTCTGACCTTGTTTCTTCTGAGTGACTTCCTCAAGGGAATGGTCATATAGATTGGTATTAGTGTGTTATGCCATTTGGCTTTTAATAATGAAAACTAGAAAATGTAAGAGGGCTGTACTGTATGTGGTGCTGATGATTCTGTCCCTAGATTTCTGAAGTCCAAAATGGTTCATTAGATACAATTATGTCTATCCAGTGCCCCACATAGGGCATGGGGTAATTTTATAACAGGATGCCTAGGCACATTGTTTTAAGAAAGGCAACATATGCAGTTTTATGTCTTTATAAAATGACGTTACCAAAAGTTACATCTCCTCCAAGGCAGATGAATGTGCCAATATTTTATAAAATATGTGTGTTAGTGCCAATACCACCCCTGGGATGGCCTAGCCTTATATTGCATAAAATGAAGCACTATGGGGGTCATTTTAGAAGCCCTGTTCATAAGCTGGACATCTGAAAACAGACATTCAGATGTGCAAATCATAGAGAAGCCTCGGAAGCATTTTAGAAAGTTGGGTATATAGGCGTCCCTAATATGGGAATATCCATGTAGCACATGGGTGTGAAAGAGGAATGCCCTGGGCGAAGCAAAAGACATACACCTCGTGGTGTGATTTCAGAACTGCACAAGCATGGCTTGCCCAAGTTACTGTGACATCCATGCCTATACCTAATCTTCCGCTAGCCCCACTAATACTCATATAACCCCTCTTCTCAAGTCACTTCATTGACTCCCCTTCCATTTCCATATCCAGTTCAAACTTCTCCTAATGACCTATAAATGCATTTATTCTATTGCTCCTCACTACCTTTCCTCTCTCCTCTCTCCTCTCTCCCTACACCCCTCTCCATAAACTCCATTCTTCTACTGGCATGCTTCTCTCTGACTGCCAACTCCAGACTTCGATCCTTTCATCTTGTTGCTCCTTATGCCTGGAACAAACTACCACAGTTTGTTTGTCAGTCTCCATCTCTGCCCATTTTCAAATCCATGCTAAAAGCTTACCTCTTTGAGGCTGCTTTTAGATCCTGATCCCTTGTTCTCCATGTCTCCTTACCCTTCCCTATTTGTACCTCTATTCTCACCTATTGTATTGTCTGTCTTGTTTTGTTTGTATACTCTAATTAAGCAGGGACCGTCTTTTTTTCATATATATTGTAGCGTCCTCTACAGGTTAGGTGGTTGCCTATATGTAGTGGGCGTACCTCTTTATGTCCCTTATCACCTGAATTCCCAATGCTGAGGCTTCTCAATAATGTAGTTGTGTGGTAAGAACCAAAACAGCCGAGGGTTTCAAAGGTAACAGGAATTTTATTTTCTACTTAACCAATTGAACTTCTTTGTCAGCAGTTCAGATATAACCAGAACAAAAATGGGATACTTCTCCATTCAAAAAGGAAAAACAAACTTTACAGCACAGTTCAGGCATTAGCCGTTTCAAACAGCTTGTTTTAAACGAAGCAATAAACCTTGCCTTCAGTCAAGAGTACATTCTTAGGTCCTAGGCTTGGTATAGCACAAATCTGTATCACTCAGGGCTCTGCACAGCACCTTGGCTTCTTGGTTACAAGCTGCTAAGCCCGTGTATCATTCCTTTTAAAGACATTGGCATTCTTCACTTTCAAGTTGCAAATATTGGCTTTTAACTTCCAGCATTCATAGCCTTCTTTGAGCCTGTCTGACTAGCTCAACATTAGTGCTTCAATTAACCAAATTTCCAGCAGGTCATAAACTTTCCAAAGCTTCTGGCTTTTCACTACTTTAAAAAAACCCATACAACTTTTACTTCTTCTGACTCACACAGTAAGAGCAATCCATTTCAACATCAGAACATACACTTTCTGAAAGGCATTCTTCTACTTCCATACTTTCCTCATTTGGTTCAATTAGCACCCGGCTGGCCTCAGCGTCTCTAACGGCAGGTTTCAACTGCTCCAACAATTTCAAAACCTGTTCCCATTGGGAATCCTCACTACGCTGAGTTGCAGGGGAAGGACATAGGAGATCTTTCTTTTTTAATAAACCTTTTAAAACTTGCAAGGGGCTCACCTTGTTCCCAGCACCCTGTCTTCTCTCAGGCTGTGCCACTGGTAGAACTTTCTCCAGAGCCTCTCTCACAGAGATTCCTGTTCCTTGCTTTCCACTAGCATTTCCCCCAGAATCAACTCTCCTGCGTTCCAAGCCAGCTGTACCCTTCCTACCAGCTAGGCTGCCTTCAGGGCTTGAGTTGTCTGAATGCTGCATGCAATAAGGATCTCCTTTGAGGCTTCTGATAGAGCACTTTTCTCTTACACGTGTCCTCCTAATCTCCTTACTTCCTGTAGTTTCAAGAGATTCTCTGCTAGTGTCCAGCCTGCTAGGGAACGTCTCCTCCTCAGCGGATTTCCCTCCTGGACTCCGTCCACGGACATGATCTCCTCCTGCTTTCCTTCTTCCTGGTCTCTCTCCTTTCACTCCTCCTCCTCCTTTCGTTCCCCCTAATCTGGAAGACTCTCTCTGCCTATATGATTGGGGCTGCCCTATAGCCTCAGACTCCACCCCCAGGCTTCCCTCATCACCTCCCCTGGTCACCATGGAGCTAGGGCGTGGCTCACTCTCTACATCTCTGTGCACAGTTTTTTTCTTTGGTTAGAGTTTTAACCCTTAAACTCCCTGAACCTTTCTTCTGCCCAGAGGTAAAAGGCTGTTTTTTCACACTTTCTTTGGGCTCTATACCTGTCTCGCCACCACAATATGTACAGCGCAGCGTAAGCTTGTAGCACTATATAAATGATTAATAATAGTAGTAACAGTAGTAGTAGTAGTAGTATGCTTATTCTTGACCATGAATAAAGTGCAAAAAAGTGTCATTTCATGGCAGCAGTGCTTCCAGGGGAAGAGCAAAATGCACTTTCATCGCCACAGTTAATATTTTCTGCCCGAAGAAACCTGCATACATACTCACAGACATATTACGGATCCCCCACCATATGTCTGATTAACTGAAATGGTTAGTGTCATATAATAGTTGCCCCCCTTCTGAGTTACTGCTGCCAGAACGTCCAAGTATCCAGTTCCATGGTCATGCAATTCAAAGACATCCAGATTTGTGAAATGGCCAGGCATGTACCCAGTCTTGCGTGGGGCCCATCATCAGAAGCAGTTATTGGGATGTTTATCTTTCGGGGTAGAGTGATTTCAGATGGCTCTTATACATGCCTCCCTTCACTGCTGCACTCTCCTGGATTTTTGAATGTTGTGCTCTGGACGTTCCAGATTCTTCCTTGATGTCCTTTCCTTCCTGAAGGTAAGGTAGTAATTCCAAGGGGTTTAAATTTGGAACAAGAGTGGTGGAGCCTCCTTTAAACATCTTTTAAATATCTTTTGTTAGATCTTTAAACATCTTTTGTTTGATCGTTCTAAGTCTATGAGCTCGGAGTTATTTCCTGCCACTGGGTCACTCCTCGGTTCCATGATTGACATTGCTTTAACAGCCAATCAACAACAGGCTTTAGCTACATACGGGAACCGTTGCTTTTCAGCGTTCCTTCTTGGCAATCACTTCTAGAATACAACGGGAGTACACTTGAAGCAGGGTCCCTTCGGGGTCCCAAAACGTGCATGTCGTGCATTATTCAATCCGGCGTTTATCAGGAAGCGTGGTTTTTCACCATGGACTGAGATAAGTGTTTTACACTACCTTACCTTCAGGAGATAAGTGTTTATACACGTCTTCATTCTAACAAAAGGGTTCTTCGGACACCCGAGAGGAGAGCTTCTCTCTCTCTCTCTCTGCTCTGGTCCATTGGTCCCGACATTTATTTTTGGCGTTAGAGTTTCGTTACACAGCTTATGTGTGTTGTAGCGTGGCATACATTGTTTCACTGATGACTTTATTGTTTACAATTGCTTACTTGAGTCATTGGTTATACGGGGGGTGGTTTTTGATCACACACTTATATTTTCTGAGCACCTACTTCTATGTGTGTATATCCAGGGCAGTTTATAAGTGCCTGCTTGGCACATAAAGGAGGTAATTGTATAAAGCATTTTGTGGGTGTAAAAGTTATAAAGCATATTTTGCATGTAAAAGGGTTTTATGAAATCACCACATGGTATGCACACAGAAAACTGTGTGCAGTGCCAGTAAGGTGTGCACCTTTACGGGAGCCTACATAGAGGTGTGGTCAGGAGTTGGGGTATGGACAGTCACAAGTTATGTACGAGCATTTACACCTGCTTCTGGGCAGACCTAAATGTCTGTGACATCAATCTAGCCACAATTTCTGTTGGATAGGTGAGAGATGGCTCTGTCCTGATGGGATGTTAAGTGTTGTCACAGTCTGTTGTTTTATATGTGAATAATTATGTATGTTTTATTGTAACCTGCCTAGTAACAACGTGATGGGTAGGAAATAAATAATGAATGAAATGCTTTATCCATAGTATTTCATAGAGAGTCAGTTTAGAAGCTCTGTTCATGATTTCCACATCTGAAAATGCCCATTCAGGCATGCAAATCACATTGATATCCCACAAGCCACTTTAGAAGGCCTCGACTTTACATGTGTCTTGTCTGATCATGTCCATGTCACATGATGGCATGTTGGAAGTATTTAATTTAATCCCTGTTTTCTTCTTCCCTGTTTATTGTAAAATTTTGAGCTTCATTGTGAATCACTTTGGTTTTAGGAAAAAGTGGTATATAAGTCCTGTTAAATAAATAAATAAAATAAATACCCAGGACGTTATTAAAAAGACACACATGTGCCTGATTTTAGAACAGTGGTGCTTGTTGGAACTCACCAGCATACATGTCCCATGTCTACGATGACCCCGAGCAGGAATAGGTAACATAAAAGTGCCCATATTGGCAGCCTAAACACCTGTGAAGAGGAGAAAGCCCTCTCATTTCCACAATTTTTTCACTGTGTCAAAAAAGTATGCAGCTAAATAGACAGTTTTTGTGGTTGCTCTGCCACTACCCATCTCTGCTTTCAAAATAGCAGACTGGATATCTATGTGGCGTCAGATAGACATATCTGTTCTGAAATGCCATCCATGTTCATGTCACCATTCTCCATATTGGACACATACATGTTTCCATTTGCTGTTGTTTTTCCAGATATGTTTATACTTTAGGGTGAAAACAGGCCCATGGAATTTCAGAAGCTCTGACTTCGATGTCTCATATTGCACCTACACGGTCTTTCTAAAATGTACCGTCACGTATCTCTATAATATAGCCTAAAAATAGGCACCTATTTTGCCTTCATACATAGGAGACCTGCTGATAAGATTATCCTCAAAATGGTTGAGTTGCTTATAAAATTACTCCCATAATGTTTAGAAATGTATTTAACCAGGAGTTTCTGACAGTAAAGACATGATACTGTGTAAACAACGTCAGTTTGGCAAAATTTTATTTTAAAATAATGAATGCTTTTGTCAAATACAGTGCTCCGTGCAAAATTACTGTTGTTCAGTGAATATTAGTAGAAATTCTAATTTGTTGCCGGTATGCATCTGTCATCTGTGATAAGGTCATACACAGAAACATTTCAGAGCTGGGAAGAAAGTAGCCCAGTTGGTGCATTGATCTGCTGGAGACTGCCATACAGAGAGATATTTGTGTAAAATAATTTTACTTTCTCATATGATTTGTTCATATGCAAGCAGCAACACCGTTCTCTTCCCTGGAACACCAGGGCCTTTCAAGCTATACAGTCTGAAATCTCATATAAGGTTGACTTAAGCCTCATGAAGCAGCCAAACACATTTTCTGTTGTACCCTGTTGAAGCTTCATACCGTAGTTTCAGCCACAACTTATCAAGATACTCTCATTCTGATGGAACCTCTTGGCTTATCTGGACTCTGTCTGGTGATGTTACCTGCTGCCTCTCCTGGTCACATCCTGACCCATCTGGTGGCTGCTTCCTTGGATCTGTGGCAGTTGTTCCCTGCCCAGCAATCTGCTTTTCAAGAGAGAAGCTGCTCCAAGTAATTTTGTAATGAACCAAGCATATATTCTTCGGGTATTGTCCTCTCGGATGAATACCTGCCTCCTGAATATCCTAACATTGTTCTAAGAAGGACATATAGGAGGTCATTCCGAGCCGCAAATAGCAGGGATGACGTCCATCCCTGCTGTTTGGCCCCTCTGCCGACCCTGACTAACTTCCCCGTGCATTGTACAGGGAGGTTAGGCGGGGGCAAAAAAGGGGCATTGCGGGAGCGGAGTTAGGGCAGGCAGTGGGCGTTCCATGGCCCCGGACATACAGAGCCGATTCCAATGAATTTCAAAAGAGACTAACCCTTCTCCCGATTTAGCCCATTGGGTTGCATGGTGCTTTGTGGCACTCACTCGATAGCACCTGCTGTTAGAAGGGCCTGGATCTCCTCCATTATGGTGTTGCGGAGGTAGTCCGGTGTGTGAGAAGCAGTATGTGTGAATGCTAGCTTGGTGTTGTGGAGAAGCGCATCCTGTATCCAGTGCCTATGATCTGCAGGATCCATTTGTCGGTGGTGATGTTCGTCCATGCTTTCTTAAAGGAAGGGAGATGACCACCAACTGGTAGAGTCCTGTGGGGTGCAGTGTCACAAGTAGGGGGTGTTTTTCCCTGATGGAGCACTGTTGTCTACGGTCCTTCTGACAAGGCTTCTAGTAGGATTGGTAGTGCTGGTGCTTGGAGTGGCTGTCACTTGCAATAGGGCTGGTAGCATTTGGACGAAGAGTAGGATTTATGGTGGTATGAACCTTGGAACTTGCGAGAGCTGGCATTTCTGTCCAGGTCATCAGAGGCCAGGGTTTGAAGGGTGGTGTAGCGATCCTTCGTATTGTTTACAGACTCCTTGACTTTTTTGCCAAACAGGTTTTCACCTGAACAGGGGGCATCTGCCAGCTGATTGTGGGTATCCTCGCATAGTCCCGACACATGGAGCCAGGCCCAGTGTATGGAGGCGACAGCTGTGGCAGCCGTCCTGGTTGCGGAGTCAAAGGCATCAAATGTGGAACGATCAGATGTTTCTCTCACTCACCCAGGTCCGCTAAGAGGGGCTGGATAGTGTCCTTGGTGTTTGTGTCAAAGGCATCTGTGGTGCTCTTGAGGGTGTCCAGTATTGAGTCCAGGTATTTTGGCACTCAGCATCTGGTAGATCTTTTTTCCTGCGTCATCCAGGAGTGTATGATCTTTGCCCGGAGGGGCATTGGAGTACAGGCGGTAGCTCTTTGTCTGTTTCAGGGTGGATTCCACCACAATGGATTGGTGAGGCAGCTGGGTTTTGTCGAAACCAGGTGTGGGTTGCACCTGATATTTTGCCTCAAGTCTATTTGATCTGGCGAACCCGGAGGCAGGCATCTGCCAGATCCAAGTGAGATTATCCAGGAGTAGTTTGTGCACCGGAATGGAGACAATCAATCTGGGTGCATCAAGATACTTCAGCAATCCCAGTACCTCATTCCTGGGATCTGGTGAGTCCTTGGGGGACAGGGACAGGTGCTTTGAGAGCTTCTGGAGGAACATAGGCTACATCAAGTCCTCTGGGTGCGATGGTGGAAGAGGTAGTGGTGTGGCTGGATTTTGGGAGGAATGCTTCTCATCATCCAAGGTCTTGTGGTGGCTGCTTGAAGGCGACATGCCGACGGCTTATGGGAACCAACGAGTGCATAAGTTACGGGCAGATGGACCTATCAAAACATCATTGTGAATGCCGATATGGCTGTCTTATGTTGATATTGAAATAAAATCAACGAAATATAAATGAAAATCCCTAACATGATAGTGAACATGATTGTGGGCAAAAATAAAGTGCATTTGCAACCTCTACAGAAAATATTAAATATGGGTGAACAATTTTTGAAAGAACCAATGCAGGCTTATAAAGCAGCGGTATCAATAATAAAGTGAAAGGCAACATCAGGAGTTTGTAGCACTACCTGTAGTGAAAAATGAAAAGAAAAAGAACTATTAAACCCATAGCGTATGTAGCCCCATACTTAGATGGGCTCCAGTAACAGAACAACTGCAAGTGTTAGCTAAATCAAGAACTAACGTATGGCTGGGTGGAAAAAGTGTGTGGGGGGGGGGGGAGAAGGGAGGGAAAAGAGGAGGGAAAGGGGAGCAGTAATATTAAAACAAAATAAGAACTTCAAATAAAAGATGGGTTGTTCTTCCCTAGGTGCATAACTTTGCACTTGTCCACATTAAATTTCATATGCCATTTTGATGCCCAGTCTTCCAATTTATCAAGATCCTCTTGCAATTTTCCACAATCCTCTTGGGTTTTAACAACTTTAAATAGTTTTGTGTCATCTGCAAATTTGATAACTCACTCGTTATTCCCTTTTCCAGGTCATTTATGAATATGTAAAAAAGCAGCGGACCCAGCACAGATCCCTGGGGTACACCACTATTCACCTTTCTCCACTGGGAAAATTGGCCATTTAGACCTACCCTCTGCTTTCTATCTTTTAACCAGTTCCTGATACACAATAGTATACTGCCTCCTATCCCATGACTCTTTAGTTTTGCCAAAAGTCTGTGATGAGGGACCTTGTCAAAGGCTTTCTGAAAGTCCAGATACACTATATCAACCAACTCACCTTTGTCCACCTGTTTATTCAAACCTTCAAAAAAACATAACAGATTAGTAAGACAAGATCTTCCTTGTCTAAAGTCCTGTTGGCTGTCTCCCATTAGTAATATGGTGAGTAATTTTGTTCTTTATGATGGTTTCTACCATTGTTCCCGGTACTGACCTCAGGCTCACCAGTCTGTAGTTTCCCGGATCACCCCTGGAACCCTTTTTAAAAATTGGCATTACACTGGCAATCCTCCAATCTTCAGGTATTACAGATGATTTTAATGGAAATTCACAGATTACTAATAGCAGGTCTGCAATCTCATATTTCAGTTCTTTCAACACCCTTGGATGTATACCATCCAGCCCAGGTGATTTGCTACTCTTCAGCTTATCTAATAGTTGTAATACATCTTCCTGATGTATCGATATTTCCTTCAATTCTTCCGCACCTTTAAATACCACTTCAGTCATGGGTAACATCCCTACATCTTCCTCAGCAAAGACCGAAGCAAAGAATTCATTCAGTCTCTCCGCTATCGCCTTGTCACCTCTTAGTGCCCCTTTAACCATGTAATGGACCCACTGACTCTCTCATAGGTTTTTTTCTACGAATGTACTTGAAAAAGTCTTTATTTTGCGTTTTTGCTTCCGCTGCAAGCTTCTTCTCAAATTCTCCCTTTGCCTGCCTTATCAATGCCTTGCATTTGACTTGCCAGTGCTTGTGCTGTTTCCAGGTTTGGTCGTTTGGCTCTTTTTTCCATTTCCTGAAGGATGCTTTTTTGGCAACAACAGCCTCTCTGACCTCACCTTTAAACCATGCTGGCAGTTTTTTGGACTTCCTTCCACTTTTCTTAAAGCGTGGAATACAGCTAGTCTGGGCTTCCAGGATAGCAGTTTTCAACAACACCCAAGCTTGATGTAAGTTTTTAACCTTTGCAACTGCTCCTTTTAGTTTTTTCTTAACTATTTTCCTCATTTTATCAGTCTCCCTTTCGAAAGTTAAAAGGTAGTACTGTGGATTTCCTTACTATCCCTCCTCCACTAATTAAATCAAAAGTTATCATGCTGTGATCACTATTGCCAAATGGCCCCTACATCCTTTTCTCTTGCACAAGATCTGGTGTTCCACTAAGGACTAGGTGTAATATGGCTTCCCCTCTGGTTCATGAACCAGCTGCTCCAAAAAACAGTCATTTATTTCATCTAGGAACTTTATTTCCCTAGCATGTCCTGCCGTGACACTGACCCAGTCGATACCGGGGTAATTGAAATCACCTTGAAGGATACTACCAAAAGCAGAAAGGTTCCAAAAAAGAGTAAAGTAGCCCAAATGCCCTCGCGTATGGAGCAGACAAAGCTTAAAGATCCCAAATTACCCATGCCTACCAATGGCCAAATTAATATGAATAAAATACAGTCTCTAAAATGCTTGTATGAAAATGCTAGAAGTCTAAAAAATAAGATGGGAGAGTTAGAATATATAGAACTAAATGAGAGGTTAGATATGAGTGGAATCTCAGAGAAATGGTGGAAGGAGGACAACTAGTGGGACATTGTGATACCTGGGTACAGACTATATCGTAATGATAGAGCTGATCAAATTGGTGGAGGGGTTGTGCTCTATGTTAGAGAGAGCATTGAGTCAGAAAGGATTAACGTTGCAGTAAACAAAAGTTGCTGTAGAATCTCTATGGATTGAAATTCCATGTAAAAAGGGGAAGGCGATGGCAGTGGGGGTGTGCTATCGACCACCTGTCCAGAATGAACAAATGGATTATGAAATGCTCAAAGAAATCAAGGAAGCTAACAAAAGTTACAGCACAGTAATAATAATGGGTGATTTCAATTACCCTGGTATCGATTGGGTCAGTGTCACGGCTAGGGAGATAAAGTTCCTAGATGAAATAAATGACTGCTTCTTGGAGCAGCTGGCTCATGAACCAACCAGAGGGGAAGCCATATTGGACCTAGTCCTTAGTGGAACACCAGATCTGGTGCAAGAGATAAGGGTGTTGGGTGATTTGTGCTGGGTCCGCTGATTTTTGACATATTCATAAAACACCTGGAAAAGGGAATAACGAGTGAGGTAATGAAATTTCCAGATGACACAAAACTATTTAAAGTTGTTACAACCCATGAGGATTGTGGAAAAATTACAAGAGGATCTTGATAAATTGGAAGACTGGACATCCAAATGGCAGATGAAATTTAATGTGGACAAGTGCAAAGTTATGCACCTTATACTGAAAGAGCTCAGAGAGGTTCTTGCAGGGCCATTAAAGGATGTTTTCAACAGATCCTTGGAAACAGGAGAAGTTCCTCAGGACTGGAGAAGGGCTGATGTGGTACCTCTTCATAAACGTGGTAACAGGGAAGAAGTGACAAACTACTGGCCCGTGAGCCTTACCTCGGTGGCAGGAAAAGTAATGGAGGCGCTCCTGAAAGAGCAAATAGTGGACTTTCTCAACACCAATAGGTTGCATGATCCGAGGCAACATGGTTTTACCAAAGGACGATCTTGCCAAACAAATCTGATTGAGTTCTTTGACTGGGTGACCAGAGAACTAGATCAAGGGCATGTGATGGATGTCATCTACCTAGATTTCAGCAAAGCCTTTGATACTGATCCTCATAGGAGGCTTATCAATAAACTCAGTAGTTTGGGGATGGGTTCCAAGGTGGTGAACTGGATCAGAAATTGGTTGACTGACAGACGACAGAAGGTGATGGTAAATGGAGCTCACTCGGATGAAAGGAGGGTGATTAGTGGGGTGCCCCAGGGTTTGGTCCTGGGCCCGGCACTGTTCAATGTATTTGTGAGTGATATTGCTGAAGGACTGAATGGAAAAGTCTGTCTTTTTGCAGATGGCACAAACATTTGCAACAGAGTGGACTCCCCTGAGGGAGTGGATAACATGAGGAAAGATCTACAAAAGCTGGAAGAATTGTCTAATGCTTGGCAGTTAAGATTTAATGCAAAGAAGTGCAGGGTCATGCACTTGGGAAGCAGAAATCCAAGGGAAATGTACGCGATAGGGGGAGAGAGGTTGGTGTGCACGGACCAGGAGAAGGACCTTGGTGTGATTTATCTCTGAGGATCTCAAGGTGGCAAAACAGTGCGACAAGGCAGTGGCAAAAGCCAGGAGGATGTTGGGTTGCATACAAAAAGGAATTACCATCAGAAAGGAAGAGGTACTAATGCCACTGTATGTCACTGGTGAGTCCTCACTTGGAATACTGTGTTCAGTTTTGGAGACCATATCTTGCAAAGGATGTAAAAAGACTGGAAACTGTTCAGGGGAAGGTGACCAAAATGATTTGGAGCCTGAGTCAGAAGCCCTATGAAAAGAGACTTGAAGACTGGAGGAGAGGAGGGATAGGGGAGATATGATTCAGACCTTTAAATACTTAAAGAGAAATAATGAACAAATGTCTTCCAAAGACGGGAAAGCTGTAAAACTAGAGGGCATAACATGAAGCTGCAAGGGGTAAATTGAAAGGCAATGTCAGGAAATACTTTTTCACTAAAAGGGTGGTGTATGCTTGGAATGCCCTCCCGATCGAAGTGGTGGGAGCAAATACAGTGAATGGCATGGGACAGACACAGTGGATCCCTTTACAGCAACAGGATGAAATCAAAATAAATTTAACCATCTACTTTCTCAACAAATAGGGGTGTCCTACACGGAGCGGTGGGTTCACCCCTAAACAAAGACATGGGGAGGGATGGCCTTCATGGAGTGGCAGGTGCACCTACTCTTGCCATCTTACTGGGCAGACTAGATGGAGCATACTGGTCTTTATCTGCCTTCATTTACTATGTTACTATGTTACTTTGTAGGAAAGGAAAACCCAAACTATGGTTACACGATGCAAGATTATACATTAGGAACCACCATCCAGGAAAAAGATGTAGGTGTCATCATGGATAATATGTTAAAACCCTCTGCCCAGTGTGCAGCGGTGGCCAAGAGAGCAAATAGAATGCTAGGTATCATAAGGAAAATAAAAACAAAGGATATTATAATGCCTCTGCATCGTTCCATGGTGTGACTGCACCTTGAGTATTGTGTACAGTTATGGTCGCCGTATCTTAAAAAAGATATAGCGTTATTAGAAAAGGTACAGAGAAGAGCCACCAGAATGGTAAAGGGGATGGAAGGATACCCCTATGAAGAGAGGCTAAAAAGGTTAGGGCTCTTCAACCTGGAAAAGAGACGGCTGAGGGGAGATACGATAGAGGTCTATAAATTAATGAATGGAGTAGAACGGGTAAACGTAGATCGATTGTTTACATTATCAGAATATAGAAAGACTAGGGGACTTACAATGAAGCTACAGAGTAAACTATTTAATACTAATAAGAGAAAATATTTTTTCACTCAACGTGTAATCAAACTCTGGAATTTGTTACCGGAGGATGTAGTAAAAGCTGTTAATGTAGCTGGGTTTAAAAAAGGTTTGGACAAGTATCTGGAGGAAAGGTCCATAAACCATTATTAAAGGGGACCCGGGATATCACTGCTTGACCCAATACAAGCATTGTGGAACCTGTGTCTTTTGGGGAAACTGCTAGGTACTTATGACCTAGATTGGCCACTGTTGGAAACAGGATACGGGCCTTGATGGACCTTGGCCTGACCCAGTATGCAATATCTTATGTTCTTATGTTGTTGTTATCCAGTTGGTGAGATGTCACATGTGTGCAAAGAGCTCCTGGCTCTCAGAGACAAGTCTAATCAATGGAAGCTAGAGCAGCAGACGGAGAAACTGAGGCAGAGAGAGAGGTACATAGGGGAGACCTTCAAGGACATAGGGGTCTGTTTACTAACTGGCGGTAGTAAATCAATGGAGCCGCGGCTCCGATATCGCACGGAGTCTGTTACTGCCGTTTAGTAAACAGACCCTATAGTAGAGAAGTCCCATCTCCAGTCTGGCAGTCTCTGTGCTGCCTTGGAGGAGAGAGGTCACCTGGAAGGAGAGCATAGCCTTTGTTCGGCAGGAAGTGATCCTGTAGCCAGATCTGCCCTCCAGTATATGCAATATCTATCACACACAGGATGTGTCTCCAGGTGCTTCTGTCCTGAAGGGAAGGGATACGACAGCCACCTTAGTTCGTGATTCAATCATTAGGCCTGTAGATAACTGGCTGGTGGGCATAAGGATCATCTGGTTGCTTGCCTATCTCTTGCAAAGTTAGCGGACCTCACACCTCACCTTGATGAGATTTTAGAAAGTGCTGAGGAGGAGCCAGCTGTCCTGTACAGGTTGGTACCAATGACATAGGAAACTATGGGAGGGAGGTTCTGGAAGACAAATTTAGTTTTTCAGCAGAAAGTTGAAATCCAGAACCTCTAGAAAAGTAGTATAGAAAAATAGTCAAATAAATAAATAAAAGTAAAATTTCATAAGCATTAACATGATTAGAACCACTGAATATGCCTTCCTAATCCAGTTATATGCGACAGGGCAAACGGGAGGTAGAACAGGGGGGCCCATGTAGCTAGCTGGTCAGCAGTGATATTCAGTTGCAAACCAGCTAGCTAAAACACCTAAAGTTAGGACAGGTGAAAAGCTGTCCTAAGCTTAGGTGGATTTGCAATACAGCTAGTCACTAAATATTGCCGCTGATTGTAATGCAAAAATGCAATCTGGGCAAACTGGATTTTCCGTTCTGATTGCCAAATACAGTCCAGCACTGAATATTTGGCCTTAACGTGGTGACAGCTAGCTGCTGCTGAATATGCCTCCCAAAGTTATTAGAGAAATGAATCTCAACCTGGTTCTAGAGCCCTTAGCCACTTTGGTTTTCAGAATACTCATATGAATATGCATAAGATGGATACACATGCCCTTTGTCTATTTATGCTAATCTTTCACATGTGTATTCATTGTTGATATCCTGAAAAGCAAGCTGGCTAGTACTCTTCTCAGACCAGACTGGAGACCAAGGGGTATGTTTACTAAACCGTCTTAATGTTACCGGCGCTAGTTTATTTATTTATTTATTTAACAATTCTTATATACCGCGCTATTTCTCATCAGTGCAGTTTACATCGAACAATAAACACTTGGACATACATATTTGTCCTACGTTTACATAAAACAGGGTTTTAACATGGAGTTAACTGGGGAAACTATATACATATGAGAATTTAGCTTCAAATAAATAACGGGTTGAATCATAACAGGTTTACAATCCGAGTTAGATTACACCGTATTTGTACTCTGCTGGTAAAGAAGAGTTAAAGAGCTGTAGTATCATACTGGTGTACAGACGGATTGCAGATCTAGTATGCATGTGTTCTCAGGTGACATGTCTGGGTGAGTGTCCGGTGGGGGGGGGACATCAGACTGTGTAAAGTGCAAAAGGAATAGGTGATGTTTAAGGGCCTTTCTAAACTGCGTGAGGTCCCTGATTGCCCTTATGCTAGACGGGAGTATCCTAGTTGCAGCGATAATGTGAAGAATGCCATATAAGGAGTGGGCATTCTGGCGGCAAGGTAGCAAGAATCGGTATCGAGCGATAGTGGGCGCCATGGCACGTTAACGCGCGTTAACACTAAGTTCATGCCAGTGCAGAGTTACAAGCAGTAAAGATGTAGCCCACTGGTTACTGCAATGACTGTGGAGACAGAGGTCATGGGTTTGATTCTGCAGTGGTGTTATGTAAGAAGGCTATCTGAGGCATTTCCTTCTAATTTAAATCAGTGCTGTCTGAGGCGTTTCCTTTTTCTAAGTTAAATCAGTGCTGCCAGCAAAAACACCCTCACAGTGCCGTAACCTAAGGTGCCGCATAAGGCGCCCTATAAGGCACTCCAAAGGGCACATTATAAAGTGCCCTGTCTGCCAAGGCACCTTATAATGTGCCCTATAGGGTGCTTTATAGGGCGCCTTATGAGGCACCTTAGGCTATGGCACTGTGAGGGTGTTTTTGCTGGCAGCACTGATTTAACTTAAAAGGAAATGCCTCAGACAGCCATATTAAATAACACCACTGTGGGATCAAACCCATGACTTCTGCCTCCACAGTCATTGATGTAACCACTGGGCTACATCTCTATAATGTCCAACACACCGCTGGCTGGCTACAGAAATACTGCAGGTCACCACACAAACTGTCTGCTGTGGTTACCAGGATAGGGTAAACCCACCTGTACCCATGATGCACTGCACATGCAGATCAGCAGCTTACATCTGATCACAAGATGGGGCATGCACCTCTATAGCACCCCAGCCTGGTAGGGGGAACTGACCGTGTGTGTTACTGGCACAGAGTAGCTACAGGCCGTGACATTGTGCGGTTCCTGTGCTCACCCTGAGGGCGAGGTGGGGCACCCAGCACCTGGTCCGCAGCACCTGGCTTGGCTGAAGCAGACTGCACTGCAGGTCCCCATCAGTGCCATTGTGTGATGGGTAGTCCCTGCAGACACACCTAGGATACACCTATGTCTGTCTATATTTCCCAGTCATGTCTAGCCCTTGTGGACTATGATGCACCCAGAATAGTGCATATCCTGTGTGATTGCCATGGTCACATGTTATAAGGGAAGGGTGGTGTTTGGACCCCAAAGCGGATTATGTAGCACCACCCAACCCACCCTTTGTGGGTGAGGGTGGGTGACAGGAACCCCCACCAACAGATCCACATTCTACATCTCTGCAATGGTGGCAGTAGAGAGGACCATCAACCCCAGTCCTGTTGGGGAATAGGCATCCTACAGGGCAGTCAGTGCAGATCTGTACGCATCACATAGGGCAGTAGGCCTGGTAAAGCTCAGCTGCCCTCCACCCCTATCTGACATTCACCAGCAGAGGGCACAGTCAGACTCCACCCGCTGCACCCTGCAAGGTGTTCCAGCCATACACATGCTAACTACAGTCTGCTAGCTATTACATAGTGCATGTTCCTGGAGGAACTGTGTGCACCCAAAAACAGAATGTGAGCGCACACACACACCAAGCAGGTATGTCAGTGATTGAGCCCCAGAAAAGGTAACCCATAGATATCACCTGAGAGAAACATTGTAACATCCTATGGGGGAACCTAGCCATGCCGTGGTCACTGCTCAGTCAGGGTGAGAGTGACCTCCCAGCATGACATGCTGTGGCCACCCTGTCCTTGTAGGTGGCGGCCGGGCAGTACAATGTCCCAGATATTGCCCTATGCCCTGTACACATGCATCCTGCCCAGGCCACCCTGACTGGGTCATACCCACAGTACCTTGCTCCTCATTATGCACATTGGCAGGCTAACACTGGAAACAGTGCAAGCAGTGTGGGCTCAGTAAGGTGTAGGCAGCCACAAAACACTGGATAAACATACACACACTCTCACACCTATGCCAGCATTGTGCAAATATAGAGGTTTTTAGCAGCCCTGGCCACCACACCAGTCCTGGGCACAGTGCAGGCATTGCTATGGTACGCAATACTGTTGGGGTCACTCCCCGGGGTGGTAAACACTGTCAGAAACAAAAACTGAAACGCCCTCCACAGATATCAGAAAGGTTGCTATGATGAATCTCTGTCAACAAATTGTGTTTAACGTAGAATTTGTTATCTGACATTAATCAGAGCAACCTTTTGATATATGTGTAACGTGTTCCCAAGTTTAGGATGGCATTGCTAAGGTATGCAGGTGCTAGTATTGGGAGATGCTGCTCTGCACAGGGCCCAACAGCCTTACTCTCTATGAGGCTTTGGATAGTAGAGCCTGTGGGTGTGGGTGTTTGTGCCCCTGTTGGCTGCTGCTCTAGGGCAGAGGTTCCCAACTCTGGTCCTGGTGGCCAAACACGGTTCAGGTTTTCATGCTGTCCCTAATGAATATGCATGAGATACATTTGCATACAATGGGGGCGGTGCATACAAATGCAGCACAGGCATATTTATTAGGGACAGCATGAAACCTGAATGGTCTTGAAGGACTAGAAAGGGGGACTGTTACTTCTGGAGAGAAATCTGCAACTGTGAGTATATACTTCTGGTAATTTTCTAAAAAGAATTCTTTGAATTAAAGCTACTTAATCTGTGAACCCACTGTTTTTTGTTGGATCAGTTAGGGCCTAGTAGCAGCAATTAAAGTTTGAATTTAAAACACAGAGGAGAGCTTTCTGGTTACATTTCATACCCAGCAGAGAGCTTGTAGTTTAAATTTAATAGTCACTCAGGGCCAAGTAACAGCAAAGTACTTTTAGTTTAAATTTAACACACAGAAGAGAGCTTTCTGGTTAAATTTAGTACCCAGCAGAGAGCTTGTAGTTTAAATTTCATAAGAAGTTAGAGCCTAGCAGCAGCTAAGAGCTATACTTTAAATCAAATCAGAATTTAGCTTAGCACAAAAGGCAAAACAGGGTCTGTACTCTTTGAGCAACAAATAAAGTCTTCTAGAGACCTTTACAAAGAGGCCTTCTACCTAGGGGGCAAGAGACCTGTGAAACCCTTTCAATAGGTGTTAACACCAGGTGGCAGATCAAAAGGCCATTTTGAAAGACTCCTCCTATCCAAGCAAGGACTGTTAATTACCCAGGAAGTTGGCCACAGCATTACCTCAGCAGCAGAGGCATAAATAGCTCAACCAGAGCTCTGTGAACCTCTGTCTTGAAGGACTAGAAAGGGGGACTGTTACTTCTGGAGAGAAATCTGCAACTGCGAGTATATACTTCTGCTAATTTTCTAAAAAGAATTCTTTGTATTAAAGCTGCTTAATCTGTGAACCCACTGTTTTTTGTTGGATCAGTTAGGGCCTAGTAGCAGTAATTAAAGTTTGAATTTAAAACACAGAGGAGAGCTTTCTGGTTACATTTCATACCCAGCAGAGAGCTTGTAGTTTAAATTTAATGGTCACTCAGGGCCAAGTAACAGCAAAGTACTTTTAGTTTAAATTTAACACACAGAAGAGAGCTTTCTGGTTAAATTTAGTACCCAGCTGAGAGCTTGTAGTTTAAATTTCATAAGAAGTTAGAGCCTAGCAGCAGCTAAGAGCTATAATTTAAATCAAATCAGAATTTAGCTTACCTCAGCAGCACAAGACAGGGTACTGTGTAGCAGCCCTCTTTTAATAAGTGTTATTTCCCACCCACCCCTGGGATAATCATAGCTTTATAGGTACTTACACATCTTAAAAGACAGGAGGTGCTTTCAGGTGAAGCTCATTACCCAAATCAGTCATACACTAAGGGCCTGAGATTAATTAAGCTTCAGGTGAACAAGGTATATTAAACGTATTAGGTACAGTTTTATTGGTATAAATACCCATAGCAACCCCTAGTAAGTAAGAACTTAAAGATCTAGACACAAACTTAAAACTAAGATGCAGACAGCAGTCCAGCAGCGGGATGGGGGCTTTCCAGTCTTTTGCATTGAGTGTCACATGTATGATTTTCTCCCAGTTGGTGAGAGCTCTTACGTGTGCACTAGGTGCAAGGAGCTCTTTTCTCTCAGGGAACAAGTCCGTTCTCTAGAGGCTAAAGTAGCAGACTTGGAAAACATAAGACAGACAGAGAGGTACATAGACGAGACCTACAGGGATATAGTCCTGAAGTCCCACCTCCAGTCTGGCAGCACCCCTGTTGCCATGGAGGAGAGAGGTCGCGTGACAGGAGAGCATCACCCTGGTGTGGCAGGAAGTGATCCTGTAACTAGGACCTGTCCTCCAGGTGATGTAAAACCCTCTCGCACCAAGGAAGTTTCTCCAGGGACATGTGCCCATGAGGGAAGGGTTAGGACACCCGTTATAGTTGGTGATTCGATCATTAGGCATGTAGATAGCTGGGTGGCTGGTGGACGTGAGGATCGCCTGGTAACATGCCTGCCTGGTGCGAAGGTAGCGGACCTCACGCGCTACCTAGATAAGGTCTTAGATAGTGCTGGGGAGGAGTCTGCTGTCTTGGTACATGTCGGTACCAATGACATAGGAAAATGTGGTAGGGAGGTTCTGGAGGCAAAATTTAGGCTTTTAGGTAGGAAGTTGAAATCCAGAAATTCCAGGGTAGCATTCTCCGAAATGCTTCCTGTTCCACTCGCGGGACCCAAAAGGCAGGCAGAGCTCCGGAGTCTCAATGCGTGGATGAGACAATGGTGCAGAGATGAGGGTTTTGGATTTGTTAGGAACTGGGGAACATTCTGGGGAAAGGAGGGGCTCTTCCGAAGGGATGGGCTTCACCTTAACCGGGATGGAACCAGGCTGCTGGCATTAACCTTTAAAAAGGAGATAGAGCAGCTTTTAAACTAGATATTAGGGGAAAGCCGACAGTCGCCCAAGAGCGGATGGTTCGGAAGAATGTATCCTTGAAGGATACTACCAAAAGCAGAGAGGTTCCACAAAAGAGTAAAGTAGCCCAAATGCCCTCATGTATGGAGCAGACAGAGCTTAAAGATCCCAATTTACCCATGTCTAACAATAGCCAAATTAACATGAATAAAATGCATTCTCTAAAATGCTTGTATGCAAATGCTAGAAGTCTAAAGAATAAGATGAGAGAGTTAGAATATATAGCACTAAATGAAAGGTTAGATATGATTGTAATATCAGAGACATGGTGGAAGGAGGACAACCAGTGGGACATTGTGATACCTGGGTACAAACTATATCGTAATGATAGAGCTGATCAAATTGGTGGAGGGGTTGCGCTCTATGTTAGAGAGGGCATTGACTCAGAAAGGATTAAAGTTTTGCAGGAAACAAAATCTGCTGTAGAATCTATATGGATTGAAATTCCATATAAAAGGGGGAAGGCGATGGCAATGGGGGTGTACTATCGAGCACCTGGCCAGAATGACCAAATGGATGATGAAATGCTCAAAGAAATCAAGGAAGCTAACAAAAGTTACAACGCAGTAATAATAATGGGTGATTTCAATTACCCCGGTATCGACTGGGTCAGTGTCACGTCAGGACATGCTAGGGAGATAAAGTTCCTAGATGAAATAAATGACTGCTTCTTGGAGCAGCTGGTTCATGAACCGACCAGAGGGGAAGCCATATTAGACCTAGTCCTTAGTGGTACACCAGATCTAGTGCAAGAGATTAGGGTGTTGGGGCCACTTGGCAATAGTGATCATAGCATGATCGCCTTTGATTTAATTAGTGGAGGAGGGATAGTAAGGAAATCCACAGTACTACCTTTTAACTTTCGAAAGGGAGACTATGATAAAATGAGGAAAACAGTTAAGAAAAAACTAAAAGGAGCAGTTGCGAAGGTTAAAGACGTACATCAAGCTTGGGTGTTGTTGAAAAATACTATCTTGGAAGCCCAGACCAGCTGTATTCCACGCTTTAAGAAAAGTGGAAGGAAGTCCAAAAAACTGCCAGCATGGTTTAAAGGTGAGGTCAGAGAGGCTGTTGTTGCCAAAAAAGCATCTTTCAGGAAATGGAAAAAAGAGCCAAACGACGAAACCTGGAAACAGCACAAGCACTGGCAAGTCAAATGCAAGGCATTGATAATGCAGGCAAAGAGAGAATTTGAGAAGAAGCTTGCTGCGGAAGCAAAAACGTGAAATAAAGACCTTTTCAAGTACATTCGTAGCAAAAAACCTGTGAGAGAGTCAGTTGGTCCATTAGATGATAAAGGGGTTAAAGGAGCACTAAGAGGCGACAAGGCAATAGCGGAGAGACTGAATGAATTCTTTGCTTCGGTCTTTACTGAGGAAGATGTAGGGATGTTACCCATGACTGAAGTGGTATTTAAAGGTGCGGAAGAATTGAAGGAAATATCGATACATCAGGAAGATGTCTTACAACTATTAGATAAACTGAAGAGTAGCAAATCACCTGGGCCGGATGGTATACATCCAAGGGTGTTGAAAGAACTGAAATATGAGATTGCAGAACTGCTCTCAGTAATCTGTGAACTATCATTAAAATCATCTCTAATACCTGAAGATTGGAGGATCGCCAATGTAACACCAATTTTTAAAAAGGGTTCCAGGGGTGATCCGGGAAACTACAGACCGGTGAGCCTGACGTCAGTATCGGGAAAAATGGTAGAAACCATCATAAAGAATAAAATTACTCAGCATGTAGATAGTCACAACCTAATGGGAGACAGCCAACATGGCTTTAGACAAGGAAGATCTTGTCTTACTAATCTGTTATGTTTTTTTGAAGGAGTGAATAAACAGGTGGACAAAGGTGAGTCGGTTGATACTGTGTATCTGGACTTTCAGAAAGCCTTTGACAAGGTCCCTCATCAGAGACTTTTGGCAAAACTAAAGAGTCATGGGATAGGAGGCAGTGTACTATTGTGGATCAGGAACTGGTTAAAAGATAGAAAGCAGAGGGTAGGGCTAAATGGCCAATTTTCCCAATGGAGAAAGGTGAATAGTGGTGTACCCCAGGGATCTGTGCTGGGTCCGCTGCTTTTTGACATATTCATAAATGACCTGGAAAATGGAATAACGAGTGAGGTTATCAAATTTGCAGATGACACAAAACTATTTAAAATTGTTAAAACCCAAGAGGATTGTGAAAAATTGCAAGAGGATCTTGATAAATTGGAAGACTGGGCATCAAAATGGCAGATGAAATTTAATGTGGACAAGTGCAAGGTTATGCACCTAGGGAAGAACAACCCAAACTATGGTTACACGATGCAAGGTTCCACATTAGGAACCACCACCCAGGAAAAAGATTTAGGCGTCATTGTGGATACCATGTTAAAACCCTCGGCCCAGTGTGCAGCGGCGGCCAAGAGAGCAAATAGAATGCTAGGTATGATAAGGAAAGGAATGGAAAATAAAACAAAAGATATTATAATGCCTCTATATCGTTCCATGGTGAGACCGCACCTTGAATATTGTGTGCAATTCTGGTCACCGTATCTTAAAAAGGATATAGCGATTTTAGAAAAGGTACAGAGAAGAGCCACCAAAATGGTAAAGGGGATGGAAGGATACTCCTATGAAGAAAGGCTAAAAAGGTTAGGGCCCTTTAACCTGGAAAAGAGACGGCTGAGGGGAGATATGATAGAAGTCTATAAATTAATGAACAGAGTGGAACGGGTAAACGTAGATCGATTGTTTACCTTATCAGAATATAGAAAGACTAGGGGACATGCAATGAAGCTACAGGGTAAACTATTTAAGACTAATAAAAGAAAATATTTTTTCACTCAACGTGTAATCAAACCCAGTACAAGCATTGTGGAACTTGTTTCTCTTGGGGAAACTGCTAGGTACATGTGACCTAGATTGGCCACTGTTGGAAACAGAATACTGGGCTTGATGGACCTTGGTCTGACCCAGTATGGCATATCTTATGTTCTTATGTTCAAACTCTGGAATTTGTTACCGGAGGATGTAGTAAAGGCTGTTAGTGTAGCTGGGTTTAAAAAAGGTTTGGACAAGTTCCTGGAGGAAAGGTCCATAAACCATTATTAAGAAGTGACCGAAGATATCAATGCTTGACCCAGTACAAGCATTGTGGAACTTGTGTCTCTTGGGGAAACTGCTAGGTACATATGACCTAGATTGGCCACTGTTGAAAACAGAATACTGGGCTTGATGGACCTTGGTCTGACCCAGTATGGCATATCTTATGTTCTTATGTTGTTATGTGTTTGGCCCTCCAGGACTGCAGTTGGGAAACTCTGCTCTAGGGATTGCACATGTTCATGGTGTCTGTGCTCTGTAGGGTAAAACATAGGCGTTTATGGCATGTTTATTTTATCTGCAATAAAGGTTCCATCTTACTACCACGGTTTAGTACTGGGTAAAATATAGGGACATAGTTTGCAGGAGCCACAGCTGGGACTTGAACCTGTGACCTTCTGCCCCTGAACACACTGGCTGTGTGTACTGCACCAAACTGTTGTCACAGAGGCAGATCATTCCCTGGGGATACCATGACTGTTTGTCAGACAGACCTTGTCTGTTGCAATGCACGGAACCCACCTAAACGGGGCTTGGCTGTGGTCTGCTGTGGGCAGATGCCACTGCCCCCTCCACCACCAGCACCCCTCCATCACCATGCTGACATGCCCTTGTGCTGGTGGTGCACAGTCCCAGGCCTTCCATTGTGCCAGTAGGCGGCTGCCTATGGTGCTTGATATGGGGTAGGGATGCCTGCATAGAGATCCACATTTCCCCCCGGCACTGCCTGCCAATGTTATGTGCCCTTTGGGGTGCTTGCTGGATACTGTCCCCCGGGACACTGTGGGACACACACTTGTGGACATGTTTGCCCTTGGTCAGTTGCTTTCATGCTGGTTTTCTGCTCCTACATTCCTATGTGCCAGGTAGGCATCTGCCTAGTCCACACTGTGCCCCAGCTGGCCCACTGCATGTGACGTATGCAGCCTCCTATACCCCATTTACACCATCACCATAGTGCCCTTTCCCACGTGCCCACTCTGCTGTTGCTGCACATGTGAAAGCCACAAAAGCAAGGTACCCCATACACACCACAGAAAACCCTCATCAGCACTATTTCTATGTTGGGACATTCACTTTGTAGGGGGACTGAGAACTGACCCTTCCAAAGATGAGCTCGTCCTTTTTATTCTTTATAGGTTGTGTTCATTACTGTTTGTCATTATTTGTTCTATTGGCCAGCTCGGTGTTTTGAATTTCACTTTTGGTTCTGGTCATTATATCTGGTTTTTGCCTTTTTGGTTGCTGTAGATGTATCATTACTATCACTTTTCTGGGTCTCCCTGCCTTAGCTGTACACTGCTGACTGAAATGGTTTCTCTGTCCTGCAAATGTGCCTCTAGCGCGAGGTTTTCAGTGTCGCTAATTTTCAGACCTTCATTTCACGGCGTTAGTGTGCCTGAAGCCTCTCTCCGCCCATTGACCCCCTTCTCTGAAGTATTTCATCAACATCTCCACTGGTGACAAAATAAGAGTTCTAGGAAAGTTCAACAATCTGATGTTATTCCGACGAATTTGATTTTCTAGATATTCCATTTTCCATGTAAATACAGATTTGTCTTTAATCTGGGCCACCTCAAGCTCCCGAAGCTGACCCAGTTTTTGCTCCAATAGAAGGATTTTCCCTGCTTGTTGCTCCTGAGTATTGGTAATACCCACATTGTAATCACAGTTGGTATTAACCAAATCTTTAACTCCGGAAACTGGCAATTCTGCAGTCTGCCCTATTACCTCCACAGCAGAGAATACTGGCACAACTACCCCTCCGAGCTGTATCCCACTCCCTGGAGAAACTGCTCCCACCAATGCAGTGCCCTCTTCAACCCCCTCTGATGGCGTGTTCGTCGTCAAGACAGAGGAGAGCACAGCTCCAACTGGCCAAATACTTCCTGGTCTCGGTAGAGGAGTACGTAGCTCTTGAGAAAGCTGCACTCCCGAAGCTCACAGAGCCAGCAGCTCTTCTAACGGCCCCACTGAAGACACCACTCTAGCACCGCAGGAAAAACCGCAAAAGTCCAAGGTCTTCTGCCCCCGAGGATTCGCCAAAGCAGGACCCAAAGGTAGGTTTACCTGCTTTTGCTTTCGGTGACCCATTCTTTTGATCGTAAGTCAGACTCCAAGGCTCCGACACGAGGAACAGAAGCAGCTATCCAGTGACGCTCCTTCCTGCCACCATCTTACTGCTCCCCTTTATTTTATTTATTTATTTATTTTATTTTATTTTACATTTCTTATATACCGCACTATTTACGATCAGCGCGGTTTACATAAAACAAAACAGAATCCGACAATGAACAAGAGTCAGGTCATTACAATGAACAGGAGCAATCAACTTGGATAACGGGGGAAACTGTGTACATAAATGGAATACTGAAATTGGTAAACTATGTACACAAATGGGATACTGAAATTGGTAAACTATGTACACAAATGGGATACTGAAATTGGTAACTGTATATATGTGAGATGGGGTCATTTTGTGTTGAATGCTTTATTAATATAATGATTGTTCCTTACATATTTAATAATTTGTTAACCCTATCATGCAAAATAAATAAGACCATATAACTTCCAGTTATGTAAAATCAGTGTAATAATTGCTTACAGTTCATGTTGTTGTTGTTAAGTGCCGTTGACTCGGAGTCAACTCATTGCGACCCTCTGGATAGCTATCCTAAATTGTGTTCAGTCTTCAGTCAGGTGGCTCATTGTTGACAGATTGGTACCCATAGCTGCTGTTATTGTATCGATCCATCTCATTGCTGGCCTTCCTCTTTTGCGTTGACCTTCTATTTTGCCAAGCATGATGTCTTTCTCTAATGATCTCTCTCTTCGCATGATGTATCCAAAGTATGAAAGTCGAAGTCTTGTCATCTGAGCTTCTAAAGAAAGCATAGGTTTGATCTCCTCTAGTACCAACTGGTTTGTTCTTCGGGCAGTCCATGGTATACACAGTATTCGCCGCCAGCACCATAATTCAAAGGCATCAATTTTCTTCCTGTCTATCTTTTTCACTGTCCAGCTTTCACATCCATATGATGTTATTTAAAATACCATGGCTTGAACAAGTCGAATCTTTGTATGGAGAGAGACATCTCTGCTCTTGAGAATCTTATCTAGGTCTTTCATAGCCATTCTGCCAAGAGCAATGTGTCATCTGATTTCTTGACTGCTTGTTGCTTCTTTATTGATAGTCGATCCAAGTAGGTTAAAGTTGTTCATACTTAGCAATTATGTAATTAGTTACCTTGCCAGAAGAAATTCTATGTCCATTTTATAATGTATGTGTCATTAATCAATGTTAGAGCCTTGGAAGAAAACATTCTATTAACCTCACAACATATGCCTTATGGTGAATTTTCTATTTATTCACTTATGATATGAAAAATCCAAGTTATCAATGTCCCTGTCTAATGTACATTACCAAGTTTAAGTTACAAAGTAACTGTTTTGACTGAAATGATAAAGCGGTATAAAATAACCTGTTAAATAAAAATGAATAAATAAAATGTATTCACTTATGATATGAAGTTTTAATCCACTACGGGTATTCATCTATATAGTATGTAAATTAGGAGCCAGTATACAGATATATAGTAACATAATAAATGATGGAAGATAAAGACTAGTATGTTCCGTCTAGTCAGCCGAATAAGGTGGTCAGAGAGGTGCCTGCTGCTGATCCGTGCAGGGTACCCCACTCTATACCTTTGTCTAGGGTTGTACCCATTGCTCTATGCAGGTTACCTCTGTCTTTGCCTCTGTTTAGGATTGTATCTATCACTCCGTGCAGGTTCCGCAGGTTCCCCCATCTGTGGCTCTGTTTAGGATTGTATCTGCCACACTTTGCAGTGTACCCCCTCTGTGCTTTTGTTTAGGGTTGTACCTGCTGCTTTATGCAGTTTACCCCTCTCTATTTGTTGAATTATAAAAGTTATTTAAGTTTGCTTTGATTCCATCCTTTTGCTATGTAGGGACGCTTTGAGTCTGTCTCATGCTTTTTTGAATTCCAACACCGTATTTGCCCCTACCACTTCCATCGGGAGGGCTTATCCACTATCCTTTCCGTGAAAAAGTATTTCCTGATGTTACTTTTAAGTTGAACCCCTTGCAGTTTCATTTCATGCTGTCTAGTTTTACAGCTTCCCCTTCTTTCAAAGGGGTTGTTTATTCATTAATACCCTTAAATGTCCTATAACTTCTCTGTCCCTCCTCTCCTCTAGGGTATACATATTTAGGTCTTCAAGTCTCTTGTCACTTATCTTCTGGTGCAGGCTGCAAATCATTTTTGTCGCCTCTGTACGGTTTCAAGATTTTTTTAATATCCTTTGTGAGGTACATTCTCCAAAACTGAACACAATACTCCAAGTGTGGCCTATCCAACGACTTGTACAGGATCATTAATACCACTTCCTTTCGGCTGGTTACTCCTTTCTGTATACAACTTAGTATCCTTCTGGCTTTGGCTACCATCTTAAAGGGCCGTACCAAGCACATCTGGCGCCCCCCCCCCATCTCACCCACACCTCCATGTCCAGCCAGCTGCCTGCCCTTGCCCTGCTGCCACCACGTTTTGTTTTCTCAGAGGTGGTGGAGGCAGCAGTGAAGCAGACCTGATGTCATATTTAAAAACAAAACAAAACCCACGCAGGTCCTTCGATTCTACGCTTGTACGCAGATCTGATCCCTCCCTTCTCTGACATAGGTTCACATCAGAGGAGGGAGGGACCAGACCAACCATTCAATCGTGGGTCTTTGCAACTTCGCGCTCGAATAGCTGGCCTGGCTCCTCCCTCCCTCTGACGTGACCTACATCAGAGAAGAGAGGGAGGGACCAGAATTGCGCACAAGCGTGGAGGCAAAAGACCCATGTGTTTCTTTTTTTTTAAATTTGAAGTTAGGTCTGCTGTGCTGCTGCCGCCACTGAGAAAAAAAAGTGCCAGCGGCAGGGCAACAGCAGGCAGTGTGTGGGGAGCTGAGGCCGGCATGCCCCTAATCCTTTGCACCCTGTGTGGCTGCACCACTTGAACAGGGCTACGTATGGTGCTGCTACCTTGAGATCCTCAGACATTATCACCCCAAGGTCCTTCTTCTGGTCCATGCACACCAATCTCTTGCCCCCTATTGCACACAGCTCCTGTGAATTTCTGCATCCCAGCTGCAGCACTCTGCGTGTCTTCACATTAAATCTTAACTGCCAAGCATTAGCCTATTCTTCTAATTTTTGTAGATCTTTCTTCTTGTTGTTTACTCCCTCCTAGGATTCCATTCTGTTGCAAATCTTCATGTCACCTGCAAAAGACAAACTTTTCCTTTCAGTCCTTTGGCAGTAACACTCACAAAGACATTGTACAGTACTGGCCCCAGGACCGATCCCTGAGGCGCTCCGCCACTCGCCTTCCTTTCTTCTGAGTGAATTGCATTTACCACTATCCTCTGTCGTCTGTCAGTCAACCGTTTTATAATCCAGTTTACTACCTTGAGAGCCATCCACAAGTTGCTCTGTTTATTGATAAGCCTTTCTAACATGGCTGCTGACACATGGAGGTGATTTTCACATGTGAATGGGCATTTTCATGCATTCAATCACGAGTAGGGCTTCTAAAGTAAACCTCATAGATTATATGTATACTTGTATTTTCAGCGACACCCACTAAATGTATAGTGCCGCTGCAGTTACGTATAATTTGAAATGTCTAAATTGGACATCTGACATTTTATCCTCCATGTCCTACTGAAAATTGAACTCAAAATGTTTTATTCTGAAATGACGCTAAGATTGTTCTTGTGTGTGTGGGAGAAACCTTAGGACTGATGTTTATTGGACACCGTTAAAAGCAGCAGAATATAAGTGAGCATTTCATCCCAACTGCCCGCCCCTATCCTCACCACAGACCAGCGAAAGAACTGAAGCAGTAGACCAAGTTTCTTAGTTCCCACAAACCATTCTGATGTAAATTCAAACTTTAGAAAGAGTGGAATGAGATTTTGTGTGTGAAACAAAATTGTTCCTCTCTGTTTGGGAAGTCAAGGAGAGGGTGCTAAATTTGAAGAAGCAGGGGCACACTCCAGATGTCTGTGTGACTGGGATAATCCGCCTCCCATAGTAAATTTATTTATTTATTTATTTATTTAAGCGTGTTCTATACCGCCTTTCACATAAAAGCAGTTTACAGTGAACCATTACAGTATAACATAGTTGATAGGATAATCAAAATAATTACAAATGATTATTTAGTTCAGAACGTGAACTTTTATACACTGTAATGATGATTGTCAGGACATGAACTTATATACAATGTAAGTATGATAGTCAGTACATAAACTTATATACAGTGTAGTGATGATGCATTTCCAGTGTGGTGTTAATGTAGGTGTCGCCACTGTCCAGATCTGAAACCTTTTAGTGTGTAGTTAGGGCTTTGAGATAATCTGGATAAATAGATGAATGAAGGCTAGGTTGGGTAGAGCTTTTCAGTTACATTTAGATCACCAAAATGTTCAATGAATAAGTGTGTCTTGAGGTTTTTCCTGAATATAGTCAAGTCAGTATAGATCTTAATTTTTCTGGAAGAGCATTCCATAAGGTAGGCGCACAAGGAGAAAAGGCTCTACTTGTATTGCGGTTCGTTTTACTATACTCTGGGTGAACACTTAGGAGTATGTTTACTAAAGGGCTTTAAGGGAGCAAGTGTGCCGTTGACGCCTGTTATCGGCACACTTGTGCCCTTAACACTGGAAAAATCTGCATTAATGAGCGTTAAAGGCTCCTACAGTGTTAAGGGAACAATAGGTGGAGAGCGTACGTTAATGGGGAGAGGTGGGCGTTAACAGCAGATGATTCCTTAATACCTGTTGCGTTAGCACCCTTTAATGCTGGGAACCCTAACACCAAGTAAAACCTCTTGGAAAGGGGGTATTTTGAGGGAAGAGAGTTTATTTAAACATCTGCAATGTGATCTACAGACAGGTGAACCTAAGATGTTGATAGTAATGCCCCATTAGCAGCAACAGCATAATGCCCAAGTATGAAAGGTCACTATGTTAATGGTGCAATGGGGAAAAGGGGGTGGCATGTGGGTCATGCAGTGGGGGTTGCTGGTGCACAAGGCAGATGAGGCAGCTGCCCAGGTTGCACATTTGTGATGTCCACCATAATGCAACAGTGACAGTGGCAGCACACAAAGATGCTGCAGCAAAAAAAAATGATGCGCTACATGGGGCGGTCCAAGGATCCCTGGCACCCTAGGCAGAGACCCCGGCTGCAACCTCCCCTGCTGCTGCTGCCACCGGCTCTGGAGGAAGAGGCCAGTAGCGCCAGCAGCCGCTCAGGGAAATACCACTGCTGCGGCTGTCTGCCTCCCCCCGAGACATATCTACAGCTGGCGGGGATGGGGTTACATTAGTAGCAGTTGTTGGGGGGGCAGCATTGCTGCCCATGTGTGCCTATGCCCCCCATTCAGAATTGGTACCTTAGGCGCACGCCTAAGCTGCATGGTGGATGGGTTGGGCCTGCACCCCACTCCCACTGGCAGCATGCTGCCATGTCGGTATGGTTTGAGGGTGGTTGGTGGCAGGTACAGTATCTGCCGCCAGCAACATACAGAGCTATGGTGACATACAGACCAGACAACACATCCCCCTCCAACACCTGCCAAACACACCTTGTCAGACAGGTATGGCACAGGGCATGCAGACATCCCAGCAGACATAGGAAGACCCCTACTCATGCCCACATTCACCCTGTCAGTGATCACAGCTCCAGACAGGGAGTGCTGACTGCATATGGCAGCTCTGTGTTGCAACACACAAAGACAATATGTATATGAGTGGAGGGTCACAGGTTCAAGTCCTGGCTGTAAATCATGTCTTGCATGTCCCTGTAGGTATACTTTAGCCTACTGTGCAGGTACAGCACCAGCATGTGCAACCCCCAATGAATCGGCCAGCAAGGGTCCAAACACCCATCAGCCACACAGACAGGCTCCACTATCCACAACTGGATGAAAAGGCAGACTGATAGCACCGACACAATGAGCGGGTGCTAACAACGGGCGTGAATGTCAGAGCATGCTATTAGCACAAACACATGTTAACAATACCTGAGCTGATATGGAGACCAAAGTGGTAGGCAGGAATGCCAACCATTCCCACCTTTGCACAGTACAGCAATGTGTGTGTGTTTGTATATGTCTCTCCAGAGTTCTGTGGCCTTCAGCACTGCATTGTGTCCCACATTGCTTAGGCTCTTCCCAGCATTAGTCTGCAAATGTGTATGATGAGGAGCAGAGGATTGTGGGTATGACCTGAAACAGAGCAGTTTGCCCAGGATGTGCCTGCATTGGAGGTCGGGTCAATGGATGAGGCTTCGTAGTGCCCAACTGCTATATGCATGGCCTGGGTGGCCACAGCAGTTCATGCTGCAAGGGCACTCTTACTCTGACCAAGCTGTGACCATGGCATGGCTATGTATCCACATAGTGCTATATAGTATCCAGCTCTAGTGATATGTGTGCTCTCCCTGTCCTGGGAACCCAAATGTTGGGTGACCATGGTTGCTCTGTACACATGCATTGTGTGCTGACCGACCACAGGTGATATACACATAGCTGAAACAGCCCTGTGGTGGGCAGCAGGTACAGTCTGACTGTGGTGGCTTGGTATTGCCAGATGGTAGGGACAGCAGTTGTACCCGGCTTGCTCATGGTGGTTATGGCAGGATCAACAGGATGGTAGTAGCAGCCCCAAGAAAGCCTAGAAGCCCCTGCTGCATCTGGCATCCATGGCATCGGCTGCTGCAACACTGGACACTGACATGCAGTGTTCTAGGAGGGTCCCTGTCCAACAGGGGCAGGACACAGGGCCCATATGTGAAGTGCCTGTGGCATGCTGCAATTGTGCAGGAAACAAGATGAGTAGCATATCACACTGTAGACAATCCCTGCCACAAACTGGCAGTGATATGGATCTGTGGCACGGCTGGCAGAAACCATCTCTAACAGTGCAAGTTCTGGGGACTAGGTGCTGGGCACCCATCCTCGCCTTCAGGGTGACGCTGAAACTGCTGAGTAGCACGGTTTGTAGCTGTTCTGTGCTTGTAGCACACACTGTCAGAATGTCTTACTGAGCTGGTGTGATCGATCAGTGCATTTGGTGATCATCTGTAGACCTCTGTCCCATGTGTTCAGTGCCTCATGGATACTGGAGGGGCTAATCTATACCAGCACACACAGCAGACATTATAGGCAGTTCCCTGCAGTCTCTTTGAATCCAGACATTGCTAAGCACAGAGGTTGGAGGTGTAGCCTATTGGTTAGTGTAATACCTTCATAAGCAGAGGACAAGGGTTTGATTCCCACTTGTTCATGTTGGGCCTGTGTACTACTCAGGTCATTTCCCTGCCTGTAACAGTCCAGGTTCTGATATGACTTGCAGATACACATCCTTCTACTTTGTTATGCATTCTGGCCACACTTTGGGTAAGCAAAGATGCTATTCCCCATCATGTCCTTCTGAGAGGCTCTGCTGAGGCCCATTGCAGGGGGTCAGACATATTCACCCTGCAGATGTCAGGCACCTGCTTGGAGGCATGGCATAGTGATCATGGCAATGGCCAAGGGACCAAGATACCAGGGTTTGATGCCCACTAGCACTCCTTATGTGACATTTCAGAATGTGTTACTGTCGCATTATATGTCTGCCACAACCTTCATGGATTGACAACACCTCCTTGTGACCCTGAGCAGGTCACTTAACCGATCAGTGGCTCAGCTGACTGCAGGTCCGTACAGTCCCTGTTTATCATCTGACATTACCAGTTCATCAGTAAGATGTACCCCGATGTTACTACACTGATACAGCAATATACTAACAGATAGTTAATGCATACAGCTATAACCTACATGTGAGGCATGAGTTATATATGACATCATGACTGTGACTGTACAGCTTTGGCTCCATCACATCTCTGCAGTACATGAGGACACATCCTACCCATCAGATAGCGAACTGTAGATATTGCCTCCTGTCCGTATGTGCCCCTTTGCCAAGTTTGGATGATACCTGTCCAGTTGTTATCTGCACATTTGTCTGGAGTGTGGTGGTTGTGTGGCTGGGATAGGTGTGAGACCCACATGTCTGGTATCAGGCCTTCCACATGGCACTGACACACTTTTTTCCACACAGTACAAATACATTGGGGATGGTACCTATGGCATCTAGGTGTTGCCAGTCCATACCACCCTCTCCTCTGCCGCCATCCTTCCTTCAGCCCATCCATCTGTCTCTGTCAGCTGTGTGCAGTCTTGTCTTCTCGTGCAAGCTGCTACACCATAGCCTACACAGGTACTCTTTTCCGCATTTCGGCTCTCCATGCATGCCTCTCCTGTGCCTGATCTACATGTCACCACTCTTGCTCCATCCTCCTTTCACTGCACTCATCCTGCCACTTCTGACTCCGCTGGAGGACACGTCTTCCCTATCCTATGCCACACAACGATGCCGTTTTACATTGCCCGCCCCCCCCCCCCCAGTGCATTGCTGCAGCTGCCTCCCACATGCTCATCCAAATTACTGGCTGCCACATAGGGTGCCTACGGATCTGACAGGTCCATTGGCTCCCACCTGTCCTTCCATCCATCACCTTTACATTGACTTTCCTTGGTGCTCCCTTATCCAGCATTAAGGCGACAGCCATTTTCAAACATTAAGGCCTTAAACAGGAGCAACCATGGTGATTGCGGTTCTCCCTGATGCCTGTATGACCCCATATGCTTCCTGAGCCCAGCCCTGCAGCTTCACTTTTCTTTTTAAATTTTGCCGCTGCTGCCCAGGGCTGACTTGGGCCCACTCTGGTCACTGACAACCCCAATCGCAGCTGGAAGCTGTCTTGTTGCATGTGTACGGCCAGCCCTGGCAGGGCCATGCTTAGGTTTCTGGCATTCCCCTGCAACCTATAAATCAGTGCCCCTCCCTCATTGTTAGTAATGTTGGCTACAGCCCACCTTCCTTTTTTCCAAAACTCCCTTGTGAACTCTTTTCACGTGGTGCTAGTATTTCTCCTTCAAATCCAATTTTGTAAGAAAATTGTAGTGAAAGGGCAAATGCATAGCCAGAATAAAAGTAACTACTTAGTAGTAAATACATAGCATCATTCAAACGGGCTGTGATAGTCCAATTAAAAATTCTGGTCATCTCACTAACAACGTAAACATTCTCCAGTACCAAGCATATAGGTGAACTAATCTAAAACCCTACAAAAGTAACCAAGATCTACACGGCCAAATCAACCATATCATACCAGAATAAACTTTCAAAACTCATACTGCAAGGGGCCTACCCAGAAAAAAGCAGCATTGTAAATATTTTAGGGGACCCTTGAACATCCATATGCTTATTTGAAAAGCTGAACAAGTCAAATTACTACGGTACAATATATATCCCTTTTTACAAACTCTATGTTAACAGAACACCTGGCCTTAGTCACACACTCAGAACACAGACTCTTACCAAGTATAGAATAAGTGACTACAACCTAAAGTAAAAATAAAAATATGTAGATAAAAATTAAACGGAAACCCCAAGAAGTCAGACTCTGCTTGCAGTGCAACATCAGATAAATAAGAGATGCTGTTCCCCATACTGTGTAAAATATAAAGATAGCACAAAGCCCCATCACTAAACTGAAAATAAAATTATTTTTTCTATCTTTGTTGTCTGACTATTTTATTCTCTGATCATTCTGGTCCTGATCTGAGGCTTCTGCTTTCCTGTCTTCTTTTAGGCTCACCTTCTATGGTCTATAGTCCATCTGCCATTTCTTGTCTCTTCTTTTGTTTTCTTCACTTCCTTCCATCAGCCTTTTTTCAGTCCCAGTAACCCTCCCCGGTGTCAGCCCCCTTTCCAGTCCTCCCTTCCCAGTACCTTCCAATGTCAACCCCCTTGCATTTTCAGGACTGCCACTGGTATCCATTCCCTTCCAGTCCCTCTTCAGTACCATCCTCAGGTGTAAGCTCTCCCTCCCTTCCATCTCCCTCCTCCCTTCCCTAGTGTCATCACCCTTCCAGTCCCTCTCCAGTACCATCCTCAGGTATCAGCTCCCTTCCAGCCCCCTCCTTCCCCCCTCTGCTCCCTTCCAGCCCCTCCTTTCCCCCCTCTGTCAGCTCCCATCCAGCCCTCTCCTGTCCCCCTCTGTCAGCTCCCTTCCTGACCCCTTCTTCCCCATGTCAACTCCCTTCCTGACACCTTCTGTCCCATGTCAGCTCCCTTCCAGCCCCCTCCTCCCCCCATTTTAGCTGCCTTCCAGTTATCTCCTTCCCCTGTGTCAGCTCCCTTCCAGCCCCCACCTACTCCCCCCATCATGTCAGCTCCCTTCCAACCATCTCTTTCTCCATATCAGCCCCCTTCCAGCCACCTCCTGCTCTGTCAGCTCCCTTCCTGCCCCCACATTCCCCCATGTCAGCTCCCTTCCAGCCATCTCTTTCCCCTGTGTCAGCCCCCTTCCAGCACCCTCTTTCCCCACTCTTTCAGCTTCCTTCCAGCCCCTACCTTCCCTCCCTGCGCCAACTCCCTTCCAGTCATCTCTTTCCCCCATGTCAGCCCCCTTCTTTCCCCCTCTGTCAGCTTCCTTCTTGCCCCCCCCCCTTTCCCCTGGCAGCTATGGCTCTTGTGTCTTACAGAGCCGTGGCTGCGATAGCATTAATAATTAAAATAAAAGCAAAACCTGTGCAGAGCCTTCCAGCCTATGCTATGTAGCCCTGATGTGTCCCGCTTCCTCTAACGTAACTTCCTTTTAGGGGCAGGACACAGCAGCAGGGGTAACATAGCAGAGGCTGGAAGGCTCCACACCGGTTTTGTTTTTATTTTAATTATTAGCACTATCGCAGTTGCAGCTCTGTGAGATGCAGGAGCCACGGCTGGATTGGAGGGAGGGAGGGTGAGGCTGCGGCAGGAAATGAAAAGTCTGTTTTCTGCTCTGGCCGCTGCTCCTGGTCCCACGACCAGCGCAAAAACAAAAAGGCTTTTCAATTGCAGGTTTTAACTTGCAGCTGGCAGCCAGCCTAGCCATATAAAAACCAGCTAGGCAGGTTGAAAACAGTCTGGTTGGCAACCGTAGCCAGGGGTTCATATTGTGCTGTAGGACAGCAACCTCAGGCTAGAAGGTCTGGGTTTTCTGGTCCCACAGGTGCTCCTTGTGGCCTTGGGCAAGCCACTTAACCCTCCATTGCTTTAGGTACAAATACATAGATTGTGAGCCCTTCGGAGACGAGGGAAAAATATGTACCTGACTGTATAGGATTGTTAACTGCTTAGACATGGTACATAATAGGTGGTATATCATTGCATTAAGATGACACTGCTTTTTAACACGTTATTAGTAAATTGATCTCATTGACATTAATGGGGCCTGTGTTAAATAACATACATTAATGCTCAAATACCAGTTAGAAAATTGAGCCTTATAGTTAATAACCTTATTGCCCCTTTTGGAGATTTTGTCGCCAGATGAACAAACCCAGAGCTGTTTTACATAATTCTTTCCAACATGTTGTATATTGGAAATAATAAAAATGCTTTTCCTTAGAAATGTGGAAGGGAATTTTAGAAGATCTATCAAAGTGCAATCTGGGATGTCTAAACCAGAACGTCTGAAAAAAATGCAGGCACATTCAGCTGTGGACTTGATTTTACAAACCTGGACATTCCTGATATGGACATGTGCAGGATGTCTACCCAGACATCCCCAGAATGGTATTTCAGAACCAGGATGTCTAGGATAGCCTAATAGTTACATAGTTGACTAGAAATAAGACTGCCAGAATTCAAATCACACTGCTTCTGCTGTTGATATTGTTCTGAGTACTGAGGATAAGAGAGTGCTTTCTTCTCTGGATGTTTTTCAGCCAAAATGAGAACATTTCAGATGCTTTTTATTTGCTATTCGTGCCTCAGAGCAGGTCTAGGGTTAGATGTGATACCGGATGTTCATGACGTTTCTGCAATCAAGTGGAGACATCCAGATTCCTGGAAACACTCTAACCATGGCTCTAGGTTCCTGGGAATGCCTCCTCCATGCCCCCATTTGGCTTCAGATGTACTCCCGCTGGGGACATCCCCAGAGCCAGCTTTTAAAATGGTTCTGGATTCACCTCTGTGCTTTCAACGTCTCTAAACCTGTTTTCGGGCAACCAAAGCCGAATAAGGCTTCTAAAATGACCCCTATGAGCTATATTCTTGAAAAATTAACTTTAACGAATAAATGCAAAGGAAAAATAATATGTGCAGAAATGCTCTAAATCCTTTCCATCGAGAGCTTTCTCTGCTGTGATGCATTGTGTGTGTAATAGTATTTAAAGTATGCTGGGGTATGCTATAATGTGCCCTTTCCTGTCTTTCTTTTCCTGCTCCTATTTTCCCTTGGGGTATCACAGTTTTCATGTTTGTAGCACTTGTACCTCCTTCCTTTTTTTCCACTGTCTTTATGGTATACGGATGTTAATATGACAGAACGTATATCTGTGCTGCTTAAATTGTCAACAACCATGATGTCAGTTAATTGAATGGTTGTATACCAAATACATAAATCAATCAATCTGTGTTTCTTTCAGTGGCAGCCATGCGTCTGAATATTGCCCTCATATTCTTTTAAACTTAAACATATTGAGTGAAAGCTCCCGCTTCCCTTCTCCATTGCATTTCACCAGGGTCGATAAGAATGTGATAATCATGTGCCCATCTTTCTTGTACTTTTGAAAAGAGATAACAGATTCTTAGATGTTGCAATCAGGTCTCCAAAGCTGAAGGCGTCATGACCATTGAAAGAAACATTCATTTCCTGTCTTCCCATTTAGCCAAAATTAATAGAGTGGGAAAGATCTCTGAGGTCAGGTTTACGCACTTACCAGCTATCCAGATGGATATGAATCACAACAGTATTGCTCAGGAAATGACACTTGAGGAAGGAGGAGGGAGGGGGCGCTTGTGTTACGTAGAATGATACAATACATTTTTCAAATTAAAGAGCAAAAAAAGAAATATAAAAGAATGTACACCAACATATAGTGAAGGTCTGCATATAGTAACAGAGGCAAGAAATGTACTGTCTTTGTGCACATAGAGATACAGTGCGAAGCAGGGCATTTTGTACAGGACTGAAGGGGAAAGCAGGCTTCTTAAAATGAAATAGTCCAATAGAAGAATCTATCATCAGTTCTATATTTGGAGCTATTCCTGACAATTGTTTGTATTGCCATTTTCCTTTGCATCTGACATGCTGAAATGTGTGTTTCCTTTTAAATGTAGCTCGCAAGCAGGAAATCATCAAAGTCACCGAGCAGCTGATTGAAGCTATTAATAATGGAGACTTTGAAGCTTACACGTAAGTTAGGGGCGGGAAGCTCTGGTTTTGTAGATTCGCTTCTTTTTTCTAGTTTGGATCGTTGCAGGAGCCGGGATGTGCAGGAGGTATTTTTGTCCTTGCTGTTAGGAAAGAGAATATATTTGAAAATCACTGGAGATTGCCTCTTTCTTCGTAGAAACAGGGCAGTAGCCCATGTTCCACTGACAGTAATACAGATATTGGGGGGGGGGGGGAGAGAGAGGGTGCCAGTACCTTTATTGTAGTGTTAATTAAGGATAGTTCATGCTGCACAAAATAGTTTCAAAGATCTAGTAATGCACCATCTACCTATTTTTAGCATGTTGTATGTTATTTAATAGCCATCATGATTTGTCATTTATCATCAGATAGGTAGAAAGGGAGAGAGTGAATAGAGGCACCGAGGAACAGTGAATAATGCAACATCTCCTTTAGCTCCCAAGTACCAGTGGTCATGTTCATAAGCTCTGTAGTTTTTTCAGCATTTTGTCTGGCAGTGGAAATCACTGTTCCTGCAAAGCATTGCAGGAGTCCTCTGACCTGCCGCTGCTGGCAAAGGGAGGTGCTGTGATATCATATGTTCAGTTGTCAGGAGCAGGCACGCCTCCCTCCCCCTCCCCCACCCCCACCATCAGCAGCAAAACAGGTGGAGACCTCCCCCACAGCTTTATTGGAACGCTGGTGGAAATATATACAAAAAGGGCATACAGTTGTGGTCAACATTATTGACACCCTTGTAGTTCCAACCCTTAATGTCCAGTATCTCCTAAAAAAAAGTGGCCAGTGAAATGACTTTGGACTATATATGCACACATATTTGAAACATAAAAGAATCAAATAAAACAAGGCCAATTAGTAGGAAATAGTATAGAAACTGCAACATTGCCAGGATATGATTATTCTCACAAAAAAGGTGCACATTTACTAATCTCCTATACTACAACTATAAACTCTCCAATTGTAACGAACAGTAATATCACTTATTTTTTTGTCGGATCGCCTACCATGAGAGTGAGAAACCATCCTCTTGAGGTAGGCCCTCCATTTTAATCAATTTAAAAAATTGCCAACTGGCCCAAATGCGTGAGGCTACTCGCTCCCAAGAACAAGCCCCAGCAACGTTTAAATATACCGCTAACCAAAGTTGATGTTCCACACTTATTATGATACAGTTACTGCTATAGTTCTTTCAAAAAAGACTCTTATAGCCCAAAGTCTTGGTGCCGCGCCACTAAAGTACTCATCTGATGCCGATTATGGCTTGTGGCTATGAGCAATGTGTCCCCTTGATATGCGATCCTTCATTCTGTTGGGTACTGCAACACAAATATTCGTGTTTCAAGCCTGTTCTCTTTGCGGCTCTTCTTCAAGCAACGTAATCCCAACTTCCTGTTCCGGTATTAATGTGATTTGTCGCCTCCTTCCCCCCGCCTAGGCGGTTGCCTGACGAGGGGAGGGGGCTGCACTTTCAATGTCCCTTTAATATGGGCTCCTAGGGCAAAGGCCCCTGGGAGTTGTAGTTGCTTGAGCACTTAGTTGTAGTTGTAATAAAATGATTCAGCCGAGGTTTGAAAGCAACACAGGAAATTTTATTTGCCTCCTTTGTTTAAAGGAACTTCTAAGGAAGCTTGGCACAACATATGTAAAGACTTTTCCCACAAGAAATTAATTTTGGTATAAACTTTTCCACAGATACAAATTGCCTTTGCTTGCTTCAACAAGGCAATGATTGCTTCATTCAAAATAAAGGTCTCACTTTACAGTCCTTTGCTGCAATTGCCTTTACTTTCTTCAGTCAGACAATTCTTTCATCCCTCAACAGCAAAAGTCACTTCACTGTCCTTTACTGCAATTGGTTGTCCATTAAAGGCTTTCAGGCAGCAATACTAATATAATGAACTTTTCTTCTTTACTTTAACTTAGTCAGGTTTTAATTAGTTGCTCTAGAGACCTTTAGCATTCTACCTTAAAAGTCTCCTGCATTTTAAAGACAGCAGCCACACTAATTAAAACTTTCTTATCCTTTTCACAGCATACATTCACTTACAACAAGGCTGGAATTTCTTCAGGCTCACAGGATTCTCACTCTACCCTTCTGGATAAAGCACATTCCATTTCAGAATCAGATTGATCTGATTCAATATTACAATCTTCAACCTCCATTGACTCACATTCAGGGCAATAAGGCTCTGCAGCTTCCTTGAGCAACTTAATCAGCTGTTCCCCTCGAGACCTCTCTCTGGACTTAGGGCTGTTATCAAAGCAGGGGAGATCCTTATCTCTTAGCAAGCTCTTTAACAGTTTTAAAGAATTCAGGTTTTCTCTATCAACAGGTTTCCTTACCAGCTTTCCCCGAGGTGAGATTCTTGGACTCAGCGTTTCCTGGGAAGTCCCTATAACTGAGTCACACCCAGCAATCTCTCCTGGCTTAAACCTCCTGGTTTCTGGACCCACCGCAGGCTTTCTATAGCACTGGTACCGGTCCAAACTCTGGAGCTGGCTATGAGGAGACTCTTCCCTCGAGCTGTTGTCTGAGTACCTTTCTCTGGACTCCCGGCTAGAATCCTTACTTGCAGTTTCTTTTAGGATTCCTTCCACCACTGTTTCACTGCCACTTTCTTGGCCATGCTTGCTCCTGCACACATTAGCCCTTCCGTCTCTGTCTCGGTTCCTGCTTCCGTTTCTCTTCCTCCTATGGTGCTCCTCCCTCCCTGTTCTCTGGGGCTTAAATGAGTGGGGCTGGCCTGTATCTTTCCACCCCGCCCCCAGCTGTCTCAGATTGCCTCCCTCAGTTGCCATAGAGCTGGGGCGTGGACTTAGGACAGCAGCTTTAGACAGGTTTTTTTATTTCCTAGCTGAACTTTTAAAGTGACAGTTCCCTGCACTTTCCTTCTGCCTGGAGGAGACTGCTAGTGTTTTCCCTATTTCCATAGGCACTGGGGTAGCTTTGTCACCACAGATTACATCACCTGGGATTGTATTCAACTAACAGATCATAACCAAAATGATAGACGTCTATTCACAAAATACTTTACACTTAATTTAAGGACCACCACTCCACTTCTGTGTTCAAGCCTCCCGGAGTAGTAGAATGGAGCATGTAAATCCATCACTGCTCTTTATAGCGTAGCTGGCTTAAATGGTCACCTCCACGTAAAAGTGGAGGGACCATATCTAATACAAGCCACCTCAATTGCTCAAAAGAATGCTCCTGTTGTACACAATGTTGTACCAATGGTGCTGACAAGACCTTGGTATTAATACGGGATTGATGCTCTCACAAATGTTTTTTCACCATTCGTGTCGTCATGCCCACGTAAATGTTGATACAAGGACAAGTAATTAAATAAACTACAAAAGATGAATCACAATTGGTTAGAATGATATAATGTATGAACTCGTGATTGTGGATCACACCAGCTTGCACCCTCTACTGTTGTCAAACAAAAATCGCAGGAACCACAAGCATGATAACCCCCTTCTTCCCGATGAATGGGATATGGGGTAGAACATGTGCTAATAACACAGTCTGCTATATTGGTACTCCTACGGTAAGCCAGCATAAGTGGTAAATGAAAATATTTATGTAATGTGGGAGGAGTGGCCTAGTGGTTGGGGCAAGGTACTTTGGGCCGGAAGGTCGGGGGTTCAAATCCCACTGGAGGACAGCAACCTTGGGCTGGAAGGACTGGGGTTTCTAGTCCCACAGGTGCTCCTTGTGGTCTTGGGCAAGCCACTTAACCCTCCATAGCCCATGTTCCCTGTAAAATAGTTCTCTGTGTGCTGTGCTTTCCTGTCTAATCAATGTGTTTATACCTCAAAAATTTCCTGTCATGATTTGACAATTTCCAATCTGTAATCAAACCGCTGCTGATCGCTGGAAGTAGCGGTATACAAATGTATACTAAATAAATAAATAAATAATGTTAAAATGTGCCAATGGGATTTCAAGATTCTAGAAACTGCCATAGTGTTAGGCATATAAGGGAGGATGCCCACAAAACGGTCTTTATTCCTACCCAACTGATTTGTAGGAATATCCCACCAATCTGGTTGATTATGCAATGCACATTTATAAGCCTGAGTAATCAACTGTAAAGGATATACTCTTGCCAACAGCCTTGTTTTTAAATCTGTTGCTTGTTTCCGATATTCGGACACTGTTGAACAAAGTCGCCGAATTCGTAGAAATTGCCCCAAAGGTAATGCCCTATGTAAAGGGCCAGGATGGTAATTAGTAAACTGCAACAAAGTATTTCGTTGCACTGGTTTCCTACATAAGGTTGATGATAACTGGTGCCCATCTTTATACAATAACATGTCCAAAAACTCTATCTGTGTCATATGATACTTTGCTTCAAACTGTATATGGGCATGCAATGTATTTATCCAATGCAAAAATTCATCGAGGTCATCCAAAGTTCCCATCCAGATGAAAAAGATATTGCCAAGAAACCGTTTCCAAAACAAAATATGGCGGAATCTGATTGACCCGTAAAGATAATGATCTTCAAAATGGGACATATAAAGGGCTTCCACTGAAGGCTCTACAGTGGCGCCCATTGCCACTCCAAAACTCTGGTGGTAATATTTAGAATCATACATAAAGAAATTCTTCTCTAGTACCCAGGTTAACAATTGCAACACAAACATTTTTGGTATCCTTGTAGGCAGGGAAATTAGTAAAGCATCCAAAATAGTGTACGCTTCCTGCTGATGAATATTTGTGTACAGTATTAAGTATTTTGTGAATAGACGTCTATCATTTGGTTATGATCTGTTAGTTGAATACAATCCCAGGTGATGTAATCACATTAATACCGGAACAGGAAGTTGGGATTACGTTGCTTGAAGAAGAGTCGCAAAGAGAACAGGCTTGAAACATGAATGTTTGTGTCGTAGTACCCAACAGAATGTAGGATCCCAGTATCCAGTGGACACATTGCTCATAGCCACAAGCCGTAATCGGCATCAGATGAGTACTTTAGTGGCGCGGCACCAAGACTTTGGGCTATAAGAGTCTTTTTTGAAAGAACTATAGCAGTAACTGTATCATAATAAGTGTGGAACATCAGCTTTGGTTAGCGGTATATTTAAACATTGCGGGGGCTTGTTCTTGGGAATGAGTAGCCTCACGCATTTGGGCCAGTTGGCTATTTTTTAAATTGATTAAAATGGAGGGCCTACCTCAAGAGAATTGTTTCTCACTCTCATGGTAGGCGATCCAACAAAAAAGAAGTGATATTACTGTTCGTTACAATTGGGGAGTTTATATTTGTAGTATAGGAGATTAGTAAATGTGCACCTTTTTTGTGAGAATATTATAGTGGTGACATTATTAGGGCTTTTTTGACATAGGATATGATTATTGGCACCTTAGAAACAATTCAAATCAGTTCAAACTGAAGAAGCACATTCCCATTGCAGTACAATTAGAAGCACATATGATCAATTGTCAGTACTTACATGACTTGGATCAATCAATCAATGATGGCTGTAATGTTTGAAGACAAGAGAGCTGCCTGAGACCATCAGAAAAACCATTAACACCAAACTTCAAAGGGGTATGAGGCCATCTCCAAAGACCTTGGGATTCCTGTGTCTATAGTTCACAATGTTATTAAGACGTTTTCTGCTCATGGAACTGTCAAGAACCTCCCAGGACATGATGGCAAGAGCAAAATTAATCCAAGAAGTCTTTGAAGGTTAGTGCGAACTGTTGGAGGAACACCACATAGAATATCCAAAGAGTATCTGGATGACATGACAGACAACCAAGCAGTTTCTTTGTTGTCTACAATGACAATGGCTGGGTTTGAATGGATTAATATGGAGCCAACTCATTATTTATTTATGTATTTTATTTATTTATAGTTTTTCTATACCGCACTATTTACCATCAGCGCGGTTCACAGGCAACAAAAATTGTACAATGAGGAAAGATCTACATTGAACTTACATTAAACAGGGTGAATAAATTGGAGAACAGGTAAACTATATACAGAGAGGTAGACTATTTACAGATTGATAACAGTAGGTGCAGCACCTAACTAGGTTTTGTTTGTAAAGGACACAACGTGAGAAATAGCTAGTATTATTGGATGTGATATTGGTGTTGAGGGATGAAAAAGGATGGATTTTAAGGATTTGTCAGTTACTCAGTTACAACTTTAATTTGAACAGATCATTATTTGCTGAAAGATTTTTGTTCAGTTAAAACAGGCCCGTGCTAAGTACTTACCGTACTTGAGTAAAATGGCTCTTAGTCTCCTTCATTGACGGTTATCATGGACTAAACACAGCACTATAGTAAAAAACCCAAGCTAAGTGCTTAGTGTGGGGTGGAGCAAGATTGAGGAGGGGATTGGGCATGGCTGCTGGTGACAGCACATGGGACATTATCGCATGCTAGCTGCCATGACTGCCAATAGCATAGCTGCACTTCGTGCAATCTCAAAAGGTGGCATTCAGTTCAGCAGCCCCCACTGCCGAATAGCATCTTAAACTGCGATCAAGATATCCCTCCCAACAACATCCAACTACTAGTCAAGACCCTCCCAAAAGCATCCTGACCCCCCGATCAAGATCCCCCCTGACCAGTTACCCCTCTCAACCGAGCCCCCCCCCAATGACATAGACTGATGCTCCCCCCATTAAGAACTCACCCAGGATTTCCCCAGAGCCAATGGTGTTCAAAAGTGCAGCTATAACCCCCCAATAGGTAGTCTTGCCCTCATATGAAAGATTGACCCCTTGTGGTAGTGCTGCAAGACTACCGATAGACATTAGGGAAACCTCCAGGTGAGTCATAGAGGGTTAGGGGTGGGGAGAGTGTTTGGGTATGTCATTGGGGGGTCTTGATTGGGGAGCTAGGATGCTGTTGGAGATGTCTTAATCCAGGGGTTAGGATACTGTTGGGGGGGTCTTGATAAGGGGTCAAGATGCTGTCCACCTGGGGTGCTGATATAGAGGAGATACGTTTGGGGGATATCAGATCAAGGGATGAGCAGAAGGGCTATGTGTAAGGACAGGAAGTTGGTTTGCGGCCATCACATGGCACAAATCTTTTTTACATTGTACCAGAGCCCGCATTTCATACCTTGGCTGTTAGTGCAAGTGCATCTGCATTTTCTGCCAAGGCATAGAAAACAGACCTGTGCAGTAAGGGGTCTGTTCCGTCCCGTGAATAATGAGGATGGACAAATACATTTCAAAATTTGCAAATAAAGCACAGTGATCAGATGGTTACATTCTGGAATGAGACCTTAGGAACTGAAATAGACAAATTATCCCCCTCCCCCCTCCAAATGGGTTATTTCATCTAAGAGGAAAATGTCTCTATGGTTCGCTAAAAATGTATTGAGGTGGAAGAGATGCTGTAGGAAGTATGAATGAAAATGGCATAGAATAGGGGAAATAGGGTATAAGATTGATTGCAAAGTATCTGTTAAAGTACAGTGACTAAACGGTGAAAGAAGAGGGTCTTCCGCAAGAAACACAGTGAAACAAAGCGGAAGCCAAGGACCACGGCCAAACACAGTAAAGGTGTTTAAAAGACTTTATTAGCAGACCCAACTCAAAGGTTTTGGCCGGAGGCCTTCTTCAGGGGTCTTGCCCGAAAATGTTCACATTTCTTTAAACTACAAAAATGCTACATAAGATAAAACCAAGAGCCAGTTTCTCATTGAGAAACTGGCAGATGGAGGAGGGGGCTCTGCGGGAAGAGATGTTCACAGTCCTACAAATAGTTTCTCCTTTGCTCTTTGTTTTATTTTGGGGTATGTTTACTAAACCGTCTTAATGTGCGCTCTGTGACATTATCGCGCAATAAGGTACCTTATCGCGCGATAATGGTGCTTTTTCAGGCGCACAGGTACCTTATCACGCGATAACGCGTGCAGTGGCGCAAACGAGCGCTGAAGGCGGGGAAAGGCTCCCGGAGGGCAGAGGAAGGCTCCCCAGGGGCGGAGAGAAGAGGTCAATGGGCAGAAAGTGGGAGGGGAGAGGCTCTCTACACATTAACGCTGTGAAATCCAAGGCTGAAAACTAACGCCAGTGAAACCCTGGCGTTAGAGCTGATTTAAAGGGAAGAGAAACCATTTATGTCAGCAATGTACAGCAAAATCAGGGAAACATACAAAAAAGTGATAAGTGTGATACATGTGCACAGAACAAAGGTGCAAATAAACATTGAAAATGACCCCAACAAAATATAAAAAAAACATAACCAAGCTAGGCAATAGTGATATTAATGGGAAACGTTGAAAAACACTCCCAAGAAAGCTCCAAAAAAAGGATATGAATTTTGGACGGGTCTACGCTCCGTCCCCATACAAGGTGAATGATCCCACAGTGAAATAGCGCTGATCAGGGTTTCCCTCTCCATTGGACAGGTTTCCTATGGCATGCGCATGTTCCACAACAGCAGGGCGGGCATGTCGGAATGGGCAACTGGACAGATGCTGGGAAAGGGGACACAGAGGGCTGCAGATGGCACATGCTGTGCTGCAGCTGGGCCACAGTGCGGACTAGGGTGATGCCTAGGTGGCCCATAGGAATGCTGAAATAGTAGAGCAGCCAGACAGCAACTGATGAGGGCCCAGCATGGGCACGAGTGTGCTTCCCACAGTGTCACAGGGGATAGTACCCAGCAGGTACCCCCAAGGGCACAGAACATTGGCCGGCGGTGCTGGGGGGAAGCGTGGACATCTATGCAGGCACCCCTACCCCAGAACCTGCACCATAGGCAGCCACCTACCCACACAATGGATGGCCTGAGACTGCGCTCCACCAGCACCACCAGCAGACGGGCATGTCAGCAGGGTGGCAGAGGGGTACTGGTGGTGGAGGAGGCAGTGGCAACTGCCCAGAGCAGACCGTGGCCTAGCTCTGTGTAGGTGGGTGCCATGCACTGCAACAGACAGGCCCTGTTTGCCGAACAGTCATGGTATCCCCAGGGAATGCACTGTCTCTGTGGCAACACGGTGGTGCAGTGCACACAGCCAGTGTGTTCAGGAGCAGAAGGTCACAGGTTCAAGTCCCAACTGTGGTTCCTGCCAACCCAGCCCCCATATTTTACCCACTACTACAACGTGCTAATACAGACAGAACCTGTAGTGCAGATGACGTAGACATGCCCAAAACACCTACATTTTACCCTACAGAGCACAGACACCATAAACATGCGCATTACCTAGAGCAGAGTCTCCCAAATGCAGTCCTGGAGGGCCAAACACCATTCAGGTTCCATGCTGCCTCTAATAAATGTGGCTGTGCTGCATTGCTATGCACTGCCCCCATGGTATGCAGATGTATCTCATGCATATTCATTAGGGACAGCATGAAAACCCGAACAGTGTTTGGCCCTCCAGGACTGGAGTTGGGAACCTCTGCCCTAGAGCAGCAGCCAACAGGGGCAGACACACCCGCACCCAAAGGCTCCATTATCCCAAGCCTCCTGGAGAGGCAGGATGTTGGGCCCTGCGTGCATCTCCCCATACTAGCACTTGCATACCTTAGCAATGCCACCCTAAACATGGGAAAACTGTACACAGCTATCAAAAAGGTTGCTATGATAACTGGCAGATAGCAATTCCTATGTTAAGCACAATTGGCTGATTGAGCTGCATCATAGCAACCTTTCTGATGTCTGTGGAGTGTGCCTCAGGTCTGGTGTCGGACAGAGTGACTCCAACAGTATTGTGTACCATAGCCATGCCTGCACTGTGCCCAGGACTGGTGTGGTGGCCAGGGCTGCCAGACACCTCTATAGTTGCACAATGCTGGCATAGGTGTGTGGAGTGTGTGTCTGTCTATCCAGTGTGCCAATGTGCATAATGAGGAGCAAGGTACTGTGGGAATAGCCTGGATAGGGTGGCCTGGCCTGGCCGCATCTGCACAGGGCATAGGGCAATGTCTCGGACATTGTAGTACCCGGCCACCACCTGCACGGACAGCGTGGCCACAGCATGTCCTGCTGGGAGGTCACTCTCACCCTTACTGAGCAGTGACCACGGCATGGCTAGGTTCCCCCATAGTGCTGTATAGTATTTTTCTCATGTGATATTTATCACTGACTTATCTGCTTGGTGTGTATGCTGACATCCCAGTTCTAGGTACATGCATCTCCTCCAGGACCATGCACTATGGACTAGCTAGCAGACTGTCTGCAGCTAGTATGTGTCTTGCTGGAACACCTTGCAGGGTGCAGCAGCTGGAGGCTTCCTGTTGGAGAATGTCAGATAGTGGTGGGGGCATTTCCAGGCCTACTGTCTGTCTGCTATTGCTTTATGGATGTGTACAGCTCTGCATTGCCTGCCCTGTAGGGTGTCTGTTCCCCAGCAGGACTGGGGTTGATGGTCCCCCTCTACTGCTACCATTGCAGGGAGGTAGAATGTCGATCTATTGGTGGGTGATCCTGTTTACCACCCTGAGCCCCAGAGGGTGGGTTGTGTGGTGGTACATAATCCGCCTATGGGTCCAAACACCCCCCCCCCTTCTTCACCTACCATCATGTAACCATGGCACCAACACAGGATATGCACTATTCTGGGTGCATCATAGCCCATAAGGGCTAGACATGACTGAGAAATACAAAAGAACACAGATGTAACCTAGGTGTGTCTGCAGGAACTACCTATCACACACAGTAAGACTGATGGGGACTTGCAGCATGGCATATTTCAGCTATGAAAGGTGCTGTGGACCTGGTGCTGGGCGCCCCACCTCACCTTCAGGGTGAGCACAGTACCCGCACAATGTGACGGTCTGTGGCTACTCTGTGCCAGTACCACACACGGTCAGTTCCCCCTACCAGGCCGAGGTGCTGTGGGGGTGCATACCCCATCTTGTGCCCATCTGTCGACTGCTGATTTGCATGTGCAGTGCATCATGGGTACGGGTGGGTTAACCTTATCCTGGTAACCACAGCAGATAGTTTGTGTGGTGACGTGCAGTCCTTCTGCAGCCAGCCAGGGGCTTGTTAGCAGCTATAGAGCTGTAGCCCACTGGTTACTTCACTGCCTGTGAAGCCAGAGGTCATGGGTTCAAACCCATGGTGGGGTTATTTGATAGGGCTGTCTGAGACATTGTCTATTTTTAATGTACATTAGTGCTGCCAGCAAAAACACCCTCAGAGTACTGTAACCATAAGGCGCCTTATAGGGCACTTTATAAGGCGCCCTATCAAGCACCTTATAAGGTGCCTTATAAGGTGTCCTATAGGGGACATTATAGGGTGCCTTGGCAGACATTGCACTTTATAATGTGCCCTATGGAGTGCCTTATGGGGTGCCTTATGCGGCAACTTAGGTTACGCCACCGTGAGGGTGTGTTTGCTGGCAGCACTAATTAAAATAAAAGTAAAATACCTCAAAAATCACTACCTAAACGGTGATGCCTCAGCCAGCCTTATGCATTATGCACACTGGGGGATCAAACTCATGACCCCTGTACCATCAGTCAGTGGACTAACCATTGTGCTACACCTCTGCTTCTATGTTTGCATGTCTGCGTGCCTATTTAAGATTATCGCGCGTTAACGTGCTTAGCGGTGTTTCGCCCGATAATGTGCGCAGCGCGCGTTATCACGCGATAATTCCGTTTTGCTACGTTAAGACCGAAACGCCCACTCCTTTTATGGCATCCTGCACACTATCGCCGGGCGCACGTTAAGACTCCTTAGTAAACATACCCCTTTATGTAGCATTTTTGTAGTTTAAAGAAATGTGAACATTTTCGGGTCATTGATTGACCTCTTGAATATTTTATGAAGCCAGGGCTGGATTTTAACCCCCCATAGGCAAGACCCCTGAAGAAGGCCTCCAGCCGAAACCTTTGGGTTGGGTCTGCTAATAAAGTCTTTTAAACACCTTTACTGTGTTTGGCCGTGGTCCTTGGCTTCCGCTTTGTTTCAAAGTACAGTGACTTGCAAAAGTATTCATCCCGTTGATTTTTGTCCTGTTTTGTCACATTACGTACAACCTGGAATGAAAATGGAGGTTCATTTGGATGTTAGGTAATGGACATAACAATGTAGCCCAAATTGATGAAGTGAAATGACAATAAAATACCTTGTATATGTGTATATATATATATAAAAAAGGAAAAACTGGAAAGTTGTGAGTGCATATGTATTCAACCCTTTTGCTATGAAATCCCTAAATAAGATCTGGTCCAACCAATTATCCTCAGAAGCACATAATTAGTTGATTAGGGTCCACATGTGTGCAATCAGTGTCACATGATCTGTCACATGATGCCTGTATAACTATACCTGTTCTAAATGTCCCCTGACTCTGCAACACCACTAAGCAAGCAACATGAAGACCAAGGAGCACTCCAAACAGGTCAGAGACAAAGTTGTGGAGAAGTACAGATCAGGGTTGTGTGTTATAAAAAAATATCCCAAATTCTGAATATCCTATGGAGCCGAAACATAGAAACATGACGACAGAAAAAGACCATATGGCCTATCTAGTCTGTCCTTCCATATCAACAACTACAACAGTCCCCTTTTTACCTTTAGAGATCCTCTGTGTTTGTCCCATACTTTTTTGAATTCAGTTACTGTTCTCATCTCTACCACTGCCACTGGGAGACTATTCCATGGATCCACCACTCTTTCCATAAAGAAATATTTCCGCATATCACTCCTGAATCTATCCCCCTTCACCCTCATCTCATGTCCCCTCATAGCAGAACTTGCTTTCATTTGAAAGAGGCTCTCTCCCTGAACATTTATGCCATGGAGGTATTTAAACATCTCAATCATATCACCTCTATCCCGCCTTTCCTCTAAGGTGTACATATTAAGATCCTTAAGTCTGTCCACATATGCTTTTTAATGAAGACCACTACTCATCTTAGTAGCCACCCTCTGCACCAACTCCATCCTCTTCACATCATTTTGAAGGTGCGGTCTCCAGAATTGCACACCATACTCCAAATGAGGTCGCACCAAAGACTTATACAGAGGCACTATCACCTCCTTTTTTCTGCTAGCCATTCCTCTCCGTATGCATCCAAGCATACTTCTAGCTTTGCTGTCGCCTTTTCTACCTGTTTAGCTACTTTAAGATCATCAGATACAACCACGCCTAGGTCTCGCTCTTCTTTAGTGGACAATAGTACTTCACCCCCTATACTATATTGCTCCTTTGGATTGCTGCAGCCCAAATGCATGACCTTACATTTTCTAACATTAAATCCCAGCTGCCAAATTCTAGACCATTCTTCAAGCTTAGCTAGATCCCTCCTCATGTTATCTACACCTTCCTGGGTGTCTACTCTATTGCAGATTTTGGTATCATCTGCAAAGAGGCAAACCTTACCTCACAGCCCTTCCGCTATATCACTAACAAAGATGTTAAAAAGAATTGGACCAAGGACAGATCCCTGGGGCACACCACTGGTAACATCCTTCTCCTCAGAGTGTGAGCTCCATTTACCTGTACTCTTTGTTGCCTCCCACACAACCAATTGCTAACCCAGGCAGTAACTTTAGGGTCCATCACTAGTGTGCTCAGTTTGTTTATAAGTCACCTCTGAGGAACAGTGTCAAAGGCTTTACTGAAATCCAAATACACCACATCTAGGGCTCTCCCTTGGACCATCTCCCTGGTCACCCAGTCAAAGAAATCAGATTTGTCTGACAAGACCTGCCTCTGGTGAATCCATGCTGCCTCGGATCCTGTAATCCACTGGACTCCAGAAACCTCACTATTTTCTCTTTCAGCAGCGTTTCCAATAATTTACTCACCACCGAAGTTAAACTAACTGGCCTGTAGTTTTCAACCACAACCTTACTTTCGCTTTTGTGTAAAGGCACCACATGAGCCTCTCTCCAGTCCTTTGGCACCACTCACGACTCCAACGAGACATTGAAAAGGTCAGTCAGTGGAGCTGCTAGAATGTCCCCAAGTTCCCTCAGTATTCTAGGGTGTTTCCCATCCGGTTCCATCGCTTTGTCTACTTTAAGTTGAGCTAGTTTCTCACGAACACAGTCTTTTGAAAATTGTTCAAGATGTCCCTCACTTCTGTTCCCGTTTATGGGTGTTTTCTTAGGTCCTGCTCCTGGTTCTTCATCTATGAACACAGAATAGAAATATTTGTTAAGCAATTCCGCTTTATCCTCATCAGCTTCTACATATTCCTCCCCTTCACCCTTGAGTCTGACAATACCACTTCTGCCCTTCCTCTTCTCACTAACATATCCAAAAAATGTCTTATCCCCCCATTTTATTACATTGGTTATTTCCTCCTCTTTTTGAATCTTTGCTTTCCTGACTACTTTGCTAGCTTCTCTAAGTTTTTCAAAATATAGATGCCTGTCTTCCTCTCTCTGTGATCTCTTGTATTTTATGGCCTCCCTCTTTTTCTTCACTTTTTCAGCTACTTCTTTCGAAAGCCATAGCAGTCTCCTTTTCCTTTTACCTTTATTTACCATTTTAACAAAAAGGTTGGTTGCCCTTAAAATATCCCCTTTCAGTTTTGCCCACTGTTTTTCTACATCCCCCAGCTGTTCCCATCCCACTAACGACTCCCTGAGGTATTGGCCCATCTTGGCAAAGTTAGTCTTCCTAAAGTCTAAGACCCTTACCTTTGAATGGATTCTAACAGCCCTATCCTAATACTGAACCTCACCATCTGGTGATCACTGGATGCAAAATGATCTTCCACTACAACATCAGAAACACTTTCACCATTGGTATGCACCAAGTCCAGTATGGCCCCTTCACGTGTGGGGTCTGTTACCAATTATAACAAAATAGAAAGAATATGGCACCACTACAAACCTGACAAGAGAAGGCTGCCCATCAAAACTCACAGACCGGGCAAGGAGAGCATTAATGAGAGACACTACAAAGACACCTAGGATAACACTGAAGGAGCTGCAAAGATCCACTTCAGAGATGGGAGTATCTGTCCATAGGACCACTTTAGGCCATACACTCCACAGAGCAGGATTTTATGGAAGAGTGGTCAGAAAAAAGCCACTGCTTAAAGAAAGAAATAAGAAAACACATTTGGAGTTTGCATAACAGTATGTGGCGGACCCCCCCAAACACATGGAAGAAGGTTCTCTGGTCAAATGAGACAAAAATTCAACTTTTTGGCCATCATGGGAAACCCCATGTGTGGTGCAAATCCAACAGTTCCCATCACCCCGAGAACACCATTCCCACAGTGAAACATAGTGGTGGCAGCATCATGCCACCACTGACTGACCTTTTCAATTCCTCGTTGGAGTTGGGAGTGGTGCCAAAGGACTGGAGAGAGGCTCATGTGGTGCCTTTACACAAAAGCGGAAGTAAGGATGTGGTTGAAAACTACAGGCCAGTTAGTTTAACTTCGGTGGTGAGTAAATTATTGGAAACGCTGCTGAAAGAGAAAATAGTGAGGTTTCAGGAGTCCAGCGGATTACAGGATCCGAGGCAGCATGGATTCACCAGAGGCAGGTCTTGTCAGACAAATCTGATTGATTTCTTTGACTGGGTGACCAGGGAGTTGGACCGAGGGAGACCTCTAGATGTGGTGTATTTAGATTTCAGTAAAGCCTTTGACACTGTTCCTCACAGGCGACTTATAAACAAACTGAGCACCCTAGGGATGGACCCTAAAGTTACTGCTTGGGTTAGAAATTGGTTGGGTGGGAGGTGACAAAGAGTACAAGTAAATGGAGCTCACTCTGAGGAGAAGGATGTTACCAGTGGTGTGCCCCAGGGATCTGTCCTTGGTCCGATTCTTTTTAACATCTTTGTTAGTGATATAGCGGAAGGGCTGTCGGGTAAAGTTTGCCTCTTTGCAGATGATACCAAAATCTGCAATAGAGTAGACACCCAGGAAGGTGTAGATAACATGAGGAGGGATCTAGCTAAGCTTGAAGAATGGTCTAGAATTTGGCAGCTGGGATTTAATCTTAAAAAATGTAAGGTCTTGCATTTGGGCTGCAGCAATCCAAGGGAGCAATACAGTATAGGAGGTGAAGTACTTTTGTCCACTAAAGAAGAGCGGGACCTAGGCGTGGTTGTGTCTGATGATCTTAAAGTAGCTAAACAGGTAGAAAAGGCGACGGCAAAAGCTAGAAGGATGCTTGGGTGCATACGGAGAGGAATGGCTAGCAGAAAAAAGGAGGTGATAATGCCTCTGTATAAGTCTTTGGTGCGACCTCATTTGGAGTATGGTGTGCAATTCTGGAGACCGCACCTTCAAAAGGATGTGAACAGGATGGAGTCAGTGCAGAGGATTGCTACTAAAATGATTAATGGGCTTCATTATAAAGCATATGAGGACAGACTTAAGGATCTTAATATGTACACCTTAGAGCAGGGGTGGGGAACCCTGGTCCTGGAGAGCCGCAGACCAGTCAGGTTTTCGGGATATCCCTAATGAATATGCATGAGATATATATGCATTAGAGATATCCTGCCAACCTGACTGGTATGTGGCCCTCCAGGGCTGGATTTGGAGACCCCTGCTTTACACCTCTGTCATTTAAGATTGTGAGTGGGCAAGGTGCAGATGTCCAAGACATCAAAAAGGTTAGATAGAATGTGTGACATTCCTCCTCACTTCTCACCACCACCAAAATATTGTCTATTAGACAACTTTTTGGTGGTGGTGAGAATCGAGGAGGAATGTGACACATTCTATATACCCTTTCGATGTCTAGGACATCTGCACCTTGCCCACTCACAATCTTAAATGACAGAGGTGTAAGGCAGGGGTCTCCAAATCCAGTCCTGGAGGGCCACAAACCAGTCAGGTTGGCAGGATATCTCTAATGCATATATATCTCATGCATATTCATTAGGGATATCCCGAAAACCTGACTGGTCTGCGGCTCTCCAGGACCAGGGTTCCCCACCCCTGCCTTAGAGGAAAGGCGGGATAGAGGTGATATGATTGAGATGTTTAAATACCTCCGTGGTATAAATGTTCAGGGAGAGAGCCTCTTTCAATTGAAAGCAAGTTCTGCTACGAGGGGACATGGGATGAGGGTGAAGGGAGATAGATTCAGGAGTGATATGCGGAAATATTTCTTTACGGAAAGAGTAGTGGATCCATGGAATAGTCTCCCAGTGGCGGTGGTAGAGATGAGGACAGTAACTGAATTCAAAAAAGCATGGGACCAACACAGAGGATCTCTAAAGGTAAAAAGTGGACTGTTGTAGTTGTTGTTATGGAAGGACAGACTAGATAGGCCATGTGGTCTTTTTCTGTCATCATGTTTCTATGTTTCATGTTTCTATGTTTCTATGCTGTAGGGATGTTTTCATTTGCAGGGACAGAAAAACTGGTCAGGATTGAAGGAACGATGGGTGGCATTAAATACAGGGCAATTCTTGAGGAAAACCTGTTTCAGTCTGCCAAAGATTTGAGACTGAGACAAAGGTTCACCTTCCAGCAGGACTATGACCCTAAACATGCTGGTAAAGCTGGTTTAAAGGGAAACATTTAAATGTCTTGGAATGGCCTAGTCAAAGCCCAGACCTCAATCCAATTGAGAATCTATGGCATTACTTGAAGATTGCTGTACACTAACGCAACTCATCTAATCTGAAGGAGCTTGAGCAGTTTTGCTTTAAGGAATGGGTGAAAATCCCAGTGGCTGGATGTGCTAAGCTAATAGAGACATACCCCAAGAGACTTGCAGCTGTAATTACAGCAAAAGGTGGCTCTACAATGTATTGTCTTTGGAGAGTGAATATATATGCACACTCCTGCTTTCAGTTGTTTTTTTTTTTTTGTCTTAATTATTATTCGTGTGCCAATAAAGGAAATTTTGCACCTTCACAGTGGTACATATGTTGTGTATACCACATGGTGCTAACCCCCAAAACTCCATTTTAATTCCAGGTTGTAAATAGTTCAAAGTGGTCCTCTCCAGGAACACTCTATGTAAATAGTTTGAGGTGTCGCATCTAATACACTGTTTTTATATAAAGTTCTTAAATATCGTTCCATGTAATTCTTCTAGTTTAATTGTTACAATGTAAACCACCCCTGATCTCTGGAAGGGGTGGTATAAAAATATCTGCAAATAAATAAATAAAATAAAACGGGACAAACAGAGAGGGGATAAATACTTTTGCAATGCACTGTATACAAAGAGGAAATTGTTCATAGGAAAAAGAAATTTTATGCTACTCATGTAGTGGGTACGCAAAATGATACTAAAGAATTATTTAAAATAGCAGATGAGTTATTAAAGGCAACTAGAGTGAAAAGGTAGAGGATATTAGATATTCCATCTGTTGACCAATTGGATTTTCATTTTGAATCTGAAATTAAGAAGTTCAGAGCAGCTGCAATTAATGATAGTCTGAAAAATCAGACTAGACGTAAAATTTAATACCAAGAAGAAGAGATTATGATTTCAGATAGTGGCATTAGAGTAGATAGTAAGTAGTTACAATTTTAGCTGGTATCAAGAGAGGAAAGGAAACAATTAGTAACAAGGTTTGGTAGAGGAAATTGCTCTTTAGATTCTTGTCTCACATGGTTATTGAAGCATATGTCAGAAGATATTATCGGTTGGATAGAACAGTTTGTAAATTTAACTTTGGCTCAGGGTTATTATCCCAAGGAGCTTAAGCATATTTTAATTAGATCTCGTGTGAAAATCAAAAGCAAGAGATGGCAGACTGTGCAAATTATAGGCCTATAGTGAATTTATCCTTTTTGTCTAAATGGAGGCTGAAGTGGCTAGGCAATTAGTCATTCCAAGGATTTTGAGATATTAACATCTATGTAATCAGGGTTTAAATTAAATCATAGCACTGATGCTGCTTATAACTTTAATGAAAGAATTGGGGGGTTTTGAAAGATGAGAAGGTACAGAATTGTTGGTTTAACTCAGTCTATCAGTCCCTATTGAATTGTTGCATCATGAGATATTGAGGATGCGATTGGTATTGCCAAACTGGTTTAGATCAATTTTCAGATTACGTAAGAAGATAAGAAAGCCATACTGGGTCAGACCAAGATCCATCAAGCCCAGTATCCTATTTCCAACAATGGCCAATCTATGTCACAAGTACCTAGCAGGCTCCCAAAACAGAATATACTGTAGGTTCCACAATGCTTGTCCTGGGGTGAGCAGTGGATTTCCAAAGTCCTCTTTATAATGGTTTATAGATCTTTCCTCTAGGAACTTGTCCAAACCTTTTTTAAATCCGGCTACACTAACAGCTTTTACTACATCCTCTAGTAACGAATTACAGAGTTTGATTATACATTGAGTGAAAAAATATTTTCTCTTATTAGTTTTAAGTGGGTTACATTGTAGCTTCATTGCATGTCCCCTAGTCTATCTACATTTTGATAGAGTAAACTGCCAATCTACGTTTACATGTTCCACTCCATTCATTAATTTATAGACCTCTATCATATCTGCCCTCAGCCGTCTCTTCTCCAAGTTGAAGAGCCCTAATCTTGTAAGCCTTTCCTCATAGGGGTATCCTTCCATCCCTTTTACCATTTTGGTGTCTCTGTACCTTTTCTAATTCTGTTATATCCTTTTTAAGATGTGGTGATCAGAATTGCATACAACATTCAAGGTGTGGTTGCACCATGGAACAATACAGAGGCACTAAGATATCCTTGGTTTTATTTTCTATTCCTTTGATTATGATCCTAGCATTCTGTTTGTTTTCTTGGCGGCTGCTGCACACTGGGCGGAGTCTTTCAACATCTTATCCATGATGATGCCTAAATCCTTTTGCTGGGTGATGGTTCCTAATGTGGAACGTTGCATCATGTAACCATAGTTTGGATTGTTCTTTCCTAGGTGCTTAATTTTGCACTTGTCCATATTAAATATTATCACCATTTGGACATCCAATTTATCAAGGTCCTTTTGTAATTTTTCTTAGTCCTCTTGTGTTCTAACAACTTTGAATAATTTTGTGTCATCTGCAAATCTGATCATCTCACTCGATATTCCCATTTCTAGGTCATTTAGGAATATGTTAAAAGCAGTAGACCCAGTACAGATCCCTTGGATACTCCACTATTCACCTTTCTCCGTAGAGAATATTGGCCATTTAGCACTACCCTCTGCTTTCTATCTTTTAACCAGTTCCTGGTCCACAATACTACATTGCCTCCTATCCCATGATAGGCCATTTTTAATTTCACCAAGAGTCTCTCATGGAGACCTTGTCAAAGGCTTTCTGAAAATCCAGATACACTTTATCAACCGACTCACCTTTGTCTACCTGTTTATTCACACATTCAGAAAAATATAACAGATTAGTAAGACAAGATCTTCCTTGGCTGAATCTTGGCTGTCCTCCAGTAAACCATGACTATCTACATGTTCAGTAATTTTATTCTTTATAACGGTTTCTACCAGTTTGCCCGGTACTGACATCAGGCTCACCTATCTGTAGTTTCTCAGATCACTCCTGGAACCCTTTTTAAAGATTGGTGTTGCACTGGCCATTCTCCAATCTTCAGGTACTACAGATAATTTTAATGATAGTTCACAGATTACTAATGGTAGGTCTGCAATCTCATATTTCAGTTCAGATTTTTAGAGGAATAAAATGTATGGTGAAAGTGGGGGAAAATTCCTCTAGATGGTGGATGTTGGAATATAGAATACTCCAAAGGTCCCCACTTCCCCTGTTTTATTCAGGGTATATTTACAGCCATTATGTCAGCTGGACAATTTTTTCTTATGCAAATGATATCCAATTGTCAACACCAATTTTAGATTCACTGGAGAAGGCTTATAAGCAAGTGAATAGCAGTTTTCAAATAATACAGAAATGAATGATTGGGAATCAGCTGATTAAACCTTGAGAAGTCAAAGAATTTATGGGTAGCAAGCCCACATCTGCAGAAGCTGTTGAATGGGCCTCTTTCTTTAGGGCCTGATATTGAGATGGGCGCATCTTCAAAGGGCTATGCACCTTGTCGGTGTATAGCCCTCCCTGCTGCCCTCTAACCTGGATAGTCAATGCCACAGCGATGGCATTGAATATCTGGGCACCTCTGCACATGCTGGAAGCCGCTGAAGCTAACTGGGCAGCAGCAATATTGCATGCTGCCCAGTTAGCTCCTGCGTCTTACAGATAAGCGAGGGTTTTTCCTTGCCTGTCTTTAAGGTACAGATCGCTAGCCGGGCAGCATGCAATATCGCTGCTGCCTGGTTAGCACTCACCACCACCTCTGCTTCATCCCAGAATGCCCCCAACACGCCCCAATGCTAACCGGATAGCATCGGGGCACGTAGGGGAGTTAGAAGGAGATATTCAATGGCACTAACCATGTAAGTGCTGTTAAATATCTCCAGTTAAGGCATTTACATGGTTTACTAGGCTGTAAACCATGTAAATGTCTTTCCAGTATTGGGCCCTTAGAGTCCATTAGGGGTTTAGGTGTAATGCCGGACTTCGAGTTGACTTATAGAATCAGATTGTTTCAGTAGTTAGAAAGTCTTTTACAGTTACAATTGGTCTGCCAGATAAGACCTTATAACCATGAAATAACTTAAAACAAACCATGCAGGCTGTTGTCATTATGGTTTGGGATTACCTTTAAATTGGTTTACTTGGGTTTGAAGGAAAAAGCAAAGCATTAGCTTGCAATTAATTTAAAATATTGCAGCGAAAATGATTTTTACTACTAAAGGACAGCAGAAGACTTCCCCTCTACCAAATAAATTATCCTGGCTGCTGGTTCATTTTAGAATTAAATGTAAGTAATTAACTGCTATTTGTAAAATAATTTGGAGACAAAGTCTGAGGTACTTGGGCAAACAAATCCAAGTTTATGCCCCTCATGGGACTTTGAAGTCAGCGAAGATTTTGCTAGCAATGCCATCTGTTAAGTTCTTTAGACTAACGAGTACAAGAGACAGGACAGTACAAGGAGAAGATCCCTAGGAATGGTATAGATGTCCATGTTTATTAAGAATTACAGTAAAAGAAACTATTAGCTATTTTTAGGGAAAAAACTGAAAACCTGGTTGTTTACTGAAATAGGTAGTCAAGGTCAGCGATAATTAAAAGGATTGTAGATATGGGTGTTATATGTAATTATGTAACTTGCCTTGAATTTTTCAAGAAGGGCAAGATATAAATCTCAGAATTAAATTAACTGGGCAGCATGCAATATCGCTGAGCCAAACAGAGGCTCTGCATTTCAAGCAAAGGTAAGGGTGTGTGGCTTTTAATTTCTAGTTCTCTACCTAAGAGCTCTTAAAAGGGTTTTTGGTACATTTTTAAAACAAAGTTACATTCTTTTTGGAGCTTTAATTCAAAAGAGGGAATACTTTCTCTAGTGGTGTAGGTTTAAAACTCTGCTTTTAGTATCTTTCTCAGCTCTTTGAAACTACTGACACCTCATCAGGTGTTAGTTCCCTCCCTACCCCCCAACTCCCACCACCCCATGTGAGCAGTCTTGCTTTATAGAGCACCTCCCCAATTAGCTGCACACAGGGACTTGGAATAGCACATTTAGAACACACTTAAAAGAGGTTAATTACTTTTTCTCTGAAAGGACAGCTGGAAAACTGGCTGGTACTTTGGTAGGTCTCTCTATCTCTTGCTTCAGCAGGTACCTAAGCTCCACCAACTGAACAATGTCTGTGAAAAATCGTATTGCCAAAGCTGTTGCCCCTGTTACAGCTTCTGCCTCTGTCCATACAGAGATCCCAATGCCAGTTGAAGGATCGGTTCCATGTGCAGGATGTCTACACACCGAAGCTCTCAGGAAACAAGTAGAGGAGCTCAGAGAAGAGGTGGCAAGGCTGAGGAGCATACAAGACAGTGAGAAGTACATTGATGAGATGCTTCTTGAAACATCCAAGCTCTCCAGCAGAGAAGATGGGAGCCTACAGAATGATGAAGTTTGGACACGAGTCACCAGGGCCTGGAGTATTACCAATCCAACACCTTCAGCCCTTGAATTGAAGAACCATTATGCAGCCCTGGAAGTGGAGGAGGTGAAAGTATCCCAAGAAAGGGAAGAACCAGAGCTTGAGCACTCCAAATTTGCAGAATCAGCGATCACAAGGAAGCGAAGGGTAGTGATGGTTGGTGACTCTCTTCTGAGGGGTACTGAGGCGTCCATCTGCCGACCAGACTTGATGTCCAGAGAGATATGCTGTCTGTCAGGTGCCAAAATCTGAGATGTTACGGAGAATTTGCCGAGATTCATCAAGCCCACTGACTATTACCCGATGTTGCACATCCATGTTGGCACAAATGATACTGCCAGGTATCCCTCTGAGCATATCAAAAGTGACTTCATGGCTCTGGGACAGAGGGTGAAGCAGATTGGTGTGCAGATGGTGTATCTCTTCAATACTCCCTGTTAAGGGTAAAGGCCAAAGCAGAGAAACTCGCATCCTGGAGATAAATGCATGGCTGCGTGGATGCAAGTTCCGCATTAGGAACCACCACCCAGGAAAAAGATTTAGGTGTCATCATGGATAACATGTTAAAATCCTCTGCCCAGTGTGCAGCGGTGGCCAAGAGAGCAAATAGAATGCTAGGTATCATAAGGAAAGGAATGGAGAATGAAACAAAGGATATTATAATGCCTCTGTATCATTTCATGGTGTGACCGCACCTTGAATATTGTGTGCAATTCTGTTAACCGTATCTTAAAGAGGATGTATCATTATTAGAAAAGGTACAGAGAAGAGCCACCAAAATGGTAAAGGGGATGGAAGGATACCCCTATGAAGAGAGGCTAAAACAATTAGAGCTCTTCAACCTGGAAAAGAGACAGCTGAGGGGAGATATGATAGAGGTCTATAAATTAATGAACGGAGTGGAATGGGTAAACATAGATCAATTGTTTACGCAATCAAAATATAGAAAGACTAGGGGACATGCAATGAAGCTACAGCGTAAGCTATTTAAGACTAATAAGAGAAAATATTTTTTTCACTCGTGTAATCAAACTCTGGAATTTGTTACCAGAGGATGTGGGAAAAGCTGTTAGTGTTGCTGGGTTTAAAAAAGGTTTGGAGAAGTTCCTGGAGGAAAGGTCCATAAACCATTATTAAAGGGGACCCGGGATATCCACTGCTTGCCCCAGTATAAGCATTGTGGAACCTGTGTCTTTTGGGGAAACTGCTAGATACTTGTGACCTAGATTGGCCACTGTTGGAAACAGGATACTAGGCTTGATGGACCTTGGTCTGACCCAGTATGATATATCTTATGTTCTTATGATGGTATCATCAAGAGAGTTTTGGTTTCCTGGATCATGGAAGCTGTTCCAGGGGTTGCAGAACAGAGATGGCATCCATCTGTCCAAGAAGGGTCGACATGTTATCAGTAGCAGACTGGCTAACCTAATGAAGAGGGCTTTAAACTAGATTCGTTGGGGATAGGTAAAGAAAACCCCCAGGTAAATGAAACATTAAATACCTTTATGAAAATGGGTAAAAGGGGCAACATACGGAAAGCAGTGTGTATAGATATCAATAGCATGGGAAATAAGATCCCAGATGTTTCGGCTTTAATGGGAGAGGCTGACTTGGATTTAGTGGCGGTAACAGAGACATGGTTAATAATAATAATAATATTAAAGCCATGGAAATAGCAACTCTAGCAATTAGAATTTTCTGTAAGTCTCTGTGGGGGAAAAATGGTTAGTAAATTGAGTCCTTTTTCCAATTTCTTTGAACCACTCTCTGTGCTTCCCAAAAAAGGGGACTTAACCATTTTGAATATATTTTCCTTTCAAGCTCTATCCTACATCAGTAACCTACAAGACTCATTCTACATTATTAACATGACAGGAACATAAGAAAGGACATGCTGAGTCAGATCAAGGTTTAACAAAGCCTCGCATGAAAGACTTCTGAGGAAATTAAAAGTGCACTGCATAGGAGGCAATGTCCTATTGTGGATTAAAAATTGGTTGAGAGAAAAACAGAGAGTAGGGATAAATGGTCAATTTTCTCAAGAGAGGAAGGTGAACAGTTGAGTAACCCAGGGATCTGTACTGGGACCGGTGCTTTTTAACATATTTATAGACGATCTGGAATTGTGAACAACAAGTGAAGTAATTAAATTTGCAGATGACACTAAATTATTCAAAGTTTTTAAATCACATGTGGATTGTGAGAATTTGTAGGAGGACCTTATGAGACTAGGAGACTAAGCTCCCAAATGGCAGACAAAATTTAATGTGGACAAGTGCAAAGTGATGCATGCTGGGCAGAATAACCCAAATTATAAATACGCAATGTTAGGTTTCATATTAGGAGTCACCTCCCAGGAAAAGGATCTAGGTGTGATCGTAGACAATACATTGAAATCTTCTTTTCAGTGTGTGACTTCAACCAAAAAAGCAAACAGAACATTCAAAATCATTAGGCAAGGAATAGAGAATAAAACAAAGAACAACATAATGCCTCTCTATCTCTCTATGATGTGACAATACTTTGAATATTCTGTGAAATTCTGGTCTCTGCATCTCAAAAAAGAAATAGCAGCTTTAGAAAAGGTACAAAAAAGGCTGGCCAAAATTATAGAATTACTCTCCTGTGAGGAAAGGCTAAAGAGGTTACAGCTTTTCAGCTTCGAGAAGAGATGGCTAAGGGGAGATATGATAGAGGTCTATAAAATCCTGAGTAGAGTGGAACGTGTAACGCGATTCCATATCGTCCTGCTAGATCAGTACAGACAAGTGGGTTGTGTTCCCCTACCAGCAGATTGGTGAATACAAAGAACCAAAGGAAAGCCCAGTTTTCAATGACCTCACTCTCATGTCTCTATCTGCTTCAGCCATCAAAGGTCCCTCAGTATTTCTTTGTCTCCAGGATGAGGACATGCTTTCACCTTCAGAAGACTATGCAGAGGCCAGTATGATCCACCAGTTCCAGGAGGAGCTGGTGACATTTATTTCCAGGATCTCATCTGCCTTGAACTTGACAGATGCTTCCGGCACAGAGCAAGAGCCAAAGGTACACCTGTTTCTTCAAGGGGTGCGGAAATCCACTACTGTCTTCCCATTCCCAGAGGTGATCAAAGATATGATCTGGTTTGAATGGGACTCACCCAACTCCCTGCCTAAATGGTTAAGGGTCTATAAGAAGATCTATGCTTTCCAGGGGACGAGAACGATGAGTAGTTTGACATTCCCAAGGTGGATGCAGAAGTCACTGTGGTTATCAGATGGACCACCATTCCTGTGAAAGGTGGATCAGCCTTAAAGGATATTCTGGACTGCAAGATCGATTCCTTGCTGAATAGCTAGTGGGCTGTGGCGGCAGCTTTGTCACAGCTGGGATATGTACTAGCTTGATGTCTCAAGCTGTGCTCCAGTGGATTCAGTCTCCACCGCCTGATGGGATTACTTCCCTCTTGTAGTCAGCTGTGGCCTTCCTTTCTGATGCTATGTATGACCTGATATGCTTGGCAGCCAGGGATGGTGTCCTGACAACTATGTCACAGCATTAGATTTGGGTCTAGCACTGAGCGGCGAACTCATCCTCCAAAGCTCGATTGGCTGAACTGTCCATAAGGGGAAACTCCTGTTAGGAGCCAATTTGGAGACACTGGTGAAGGACTTAGGTGAGACAAATCTTATCGCCTCCCAGAAGACAGATCCAGGGGTCCTGTGAAGTGGGCTAGTGTCCCTTTCTTGTCAGCCTCTGCCCGTCCACCAAGGATGCGCTGGCCAGATTCCTGGGATCTCGGGACTATCATCATTATCAGTCTTCAAAAAAAAATCTTCTTCCCCTCTGCTTCAGGACCTCAGGTCCGTTCTTAGTCCTTTCATGGAGCATGTGAACCCAGGGGTTCAGTCCCCTCCAGAAGAGGATCCTCCTGGGCTACGCAATGAAGGTTTGGGGGCCCATTCGTTGATACCATGGATCGCTGGATGCTAGACACCATTCAGTTTGACTGTGTCCTGGAATGCAAAGAGCCGATCCCGATGCCTTCTTCACTGCCCCTTGTGAGTCTGTGATTAAAGGTGCCGCCATGCAAACCACCTTGGACAAGTTCCTTTGCCTTAAGGCATTGGTTCCTGTCTCTCCCAGATGAGCAGGGCAAGGGCAGATACTCCATTTACTTTGAAGTGCCAAGAAGGATGATTCCTTCTGGCCCATTCTGGACCTCAAAACTGTCAATGAGCATTTGTGGGTCCTGTGCTTTCAGATGGAAACCTTGTGCTCTATTAATTCAAGCTGTGCACCGAGGGGAATTCTTGGCTTCCCTGGATCTGGCCGAGGCGTAGTTTCCTATCCCAATCTGGTTGGATCAGCAGAAGTATCTGCATTTTGCCGTGCTTGGCTCTATTAGTTCACCACCCTTCCTTTCGGGCTCTCCACCAAACCAATGATGTTCACTGGGGTCATAGTGGTGGCGGCTGCAACACAGTGGCACCATGGGATCTGTGTCCATCCCTATCTGGATGACTGACTCATCTGAGCCCATTCCCTTTCAGAAGTGACTCAGGGGACATCCTGAATGGTGTCCTTTTTGGAACTTCTCAGCTGGGAGATCAGTCAAGAAAAGAGACAGTTTTTGTCTTCCCAGTCCTTGGAGTTGCTGGGAGCATGTTTCAACACTGGTGGGGAGAGCTTTCCTGCCAGAGGAGAATGTCAGAAAACTGTTGAATTGCCTGTGTGCAGCAGGCCCCCAGAGTTTGGGCTTATCTTCAGCTGTCAGATTGATGGCAGCAACCATAGAGATGGTCCTGTGGGCGCCTGCTCACATGTGGCTGCTCCAGCAGTCATTGTTGACTTGATGGTCCCTGAGTTCTCAGGAATACAAGCACAGGCTTCCACTCATATGGAGGGTGTGAGCCAGCTTGTGGTGGTGATAGCAGCCATGTTATCTGAGGAAGGGCGTACTGCTGGAGATTTCTCCTAGATACTGCTGACAATGGTTGCTAGTCTCTCGGCGTGGGGAGCCCATTGTCGAGATCATACAGCCCATCACAATTGGAACTGCAGGGAAGCAGTGTGGTATATCAATCGCCTCGAGGTGATAGCCATCATGGCTGTTCTGTGTTTCCAGCCCCTGGTCGAAGACTGGGCAGTTTGAGTGTTTCCAGATGATGCCACGGTGGTGGCTTATGTCAATCAGCATGATAGCACAAGATGCACTGGGGTGGCCCTGGAGATGGATCTCCTGTTTGCTTGAGTGGAGAAGATCCAACTAGCCTTATCAGCTCAATATATTGCCAGAATGGACAATGTGGAAGTGGATTTCCTCATCTGGTACTCTCTGAATCCCAGCAAGTGGAAGTTGAGTCAGGGGGCATTTTAATTGATTCTGTGCCACTGGGGTCACCCCAAAATGGATCTGATGGTGACCAGCTCCTTCAATCGCATGCTACTTCTTCAATCGACATGCAGAGATGGGGTCCGAGGGTGTCGATGCCCTGACACAGCCTTTATTCGGTCAGTGGCTGCTGCTCCTGTTTCCTCCATGACCCCTGGTGGGGTGTGTGATTCAGCGTATAGAGGGCAGGATTGTTATGGTAGTACCAGATTGGCCGCAGAGAGCATGGTTCGGAGACCTGATGCAGCTCCTGCAGTCGCCTCCTCTTTGGCTACCTCTGTTTCAGGGGCTGTTGCAGAAAGGGACTGAGTGTTCTGGAGGATCTGGCTCCCTTCTCGCTTACGGAATGGCTCTTGACTAGAGACTGCTAGTGCATAAGGACTACTGTCCAGCAATAATCTCTACTATACCTGGTGCCCAGAGAAGGGCTATCAAGCTAGCTTACGTACAGATATGGTGCCTTCTTGAGCGCTGGTGCAGTGCGTGGCACTTGGCTCCTGAGACAACCAAGTTGTCCTCCCTGTTGGCCTTTCTGCAGGTTGGCCTAGAGAAGGGCCTCTCACTTAGCTCCCTGAAGGTTCAGGTGGAAGCTCTGACCTATTTTCCATAGTCTGGTGGTGGGCAAGTCTTTGGCCTTGCACCCGGACATCTCCTGTTTTCTCCAGGGGGTTTAGCATCTCCATCCAACCCTTCCTTTGATCTATGTCTGGTGCTCAGAGCCTTGAACTGTTGAAGCACACTACCTTGAAGGATTTGATGCTTAACACTGTCTTCTTGGCCACAATTTGTTCTGCAAGGTGGATCTGGCCAAGATCCTTTTCTGGCTTTTTCCATTCAGCCTATGCCTTTGTTCTTGCCTCTGTCTCACTTTCACATGAACAAGGTGGTTTCCTTGCTGTCCTTCTCTAGGGAGTAATATTGGGGGAAGGATAAGGATCCTCGTCTTGTGGATGTCCAGAGAGTGCCTCTCCAGTTTTTGGAGGTTATGATTTCCTTTCATAAATGGTACAATTTCTTTGTGCTGTTTGCTGGCCCACGCAAGGGTGAAACGGTAGCCATATCGACTTTGGGGTGCTGGATTAAGGAGGCTGTTGACTCAGTGTATCTGTTGCGGAACCAGCCGATTCTGGAGGATTGCGCGCCCATTTTTCCCAAACACAAGCATCCTTGTGGGTGGAATGGAGCTTGGTAGCCCCTGCAGACTTTGTGAGGCAGCAACATTTTCCACTTTTTTCCAGCATTACCGCTTGTATATCCCTGCAAGGGCAGATGCGGCCATTGGCTCAAGAGTTTTGCGAGCTACTGTGTCTTCTTTCTGCCCAGTAGTGTTGTAGCTTATCTGGAGTGGTCTAGCAGGATAATATGGAAGGTGATATTTTACTTACCAGTTACTGTCTTTTCCTTGCGTTCTCCTAGAACAGTCCAGGGCGCGCCCATGAAACGGTATTTGCTCTGTTCTTCTGCTGCTTGGGTCTGCTATGATTTTTATACTTGACTTTATAGGTTCATCGTCTACTGACAGCCTTCTGTTTCTGCTTTCCTTTACATAGTTCTCTACTGTTGATTACTCATTGTTGCCCTCGATTGAGGTTGTATGAGGCTTGCCATGTTTTTCCCATATGCTTTGGGATGAATATTGAGGGACCTCTGGTGGCTGAAGTGGATAGAGGCATGAGAATGATGTCATTGAAACCCGGGCTTTTCATTAGTTCTTTGTCTCCACCAATCTGCTGGTAGGGGAACACAAAGCACTTGTCTGGAATGGTCTAGCAGGACTCAAGGAAAGGACATTAACTGGTAAGTAAAATGTCACCATTGATTGCTTACTACTTTAAATGTAAAGTAGTACATTTAAAACAAATACAATATTTTCCCTCAATATCTAATTAAGCTTTGGAATTCATTGCTGGAGGATGTAGTAAAAGCAGATATTTTAGCTGGGTTTGGACAGATTCCTGGAGGAAAACTCCATAAACCATTATTAAGGTAGACTGAGAGAAAACCATGGAACTAGCTACTTACTTTTTGGGATATGCCAGATACTTGTAACCTGGAAGGGCCACTGTTGGAAAAAGGACACTGGGCTCGATGGACCTTGGTCTGGCCATTCTTATGTACTTATGTTCTTAAGATCCATTGAGCCCAGCAGCTTCTCTCCAATACCGCTCAAGCCAGATCTCAAAAAGTAGATATATTTCTCATGGCTCATTTCCAAAGATAAGCAACGGTTCTACCTGGCTAATATATTTTTATGGAATTTCCCTCTTCACTCAATTTAGTCATCTCCAGATGCCGAGTGCCTTACTTCTTTTTTAAGTTCTTACACCTTATACCCATATAGTCTTTTCCTTTTCTATAATCTTGTCATGCAATACAGTATGGAGTAATATTATAAAGAGGTGCCTATTTTTAGGTGCTAACCATGCACATAAATGCCAGTAGTTTTGTCATTAACGCATGTAAGTGGCCTGCAATAAAATACCAACCAGCATTAATTGCATGGCATGCTCTTTCATTGTGGGTGTGCAAATGGAGACTGGGCAGAGTATGGGTGGTGTGAGCAAGTACATATATAGAAGGTAAAATATGACTATTTGCATGTGTATTTGCAGAATATAGGTATGTTCATTTACACAGGCTTTCTGACTGGTAAGTTATCATGCCTTAATTTAAGGCAGGTTCTCGGCAAACAAGTAGGCACCTACTTATCTCAATAAAATAGGCTTAATTTAGGTATATTAAAACATGCTTTCACTTGGCTCTCTGTTATAAAATTACCCTCCATATATCAGCTTCATTAATGCTTTTACTTTGGCTGCCTATTAAGGCCTACACTCCATTTAAGAATTTGTTACTGGTCTTCTGTGTTTTACGTAGCCTTGGATTGCACTACTTAAGGAACAGATTGGAATGGTACAAGCCTCAGTAAAAAAATTGGCTAACTCACGGGTGGCTCATACTATATAGAACAGGTTATGGGAGGGTATGCTAAATATTACCGTTTCATAAAATAATGAAAGCCTGTCTTGTTTTTTTCTATGCTGGGCTCACTTAGGAGAGAGCTTTTTTATTTTGCTGATTATCACTGTTAATATTATATTATGGGCCCAATATTCAAATGATTTATGCTCGTAACCAAGGCTGGTCCAATCATTAGGCAAGACTAGGCAGTTACCTAAGACAGAAGCAAAGAACGGCAGCCGTCAAAGCAAAGCAATAGATCCTGCAGCCATACAAGAAGAGCCATCAGCACGTTCCTTTACCTGCAGGCACACAGGTACATACAATACAATACAGAGCAAAGTTTAATATTGATAAGTATGATGTCCAGTAGTGTATTTATACAGATTTGCTGAGGGAGGGGTGGTGTTGGGATGATCATGATTGTTGAGCTTAATTTTCAAAATCCTGGGAGGGGAGGCTAAAGGCTCACCTGGGGCGCCCAACATACTTGCACCAGTTCTGTTCCACAGTAATGAATCTTTATCTGTGTAATATCCATTGACAGTTTCTTAATGTAAATGATGGACTTATTAATTTTAGTTATCATCAAAAAGTAAAATTAATAAGGCCATAATTTACAGTAAGAAACAATAAATGGATATTACAGAGAGAAATTCGATCCAGTACTGTGCAGCAAAACTTGTTACCGAGACAATTCTACCAAAAAGGACACAAGATCAGAAGAAAAGGAGAAAGAGAATGGGCGGTGCGAGCAAGTACATATGCAGAAGGTAAAATATGACCATTTACATGTGTATTTGAAGAATATAGACATGTTCATTTACACAGGCTTTCTGGCTGGTGTAAGTTATCGTGCCTTAATTTAAGGTTCAAGATCACAATGCAAAAGATCCAATACCTCAAAGTGAAACATGCTGCATTAACAGAAGACGGCCTTAAATTCATATGATCCAATAATAAACTGAAAGTAACAGCAGAAGCACAAAAATTGCAGAGATAAGAAGAAAATAGGAAAGAAAAATATCAAAACTAGAGAGAACCCAAAGCAGTTTTACAGGGAACTGGGAAAGAGCATCAGTGAGGTGAAAATACCACTAACTAAGACTGGCACAGAAACATTCTGTAGAAACTTATATGAAAACTGTGTAGAGCACATCTGAAAAGCAGAATGAATACGTATCATAAGAGATAATTTGGAAAAGATGAACATTGAAACTATGGACTGACTTAAGGTAACAGAAGAACTGAAAAAGCCCTGGCCCAGGTGGAATTACCAATTTTTGGCTCAGACAGCATCATTTCACCATGACCTGGCAAAAATCAATAAATCAGGCAGCCAGATTTAACACCACAATGGCTAATGACAGGAAAAACACTTCTTCCAAAGCGAAGCCCAACTAACATTTCCCAAACTAACATTTCCCAAAATTATAGACCAATAACTTGTCTGCCTACATTCTGCAAGCTATTTACTGTAATAGATGCTAAAAGAATATATGGTCATATTGATTCCAATAATAGCATGGCAGTAGAGCAGAAGGGTAACTAGAGGGGAGTATATGGAACCAAAGACCAGCTACTGCTAAACAAAGCCATCATGGTTAGTGCTAAGAAAAGCAGAAATCTCAGCGAAGCATGATTTGACTATAAGAAAGCCTTTGACAGTATCCAATACTCCTGGATAATAAATTGACTTGAAATGCACAAAATAAATTCTAAATTGATTGACTACATCAAATTCACTATGGGGCATGTTTACTAAACCGCGGTAGCAAACTCTGTGAGATATCGGAGCCACGGCCCCATTGATTTCAATGGGGCCGGTGCTCAGATATCGCATGGAGTCCGCTACTGCCGTTTAGTAAACAGACCCCTATGAAAATGTGACAAACCATACTTTCCCTACAGCATGCACATGGACAGTTCACCATTCCTAATTTCAAGATCCGGCGAGGAATATTTCACGGAGATTCCTTGTTGCCACTTTTCTTTTGTATAGCACTTAATCCTTTGAGTGCACTTCTTAACTCTTTGGGATAATCCTAAAACTGGCAAAAACCATGATATTACACCTAGTGTTTGTAGACTTGAAGCTTCATAGTCCCACTAATAAACATCTAGCAGAAGAATTCCATCTAGTAAAAGTTTCTCAGATGATATCCGGATGACTTTTGGTTCAGACAAATATGCTAAGACAACCTTCCTTTGAGGAAAATTGAGGACAACTGAAAACATCTCTCTAAATGATGACTGTAACATAAAGGAACTTGAACATGAAGTGTATATAAATATCTAAGAGTAGAGGAAGTAGCAACAATTCAACATAAAGTATTGAGAGAAAAGACCAGCAAAGAGTATTATAGGAGACTGAAGCTGATTCTGAAAAGTGCATTAACATCAAAGAATAAGATACAAGCTATCATTCAGCTTGAAATTCCTGTACTCTCACATTGCTTTGGAATTGTAGACTGGCCCTTGAAATATCTTGAGAAACTAGATATATGAACATGAAAACTCCTCCATGCCTATGAAATGGTTTATAAGAATCAATGTATGCTGAGACTGTACATCCCTAGAACCGAAGAAGGAATGGGCCTCATAAAAATTGATTATACATATAGAGTGACCATCATAGGCCTCCAGGCCTACATAACAGCATCTGCTGATCCGAATGAACAAAAGGTATTGCAGTATGACAGTAAATGGCCAGAATATGTCTCCATTATCAAACTAGAACAGGTATTCTGATGAGCAGAAGGAATGGATGAGCATCCACCAGTATACACAGGGAAAGAAGCAACACAAGTTCTTACTGCACTACTCTCGGAACTCCATCGCTCTCACGACCATGGTGACATCTCTCTAGTGGTTTCCTTGGATCTGTCCTCTGCATTTGACGTGGTTGACCACCGCACTCTCCTATCCCGTCTGTCCGACTTTGGTGTCCATGGCACCGTTCTTCGGTGGTTTCGCTCTTTCCTGTCTTGTCGCACTTCTTCGGTACACTCTGGCACCTCGGTCTCTCCCCCATTCCCCTCCATCTGTGGCGTCCCTCAGGGCTCTATTCTCGCTCCCTTGCTTTTCAATGTTATTCTTGCCCCCTTAGCCCTCCTTATTCAACAGTCCACTGTCTCATTCTACATTTATGCCGACGACATCCTTCTTGTTCATCAAACCTCCTCCTCCTCCCCGGATCTTGGCCCACTCAACCACTGTCTTTCCTCCATTGCTTCCTGGTTCGAGTCCAATTTTCTACATGCCAATCCTGCCAAGTCCTCGGCAATCTGGATCTCTCTTGGGCTTCCCCAACCTAGGCTATCTCCCACCATGGGCTCTCACTCCATTCCTCTTGTGCCCACCCTTCGCTATCTGGGTGTTACCTTAGACCCTGCTCTTTCCTTCCACGAGCATATCTCCTCTGTTATTCGTACTTCCTTTTTCCATCTTCGTCGTATCAAAGCTGTTCGTCCCATTCTTCCCCTCCCCTCTGTTGCTACTCTTGTTTTGTCTTTAGTAACATCTCGTCTAGACTAGTGTAATGTTGTCTATGCAGGTCTCCCGTCCTCCCAGCTCCGCCGCCTTCAACTTGTTCAGAACGCCGCCGCTCGTCTTGTCACCTCCTCCCCTGCTCGCTCTCACGTGTCCCCTTGTCTCTTCACTCTGCATTGGCTCCCTGTCAAGTTTAGGTTTGTCTACAAATTGCTCATCACCGTCCACCGGGTTTTCTACACCGATACCCCCCAGTACTTGGCTAACATTATTCACCTCCAGCCCTCCCCTCGCCTTCTTCGCTCCTTTCACGGTAATCGTCTCTTCCTCCCTTCTCCTAATCAGGCCCACCTAGAATCTACACGCCGCTCTGCTTTTTTCTTTCTAGGACCTGTCCTTTGGAACTCCCTTCCCCTTCTCCTCTGCACTGAGCTATCCTACCCCCGCTTCAAAGCCCTCCTTAAAACTCATCTGTTCTGTCAGGCCTTTGATCTCCCTCCCCCTGTCGACGGCGCCCCATCCCTCAGTTGCGCCCTCTAGTCCCCGTGACTCTTCCTCTACCCTTTTCCCCTTTTCCTCCCCTCTCCTCTCTCTCCCTTCTCCTTCTCCTACCCCTTTTTTGGAGCTTTCCTGTTTTCTACCTTTGTTACTGTCTCTTGCTGTCCTGTCATTTATTGGCATTCCTTTCTAGCTTTCGTTTCCAGCAGCTGACATTTTACCTGTTATTGTACACCGCCCTGATGCTTCGGCCTGGGCAGTCTATCAAGCAACTGAATAAAGATAAAGAAAAGAAAAAACTCTTGAAAGAATTAGATCAGCAAATAAGGAACAACAAGTGGCAAATGCATAAATCCATTGGGAAATACAAAACATAACTTGAGGAGCCATTTGTTGATCAAACAAGGACATGTGTGGTCAAGGAGCGGCAAACTGAAACCTAAGAATGATTGATAATTGCAGCCCAGGACAGTGGGTTACGGGCAAGGTGGTACACAGAGAACATAGTGAAGATTGATAAAACAGACATGCAGATTCTGTAAGAAAGAACTGGAAACATTTACTTATCTTGTAGCTGTCTGTGATATTCCAATGGCAGAAAATTTCTATACAGAAGACCTAACAAGGTAGCACATCCCATCCACTGGAAACTTTCTAAGTACTACAACATCACTGTATTGGAAAAGCACTCAGATCATGACCCCAAGGGAATTACGGAGAATGCAGAAGTTCTGATAACTTGAAACAGTTCCGATATTGTGGTAAATAAGATAAACACCAGAACAGCATGTGTCGGATCCAAGCGATTATTCTGTGGATCATGTGGAGAAGGAGAAGATTATGAGGTGCAGTCAGATATGAAAAAAATGTGGCAGAAAGATGCAGAATTATTTCCCATTGTATTAGAAGCCACAGGCCCGATTAAGAAGAATTTCCAGTTATACCTTGGCAAGTTGCCTATACATATTACATCTTAAGAACTGCAAAAAGAAGCTCTCTTTGGCACGATGCAAGTACTACAGCGAGCGCTAGCATTAAATTTGAGAGACTGAGATCATATGCCACATCCCCTGGCTTAGGAGTGAGGCTCATGACTGTTGTGGTATGCGCAAATCTAACCCATTGGGAGAAATTGCCCACCATATTTGAATATTTTAAAGCATGTTGTTCAATTATGCATTTTTACAGGATTGCTGAGGAAGGAATGATGATGAGATGATAATGAATGTTAAGTTTAATTTTCAACATTCTGGGAGGGGAGGCATAAGGCTGAATGATCAAAATCTTACAACAAAAAGCTGTGAGCTTAATTGTCATGCCGGTATTTCGTGGAGGTAACCTGCTGTTTCCTTCCCTCCTGTCTTTCCTATTCCTTTCGATTCTCAATTAGAAGTACGTTCATTCAAACCTTAATTCAGTAGAATTGATCATCCAATACTTCATCTATTCCAATCAAATTCAGGTCTCAGACTTTAACCGCACATTAATCGGGACTCACGTCCTTTCATTCAGTGCTGTTGTTTTTGCATCAACGACCTTCAATGAATTCCCATATCTTTTTAAACGTATATGCTAAACATCAAACTTGTGATTGGGAAGGGGGATCAGATTGGGTCGGATCCGCTTAACTCTTTTAATAAGAACAGAAAATAGTGATCAAGTTTGATGTTTAGCATATAAGTTTAAAAAGATATGGGAATTCATTGAAGGTCGTTGATGCAAAAACAACAGCACTGAATGAAAGGACGTGAGTCCCGATTAATGTGCGGTTAAAGTCTGAGACCTGAATTTGATTGGAATAGATGAAGTATTGGATGATCAATTCTACTGAATTAAGGTTTGAATGAACGTACTTCTAATTGAGAATCGATAGTTATACGTTCGAGAAGAGACCATAAATACAACGATTTGTGAGTTTCCTATTCCTTTGACTATCACTGTATCTCTTATTTTGTCCTATCTTATAAATGACGTTCGTTTCATATTTTCGGTAACACTAATGTAGCATTGTAAACTGCTCTGATGCTTTGGCCTGAGCGGTATATCAAATATATCGTTAAAGATCAAAGGTTGTTAGGCCGCCCAACACCCTTGCATCAATCCTGCTCCTGACTTTGAAAGTTATTCTCATAAACTAGCTTCTTGGAAAATTTACTAGAGCTAAGTTCCTAAATTTATACTCAAAATTTCACTAAACTTCTAAATTTAGAAGCATAAAAAGTGAATGAAAACAGGGCAGGAAAAAAGCTAGGAGCTTAACACTGATTTTCAGCAGTAAGCTCATAAATCTAAGCAATGAATGTCAACTCCTAAAAGGGATGAGGAGTAGCTTGGTAACCAAGAGACCAGAGTTTGATTCCCAATAGCAAACCTTTACTCTCCATTGGGGAAGTTACTTTACTCTTCATTGCCTTGGAAGAAAGGTCCAGCAATCTACTTCTGGTCAAACCTTGCCAAGAAAACCCAGGATCTGCTGGGTCACCAGGAGTCTGCGCTGACTCATGTGCACACACTGCATTGCAAATTAAGAGAAATTTTCAGGTGAAAATGTAGGTTTCTAAGTTTGGATAAAAATGAGGCAGAGATTTAGAAGCCTAAATTTACAGACTCAGCTTTTTTGGAATATTGGGCCCTCTACTTTTTTTATTTTAATGGATTAATGTTATTTGGGTTTTTTTGTTGTATTTGTAATTTGTACACTGCTCTGGTTGGCCTCGTTTTGGCTGGAAAGACTGTAAGGGTCATGTTTACTTAAGTGCAGTACAGCATGGGGTTTTAATGTGCGCTAACAATTTGTATGGACCCACACTAATGCCCGGTAAAGAAAAAAAAAAGATGCTGCTTACTGCTGGTTGAGTAGGAACTGGGTGGAGATCAGGCATAACCATCACTGACAGCTAGCACATGGTGCCTTACTGCATATTAACTTGTATGATGGCTGATAACGCTAGAGCACTTAACGCCCCTTAAGAAGTGGCATTATTCGCAGCTGTACTACCACCAGAGTCAGGTAGCATGGCTGTTGTCCCACCCCTCCTCCCTAAAAGAAAAACATGGTGCCAAGCATTGATGACAGGCATTCTCTCCCCGCCATTCACAACCCCAGTGAAGATCCATATCTCCCCATCACAACCCAGATACAGATCTATACCATCCTGCCTCCCTATCATAACCCCAGTGCAGGTCCATACTCTCCCATCCACTTATCACAACCTCGATGGAGATCCATACTCTCTCACCTGATCACACTCTCGTTCCAGGTCAGTACTCTCACAACACCCAATCTGATCCCCCTTCCCAATCACAACTCTGATCTCCCAACACATTCCCTCCCCTCCAACCACAACCCCCCTATTCACAACCCTTCTCCCACCCTCCCAATGTCACCCCCTGGCACTTGCCCCAAGTTATCCCTGGTGTCTAGTGGATGGGGCTAGAGTGATCCTCTCCATTCCTTCTCCATTGCTGTCTGGCTTCAAAATGGCAGATCTGTAATTTAGCAATATGGCTGATTGATCCCTAGTGGTAGTACTGTGAGATAACCACTAGGGGTCAGATCTGCTATTTTGAACCCAGGCAGCAACAGGGCAAAACAGAGGTGGGGGTCACTCCTGCCCTGTCCACTAAACACCAGAAATAACTTGGGTTAAGTGCCAGGGGGGAGATCAGGGGTAGAAGGAGAGTGGGGTATTGAACTGAGGAGGGTTGTGATCAGTGAGCTTTAGATCAGAGGGGGAAATGTGTTGAGCAGGCTTAGATGTGGTGGGGTTGTGTTGGAAAAGGGCAATGAGATAGGAAACGTGGGAGAGTATGAACCTGGATCAGGGCTGTAATCGGGAGGATGGGAAGATATTTTATATCTTTAGCCTGCTTTACACTTACTCCATCTACAAGTCAGTGTGGATTAGATGACATTAAAAGACATAACATAGTAATATACAGTAGTATATGACGGCAGATAAAGACCAATATGGTCCATCTAGTCTGCCCAGCAAGGCAGCAAGAGTAGATGCACCTGCCACTCTGTGCAGGTCACCCCTCCGCATGCCTTTGTTTAGGGGTGTAGCCACCACTCCATGCAGGTCACTCCTATTTGTTGAGATATAAGAGATAGTTATGTTTATTTTGATTTTATCCTGTTGCTATAAAGGGATCCACTGTGTCTGTCCCATGCCAATTTGAATTCTGTCACTGTATTTTCCCCCACCATACCCATCGGGAGGGCATTCCAAGCATCCACCACCCATTCAGTGAAAAAGTATTTCCTGACATTGCCTTTCAGTTTACTCCGATGTAGTTCCTGTACATAGCTCATACTATATTTAGCTCACCCCGCAATCAACCCTCACACCCCCATGCCTCGATCTACCAGTGCATGCCCACACCCACGCACCCTGCCACTTGATTGTTCGATGTGTAACCCGCTTTGATTTCAGGATAAAGCGGTATATAAATCCTTTTAAATAAAGAAATGTAGTTTCATATTATGCCCTCAAATAGAAACATTAACTGAGCATAGTTTTAAGCATTTGTATGTGAAAGATTTGAAGCGGTATAGTGGAGTACATGTTTAACATATGTAGTGGATTGCGTCATATGGAAAACAGGGTAATAACTCAGGACTGGACTGAAAGAACAGTAGAAATGAATTAAGTCTCTTTACCATAGTGTTCCTTGAACAGGAAGGTTTTTAGTTCTTGCGGAAGTCGTGAGTTTGTGTAGTGGATATGGACCTGCATTTGGGTTGTGATTGGGAGGAGGTGGGAGGGGGATTTGCATCAGAATTTGATACGGGGGGGGGAGAGTTGGGGCACTGTGGGAGCTTGCATATTATGCCTCAGCAGAGGTGCAGTGCACTGTCCACCGGTGCAGGTAACATGGGGCCCCTGTGATAAGTGACTTCCCTGTGTGCTAACTGCAGGGCAGGTGCTACACAAGCCACTGATAGCCCACAGGCTTTGCATTTACCATGTGTTGTTTTTTTTTGCATATAACTTTGCAAAAGCTTACCGCACTTTAGTAAACATCCCCATAAATCCTTTAAAAAATAAACCATGTATTAAATAAGTAAACTTAGCGCTGTGTTCATTTGCTATAAGCATGATATGTTTTTCTTTTTCTTCTACAGGAAGATCTGTGACCCAGGCCTTACTTCTTTTGAACCTGAAGCTTTGGGGAATCTTGTAGAAGGCATGGATTTCCACCGCTTCTACTTTGAAAACGGTACATGCTTTACCCACAGAAATGGGCTTTTAAAAAACTGTATGTCCGATAATTCAGGTATGTACGTGTGGTCTGTAGGTGCATCCTTTTATGCACAGGAAGCAGTCAGTTCCAGAAGCAGGGGTGGGGGAGGGAGGAGTTTAGGATGGAGTTTGCACTTTTGTTCATAGGTTTGGATTTTCAAAAGTATATGTATAGTTTTTACTGAAATACTATGCACATCAACTAGGTAAGTGTGCGCAGGTCGTCATTATCTGATGTAATTTTCAAAGCAAAAGTAGGCAAGTACTTTCACTTTGAAAACGAAGCAGTGCCTGCAGAGTGAACTGATCACTAAGGTGATCAGTTATAAAAGTACCCCCAAAATGTATTCCTAATGAAGACCTCCGCTGACAAAAAAAATATCGGACATTAACATGGTCATTTTTTTTACTGAAAGAAACATTTAGGGGCATGTTGACTAAGCCCCATGCTAGTAACACGGGTTTGGGGCACCACACTGCATGCATTGGGGCAGGGACAGCCAGCCCCCTGAATTTAGTGTGGCTCGCCACATTAAAACCATTGTGGGGAGCAACTACCAGCACCCATTAGTTTCATTCCATTTTCTTTAGTTTTTTTATCATGTCATTTATTATGACATGTGCTGTTTTCATTTTAGCACACACTAGCATGAAATATTCATGTGTACCATTTCGTGTCAGCATGTGGTAGTTTAGTGCATGCTAAAAGTCTTAGCGCAGACTAAACCAAAAAACACAAGAATATACACACCCTAGTCATTATACTATACTTAAGACCAGCTCAATCAATATAGATATTCCTGTCTCTAGTTATTCCTCTTCTTACACAAAAGAATAGTGTATGTTCAGTACAGATGCCAGCATCTTTCCTTTAAAAGAATTACATCAATTTCTTTCTGTGCAGTCAGATCAAAAGTGCACAATTGGGAGCATGTTTACTAATGGATTCTTAACCACAAGCCCATGCCAATTTCATGGGGCATGTGCGTCCGCCACCCCCTTGCTGTTGGCACATTGCTAACACGTGGCATTGCAGAAACAGGCACATGGATGCACTTAATGCCACCCATTGAGGTAGCATTAAGGGCACCCGCATTGTTGGCAACAGTCGTGCCCAGTGCTCACCCATAATCTTATGCTAACCGCAATGTGCCATCGATGCCCACATTCTGTCCCAACCCACCGTGTCTCCGCCCAGTCGCATGCTAATGTAAGCATGGGGTTTTTAGTGAGGTGCGCTTACTGTGAGCTAAACCCTGCGCTAATGATTAGCGTGGTTTAGTAAACATGTCTCTTGATTTATCTTGGTGATTCCCTGCTGCACCTGTAAGATTTCAGTAAGATTAATACAGCATATACTGTATTAATTATTGTAAACAGTTTTGAATCATCCTATTTGGGCTTAAAAACAGCATAGCAAAAATTGAATAAACTAAACTATGTTTATGTTTATTCAGTACTTAATATACTGCTTTTAGCCATAAGCACCAAAGCAGTTTGCAAAGAAAGCAAAACAAATTACAAGCAATGTAAAAGAATTGATAAACAAACAAACAAAAAATATAAGTGAAAATCAAACAGCCTTGGATAGAATCACAATAAAATGTTTCATCTCCTTCGGCTCCTTTATACTCAGTTCAGCATGAGAGCCACTGCTTACAGCAGGATAAAAACATGATTCTTGTCTTTGTAATTCCATTTTATTAGATAAACTACAACCAGTATGATGTTGAATTATTAGTCCCGTGCTCTGATTAGATTGACTGTATTGAGTGTGCTCCAAAACCGTGGCCTGGCTCAGATAGCATATGGAAATAGATTGCATATGGACGATTTTGTGCTAAGGGGTAATTTTATAAGGAGCTGTGTAAAGGTGATGTCACAGTATTTTAATTATTTACACATGGAAATGGAGGTGGCATTAAGTACCCCAGTGCTACATGCCCGCCGTATACAGTATGTATAGTAGTGTGGATGTGCTGCCTATGCAGTGCTCACCCTGACCATTCTCCACCCTTAACCCTCCTAGTGGCAACCCTAACGCGCCATGAACACTTAGTGCCAAACTCCGGTGGAGCTAACTGTAATAGACTGACACTGACTGCTGATGTCCTTTAGTAAAAGGGCCCTTAGTGCGCTTTCATTACCCCCAACTAACGGCAATGTGCAGTCAATGTCCACTCTCGGCCACTACTCTACTACTACTACTGAACATTTATATAGTGCTACGAGGTGTATGCAACGCTGCACAGATACATGTAAGAGACAGTCCCTGCTCATCGGAGCTTACAATCTTAGAGGCAGACAACACAGTAGCTGTAGACAGGGATGCATCTAGGGGGAATGGCAAGGAAACACAAAGATCAGGTGAGTCAAGATCCGAAAGCGGCAGCGAAGAGGTGAGTTTTCAGCCTGGATTTGAAAAGGGTTAGAGAAGGCACCTGATGTACAGACTCAGTTAGTCTGATCCAGGCATAAGGAGCAGCAAGGTGAAAGGAGCGAAGTCTGGAGTTTGCAGTAGAAGAGAAGGGCCGTGACCCACCCACTTCCTGCCTGACTGCGTGCTAAGCAGTTAGCGGGGGGCTCTTATCCTGCTGACTCTTACAGCCTGCAGCAGGAGTTGTCAGGGTGCTGCAGTAACTGCTTAGTGCACGCTAAACCCTGGGTTAAACATTACCTCACTTTAGTAAACATACCCCTTAATATTTAAGGTTTATCTCAAGAGCTTTATGGCCCTACTTTCAAATGAGATTCTACCTTCTCTGATAATGTCTTTGTTAAAATTTGACCCTACCTACATTGTTTGCTTATTCAAATAATTGTTTCTAAGCAGTTACCAAGCAGCTGTCTTGTTCTTCATCTCCTGTTTCTAAAGAATTGTCAGCAGATGATACATAATTATTTCTGTATGCAGGTCTTTTTAAATAGTAATGCTTTTAAAAGACACAACAAAAAAAAAGGTAGTTAGAAAACATTCAAAACTACACAGATAACTTTTTTTCTGTTAGTCCTTCAAAGTTATCACAACCTACATGGACAATTTTAGTCTTGCACATGCATCTCCCATATGAAATCGGGGATATACTTGTAAATTTTGGTGGCCCCTGACCATGCCCCTGACACACCCACAACCTGCCTCTAAAATGGCCTTTTACACGTGGACGCGGTTTATACATGTAAGTGGTCTTATTTGCCCATGTTAATCACGAATAGGGTTTCTAAAATAGCTCCCATCCTCTTTATTTTAATACACACTTGATATTGGGTCTAGTATTAGTTTCAAGAGAGCCCTTCTTTGCTATTTAGGTAACGCTATCATTGTATAATATGGAAGGTAGTGATTTTTTTCTTCATCTTTCTTCTCTGTCAGCATTGTCTAAGAGCAACAAGCCAATCCACACCATCATCTTGAATCCACATGTGCATCTTATAGGAGAGGAAGCTGCCTGCATAGCATACATTCGGCTCACACAGTACATGGACGGAAGTGGAATGCCAAAGACCATGCAGTCTGAAGAGACTCGCGTATGGCACCGTCATGATGGGAAATGGCAGAATGTACACTTCCATCGATCAGGGTCACCAACGGTACCGATCAAGTAAGACATATGCTTCACTAGTTTTAGTAGCTGTTTAGATTGTTACAAATCTTGGTGGTAAGACGTGGGGGTGAAAGGGTCTGGGCATGGGATTAAATGTGAGAACTTGTATGTCTGTCTGCCTAGGATAGTAGGGAACCAAAGAGGACAACAAAAGGCCATTCTGATAAGAAGTGATATCTTACAAGTGGTCAAACCTCTACCGCTGGGAGTAGGATATATTCTTAGCATGTGGGTCAGAAATACTGGGCAGTCTGATGCAAAGTTTTTTTCCCCATAATCTACTGTATTACCGTGACATAGAAACTGATAGCCTGTAGCTATATAGTTAAGAGGATCTAGTACACCTCCTATAAAATGCTATGCACGCAGCAAAATGTAGGGCCCCTTTTACTAAAGCCCGGTAGCTGGTTAGCGTGTGTTTTAATGTCAAGAAACTGGCAGTTGGGAACATAAACAGACTAGCGTGTCTGCCACTGCACGTTAAAACGCATGTTAATCAGCAGTCATGGACTGAGGCAGGGAATGGGCAAGTTTGGGCATGGAGAGCGCATTACCACTCACACCAGTGCATTAGCCCCACGCTCAGCGACATGGCTCTTAATGCAAGCTTACCTAATGACTCCTCTGTGGGAGTGGAGAAGTGAAATTGCCCATGTGAAGTGCATGCTAGATTAACCCTTCACATGTTAGCTACTGGAAACATACAGGTCACGCCCCCAGCAGCTAACGTGGAGGCACTGAAATTAACGTGTGCTAATTGAAAATCTTTAGTGAGCTATATTAAAAGCGGCCCTCAATTTTATTTCATTTCATTCCTTTATTTTTGTTTTCTTTTGTTTCATTCTGATTTTGATCATTTTCTTTATTTTCATTTGTCTCATTATTTGTCTCGTTATTTTTGCATACACTAAATGAAGGGAATGTACATTTTAGAAATGACATCCAGGTGCAGTTGGAAAAAGACTTAAAAGTTTAGGGCTCTTCAACTTCGAAAAGAGATGACTGAGGGGAGATATGATAGAGGTCTATAAATAAATGAATGGAGAAGAACAGGTAAACATAGGTTGTTTACTTCATCAAAAAGTAGAAAGACTAGGGGACATGGAATGAAGCTACAATGCAACCCATTTAAGACTAATAAGAGAAAATATTTTTTCACTCAATGCGTAAACTTAGGAATTCGTTACTGGAGGATGTAGTAAAAGCTGTTAGTGTAGCGGGGTTTAAAAAAGGTTTGGACAAGTTCCTGGAGGAAAGGTCCATAAACCATTATTAAAGAGGATCCAGGAAATCCACTGCTTGCCCTGGCACACACATTTTGGAACCTGTGTGCCTTTTTGGGAAGCTACCAGGTTCTTGTGACCTGGATTGGCTCTGTCAGAAACAGGATACTGGGGCTTGATGGACCTTGGTCTGGCCTAGTATGGCATATCTTATGTTCTTATGTTGTCATGTCCATGTAAAAACATGCCTGAAAAGACCAGTCACATCCATATTCGGGCACAGTTTCAGAAATGGGGATGTCTTCAGGAACGTCTACATAGACATCTCCACAGCAGAATTCCAGACAGAGGATGCATCCCAGACGGCCATTCTGCACGCAGCAGAGGATGTCCCCAATTCCTGTTAAAGGTTGTTTGGCTCTACACTCTCTGGCGGTTATACCAGCAAAACAAGTACTTTTCCGATGCAGAGTCAAGCCCTATAGCAGGTACAGATTGGGATATGGGCCTAGATGTGCCAGCCCTTTCTGAAATCAGGTGCACATGCCCAAGTTTGTCAGACTGCCCTGGAGACACCCCACCATGCCTACCACTGTATTTATTTTTTTCCCATTAACAATTTTTATTGAAAAACGCTGGCCCCATACAGGTACCATGCACAGCAAAACATGCCCACAACATTGAACTACATTTATCATACGACCCCCTCATAGATAATGGCAATCTTACCCTCCACACCCGTGCCCAATACCCCCAATATTCCCAAATCCCACCCCTTCCTTCAGCCTTATTAGCCCTTGCACAGCAGGTTCAGAGAGCAGAAACCCAGAGTTCAAACACATACTCTCTCCCAAGCCCTTCTACCAAATCCACATCAGTCCTCATGTACAGCACCCATTCCCAGCTGTTAGTGTAGCTGGGTTTAAAAAAGGTTTGGACAAGTTCCTGGAGGAAAGGTCCATAAACCATTACTAAAAAGGGACCCAGGATATCAATGCTTGACCCAGTACAAGCATTGCGGAACCTGTGTCTTTTGGGGAAACTGCTAGGTACGTATGACCTAGATTGGCCACTGTTGGAAACAGGATATTGGGCTTGATGGACCTTGGTCTGACCCAGTATGGCATATCTTATGTTCTTATGTTCCCCTCTCCAACCATTGTCGCTACACCTCACTAAAGTGCACCTGCCATTTTTGCCTTAGGGCAGTTAGCCTGGACATAGTACAAACATGATCCATTTATCTCCTCCACATTCCACTGATGGTCAGTTCTTGCTCTTCTAGTGTCCTGCCAACAGCAGGTGGGCAACTATCATACCCATGCATACCAAATGTTCCTTCTCCCCATTTAGGCCCGAATATTTTCCATTTCTCCAGGAACAAGCAAGATGTTGGGTGATGTTGGTGCTGACGGAGCCCGAGCGGAGCATTTCCCCAGTTTTCAAAGAAAGTCTTTGGGACATACTACCATATATGCGTGATCCACTTCCCGTCCAAGGGTGCCATCTTGCTCAGTCTCCTTTTTTCCGCAGAGCCGAACGGACGTCTGTCCCATTTCCCTGGAAAAAAGCCTTGCTATATCCTAAAAAGTTAGCTTATCCCGATTTGCATACCGGTTCCTCTTCCTGCCTCGAGCAGGCACCCCACCCAGCGCTGTTCTCGGCTTTTCCCCCCTTTTTTTTATCAAGGCTTGCCTTGACTGAGGTTCGCACCTTTTTTCTCCCAGGAGTCATCGATCCCAGCCGGGTGTTGCCCACCATGTCAAACCATGTCAGTCACTGACACCCATGACTGCTGCTTACGCTGCCTGGGATCAGACCATGACAGCACCTCCTGTGACCTGTGTCAGGCCATGATGCCTAAGACCAATAAAAAAGAGGTCGGAGTTGCAGGAAAAACTGTTTCCAAGATCTGACTCAGCACCGGTCTCCCCGACACTGAGCTCCAAACCCAGCACTTACCGTGAGGCCCGAGTATCCTCGGAGGCCTGCAGCGGAAGCGCCTCTGAGAAGATCCCAAACCCAGAGAGAAAGAAGAAAAAATCCTTGAAGTCTGTCGAGGTTTCATCGGAAAAACCTGGTAAAACCACTCGGAGGGACTTAGGCAACTCTGAGAAGTGACCTAACAAGATCCTCAAATAGGATTCCTCAGCCGGTGGAGACCTGCGAGGTTCCTCGAGACCATAGTCCTTGTCGAGGATGCACTCACGAGAGTGCCAGCACCGGGCCCGAGATCCTCGGTGCCCATGCCAAAAGCTGCGGAGCCTTCTGGCTTGGAAATCAGAATGGTGGCCTTGGAGCAGAACATCACTGCTATCCTGGCCCTGCAGCAGGCAATGATGATTGGGTCATCTGCATCATCTGCTCCAACGACCGGGCCACTGTGAGGGAATCCCTGGTCGTCGAGCCAAGCTCCAAGTGCCACCGGCCTCAGGTAAGCACTTGGCACTGGTCAAGGTCAAGTTCCCAGTCCCATTCCTCGGGCATCCAATCCTCCCTAGCCAGTTTCCACGACTCGGACCCCAGGCCCCTCGGCGCTGGCCTCTAGGCAAGGAGTCACAGGAGAAAAGGATAGCCACTCCTCCCCTCTTTTTATGCTTCATGTTTGATGCCCAATAGCATGATGCACACCCTGAATCCCTCACTAGCTCCTCATCTTTCCTCAAAAGGGGGACTCCTTGAACATCAGTTGCCTCTTTCTAAATGAGATGAGTCCTTTCACATTCAGGGACACTACCCTCAGGTCAGCTCCCATGTTCTTTTTCCCCCACCCCTTCCCACTTACATAGCAATTTCCCCTGGCTAAGGCCATATCCCTCAGAAATCCCTCTCCCCTTCCTTCCCTCCTCCCCCTTCATACCCACCTTTCAGCATTTCTGTGCTTCCCATGGCCCCCCAACCATTAACACTCATCCACTCTACCCACTTCATAGACACAGATCCATCGTTTCAACTCCCGGCAACTCATACCGCCACTCATTTTCCCCCATTAAATCCTCTCTGCACAAAACTTTTTCCCAGTCAGACCACACTCCACAGTCCATCACAAAGTCTCCCCAGAGATCCAGTCCTTTGTGTGAGGCCCACGATCATACTCCACCATCTGACACTGCCTCCACCTCTCCGGGTTGCCTCTGAAGACTTTTCCCACCATGTCCAACGTGATGCCACTGGGTTCCCGGTGTGCATGGTACTTTGTTTTCCTGCCTCCTCATCCACACTCTTTGAGAGGTTCTCTCATCCAGCCTCACGCAGAACATCTACCAAAGGGCGGTATATCAAATGCCTAAAACCATAAAACCATAAACCGCCTCCTCAAAAGTCTGTGCCCAATGTATAGTTCCAGATAGAGTTAAGGAGAGGCCAAAAGGGTACAGCCAGTGATAGTGCACTTTTTCCAGTCGCAACTGGCACGTGACCTCCCTCAGTTTTCTCCTGCAGAGTAAGAAGCAATAAGTCTGCATAAATCTCAGTTGTGGTTAAGTTCCATTGCAGCTGTCTCAAGCTTCTGGCTGCCAATAGCACGGCCTCCTTTGAGACATATTCAAGAAACAGAGCAGTTATGTCTCTGGCTATGCCCTCCTTTCGGGGGCCCAAAGTTCTGTGTGCCCACTCGATTTTTAGGGAGAAGTCCTGACTGGACAGGCCTCCAGGTAGGCCTGATATCTTATAACATCTTGCAATAGTCCTGCCTCTCCTCACCCTCTGGGACTCCGCGTATCCCAATGTTGTTTCTGCAGACTATGTTTTCCATATCCTTCAGCTTGTTCCACCGCTCATGCTGCTATCTCACTGCACTGTTTCGGTAGTTTTATAAAGTCGAATCATTGCTTCTTCCTGCTCTTCCATTCTACCCTCCGTGCCTTCTGTGTGATTTGCAAGCTCCACAAGCTCCACCAGAACCTCTTCCACCTATGTGGGGACCTCTTTCCGGAACCCTTCAAGATTCATTTTCAATTCCTGGAACCAACCCATATGTCAGAGTGCAGTGCCGACAGCTCACCAGATCCTTCCTCAGTTCCTCTGGTGGTCTGTGTTGTATTCTCCTGGGAGCCATTTCCGCCTCTGCCTGCCATTTTGCTGCAGCCCCCATGATCTTGTGCAGTCCCTTAAAAGCAAAGGGTCCGATGTCCACAGCTTCATTCTTTCCGGCCATTGAGTTGGTGCGCCTACCACCCGCTTACTTTCATGCTGCTTTGGAGAGGATTCGCTCTCGTTCTCACTGATTGCAAGCTATTAGCAGGTTGGGTGCCGCAGAGCCTAGTGCTCAAGCCGCCATCTCCTCTTGTGCTGGAACCGGAAGCCCCCTCCCCCCCCCCCCACTGTATTGAGACATGCATGCACTGGGGATGCCTCTATGTCCATCTATTAAAATGGCTCCGGGGACGTCATTGTGATATGGACACTCAAATCGTGAATGAGGCTTCTAAAATGACCCCCATAGCATACACTAATAGTTTTTAATGCATGTTACTTTGTGTGTGCATGTGCCATTTCGTTTAGTGCATGCTAATTTTAGTGTGCCCTGAAATGAAGTGACATGGAACAACACAAATTTACATCTCCACCCAATATTATGCACCCAAATTTCCAAATTACAAGCTTAATGCAGAGAAAGAAATGCAGTTTCTCTTCACATTATATGAGATGGAATGTCCTGGTTGATTTGGATACTTGAGCTAATTCATCAAATTGCACAATTATTCTGACGTTCACAGATGCCCTTTTTGAATAGATGCAGTACTGCAATTTTCTCATACTGATTATATAATCTGTATTATCTTCTTGGAAAGGTAGAATTAAATGTGATCGCCACATGCAAGTCTTAATTGCCTGATAGACTACATAGTTAAGGTAGAGGGTTTTAAAGACATGTTTTCTCAAAAAAGAAGCATGAATGCTATAAGATTTTTTTATCCTTGGACAATGATGAATTATCTGTTGAAATTAATAAATTAAAACATCAGTACATTGCTACATGGTAATTTACCACATTGTGATACTAAGTAATCATTTCTATATGCCACAGTGTTATTCCTCCAAGCACTTTGTAAGGCCTTATTGTTTCTTCCTCACACGCTATCTCCACTGTAATTTGTTCCAAGTGGCGTTACATCCTCATGCACACTCTCTAACCTCGTCACGAATAAGTAACATTACTTCTCTCACACCTCAAGGCCACGCAGCAGCCACCAAGCCACCATGGCCCTCCCACTACTTACCCTCTCCACCATAGTCCTCCTAACAAACACCTTACAATGCTCCGTAGCCCTCAACCGGCCAGTTCCACATCACTACCCTACCCCACCTGGGCAAGAAGCATCATTCTAACCCCTTCCACTCTGCTACCAGGCTCCCACACCGCTCTCGACAATCACACCTACTGTACGTCACCCTCAATCATCCGGAGAACCCCAAAAAAGCTCCACCAAAAACACAACTATTCCTGAAATGTGCCCTTGTAAACTCACGCTCAGTATGCAAGAAATGGCCGGTCATCCCTGACCTGATAGCTGTCCATTACCTGGATCTCCTCATGGTGACAGAATCATGGCTCAAGGATACTGATACAGCCGTCATAAACCAACTAATCCCTCCCAACTTCTCCATTCACACCTCCCACAGGCCCAACCGGAAGGGTGGTGGAGTTTTTATCCTTGCAAAATCAGACCTAGGATTTCAACTACTCTCATCCAAGAGCTCCATTCATGCGGACATAATCACCATTGCCAACAAAGATATCACCATCAACCTCATTTATAGATCCCCCTCCTCTCCACCTGAGGTCATCTCTTCCTTCATTGACTTAGCCTGCAACCCAGCTAACCCTCGCAACCCCAACTGGCTGCTCGGAGACTTTAACTTATCCTCCCTGCAATCCAACCAAGCAAACGCCTTCCTAGAAGCTATGCAAACACTTGGGTTTGAACAACTAGTGAACACCTCCACCCATCTTAAAGGAAACCCGCTGGACCTAATTTTCGCTCCCCACTCTGCTGCCAGCCAGAAGACCAACCTCAACTTGGATATCACCCCTATCCCTTGGTCGGACCATAAGCTAATCACGTTCCAGATACCTGTGCATTTTACTCAATCCCCACCCAATGACTCTAGTACAGAATCCAGAATTACATCTCACTTCAGACCTCTTGATAAAGAAGAGTTCATTAAACACGCCTTACCTATGCTCAGACTAATGTCTCCCGACCTCGATGAAGCAATCACCAACTGGTACGTCACTCTGAAAACATTCGCTCAACCACCAGCCTTAGACAAATCATCAGCCCCTAAAAGCCATAAAAGCAAAAGACGTCCTGCTCCTTGGTTCACAGCAGATCTTCGGACATCTCTCCTCTCCCTTAGGAAACTTGAAAGGAAATGGAGAAGATCCCGCTCCGAAACTGATAAAGAAACATACCTAAACCACCTTAAAGTCCACCGCGAAACCATATACCTCAGATTGAGCAAATACCATGCCAAGCTCCTTCTCCGCTCTCTAAACAAACCTAGAGACCTTTTCAGCCTAGCAAAATCTCTAATTAAGGAACCTTCACCTACCCAACTCGATCCTATTTCCCCCCAGTCGTATGCTGACTATCTCCAATCCAAATCTTCCATAACCGACACAGTCAGTTACCACTCCCTGCTACGCTCACACCTCACTTCCACCTATCACATTGTTCACCGCTCCAACAGAGAAAAACATCCAAGATCTCATCACCATCATCAACACTTCTACAGCTCCAAATTACCCCTGCCCAGCATACTGTGTCAGAACTCTGCGAGTTGAACTTAGTCCGATGCTAATCAACATCATAGGACTATCCTTTGCAACAGGCTCATTCCCCTCATTCCTCAAACAGACATCAATAAGACCACTTCTGAAGAATAACAGACTTGATCCATTAAAAGCTGACTCCTACCGCCCAATCTCGAGTATACCTCTATTAGCCAAGATAATAGAGAAGGTCGTCCAGAGACAGATTCAACATCACATTGATGTAGTGTCACCTCTTGACCCCTGTCAACACGGATTCAGAGAATCTCACGGCATAGAAACTCTCCTCACCACCCTAACTAACGCTTTGAATAGAGGATTGGACAAGGTCGAAAACGGCTTCGCTCTCATTTTCCTAGATATCTCTGCTGCCTTTGACTCCGTTAATCACAATCAACTTCTCACTCGTCTCCAGGAGAAGGGAATCTGTGGCCTTGCCTGGGAATGGTGTAGGTCTTATCTATCGGATCGTTGGCAGCACGTCAGAGTTGGATCCACCAAATCCGCACCTTTCCACCAACATCAAGGTGTTCCGCAGGGCTCCTCTTTATCTGCGCTGCTGTTCAATGTCTACATGCAGCCGATATGTGACATCATACACTCCTTCAATATCTCCACTCTAATCTATGCTGATGACGTCCTGCTGTTTACACCATTCAAAACCAAACAACCAGACTTCACCAACCTTATCAACTGTTTCAACGCCATCACCGACTGGTTACTATCTCAAAATCTCTGCATAAACTTCAAGAAGACTGAAGTTCTGTTCATATCAAGGAACAAAGACTTCTCCCCTCCATCTTCACTAAGAGTAAGAGATGCAGAACTCCCTAGTAAACCCTCCATTCGCTACCTAGGGATTACACTGGACCAGCACTTCAACTTTAAGGAGCACATACGAAACACCACCAGATCCGTCTACAACAAAATTAGAACGCTAAGGCACCTCCGGCCCATGTTACCCCATAATGACTTCCGGACCGTCCTCCAAGCCCTCATTCTACCACACTTCAATTACGCAAATGTTGTCCTATATGGACTCCCCAAGAACACCCTTAATCCGCTGCAACTCGCTATGAATGCGGCTGCGCTTGTGCTCTGTGGTATAGCAAGATCAGACCATATCACCCCAATACTTAAGGAACTCCACTGGCTACCAATTCATTGCAGGTTAACATACAAAATCCTTCTCATCATTTTCAAGATCATCAATAACCTAGCCCCCATGATACTCAGTGACCTTATCACTCTCACGCCGAAAAACAGATTGCGAAGGTCAATAACTGACAACACCTTGATTGTCCCTAAAGAGTCCATCAAGTGCACCGAGACGACCAAGAAAAGAACCTTTGCCTTCTATGCCCCAAAGTGCTGGAATGACCTTCCACCAGAAATAAGATCAATCAAAGACCTTATTCAGTTCTGTAAGGCAATCAAACACCACATTTTCCTACTTCACTTTGCACAATCATCCACCCCGCCTCTGATCATCCACACACCAACACCCACAAACCTTTCTTTCTCCACATAAATAACTCTGTCACAAGTATTTTTGAGATGGCCTTAGCTCTTCTTGAATATGCCAATCTGATCTAATTATGTTTGATGTACATATGTATATAGTTACCCTGTTGATCCAAGTTTAAACTCCTGTTTCAATGTAAGCACAGAACAGTCTTCTGACTGTGCAACCTTTGTTATATGTAAACCGCACTGATAACAAATAGCGCGGTATATAAAAATTGTTAAATAAATAAACAAATAAATAAATAAGTAATTTCTAGGTTGGTAGGTACCCGCGTTTGGGGGGGGGGGAATTCATACATTTTCAGCTGGTAGTGCGAGCTTAATTGGCCAAGAGTGCCATAAGTTTCTGGTTCCTTATTGGCACTCTGGTCATTACAGTGCTAAAGGCTATATGGGACATAATTGGCCTCCACTCTGGCATACACTGGCACCAAGGCATATTTTTACCAAATTGCACCAGTGTGTCCTACTGAGATTAATGTGGCTATTGTCTAATAGTGGAACTGATGCTAGCATATAGTGCAGAATTGATTTGTTTGAACTGCAGCTCTTTCTTGGATTTGTTAAAAGGTCCTTCATGATCAGTGGGTGTACCGGTGGGGTGGGGGGGGGCGGTGGGGGCAGTCCGCCCTGGGTGCATTCAGTAAAGGGAGTGCAGTGGCGTAAATTCCAGACCCACAAGGTAGCCAGGCGGCGCTTGCGGCCCTACCCGTATGCCCACGTCCCCTTCGCGCACAGTAAATTTATTTTTACTCGTTTGCCACGCTACTTCCACTCCAGACCCAGCGCTGTTAACTCATGAAGTCCCACGATAACAGCCGCACCATGAGGCTTTGGCCCGGGAGGTAACAGCTGTCAGGCCTAGAGCAGAGGCAGCATGGCAAGCCGGCAGACAAGTGAATGGAAGTTTGCCTGGTGGGTATCGTGAGGGGGTGTCAGAATGATCCACTCTGGGTGTCAAATAGGCTAGGTATGCTACTGTTCATGATATCCTTTTGGAGGTGATACCATTCAGAACTATCGGGGAGATAACAGGTGCAACTTCAGCATTTTATTCATTGGTTTCACTGGTCAATGTTAAGAGGGGATGACACACACTATACCATCAAAAGGTTATTTAAAAAATGAAAATAAAACAATTTGTATTGCAAAGGTTGAGATAATGAGAGTTATTTTAGGAATGTCTGCATGTGTAAATAACAGTGTTTACATGTGTAGATTGACATAGACATGTAAGTGGCATTTTAGAACAGGCTATTTACAGATGGGGATGCTTGCTATGTATAGATGTGAAGGAGGCATTGCTTAGGGTGGGGAAAGGGAGGGTGGGCCTACAATATCGACTTGGATTCCCCATTTTACAAGAGGAATCCACGTCACTACAAAAAAGTGTAGACAAGTACTTCCTGGAAGGGACAGCTATCAGTGCCAATGTCTGGTTCCCCCCAATTATCCCCTCCAAAATAGATCCATTCCCTGATCACCCTACCCTGACATTTGATAACCAACCCGCCACCCACCCACCAGCAGCAGGAATAAGCCCCCTGATGACCCCTCTCCCTCCAATCTCATCCCATTTTATTGGGGATCTCTGATGCCTAGGAGGAGCATGAATGATCCCCAATTGTTCTTGCACTTTGGGTCTTGGGTTCAAATTGACACCTGTGCCCCTAGAAGTAATCTCACAGTATTACTGCTCGGAGTCAGGCTGCCAAATAAGGGTAATAGTATCAAATGTGTAGCACTTAAGACTTCTCTATGCCTATACCATGAGATCGCATAGCACTTGGTATTTTTGCCTAAAGAGTGAGACAAGGCCTTTTGGACGGTGCCCTGAATGATGAGGCAACACACATGCCCAGGCTTTTCTGGGGAAAAAAGCTTCAGGTACACAGCTAAATGTAAACTTTTTAATTTAGAAACATAGAAACATTGAAAAATGATGACAGAAAAAGACCACATGGCCTATCTAGTCTGTCCTTTCATATCAACAACTACGTGTGCCTTTGAGTCAGTCCTGACTCCTGGCAACCCAGAAGCTCCTGGGTTTTCTTGGCAGTGTGACTGGAAGTAGATTGCCAGGCCTTTCTTCTGAGGCAATGGAGGGTTAAGTGACTTGCCCAAAGCCACAAGGAGTGTTAGTGGGAATTAAACCCTGGTTGCTTGGTTATCCAAGCTAGTGTTCTAACCACTAGGCTACTCCTCCACTCCTATAACAACTACAACAGTCCCTTTTTTTCCTTTAGTCTGTATGCAAACTATGGAGAAAGTCTAATGCATGCCCAATGTAAATGGTATTTTTGTAATAAAATCTAAAATAAAGTCTAATAAAATCAAGGCAATACATTTAATGAGATAAAATACAATGAGACTGACAGACCTTTCCTAGCCTTGTGGAGGAACAGGGGATGAAAAAACGTCAGGATTGGTCTACCAAAGATCTGTCCCTGACCCCTGAACAAATTAAAAACCCGTCTGTCTGTGGCACATGGCGAGATAAGTTGGTGATCTGAGGCAGGGGAGAGAGCAGTGATGCTGGCAGACTTTATATGGGCTAGCGGAAGAGCAGGGGATAAGAGAGCTTCAGGCTTGATCTAAAGAAGCCCTGTCTGATCCCTGACACCAGTAGCAAACGGAACAGACTTTCCAAAATGTTGCTGGTTCTAGTGTGTGGCTTCAGGGGCATGGCCAAAATGGTGTGGCCAAAGGGGAAAAATAATTTTTTTTTCAGTTTGGTGGTTGGAATATGTCAGTTTTGGAATTTACATCTTTTGCACAAAACAGGCGGAAATGCATTGCTGTTTCTGTTCTCTGATGCTGCACTGCATGCAGGCTGGGTATTCTCCCTGGTTCTACTTTTAGTTCATGATGATTGATTCTGTACTTGGTGAGGGTCTAACTGTGTTCAGCATGAGTGACTAAGGCCAGATATTCTGTTACCATGGAGTTTCTATGTAGGAATATGTAGTAATCTGGCTAGTTTACTTTTCACAGTCAATGTATTGATGTTCGTCTAGAGCCCATTGCAGTATTTATGGTGCTGCCCTTTTCTGGGTAGGCTCCTTGTTGTCTGGCTTTTGTCCTACTGTTGTAGAATTTTTTTTTTATTACGTCATAATATGCCGGGTATTGGAGAGGTTTTTATGTTGCTGCTATTGAGATTAAACTGGAAACACACACATTTTTTTGGTATGGAGGGTTCTATGGGGAAGTGTCCTAGTTCTGCTCTGCATCCATTGTTGGGTGAGAGAGACTTCTGTGGATGCAGAATATATGCTTATAACAAACAGTGTGCTCCACAAGGTTATTTCAATTAAAGGACCATCAGCGATGAGCAGATTTGTGGAAATTATACTTCACATTAATCACTCAGGCATTCAATCATCAGTCCCAGTGAAAGATTTTTGTATGCATTTAAAAACAATTATGGTCCTATATATATCATCTGCCTGCTGAAGCTCACCAAGCCACTAACATACTTTAAAGATCAAGATTTCAGGTCTTTCAGGTGCAGAAACTTTGGTAAATTATCTTAAATGGCTGCTCTCTGCTGTAAGGCATTGCTGCCAATCACTTCACTAAAATAATTAGTGGTCTTCGTTATAAAGCATATGAGGATAGACTTAATATGTATACTTTAGAGGAAAGGCGGGATACAGGTGATATGACTGAGACGTTTAAATACCTTCGTGCATAAATGCACAGGAGGAGAATCTCTTTTGATTGAAAGCAAGCTCTGCTACAAGGCGACATAGGATGAGGGTGAAAGGAGATAGACTCAGGAGTAATAAGCGGAAATATTTCTTTATGGAAAGAGTGGTGGATCCGTGGAATAGTCTCCCAGTGGAGGTGGTAGAGATGAGGATGATATCTGAATTCAAAAAAGCATGGGACAAACACAGAGGATCTCTAAAGGTAAAAAGAGGACTATTGTAGTGGTTGATATGGACGGCCAGACTAGATAGGCCACGTGGTCTTTTCCTGCCGACGTTTCTACGTTTCTCACTTGTTACACATCCCTTTATTGCCCAGTAGCCTGTGCCAAAGTTTTAAAGCATCAGTGCAGAGCGATGTCATTGTTACAACTTTATGATTAATATCACCATATTCATTAGGAGTATTTTGAAAGCTACTACTACTATTAATCATTTATATAGTGCTATAAGGCATACTAAGTGCTGCACAGACACAGACAAGACAAAAGATGAGAATAAGGGAAGAATAATGAAGGTAAGGAGACATAAGTAAGGCAAGGGATCAGGAACCAAAAGCAGCCTCAAAGAGGCGAGCCTTTTGCATGGATTTGAAAAGGGGCAGAGAAGAAGCCTGACATATAGATCTGGGTAGGATGATCTAGTCTTCCTGCAGTTTTCTTACTTTCTCAACATATTCTAGAAACTTATTCAAAATACTACTACCATTTCTTTCAAATAGGATCTTCTTGTAGCTGGACAGGTGTTAGTTTCATTTGCCCATTAGTAGCTCAGAAGACTTTGACCATTGCTTTGCACTGGCATTGGAAGGACAAAGGAGCTGGTTTGACCCAATGGCTCTCGTTACCAACAGTGCGTAAGCAGATGAGGGAACTAAAATAGCAATGACAAACTATCAATGGCTATGAATAAGGCCAATCCTCCTACCTTCCCTTAAAATACAGACATAAGAAGCAGTTCTGATAGGTCAAAAGACCAAGAATTTAATGGGATTAAATGACCCTGTGAGCTAGCAGTTTGCATTAAGAGGGCCATTTACTAATGGTTAGCATGCACATACGCCTTGGTGGCATATTATCTGCTCATTTATTGACCACTAATAAATGACTTCCTGAGTGAACTGAACAGCATGCCTAATGAAGGGCCCTTAAATATCCAAAACATGTGCATACACCATTCAAAATAGATACACTGCCTTGTGAAAGTATTCATCCCTCGGTTTTTGTCCTGTTTTGTCACATTACAACCTGGAATGAAAATGGAGGTCCATTTAGATGTTAGGTAATGGACCTAACAATATAGTCCAAATTGGTGAAGTGAAATGACAATAAAATACCTTGTATATATAAAAAGAACAAGTAAAAACTGAAAGGTTGCGAGTGTATATGTATTCATCCCTTCTGCTATGAAACCCCTATTCTTGTCCAACCAATTAACCTCAGAAGTCCCATAATTAGTTGATTAGGGTCCACCTAATCAGCGTCACAAGATGCCTGTATAAATATGCCTGTTCTGAAAGGCCCCTGACTCTGCAGCACCACTAAGCAAGTGACATGGAGATCAAGGAGCACTCCAAACAGGTCAGAGACAAAGCTGTGGAGAAGTATACATCAGGGTTGGGTTATAAAAAAGATATCCCAAATTCTGAATATCCCACGGAGCACCATTAAATCCATTATAACGAAATTGAAAGAATATGGCACCACTCCAAAGACAAGAGAAGGCTGTCCACCAAAACTCACATACGGGGTCGTTCTGTCCACCAAAACTCACATATGGGGTCATTCTGAGCCACGAATAGCTATTCGGCCCGCTCTGCCATCCCCAATTAACTTCTGTGTACGAACAAGGTGTTTATATGAGAAGGCTAGACGGAGGCAGGAAAGGGGCGGGGCAGAGGTAGAGGTAGAGTTAGGGCGGGCAATGGGCAGTCTACGGCCCTAGACATACAGGGCCGATTCTGATGTCGGCCCTGTACATCAGGGCTGGCAGACTGAACAGAGAAGGCAGGTCCATGTGGCGAAGGGGTCAGAGGGGGTGTAGGTGATTCCCCGCAGCCCGACCCTGCGGATCTGGCTGTGAGGAATGAGAACAGGTCGATGACAGGAGATCGCAGCTCCTGAATGGAGTCACGGGGCCATGGCAACCAGACACAATGGCACCACGGCTCCATTCAAGAGCATTGACTGAGTTAGCTGAGTGGAGCATGTACATACAAACCGACCAGAATCGGGTCCTGTCCTGCACCTACAGGGCTAGTTGCAATTCTGATCCCATGGGGCTAGACATGCCCTGCGGGATCAGAATCGCTTCTGCCCCGTGCAAGGATAACTACTACTACTATTCAGCACTTGTAAAGCGCCACGCATGCAGCGGTGCACAGCTAACCTACAAGAGGTAGCCAACATACAAGAGACAGTCCCTGCCCATCAGAGTCAGGCTCAACAGAGCTTACAATCTAGTTAGAGCAGTACATAAGTTAGAACAGTATAGAGCATTAGTCAGTTCTGCGCAAGGTAGAGCATTAGTCAGTTCTGCACAAGACACGGTTTGGTCTGTAGTTTGGCCATAACGATGGCGGGGGTTAGGGTAAGATGAGGAAGGAGTCAGGATCTGAATGCAACGGTGGTGGGTCTTCAATCTGGATTTGAAGAGGGCCAAGGAGGATGCTTGGCACAAAGATGCAGGTAGGCTGTTCCAGGCGTAAGGTGCTGCAAGGTGAAAGGAGCGCAGTCGGAAGTTTGCGGTGCATGTGAAAGACATTGATAGAAGTAATTTGTTAGCAGAGCGCAGATTTCAAGAGGGGATGTAGGGAGAGATAAGAGGTATTGAGGGGCCATGGAGTGGATGCATTTATAGGTTAGCAGGAAAAGCTTGAATTGGATGCGGAATTGAATAGGGAGCCAGTGAAGCGACTTGAGAAGAGGAGTAATGTGGGCATGGCGAGGTTGGCAGAAGATTATCGAGCAGCGTGATTTTGTATAGATTGGAGGGGAAGGAGGTGGTTCGCGGGAAGACCAGCGAGGAGTAGGTTGCAGTAATCAAGGCGAGAGGAGATTAAGGAGTGGATAAGCATCCTGGTAGTGTGTTCAGAGAGGAAGGGGCGGATTTTGCTGATGTTGTAGAGAAAGAAGTGGCAAGTCTTAGCTACAAGCTGGATATGAGTGGAAAAGGAGAGAGAGGTTTCGAAGATAACCCCTAGATTGCGGGCTGAGGGAACAGGGAGGATAGTAGATCCATTCACGTGGATTGAGAGAGGGGGAAGTGGGGGGGAGGAGTTAGGTGGAGAGACAAGCAGTTCAGTCTTGGCCATGTTCAATTCTAATCTGCAATGAGACATTCAGGCAGCGATGTCTGAAAGACAGGCAGAGATCTTGGACTGGGTTGCCGGAGAAATATCAGGTGTAGAGAGGTAGATTTGGGAGTCATTGGCATAGAGATGGTACTGAAAGCCATGGGAGGAGATAAGCGCGCCAAGGCCTTGAGTATACAGAGAGAAGAGGAGGGGGCCCAAGACAGATCCCTGGGGTACTCCTACATGGAGTGGGGTGGGGGAGGAGGAGGAGCCATCAGAGCATACACTGAATGAGCGATGGGAGAGGTAGGAGGAGAACCAGGATAGTACGGAATCCTTGAAGCTAAGCGAGGAGAGGGTGATGAGGAGAAGGTCGTGGTCAGCGGTGTCAAAGGCAGCAGAAAGATCAAGAAGGATGAGGATAGAGTAGAGGCCCTTGGATTTAGCCAGGAATAGGTCGTTTGTGACTTTTGTGAGTGCCGTTTCAGTGGAGTGTAGGGGATGGAAGCCAGATTGAAGTGGGTCCAGGAGGGCCTGGAAGGTGTGGAAGTCGAGGCAACGACGGTGGACTGCTCGTTCTAGTAGTTTGGATATGAAGGGAAGGAGGGAGATGGGTCGATAGTTAGAAGGGCATGTAGGATCAAGCGAGGGTTTCTTGAGGAGGGGTGTGACAACAGCGTGTTTGAAGTCAGCGGGGACAGTTGCAGTGGAGAGTGAAAGGTTTAGGCTATGAGTGATGGAGGGGACAATGGTGAGGGAGATGGAGCGTAGGAGATGGGTGGGGATAGGGTCTGAAGAACAGGTGGTGGGTTTGGAGGAAGACAGAAGGAGTGTGGTTTCTTCTTCAGAGATCGGAGGGAAGGAGGAGAGGGTGGCAGGGGGAGTATGGATGGGGAGGAGAAATGGGGAGGAGGGGAGGTAGATGAGGGGGTAGGGAATTGGAGGGTAATTTTGAGGATTTTGTCATGGAAGTAGTCAGCTAGGGTTTGGGCAGAGAGGGAGGGCGGTATCGGGGGCGGGGGGGGGGCCTTGAGGAGAGAATTGAGGGTGTTAAAGAGATGGCGAGGATCAGAGGCAAGGGAATTAGTCAGATGGATGTAGTAATCTTGTTTGGCAAGTGCTAAGGCCGACTGGAAGGAGCCAAGCATGAATTTGAAATGTAGAAGGTCTTCTGGGGAGCAGGATTTGGACCAGGCTCGTTCGGCAGAACGGGCACAGATGCGTAAGTAATGGTTGTGGGTGAAAGCCAGGGTTGGGGAGTAGATCGTTTAACAGGACGTGGGGTGGGAGGGGCAAGAGTGTCAAGGGCTGAGGATAGTGTAGTATTGTATGAGAATAATGCCTCGTCGATGGACTCGGAGGATAAAATGGAGGAAAGAGATGGAGAAGAGAGTCAGGGGATCAATGTTATGAAGATTTCGAAATAGGTCGGAGGAGACAGGACGAGGTTGGGATGGCAGGAGCTGAAGAGTAAATGTTAAGAGGTAATAGTCAGATAAGGGAAGGATTGATTCGCGGAAGTTAAAGGGAGAGGAATTGGAGGAGAGTATTAGGTCAAGGCAGTGGCCATGTAGGTGTGTGGGGGCAGTGGAGCAAAGTTGGAGGTTAAACGAGGAGGTAAGAGCGAGGAACTTTGAGGCATGGGGGTCGGAGGGGTTGTCAATGTGAATGTTGAAATCGCCAAGAATAAGAGTGGGGGAGGAGGGATCCATAAAGGCAGAGAGCCAGGAGTCGAAGTCGGTGAGGAAGGTTGATTTGGAGTTGTCAGGTGGGTGATAAATAACAGCTACTCGGAGAGGAAGTGGTGTGAGGAGGCGAATGGAGTGGACTTCGAAGGAGAGGGGAGAGTGTGATTGGGGTGGCAGGAGGGGTTGGAATTGGTAAGAGGGAGAGAGTAGGAGGCCAACGCCACCACCGCGACCAGTAGATTGAGGTATATGGGAGAATTGGTAGCCCCCATAGCAGAGAGAGGCAATGGATGCAGTGCCATCAGGGGGGAACCAGGTCTCGGTCAGGGCAAGAAGGTGTAGGGCATTAGAGATGAAAAGATCGTGAATAAAAGAGGTTTTTTTAATGATTGAGCATGCATTCCATAGGGTGCAAGTGAACGGGAGAGTGGAGGGGGGAGGAGAGGGATATGGATACGGTTGGATAAGTTGCATGTGGATTTCTTTTTAGAATAACATGGGTTGGATAAGTTACGTGTGGATTTCTTATTAGAATAGCATGGGGGTCTATTTCTAGGGTAGTACCGAGCTTTAGAGGGAGTAGGGTGTGGGTGGGTATGTTTGGGTGTATGTGCTCCCCTGGAGGGATATGAGGGGGGGGAAATGAGGGATAAATTGATGGCATTGGGTAGGCTATTTGAGGGATTATTTTTGGGGGTAGGGTTAGAGTTGATATCTATGGGTGAGTGAACGTGGGATGACTGGGAGGAAGGAGGGAGGAGCGGGATGTGGATGAGATTAGATAGGGTACGTGAGGAAGTTTCTTTAGGGTGGGAGAGAAATCGGGGGGAGCCGGGGTTGAGGTTGATATTACCTGATGAGAGAAGGAGAATGAGTATTAGAGAGCGAGGTAAGGTGGAGATAGTACGGCGGAAGCGAGGGTGGGGTTGCCTTAGAGAGAGGGGGGCAGGTTGAATGCGGGGGTTGGTGTGAAGAAGCTCAAGAGCAGGTGCTAGGGTAGGGGGCAGAATGGAGGGAGAAGTGAGGAAGGTTGAGAAGGGGGCTGGATGAGTGCAAGGGATGGTGTGGAGAGGCTCAAGAGCAGATGTTAGGCTAGGGGGGAGAGTGGAGGGAGAAGTGAGGAAGGTAAGGGGAGGGGAGGGATGAGAAGAGGGAGGGTATTGATAGGAGGGGAGGCAGTTGGGGAGGATGAGGGAGAGGACAATGAGATGTGGGGCCATGGGAGTGGGCAGCAAGATCTGAGCAACAATGGGTAGCAGTTCTACGCAACACTGGGTAGCAGTTCTACGCAACACTGGGTAGCAGTTCTATGCAACACTGGGTGGCAGTTCTAAGCAACACTGGGTAGCAGTTCTGTGCAGCAATAGGTAGCAGTTCTATGCAACAATAGGTAGCAGTTGTAAGCAACAGTGGGTAACAGTTCTGTGCAGCAACACTGGGTAGCAGTTCTATGCAACAATAGGTAGCAGTTCTAAGCAACAGTGGGTAGGAGTTCTGTGCAGCAATAGGTAGCAGTTCTATGCAACACTGGGTAGCAGTTCTGTGCAGCAATACGTAGCAATTCTATGCAACAACAGGTAGCAGTTATATGCAACAATAAGTAGCAGTTCTATGCAACAATAGGTAGCAGTTTTATGCAACAATTGGTAGCAGTTCTGTGCAACACTGGGTAGCAGTTTTATGCAACACTGGGTAGCAGTTTTGTGCAGCAATGGGTAGCAGTTGTGTTGGGATGCAGGCAGTGAGCAGCAGCTCTGTGCAAATACTGGGTAGCAGTTCAACGCAGGCAGTGGGCGACAGATCTAGGCAAACAATGGTTAGCAGCTCTATGCAGGCAGTAGGTAACAGTACTAAGCAGACAATGGGTAGCAAGTACAATGCGGGTAATGCAAGGAAAGATCAATGTCAGCAGCAGGCAGCAAGTCAAGGAAAGATACTTGAAGGCAAGGTGGTGTTGGCAAGATGGTTGGGGTCAGGAGGAGAAGTGTGGAGGAGCAATCGTGCCTAATCGGTTCCAGGGCCGGCTCCAGGCAGCTATGGTGATTAGGAGGAGCAGGGTTCACGGCTCACACCAGGGTGCTCCCGGGCCCACACCTAAGGGCCATGCCAAAGGGCCCTCTGGCGAGGCCCTCAGGCATGGGCCTGCCAGGTGCAGGCGCACCCGATGGAGCACGCCACTTTTAAAGGGCCGCCTGCCCTTTGATCTTCGTCGTCGGCGTGCTCTGGGTCTCCTGATGGAGCACGCCACTTTTAAAGGGCCGCCTGCCCTTTGATCTTTATCGGCGGCGATAACACTGAAGGAGCTTCAAAGATCCATAGCGGAGATGGGAGTATCTGTCCATATTACCATTTTAAGCCATACACTCCACAGAGTGGGACTTTATGGAAGAGTGGCCAGAAAAAAGCCATCACTTAAAGAAAGAAATAAGAAAACACATTTGGAGTTTTCACAACAGCATGTGGTGGAACCCCCAAACACATAGAAAAAGGTTCTCTGGTCAGATGAGATGAAAATTGAACTTTTTGGCCATCATGGGAAATGCCATGTGTAGTGCAAACCCAACACTTCCCATCATCCCGAGAACACCATTCCCACTGTGAAATATGGTGGTGGCAGCATCATGCTATGGAGATGTTTTTCATCGGCAGAGACAGGAAAACTGGTCAGGATTGAAGAAACGATGTATGGCACTAAATACAGGGCAATTCTTGAGGACAACCTGTTTCAGTCTGCCAGAGATCTGAGACTGGGATGAAGATTCACCTTCTAGCAGGACAATGACCCTAAACATACTGCTAAAGCTACATTGGAGTGGTGTAAAGGGAAACATTTAAATGTCTTGAAATGGCCTAGTCACAGCCCAGACCTCAATCGAATTGAGAATCTGTGGCATGACCTGAAGATTGCTGTTCACCAACGCAACCCATCTAATTTGAAGGAGTTGGATCCGTTTTGCATTGAGGAATGGGTGAAAATCCCAGTGGCTGGATATGCTAAGCTAATAGAGACGTACCCCAAGAGACTTGCAGCTGTATTTGCAGAAAGAGGTGGCTCTACAAAGTATTAACTTTGGGGGGGGGAGGGGGACTACCTATGCACACTCCTGAATTCTGTTTTTTTTTTTTTTTTAATTATTGTTTGTATCACAATAAAGGATATTTTGCACATTCAAAGTGGTAGGCATGTTACGTAAATCACATGGTGCTAACTCCCAAAACTCCATTTTAATTCCAGGTTGTAATGCGACAAAATAGGACAAGCACCGAGGGGATGAATAGGCACTGTAATAAAGCCAGTTTTAAATAGGTCACGGAGAGGGCAATGAAGACATCCAGATTGAGAGCTGGAAAACATCTATTTCCCCCTCCACCTGCTAACAGTAGTATCTGTGATTACTTCTAGGTATCATGGGTGCCACTTTGGAACCCCAAGCAACTGGGATTTCTCCTTCTTCCACTGTACAACCAGGATCCTAACTAAGAGTCAGGGATGGGTTTCGGGGGGGAGCGGGGGGGAGGCTGCCAAGGAGTGTCTGTCAAGGGAACAAACACAAGAAGTGAGGTTGTAGAAGGTCACTGTGTTGTCAAGATACATTAAAAATTAGAAAAGGGGAAAACAGTGAAAAAGGGAGGGCAGCATCTGAAAATGCTAGTTAAAAAATGTGTTAAAGAGCATCATAAAAAACTCTTTAACACGTTTTTTAACTAGCATTTTCAGATGCTGCCCCCCCCTATTCATTTTTAATGTATCTTGACATTCACTGTTTCCCCTTTGAGCTTGTCTATAGCATACTTTTTTGCCACCTCTGCATCTAGGATAGGCTTTTTTGCCACCTCTGCAACTAGGATAGGCTTTTTTGACTATGTAACTAATTGATCTTTTTGTCTCCATGTATGATATCACTTCCCTCTGGCTCTGGGATTACTTTGGATTACGCTTGGTCAGCTTAGCTGTCATTTCAGTTTCTTCAATATAAAGATGAAGTCTTTTTAAAGACCACTGCAGACTATACTGTGCCCTTTGTAAGTAACATCCCCTTCGTCTCTCAATATAGTTTCACTATCAATATCCATAGTCTTCCTGTTTTTATCATCCTTATCACTGTTCTTATATATGTACTATTTACTATGTAACATTTCACTATTCTTTAGTACGTTTATTGCTTTACTTATACATATACTGTCTGCTTTTGTGGTTTTATCTTTTTATATTGTTTTTATGTTATTTATATATATATATATTTTACTATTATTATTATTATGATTATGATTATTGACTGTATATTTATTAATGTTTTTAACTTTTAAAGATGTGTGCCCCCTGAAGAAGGCATCCTGCCGAAATGCGTTGGGGTATTTTTTGAATAAACTACAACAGTGACCTTCTACAACCTCGCTTTTTGTGTTTGTTCTGCGGTTTGCTGCGAGGGTCTTGTTGCTCTCCTTGTGTTTCCTTTCGTGTCTGTCAAGGGAGCCATTGGGGGATTGATGTCAGGGGGTAAAAGATTGAGGGGATTGCTTTTGGCAGGGCCAGATAGTGAAGATATTTCAGTCAGGGAGATTTGAGCTTGTGGAGCTTACTGTCAGGGGGGGACAAAGAGGGTACTGGCCTTGGCATTTGTTACTGCTTCTTCCAACAGGCACTTAGGTGTCACTTGGGGCAGGAGTAATTACTGACATAGAGAATTTTTAAAATCCACAGGCCCAATATTGAGAGGGATTAATCCCCTTGGCTGGGATATTCAGTGGCACTAAAATGTTTAGTGCTTCTGACTATCCATGGGTGCCATGCAACATGCCCCAATGCTAACTGGTTAGTTGCAAGGTATTTCCAGGATGGCACCCAGCAATAAACTAGGCAGTGGAGATATTGAGCAAACGTCAGGCGCAGTAAAGGCTAGCCTAACTTTTACTGCTGCTGAAGCTAACTGGGCAGTGGTTAGCTTCATGGCAATCCGGGCAACCCAGATATTCAATGCCAGGGTCTGACTATAGTCCCGGCATTAAATATCTGGCCTAATGTTCAGTGGTGGCGGCTCGCTGCTTTAACAGCGTTAGTCGCCACCGCTAAATATCGGGCCCCACATGTATTCCCCTTGTAAAATTGGGAATAGTCGTCAATATTTTATACCTACTCAACACACCCTCTCAACATCCTAATCTCACCACCTCGCAATCTCTGCCTGATGTGGATCACCATGTGCAAGTCAACAGCTGCTTTCTAAAATTGCTCTTTGCACATATAGACAAGCTGTACATTTAAAAGCTGCTGTCTGTGTGTGAGGATGCTTCTGCAAGAACTCCAGAGGGCAATTCAGTAATGTGTGCACAAGTCTTTTGAAAACAGTGTACATATGAATTTCGTAGGGTGCAATAGTTCTCTGAATTAACAAATACAAAACTCATGCGACATGCACCTCCCATAAGATTGTGGCTATCCCTAAAATACTAACCAAACCTTATTTTTTGTTTTGCTTTCTTTTGCCGTTACAGCTAAAGCAAAGCAGAGCCTCGTCTATGTTCCCAGCACTCAGACATTTGGATGGCTATATCTGCAGAACCAGCCCTGCGCTCCCCATCATGCGTGATTTTCAAAGCGCATGATGCAATGAAGATTTTTACATGTAAAGCATTTGTGCTGTATCATTTTATGGTGTATGCTAGCTCTATCAACTTATTTTTAATTTTTACAAATAAATAAAAGACGTCGATGCAACATAACATTTTCAAATAATAAATCTTTTTTTTTTCAATTTGTCTCTGTTCCTTGCCAAGTTTTTCCAGACTTCAAGATGTCACTATTAATAAAAGCAAAAGCTGTGTTAGGAAAATGTAAATCGTTCTTAGCCTATTTTTAAAGGTGCTTTCTTTGTTCGTCATGGAAACGTGAGCTCTTTTCATTGGTTAGCTTTTTTGTGACTGGATGCTTTTGTTGCCATCATACTGCATACTAATGGGGTAATTTTATAAGCATATTTTTCATTTAAAACAGCATGTTACAGGCAGAAATAAGCACTTGGTGGTGTCCATGCATAAGAAGCTCATGCGGCTGACACACATGGGCATTCCCGGGAGCTGAGCTGTGGCAGAGCTGAGATACACATGTATCCGTGTGAACACAAGCGGAAAAGTGATTCCTTCTCAGAGCAGGTGTGCCGAGCATATAGGTACATAGGTTGGCTTTATAAAACAGGGGCATCTCATTACAGAGTTACCCTCCATATGTACAGGACATCTATAAAAATTCTCAAAAAGGCACATATGTTAGGCCCCTTTTCTATAGACCACATAAGCACCTACAGTGTGTGCCTTTATAAAATTAGGGTCTTCCAGAGCAGTAATTCCCCATAGGGCACAAATGTTCTTGCACAAATTTGCAGCTGCTCCAAGGTGCAATGTGTGCATGAACTCTATTCATATATGCACATATTTTATAAAGCACATGCAAGCATCACAATGTCACCAGAAGTATGCCCCCCTGGAATCTCTACGTGCAGTCTGGGTGAAATTGCAAGTGCTTGTATGCACGGACATCCACACACTTTTGTAAGAGCCACTTTCTAAATGTAAAACATGCTTTACATGCAGAGAATGCTTTATAAAGTTGCCTCCTATAGGACTATAATCATTTGAGTGCATTAATAGGAAAGTAGAGTTGTTGACCTAATACCAGAGAAGGCCATCTTAAAGCATAGGCTGTGTGCTGTATGGAAAATTCCAGCCAAAAGTTAGCTTTGTCTTGTCTTGAAGAGACTTCCGGTGCATGTACTGGTCAGCTCTCTGTCATTTTTATTTTTTATTGTGACTGAAAATAAATTGACAGGACTAAAGTGTAAAATTTAAGTTTTGGACTGTAAGGGGCCCTTTTACTAAAGTGTGTTAGGTTTTTGCAATTAACGTATGTTTAGCAGGAAAACTGACACATTAAATGCAAAGCCTCTGTGGTAACTTTGTTCCCAACAGTTAATGTGTGGATGACTACCCTAATATTGAATGCTATTATTACCACAGGTGCACATACCCTCGCCTCCAGCTATCGCCACGCAGATGACACATGTTACCGCATAGGTATTCAAGACCTATTTTATCAAGTGAAGTCCACATGAAGTTTACTTTATGGAATAGGGGGGGGGGGGGTGTAAAGGTGCTCCTCAATCTAGTCAAGGCAGTTATGTCTGCTAAATGCCTGAGTAGATTATCCAGAAACGTGCAGAAGTTGCAATATTTTATAAGTTATGCATGTAAATTTAGTTTCCGTCCCTATGCACACCCAAACAGAAATACGCGCAATAGGACTTACCCATTTATAGACTAGCAAACGCCTAATACATGCACGCAAGTGCCCATTCACACGTATAAATCCTTTAAAATAGGGGCTTATGCACGTAACTAGCACGTAAGTCCCCACTTCTTCTTTATAAAATCAGTCCCTAAATTGTAAACAGGGGATAGCAGATTTTTTTTTGTAATAGAACTAAGGCTTAAAATTACATTTTCCAAACACATTCAAGGTATATGGTGATTTGACTGAGTTATCTGATTTTTATTCCTGTCTTTTTTTCTTTTTTATTTATTTTGTAGTTCAGATTTGTGGTTAAAATATTCTGGAAGTTACAGACAACCGTAGCTGACTATTGATCTTGTTGCTGCCACCTGATTGTAATGACACGTGGAACGTTTTGACAAAAAAGCGTCTGTGTGTGTTTTGGAGATGACAGCTCAGAAGGTTGAATGGATCAGCCCCAGGCTTGGGCTTCACGCCTCCAATGAGTCTAGCAATTGAATGAGAGGTGTGGGCCGCACAAATAATTTAGATGGTTGTCTTATTTTTTTTGTTTAATTCTTACACAATGCAGAATGTTAGAGATAAGAGACTACTGCCACATCATGAATTGCTTTTAATATATGGCTATGTCTATAATATACAGGGAATGCTTTTGATGTCAGTAACTGTTTTCTAATTACTACTCTGTGAACTGGATTATTTTAGCTTCTCTGGTGTAGTGATGAATGTATGCTTCTGCAGAAATAGAGAATTTTTAAAAAAAATTTTAGTTTTATTTTTTACTCTTCTACGACCAGTGGGGCTGTTTACTGCAGTAGCTATATTGTGCATGAAGTCTCAGTCAATGTTTTTAGTGCTGTTCTACATCCTGTAGTTTTATTCCTTCCTAAAGGAGGAAAAAATACTTCCTATAAAATTTGTATTTTTTCAAGTCTGTGTGTTAATTACCAAACAGAGCAATTCATTACAACTTTAGATGTTGTTAACTGCTGGATGTAAATGGATTGAAGCTTCTCTAATAATTATCACTTGATTTTGAATAAAATATAGATAAATATATTTAAGATAAACATATAAATGTGTCAAGCCATGTTAACCTGCCAACGAGATCTGTGAAAAAGTACTAGCCTCATGTTTTCCTTTTTCACATTTTCTTTTAATTTGTTGTGATTTACCATAGCAGTGATGATGTGTTTTAATTAATCATTCAAGCCTAGGGGGGGATTTATTTTTACTTTGTTTTATACTTTCAGTAGAGCATGTGGTGTTGAAATATTATTGTGTAGAATATTTGACTTCCTTGCTCGAGGGTGAGGAACATATCACCAGTTCTAGATCCATCATAACTAAATCATTATTTATGCTATTTTGGAACATCGCAGTTTACCATGGGACACACTGTATGTATATATATTTCTTGCCATAATGGTATATGACTGATTGGTATATCTAAGAGTTAATAAATTTGTGATTTCTGCTCACATTGTAGCTTTGAATTTGTTTATTTACAAGGAAGGACTAGATGCTTCTCAGTTTACACCTGTGGAACTAAGCTGTCTCTAGAATTCATTTTCACTGTTTTTCAGACAGGGGCCACATTGGGAAATGGGAAAAAGACTTCATCAGGAGAGCCAGGGCTGTTGCAGGACAAAGCAGCCAGCACCCTAGGCAAGCAATGAGTCCATTCTCTAATGGCAAGCAGATCCTAAGTAACTCCTGTCACTGAAATAGTCATTCTCCCATACTCTTCTTTCCTCAGCCTGTCTTCCTCTAGTTCATCTCCCCCAGAATGCACGCTTCCCGCATGCATGCACTCTCCTAACCCCATCCAAGCCTCTGCCTGCTTCTCCCACCAGTCAACCTCCAATATACTGTCTCCATTGTCTATCCCTTTGTACTCTAGCTGGCTGTCCCTTCACATTGTTAATCCCCCTTCCCCCAACCTTCTCTGGAAGTTTAAAGAAAGCACTGCCTTCTAAAACATCTGTTCTGTTCTCTTCTGAAACCGCATGGCTGTCACTGAGTTTGAGCCAGGCAGTGTCCAATATCCTGCACTGTTATAAGAAGAACACTTGAGTTTGGGCACCATATGGCTCAAACTCACTGAGAGCCGTGAAATGACAGAAGAGAACAGAACAGATTTTCTGGAGGTGGCGTCAGTTGCAGATCTTAGAAGAAGGTGAGACCGAGTGTGTTTTGGTGAAGAGAGGCAAGGAATTGCACTTAGGGTCAAATGGAGCTTCCACTGAACTGTAGGCCTTACATGATGAACACTAATCTTTAGTAAAAAGATCTTTTTTTGTTTTACATTTTTTTATTTATGCAGTTTTATACAATAACACAAGATAATTCACTTGTTACAGAAAAGAGCCATATCACATAAAGATAAATGAAACAATACAAGCCTCATAAACTGAAACATGAGGTACAATCCATGTTCACTAGCCCAACACTAAGAGAGAGGCCAAAACTAACATCAAAGGAGAATATATAGGTAATAAAACATGTACTGGTGCAGATATCCACTTTAACAGTCTACAATGAGGGCTGTAGAGATAAACACACTTTTACCCACAACAAATTGAGTTAGATGACTGGGATCAAAAAAGATGTAATTAACCCCCTGAAGTTTTATCAGACACTTGCATGGATATCGTAGGAAAAACAGGCCCCCTAACTGCAAGATTTTAGGGCACAGCAGTAAAAACTGTTGTCTGCACTTCTGAGTCGCTTTAAAGACATTGGGAAACATGGATGGAAGCTCCTTAAATTGTTCCTAGCTTTTAAAATATAATTTTAATAACCAGTCCTGATCAGGCTCGAGGGCCAGCGTAAGCATGAGAGTAGCACGTAGAGTCAGTTCAGGATCTGAGGTCTCGAGGAACCCAGTTAGATCTAGAGAATCAAATGGTGGTAGTTGAGCAGGTGAAGAAGATCCCGGCTCCTTGCACTTGGCTGTGGGAAGGTAAAATATCCTAGCCAAAGGAGGAATAGATTCTGGTGGGATCTTCAACACTGAAGTGGCATATGAGTTGAACAATTCCTTCTGTGAAACAGAAGGTACCCAAGAAAAGTTTAATAAGCGCAGATTTCGCTTCTTTACAGAGTTCTCTATGGTTTCAATCTTTAAATGGATACTGGATATATCTTTAACAACATTACCTGTTAGTGTGGTTACATCTTCTGATTTAGCCTCCAACTGGATCACCCCTGATGTCAATTGGGATACCTCTTGTTTCTGCTAGTCCACAGCTTGCACTACTCCAGAAAGCACACTTTGAAGTGAAGCAAATTGGGAGGAAAATGAAGTTTCCAATGCCTGCAAACCATCCCAGAGGTCTCACCAGAGAGGACCTGGGCTCCACGACACCAGCCTGAGTGAGCTGGAAAGCACCGTCTCCAAGCCCAAAGGAAGTGAGGGTCCAACCGCCGCAGTTCCCGCATCCACCGGGGTTCCGATTGAAGCCATGGCCATCTGTGCCTGTCCCAGCATGGCAGCGGAACTCTCCCTCACTGATAGCATCATAGCCAAGTTCTGCCCAATATCAGGGTGGGGGCCTCCCGAAGATAAACCAACGCCACAAGGTGAGGGCTGTATCGTAGCAGATTGTTCCTTCTGACTCAACGTGACGTTGAGCTCTGTAAAACGCAAGAAGTTTCCTTCCATTCCTGCAATCCCAGAGGAGTATCTTGGACTACACCAGCAGGCCGCACAAAAGCATTGAGTGGTGCCTTAGCCACTTGAACGCCCTTCTGCAGCTCTTGCCACTTCACTTTTCATTTCCACAGCATTGTTATAAAGGTAATGAATGAAGAGAACCAAGTCTAGAGCTGCTTAGAGCATGGCTAGCACACATCCGCCATCCTTTTACTAGTCATCTGTTTTATGACTAGTAAAAGGATCCTATTTTGTGTACCTTGGTACTGGATTGTCCTTAATTTATGTTCTGAGTGTAGAAAAAAAAACAAATAAAAACTCATCTTCCTTCATGCAGTCACAGTCATTGCTGTGATTATACTGGACAGTCAACTGGAACAAGGAGCCACAGTCCAATTATGATTAAGATGACATACCATTGGTCAAATTATTTCATTTGTTAGAGATAACTACCCTCACCTGGTTTGCATCTTGTCATGCTGTGAGGGGTTGGTGCATCTGATTCTAAGGGCTAAGCTATCGGTAGCTTAACTACTGGCAGGGTCTCCCAAGATGGACAGGTCTCAGCTGAGGTGCCAGACCCCGACAAACCACCCATATGGGCAGCAGCAGAATAGGACAGTGTTGGTGGAGGATCACATTTCTGTGACAACAGCAACAACACTAGAATTAAACTGTGTGGGAGAAAGGCCTGACAATCTACTTCCATATCTTGCCACAAAAACCCAGTGGATAGTCACAACAAAACAAATTACACTATAGTGCTGGAAGATGAGACCCCCTGGTTAGAAGGCACTCAACTGGCTACTGGGGAGGAGCTGAAGATTTTTCAAAGTAAAGCCAGCATTTATGATGTGGTTAGATCAAAGCCCTTGGGCCATCTGACTGCTGATGTAGCTGCACATAAAATGAGAGTCAGAAGCTACATATTGGACATGGAATGTACAAAGCATGAACCAAGGGAAGTTGGAGGTGGTCAAGACTGAAATGGAATGTGTACAAATGTTGGGTGTCAGTGAACTGAAATGGACTGGCATTGGGCACTTTGCATCCAATGATCACATGGTCTACTATGCTGGAAATGAAAGACAAAGAAGAAATGGTGTTGCATTTGTAATTAAGAAGAAATTTGCAAAAACTGTAATGAAATACAATGCAATCAGTGTACTCTTAATTTTTATTCGTTTACAAGGAATGCTCATCAACGCAACTATAATTCAAGTATATACCCCAACAGCTACAGAAGAGGATGAAGTTGATGAGTTCTATGAACAAGTGCAAGCTGAAATTGACAAAACATGCAAACAGGATATCCTGATAGTCATGAGTGACTGGAATGCAAAAGTTGGCAACAAAGAAGAAGGCAAAGTGATTGTACAATATGGACTTGGCGACAGAAATGAAGCTGGAGAAAGACTGATAGAAATTCCCCAAGACCAACAATCTATTCATCTCAAACACCTTCTTCCAGCAAAACAAGCGGCAACTGTACACATGGACTTCACCCAATGGATTGTACAAAAATAAAATTGACTCCATCTATGGAAGTTAATTATGAAAAAGTTCTATAACATCAAAAAAGACAAAACCCGGAGCTGAGCTGACTGTGGTACAGATCACTAACTACTAGTATGCATACTCAAACTAAAGTTGAAAAAGAGTACGTGCACTCATGAATATAGCAAAATATGACCTTGAGAATACCTCCAGAATTTAAAGACTGCCTGCAAAATTGATTTTCCGCTTTAGATACAAATAACAGAGCTCCAGAAGAGTTATGGGATGACATCAAGAAGGTTGTGTTATAAGAAAGCGAGAAATCTCTAGAAAAGATGAAAAAGCAAAAACAGCCAAAATGGATGACCGAAGAAACTCTGAAAATTGTCCAGAAATGCAGAGAAGCTAAAGTCAGAGGAGAAAGAGAGGCAATCACAGAACTCAGAGATTTCCAACGTGCAGCAACACAAGACAAGGAGAAGAAGTACTACAATGATGCATGCAAGGAAATAGAAGCAGAAACTATTAGAGGAAGAACAAGATCGGATTTCCTAAAGCTAAAAGAGTTAAAGAAAAAATTTGAGCCTCAAATTGGAATGTTACAAAATGCTCAAGGATCAATGTTGAATGACACTGAGAAGATCAAGAAAAGATGGAAAAAAATATACAGAGCCTGTACATTATGATCCGGAACCATTGGTGATGAAAGAAGAAGTCGAAGCAGCATTGAAAGCCCTATCAAAGAACAAAGCACCAGGCATTGATGACATTTCCATTGAAGTATTACAGCAATCTGATGCAGCTCTTACCATACTTACAAGGCTCTGCCAGCAAATTTGGAAGACAACATCATGGCCAACTGACTGGAAAAGATCTGTGTTTATACCAGTACTAAAGAAAGGTGATCCTACTGACTGTGGAAATTATCGCACAATCGCTCTGATCCCACATGCCAGCAAGATTATATTGAAGATTATTCAGCAGAGACTTCATCCATACCTGGAACGAGAACTGCCTGAAGTACAAGCAGGGTTCAGGAAATGGCGATTAATGAGAGTCATCATCGTGGATCCTTGAAAAGACTAAAAAATACCAAAAGGATATGTAGATGTGTTTTATCGACTACAGCAAGACTTTTGACTGTGTAAACCATGAGAAACTCTGGGCCACGTTAAGAAGTATAGGTATACCAGAACACCTGATTGTTCTCTTTACATTGATCAAGAAGCAAAAGTTTGAATAGAACAAGGAGAAACAGAATGGTTTAAAATCAGCAAAGGTGTACAAGGCTGCATACTTTCCCCCTACCTGTTTAATTTATATGCAGAACAAATGATCAGAGAAGCAGGACTGTGTGAAGACAACCAAGGTGTGAAGATTGGTGGAAGACTCATCAACAGCCTTTACTATGCTGATGATACCACATTACTGGCTGAAAGTGAAGCCGATCTGAAACATTTTCTTCTCAAGATCAAGGAACATAGTCTTAAAATGGACCTGCACCTTAATGTAAACAAGATGAAGATTCTGACAACTGGCAAAATCAATTAGCTCATCGTTGATGGAAAAGAAATTGAGTGGACAACTTTAACCTACTTGGATCAACTATCAATAAAGAAACAACAAGCAGTCAAGAAATCAGATAAGTGGTGTGCAGAAATCTGGAATCACTTGTAAATTTGACGTTTCTTCAATTTCGTGACCTTATATCTTAATTTCTTTTTCCTCCCAGTGGCTTTTTCTGTGTATCTCATGATAAGTGATAGATTTGGCTATTAGGGCCAACTTTTATTATTGGTCTGGCCCTTATTTTCTGAGTTTGTTCCCCATAGTTGTCCTGTTGATAGATTTTCTGTGAAAATCGCGTAATCTACATCGTTGGCCAACGATGCAAGTATGCTTTAAAATATTATGGACGTACGCCAGGTTTCCTTCAAATTAATGTATGTGGTCTTGAAAAAGGCCGTTTTTGTGTGTCAGTGATGGCTCAGTATTTTATGGGCCACCCTTTGTTCTTGATCACCTGACTGCACCTTGTCGGCATTGAATGAACCAGTCTGACAAGGTGATCGTTGGTGACAACGCGGTTCCAAGCTGCAATGAGTGACTCAATCAGCTCACGCTTTGATGTCGGATGCCTCTTGGATATTTCCAAGGCCACCTTGTGCTACAGGTTCTCGATTGGATTCAGATCTTGAGACTGGGCAGGCCAGTCCATTGACTTGATGTTGTTCTGCTGCTTCCAGCTGATCACCTGTCTGGAGCGATGGCAGGGTGCATTGTCATCTTGGAACAGGAACTGGTCATGAAACAGCTGGTGTGCTGATGGCACCATGCACGTTTGCAGTATGGTGATGTACTTGGCCCCATTGACCATTCCATCGACAATGTGAAGACGTCCAATGCCACTGGCAGCCATGTAGCCCCAGACCATGACCTTCAAAGGATGCTTCACAGTGAGTTTGAGACACTCAGGCTTGAACTCCTCTCCAGGAAATCTCCTCACATAGGTGTGGGCCTGGTTACCAAACAGGCAGAAGATGCTTTCATCGCTGAATAGCACCTTTTCCCACATTTCAGTCGACCAGGTTGAGTGCTTTCTCGCCTACACAATCCAGTTGCGCCTTTGTATGTCAATCATCAGTGGCTTATTCCATGCTTTGCAGCCCCAGAAACCAAACTGCAGGCATCGGCGATTAACTGTTGATGAGCTGACACTGACCTCACTCTTGTCTGACCACTCTCGAAGTAGCTGAGGAGAAGTCAACTTGCAATTCGTCAGTGAAATGCATTGTGGTGCGTGGTCCTGGCATCATGATGATGTACGTGGACGACCTGAATGAGGCTTGTCCACTCATGTGTGTCTGTCTATACAGTGGGTGTTGGCTGCATGCCCCTTCCACAGCCCACACTGCCAACACTGTTGCCAGTATTGGCCTGCCAATGTGCATAATGAGTAGCAAGGGACCATGGGTATATCTCAGACAGAGTGGACTGACCAGGATGCAGCTGCACAGGGCATAGGGCACCGGCAGGGGCATGGTAGTGCCCGGCCACCACCTACACAGACAGGGTGACCTCTGTATGTGCTGCTGGGGGGATCACTCTCACCCTGAGTGTGCAGTGACAGCAGCATGGCTAGGCACCCCCATAGTGCTATATTGTGATTCTCCCATGTGATATGTATGGGTGTCCTGTGGGGGCCTCTTCATGGACTTATCTGTCTGTGTGTGCCACCCCAGTTGTGGGTGCATGCATGTCCATCAGGACTAGCCAGCAGACTGTTCACAGCTGATATGTGTTGTGATGGAGTGCCTTGCAGGGTACAGTGGCTGATGGCTTGCTGCAGGTGAATATCAGATAGTGGTGGGGTGCATCTTTGAATATCCAGGCCTAATGTCTGTCTGATATTGTGTTATGGATGTGTGTGGAGCTGCTTGGACTGCCCTGTAGGGTGTCTGTTCCCTATCAGGACTGGGGTTGATGGTCCACTCTACTGCCATCGGGGGGGGGGGGGAGGAAATCTGTTGAGGGGAAGCCCTGTTTTGTCCATGGGGTGGGGGTCCCCACTAGCTGAGCCAGACAGAGATCTCCAAAATGTTTATGCAGCACCTACCTATTCCACAGGTTATTGCTGCTTTGGAGCTCTGACATGGCTGCATTTGGCCATGCCTGGTGTTGTGGACCTGATCCTGGGCGCAACATCTCACACTCAGGGTGAGCACAGTAACCGCACAATGTGATGGTGTTTAGCTACTCTTTGCCGTTTGTCCACCCACTCAGGACACCCTACCAGGCCGAGGTGCTGTGTGGGTGCACACGGACACATCCCCCTACCAGGCCGGGGAGCTTTAGGGGTGCATTTCCCATCCTGTGTTCAATCGTGGACAGCTGATTTGCATGTGCAGTGCATCATGGGTACGGGTGGTTCACAACAGCAGACTGTCAGTGAGGTGATGTACAGGCTATCTGCAGCCAGCCAGGGGCTGCTTACAGCTATAGAGCTGTAGCCCAATGGTTACGTCCCTGCCTGTGCAGCCAGATGTCATGGGTTCAAACCCACAGTGGGGTTATGTGATAGGGGTGTCCACAGATTTATTTTAATTTACTGTACATATGTTGCTGCCAGCAATACCACCCTCAGCGTACTGTACCCATAAGGTGCCTCTGAGGGTGCTTTATGGGGCGCCCTATAGGGCACGTTACGGTTGCCAGCCATATAGGGTGCACTATACATTATCCTGTGTCGCAACATACATGCTGCCCTATAGGGGACATTCTAGGGTGCCTTGGCGGACGGTGCACTGTAACATGTGCCTTATGGGCCGCCTTATATTAATATGCTGTGAGAGTGCGTTTGCTAGTAGTTATCACAAAATAAAATTAGAAAGCCTCCTACAGCACTCCACAACATATAACATAGTGCCTCAGCTAGCCTTTTTTCACTGGGCATTGTGAGGGATCGAACCCCTGGTCCCTGCACCATTGGTCAGTGTCTTAACCATTGTGCTGTGGCTGTGTTCCTTTGCTTTGGCATCAGCGCGCCGCCTTATGCCCATCAGCGCGCCACCTCCTGCTGCCCACAATTAGTGTGCCGCCTTGTGTCGCCCAAAATGAACAGTGCGCCGCCTTGTGCCGCCCAAAAAGAACAGTGCGCCGCCTTGTGCCGCCCAGATAGTACAGTGCGCCGCCTTATGCCGTACAAAACGAACAGTGTGCCGCCTTATGCCGTCCAAAAGTACTTTGCCTCCTGAACCACTTTTACACATTCAAGGTGTTGCCTCAGCTGGCCTTTTTGTTGTGCACAATGGGGGATTGAACCTGTAGCCCCTGCACCATTGGTTAGTGTGTTCACCGTTGTGCTACAGCTCTGTTCTGATATGTGCTCAGCAGCGCCCCGCTTAGCCTTCCCACGCGCTAATGTGGGCCCCGCAAATTAGCGCGACGCGCACACGTACGGTCGGGTTTTTTTCTTCTTTCTGCCTGAACCGCCCACTCCTTATATGGCACACGCACACTACCGCGGCCCCGCACGTTAGGAATGTTTAGTAAACAAGCCCCTTAGTGTTCATTTTATGCAGGAGTTAATAAATATAAGATCTAGTTTTAAACTGTGTAACACTCACATGTCCATAAAATATACACAGTTTTATTTAGCTGTATTTATATCCCGCTTTTCACCGGGTCACACAGTCCCTTTAACTAAAGTTTGCTATGCATGGGTTGTGGCATGCGCTAACTGAACACTGGCAAGCACAGTTAGCATGGCCTGATTTCCACATTAATTGTACTTTGCGTATTGGGGTGGTAAGTAGATGGGTTAGGGACAGAGTGTGGGTTTGGCGAATGCCTCATAGTCAGTATGCCCATGCTAATAGCAAGGTTCAGTTACTGCCACCTCAGTAGGTGGAGGTAAGTGCACCTGTGCTAATTTTGGTTCATGTTAGGGTACAATACAGCACATTAACTGATTAGAACATATTGTATACACCCCCAACAGTTTAATGTGCTTTGGTTTTCTGCACTATTGGCGCATTAGATGTGTGTCTTACTTAGAACAATGACTGCTTTGTATGACTCCCACAACTTCAATACAGTCTAGTAGATGGGAGGAATATCAGCATATCCGCACTGGCAGTGGCGCTGATCATTTCAAATCTGTAGGGTGAGGATTTGAAAGGATAGAGTGAAGCAGGGCGGAAGGAGATGGAATAGGAAAATAAATTAGACATGGAAGAAGGGGCAGGAATAAGAAAGCATAGTTACTCACCTGTAACAGGTGATCTCCAGGAACAGCAGGAATTTAGCCTTCACATATGGGTGACATCGGTACCGACGGAGCCCATGTGGGAACACTCCCCAGTATCCAAAAGGAAAGCTTTTGGGAGCATCCCACTGCACCTGTGTTGCTGCCTTCCTGCCTTTGAGACTCTCCCTCCTCAGTTGAGTTTGTAGCTGAGATAAAAGGAGAGAATAGAGAGAGAGAGAGAGAGACCCTACAACTCCTAGGGGAGGAGGAGGGTGGATTGTGAAGACTAAATTCCTGTTGTTCCTGGAGATCACCTTTTAGAGGTGAGTAAGTATGCTATCTCCAGGAACAAGCAGGAATGTAGTCTTCACATATGGGGCTCCCTAGCTCCCAGATGCCAGAGGAAGATCTCCAGAATTGGTAGATTTGCCTCAAAGCAGACCTCTAGAGGGCATGGATCTTTAATGGACATCTGGTATCAAAATTCCGGGACAGATGGTAGGAGTTGATCTAAGTCTGGAAGAGGTGTTGAAGTATAACCTGACCAAACATGGCATCCCGGAGGGAGTTTTTGTCCAGACAGTGATGTGCAGCAAAGGTATGCACAGAAGACCAGTGGCTGCTTTGCAGATTTCATCAATGGCAACAGAACGTAGGTTTGCCATGGGGGCAGCCATGGCACGAACATTATGGGCAGTGACATGACCTTCAAGGGATAGTCCTGCTTTAGCATAAGTAAATGAGATGCAATCTGCTAGCCATTTGGAAAGGGTACATTTGGATACTGGCAACCTGAAGTGACTGGGATCAAAGGAGATGAATAACTGAGAGTTCTTACAGTGCTCAGCTGTCCTTTGAAGACAGAATGCCAAAGCATGCTTGCAGTCAAGAGTATGGAGGGTAGCCTCTGCCCTAGAGGAATGAGGTCTAGGGAAGAAGACAGGCAGGTAGACTGACTGATTCAAGTGGAAAGAAGACATGACTTTGGGCATGAAATGAGGATGAGTCCTAACGACCACCTTATTATGGTGGAAGCTTGTATAAAGTGGGTCAGCCACCAAGGCTTGGAGATCACTAATACATCTAGCTGAAGTGAGCGCAACAAGAAAGATGACCTACCAAGAAAGAAACTTTAGCGAGGTGGTGGCTAAAGGTTCAAAGGGAGACTTAAGGAGCTGACCTAAGATGATATTAAGATCCCATGCCACCAGTGGTGGCTTGATGGGGGGCTTGGTTAATAATAGCCCTCTCATGAAACGTGTTACAAGCAGTTGTAAAGAAATAGGCTGCCCATCCAAGGGATGATGAGAGGCAGCAATTGCACTGAGGTTAACCCTCACTGAGAGTCTTAAGACCAGAGGAGGAAAGATGGAGGAGATACTGAAGGAGAGCCTCCACTGGAGCTGAGATGGGGTTAAGATCCCTTTGGGTACAACAAGTGGGGTACCTATGCCACTTAAAGCCATAGGAACATCTGGTAGATGGTTTCTTGGAGGCTAGTAGGATGCCCTTGACCTCCCGAGAAAGATTGAGACATTGCAAGACTATGCTTTCAGCAGCCAAGCCATGAGATGGAGAGACTGTGGTTTGGAATGGAGCAGCGTCCCCTCCTCCTATGAGAGAAGGATGGGAGCTGCTCCAAAGCTGAGAGGGCGAGTCTGTGAGAGACATAGCAGAAAAGGAAACCCTGGTTGACATGGCCAATGTGTGGCTATGAGAATCATGTGGCCCCTGCCTGCTTGAAGCTTGAAAAGCATTTTGGGAATCAGAGGTATGGGTGGAAAGGCATACAGGAAATCCTGACCACAGTGAAGGTGGAAAGCATCGACCTGCTGGCCACTGGACATCGGGGTTCTGGTGCAAACCGAGGTAGTTTGGCATTCTGCGGAGTGGCAAAAAGGTCTATCTCTGGACTTCCCCAGGTTTGAAAAATGTAGGAGATTGTCTCCTGATGGAGAGGCCACTCGTGTGGAAGGAGGATTTGACTCAATCTGTCTGCTATGATATTTTGGTGTCCTGACAGATATACTGCTTGGAGATGCATCTGATGAGCAATGGCAAAAGACCACAGATGGAGAGCCTCCTTGCAAAGGGCCCAAGAGCCTGTTCCCCCTTGCTTGTTCACGTAGAACATAGGTACCTGGTTGTCCATCTGGATCAGAACCCTGTGGCCCTGAAATTACTGTTGGAACATTTTGAGGGCATTGAAGATAGCACAAAGCTCCAGAAAATTTATCTGGAGCTGTGACTCCTGCTCTGTCCAGAGGCCCTGAGTGGAGAGAGAATCCAAGTGGGCTCCCCAACCCAATTTGGACGCATCTGTTATCAGATTGCGTTGATGTGGAGGCATCTGAAAAGGTGACCCTACGAGGAGATTTCTCAGGGTAGACCACCAGAGCAGGAAGTTTGTGAGAATGTCTGTCTGTGACTTTGATCTTGTCTGAGAGGGTCCCAGAGGCCTGTTTCCACTGAGAGGCAAGAGTCAATTGAGCTGTGCACATGTGCAGACGAGCATATGGCACTACATGAACTGTAGAGGCCATATGGCCTAAGAGTTGCAGCATCTCTCTGGCCGAGATATTGTTTTTGACCCTTACTTGAGAAGCTATCTGTACAAGGTAGGTACAACAGTCCTGGGGTAGAAATGCCCTTGACCATCGAGTATCCAGAGCAGCGTCTATGAATTCTAGAGTTTGAGTAGGAGCTAGATGGGATGTGGCTGCCTGAGATGTGGCTGCTCTTATTAGCCAATAGTCTAAGTAAGGGAAGACGAATATTCCAAGAGTCCTTAGATATGGGGCCACAGCCACCATACACTTTGTGAAGACTCTTGGGGCAGAGGCGAGCCCGAACGGAAGGACTCTGTTATTGATAGTGATTTCCTTGGAAGATGAAGCGTAGATACCTCCTGTGTTCTGGATGAATGAGGATATGGGTATACGCTTCTTTGAGATCTAGAGAACAGAGCCAGTCCTGACTGGAGATAAGGAAGAAAGGTTCCTAGTGAAATCATCTTAAATTTCTGTCGAAATAGAAACTTGTTGAGGTTTCTGAGATCTAAGATGGGTCTGTATCCTCTGTACTTTTTGGTATGAGAAATTACGGAGAATAGAGCCCCATTCCTTTCTGGGGTGTTGGAACCTCTTCTATGGCATACTCTGCCAGAAGAGAGGTGATCTGTTGCTGGAGGAGAGCAGTAAGTGTTAGTTGGGAATGATATTCCCTCACTAGAGTGGTGGGGGGTATGCTTTGTAGATGAAGCTTGTACCCCTCTCGCACTATGGTTAGTGTCCTCTAATCTAAAGTTATGAGATACCACCTGTGGGCATAATGGCAGAGCCTGCCTGCTATGTGGAGGGGGGTGGAGATTCTCCAGAGGCAGGGTGGCAATGTTCTCTAGAAAGAAGTAAAAAAACAGGCGTAGATTGGGTCTGCGCTGCTGATTGCGGTTTAGGCGCCTGTGGCTTCTTTTGCTTCTTAGGAGGCTGTTGCTTCCTCTGGGTACTTTGAGACTGGGTTTGAGAAGTTGAGGGGTAAGAAGAGTAGAATTTCTTCTTCTTACCATAAAATGGCTTTTTAGCAGCTGCTGTCTTCTTGGCAGGGTAGGCAGTAGTCTTTGAAAGCCTATTTAGGGTGGTGTTCTCAGATTCCAACTGAGAAGCCTTATCTTGCCAATCCTTCCCAAACAGGTTCTGTCACAGTACAGGGAATATTTCCCAGTTAATCTTGAACCCACTGTTCAAGATCTGATGCCTGAAGCCAGGCAATCCTATGGGCACCTATGCAGATAGAAGTTGTTCTGCTAATGCATTCAAAACAGTCAAAGGTTGCCCTATTGACAAACTTGGAAACATTTTGGGCATGTTTGACTAATGTAAGGTAGTCTGCCCTCTTGTCATCCGGGAGAAGAGGAGCCATTGATTCCAGATACCTGGTCACCTCCCCAAGGAACATACCCATGTAGAGTATGTATGAACTTATACGGGCGGAAAGCATGGAGGCCTGAAAACACCAGCGGCCAAAAGCATCGAGGGTTCTTGACTCCCTGCCTGGGGGATTGGAGGAGTGCGTCTTAGAACTTTTAATTCAACGCATAGCCAATTCCACTACCATTGAGTTGTGTAGAAGCTGCGTTTTCTGGAATCCAGGACTTTCCGATACCTGATACATGGTATCGAGTCATCGGGTATGGGGAGAAATGGTGAGGGGTGTCTCCCAAATCCGTAACATAAGGTCCTGGAGTATGTGGTGAATCGGGAGAGTAGTCGCCTCTTTAGGAGCTGTAGGTTCTCCAGGACCAAGCAGGAAGTCAGTCCTCACTTATGGGTGACGTCGGCGCCGACGGAGCCCTCGCGGAGCAATTTTCCACAGCTTTCAAAGAAAGCCTTTGGGAATTGCAGCGCGCATGCGCGGTCCTCTTCCCGCCCAAGGGTGCCATCTTAGCCAGTCTTCTTTTTTCCGCGGAGCCCTACAGACGTACCCGTCGTGTCCCCGCAAAAAAGTTGATTTTTCTTCAGAATTTCTCTTTTTTTCCATTCGGTTCGACGCCGGTCTTTTTCCCGCCGGACTCGCGACGCCGGTCTCGAGTCCTCTTCTTATTTTTCGGTTTTTCTGACTTAGTCAGTTTTTCGTTTCGGTTTTTCCCTGGCAGCCCGGTCCTTTGACCTCGCCGGGGCCCTTTTTCCCCCCGATGGCTGCCAGTGGTTTCAAGCGGTGTGGTCAGTGTGACCGAAATATGTCACTAACTGACACACACGACTTTTGCCTCCGCTGCCTGGGCCCGGATCATGAAGAAATGATCTGTGGGCCCTGCGGCAAAATGTCCTCCAAAGCGTTGAGAAGTCGGCGGCATCAGCGGGATAGGATCTTCGCTGACCCCAGCCGTACCCGGACCTCGTCGGAGGCCTCCGCGTCCAAAGGTTCCAGCTCGGACCGTCGCCGGAGTTCCTCCGACAGGGGTTCTCCCTCCGGGGACCATCGTCGTAAGGTGAAACCCGCGAGGGCGGCGTCGGTGGACGCTCCTGGCTCCGCGAGGGCCAGGTCGCATAGCCCCGATAGCCGTCCCGGGTCCTTGGAGAAGGAGCATCTCACGAAGCGACCTCGCCTGGAGTCGGAGCTGCCTGCTCGGGTAAGTCCTGTGGTCCTCCTGGACTCGCCTCCGAGACAGCCGACGTCGGGCCCGACGCCGTCGGGGCCCGAGTCGGGGCTGCTGGGTCACCTGAGCTCGGACTCAGGTTGACGGCCTTGGAGAGCAGATTGTCTGCCTTCATGGAGCAGCTGCGGGCACTGCTCGCTGGCTTGGCTTTGCTGGCGCCGCTGCCCCGACCGCCGGGACGTCGACGTCCAAGTCGACCCCGGAGACCGAGCCGATCCTCGAGTCGATGCGAACTCGAGTCGATCCTCGGTCGAGGTCACCCTCGGCCTCCTGTTCGGGACCGAGGTCACCGACGCCGACTCCCTCGGCGTCGGGGCGGCAGGCGCCGCGCCCTGCACGAGCCGACCCCACCGAGTCCTCGTCGGAGTCGGTCTGGGAGTCTGAAGAGGAAGAGTCGCCTGATTCTTTCCGGACTCGGTGTGTCCCCTCGGACTCACCGGAGTCCGAGCCTCGGAAGCAGTCCCCCCCGGAGGATGCCCGGTTCTCGGACTTCGTCAGGGATATGGCCAAGGCTTTGGCCTTCCCTGCGGACCCCGAGGAGGAGCCTCGAGCCGAAGAGCTCGACGCCCTCCAGTATGACTCTCCCGCAAGGGAACACTTTACTGTACCGGTTCCTCCCATGCTGGAACGACTACTCTTCCACATGTGGGAGAGTCCGGCCACCTCGCCGGTCCTGAGCAAGCGGGTCGATTCTATCTATCGAGTCCGCAAGAGCCCTGGCTTCCAAAAAGCACAGCTGCCACACCATTCCATGGTAGTGGAATCGGCCATGCATCGTCTTAAGAGCCAGAAGATGCACTCCTCGGTGCCTCCTGGCAGGGAGGCCCGTAACCTGGATGGCCTTGGCAAGAAGTGTTTCCAGGGCTCTATGCTTGCGTGTCGTGTCCAGACCTACCAGCTATACATGGGCATGTATCTCCGAGACCTGGCTAAAGAGCTAGCCGGATTCTCCGCTGGTTTGTCCGAGGAACCCTTGCGGAGGTTCCTGGCCTTGTCCACTGGTATTCGGGAATGCTCAAAATTCATATCCCGAGCAGCCTACGATGGCTTTGAAGCGTCGGCTCGAGTGGCCGCAGCCGGCATCGGTGCCCGCCGACAGGCTTGGCTTCAGTCATCTGACCTTGAGCCCTGGGTGCAGGACAAGTTGGTCGATGTCCCCTGCCGAGGCGAAAACCTCTTTGGCAAGCCCATGGCTGAAAAGGCTGCACAAATTGAGACGGAGACTCTCACCAGGACTAGGCTTTCTAGGAAGACCTCCGCCCCTTCCCAGAAAAAGAAGGGCTCGGGAAAGAAGTCCTTTTACCCGAGGAAGGCGGCTGCCTACAAACAATACCCCCATTATCAGGCCCCTGCAGCTCCCCAACAGGGCCAGCAGGCCAAGGGACGGGGTAACGGGTCCCGTAGGCAGCAAGCCCCCAAGCCTGCACCACCAGCCCCTGCTCAGCAGGGTGGGGTTTTTGACTCACTAAGCATAGCCTCTCCCCCCCCGCTGGTTCCTCCCAGCACCGGAGGCCGGCTGGTTCACTTCGCCCACAGGTGGTCCAGCATCACCTCAGATGCCTGGGTGCTTCAAGTCGTGCGAGAAGGCTATCTTCTCCACTTCCACCAGGTCCCTCCCTCCTTTTTTCCGGGAGAACCTCCACGACCCCCTCTGCACAGGGAATTACTCCTTCAGGAGTTGGCAGGTCTTCTACAGGAACAGGCGGTGGAACCGGTGCCCCACCACCTGGAAGGTCAGGGTTTTTACTCCAGGTATTTTCTGATACCAAAGAGAACAGGAGGCCTCAGACCCATCCTGGACCTGCGCAACCTCAACAAGTTCCTCGTGCGAGAGAAGTTCAAGATGCTTACCCTTGGAATCCTTCTGCCCTACCTCCAGCAGGGAGATTGGCTATGCTCCTTGGATCTAAAGGATGCCTACACGCACATCCTCATCCACCCCAGCCACCGACAATACCTAAGGTTTGTGGTGGCAGGACATCATTACCAGTACAGAGTACTGCCCTTTGGCCTGTCCTCCGCACCGCGAGTCTTCACAAAATGTCTCGCGGTGGTGGCGGCCCATCTCCGGCTTCACGGCCTCTATGTTTTTCCGTACCTCGACGACTGGCTCATCAGAGCAGCGTCCGCTCTGGAGGTCACCAACGCCACGCGCCGCACGGTGACTCTTCTGCAGCACTTGGGCTTTGTTATAAACTTCGCAAAGTCCACTTTGCTCCCCTCACAGGATCTCGAGTTCATCGGCGCAAGGCTGCACACTCCTCAGGCACGAGCATACCTACCGCTCGACAGGGCTCAACGGCTCATGGACCTAGCCGACCGTTTTCGCAGCCAGCCCCTGGTCTCCGCCAGGCGCTTCCTGAGACTACTCGGCCATATGGCTTCCACCATCCATGTGACCCCCAATGCCCGCCTGAATATGCGGCCTGCTCAATGGTGTCTCCGCCAGCAGTGGCGACAAGCCACAGGCGGCCTAGCAGACCTAGTGCGCGTCTCCGAGCCGCTGATCTCCTCTCTCCGGTGGTGGCTTCAGCAGCCGAACCTGATATTCGGAATGCCTTTCCAGTCACCTCAGCCGGCCCGGGTGCTGACGACAGATGCATCCCTCCTGGGCTGGGGTGCGCATTGCCAAGGGGCACGTACTCAGGGCCTCTGGACCACATGGGAGTCTGCTCAGCAGATCAACTTCCTGGAGCTCAGGGCGATCCGCCTGGCTCTCAAGGCTTTCTCCCACCTGACTTCTCATCAGTCCGTCCTTGTCCAGACGGACAATCAAGTTGCCATGTTCTACGTGAACAAGCAAGGGGGCACGGGCTCCTTCCTCCTCTGCCGGGAGGCACAGAAGCTCTGCTCTTGGGCCGTCAGTCACGGCATTCTCCTCAAGGCAGTTTATCTCCCAGGCCAAGAGAATTACCTGGCGGACAAACTCAGCAGGATCCTTCAGCCGCACGAGTGGCGTCTGGATCCCTTAGTAGTTCAGAAGCTCTTTCTAAAGTGGGGCCTCCCCACGGTGGATCTCTTTGCCAGTCCTCACAACCAGCAACTTCCTCGCTTCTGCTCTCGTCAGCCCCACCCCCTTCGGGTTGCGGCGGACGCTTTTCTACTCTCATGGTCGGGAGGCCTTCTGTATGCTTTCCCTCCCATCCCGCTAGTCTCTCGGACTCTTTTCAAGGTTCTCCGGGACAAAGCCTTCATGATCCTGGTGGCCCCTCGCTGGCCCAGACAGCCGTGGTTTCCGCTCCTGCTGCAATTAGCGGTGGAGGATCCATTCCCTCTGGGGTTTCAACCGGATCTCCTCACTCAGGATCAGGGGTCTCTGCTACACCCCAACCTCAGGTCTCTCAACCTAATGGCCTGGCTGCTGAGAGGGTAGTCCTTGCTCCCCTTCTCCTGCCGGCAGAGGTGGAGGAGGTCGTCTTGGCTTCGCGACGACCTTCTACCCGCAAATGCTACGCCCTTAAATGGCGTCGCTTTTCCGTTTGGTGTACCCAACAGTCTCAGGATCCCTTCTCCTGCCCGGTGTCGGTGATCTTGCAGTACTTGCTGCACCTCTCTAATCTGGGACTTAACTCCAACTCCGTCAAAGTTCACCTCAGTGCTCTTTCGGCACATCATGTGCCGGTGGACGGCAGACCTCTCTCCAGCGACCCTCTCGTAGCGAGGTTTCTCCGAGGTCTCCTTCTAATTAAACCACCTCTGCGCCCGCCAGCGCCTGACTGGGACCTGAATGTGGTTTTGCAGCGGATCACCTGTCCGCCTTTTGAACCTATGGCTACCTGTTCTCTCCGTTTTCTGTCTTGGAAAACACTGTTCTTGATAGCCCTCACTTCCGCTAGACGCGTAAGTGAATTGCAGGCCCTCGTGTCTGATCCCCCTTACACTCGGTTCTACAAAAATAGGGTAGTCCTACGGACTCACCCTAAATTTCTTCCAAAAGTGGTCTCCCCTTTTCACATCAATCAGGAGGTGGTACTTCCAACCTTCTTTCCCAGACCACACTCCAGCCGAGCTGAAACGGTCCTCCATACCCTGGACTGTAGAAGGGCTTTGAACTTCTACCTTGACCGTACGCGGGAGCACCGTAAAGCTGCTCAGCTTTTTGTGTCTTTTGACCCCAATAAATTGGGGCTCCCGGTCTCCAAGCGTACTCTGTCCATCTGGGTTGCGGACTGTATCTCTTGGGCTTATGGGGCAGCCGGACTCTCCTTGGGAGGTCGAGTCACGGCTCATTGCGTTCGGGCAAAGGCTACGTCAGTGGCTTACCTCCGCTCTGTTCCGCTGGCAGACATCTGCCGGGCCGCTACTTGGTCTTCGAGCCAGACTTTTGCGGTCCATTACTGTCTCGAGAGGGAGTCCCGCAGGGACAGTGCTTTCGGACAGGCAGTCCTCCGTAATCTCTTTGAGGTCTGAGCAACTCCTACCCTCCATCCCGGATGTGGGCTACCGGTGGGTAATAATTCAGCGAAGATTCTTTCCTTCTGTGCTGCTGAGCTAGAGGGAGCTCATTTTTGTGCTTAGGGTCTCCGGTAGCCTTGAGCTTGGGAGTCCCATAAGTGAGGACTGACTTCCTGCTTGGTCCTGGAGAAAGCGTAGTTACTCACCTGTAACAGGTGTTCTCCAGGAGCAGCAGGAATCAGTCCTCACAACCCTCCCTCCTCCCCTTGGAGTTGCAATCGTCTGCTTTACTTTTTTGCAAATTTTTATGCTGTCTTTTTTAGCTATGTCATCTGACTGGCTAAGATGGCACCCTTGGGCGGGAAGAGGACCGCGCATGCGCGCTGCAATTCCCAAAGGCTTTCTTTGAAAGCTGGGGAAAATTGCTCCGCGAGGGCTCCGTCGGCGCCGACGTCACCCATAAGTGAGGACTGATTCCTGCTGCTCCTGGAGAACACCTGTTACAGGTGAGTAACTACGCTATATTGGAGAATTTCCAACTCCTCTGCTCTAGGCTCTTTCTCCAATGTAGGAGTAATGGATAGGCCTCTCGCAATATCCTTGATAAACTCCTGGAAAGACATGTCTTCCGGAGGGGGCATGTGCCTCTGTGAAGTCAAGGAGGGCTCCTCGGGGAGACTCCTCATCTATCTGGAACCAAGCGACTCATTGGAAGAATTGGAATCGGTAGATTTGAAGTATCGACGAGAGCAATGTTCTTGTTCTTGTAAGGATCAAGGTCAGTATCAGCATGAAAGACCTGCTGTGTCGGTACCTCAGAACCGGGAATGGACTAGTGCCGGCATGGGCAGAAGCGTGCCGAGGGGCACAAATCCCGATGCCGATTGTATCGGCATGGTCGGCTGTATCGGTGCATATGATATCAGCGGTAATGTTTTGACTGGTACCGACGCCGCTAGTAGAGCCACAAGACTCTGCTTGATGGCGAGCATGCACTGGTCCATCGAGCTTGCCGATGCCTGGGTATCAGTATTGGAAGCTTGGGCTACTGTTCCAGAGCATGGCACCAGGAGGTCTCCAGAGGTGGAGGCCTTGGGAGCATCCTGGACCCCTTGTAAAGCTTTGGGCAACACTCGAGGCATCTCTTTTTTTTTGATAGGCCACCCTTCCAAGGGTAGATCTCTATCTTGGAAGAAGACTTGTGTTTTGATACCTGAGATCCATGTGAAGAAGACGATGTCTTCGATGACGTCGAAGCAAGCGAGACTGCATCTGAGGCAAACAGGGAGCTGAGTTTCACGGCCCGATTCTGTAGCCCTCTCTTTGTCATCTTTTTGCATAAGGGACATTCAAACGGCTGGTGATCTGGGCCAAGGCATTTGAGGCACCAGTCATGGGTATCAGTGGCAGAAATAGTACTACCACACTTGGAACATTTTTTGAAACCACTAGTTGGTTTTTCCATCGTGTCAATAGACTGGATGGAAGGTCAAAGCCTGAAATGGCGCCGAGCGCCTGAAGAATGAAGGTTTGTTTTTTTTTTTACAGAAAAAAGAACTAAAGATGTAATTCGGTTCCAGCGTTGACGAGAAGGCAGACGCGACCACAAAAAATAAGAAGAAATTTTCTGCAGTGACAGGATTTGCTTCCTGCTGGCTCCACAGAAAACAAAGAACTAAGGAGGGAGAGTCTCAAAGGCGAGAAGGCAGCAATGCAGGCACAGTAGGATGCTCCCTAAAGCTTTCCTATAGGATGCTGGGGAGCGTTCCCACGCAGGCTCTGTCGGTACCGTCTCCCATATTTTACTGGAGATGAGAACGTTAGATAGGAAGACGAAGGATTCTGAGGAAGGAGGCAGGAAGAAAATTCTGATCCAGGACGAAGGAAACTGGAGAATTTGAGATAGGTATTGAAATAGGAAAAGAAAGCATGACAGCAATTTTTCAGAAACATTTCTTAAAATGAAGAAGAATATGGATAAAGAAAGGGTAATTGGGACATGGTAGAAAGACTGGAAAACAATTGAGGAAATGAAAACAAAAGAAATAAGATCAAACAGAAAGAGAGCCAGCTGTTGACAGAGGGCCTATGGCAGAGAACAAAAACGTTGGTAAGTATATTTTTATTTATATGATAGACTTTAAAAATCATTAAAAAAATCTATTGAAACTGCACAGATGCTGGAAAAATGGAGATGTACATATGATTCAATAGCATGGAGTGGAGCATCTTCTTGGCAAGTTGTACATGAGTATAAGATCCAACACTAGTATTTTCTGCATTTGTCCCATCCCTTCCATCTTTCAAATACTGAAACTACAGGAAAATAATAAGATTCCAGGATCCATACTGTATAATTCAAAACCAACAAGAATACTGTTTAACAAAATTAGGGATATAACTTTCTAGTTCAAAGCACTTCTACCCATAATACCCTGAAAAAGGGAAAATGCTTGTTTTTTGCAACACTCTATTATAATACTCTCGTTTAAATGGAGGTTACAAATAAGTACTTTGTACAAAAGAAGTTTGCCATACATTCAATTATACATCATTTTATCTCATCTTGGAAAATATTGCTCGTTGCTTGATTTTGCATTCATACAGTCAACAGTGAAAACGAATACTGGAAGATATTCACCCAAGAGAAGAGACTGTCATTAGAGATTAACAGGATCTTTTTGTAACAGGTCATCTATGTGTGAAGGCCATGAAGATACCTAGTTTTAGCCTACAGAGGTGCCTATGGCCCCGATTCAGAGAGATGATTCGTAGGGCTACACATCCCAGTGGGACGTGCAGCCCCGCAAGCCATCCTGCCCCTATTCCCCCTCAGGCTCTCCCTGCACAGCTAGAGCAGCAGTACAGGGAGAGCCGGCGGGAGGTGCTGGAGTCTAGGCGGAGCGGGGATGGGCCAAGGCAGCAGGACATACAGGGCCGATTCAGGTCACAGCCCTGTACGTCCTGCGGGGTCAGGGGGTATATGCTGCTTATTCCGCTTCAGAGGTGGAATAAGCAGCATCTACCGGGGTATCGGGGGCCAGAATTCCCCCCCCCCCCCCAGGGCCAGGGCCAGGGCCATGGACAGGTAGGTCCCTGCTGCCCGATCCAGGCCCCAACTGCCCAGCCATGGGTTGGGCAGCAGAGAAGAATAGGGTCGGCGCTGGAAGTGATAGGGGAGTCCCTTCAGGCATGCTGTGCCGTCTCGAGGCCTGATTCTGTATGGCACAGGAACATTTTGCTCCCACATTATAGAATTGGTTTCTAACGGGCCCATCCTGCTTGGGGCCATCTGGATGGCCTGGATGTGCCCCTTTCTGAATCGGGCTCCACGTGTCTTTATCAAATACTTATACAAATCCAGCAGAAACAGCAGATAGACTGAAGCCATGGACAGTTACACCCGTTCAAGAGCAGGCATAAAGTTCACACATACATGTGTATTTTATAAAATGTGCATGTAAATCATGACTCTGCCCATGCAGTATCCATACTCCGCCCCTTAGCATGCCTAAAGTCACATAAAGGCTGGTTTGCCGTATGCTTTGCAAATACTCACTTAACACATAGTATGCTCAGACATAGCGCTCTTTCCCTTTAAGAGTTGCAGTTTGCCAGTCACTAGTGCAGGCAGTGCAGATGTGGGGTTTCATACCTGGTCCCACTTTAATGCTTTGGTCATTCAAGTAAGTAACACATTGTTTATCCCAAGAGTTACTTTCTCCATGGGTTCTCACTTTCAGTCCTAAAGCACTACTTCTGCTTTGTACAGTTTTCTCCCAGTGTGTTAGTCCTTTCTGCTCAGCACTGGGAACATAAATACAAAAGGAGTCAGGCTTAGCTCTGGTTGTCCCTGCTTGGATTACTCCCTCTCAATCTCTGAGCTCATGAGTGATGACTGGGCAAGGCCTGTCATCAAGCTGAGTACCTCCCATCCGATCCACCTCCTTTTGTTGTACTACGCACCCTCTCCTCTCAGCACTCAATAGGAAACCATTTACCAAATACTCTTAGATGTATCTTTGGCCTTTCCCAACCTTTTTATTCTCGGGGATTTCAACATACACTATCATACCCCCTCTGGTCCGCGTGATTTCACCTTCTGTCACTTCCTTGCTGATCATGACTTTGCCCAGTTCATCAATGGTTCCACACACACTGCTGGCCATACCCTTGACCTGCTTTTTACATACTATAACTCCCATCCCCATCCCTCTGGTTTTACTGCTCACCCCCTTCCCTGGTTTGACCACTTTTTAATTTGCTTCTCCCTTCCACATCCCATCGGTCCTGCTGGTTCATTTAGAGCAACACATTCAGCCCTGTTCACTGGCCGGCGTCATACCCCCACTGTCAAATTCCAATTCCTAACAGCCTCTGATATCACCGGTCAGCAAATTTTTACAAAAGTCATGTTACTGAAATAAAAATAGTCATTTCTTATCAATTTTCATATGCTGAACACGAATATGACAGTGAAATTGCAAAGTTGGCTCTAGTTTTTTTGTAATCTACAAGAATAAATGTTTATATCACAAAATGCATGTCAATTATAAATATAATAGGCCTTCGGTTAATACCTGTAAAAAACCAAGTCATAGACTACTTCTTAGATTTTTTCGCCTGTCTCTTGTACAGCTGTTCGGGAGCTTCTCTGGGGAGTGTCCAGCAGTAGTCAGCCAGCATTGTAATGGACCATTTTCCCTGCTATCTTTGCTCCATCGTTGCGATATCCTGGTGAAAACGTTTGCCCTGTTCATCACTAACCATACTACAGTTGTCAGGAAAGAAATCGAGATGGGAATCAAGGAAATGGATCTTTAGAGACATATTGCAGCCACGTTTCTGATACTGCATCAGCATGTCTTCTACTAGTTCCCTGTAGTTTTCTGCCCTAACATTCCTGAGAAAGTTTGTTGACACTAGGCGAAAAGCATTCCATGCTTGTTTCGCATCACCCTGCAGCAAGTTGTTGAACTGGTCATCTTTGAAGAGCTCTCGAATCTGAGGACCCACAAAAACTCCTCCTTTAATCTTTGCTTCGCTGAGTCGAGGGAATTTTCCATGCAGGTATCGGAAAGCACATTCATGGCTTTCACTAAGTTTTTCATCAAACCTAGTTTGATGTGAAGGGGTGGTAGCAGGATTTTGTGAGCCTCAACCAGAGCTGGGTACTGGATATTCTTCTCTCCAGCTGTTAACATTTTGTCTGCGATTCCATTCCTTCCGCAAGTAGTGCCAATCCCTTGCTCGGCTATCCCACTCACATAAGAAACACTTGTATTTTATATATCCCTGTTGCAGTCCCATTAAAAGGGCAACTACCTTCAAGTCACCACAGAGGTGCCAGCTGTACTTGTTATAGTTAATGGAAGTCAGTAGATGCTTTAAGTTATCGTATGTCTCTTCCATGTAGACGGCATGCGCTACTGGAATAGATGGAAGACGGTTTCCATTGTTCAAAAGCACAGCCTTCAGACTCAGTTTCGAAGAGTCTATAAATAGTCTCCAGTCTTGTGGGTCAAGGGTGATTTTTAAGGCATTCATGAGGCTTTCAATATCGGAACAGAATACCAGATTACTTTCCTTTCCAACTGCGTATAGTACACTGCTGACGTCAGATGGCTTCAGCAGCCGTCTGGCAGTAGTATTGCATTGCATCAGAAAATGATGCAATCAACTCTGGATGATGTGTGCATGCTGGTATTATGCAATGTGATGCAATATTACATAATTCAAGACTTATTTGGGATGTTTTTGATGTCTTACTGGATAAATTTACACAGTGAAATGTCAGAAATGAACTACATGCAATATCTTCAAAACGAGAGCCAATAAATTTTTTTAAATGTTATATTCGTGTTCAGCTCACCAAGATACTACAGATTAGGGCCTTTTAAAGTCAGTAACGATTTCAGTGTTGACGAGGCAGTTTAGCTGGGTCTGTAACATAGTGTTCCAAAGAATCAGCCTGTTGCTGCAGGGAAAGTATATGAAAATTAGATGGGAATTTTCCCATCTAATTTTCATATACTTTCCCTGCAGCAACAGGCTAATTTTTTGGAACACTACGTTACAGACCCAGCTAAACCGCCTCGTTCCGCTGCTTACATTCTCACATTCCATTCATCATTCCTGTGCCAGGTATCATCCAGGACTCTGCCTTCTTAAGTGGCAGCTCTGAGTTTCAAAGCATGCCTGGAAGAAATTGAGAGATCCCGCACGCCTCTCGCTCTTTTGTGCACATCACCATCACTATTGTGCTGCTGTCCTGGCTGCAAAAAGAAACTACTACTCTTCACTGATCTCAGCTTTGTCTTATAATCCTAAAGCCCTTTTTTCCTTAACTCCCCATCTCTCCGCTCTGCCTTTCCCCTCCTCTTCACTTGCCTCCACTAGTCCTTCCCCTTATGTTCTGGCTTATGCTTTTAAATCCAAAATTCTTTCTGCCCGCTCTGGTCTTCCAGTGCAGGATTCTGTTATCCCACCTTCATCTCTCACCCCATCAGTCCAGTCTGGACCACACACTTGGAGTTCCTTTCCCCAGTTGGACAAAGCAGATCTAACCTGCATGCTCACCACCGTTAAGAAATCCTTCTGTCCTCTAGATCCCACCCCCTCAAGTTAGTCTTTAGAACCCTCTTTAGGTCTCACCTGTACATTTGCTCAATGCTTAACTCTTCTTTCACCCTGGAAGGCTGCATTTATCTGTCCTCTGCTGGAAGGTCCCAGACTACATCCTGACAATCCTGCTCACTACCGTTCCATTGCCAAACTTCCTCTTCTTGCTAAACTTGCAGAACGCTTGATCCTCCCCCAACTTGCTAATCACCTTGAACACACCCTTGCCAATCTGGATTCTGCATGTATCACAGTACCAAAACCATTATTACTTCCATGCTTAATGATATCTACACCTCCCTGGACCAATGTTCCTATGACTTGGTGGTTTTCCTGGACCTCATCATGGCTGCCTTTGATCTTGTGGACTACCATCTACATCTCTCCCATCTCTACGAAATGGGGCTATGGGGCACTGTTCTCTCCTGGTTTTCTTCCTTCCTTCCTTCATTCCTTCATGGTTGTTCCTATCAGGTTCTCCGGAATCAAGGCACATCTTCACCATTCTGTCTTCCCTGTAGTGTTCCCCAAGCAGCCACACTTTCCCCCCTCTTTTTCAAGATCTTTCTTAGCCCCCTGGCTATACTCATCTGGTCGCTGGGTGTCAACTTTTACATCTACGCTGATGACATTCTTCACCTTGCTTGCCTTGACAGTGTTTCTCCTGATCTCACCTCAATCAACTCTGCCCTTGCCTCCATCTCTACCTGGTTATATACCAATGCCTTAAAACTCAACCTCCAAATGTATTGAGAATTTGCCTGATGAACTCTGCACACTTATTCATTAAGAAAATCAAATCACATTAACGGAACTAGTGGTCTCAGACTCCAATCGGCAATGCTTTGAACACTCTGAAGCAATGTGCCTTATCGCATCAATGACCACAAATGTTCACAATTGTTTTGAAGACGTTGTGCACATATACGCCGCGCTGTGAGCCGACAAGCTTCAGTGGATATGTTAATGGCCGCATGTTGGAATGGAGTGTAAAACTTGGATAAACTAAAACAAGATCGTGCTGTGTTAAAATTTACCCCCTGATGAAGCACTGAAAAGCGAGGACGGTACCTGAATGGTGGCGTCGGAACTTTACCAGCATTTTTGAGATAAGCACAATCTTATATATAAAAAACTTTTGGAAATGTTCAAATATTGAAGAAAGATCTGATGAATGTATACGTGCACAACGTCTTCAAAACAATTGTGAACATTTGTGGTCATTGATGAGATAAGGCACATTGCTTCAGAGTGTTCAAAGCATTGCCGTTTGGAGTCTGAGACCACTAGTTCCGTTAATGTGATTTGATTTTCTTAATGAATAAGTGTGTAGAGTTCATCAGGCAAATTCTCAATACATTTGGAGGGCAGTCAACATTTTACTTGTGTAGTTAAAACCCTCTGTCAGCTGACCTGAGTCTTAGGGGCATGTTTACTAAACGGGGCACTTTTGCGGGGCGCACCTGAGCGCCCTAAAATGATGCATTTAAGTGCTCTTAAGCACCCCGTACGCGTGCGCAGCACATTAACGGGTCCCGCACGCGTGCGCCGAAAACGCGCACGTTTGCGGGGCGCTCATGTGCGATAGAGGCGTGGAAAGGCGAAATGAGGGCGGAGGAAGGCCCCCGAGGGGCGGAGAGATGGGGTCAATGGGTGGAATGTGGGAGGGGAGAGACTCCCCGCACAGGAGCGTGCCCGAATGTACAAGAAAAAAATACCGCCAGTGAAACACACGCGGTAGAGGTGATTTAAAGGGAAGAGAAACCATTTCCGTCAGCAATGTACAGGAAAACCGGGGAAACCAGCAAAACGTGAGCAGTGTGATATATGTGCACAGCACAAAAGTGAAAATAAAAATAGAAAATGACCACAACAGAACTATTAAAAATAGTAATTCAGCTGGGGAACAGTTATAGTGATGGGCAAATACAGAAATCACACCCAGCAAAGCTCCAGAAAAAAGAAATGAATTTTGGAAGGGTCTACTGAGAGGAGACTCTTCCAAAAAACATTTCCACGTGTTGGAGCTTTCCTGGGAGTGTTTGCTATGGTTGCCCATTAATATCACTGTTGCCCAGCGTGGTGATATTTTGTCCCACATATCCCGTGGTCATTTCCGGGGTTTATGTGCACGTTTGTCACCAGACAGGGTGCATATGCCCACAGTAGAATTGCGTAGAGCAGGGTTTGTGACTCCATCCTGCCAGGCTTACTGCCTCCAGGGGCTGCACTGTCTCTGTGGCCAAAGTGTGGTACAGCGGACAGAGTCATTACCTCTAGGACCAGAGGGCAGAGGTTCAAAACCCAGCTGGGGCACCTGCCAGCCCAGTCCCTATATTTTACCCACCACTAAATAAAGATAGCGCAGACACCCCTGTATGCATGGGGAAAACACCCATATTTTACCCAACACCGCACACACACCACAACAATGGGCATTACCTACAGCCAAGTCCCCCAAATGCAGTCCCATACTGCCACATTGCAATCAGGTCAACTGCTTTTTCTGAGAGACGTTCATGCCAGCATGTTGGCGGACAAGTACATGTGGTGCAGGGGGCAGTGGCTGCTAACCACAGAAGACAGAGGCCTAGCCATGTGCAGGCTGGCACAGTCCACTGCAACAGACAGGTCCTGCCGGATCCACAGTCATGGACAGTCCAGGGAATCCAACCAATCTGTGGCTATACAGTGGTGCAGTGCACACAGACAGTACATACAAGAACAGAAGGTCACAGGTTCAAAGCCCAGCTGGGGCTACTGCCAATCCTGCCCACATATTTTTCCCACAACTAAACAGTGATAGTAAGGACACACCTTTCATGGCGGGGACATATGCAATGGTAAGACATCTATCTTTTACCCCACTGAGCACAGACACCATGAACAGGGGCAGTACCTAGAGCAGAATCACCCAAATGCAGTCCTGGTGGGCCACACACCAGTCAGGTTCCATGCTGACACTCATACAAATGCCTGTGCTGTATATCTATGCACCACCCCCATGGCATGTAGATGTAGCCCATGCATATTCATGAGGGATAGCAGGAAAACCCGAACAGTGTGATGCAAACCTGGACTGGAGTTGGGAATCTGTGCCGTAAAGCAGCAGCCATCAAGGGCAGACACACCCACACCCACAGGCCCCATTGGCCAATGTCTCCTGGAAAGGCAGAACATTGGACCGTGCATGCAGCACCCAAAACGAGCACTTGCATAACTTACCAATGTCACCCTACACCTGAGGTATACGGTACACAGCTCGGAGACGTTTGCTAGGAGCACAGGCAGGCAGTTATCCATACGTTACGTACATACTGCTAGTTGACCCCATCCAAACAATCTGTTAGGTGTTTGCGGGGCATGCTCCAGGCCTGGCCTCTGACGGTGCTTACCACCCTGGGGAGTGACCACCAGCTGTAATGCGTACCATATCCATGCCTTGCCGTGCTCAGGACCAGTTTGGTGGGCAAGGCTACTTACCCCCTCAATCGTAGCACCATGATGGCAGAGGTGTGGAAGTGTGTGTCTGTCTATACAGTGGGTGTTGGCTGCAAGCCCCTTCAACAGCCCGCACTGCCAGCACTGTTGCCAGTATTGGCCAGTCAATGTGCATAATGAGGTGCAAGGTACCATGGGTATAGCCAGGGCAGGGTGGCGTGGCCAGGATGCATCTGCACTGGGCATAGGGCCCTGGCAGGGACATTGGCTGGGATATTGTAGTGTCCGGCCACCACCTACACAGACAGGGTGGCCAAAGCATGTCCTTCTGGGGGATCACGCTCACCCTGACTGTGCAGTGAGCACAGCATGGCTAGGCCCCTCCATAGTGCTGTATAGTAGTTCTTTCATGTGATAGATATGGGTTTCTCTTTGGGGCCCAGTCACTGATCTATCTGCTTGCTGTGTATGCAGACAGCACAGTTCTGGGTGCATGCATCTCCATTGGGAACATGCACTATGGACTAACCAGCAGACTGTTTGTAGCTGGTAAATGTCTTGCTATAATGGCTTGCAGGGTGCAGTGGCTGTTGGCTTGTTGCAGGGGAATATCTGGTGGTGGAGTGCAGCTTACCATACCCTGGGCTTATGTCTGTCTGCTCTTGTGTTATGGCTGTGTATGGACCTGCCTGGGGGGGGGGGTGGTGGTGTTCCTCAGCAGGACTGGGGTTGATGTTGCCCTCTACTGCCACCTTTGCAGGGAGGTAGAGTGTGGATCCCTTGATGGGGACCATATTTGCCATGGGGGGGTGCCTGATGGCGGCAGACAGGGATATCCATGGTGTTTGTGCAGAAACTAGCTATCTTACACATTAACACTGCTATGGAACGCCCGCTTGGCCTCCATCAGCCATGGCAGGTGTTGTTGACCTGGTCCTGGCCACCTCATTGCACACTCAGGGTGAGCACAGTACCCGCACGATGTAACGGTGTGTGGCTACTCTGTGCCAGTAAAACACCCGGTCAGTGCCCCCTACTAGGCCAAGGTGCTGTGTGGGTGCACCCGGTCACTTCCCCCAACAGGGCCGAGGTGCTGTGGGGGTGCATTCCCCATCGTGTGTCCATCTGCGGACAGCTAATTTGCATGTGCAGTGCATCATGGGTACGGGTGGCCTAACCCTATCCTGTTGACACCAGCAGACTGTCTGTGAGGTGACGTGTAGGCTATCTGCAGCCAGCCAGGGGCCTGCTTACAGCTATGGAGCTGTAGCGCAATGGTTACATCACTGCCTGTGCAGCCAGAGGTCATGGGTTCAAACCCACAGTGGGGCCCTTTGGTAGGGCTGTCCACAGCTTTATTTTTATTTACTGTACATATGTCTATGCCGGCAAGACCACCCTCAGCTTACTATACCCATTAGGTGCCTCTGAGGGTGCTTCATAGGGCGCCCTGTAGGCCACCTTATGGTTGCCATCCCTATAGGGTGCACTATACATTATCCTGTGTCGCAACATACATGCTGCCCTATAGGGGTCATTCAAGGGTGCCTTGGCGAACAGTGCACTGTAACATGTGCCTTATGGGCCGCCGTATGTTAACATGCTGGGAGAGTGCGTTTGCTAGTAGTGATGACAAAATAAAATTATACAGCCTCCTACAGCACTCCACAACATAATACATACTGCCTCAGCAGGCATTTTTCACTGGGCATTGTGAGGAGTTGAAACCCTGATCCCTGCACCATTGGTCAGTGTTTTAACCATTGTGCTGTGGCTCTGTTCCTGTGCTTGTGCATCAGCGCGCCGCCTTCTGCCGCCCAAGGGGACCAGTGCGCCGCCTTCTGCTGCCCAAAAATAACTGTGCGCCGCCTTATGCCGTTCCAAATTAATTTGCCTCCTAAAACAATGTTAATCATTACAGTTACTGCCTCAGCTGACCTTTGTCGTTGCGCACACTGGGGGATTGAACCCATGGCCCCTGCACCATTGGTCAGTGTCTTCACCGTTGTACCACGGCTCTGTTGTTTTGTATACTCAGCAGCGCGCCACTTTGCCTTTCCACGCGCTAATGTCGACCCCCGCACATTAGCGCGACGCACACACGTCCGGTGGCTTACTACCGTTTTTTTTCTATTTTCTGCCTGAACCGCCCACTCCTTATATGGCACAGGCACACTAGCGCGGCCCCGCACGTTAGGAATGTTTAGTAAACATGCCCCTTAGTGTTAAAACTCAACCTGGCTAAAACCATTGGGTCATTGGTTCTAAAACTACCCATCGCTAGCCCCTTACTTCGGATTCTCTCCAATTGCACTACAATCATCATTTAAATATCTCAGTATTCATGTAGATTTTGAGCTCACCTTCTCCTCTCACATTTCTCATCTGACCAGATCTACTTTTTCGGCTTTGCATACAATTTGAGCTCTCTGTCCCTTCCTCAATTAAACTGCTCTAAATGCCTTGCTCCTTAGCACAGGTTTCTCCTGTATTGATTATTGCAATGTTTGCTTTACCAGCCTCCCTCAAAATAATTGGAAACATTTTCAGTCATTTCAGAATACCGCCATCTGCATCCTCACCCGTGCCAAAAAATATGATCATATCCCACCCCTCTTTATCCAGCACCACTGGTTACCTGTCCAACAGAGGATTCTTTTCAGAATCTTGGTGCTCACCCACAAGTTCTTTCACAATAGTGCACCATTCCACTTGTCCTCTTTAGTCATTGTGTACATTCCTCAACGCTGCCTTAGATCTCTGCAAGGCAACTGCTTATAGCTCCTATCGGCTTCTCGCGTGAAATATGACTCTACGTGCTGTTCTCCGTTTTTCTTAGCCCTAGCCCTTTGGAATGCTGTGCCCTCCCAGCTTAGGCTGGAAGTGTCCTTCCCCATGTGTAAATGTCTTCTCAGGACCATCTTTTTGCAGAGGCATATGGCACTAATCTCCTTAGCTGAGCTACAGTCACAGAGAGATGCCTTGCCTCCCTCTACTCTTCTTGCTCTGTATTCTTTCCTTCCTATCAATTAATGGAGTTCTTTTTCATTGTCGTCTTATTTGTGTGGATGTTTTGTAAACCACTCTGTCTACTTAGCAAGGAGCAGTATATCAAAACCTAATAAACCATAAACCATGACATTATGCTTTCCAGAATACTTCAGATAGGTCAAAAACCTTCAGCAATAAGATTTTCAGCTAAAACATAATAAAATTGGAAATACAAATAGTCATCATATTAACCCACACATCAATGACAAGAGGGAAGAGGAATCTGGAAAAAAATACAAGCAAGCCAGCCAGTTAACAATTGCTGGAAGGAATGACCACAAATGCTCAAAGTCTAGCTAATAAAGTTCCTGACCAATAAACCCTAATGATGGAAATGGACATTGTGGCCATTACAGAAATATGGTTTAATGAGTCTCAGGAGTGGTGTATAGCCATAGCTGGCTATAATCTGTTTAGAAGGGATAGAGAGGGCAGAAAGAGAGGAAGAAGAGGAGTAGCCTTTTATGTCAAAAGCAAAATTAAAGTTGCTGAAATGCAGGGGTTGCAGGGAAATGAAGAAGCACTGTGTATTGGAAAAGGAGATGGCACTGTCATCCATACTGGTTTAATATACGGATCTCCAACTCAAATGGGAAAAATGGATAGAGACTTGATCAATGATATTGCAAAGATAGCAATGAAGGGAGAAATGATGATATTGGGTGACTTTAATGTACCAAATGTGGATTAGAGTATTCCTTCTGCAAATCTGGAAAGAAGTAAAAAGATTGTGGATGCCTTCCAAGAAGCATTGTTCAGACAAATGGTGAGGGAGCCAATCAGGGAAAACATGACACTGGATATAATACTCACCAATGGAGATAGCTTGTCTAATGTCTGGGTGGGTGCCCACATGAGCAGCAGTGATTATCACACAATGTACTTTGAGGTAAAAGCCAAGGCAGAGTCCAATCACAGCAATTTCAAAGTCTTAGATTTCAAAAACGTTGACTTCAGTAAATTGGCCTAAATACAATCAGAGTGGCAGCAAAGAAGGTGTGTGAGTGCCTTCTGAAATTGCTTCCTCTCCTTTCTGAAAGATACACATCTCCGTAATTTAAAAAAAAAAAAAAAAGATGGCCCCCATGCAAATCAATACACTGGGCATATGGAAGTTTCGGCCTGATTTTAGAAGGTTGGAGATGTCCAATATGGATGGCGGCAGTTTGGTCTCCATAGACATGCCCCTGATTGTATTCTAGAAAAGGTGCCTCTATTTCATGCAACATACATGTCCCGGCCTGCCATTTTGCCAAAAAGCAAATGTCTTGATTTATCTCTTTGTTTTTTTATTGTTGTGAAAACTACTGGGGACATGACAGCACCTTCTTTGGTACTCCCCACAGGTGTTTAGATGCCGGAACAAACACTTTTCTGATGCCTATTCATGCGCTGGAGCGGGAATTGACATGAACATCACAGCTAGCAGGTTGAAATTGGACACGCACGTGTATGTGTTAAGGAACACCCTGGACACACCTCCTGTGTCATATGAACGTGATGTAACTTCGAGGCTTTCTAAAATGACTCTTCTTAAGTCTCTATGCCTCCGGCATCTGAACTAGACATTTCAGACATGGAAAGCATGAATACAGCTGCTAAAATGACCCCCATAGTGAACACTGCCCTGGAAGTGCCCTGAACATATACCCTTTTTATCTATGTATAATGTGTGTGTAATGTGTAAGGTACTTCTGTAAGGAGGTGCCTAGTTTTAGGCATCAATAAGATGTGTGAAAGTTAGTATTTTAGCTATTTACACTCGTAAGTGGCTACTTACATGCATCAATGACTTCTCAAATAGTGACGATTGGGAAAATACGTGCATTGCTTGCACCACACATACTTTCATTGTGAGCAGTTACATAGGCAGAGTTTGGGCACAGTGTGTTAATTATAAAATAGAATAATTAACTCACATACTTGCAAAAAGTAGGCAGGGTAATGTACAGCAACTCTAGGGCTGATGTAGGTCATCATGGCTTAACTTAAGGCATGTTCTCTGAATATTTTGTAAAGTTAAAAAGAATAAATGGAATAAAAGAGGCATTAAGTACATATGTGAAAATATGTATTAACTAGGTGCAACATAAAACTGCACTCATAATAGATTATGGAGTAGGATATTCAGTGGTACATAGCTGTGTTGTATCGCTGAATATTCCTTCCCAACTCCCCTGCAGGCTCTGATGCTAACCGTGTACTAGCAGGGCATTCCGCCGGCGGCGCGGAAGTCAACCAGCCAGCAGCAATGTTCATCTACTGACTGGTTAACTTAAATCGGCTAACATTAGGCACTTAAAAGACTAGCCCAACTTTAGCCAGTTTAGCTAACCAGGCACTGGATGAATATTGCCTCTCTCCAGTTAGCTAGAACACTAATGAGGCACACCAGACATTAAATGCCAGTGGCACCCAGCACTGAATATCCAGCCTTAAATTAAATCAGCGAAGGCCGGTGTACTGGCTACGCCATCGCTAAATATCAGCCTTTATATATCCAGCATTATACATATAACACTGGAGAATTATGAAAAGAATAGATAGGCACTGTGCCAAACCATGTTTAGTTCAAATATCTTTATTGAAAGAACAAGGAACGACATAATGGTTCATATATAATTGTCCACGACAAAAAGAGTTAATGAAAATGCTACAGAATAAATTTTTACAGACTGCACAACAAAGGATATTGCTGATACTACTGTCTGGTTTTATACATATTTTCCTTGGGTTGCAATAATTGCCCTGACAAAGGCATATTGTGCCAAAACATGGCTGTGTCGGGCTGAATAAATCTACTCTGGCAATTAATTTATTCCGGGGCATTTTCATTAACGCCTCACCCTTTTATCTTTTTGTCATGGACCTTTCTTGGTAGGGGTTGTCGCCCTCCTCTTTTTTCATATATAATTGTTTCTTTTACACAGCAACCTATAGTTCCAGAACAGCAACAAGAAATTAAATATATAAGTTACTCCTTCTACTCACCCCCCCCCCCTCCAAGTGACTGAACAATTAATAGGAGAGTCAATATAATAGAAACCCAATGAGAAGGATAATTTTCCTTCAGAACAATTTCACAGTGAGACCTGAACACAATACTCCAAAGTCGCTGGCGAGGCCTCACCGGGAATATTGTGTTCAGTTTTGGAGACCGTATCTCACAAAGGATATAAAAAGATTTGAAACGAATCAGTGGAAGGCGACCAAAATAATTTGGAACCTGCGTCAGAAGGCTTATGAGAAGAGATTTGAATGTGTATAAATATGTACACTGTGGAGGAGAGGAGGGACAGGTGAGATATGATTCAGACCTTTAAATACTTAAAGAGTATTAATGAACAAACACACCTCTTCCAAAGATGAGGAAGCTGTAAAACTAGAGGGCATAACACGAAGCTGCAAGGGGGTAAACTTGAAGGCAACGTTAGGAAATACTTTTTCACTGAAAGGGTGGTGGATGCTTGGAACGCCCTCCCGATGGAAGTGGTGGGGCAAATACAGTGACAGAATTAAAATGGCATGGGACAGACACAGTGGATCCCTTTATAGCAACAGGATAAAATCAAACTAAACTTAAATATCTTTTATACTTCAATAAATAGAGTGGGGGTGACCTACACGGAGCACCGGGTACAACCCTAAAAAAAGGCATAGAGGGGAGATGACTTGCAGGGAGCGGTGGGTTCACCCCTAAACAAAGACGTGGGGAGGGGCGACCTGAAGGGTGCAGCAGGTGCACCTATTCTTGCCACTTTACTGGGCAGACTAGATGGACCATACTGGTCTTTATCTGCCATCATATACTGTGTTACTATGAAGAAAGAATTATTAAAATATAAGACAGATCATTAATCCCATCCCGCCCTTCTCTACTCCCTAACCTAATCAACCCTACAACCCCTCCCCCCAAGCAACAACCAAACAACATTAAAAAAAGAAATAAAAAATAAAATTAAACTGCATTACTATAAAGAAACAGCTCCTAAGAGGTTAATTACATATTAAGCACAAACTTTCTCACTCTCTGTGGTAATATTTCACAACAGGATTCACAGACATTTTGAAAGGACTTCCATTGTCCAAAATACAATTTTTCCCCACTCATTTTTTCATAACCATTAAATCTGTTAGAATACACTTACACATCAGGAGGAACGCATTCTGTAGCAAGTATTTGTGTCTTTTTCAGACTGAGGGAATCCTTGAGGCATCATCAAAAAACATGGCCCCCACCAATATGAAAATTTGTCTATCCAGCAGCTTAATCAAATAGTGTGAGATTGTGACCAAAACCTTTTGATGAGGGAGAATAACCAAAACTGCCTGTCTCATATTTGGGACAATTCCCATCCTCTGAGATCCCAGCTCAGAAGGCTTGCTGTGGGGCCCAATACAATCTCAAAAAATGTATATTGTGACTCCTGAAGAGAATAATTTTCAGATAGGAGCATGTACAGTATACTAACATGTGCTACCAGGGCAGCATGGAGTTAGCACGTGGTTTTGGCACTTTACTAAAAAGTAGTTCAGGGTCCCATGCTGAAAACCCTGGTAGTATGCGTCAGGGTGGCAATTGGGCAGGATGGGGTATTCCCGGTGCAGATGAGCTAGCACAGACATTTGTGGCCTGTGCTACCTCCCCCTGGTCCAGATAGTGCTGGTACAACTAATGCTACCTCAATGGGTGGCATTGGTTGCACTCACGGCAGGTTGACCACATTATGGCATGCTAACATCAGAGACCGGATGTACATGCCCCCCTCCCTCTGCAGTTAGCCCAAAGTCCTGTGCTAGTAACTTGGCTGACATGTGCGTTACAAGCCTGGGGATTAGTATACATGTCCCACAGTGCTTTAACATTTTGCACACTGCAATTTGCTTAAAAATGGCAATCTTGTTTAATTCTCAACTCCACTGAGCCACTAGCTCAACAAAATTATAGGTTCACCTTACCTGCAAAAGTGAATGGTGGTAATCAAACTTTCTAGATCTCTCAAGGTCCTTCAAATGAAGACATTCCTCCAAGGCTGTTGAGATTTTCAGTTCCCAGATCATGTATATAGTGTCTGACCTGTAGATATTCCCTTTACACAAAAGCGGAAGTAAGGATGTGGTTGAAAACAACAGGCCAGTTAGTTTAACTTCAGTGGTGAGTAATTTATTGGAAGCACTGCTGAAAAATAAAATAGTGAGGTTTCTGGAGTCCAGCGGATTAGAGGATCCGAGGCAGCATGGACGAATCTGATTGATTTCTTTGACTGGGTGACCAGGGAGTTGGACCAAGGGAGAGCCCTAGATGTGGTGTATTTAAAGTTCAGTAAAACCTTTGACATCGATCCTCACAGGCGACTTATAAACAAACTGAGCACCCTAGGGGTGGACCCTAAAGTTACTGCTTGGGTTGGAAATTGATTGAGTGGGAGGCGACAAATGATACAGGTAAATGGAGCTCATTCTGAGGAGAAGGAGGTTACCAGTGGTGTGCCCCAGGGATCTGTCCTTGGTCGGATTCTTTTTAACATCTTTATTAGTGATATAGCGGAAGGGCTATCAGGTAAGATTTGCCTATTTGTGGATGATACCAAAATCTGCAATAGAGTAGACACCCAGGAAGATGTAGATAACATGAGGAGGGATTTAGCTAAGCGTGAAGAATGGTCTAGAATTTGGCAGTTGGGATTTAATGTAAAAAAATGCAAGGTCATGCATTTGGGCTGCAGCAATCCAAGGGAGCAATATAGTATAGGGGGTGAAGTACTTTTGTCCACTAAAGAAGAGCAGGACCTAGGCATGATTGTCTCTGATGATCTTAAAGTAGCTAAACAGGTAGAAAAGGTAACAGCAACAGCTAGAAAGATGCTTGGGTGCAAAGGGAGAGGAATGGCTAGCAGAAGAAAGGAGGTGACAGTGCCTCTGTATAAGTCTTTGGTGTGAACTCATTTGGAGTATTGTGTGCAATTCTGGAGACCACACCTTCAAAAGGATATAAACAGGACCAAGGACAGAGTGCCACCACAATATGCCCCAATGCTAAGCAGTTAACCTCGGGGCATTCCAGGCAGGGGCAGCCCAAGGAGGGTGCGGGGCCATGTCCAGAGACTCATTGCAGGGATTCATTTGCATAAGGGACTCATTTGCATAAATATTTGCATCATGTTAACATGCTCTAACTTTTAGTAAACATGCCTCTTAATCAGTGTCTGAATAAAGAAAGACTACTAGATTTCTACATTACTATACTCCAGTGCCAGCCACCAGACACACTAGGAAGTACTACAATCACTGCCCATTTAGAACCCATATATAAATCTTGATTCCATTCATAGCACCATGTGGAACTATTACTCCATTACTGGATACACTCACGTGCTCCCAAAGTTCCGAAGACTAGTATATGTGCCACCAATAAATTTTTTGTCGGATCGCTCACCTTGAAAGGGAAGTATCCCATTCTCGGAGTGAGCCCTCCATTTTAATCAATTTTATAGCATGCCAACCAATGGCTATTTAAAAACCCGACTCCACGACACAAGTCGCCGTCAGAATCCACATATCAAGTCGATAAAAGTTAGGAAGCTCGTTCATGCTGATAAACTACTCTCCAAATCAGTCCATCTTTCATATTGTGACTGACATAAGGTAGAGAAAAAATACTTAGCTTCCTCAACAGGATAGAAGGAAAAGATAACTCGGCTGGAGCACAAACTCTTTCTCCGTAGCTCATCCAATCAAATGGGTACAGCTCCAACGCCGATAAGGCACTCCTTCCCAATGCCGAGTATCAGGGGTCCTTGCGACACTAATAGTGTTTCAAGCCGCGTCTTCATTCAGCTCTTCATCAGGCTTCTGAACCCCTCCCCACAGAGTTCCATTTAAATGCCATAATAATGTGACGTCAGAGGAATCCCAACGTGCAGATCCTTCACCAAACTTTATTGCACCGACAAACCCCACCAGTCAATCTCCACATTCATACCCCGTGGTGACATAGAGGCCAATCGATAGATCCAGTACTGCTCCCGCAGATGAAGGCGGGCTCTTCGATCCCCACCACGACTGGGGACTGGGATCACCTCCAATATGCGCCATCGCAAATCTGTAAAATAATGCCCGAACTGTTGACAATGTTGTACCCCAGGGGCCCCCTCTTGCCGCCGATTAATTCGCGAGCGATGTTCTTGCAATCGCTTCCTCACTGACCGAACAGTGCTACCCACATACAAAAGTGGGCAAGGACAGACCAGTACATAAATCACAAACTCCGTGTAACAATCAGAAGCTTGCAAAGAGCGATATTGTACACCTGTATGGGGATCCTCCCAATTCTGTCCCTGCACTGTGGTGTCACAAAAGTCACACTGGCCACAAGCATAATGGCCCCGAGTGCTATCTCGGTAGTCGGACCCTAACCCATGACCCAGTATCTGAAACAGCAAATGATACCGAGGGGTTTACGTGTGTTACGTGTGTTAAAACCTCCTCACATGTTTGTGGATGATAAAAAGTTCTACACCACTTGGAACAGTATCTTGAACAAATGCGGTTTGGATTTAATCGCGTTATTGATTGAACGATTGACGTCGGAGGAAAAAACTGTTCAGGACCAGTTAGGCCAATTAGAACAGAAATTAAAACAAGAAATGGTGGCTGAGACTTTTAAGATTACCAAATTGGAATTATTGGATTACAATCAGCAGTTTCGGGACCAACTTCAATCAACTAAAATAGCCAAGTTCTCTCGGGATATAGCGGACTATGCTTTGGATCAGGTTTATACTTGGCGTAAACAGAAACAGGAAGGGTCTAAGGAACAGCGACAGGTCACGTTTGAGGATTCTGCCGAGGACTATGCATCTGACTCCTCGGGGGAAGGGGGATGTAGTATGAAAGGGCGGGGACGAGGACGAGGTTCTGCTGGACCGCAACGGGGTTTTTCCAGGGGCCGCCCTTCATTTCGACGGCCGTCCCGCTCGTTTCAGGAGGGTTGGAGGGGCCCGTCCACTCGCTCGCAGACTCGTCAACCATCATCAACTTGTCCGATCGACTGTTGACTAGTGATCAGTTGGACCTGCTTAATAAGGGGTTGGGCTTTGTGCCGGCTCCTTATTACGATCCTTTTCAGATGAGGGTGGCGTTACACCAATTTTTCAAAAAATTACATACACGGTTGTACTTTTCCACGAATGAATCCACGTCTGTGGATATTTCTATTTGTAAGAATAGGTCATCTTGGAGGCCTCCAGTGAGTATGGATTCCGCGTTACTTACTTTTCAGAATCTCGTGCTTCGGGATGTGCATCGTTTGGAATCTCAGCGGGAAAAATTTTGCTCAAATTTGTCCTTAGGGCAATTTCGTGCTTTGCAGGATTTACGTGCTGAGCACCAGGTTGTCTTTCGGAAAGCTGACAAAGGGGGGGCGACGGTGCTTATGAATCGTGAAGATTATCATCGGAAGGTGTTGTCACACTTATCAGATACTAAGTATTATTCCATCCTATCAGAGGACCCTACGGGGCAATTACAACAAGAGATTAAAAATTTGACTCTGGAAGCATTGGATTGTCACTGGATAACGCAGAAAGAGTTTGGGTTTTTGAATGTCCCACATCCAGTCCTCCCCATATTGTATATGGTTCCGAAGGTGCATAAGTCCCTTGTGGACCCGCCTGGTCGACCAATTGTCTCCTGTAAAAATTCAGTATTGGAACCGTTATCGCAGTTTTGCGATCATTTTTTTCAGCCTTTGATGCAAGCTACACGGTCCTATCTCAGGGATTCTTTCCATTTGTTATCCCTGACTTCGCGATTACCGATCCCCTCTTCTTCAATACTGGTGACTCTGGACGTTGTCTCCCTCTACACTAATATACCTCAGAGGGAGGCTTATGAGGTGATCTCTGGTCTAGTTTGGCAACCTCCTCCGCGGTTGCCTCGTCACTTTGTATTGAGGCTTTTGAAGTTGGTATTGGAATCCAACTATTTTGTTTATGCAGGAAGATTTTACCATCAACAATTTGGAGTCGCAATGGGGGCGACCGTAGCGCCATCGGTAGCGTCTCTATATGTGGCCAACTTTGAGGAGCGGTATGTGTACCCTTCTGGGGACTTTCAGAATATTTTAGTTTGGAGACGGTTCCTCGACGACATCTTTTTCATATGGACTGGATCAGAGGGTCGCTTACAGCAATTCTTAGCTAACTTAAACACGTTTGATGTTAACTTACAATTTACTCCTAAATACCATAGTCAAACGATTGAATTTTTGGATCTGCAGTTATACATACAGGGAACCTCTTTGATGAGTACGTTGTACCGGAAACCCATACAGAAGAATGTATTATTACATTACTCGAGTTTTCACCCCCCTTCTCTCAAGCGGAATTTACCCTTTGGGCAATTCCTGCGTATTCGACGCCTGTGTACCTCAATGGATCAGTATCGTCAGCATGCACATACTTTGAGTCAAAGGTTGCTGGAAAAGGGTTATCCTGAGACCCTGGTGAGGATGGCTTTTAAACGGGCTCTTTACAACCACCCGGTGTGGTGGGAGGGCTCTGATAGTACATCGGGGAGGGGTGTACGGAAGGATGTAATAATTGGGGTACTCCCTTTTGTGCCAAAGGCTCCAGGGATACTCCACATCTTGAAGAAGCATTGGGAAGTACTCTCTTTGCATCCGTGTTTTCGGAAGCCCCTAATGATAGCCTATCGTCGCTCCCGCACTGTGGGTAATTGGCTAGTGCAGACGGCTGCCCAAAGTGGGTTAGGGTCCGACTACCGAGATAGCACTCGGGGCCATTATGCTTGTGGCCAGTGTGACTTTTGTGACACCACAGTGCAGGGACAGAATTGGGAGGATCCCCATACAGGTGTACAATATCGCTCTTTGCAAGCTTCTGATTGTTACACGGAGTTTGTGATTTATGTACTGGTCTGTCCTTGCCCACTTTTGTATGTGGGTAGCACTGTTCGGTCAGTGAGGAAGCGATTGCAAGAACATCGCTCGCGAATTAATCGGCGGCAAGAGGGGGCCCCTGGGGTACAACATTGTCAACAGTTCGGGCATTATTTTACAGATTTGCGATGGCGCATATTGGAGGTGATCCCAGTCCCCAGTCGTGGTGGGGATCGAAGAGCCCGCCTTCATCTGCGGGAGCAGTACTGGATCTATCGATTGGCCTCTATGTCACCACGGGGTATGAATGTGGAGATTGACTGGTGGGGTTTGTCGGTGCAATAAAGTTTGGTGAAGGATCTGCACGTTAGGATTCCTCTGACGTCACATTATTATGGCATTTAAATGGAACTCTGTGGGGAGGGGTTCAGAAGCCTGATGAAGAGCTGAATGAAGACGCGGCTTGAAACACTATTAGTGTCGCAAGGACCCCTGATACTCGGCATTGGGAAGGAGTGCCTTATCGGCGTTGGAGCTGTACCCATTTGATTGGATGAGCTACGGAGAAAGAGTTTGTGCTCCAGCCGAGTTATCTTTTCCTTCTATCCTGTTGAGGAAGCTAAGTATTTTTTCTCTACCTTATGTCAGTCACAATATGAAAGATGGACTGATTTGGAGAGTAGTTTATCAGCATGAACGAGCTTCCTAACTTTTATCGACTTGATATGTGGATTCTGACGGCGACTTGTGTCGTGGAGTCGGGTTTTTAAATAGCCCATGGTTGGCATGCTATAAAATTGATTAAAATGGAGGGCTCACTCCGAGAATGGGATACTTCCCTTTCAAGGTGAGCGATCCGACAAAAAATTTATTGGTGGCACATATACTAGTCTTCGGAACTTTGGGAGCACGTGAGTGTATCCAGTAATGGAGTAATAGTTCCACATGGTGCTATGAATGGAATCAAGATTTATATTTGGGATTTGAAGTGTTGATTCCTGGGGGTGTATATGTTTGGACCATTTAGAACCCATAGTAAACCCATCGTATCATAATAGCACTACCAGGACTCACAAAGCACCAAATCCTACCTATCAAAAGGCAACACTGCAAATATTAAACCAATACATCTCAGAAAATACGAATACATCTCTTACTGGGGAAAGAGAACAATGGGCACTGTCAGATAGAAACTACATGAACAGAATACCTCAGCTTGGTTGCACATGCAGAACATAGATCATCACCAAACAAAGAACAAGGATCACAATTTAGAAATAGGAAGACAATAATTAAACTGGGAATCCTAAAAGCCAGTCTTTGAATGTACAACAACCTTGGAGAAAAAAAATAAATTAATTTCCTCTTGTACAAAACAAAACCGCAAAAACATTAGCGATGCACATTTCCCAGAGCCAACATATTCCAGTTAAAAAATTTAAAATAAAGATGTATTTTTCTACCTTTTGTTGTTTAGGCATTCTATTTTTCAGTTGCAATTGCTACAGTCATTTTCTTGTGGTTTCTTTGTGCTTCTACTAACTCTCCATTGTCTGCTGTCCATTTGTCATTTCTTCTCTCTTCTAGTGATTTTTTCTCTCTCTACATCTGCTTTAACATAAGGATCTTTCACCTTTTGCTCTTTCCTCTATTTCTTTCTTTTTTCTTTTTCATCCACTCAAATTTCACCCTTCCATCCTCAGTCCCCATTTACTCTCCCAATACCCGACCAATCATAGATTTTTCTTCCCTCCCTCACAAAATATCTTTTCTCCTCTCCATCCTCGCTCCCCCAGCCCCATCCCCTTCTAGTCCTCCCCCAACATCGGCTCCCTTCTAGTTCCAGCCCCACCCAGCATCCACTCCCTACTAGTCCCATTCTTCCACCCCCCCCCCCTGCATCAGCCCATTTCCTGTCCTAGCCCCCCATCAGTCCATTTCCAATCCTAGCTCCCATCAGCCATCTCCAGTGCTATCCCAACCCCCATCAGCCCATTTCCAAACCTAGTCCCCCTATCAGCCATTTCCAGTCCTATCCCAGCCCCCATCAGCCCATTTCCAATCCTAGCCCCTCATCAGCCATTTCCAGTCCTATCCCAGCCCCTCATAAGTCTATTCCAGAACAAGCTCCCCCCATCAGTCCATTTCCAATCCTAGCTCCTCATCAGCCATTTCCAGTCCTATCCCAGCCCCCCATCAGCCCATTTCTAATCCTAGTCCCCCATCAGTCCATTTCCAATCCTAGCCCCCATCAGCCATTTCCAGTCCTATCCCAACCCCCATCAGTCCATTCCAGTTCAAGCTCCCCTCATCAGCCCATTTGCAGTCCTAGCTCCCCATCAGCCATTTCCAGTCCTATCCCAACCCCCATCAACCCATTTCCAACCCCCCATCAGCCATTTCCAGTCCTATCCCAGCCCCCCATCAGTCCATTCCAGTCCAAGCTCCCCTCATCATCCCATTTCCAGTCCTAGCTCCCCATCAGCCATTTCCAGTCCAAGCCTCCCATCAGTCCATTTCGAATCCTAGCCCCCAGCAGCCCGTTCCCATCGTATGCTAGTCCCCCATCAGCCCATTTTCAGTCCTAGCCCCCATCACCCCATTTCCAGTCCTATCCCAGTCCCCCATCAGCCCATTTCCAGTCCAAGCCCCCCCCCCATAAGTCCATTGCCAATCCTAGCTCTCCATCAACCATTTCCAGTCCTGTCCAAGGCCCCTTCCCTCCCCTCCCGAGGAGCTCCACACCTGTCTGAGTGGCTTCAAAGGGAGACAGGGAGGCCAGCTCACCTCTGCACAACATGAAAGTGAAGAGCAGCATGTTCTTTCAGTCCCGCTGTGTTCTCCATTAGCACTCTGAGTGCCAGGAAAGATTAAAGGGAATTTCCTGTTTCTAGGCATGCTGTGGGCTTCACAAGGACACAGCTTGAGTGAAGGAACACGCTGTTCTTCACTCCAGGGCTGTGCAGAGGTGAGCTGGGGCCTTGGGCCTCCCCGGCTCCCTCTGAAGCTGGCCCTGCAAACCCACAGTGAAATGAAGTTTGCGCGGGGCCCTGTGCAAACAACATTCTTGCACAACGGACGGGCTGGCCCTGATTCCAGGGGCATTCTGAGGCAGAGTGGAGGTGGCACTTGTTGCTAATTGGGCAACAGTTTAATATTGCCACTGCCTGGTTAGTGATATGTAGCAAAAGTCGGGCGCAGCTAACTCTGGCCTTACTTTCACTGTGTTAGCAAACTGGGCAGTGGCTCAATATCGTCACTGCCAGGGAACCTCACGGCAATCTGGGACCTGTGCTGTTTAACATATTTGTAAATGATCTGGAAACAGGAGTGATAACTGAGCTGATCAAATTTGGGGATCACACAAAATTAATCAAAGTTGGTAAAACAGTAGAGGGTTGTATGGATTTGCAGAAAGATCTTGTGAGACTAGGAGACTGGGTTTCTAAATGGCAGATGAAATTTAAACACATGGGGAAAATAATTCTAACTACAAGCACAAAATGCTGGGTTCTGTGTTACAAGTCAGCGCCCAAGAAGAAATCTTGGAGTTACTGTGGGCAATATGTTGAAATTTTCAGCCCAATGTGCCACAGTTGCTAAAAAAGAAAATAGAATGTTAGGAATAATTCAAATTCGAATGAAGAAAAAAAACTATGAATATCATTATGCCTCTATTAGGCCCCTGCTTTAACTATACCTTGAGAATCGTCTGTACTTTTGATTACCCCATCTCAAAAAGGGAACTAGAAAAGGTTCAGGGAAGGACTCAAAAATGTCAAAGCGGCTATAAAATCTCCCTTTTGAAGAAACACAAAACACTGCAGCTTGGAGAAAAGACGACTAAAAGAGAATATGACAGAAGTTTATAAAATCATGATTGAAGAGAAATAGTTAAAAGTTTCAAACAAGAATACACTCCATGAAACTAATGACCAGCAGATAGAAAACAAATCACAGAATGTTTTATTTTAATGTAGTGCATAATTAAGCTGCGGAATCTACTGCTGGAAGATGTGGTCAAGGTGACTAATATTGCATAATATTCAAAGAGATTTGTACAAGATCCTGAAGGAAAAGTCCAGAAACAATTATTAGGCAGATAGACTTGAAAGAGCCCCCTGGAAATGAACTATGAGATATAGATCTAATTTTTATGATCTGCTGAGTATTCATGACCTGGGCTGACCACTTTTGGAGACAGGATGTTTTGCTTGATGGACCTTGATCTGACTCTGCATAGCTTTTCTTATGTTCTATTAGTGGCACTTTGATGTGTTTTGAAGTGTTGTCTTTTTAAAAAACATACTTGGAACAAACTGTTTCATATTAAAGTCTATGGAGACTCTAACTTGAAACCTGATTGGCTGATAAGAGGGAGCATTCTATGAGTTTTCAAAAATAGGTACCCTTGAAACCTATTCTGGCAAGACGCAGTCATTATTAATGGAATTTACATGGCATAATGAGGGACCACGGAGGAGTGCATGACCTCCACATTTCTAGTTAATTTTCATATTCAAAGTTCACTGAGGCAATTGGAGCCAAGTGCTCAAAGAGGACAAATGTACATAATAGCAACACTGATCATGTAAACTGAAATGCTTAAACCAGCAAAGCAGGAATGATAAAGAGTAGGGTTTGCATTTAGTGTGAAGAATAGGATTGGTGACAAGCTGCCATTTGTGTTGGTTTTGTTAATGAGTATGCAGATAATTAAGTTGGTGCAAATAATTGCTCCATAGAGTTTAATGATGCCATTGTGTTGCATGGTCACATAGAATAATATTGAGTCATTTATTTCAAATGAGTTTAAAGGAGTTTAATGATGCTATTAAGTAATATGGGACCATAAAGAAACACTGAGTTGTGACACTGAATGATATGGTACCATTAACAAACTACTGATTCATATCCATACAGTACATTGAATCTTGGCTCTCCTAGTTAACTGTGTAGAGCAGAGCATTGACTAAGATGGGGGCGATCAGTGCACTCAGGTCCACTGAAAATGACATAAAATGGAATTGCAATGCAAAATTGCCAAGTACTCACAAGTCCTCTTGCATGCAAATGGGCATCATTGCCTATAACTGCAGGAGAGATGCCATACTTGAATTATGTGTTCAGTTTTAGCTCCTTATATGTATATGTGTGGGTATAATATCACTACGAGAAATCCTGTCATGCTACTAGGAATGTGCAGTGCTGAACAGATACACAAGAGTCCCTTCTTTTTGAAACATACACTCTAGTCTAGTCTAGTCTAGTCAAGACACACAGAGAAGACAAAAAGGAGATTTCAGATAATGTATTTATTACATTAATCATGATTAAAAATCAACAAGGTTGAGGGGAACAAGATGGCAGCTAGTCAACCGTAGACTGTAGGCAGAGCTACATCTTGTCTCTGTTACTGCACTATTTTGCTTTTTTTCCCTTCATTAATTCATAAGATGAAAGATAGAGATGTTTGTTATTAGTTGGATGTGTGTGGAGAAGGAGAGAGAGGTGTGGAGGTTCTTGTCATATTGTATTTACTGAAAACTATAAGAAGACAATATTAAAGAAACCGCCCCCAGACATTGAATGACTTGATAACTGATGACAAGCCAGATTTGTTTTTTATTATGGAAACCTGTCTCTTAGTAGCATTAAGGCACATTTTTAGAAAAGTCGTTTAGGTGCCCCCTGTGACATCCAAGTCAAAATGTACAAAATTCTGTAGGAGGGGCAGTGGAGAAGATGGACACTTGTAAATGCATTCTAAAATTGATCTATCACTCCCTAAAAGATAAACATTTCCACAAACATATAAAGAAAATGGGGACAGAAGAATAAGGGCCCAGACATTTAGAAACATGTACGTGTAAAATATGGATGTCGCTGGGATTGTCAACATAGACGCGACTGCGACAGCATCACAGAACGTGCACATGTATATGTTACCACATACATGTCCCAACCTACCATTTTAGAAACAGAGACATGCAGTGCTGTGGCAGTGTTCAAAGAGGCATTGATTTTACCTTTTTTTAGCTATATAACGTCTTTATTTCGACAATTTCCAATCGCCATCTTTTTTTTTTAAAATTTGTCAATCGTTTACATCTGTCTTTTTGAATTTTTAAATAACTTATATGCTATGAGAATTCAGGGGTGGAGTTGCCATGGATGAAATATAAGCCTATGTAAAGGGAATTTTCTAAGAGCATCCGAAGGGAGCCTAGCCATAGGATGGATTGTGAAGTAACCTTTCTAGGACTATGAAAGCTACTGCTTTTGAAGATAAGTATCTTTTTGGATGCCTTAACCAAGCACCCTATCAACTTCACTCAGGTGGCAGATTCAGAGAATAGAGACCCATTTATTCCTTAGGCTGGGGTTGCCGTGTTGTATGGTGGGGCCTCCCTCTAGGAAACTGTCCTGTATGTGTGCATTGGCTTTCACACCTTGTGAAGCATCACCACAGGTACAGCGGGAAGGTTGCCATCCTAAGGGGTTTGTTTCTACCTAGCTAGCCCAAATCACTGACCTAGCCTGTGGCCAGTGGGGTCTCCAAGTTCACCTCAAGATGGAGACAAACAAAAGAATCAGGAGGGAAGAAAGGAGAGATCAGGATCCAAAAGGTGCAAAGTAAGACAGCTACAGGTGAACACATCCCAGGATTTGTTCCTGCTTTCACAGCAGAAAGGGTCCTTGGGAATCAGCCTGTAAGGGAAGCCACATTAGCGAGTGAGTGGTGTGAGAGAAGGAGATCTTCCTATTTTATAAGTGGAAGGAGGGAAGTAACTGCTATTTGTTCTACGGAAACCAAGTACCTACCTCATGTGCACTTTTTGTGACACGTTTTGCTGGAGTGTACAGCTTATGAAGATTGGATCCACATTAACGTGAGTTTTCACCTACTTCTCACAATGTGGAGTGACTTTTTGGGGATAAGTCGTTTGGGCAGAGCAGATTCATACAGTGCAGAAATACCAGTTAGCTGTTTCCAAACCTTGAAAAATCACTAGTCCTTGCCACTCATGGACCCACAATAAAAATCACAACTTGTTTACTTCAGCCCCAGAAACTGTCCTCTAGCAGGACTCTGCCCAGAGGGTCTCTACATAACCTTCTCTTAACATTAAACTGGTGTTTCCAATCAGTGACATTTTGCAGAAGAATAAAAAGCAGCTGACCATCCATATGTTATTATTATTATGTATTTAAATACAACTCATCATGGAAACATCTACTACTACTAATCATTTGTATAGCATTACAAGGTCACATAGTGTATGAAGGCAGATAAAAAACAGTATGGTCTCTACATATAGATGTAAGAGAAACTCCCTGCTCATCAGAGCTTACAATCTAATCAAGATGAAAAAAACATTGTAAAACTGGGGACTAGAGTATGGCAAGATACACATAAGTAGCAGACCAGAGAATGAGGAGCATCAGTATCCAAAAGCAGGTTCAAAGAGGTGGGTCTTCAGTCTGGACTTGAATAGGGCCAGAGAAGGAGCCCGATGTACCAATACAAGTAGTTTGTTCCAGGCATATGGAGCAGCAAGGTGGAATCAACAAAGTCTGGATTTGGAAGTGGCAGAGAAGGGCACAGATAAAAGAGATCTACCAAAGGAATGGAGTTCCCAAGGAGGAGTGTTTGAACTGGATACAGAAATGGATAGGGAGCCAGTGAAGTGACTTGAGAAGAGGAGTTACTTGAGCAAAATAACACTGGTGGAAAATAAACTGTGCAGCTGAGTTTTGAACAGATTGAAGGGGAGAAAGATGATTCAGAGGGAGACCAGTGAGGAGCAAGTTACAATAGTCAAAGCGGGAGGTGACTAGTGAGCGAATGAGGGTCTTAGTAGTGTGTGTAGAAACATTTCCTCCTTTCTCAGTCTCTGGATAACTCTCTACTCCTCCCTGTTTCCTCAGTTCGCAACCTTGAGGTCATCTTCAACGCCTCTCTCTCCTTCTCCACACACATCCAACTAATAGCTAAAACCTGCTGTTTCTTTCTCTACATCACAAAAATTCGCCCATTCCTTCTGAACACACTACTAAGGCACTTAACCACTCTTTAAGTCTACTCCCATCTGGACTATTGTAACCTGCTCCTTGCTGGTCTCCCTCTGCATCATCTCTCTCCCCTTCAATCAGTTCAACACTCTACTGCACGGCTAATCTTCCACCAGCCTCATCATATTCATATTACCTCTCTTCTAAAGGCACTTCATTGGCTCCCTAGCCATTTCTGCTTCCAGTTCAAACTTCTCCTCCTGACCTATAAGTACATTCACTCTGCACCTCCTCACTACCTTTCCTCTCTTATCTCTCCCTATACCCCTCCTCAGGAACTCCGCTCTTCTGGCAAATCGCTTCTATCTGTGCCCTTCTCTTCTACTGCTAACTCTAGATTTTGCTCCTTTCACCTTCCTGCTCCTTATGCCTGGAACAAACTACCTATGTCTGTACATCAGGCTTCATCTCTGGCCCTTTTCAAATCCAGGACGAAAACTCACCTTTTCGCTGCCGCTTTTCGATCTTGATTTGACTAATATCTTTTGTGTTCCTTACCATTCCCCCTAGATGTATTCTATGTCTACAACTACTGTGTTGACTGTCTAGACTAGATTTTAAGCTCTCATGAGCAGGGACTGTCTTTTACATGTGTCTGTGCAGGGCTGCATACATTTTGTAGCACTATACAAATGTTCAGTAGTAGTAATAGTAGTAGTAGAAAGAAGCGACAGATTTTAGCTATCTGTTGGATGTGTGAGGAGAAAAAGAGAGTAGAGTCAAAGATGACCCCAAAGTTGCAAGCTGAGGAAACAGGGAGGAGGATAGTGTTATCCATGGAAATAGAGAAGTGAGAAAGGGGGGAGATGGTTTAGGGGGAAAGATAAGGAGCTCAGTTTTGGCCATGTTCAATTTTAGACAGTGGTGAAACAGCCAGGCAACAATGTTGGATAAGCAGGCAGAAATCCAGGTCTGGATTTCTGGAGAGATTTCAGGTGCAGAAAGGTAGATCTGAGAATCATCAGCATAAAGATGGTACTGAAAACCATGGGAGGAAATAAGTGCACCAAGGGACTGAGTGTAGACGGAGAAAAGGAGAGGTACCAAGACAGAGCCCTGAGGTACACCAACTGAAAGCAGGATGGCAGTAGAAGAGGATCCACCAAAACATACACTAAAAGTGTGATGAGAGAGATAAGAAGAAACCCAGGATGGAAAAGAGTCCCTAAATCCAAGCAAAGACAGAGTATTGAGGAGAAGGTGGTGATCAACAGTGTCAAAGGCAGCAGAAAGGTCAAGGAGGATGAGAATTAAGTAGAGGCCTTTGGATATTGTGAGGAACAAGTCGCTGGAGACTTTGGCAAGAGCCGTTTCTGTGGAACGTAGAGAACGAAAGCCAGATTGCAGTGGATCTAGAAGGGTTTGAGAGAAAAGAAAGTCAAGACAGTGGCAGTGAACTGCTCATTCAAGTAGTTTTGAAGCAAAAGTGAGGAGAGAGATAAGAAGATAACTGGAAGGACAGGTAGGATCTAGTGAAGGCTTTTTGAAGAGAGGTATAACCACAGCATGTTTGAAGGTCACAGGAACAGTTGCAGTGGAAAGTGATAGGTTAAGGATATAACAGATGAAAGGAATGATGGTAGAAGAGATAGAATTTAGTGGACAGGTGGGGATGGGATCAGAGAAGCAGGTAGTCAGTTTGGAAGAGGAGCGAAAATTTGCAGTTTCCTCCTCAATGATTTCTAAAAAGGAAAAAAGGGTGACGAAAGGTGAGGGAAGGATTTGGGATTGAAGGGGGGAAGATGAGGTGGAAGTGACCCTGCAGAAAATTAGAAGGCTAATCTTCTGGACTTTGCCTTGGAAATAGTCAGCTAAGGTCTGGGCAGACAGTGAAGGAGGGATTGGTGAGGAGGGACCTTAAAGAGAGAGTGGAGTGGAGGAGTGGCCTAGTGGTTGGGGCAATGTACTTCAGGCCGGAAGGTCGGGGGTTCAAATCCCATTACAGCAACCTTGGGCTGGAAGGACTGGGGTTTCTAGTCCCACAGGTGCTCCTTGTGGTCTTGGGCAAGCCACTTAACCCTCCATTGCCCATGTTCCCTGTAAAAAAGTTATATCCAAGTTATAATGCCCTGTTCAATATAATGTTCCATGTAAACTGCACTGATGTCAAATAGCACGGTATATAAGAGAAATAAATAAATAAAATAAATAAGTTGAGTGTGGCAAAGAGACGGCGAGGGTCAGAGCAAGACACTTAGTCAATGGACATAGTACTCATGCTTGATGAGTGCTATGGCTGACTGCAAAGAGGTTTGCATGAATTTGAAATGTAGGTAGTGTCGTGCCCCCTACTGGCCAGGCGGTAGCCTAGGAGCGGGGGACAGAACTTCTTTAAATGTCCCTTGTTTGTTACCTATGTTCCCAACAGGATGCCTGCTGGGAAATGTAGTCGTGTAGTTGTGAGGTTGAAATAAATTCAGCCGAGAGGATTTTCATAGGCACACAGGATTATTTATTTATTCTTCAGCCAAATGAACTTTCTTTCTGGCAGTTCAAAAATATCAAAACATAACGGTGGATATTTTCTCCAGTGAAACAAAACCAAAAGAATAAAATGCTTCTGAGGTCAGCTTGTTACAACAGTATTTCTCCATGTGAAAACAGCCAGTAATCTTCCTGTGCCAAACAACAGCTTTCAGCTTGGTTTAAAACAAAAGCTTTACATTCTTCAAGCTATGCATAACATTGGCATCTTTACTGCAAACTTTTTCTCTCACACAGACTGCTCTTTCTTAGTGGCTGTATTACAGACTCTGGCTTCACTTTCAAACAGTCCTTTTTCAACTCCGGGCCATGCCTCGGAGATCAGCAACTCATTTGCATATTTTTCTTAGCACTGCCCCACGGCTGACTAAGCTTCCAGGTTTCCTATCTTTTAAAAACCTTATAGCTTTTCAGTTTTGAGCACAAACTAGAGAGCAATCCATTTCATTATCTGAGGGCAATTCCTCTAGCACAGATTCTTCCAGGTCCATGCTTTCTACCTCAGAGTCTGTTTGTAAATGGTTTAACTCTGTCTCAGAAATGGCAGGCTTTAGTTTCTCTAAAACTTTTAACACTTTCTTTAACCAGGGCTCCACACATCAAACAGTAAGTAAGGATTTGAGGGTTTCTTTGTTTGGTTTTTCTTTTGTTACATTGCTAGCTCTCTGACTGGGAGCTCTTAAAAGGGTTTTGTGTATATTTTTTAAAGCAGGGTTAATTTCATTTTTGCTGTTTTAGGGGAACATTACTTGAGCACAGTAGATTGCTGAACTCTGTAACCTCCTCAGGTTCAGGAACTGCTAACACCTAATCAGGAGTTAGTGGGCCTGTTTCCTGAGTGCAGTTGAAGCCTGCATAAAAAGGCTCCTTTGCCCTGCCTTTTTGAGGCTTTCTTAACCAGGGCTCCACACATCAAACAGTAAGTAAGGATTTGAGGGTTTCTTTGTTTGGTTTTTCTTTTGTTACATTGCTAGCTCTCTGACTGGGAGCTCTTAAAAGGGTTTTGTGTATATTTTTTAAAGCAGGGTTAATTTCATTTTTGCTGTTTTAGGGGAACATTACTTGAGCACAGTAGATTGCTGAACTCTGTAACCTCCTCAGGTTCAGGAACTGCTAACACCTAATCAGGTGTTAGTTCCCTCACTACCCACCCCGACTCCCACCCACCCCTAGTGAGCAGTCTTGCTTTATAGGGCACCTCCCCCTTTAACAAATCACAGTGAATTGGACCAGCACATTTTGAATATAATTAAAGAGATTTAACTGCTTTTTCTCTGAAAGGACAGCTGCGAAACCAGCTGGTACTTGGTAGATCTCTCTCTTTTGCTTTAACAGATACCTAAGCTCCACAAACAGAACAATGGCTGGGAAAAATCGTATTGCTAAAGCTGTTGCCCCCGTTACAGCTTCTGCCTCGGTCCAGACAGAGGTCCTATTGCCAGTTGAAGAACCTGTTCCATGTGCAGGGTGCCTGCATGCTGAAGCTCTGAGGAAACAAGTGGGGGAACTCAGAGAGGAGGTGGCGAGGCTGAGGAGCATTCAAGACAGTGAGAAGTACATTGATGAGATGCTTCTTGCAGCAACCAGGCTCTCCAGCACAGGAGAAGATGGGTGCCAACAGAATGTCGATGGTTGGACAAAAGTCACCAGAGCCTGCAAAATCACCAATCCAACTTCTCCAGCCCTTGAATTGAAGAACCATTATGCAGCCCTGGAAGTGGAGGAGGTGAAAGCATCCCTGGAAAGGGAAGAACCAGAGTTCAAGTACCCCATAGTTGCGGAATCAGTGACCAGAAGGAAACAAAGGGTAGTGGTGGTTGGAGACTCTCTTCTGAGGGGTACTGAGGCGTCCATCTGCCGACCAGACTTGATGTCCAGAGAGGTATGCTGTCTGCCTGGTGCCAAGATCCAAAATGTTACGGAGAGTTTGCCGAGACTCATCAAGTCCACTGACTATTACCCAATGTTGCTAATCCATGTTGGAACAAATGATACTGCCAGGTATACCTCGGAACGTATCAAAAGTGACTTCATGGCTCTGGGACAGAGGGTGAAGCAGGTAGGTGCACAGGTGGTGTTCTCTTCAATCCTCCCTGTTGAGGGTAAAGGCCAAGGCAGAGAGGCTCGCATCCTGGAGATTAATGCATGGCTGCGTGGATGGTGTCTTCGAGAGCGTTTTGGTTTCCTAGACCATGGGATGCTGTTCCAAGGGTTGCAGAGCAGAGATGGCATCCATCTGTCCAAGAAAGGTCAACGCATCTTTGGTAGTAGACTGGCTAATCTACTGAAGAGGGCTTTAAACTAGATTCGTTGGGGATGGGTGAAGAAAGCCCCCAGGTAAGTGAAAGCCCCCAGGTAAGTGATACATTAAATACCTTTATGGAAATGGGTAACAGGGGTAACATATGGAAAGCAGTGTGTATTAATGCCCGTAGCATGGGAAATAAGATCTCTGAAGTTGAAGCTTTGGTGGGAGTGGCTGACTTGGATTTAGTGGCAGTTACAGAAACATGGTTCACAGAAAACCATGACTGGGATGTAACTATACCTGGCTATACTTTATTCAGAAAGGACAGGGTAGGAAGAAGGGGAGAAGGAGTGGCACTATATGTAAAAACTACTATTAAAGCTTTGGAATTACAGGGCTTAAAAGGGAGAGAGGAGGCATTGTGGGTTAAACTAGAAAGAGGGAAAGAGAAATCTATTTGCATTGGTGTGCTATACAGACCTCCCTCACAAGAGGAAGAGGTGGACAGAGAGTTAATTGAAGACATACGCAGCATTGCTAGGAAAGGGGAAGTGCTACTGCTAGGAGATTTCAATATGCCAGATGTTGATTGGCACATTCCTGCTGCAGTATCATCTAGGAGTAAGGAGATCCTGGATTCTCTACAGGGAGAACTATTCAGGCAATTGGTAACAGACCCCACACGTGAAGGGGCCATACTGGACTTGGTGCTTACCAATGGTGAAAGTGTTTCTGATGTTGTAGTGGGAGATCATTTTGCATCCAGTGATCACCAGATGGTGTGGTTCAGTATTAGGACTAGGGCTGTTAGAATCCATTCCAAGGTGAAGATCTTAGACTTTAGGAAGACTAACTTTGCGAAGATGGGCCAATACCTCAGGGAGTTGTTAGTGGGATGGGAACAGCTGGGGGATGTAGAAAAACAGTGGGCAAAACTGAAAGGGGGTATTTTAAAGGCAACCAACCTTTTTGTTAAAAAGGTAAATAAAGGCAAAAGGAACAGGAGACCGCTATGGTTTTCGAAGGAAGTAGCTGAAAAAGTGAAGAAAAAGAAGGAGGCCTTCATGAAATACAAGAGATCACAGAGAGAGGAAGACAGGCATCTGTATTTGGAAAAACTTAGAGAAGCTAGCAAAGTAGTCAAGAAGGCAAAGATTCAAAAGGAGGAGGAAATAGCCAATGCAATAAAATGGGGGGATAAGACATTTTTCAGATATATTAGTGAGAAGAGGAAGGGCAAAAGTGGTATTGTCAGACTCAAGGGTGCAGGGGGGGAATATGTAGAAGCTGATAAGGATAAAGCGGAATTGCTTAACAAATATTTTTGTTCTGTGTTCACAGATGAAGAACCAGGAGCAGGACCTCAGAAAACACCCACAAATAAGAACAGAAGCGAGGGACATCTTGAGCAATTTTCAGAAGACTGTGTTCGTGAGAAACGAGCTCAACTTAAAGTAGACAAAGCGATGGGACCGGATGGGATACACCCTAGAATACTGAGGGAACTTGGGGACGTTCTAGCAACTCCACTGACTGACCTTTTCAATGCCTCGTTGGAGTCGGGAGTGGTGCCAAAGGACTGGAGGGAGGCTCATGTGGTGCCTTTACACAAAAGCGGTAGTAAGGATGTGGTTGAAAACTACAGGCCGGTTAGTTTAACTTCAGTGGTAAGTAAATTAATGGAAACGCTGTTGAAAGAGAAAATAGTGAGGTTTCTGGAGTCCAGCGGATTACAGGATCCGAGGCAGCATGGATTCACCAGAGGCAGGTCTTGTCAGACAAATCTGATTGATTTCTTTGACTGGGTGACCAGGGAGTTGGACCGCGGGAGAGCTCTAGATGTGGTGTATTTAGATTTCAGTAAAGCCTTTGACACTGTTCCTCACAGGCGACTTATAAACAAACTGAGCACCCTAGGGATGGACCCTAAAGTTACTGCTTGGGTTAGAAATTGGTTGTGTGGGAGGCGACAAAGAGTACAAGTAAATGGAGCTCACTCTGAGGAGAAGGATGTTACCAGTGGTGTGCCCCAGGGATCTGTCCTTGGTCCGATTCTTTTTAACATCTTTGTTAGTGATATAGCGGAAGGGCTGTCGGGTAAGGTTTGCCTCTTTGCGGATGATACCAAAATCTGCAATAGAGTAGGCACCCAGGAAGGTGTAGATAACATGAGGAGGGATCTAGCTAAGCTTGAAGAATGGTCTAGAATTTGGCAACTGGGATTTAATGTTAAGAAATGTAAGGTCATGCATTTTGGCTGCAGCAATCCAAGGGAGCAATACAGTATAGGAGGTGAAGTACTTTTGTCCACTAAAGAAGAGCGGGACCTAGGCGTAGTTGTGTCCGATGATCTTAAAGTAGCTAAACAGGTAGAAAAGGCGACGGCAAAAGCTAGAAGGATGCTTGGGTGCATATGAAGAGGAATGGCTAGCAGAAAAAAGGAGGTGATAATGCCTCTGTATAAGTCTTTGGTGCGACCTCATTTGGAGTATGGTGTGCAATTCTGGAGACCGCACCTTCAAAAGGATGTGAACAGGATGGAGTCGGTGCAGAGGGTTGCTACTAAGATGATTAGTGGTCTTCATTATAAAGCATATGAGGACAGACTTAAGGATCTTAATATGTACACCTTAGAGGAAAGGCGGGATAGAGGTGATATGATTGAGATGTTTAAATACCTCCGTGGCATAAATGTTCAGGGAGAGAGCCTCTTTCAATTGAAAGCAAGTTCTGCGACGAGGGGACATGGGATGAGGGTGAAGGGAGATAGATTCAGGAGTGATATGCGGAAATATTTCTTTACGGAAAGAGTAGTGGATCCATGGAATAGTCTCCCAGTGGAGGTGGTAGAGATGAGGACAGTAACTGAATTCAAAAAAGCATGGGACCAACACAGAGGATCTCTAAAGGTAAAAAGTGGACTGTTGTAGTTGTTGTTATGGAAGGACAGACTAGATGGGCCTTGTGGTCTTTTTCTGTCATCATGTTTCTATGTTTCTATGTTTCTAATACAGATTCCTCTTTCTGCTGAGGGCTACTAGAGGAATTAGGGAGTTTCTTATTTCTCAGAACGCTCTGAGAGGATTTCCAGGTGCTTACCTTACTCTGTGGAATTAAGCTCTCCTCAGACTTTACTGCCGAAGGCTCTGTTTCCAACTGCTCTCCTGGAGACAGCTCTCTGCCATTTTCATAGCTTGGCTTCTCCCCCTGGTAAGCTCTCCCTCTCAACGGATTTCTCCTGTATCTCTTACAGGTCTCAAGGGTGACTTCTATACCTCTGGAAGGCACGGCCTCTCTCACAGTTCCTGCTTTCCTGGCAGCCTCTGTTTCTCTGGCAAACTCTGCCTTTCTCCAAGAAGTCTCTGCAGACATCTCTGCTGGAGTTCCCTTGGTTCTCCGTGTTCCCTCTGACCCCTCTCCTCGGGTTCCTCCTGTCCTTGTTCTCCTTCTCGTTCCTATACCGGTTCTGCTCTCCCTTGTAAGCTCTCCCTCTCCCCTTGCTTCCTTCAACTTATATCTGTGATTTTCCCTTCCGTTTTCCAGCTCCACCCCCAGCTGTTCCTCGTGAGCAGGGCTGGTTACCATGGAGCTAGGGTGTGGCTCTCTATCACAAACTTTCTGCAAGGAGTTTTTTTCTGAAGCAGGAGTTTTAACCCCTAAACTCCTGGAGCTAATTCCTTTTTCAGAGGAAAATACCTGGTTTTTCCCTCTTTGCTTCTGCTCTCCCAGGGCTTCGCCACCACAGTAGTCAGCAAGGGAATGTGATTTAAGCCAAAGGTGCTCAGCTGAGCAGGCACAGGAACATAGGTAGTAGGTTGTTGAAGACAACCAGGGTTGAGGTACAATATGCCTCATGGGACGTGAAGTGGGAAGGGCAAGAGCATCCAGAGCAGAGGAGAGTACAGTGTTATAGGAATTTTTGGCCTCAACAGACTCAAATGTCACAATGGAGGAAAGAGGTGATAAGACAGCAGTGGAGAGAGCCGAAGGGTTGATAGTGTGAAGTTTCCTAAACATGTTGGTAGAGATCAGACGAGACCAAGATGGTGGGTGGTTAAGGGTGAAGGTTAGCAGGTGATGGTTAGATAAGGGCAGAACTCAGGTGGAGAGGTTTGAGGGTGAGCAGTTGGAGGAGAAAATGAGGTCAAGGCAGTGGCCATGCTTGTGAGTAGGAGCAGTAGAGCACAACTGAAGGTTGAATGAGAATGTAAGGGAAAAGAGCTTTGGGTTAGAAGGGTCATCAATGTGAATGCTAAAATACCCAAGAATAAGGGAAGGGGAAGATGCATCCAGAAGAGGGAGCCAAGAGTTAAAGTCTGTTAGTTAGAGGTAGACTTGTTGGGGGGGGAGTCAATAAATGACAGCTAACTGGAGAGGTACTGGAGAAAATAGGCAGATGGCATGGACTTCAAAGGAAGCAAAGGAATTAGTTGGAGGCAGAAAGAGGGGCTAAAAATGGCAAGAATGAGAGAGTAGGAACCCAACACCACCACCACGGCCAATGGGCCGAGGCATATGTGAAAATAGGTAGCCTCCGTGACAGAGCATGGCGACTGAACCAGAATCTTCAGGGAGAAGCCAAGTTTCAATAAGAACCAGGAGATACGGAGTATTACAAATAAAGAGGTCATGGATGAAGGCAAGTTTATTGGAGACAGAATGTGCATTCCACAATGCGCATGAAAAAAAGGAGAGAAAAGGGAGAGAGGAGAGGGATATGAACAAGATTAGAAAGGTTACACATTGATCTGCCCTCAGAGTGTGAAAAAAGTCTAGAGGGGCCAGGGTTGGGGTTGACATCTCCAGATGAGAGGAGAAAGAGTAGGAGAGAACGGGGGAGAAAGAAGGTGGCACGATGGAAGCAAGGGTGAGGTTTCCTCAGTGATAGTGGAGAGGGCTGAAAGAGAGGAAGAAAAAGGTGAAGCTCAAGGGCAGATGATAAGGTAGAAGACAAAATAGTAGGGGAGGTGGGTACAGTAAGGAGAGAGTAATGAGAAGTAGGAAGTAGGGCCATGGAATTGTCAGAATCTGTGTGGTTTACAAAAAACATCCACAATAGGAAAATGTTGAATGCTGTCTGGCAGTTCTGTTCTCATTCTTAATGGTGCTATCTTCATTAAACATAAAATAAGTTTGCTTGCTTCCATTTTTAAGGCTCGTTTTGCCAAAGAACGACAGAAGCCTGCAAAGCAGGGTTGTGTATAGGAAACATGTTGAGTTTGGTTCATACTCAGTTCAATCCTCGACGCAGTGTCTTGTGTAGCGAAACTCAGCTGAGTTGGATATGGACTACACACACTGCATATTCATCATGGAAATGCCTTGGCAACACCATGGGGGCCTTGCTGTTTTTGCTTGTAAGTGGATTTTGCTGCTTACTTCATCAGGCTAAGTACCATGATTTTTAATCGCATGAACATTTTTTGCAGCATTTCTTTGAATACATACAACAGTATCCGCCCCAACCACGGGGTAGAAACACTGCTGATATACCTCTTCGACAGCGTCCTCCGCATCATAGACAACACTAAGAAAGGAATCCTAATGATATTCATAGACATCTCCTCTACATTTGACACAGTCGACCACAAGACTCTACTGGAAAGACTCCAGAACATCGGTCTATATGGATCCACCCTGAAATGGTTCCAATCATACTTGACCGACAGACAAATACAGGTCAAGGTAGGCCACAACACCTCCCGACCCATAAAAATCAAACAAGGAGTGCCACAAGGATCCGCCTTATCAGCATTATTATTCAACCTCTACATCCAGCCAATATGTGACATCATGAAAGATCACAACATAGAATATACAATCTATGTAGATGACATCATGATCTATACACCAATCTCAATCGACAACCTGGACTACTCCAAAATAACAAGCTGCCTCACACAGATATAAAACTGGCTTCAAAAGAACAACCTCTCAATAAACTACAGTAAGACGGAGGCACTGATCATCACGAAAAACACGGACTTTATCCCCCCACCTGACATCAAGACAAAAGATGCTCTCATACCTATAAAATCAGAAGTAAAATACCTCGGAGTCACACTGGACAAGGATCTGAACCTCCAAGCACACATAAGCAGAACAACCAAGAGCGCATACCACAGAATGCGACTAATCAGAAGACTCAAGCCCCTCCTCGCCCCAGACCACTTTCGCACTGTATGCCAGGCACTAATAACACCTCTACTAGACTTCTGCAACCCTATCTACACTGGGCTCCCCAAACAGACCTTCAGATCGCTACAACGGGCACAAAACACAGCAGCCCGCATTATATCAGGCACCACAAGACAAGATCACATCACACCTATACTGAAAGATCTGCACTGGCTCCCAATCTCCTCACGCATCAAATACAAAACTATCATAAACATATTCAAGATCAAACAACACACCTCTGCCATAAGCCTACACTCACTCATACAACCCAACACAAGCACTCGACCAAGGAGAAGAGGCACCTCCAATCGTGTAATCACTCCAAAAGACTACGCCAAGACTCGCAAGGACACCGCACAACGAGCAATCTCCCTGGCTGCTCCATCCATCTGGAACTCCCTCCCAGATGAACTGAGACTAATCACAGACCTCAAGGACTTCCGAAAACAGCTGAAGACAACCCTGTTCATCGAACACTATGGTCATACCACCTGAGATAACAGAGACAGAGCATCAGCCCCCCCTCCCCTCCCCTATGACTGTATATATGAATGTATAATAGCTCACGATGTATAATAACGCACTATGTATATAGCACCAACCAATCCTCAAACTCCCAACACTAACACACAACACACACCACTGCATGAATTCAATTGACCCCCCCATCGATTGTTGTGGAATCCGCTTTGATTGAAGGATCAAGCGGTATATAAATAACGTTAAATAAATAAATAAATAAATAAATCTTTACTTTGAAGTGTGCAGCTTGCTAGAATGTGCACAATGGTACTTTTATTTTGAGCATGATTGCAATGTGGATTAGAAGAGACTGTGGAGAGCATGTTGTACAGTATTTGACATGATTACTGTACTGAAAATTAGGTCAAATGGAATATGAATGAAATAGAACCATGATTAAATGTTATATTTACAGGGTTGATCCCAAAGTTGGTTCAAAGTGATGGTAACCTAGTGTCACACCTCATCCGCCCCAGCCGTGACTCCTGGTATTGTTGGGCTTTTATGAGGGTGGTAGTTGTGTCTTGCTTCTATATATAAATCACACAGAAGAACTTTCTTTTTCTTTTAGGGTTTTATTCCCCGTCCCTTGAGGTTTCTTCTTTTCAAACAACAGAAATTAATAGCCCACTTGGCTTCAAACAAAAGATAACTATGTAACAAAAGTAGCTTCCTTCAGCTGATAACTTTAAACCAAAGGTAAATAATAAACAGCCTAACTGACTGCTTGGCTTGGAGAGAGGGAGAGAGTTGCAGCTCTGCCACTTGTATACTGGAATTTAAGGTTACACAAATCACATTTACCTTAATGATATCTCTGGCTCTATCACAGAGAAAGAACAGTCCATCAATTCTGTATTTGTTAATACTTCAGAATTCTCATATTCCATTATTTCTTGCTCATTGGTATCTCCACTATCCACTTCCAACGTGGAATAAAAATATGGAAGGCTTGCCTCGTCAGTCAAGAAGTTTCTCTTCCTGTGAGCTGCACTGCCTCTCTGGGGAGTATCACCAAACTCTGAGTGATGTCTTTCAGAGCCCTGCCCCCGCTGGTGCCTCAATGCATAGCTCAGGTCCTTGTTTGACCTGCTAGCTGGGTAATTTTGATAGGGTCCCTGCCGGGTCTGCCCTAGCTTTCCAGGCCCAACTGTGCCTGATTGCAGCTGGTATAACGGTGTTTCCCTAGAAGCTGGGAACTCACCGTGAGAAGGGATTTCTTCAGCTTTTCTAGGTAAGTGAAGCCCTCTTCTTTTAACACTTCTATAATCAGGAGAAAAGCTATTATTAGCCCCTGAATATCTGGGCTTTATATGGCTATCTCTAAGCCTCCAGGGCCCTTCCCTTTCAAATGGCAAATAGCCCTTGTGCCTACTCTTTGCCCCTGTACCTGCTGTTGCAGTCTTCCTGTATTCTTCTTGCTTTCCAAACACATTCACGCTCTCAGGGTGTTGCCTTCTCCCAGAACCACACAGGTCTCTGGACTCTTTCCAACATTCACACCGGCTCCACTGCTGCCTTTCAGCTTGTGACCTCTGCTGCTTTAATTCCTCTCTCAGGGATTCTCTCCTCGGCTCATCCCTCCAGGATTCCCTCCTTGACTCCTTTCTCCAGGATTCCCTCCTTGGCTCCTCTCTCCAGGATTCCCTCCTTGGCTCCTCTCTCCAGGATTCCCTATCTCCAAATGTTTGGTAGTCTGTTTTATCTGTGTATTTCCTGACTCCACCTTCCCTCAGGTGCACTCTATTAGGTAAAGCAGACTCCCTTGCTTTGCTCTCTGGGTGTGTCTTTCTGGGCTCTGTGCACGTGTGCTTAGGTTGTCCCTGGCAACCAATAAACATTCTCCTGTTTATTCTGTCACTTTCACCGTGATCATTCACACTACTCTGCACTTTCTCAGGCTGCCCTATGTCCACCCTGTGACACTAGGCAAACTTTAAGCCTTATTGCTCCCCCCCCCCACAGCTGTCAGAATCTATTGTTTAGCTTTGACTGCCCAGCTCTTTGCCATCCTCCAGCAGCTGCTGTCCTAAGCGACCACCTAATGCTTGGGCCAGCCCTGCATGCTGAGCAAATCAGCCTGTTGTGCTCTGATATGTTTACAGCATATATATAGGTGCTCCTATCTATTTTCTCTTTAATTTAATGAAAACATACATTTTCTTGTTTTGGTCACCTAAAATATTGCTTACTCTTTTCACTGCTGCATTTCTATTACCCCCTGCTGCTCACACTCCATTTTCACCACTTTAATTGCCAGTTTACACCTCCAGTAAATCACTATGTTGCATTGGAATGTGAGGTTATTTGCATGTAAACGTCTTCCTTGGTGAGGAGTTTCAGTGCTTTTTGCAGTTCACCTAAGAACATAAGATATGCCATACTGGGTCAGACCAAGGTCCATCAAGTCCAGTATCCTGTTTCCAATAGTGGCCAATCTAGGTCATAAGCATCTACTGTTTCCCCAAAAGACACAGGTTCCACAATGCTTGTATTGGATTTCCCGGGTCCCCTTTAATAATGATTTATGGACCTTTCCTCCAGGAACATGTCCAAATCTTTTTTAAACCCAGCTACACAAACAGCTTTTACTACATCCTCTGATAACAAATTCCAGAGTTTGATTACATGTTGAATGGAAAAATATTTTCTCTTATTAGTCTTAAATAGGCTACACTGTAGCTTCATTGCATGTCCCCTAGTCTTTCTATATTTTGATGGTGTAAAGAATCAATCTATGTTTACCTGTTCCACTCCATTCATTAATTTATAGACCTCTATCATATCTCCCCTCAGCCATCTCTTTTCCAGGTTGCAGAGCCCTAACCTTTTTAGCCTCCCTTCTAAGGGTATCCTTCCATTCCCTTTAGCATTTTGTGGCTCTTCTCTGTAACTTTTCTAATAACGCTATATCCTTTTTAAGATACGGCGACCAGAACTGCACACAAAATTCAAGGTATGGTCGCAACATGGAACGATACAGGCATAATAATAGCTTTTGTTTTATTCTCCATTTCTTTCCTTATGATTCCTTGCATTCTATTTGCTTTCTTGGCTGCCGCTGCACACTGGGAAGAGGGTTTCAACATGTTATCCATAATGATGTCTAAATCTTTTTCCTGGGTGATGGTTCCTAATGTAGAACCTTGCATCGCGTAACCATAGTTTGGGTTGTTTTTTCCTAGGTGCGTAACTTTGCACTTGTCCACATTAAATTTCATCTGCCATTTGGATGCTCAGTCTTCCAATTTATCAAGGTCCTCTTGCAATTTTTCACAATCCTCATGGGTTTTAACAAATTTAAATAATTTTGTGTCATCTGCAAATTTGATTACCTCACTCGTTATTCCCATTTCCAGATCATTTACGAATATGATAAAAAGCAGTGGACCTAGCACAGATTCCCTGGGGTACTCCACTATTCACCTTTCTCCATTGGGAAAGTTGGCCATTTAGCTCTACCCTCTGCTTTCTATCTATTAACCAGTTCCTGATCCACAATAGTACATCACCTCCTATCCCATGACGTTTTAGTTTTGCCAAAAGTCTCTGATGAGGGACCTTGTCAAAGGCTTTCTGAAAATCCAGATACACTATATCAACTGACTCACCTTTGTCTACCTGTTTATTCACATCTTCAAAAAACATAACAGATTAGTAAGACAAGACTTTCCTTGGTTAAAGCCATGTTGGCTGTCTCCCATTAAGCCATGACTATACATGTTTAGTAATTTTGTTCTTTATAATGCTTTCTACCATTTTTCCCGGTACACTTGACAGTGATCTCAATTGCTCCACTAACCTCCACAGCATCAGATGCATAGAATTCCACCACCCTGAATGAGCTGTTGCGTGGGCGCTCCTGCTGCTTCCTGCTTCTGATATAGCTCATGCCCACTCTTCACAGTCTGGTGGAAGTACCATGCTATTTTTCAGCACTTCAGCACAGGCCTACCACTTTCCTTACTCCCCAGGGGCAGCAAGTGTGCAAAACAGATACAATTAAAAGCCCCTTCCTTTACTGCCACAACCATGTTCTACCTTCCATCTTTTACAAAATAGCCAGAGAATATGATTCTCTCTCGAAGGCCTAGCTGCTGGTCCTTTATTATTGCCTTTATTTTTACTAAGATATGGGCCGAGGTATTGCTATCATCTATCACCTGGGTGTACAGGACCACTCACCCATATCCTGCTTCTAGTGCACCCTCACTATTCCTACGTTTTGTTCCTGCCTCATCCAGCTACCACCAATATGCCATCAGGGCAAAGTAGGCTTGTGTAGCATTCTGACTACTCCAGATCTCACTAGTAAGATACATACTACTACCATCTGCCTTAGCCAGCTGTGCCTGCAAATGGACAAAATATTGATTGGACAGGCTGGGGGCACTTGATAACTGGGGGGCTAAGAGATGCAGTAGCCTCTTAGACCGCACATTCTGAACCACCTGCAGGGGCTGATCATCCAGGGTAATAATTTCCTCAGTGCACTATGTCACTACTTTTGATGCTGCCTGCTGCTTGCCCTAGGAGATGAATGCCAAACACCATCCCATCTCCTCTATGGGAACTTACTTAGATAGGTATCATGGCTACTCATCTTTCATCTCACTGGAAGAAGAGGTTGGAAGCTCAGATTGGGAAATGGGTTTCCTGCTATCTCTAGCTTTCAGGATGGAGTCCCCAACCTAGTACCAGTACCTTTTTGTGAACCTAGCATGCCACTGTTAGAAAGATGGCCTATTAGTTTTCCTCCTTAATAGCCTTCTGACAGTACACGCATTTGTATTACATGGATTCTCATACCTCTGCGTTTCTACTGGACTTCCTCTCTGCTTCCTTGGAGGCTGCAGCTGCCAAGGGCACAACAGAAGATGAAAGACAAGGGGCATCCTTCATACTCTCTACTATCTGCTCTATCTGTTGGGTGCGATTGGCTCTGATAGTATCACTTTTTACCTCCTCACCACTTAGCATGTTAACAATTAGATTTTCCTGATCTGCTTCAGCTATGAAACTTTCAGTATTTGATGATTTTGGAAATCCCTCACATAAAGATTCATCAGATTTGCTATTTGTAAAAACTCACTCCAGAAAGCTTTGCAGCAGAGAAGAGAGTACACCTGTTACCCTGCTGTGTTTATTTTACCTACTCCTGAGCTCCAGCCTCCTACCCTGCACTGTCTCTGTCTTCTTTAGCCCTTATGTAGAGATGGAGGCAGGCACTGGTCTTTCACATGTCCACTGTAAGCAGCAGCTGTTGGTGTTCTCCTCTTAAAGAAATCTCTCTTCAGTTTTTCTGATGGACTGGGATTGGAGACCATCCTCTCTTCCTCTCTACTAGTGCTGCTGCTGGCTCTAGATTTCTTCAGAGCATCAACTAACTTCTGTTCTCTGCTTCTACCACCCTTTTGACACTTAATCCTTACAAGCATTGCAATTCAACTAGACTGTATTTTAAGCTCTTTGGAGAAGGGACTGTCTCTCTTAAATATGCCTATAGAGCATTGCCTATGCTGGTAGCTCTTTATTTAAGTTGTAATAGTTAAGGATGTGCACAACAAAAAGTTTCATGCTCATTTGTATTTGCCGGAATACACCTGTTCGATTAGTGTTTGGGAGACAAACCGTTCATGCATTCACACAGTTCATTCCCATTCAAATCTATGGGGAAAGCTATTTTACAATGGAACAGTGAGGCTAACCATCCATTTGCAATAAAATCTGCTTGATGGCAGGCATCTTTAACAGAGGCACAAGCATTGCAAGTTATCAAGAGTAGCACAAACACCCCAGGGCACCAAAAGAGGGGCAAAGGGCATGTATAGTGGCAGGAACAATACCAGACGTCACCATCAGAAGGGCAAAATGGTAGAAAGAGTGGAATGAACACCTCAAGATAGTGGAAAAGGCCAAAGCATCACCACAGTTGGTGGAAGTACACCAAGGCACTTTGAGAGGAATAAAACATCACCAACATTGGCTGAAAGACTCCAAGGCATAGGCAGAGGTGTAACGTGGAAATAAAAACTATTCAAATGTCCTCAAGGCAGTGTGAGTGGTTTAAAGCAGCAGTAACATCAGCTGGAAGGCACTGTAGCACTGGAAGAGGATTAATAAGGCACCAAGATCGACCTTAAGGTCCTAAAGTACCTGAAGAGAGCCAATACTGAAGCAAGACAGGCTGAAAGGCTCTAAGACACTAGAAGAAAATCAGCATAACATCATTATTGGCTGGAATGCTCTGAAACACCTGTAGAGTGACAACACAGCAGCAGGACAGGCCAAAGGTTGCAGCAATACCTAAAAAAAGTCAACACAGCAGCAAGATTGACTGCAAGGTGTTAAAATACCCAAAGAGGGCCAGAACAGCAGCAAGATCAAAACAAGGGCCTAAAACACCCAAAGAAGAGCAGAAGAGCACATCAATCAGCTATAAGACCCCAAAACATACCAAGAGGAGCAGAAGAGCATTTCAATCAGCTACAAAGCCCTAAAACACCCAAAGAGAACAGCACAGCACCTCTATTGGCTGTAGGGCCCTAAAACATGGCTAAAAGACCAGAAAAACACCTCATCAGCTGTAAGACCCCAAAAGATGAAGTCCCAAAGAGAGCAAGCACACTTGCAGGTAAAACAGCCAAACACAAAAAGCGAGGTGTAAGTGGTCACAGGTGCTTTATTAAATAAACCCCTACACATTTTGGCAAATGCCTTCCTCAGGGGGTGTAAATCTCAAAATATAAAACAAATAAAAACATCAACAGACTTTTAAATGTGCATAACCATTGAGAAAAAATATCTTTAAAAGTATATGGTTAAAATAATAAATAATTGAACATGCAAATATAAATACTTAAAAAAGGGGGGTAAGGCTGAGCTCTAAAAGGTAAACAAATAGAATGTAATATGAACAAGTAAAACCACAAAATAAAAACACTTACAGTGCGGCTGAACCTATAGCGTTAGTAGTATGATCACCAATCCAAATAACCCAGAGAAAGACAGAGAGACGAGGAAGACACAGTTTGACAAAGAGCTCTAATAGGCTAGGAAACTTCCTTGCAAAGCAACTGGGTGTAAACTGGGAATATACAGCAACAAATGCTCCTGTTATATGTATAGATTGCATAATAAGAAATCATGAATGAAAGGCATTATCTTATGCCAAACAAAGAGGATATGACTATGACAATCTGCGGTGAAAACTTTACAACTACCAAATTGAACTTATTTATTAAACAAATTATTTATTAAACAGTTCATTATTCAACTGTAACAATCTTTTTTTTACAGAGGAGTGCTGGACATGTGCAAATAAACAAAATGTACAAAAATGAGCAGGCAAATTGATCCCGAATTTTATGATCATGATATCTAAATACACAATGTGACAGTAACCGTATGTATAGTCAAATTGAAGGTTATGGTCGAGAGTATTCAACCAAGTGAAAAAGCTAAGTAAATCAGATTCTTGCCATCCCAAATCATAAAAACATTGTGGATATAACGCTTCCATAACTTCATTTGAGTATCGAAGAGATGTCTCATGAGGAATTTCTTCTCAAAGTCAGTCATGTAGAGGTTAGAGATATCTGGCGCCATCGAGGAGCCCATGGCAATGCTCTTGATCTGTTTGTGAAAAGGTTCCTCTAAAACTAAAAGAGTTCTCTGTCATTGCTAATGTAGCTAGTTATGTCAAAAAAATATAGATGTTCTGACTGGCCTAGTTAGCACCTAGAAGTGAATTCTGCAGGCATAATACTATTTTTAACAAGTCACAACACCCTGTTAAAACTAAAACTAGGCATTTCTCACAAGAACCAAATTTGGAGGGCAATACTAAATGCAGTCAGAGTCAAGCAGAGGACCCATTTGATACCTCAGCCTCTCTCTTTTTCCCTACATTACCCGGTAACTAACAACAGGATTTTCACATGGACTCCCTGTGGAAAGGGGGAGGTTGCAAAGTTTACAGAATCGACACAAATCGCCAGAGGCCAACAGATACAACACACAGGAGTATTACTGTTCTTACTATCTGCAGAGAAGGAGAGGGAGGGGCAGAGGGACAACTTCCAGAATGACCACGGAATTAGATTCATAGGTGGTATTTTTAATTTATCTAGTCACAACCTTACAGAGACAGAAATACAGTTTCTTGACAAATGTTTTTCATTCGTTCCTTCTACAAAACACGACTCATTTATGATACATGTTGAAATGTATAAATTCTTTCACAAATTAAGGATTGCTGATTTTTTTGATAAATGACAACCAATAGTTTGGACTCTTCGGTTATTAGGAAAACCTCTACCTGGATCCCACCCAACTCAGGCAACATAATGATTGATGCCTTTGAACAAGTGGTTTTATCCAGAGTAGAACAACTTTATAGCAAAAAACACCACGCTTATTATATCTTATCTACTAGTCAAAAGTTAATGCTAGCTAATTTACACAATAACGATAAGATTATTATCAAACCAGCTGACAAGTGAGGTGCCCTGGTTATATACAAAATCGACAAGATTATATACCTGAAATTTATCGTCAGATCAATAATTCCACTTTTCATCAAAAACTTTATGATTATCCCACATCTTTTTTAAAAAGCAAAGTAGTCACACTATTATATATAGGATGAGAGGCAGTTTACCTAACCACTAAAGAATATGATTTTATGTCAGTCGTTCATCCAGTCACTCCACCTATATATATACCAAAATACACAAATCTTTACACAACCCACCAGGTCGCCCAATTATATCGGCTATAGGTTCCCCTTTTGAGCCAATATCCACATTTTTAGACGTATTTTTAAGACCATTTGTGATTCAAGCAACATCCTATATTCGTGGGGCCTGATTTTCAAAACCCTAGTAGCATGCTACATATGTAAAAGAAAGTCTTACCTGGTAAAACCTCCATAACCATGTAAACCAAATTTTCAATAAGGTGGCTTGAATTGGAGAAGCCCAGCTACCCACACAGCGCCAAGTGCTGAGGCTCAGGGGCATGTCATCCTGAAACCTGTGTAAAGCAGATTTCCGAAAGACATGTGCGCCAACATTGGACGTCACTAACCGCATAATCCTACACAACAGTTCCTGCCACATATGACTGCTTAAGGTGTGCGGCGAACCCATGTAGTGGCGTTACAGTGCATAGTACAGCGAGGAGAGCATGTTTATGCCTGTACCCAAACTGTGAAGAGGTACATTGTTGCTTGACCAGCTGAGAAGCCATGTGTGTCAGGTAAGGGTGTTCCAGAGTTGAAGACGCATCTGTCATGCCCGGGCACAGCGGAGGAGGCTACAGGCAGTGTGGATCCATCAGCAGACAGTAGCCCAGCACCCAAGATGTAGGTACCGTGCCCCATGTGTACACAGGCCCAGGGTGAGCTACCTGCAATTGACGGAGGAGGAGGTCTACCAGAGATACAGACTGGATGGAGCAACAGTGACTGAGTTGTGCAGCATGCTCAGTGTGGACCTGGAGCCCTCCACTGCCAGAAGCCAGGCCCTGCCAGTAGCTTTGATAGTGACCACTGCCTTGGGATATCTGGCAACTGGCAGCTTCCAGCATGTGACTGGGGCAACTGTTGGAATCACGCAGAGGATGCATCATGTCATAGCCTTCCTCCAGACACAGCAAGTACAGAATGAGACCATTCAGGTGTTCTATAATGAGGCTGAATTCCCATCATTGCTTGGAAGTATAACTGCACCCACATTGCACTGTGGGCACCACGGCTGGAGAAGAGGGCATATCAGAACAGGCATAATTACACATCAATGAACATGCAAGCCATTGTGGATGCCAACATGACCTTTACTGATGTGTGTGCCCACTACCCGGGATCCTGCCATGAAGCATTTGTCATTGCCAAGTCCAGCCTGAGACAGGCAGCAGTTGGGGGTCAGCTCGGAGGTGCATGGCTGCTTAGTGAGTGCGCACGTATGTGAGCCCTAAGACATGTCCAGAACAAACAGTTGCTGTAGTATGATGCTATATGTAATGCAAACATGTGGGGATATATATGTTATGTGCGCATTTCAATTCATGATGACCACTGTGTGCACATGTGCTGCTGTTCCACAGATCCATGCACAGAGCAGGCCATGTTGCACATCAAGGAGACAACCAGGGGAAACCCCATGGCCAAGAGCACACAGCACGCACCAACAAATGGTATGAGGAAGAGCACGGGCTGGCACCATGTAGCACAGCCACATGGCAACAGCCCCTGTAGGACACATCCATGTCTGCTCCTATCCCATCCAGCAGATCCCTCCCCCCCAACCACATCTCTGTGCCATGCTCTTGTCCTCCCCCCTTTTCATCAGGCCGGCCCTTGTCACCATCCCCCATTGCCCTGCTCCACATGCCTGACTGCCATACAAGCTATATGTTGGTGTCCTCTCAATGCCACGGTGTCTCTGATTATTTCATATTGCACCCCCTCCCCCTGCTAGTAGATGGTGTATTGTATGTTGTCTGTAACAGTCCATAGACCTTACCCAACACATGTTCCATGCTTATGTGTACATCTCACATTGCACCCACAGGCGACGGTGGATATTCCCTGAGGACCTGACTGCACCACCCCATGAGCTGGCAGGAGGAGCGGTACAATGCCACCCATCAGCAGATCTGGGCAATTGTAGAAAGAGCAATAGGAGTGCTGAAGAGCAGCTTTCAGTGCCTTGACAGGAGAGGCAGGGGACACCTCTACAGCCCGGAGCATGTATGCCTGATATTTGCATCATGCTGCATACTCCACAACCTTGCATGGATGCGGGGATTGCCAGACTCAGAGACTGTGGTTGCAGAGGTGTGGGAGGCTGCAGAGGCAGCAAATGGTTACCGTGCAGAGGCTGGGAGCCAGCAGCAGGCTAGGGCACTGGCCCACTGTGCACGGCTGATACGAGACAGTTTCTGAGGTGACTGCCCCATACTATCATCAGATAGGATGCACACATTCACCAATAAAGTGCCTGAAATTACGTTATCTTGTGCAGAATGTCTATTTCCCCCCACATGTGTCATCTGCCCCAGGATCGCATCCGGCCATGGGTGCTTGCTGACACATGCACTGCGATGCAGTGGAGTGATGTCTGATGACATGCTGGCAGCATCATCACCCTCTCCAGCAAGGCAGGCTTCTGAGTCTGGTTCAGGGCTACCAGGTGGCTGTGCTGGCAACCCCAGCACTCACCTCCTGGGCCCACATGAGGCTCACCAAATTGAACAGGGAACCAGCAATTGTTGCCTGATAAGTTGCCATCTCCCTCATCAAATGTAGGTGTCCCTCCAGATGGTGCTTCACTCGCATTCTGTGTTCCTGCCACTCCTCAATCTCCTCCTCCCTTGCCTGTATTGCTGCCTGAAGGTCCCACCTTGCAGCTTCGACTGTATGCCCTCGGTGCAGGCAAGCAGGCATGCACCCTCCTGCAGTAGCTCCTGATCCACATCAGTGCCCTCTGCATCCACAGGGTCATCAAGGATGGTGAACTGTAGATCAGTCAGTGGCGCATCATCTGTCTTCATCTCCCTGCCTGCTCCATTGCCCTGGGAGCTGCATTGGCCTACATCTCTGCCCTTGGTGTCACACCTGACCTCTCCTCCACCCTGGCAGGCACACCGGACTGCTTCTCTGCCCTGGCAGGCACACTGACCCCTGTGACTGTGCTGCATCTCGGCTGCACACTGGCATCATCAGTGGCGGATGCTGAGGCTCCCTCTGATGCATCTCTTCCAGGTTGTGAGGTGGGTCCTTGGCAGATCTCTGGGAGAGCAAAGGTGGCAGAAGATAGTGCCATGGGTTGCTATGTTGACTATGGCGTGCCAGGAAGCTCACAATGGAACAGACGGATGGATCCCCAGTCTGCATTGTCCCGAATCCCTACATCACCCAAGGACTGAGAAACAGACAGGCAGGCCCTGAGTGGACAGAACCATGCTGTGAATACAGACATGGCCATCAAGGTGCCACCCAGGCCATTGGGCAACCCCTACTCACCCTCCTGTGTGCCTGGGGTGTAGCTGCTGAAGCCTGCAACCCCTGATATGGAAACCTCCTCCATAAATTGAAGCACCTTTTCCTCCAGAAGGGTGAGTTTGCGCTGGCATGCAGGTGGCAGTTTGTTGTTGCTGGCCCTTTTCTCCTTCACAGCCTGCTGTATCATCTGCCACTTCTTCTTAATATCCTCCATGTCCCGGTTGTGGTGGTGGATGGCATTGACTCTTCTGACAATGTCACGCCATGCTGTCAGCTGTGAGCTGGCATCCTCTGCTGCAAAGAGGGCAGTATGCTGTTTAAGGATGAGTCCCAGGGTCATAGAGATCTCGGAGGGTGTAAAGTTTGCCTTTCGGGTTCGCTTTGACCCTTTCTGTGCTGTGTCTGCCAGTGTGCTGCAGGTGTTATGGCAGTGATAGGCTACCTGCTTAGGCCCTTCAACACATATGCAGATATGATGCGCAGCCACACGACGCCCTGTCCAAATGCATATCCAGTAGTCGCATAGGTTCCTGAACCCCAACAGGATGAAAATCCTTGTGACAGCTATCCATCGTAGGATGCCATAGCCACATATCTTGGTGAGAAGGCATATGCATGCACGGTAATACCCAGGTAGGATAGATAGCACAGTATGCAAGCATAGCAGCCATGACATGAGGACCGGTGCACGGCGTCGCTCTGATTGTGTGCCCTCTCGGGGCAGTGGGTGTTCTGTGCATGTAGTGTGGCTGTGCCAAATGTGTGCCGAATGGCAATGGTGCAAGTACCATGCACCGGTACAGTGGTGGTGCCACTGCCCATTCTGCATGGATATGGCACAGCTGCACTTCCTGTGCTGGGCGGTAGCTGTGGCCACTCTGTGCAGGTATGGCACAAAGGCACTACTTGTGCAGAGCTGACAGTGCCACTGTTCTGCATGTGTAGCACCTTTGTGCATACCCGTGCACATGGATGTGACCCACACCCCATGCTCATAACCCACAGATCCCCTCCTATAGTCCTCTGCACCACCCATGCAGACACACAGCCCTGCCCCCACAAAACTGACAACACATTGTGATTGCAAACTGGGAACATTTTATTGCAAACCCTGTAACATGCACAATACTGACATAATCTGTAGAATACAACAACACAGATCCCCACATCAACAGTGACATTGAGTACCCATGTCTGTAGCCAAGCGGTCAACCCATTATGGCCCAAAGCAGGGCAATCCCTGGCATGGGGATCAGCTATGGTGCAGGGGGATCCTGCCTGTGCCCTCTCAATGCAGCAGTGAGGGTATCAAGGTGCACGCTGCTTGCCTGTGCTGCTGACCGCATGTCCTCCCTAAGGAGCCACACCTCTGCCACCAGGATGGCCAGAGCGCAGTCACCATATGGCTGAGAGGGCGGTGGCACAGAGAGGCCTGGTGGTGTACAGCCATGCCATGCCATGCCCATGGGTGCTGGAGTGAATGTGGGAGCCCATGACTGTGGAACATGACCCATGGGTCTGCGGCACATCATGCTCAATTTGTGCAAAGCCCTGTGGCAGGCTCATGGCACCCTGGGATGGACATGGGCAGGCATGGCTGTGGGGTGCAGGGCACAGCTGGGGGTGCTACTCCTACACTGATCCCCCCCCCTTGCTGGGTGCCTGCTGGCTGTGTACTGCACTACACTGCCATACCTGGGGCACTTGGAGGGTGGTGACTGCATCCCTCCTGCAACCTCCTCGGGACCTGCCTCTGCCTCGGATGCAGGAGACAGCTCTAATCCCACTGCCACCTCCTCTTTCTCGGACTCCCCTGCCTGACCCTGACCCTCTGAGATCTCCCCCTCCTTGGACTCTCCTATCTGCCACTGATCCTCTGTGGTCTCCTCTTCCTCAGATTTTTCTGCCTGCCCTTGACCTTCTGAGCCCTCTCCCTTCTTGGACTCCCCATCCTGCTGCTGCTTCATGGGCACTTTACTGCCCTCCCCCTCTGTAGTGCTGTCATCTGTTACAGTGCCACTGGACCCCTCCTCTCCTTCACTGCTGAATGTACTGCTGGGAGATGCACCTCAGGACAGCTGCGCTGGCACTGGACCGCTGCTCCAGGTTGGTGCCTACGGTGGGCCGGCGTTGTCTGGGGCCTCCCTGGAACTAATTGTGGGGAAAGAGGAAGGGGGTTAACTGTCTGCTCTGGCATGGCCATGGGGTGGGACTGGCACATTTTCGGGGGGCCCGTGCATGTATTGTGCAACCCACCTTCTGGCCATGCGATATGTCGTCCTACAGTGCACACAGCTTGCCCTCTCCTTTTGACCATCTCCAGCCAGCTCAGTTCTCCCCCACACATGCCCAACTGTGGCTTGCTATCCCCCCCCCAGGTGACCTGACCCCCACTGGACACAGTGTGGGCAGGTGCACAATATGCATCTGGGCCCACTGCTGGTGGTGTGTGCCCCTATACCGCCATGCCATGCCATGTCTCAACCATGTTTGCACGCATCAGCATGTATTGGGTGTTGACTGGTGCACACATTGGATAGTGGCACTGGGGGATGGCAAGGCTGCACCAAGCACATTCCCATCATTGTGTACGGGGGATCCCCCACTGGATGGTCTGCCTGCACCTATCTGGCAGTCATGGCTACTACTCCATGTCTGCTGGGCTCTGCTTTGTACCCCACTGACCTTTCTTAGCTTCCAGCCACTCCCTGATGTGCTGTAGCTGGTTTGGTCACTTCCAGTGCAGTGTCCTGTAGTGACACTTGAGGGCTCCAGGGTGCTTCACATGGCATAGTCACTGTGAGAGAGAGGGGGAAAGGACACACATGGGCTCAGTTGTATGCTTCCACATCACCTATTGTGCATACCTGTATCCTGCCTCTGCCTGGTGGCCAGCCCATCCTTGGAGCAGAGGCATATCTATGAGTAGCAGGTGAGGGGTGCATGTGATGGTACCTCTCTAGCATCTGGGACCAGATTCATCCCCACTGCTCCCCTGGGCCATTGACATGTACCCTGTACCACCACCAACAGTGCCTTTTAGGCCACTGATTCATCTGTGTCACTCATCTGGTCCCTCAACCACCTCTGCAGTCCTCCCCCTTTCCCTTGCTCCCACCTGTTGCATGCAGTCTTGCCTTGGCACTATAGTACATGGTTGTGGACTGTGAGTGGCCTCAGCTGTGGTCAGGTGTCAAGGCAAGGTGCATCCACCACTTCAGGGACCACATCACTGCATAGTTTGTTAGGCACCGTGCAGGACAGAGTGTCGCAGTTTGTGCATGCTTGCCATTACATATCTGTTAGTTCTGGTGGCATCATATTATTGACATGCTGTCACAGCCAGACAGTGGTTGGCGGGCAGTGGTGGCTGATCTGCTTGCAGGGACAGATGGACAGTACATATGTGGATACTGCCACTGGACCCTCTGACCCCTGGGCTAGGGTTGCATGAACTGGGCGGAGGGGCACATGTCTGGGGTGTCCGTATGGGCCAGCAGGTTCCCCTGAGGCAGGCAGCCCAACTCGCAGTTCTTTATGCACTGGGCAGTGCCTTTGCTGTGCAAGCCCTGTGGTGTTGCAGCCATCTGCCACCAGGTGGTGCAGCAGCCTCCATGCCTCCTGTGTCTGGATATGCCTAATGGTCTGGGAAGCCAGGGATGGCACCTGTACCATGCATGGCCCATCCCCCCACTGTCACCTGTTCTGCTACCATTGGTGCTGCCACCAGCATGTGGCTTGGCCCCACAGCCCTGTCTCCCTGTGCAGACCCACAGCTTTGCCTTTCAGGGTGTGTATGGCCTAGCATGGTGCTCAGCCTCCCTCCCCTGCCCATTCAGTTCTCCTTACCTGCGCAGGTGGAGATGGATGGCCCTCCATATGGCCATTGACAGCCACAGGTTCAGCCGCCGGCCCCCCCCCCAAGGGCCCCTCATACCACAGCATGGAATGGGCAAGGGTTTTGGACTCATCGGGACAGAAGTTGAGTGTCCTTCTCGTCTCCATGCCGCTGATGGCTAACCACCCAGACACAGGGGGCTCTTGCACAGGCAGCTCGTGGGGCCTGTGTGACGGTGTCATCACTGCACGGGTACATCAGATGGGTGATACACCGGTTCATGCATACTTGCTATCCCGCTTATCTGCCCGCTGGTTTGGACCCCTACAAGGGTATCGCGGGCTAACATTTTCTTAGGCGCTGAGCCCAGGTTCCAGCCTCTGCACATACCTGTCTATGCCATGCTAGGTGCCTGCCGATGTGCTTGGTTTATGCTACATTTTTGATGCTTGGCCATTTTGGAGGTGCCTGACTCACGATTCAAGCACTTTTCCTGGGCAGGTATCTTTATGTGGGTACGGCATGCCTTGGTGCCTTGTTAAAAATCGGGCCCGTGATTCCTCCCATATGATTAAGATACTACAAAGAATTCACAAGATGCCACGAGGGCCTGGTCTAAGTTATACTGGATATCAACTCATTTTATACGAACATTCCTCAAATGGCCGCTGTAGACATCATGGCTAATGTCCTGATAGAAAGAACTAGGCCTGTCAGAACACCCACATTCTTTTGACACAACTAGCTACATTAGCAATGACAGAGAACTTTTTTTGTTTTAGAGGAATTTTTTACAAACAGTAAAATGGGAGAGTTGAAAGCACATAAAGAACTGAGTGGAGGATAACTGAAATTTTGCCTCTAATTCTGCAAAAAAAAAGGAGACGGCCCTTAAACAGAACATCACCCAGGGTGTAGATGCCCTTACTCTTCCACCCTTCGAAATTGAAAACTTTCCAACTAATATGGAACATGGAGTTCCTCCAAAGTGGGCATAATAGTGTGGCATGCCATCGCATAGGCAGACAAGCATCCAAAAAACCTAAAGCACCAAAGATGGCATTCCCAACAGTGTTGTCTTTTAACCAACTAGGGGGATCCTTGCGACAAAAAGGATCCCAGTAGTTGATGCTCAATTAGAAGCTATTTTGGATCTGAGGCACTAGATGTCCACCACCACAGCAAATCCTGACACAGCAGAAAAGCTTGATAGTATAGCCACAGATAAAGTAACTGAACCCCACCCTTCTCCTTGGGAGCCTTCAGCTTGGCTAGACTTATTCGAGGAGTATGATTAAAAGGCCTTGACAGGGCAAAGAGTTCCATGCTAAACAGATAAATAATTTGAGGAACCAGCACCATCTTGATAGTTTATGTTTTATGTTTATGTTTTATTCATACTTAATATACCGCCCTTTGTGGATCATACAGAGCAGTTTACAAAATAAAAACTAAGCATCCACAAAGAAAGGACAAGAATATTAGATAGGATAGCACACAGACACAGACAGTAGAAACCAAGCAAACCGATAGGAGACACAGGCCAGCCAAATCAGCTGTACTGAGTGCTCAAATAGCCTTAGAAGAGAATGGGCCGAAGTCCTGTTCAAAAAGATATGGCCTTTAACAGAGATTTGAACTTTGGCAAGGAAAGTTCCAGTCTAATGTTTGCTGGTAAGCAGTTCCATGACGAGGGAGCGAGAAAAAAGAAAGCAGAGCGCCTAGTGGACTCAAATTTAATGTGAGCAGGGAACGGCACACCAGGACAGTGCAAGGGGAAACCAACCAGAAATTTTATCTTGAATTTTCTTAATGATATGATCCAGGTTGGTCTGGAGAGTGGCCTCTAGGCTGTTATCAAATCACACCCCTAGATATTTCACAGACTGGGATATCCATTGTAAACTAAATTGAGCAAGACACTCTCTAGTCAGTGCAATGTTTATTTATTTAGCAGCATTTATATCCTGCTTTTCACCGGTTCAATATAGGTTTAGTGAGAGAATCTCTGACTTGCCACAGTTACTTTTGTATCCGGAGCTCTCTGAAAAGGATTGCACTACCCTAAGAAAAGCAAACAAAGATTTGGAGGGGTGGGAAAGGTACACCAGCAAATCATCCGCATACGCGGAGACCTTAACCTGCACCCCAGCCACAAGCACACGCTGTATTGTAACATCCTGTTGGTGCAGACACAAAAGGGGCTCCATGTTCAGATTAAAATGATAGGGGGAAAGGGGACATACCTGATGGGTTCTCCGCTTTAGAGAAAAGTAGGGGGACGGCATTCCATTAACATTTAAACGAGCCTTAGGGTCAGAGTATAGGATGGAAAGGGCTTGAATAAATGCAACAGGAAAACCAAACTGCTTCAAGGCAAAATATATGTATCTCCATTCTACGCTCTCAAACACTTGTTCAACGTCCACTGCAAGGGCTAGAAGTGGTTCATTGGAAGCACCAGCCCAGGGCATTATTTGACAGAGCAGCCTAGTGTTATCCGAACTGAGGTGGCCTTTCATGAAACCGACCTGACCTTGTTGAATAAGATCCCCCATAACCCTATCTAGTAGCACTTTCATCCTCTTAATTGGATGACCCAGCCTTTTCATATTCAGTGAAACAATATTAAGTCCAGGATTAGCAGATATGCGTAGTTATCCACACAAAGGAAACACTCTCTCTCACAAAATATGTCCATATGTACTTCAAAACAAACCCCAAACAACATTTATTCATTCATTCATCCATTCATCCAAGCACTGAAATAACCAGCAAACAGCCATCCTCAAAACACAGAGAGACACATTCCAAGTTGGCTGCCCAGGCCCCTGTGCGCCGGATTGGAAATGGGATGCACAGAGGCAGATCCCATTCTGATCGCACGGAGGCCAGATGTGCCCTGTGGGATCGGAATCGGGTCTGGGCCTGTACATGCAGGCCGAGACCCAAATCAGATTGGCCTGCACGTACAGGCCCCTGCCCGGCTAACTCAGTCAGGCTCCTGAATGGAGCCGTGGTGCCATGGCATCCCGTTGCCATGGCACCATGGATCCATTCAGGAGCCGCGATCTCCAGCCTCTGGCCACTTGTTCCTTTCCCCGCAGTCCAACCCCCAATCTGGGAACCCCCTGCACCCCCTTGCCCCACTTCCGACTCCTGGGCTGCCATCCCCCGATGTCCAGGGGGACGTATTCCACCTCTGAGTGGAATAAGTCCTCCGTCCAGTCTGCTGGCCCTGGACGTACAGGGACAACTTCAGAATCATCCCGGTACATCCGGTGCCACAGACTGCCCACTGCCTGCCCTCACCCTGCCTCTACAATGCACTTTCCTGCCCCTGTCTAAGTCTTCCCATACAAATTCCTTGTTCGTAAGGGGAGGCTTTTGTTGGGGACAGCAAAGACGGCGAATAGTGGGGATGGACGTCCATCCCCGCTATTCGCGTGACGGAACAGACCCCAGCGGCAACAAATAGCTAACGCAACTAGGGTCCTCATGTCCACAGTTATTAGACCACTGAGAACTTTGGAAGACTAAAGGATTCAGGATACTGGAAACTCTTGCACTGATGATAAAGGCCAATCCAAACTAGGAACACTGAAGCAGATGCAATGAGAAGGAACACATGAATGGCGACTAGATTGAAGGAAAAGGCGGTATACAAAACCTGTTAAATAAACAAATAAATAAATACAAGAAATCAGTGGCTATTGATACAGAGGACCTGGAAACTCAATCATGGGCTGGCAGAAAAGCTATTCCCTAGCACCAGTGGAACGCTCGTCTCGCCTAAGATCCACTATATAGTTGACCAGAGCAGCTGGGTCATCAAAAGGTTTGGTAATGTTGTTGACAGTGATTCCCATGCATGCTGCGTAAAAAAGTCCCTACATAGCACCCAGAGCCTTCAGATGAGGATGTAAATCCAAAAACTGCTTTTGTTTGTGAGCTGTTACCTTGGCAAGATCAGGCACAATAATCTCTCTTTTACCTGCCACCATGATCGAAAGCTCACCTGCACAGTCTGTGGAATCTGCAGCACATGCTGGTAGCAGAGTACTTTCACCACTACAGGCCGCTGGGAAGTTCTGTTGGGAAGAGAGTGAGATGGAACGTAGTGTGCTCACTCCAGTTCTAATGGTAAGTTCTGTTCCAGATATTTTAACAAATCCATCCCTTCTTGTCCTGCAGGCAATCCAATTAAACGAATGTTGTTGCACTGATTTTTATTGCCCAAATCTTTGACGTTCTGCTGCAGCAGGTCAACTATACCCTGCTTCCTTTCAAGATCAGACACCTCGGCCTCCAACATATTCACTTGGTTCTCATTTGTCAGTATACGCTCCTGAAAAGCAGCAAGCTGTTGTACCACTGTAGCAAGCTCTATGCGGATTTCATTAGTCGCCTCTAGGTTCGATTTCAGCATCATACTCAGAGTGTGGAGCTCCGCCATTATTGCGGCATCTGGTGTGGGCAAGGGCGGGAGTGGCACCATTTTTCTGGGGAAACAGGATTGTGTTTCACCCATTTCATCACCGAGGGAAAGACAAATGGAGGCTCTCCCTTGCTGCTTTTGCCAGAAACTATCAGTACCGATATCTAGAAATCATAAATAAACTTCAGAAAGTGCAAGAACAGTAAACTAACAGCGCAAAACTAGAGTTTCAAGTAGGCCCTCCAGGAGCAGAGATCTCAAGCAGCCATTCACTGTGGACTCATGAGCTTACAGGCGGGGGGCCTGTAAGCTTCTAGGTTCAATTAACTCTAGGGCCCTAAAACATCATAAGAGGACCAGCAAAGCTCCAAAATTGGCTGTAAGGCTTAAAAGATACCAGGAGGACTAATATAGCACCAAAATTGACTGTAAGGCCCTGAAACACCCAAAGCAGACCAGCATACTACCTTGAACAGCTATAAGGACCTGAAACACCTGAGGAGAACCAAAATAACACCAGAAGAGACTGCACTAGCCCAGGCCACAGTAGTGAGGTGAGTTCAGCTAAGCTGTGTGCCCAAAAATAGAATCCTTGGCACTGAGAGCTTTGGTCCAGCACAGGAACCTTAAGTGCAGAGGAAGATCCCCCCCCTCCCTCCCTCCCTCCTTCCTTCCTTCCTTCCTCCTCCTCCTCCTCCTCCTCCTCCTTCGGGTGGGAAACGTATTCATGACTGTTTAGATGACATGCTGAGGGATTTTAATAAGAATCAGAGGATATACTGCAGTGAAGGTCCCAAAAGCAGTAGGAGTAGGGTGGCCTTATGACAAAGCCTACTGACCATTTTGGTAGCCACCCTCTGCACTGACTCTATCCTATTTATATCCTTCTGAAGGTATGATCTCTAGAGCTGCACAATCAATGTGTGCCTTTGAGTCAGTCCTGACTCCTGGTGACCCAGAAGCTCCTGGGTTTTCTTGGCAGTGTCACTGGAAGTAGATTGCCAGGCCTTTCTTACAAGGCAATGGAGGGTTAAGTGACTTGCCCAAGGCCACAAGGAGTGCTAGTGGGAATTGAACCCTGGTTGCTTAGCCAGTGTTATAACCACTAGGCTACGCCTCCATGCCACAAGAACTGCACACAATACTCCAAATGAAGTCTCACCAAAGACTTATACAAAGGCACTATCATTTTCTTCTTCCTGCTGGCCATTCCTCTCCCTATGTACCCCAGCATCCTTCTGGCTTTCGACATCACCATTTCTACCTGTTTAGCCACCTTACGATCATCAGGAACAATCACCCCAGGTCCCAGGGTCATGGACAGAAATGCTTCATTCCCCCATACTGTACCGCTCCCTTGGAATTTTGCAGCCCAAATGCATGGCCCTGCATTTTTTAGTGTTAAATCTCAGCTGTCAAATTCTCAAACCTTCTTCAAGCTTTGCTAGATCCCTCCTCATGTTATCTACACTTTCCTGGTTATTTACTCTATTGCAGATTTGGGTATCATCCTCAAAGAGGCAAACCTAACCTGACAGCTCTTTTGCAATGTCACTTACAAAAATGTTAAAAAGGATCGGACTAAGGACAGATCCCTGCGTCACACTACTGGTAACCTCCTCCTCAGAGTGAACTCCATTTACCTGTACCCTTTGCTGTCTCCCACTGAATTAATTTCTAACCCAGTTAGTCACTTTAGGGTCCAGCCATAGGGTGCTGAATTTATTCGTACATTGACTGGGCAGAACCCTCCCCATCTAAATCTGAACTACTCATTATGATTATACCCTACATTAAATGTATATGTATATAATGTATACACCTGATCACATCTAGTACAAACCTAACATTCTAACTCGACAACACATATAACTTAAACGAAATGACGACCCAAGCTCTTATGCCCAAATACCTCCACATGTATATAGTTGCATATGTTATGTTCTATCTTACTCTGTTGGACACTATACTATGTTAGTTAATTGTTACTCACACTGTTCTAGCTTAAATATACTATTTGTTTATTACACTGTGCTTTGTTTAATTTATGATGTTCTATGTAAGATTTTATGACGTTCTATGTAAAACAAACTGCGCTTTGTTAATTGTTGTTAATTGTACACCGCAACTGAACTTTGGAAGATGCGGTATATAAATGAGTGTTAAATAAAATAAAAATAAAATAAATAAATATAGTGTTGCACTGTTCCGTGCTAATCTGTTTAACATCTCTGTTAACTTTACATTGTTTATAGTTATACGACGTTACATGTAAAACAAACTATGCTTTGTTGACTGTTGTTATTTGTGAACCGCAGCTGATCTCCGGAAGCGGCGGTATATAAGTGCTTGTTAAATAAATAAAATAAAAATAAACAGTATCAAAGGCTTTACTCTGTAAAATGTGCACTTTTCAACTTGCTTCAGCTTTACTTCAGGGCACCAAATATGCATTGCTAGGGTGCTATTTACCTTTATCTCACAGCCAGTCACAGAGAATAAAGGGAGCGGGGGGAGCTTTAGGTGCAGTGCATTGGTATATCAGAGTCAGACACAGGTGCACTGTAGTACAGGATCTGAAGCTTCTGGTTAGCATCACTGCCAGTCCACTACAAGGAGCAACAATGTTGGCTCACATAGGCAGCTAAGGAATGACCTTTTATTTATTTATTTATTTTTATTTATTTAGCTGCATTTATATCCCGCTTTTCACTGGGTCAAAGCGGTTGGGAGATACATTTAACACGAGGGGATATGAGACACATACACTAATACTTACAGGGAACATGGGCAATGGAGGGTTAAGTGGCTTGCCCAAGACCACAAGGAGCACCTGCGGGACTAGAAACTCCAGTCCTTCCGGCCCAAGGTTGCTGTCCTCTAGTGGGATTTGAACCACCGACCTTCCGGCCTGTAGTACCTTGCCCCAACCACTAGGCCACTCCTCCCTTCACTTCACTTTCAGCCAGCCTTTCTGCAGTGCCAGCAGCGTCTCTGCATGTTTCACAATTGCAGCAGCTCCAACAAGCAGCAGCAAAGCAGCGCTCTCAAACAAATCTCAAAGGTCCAGCCAAGTGGTGGTTCTCAGATTGATGCTGCCACCATCGACTATTGGGATTGATGACGACAGCTTAAGTCCTTCCTCCTAGTGTTCACTCTGTGCTTCCAAGCTGCCATAATAACAGTCTTAATAACAGTCTATTGACTTTTTCTCCAGGAACACGTTCAAATCTTTTTTCAACTCATCTATACCTAACTGCTTTTATCACCTCCTCTTTATTTGTCAGATTTATAAAAGAACTGTGTACATGCAGAGATAGAGTGGCGGTAGTATCTTGTGAACATAAGAAATGCCATACTGAGGTCCCAAGATGGCGGCGGAGTAGGACGCCGAACGAGGTGCGCAGAGAGGATCGGAGTGTGGTTCAAGCTGATGGGGAAGAAGAGGAAACAGCGGTCTACTAAGCCCCCCACTACCTCTACTCCTGGCAATGGCTTGATCCAGTCATCCATTTCTGCTTTCTGCTCACCGATGGCGGCAGTTATGGCTTCGGCGGATCTGTCAATCAGGTTGGCAGATCTGAGCAATGGGATTGACTTGAGCCCCGTTCAAGTGTTGCCGCCGCAGCCCAGAAGGAGTCTCGTGGAGGAGCTGAGTGGGGGAGTACCTCCGGGTCAGGAGGATACAGCTACAGCGGGGGGCGCCTCCTCGATGGTAACCCCGAGTGTGTCGGCGACACCTGTTGGGGGGCAGTGAGTTGAGTGCTTCCCTAGGAGTTTGCTTGGGGTTGGAGCAATTGAAGACCAGCTCCCCTGATACCTCGATGTCCCGGGTGTTGTGCGGGATAGAAAAACTGGCATACGTGACTTTGGATAGCTTATGGGAAGCCATCTCATCACTTCAAAGATCCCTGCTTCCTATAGTGGGTGTTTTTTCACAAGAATTGAATGCTGTTAAAGTTCAGAGTTCTACGTTGGAGACAAATTTGGCAGGACAGACTGCTAGAGTGACACGGTTGGAAGCCCAATTAGAAGAACTGTATGCCTTGAGTGGGTCCTATACCAGAGAGCAATTGATTTCAGCACGGCGTTTGGAGTTCCTGGACAATCAATTGAGAAAGAATAATTTGAATTTTTTAAATTTTCCATGATCTCCTTTGATGGAACCCATGGGCTTGGTCCATAAGTACCTTACTGAGGTCATGCTGATGCCTGCTGAGTCTTTTCCTCCTATTGTCAAAGTTCAGTATGTGGCAATTTCCTCAGCTGCAGGTACAGAATGGATCCGGAGGGTACAGTTGGTCTGGCTCAGTTGGATCTGTCAGAATTTTTGGAGAGTTCTCTGGATATAGTGATTAGTCGTGCTACATTACTGGTCTGTTTTGCATTTGAATCTGACCGAAACTCTGTTCTTAGATTGTATTTTTGAAAGATGTCTGTTTCTCGATTTATGGGGTCAAAAATCTCTATTTTGCCTGATCTTTCTAGGGACACCCAGAAAAGGCGGAGAGAGTTTTTGGCTTTACGCCAAAGGTCTACCGCTCTGGGAGCACAATTTAGATTAAATCCATGTAAATGTGTGGTATTATTTCAATCCAAGCAATTTCTTTTTTTTGAGCCCCAGCAATTGGCACAATTTCTTTAGGGGAGGGAGGATGATGGGCGGGTTTGATTCCTGTACCACCTGCCATATTAGATATCAATGTTCGTATGATTGTTCTTTTTAAGGAGGGCTCTCCATTTTAGGGAGTGGCCTTTCCCCTTATTTTTTTCTTTATTGTATTATTTCTTCTTTGGGACCTTATTGGGGTTATATTTTGTGGACTAAACCAAATATGAATGAGTTTCTTTATTTTGTTTTTCTTGTATACGAAGTTTGGTATCCTTATTCAGATGATTCTGGTTTATTTTGAAAAATTCAAGAAAGATAAAATTTAAAAAAAAAGAAATGCCATACTGGATCAGTCCATCAAGGTTCATCAAGTCTGGTATCCTGTTTCCAACAGTGGCCAATCCAGGTCACAAATACCTGGCAGGTTCCCAAAAAGGCACACAGGTTCCACAATGCTTGTCCAAGGATGGCAACAATAGCAGGTGGGAGAAGAGGCAGGAAAAGCTAAGTGGCTGTAACTTTTGTAGCTCTTTTTTTGGTTAAATAAATAAACACAAAAATGTGTGCCTTTGAGTCAGTCCTGACTCCTGGCAACCCAGAAGCTCCTGGATTATCTTGGCAGGGTCACTGGAAGTAGATTGCCAGGCCTTTCTTCTGAGGCAATGGAGGGTTAAGTGGCTTGCCCAAGGCCACAAGGAGTGCTAGTGGGAATTGAACCCTGGTTGCTTGGTTACCAAGCCAGTGTTCTAACCACTAGGCTACTCCCATTATTAAATAAACACATTCATTGTGTTTGCTTCGATCACATTTATTCCTCAGTACTTACTTTTATTCCAGCTATGCATTTGTCCCTTCACTGCAATTTTCTTGTTACAATATTTGATTTGAAGGAGAAATACTAGCATCATGTGTTCATAATGAAGTTTTGGGAAAGGGGGGGGGGTGCAACCTACCATTAATAGTAATGAGGGAGGGGGTGTCAATCTGTAGGTTGCACGGGGGCACCAGAGACTCTGGCACCGGCCCTGCTATCAGGTACTTGTGACCTGAATTGAATACTGTTGGAAACAGGATATTGGGTTGATGGACCATTGGCCTGACTCAGAATGGCATTTTCTTGTTCTTATGGGGTTCCTGTGGGTCTGTTTGTTTTGTGTACTGAAATTTTTAATTGTTGTCTGTCAGCTTGCTTGTCTTTTGTTTAAGTTTTCATTGGAAACTGCTCAGATGGGTCTTGTATGTAAAGGGTGATCAAGGAAATTGTTCTAAATAAAATAAATAAATAAACGCATATGTGTGTTGGAGATGGGGGCGTCTTCAACTATAGGCACATAAGCTTCTCTGCACTTTTCCCAGACTCACATCCTTTGTACCCTCCTTCTCCCTGTCCTGCCATCCTTCTTCTTGCACTCTGTCCCTCTCTTCCATCTTGTACTCCCTCCCTCTAGAATGTTGTTAGCTCCTTCCCCTCCTCCCTTGGATTCTTCCGTCTTCCTCAGCTGTTGTTCTCTTCTCCTCACTATCAAAATAAAAATAACTGAGAGCCTACAAGAGAGTCTCCTCATACAGTTTGAAGTAAAGCATCTTTTATCCCAAGACATAGTTTCATACAGTTTCAAGGAGGGGAAACATCCACAGGAAACAGAAAATCATACAAGGAGAAACTTACGCAGAATGAATGGAAAGCTTTTTGCTCAAAATTCCTCGGGGGGAGGGGTGGCCCGAAAGCCAAGTGGAAGTTCATTGTCAAAGTAGTATAATGGGTAAACTACTCGTCAAACTGATTGACAGGTGAGATAAGGATGACAGGAGCCAATCAGCACTCACTTCCGGTGTATGTCCCGCCTCAGGCCACGCCCTCTACCATAGAAGTGAATGGTGAGTTAGTCCCACCCATCCACACCCACAGGCGTGACCACCCCCCTCCACACTTTGGCATGCCCCCACCCCACAATGTTGGCATTAGCCAATCAGCGCCCACTGCTGGGTTTGTGCCACACCCACGCCCTCCCACCCTCAACCACGCCCCAGCCTACATCATCAGAAATGACATCACCAGAAACAGTGTGTCATCGGAAATGGACACTGTCCATTTCCGATGACATCAGCGGAAGCAGAGTGACTGACTCCGGAAATGTGTTTTGCTTCTGGTTAATGCTGACATCTGCAAAAGCAGGAACCCTGGAAAACAAAACAAAAAATGCTTTCTCTCCCCCCTGCCCCAGTTCTTTTTTCTCACAAAGCAGTGCAATGCTTTTATGTGTATTGCAGGCTATTTAGAACTGATTGTTAAAAATAACCCTTTGGTAGCATCAGCAGGAACACAATGCATTTGGTATACAGGCTTTTCGCAGAGACACAGCCCTTGGTATAGAAGCTTTTCTTTCCAAAATGTTAAACCGCAATTAACACATCTTTGTTAGAGAAACCAGTGCTGTCCATGTGATAGAATTTTGCTTTTAAGATCTCACTGTTAGAGAGAAGTATTCTGGCAGTCTTGTAGTTCAGAATGAAATACAGAGAGAACTGAGTTCAAATCCCACAACAGCTATTTTTTAGTGGCTTTGAAAAAAAAAATACAGAGAAACAAGTTTGAACATGCTTCTAGGATATGGTAACACATGATTGGCTGAAACAAGAGACTTGTTCTGAGCATGCTCCTGGTGTAAGGCTGTGTGTCCTGTGTGGGGAAAATTCTAACACAGAGATTCAAAAAGAAAAAATGGTTCTTTTTGGAACACCAAGCAGAATTTCCAACAGGGTGAATAACATTAATTATTTTCTTAAGGATCGTGATGCTGCAGCAGAGGGTTATCCACTGATAGAAAATCCATTTGAACAACAGGAGAGTCTGGCAGAGTCTGAACATGAATTATCAGGGGTTGAATATTTACCAGATGCCCAAAAGCTGTTTGACTCTCAAGATCTTTTTGATTCAGGCACCGAAATTGACTTACCAGATGATAATGCAATGGATCCAGAGGACATAGAATTATATTATGCCGTGGCAGATACAGAAACAACCTGTTTACTGGAAGAACTAGGATCAGCAGAGGTAAGAGAAGTCTTTTTTTTTTGTAGAAAAGTGTTATAGAAGAGGCAGTTCATTTCACACTGACCCTGTTTTGTTTTTGTAGGGAAGTAACGAATCTCCGCTCCTACAAGAGCTAGAGGACATACAGGCAATCAATCTACGCTGCTTGTGCTTTCTCTGTACATATCAAAGGGAGGCATTTGATGTCATAGTCAGCCAAAAGGACAACTCAAAACCTGAAGAAATAAACACATTTAAATCTGTTATACAAGCAACGGTGTGCTGTATTATCAAGAAATGCTGGCAGGACGTTATGCATAGAGACTGTGCAGCTTGTCTAATACCTGCTCCAGTGCAAAGACATCATGATTGCCTGAGGTGGGGGCACAAGGAAATATAACAGAAAATCCATAAAACTTGTAACAGGTTGTGTCTAGGACCTATTGCAAATATTGCCATGCTTATTGGTCATAAAATGAAAGCAACTGACCTAGTCTATGAAAATTTGAATGTTTTGTTTGAACTCATCAGAGATTTTAATACCAGTAGAAATCCAGGACAACTGCTCAATATTTTGCTTAGATCTGTGGCAGACTCTGATATGGAGCTAGTGGAAGGTTTAATCTGTGACAGAGATTGTAGATCGTTCTTTAAAAAACACCAAGTTCTGTAAAAATTGACTTTTTATGAAAATGTATGTATTTCCAGAAACTTGTAATGCTCAAATTAATCAGTTCACAAGATGAAAACATTTTATTTGAAATAAAACATTTTAAACCTACAGCTTTGTGTGGTGTGTTTTAGGAATTCCTAGTTAATTAAACCTACAAAGGGTTGTCTGGAAAAACTGGTACTGTGAGAATTATCGGGGTGTGGCCTACACAATAGGCCATATGATAAGAATGTGGAGAACGTCTGGGAATGGGGGAATGTGTATTAGCCACTTAGGTCCACATACACAATATATAGCATCTATATATATAGCATCTACAATATATAGCAATGTACTGTCTGCAAAAAAAGAAAAAAAATGGTGTGGTGTGAATTAGCTGTGGGGTGGGGTGACACATAAAACAATAGGCCAGAGATCCAGAGATGTTTCCGTTAAAGAGTCTGGGGGCTGTAAATCCCATCAAAGAATTTTATTTAAAAAGGCGCAGTACATTTCAGCTGCCAGAAAAGATTACATAGTCTCTATAGCTTGTAACATCGGCACCTCTTCAGGCATCAACATGGTGAGTAGATATGAGTCTTACTTTTTAAAAATATTGGCTATGTAATGTTTCTGTCTCTGAATTTATGATTGTCTTTAAAAATAGGAGCAGAAACCGGGTTTTACAAATAGGCTGTCTCTTACAAAACGAAGACAGCAAAGAAAGATAAAAGGTATATCGTGTGTTTTTAAATTTGCCAGTAGCCATGCTCTTTATAATGTGTCTTATGTTTTTTTTTTTAAATATTAAAGACCAGGAAGCTGCTACAAAGCAGATCACGCAGTCTATAGATGGTAAGGAGGCCATATCAGAACCATGTGCTTCAGACACCAACATTGTGAGTAGATAAGAATCTTACTTTTTAAAAATATTGGTTATGTAATGTTTCTGTCTCTGAATTTATGATTGTCTTTAAAAACAGGGGCAGAAACCGGGTTTTACAAATAGGCTCTCTCTTACAAAACAAAGACAGCAAAGAAAGTTAAAAGGTATGTCATGTGTTTTTTAATTTTCCAGCAGCTATGCTCTTCATAAATAGCCCACCCTGTATATAGCTCAAACAAATCAAGCACCCAACACATCCCTCACACAACTAAGTTTTATCCTCACTGCATGTACAACACACACACTTTACCTGATTGCTTGCTGTGATACCACCTTGATTATTAAGATAAGGCGGTTTAGAAATACTGTTAAATAAATAAATAAATAAATAAATAAATAATGTGTCTCAACCTTTAATCTTTTTTATTTTAGACCAAGAAGATGCTACAAAACAAGATGACCAACCTAATCAACAGACGGTACCTTACCGAAAGCCAAAAGACAAGCAAAATAGTGAGTATTCAGACTTTATCCCTCGCCTAGATTTTAAGGCCGCTGTAAAAAAAAAAAAAAAAGTATTAGCCCCTACGTTTTCTTTTTCAGATCGAGAAAATGTTAGAAAATCAGGGACTACGGGAGAGAAGTCTAACAGGAAAAGAACATACAGTGAGAGTTTTTCTGATGGTAAATCTACACATGCCGATACAGAAGAGCAACCAGCTCCTTACCGAAAGCCAAAAGACAAGCAAAATAGTAAGCATTCAGGCTTTATCCCTCGCCTAGATTTTAAGGCTGCTGTAAAAGAAAAAAAAGTATTAGCCCCTGCGTTTTCTTTTTCAGATCGAGAAAATGTTAGAAAATCAGCGACTATGGGAGAGAAGTCTAACAGGAAAAAGATCATACAGCGAAAGTTTTTCTGACGGCGAATCTACACACGCCGATACAGAATACAGAGAGCGTGGTGAAAGCCGTGTCTTTGATCATCGTGTTTCAGAGGACAGAACAAATAATCTTGCATTAGACCCCTCTGAAGAATCAGAACCAGTTAGCTATATTCAGTTTGTGAAAAGGTGGGATCGTAAATTGGACAAGTTTAATGGTGTAATTTATTCAGAGGAATTTTGGTTTATTAATTTAGACAGGGTAACATCATTATCTGAGGCTCAAAATGCATTCGGCAGGGTATTCAGCATATTCTGGATGAGGTTAGCAGCAGAGTTTCACCTGGTGATTATGTATAGTTGCATCTACATTCATCTCTTTTTCAGAATTCCTTGTATTCTGGAAAGTTAAACCCAGAAGCATTAGATGCTGATGATTTCTTAGATCAGATCGCTAAACTCCTTCAGAGTCACAGAGACATCCAGGTTTGTGATATATTCCGTGTTGTTGTGCTTGTCATAAGAAATCAGGGTGGGGGGCTCGTAGAGTCTTAAAGACTATACCAGTTAGCCAAATTATTCATAAGAAAAGGATGTATTTGATAGACTTGAATAACACTGATAATAACCTGTGTTTTGCAGGTAGCCTCACAGCCCTCATGTCACAGGTAAAAATGACAGATGTCGAACTGTTAGAAGGTGCTAAAAAACTACATAATGAGTTGGGATGGCCGGTACATAGAAAAGTCATGCTCGATGATGTAGCAATATTTGAACAGCATTTAAAGATAAACATACACGTTGACAGACAGACCTGTGTTCCCTAAGACTGTGTTCTTGCTGCTACACGATGACCATTTCTATGGTATAACCGATGTCAAAAAATTCTATGGGGAGCGCAACTTCTGTAGTTACTATCAGAAACCGTATAGTCACGATCATAATTGCACATTATGGTGCCGTCTTTGTTTGACACTAACTTGTGCGAATAATGTTGGTGTACAACAGAGATGTCCTAATTACAAACTCTTTTGTCGCTCTAAAGAGTGTTTAGATAGACACACGTATTTGGCTCTGAAAAAAGAAGTGGCGTGTTTATCTAAGCTACTGTGCCAGAAATGTGAGTCTTATGTGGACAAGAAACATAAGTGCAAGGGTCGACATTGTAAACTATGCAGTGAACCCTTAACCGGGGATGGCGTCCACTTATGTTTTATGACCCCTATGGGTAAAACTGAAACGTCTGAAAAGTATATTTTTTATGATTGTGAATGTATGCAAGAAACAGGCTGGCATGTCCCTAATTACATATATGCGACGGAATTAAATGATGAAAGAAACTGGGAATTCAAGGGCCTCAAATGTATTTCTGCCTTTATACAGATTTTTTGTGACAAAAAATTTAAAGGCTATACCTTCATAGCCCATAATTCCAAAGATTATGACGGTTATTTTGTTCTTAAACAACTGCTAAAGGAAAAAATGAGCCCAGGGCTGCTGGTTCAAGGTGCTAAACCTTTACAAATTACTGTTGAACCTTTGACTATCCGTTTTATAGACTCTCTAAATTTCCTGCCTATGAAACTTAGCAAACTTCCACAAGCCATGGGTTTTACAGGCAGCAAGGGGTACTTTCCACACTTTTTTAATACTCTGGAAAATCAAAATTATGTGGGCCCCATGCCGGGTGTTGAACATTACGGTGTGGGAAACATGTTGCCTGAAGTAAAAGAGGAATTTTTACAATGGTACAAGGACAATCAGCATAAAACTTTTAATTTGCAAAAAGAGTTGGCTTATTACTGCCAGCAGGATGTATCTATTTTGCGGCAGGCCTGTGTTCTCTACCGAGCTGAAATCATGAAAATGACAGAGAAAGAAGTGGTTGTAGAGCAGGGTGACGTCTCAGAAATTCTAACAAGTTGTTTAGACCCTTTCCAGTATATAACCCTTGCATCTGTATGTATGGCTATGTTCAGATTAATGTTTTTAGAACCCAAGACTGTGGCACTCATTCCACCAGATAACTATCACCGGCAGACAAAGAGATATTCATCCCCCTCTATTCATTGGCTGATGTATGTAGAGGCCAAAGAAAACATACAGATCACACATGCTCTGAAAGGTGGCGAAAAAAATGTGGGGTCTTATTTTCTTGATGGCTATGCAGTGATCGATGGGGTAGAAACAGCTTTTGAATTTAATGGTTGTTTTCATCACGACTGTCCAAGTTGTTATAACGATAAAGACCAGAATCCTGTAACAGCCACGACCTATGGTTTTCTTTATTACAAAACACAGCTAAAAGCTGCATTCCTGGAAAGCCGTGGGTTCAAGGTCATAAGTCTATGGGAGTATGAGTGGAAACGGATGGTCAAAGAAAATGACAGGGGCTGTGCAGGTTTCCTGGCTGACACAGCATTACCGCAACCTCTGATTCCATGAGATGCCCTTTTTGGGGGTATAACAAATGCCATTTGTCTGTACCACAAAACAAGACCTGGAGAAAAAATGCACTACTATGATTTTACTAGTCTATACCCTTTTGTCAATAAAACAAAGGAATATCCAATAGGCCATCCACAAATCATTTATGACAAATTTGGCCCCCCTACAAATTACTTTGGTTTTATAAAAGCAAAAGTATATCCTCCACGAAAGCTCTTTTTCCCGGTGTTACCCAAACGGTTGGGCGGTAAGCTTATGTTTCCACTGTGTCATACATTTGCTGACACACGGCAACAGGAAATGTGTGCCCACACGGATGAGGAGAGAGCTTTTGTGGGGACTTGGTGTATGGTGGAGATGAATTTAGCAATTGCAAAAGGGTATGTGGTTGTTGAAATCTATGAAATCTGGCATTTCGAGCAAAAATCTGATAATCTCTTTTCCGAATACATCAAAATGCACCTCCATCAAAAACAAGAGGCTTCTGGCTACCCTCGATACTGAAAAACAAAATGTGTACATAACTAATTTCTTTAGAAAAGAGGGTGTGTGTTTGTGTGCAGACCAGATTAATGTAAACCCTGCTAAGTGTCAAATAGCAAAGCTTTTCTTAAATTCCCTGTGGGGTAAATTTGGTCAAAGAACAAACCTGCCTACCACAAGCATTGTGAGAGAACCTGATGATCTCTTTAAATATCTGCTTTCTCCTGAATTTGAGGTTTCATCATTTTATTGATGACGAAACAGCTTGTGTATCTTGGAGGCACTCAAAAGACCGCTGTATATTGTCGGGTAGCACCAATGTTTTCATTGCCTGTTTTACAACGGCTTATGCACACCTGGAGTTGTACAATCTTCTAGATAGTTTGCAAGAGCGCTGCCTGTACCACGATACAGATTCTGTGATATTTCTAAGTCGAGATAGAGATTGGAACCCATCTTTGGGTGATTATTTAGGCGAGCTCAAAAGTGAGATACCCTCAGATGAACATATCACAGAGTTTGTATCTGCGGGGCCTAAAACATATGGTTACAAGCTGTCAAGCGGGAAGACCTGTATGAAAGTGAAAGGGATTACGTTAAACGTAGAAAACTGCCAGAAAATCAATTTCACTAGTTTGAAAGATCTTGTTTTGGACTACAAGCCTGGGGCAGCAGATTTACCCCAGAAAAAGATAGGAGTACAGCTGGTATTATAAGGGTTGGACAACAGAGACTGGTGTGATTAAAAAAACACAAAAGGTTGTGCATGACAAAAGGGTGAAGTTGGAGGATGGTTTTAACACATTACTCTACGGATACTAGTGTGATGGATGTGCGCTGGTCACATCCTTTTTCTTGTATTTTAGCTGGGCCATCCAATTCAGGCAAGAGCTTCTTTGTTAAAAAGCTGTTAGAACACGCTGGTCGTGTATTGACTGTCATGCCTAACAATATTATATGGTGTTACAGTTGCTGGCAACCTTTGTATAAAGAGATGTTAATTAAATATCCTTTTATTACATTTATGGACACTTTGCCTGATACTTTTAATGATGAACGAATGTTTCCAACCAATAAATTAAACTTGGTTATTGTTGATGATCTAATGGATTCTGCCTGTAAAAGTGATGAAATAGAGAAAGCCTTTACCAAGTATGTACATCACAGAAACCTGAGCATCATCTATATTGTTCAAAATGTTTTCTGCCAAGGCAAAGCAAGCCGAACTATAACTTTAAATATCAAATACATGGTGCTCTTTAAGAATCCTAGAGATAAGTTACAGATTGCCATTCTAGCCAGGCAGATGTACCCTGGAAAATCAAAATTCTTTTTAGAAGTCTTCGAGGATGCCATCAGAAAGCCGTTTGGTTATCTCATTGTGGATTTAAATAACACAACGCCTGAGGCTTACAGACTGAGGACGGATATCTTCCCGCCAGATTGGACTACGGTATACTGTGAAAAACCAGAAACCCCACATAAAAAGAAATGAATATGTAACCGACCCTTCATATATGCTTGTGTGTCTCAGACAACATGTCTCGCCATGTAAAGAGAAACCTGCCCCTTTTAAAACTTTTGGTTCAAGCCTCTCCACAGCACAGAAGAGCCATCCTGAATACAGCTTCTAATGATTTGGTAGCCGCTATAGTTGAAATCGCTCTCAACACCCTAAAAGGTAACATTCCTCTTTCACAACACCAGATAAAGGTTTTAAAAGGGAAGCATCACGCCATAAACAGTCTGTGCGATAAAAGCCTACCCATTAAAAAAAAGAAGCAATTGGTGAGACAGTCGGGTGGATTTATCGGGCCTGTGTTAAGTTTTGCATTACCATTGATAATGGGGCTTCTGACAAACCGCTAATGCAGCACGCTGAAAAAATGTACATAGTCCCTAGTCAACAACTCAGCTATTTTTTCTAACATGTCCCAAAAACTGACCAGTGGATTTAAAAAGTGCACCAAGTGTGCCCAGACCATCTCACTCACGGATAAGTACAATTGGTACCTCCAGTGCCTAGGACCTGATCATCAGTTTCTTCTTGTGAATGCAGATGACAAGGAGAGGCCTCAATGGTCGTGAAAAACAGCAGGAAACTCTGTTTGGCACTCTACAGCCTGATCCATTATCTTCAGCATCAACGTCATTGACCTCCATGCCTATGAAGGCAGTTCAGGATGTCAAAGGGGCGTCGACATTGAGGGCCTCTCGAGCACTGAGAAAAGGCCCGAGTGCATTGGCATTGGAGCCCTTTGTGACACAGCATCGAGAGTGATAGCGGGCTGCATGAGTGCCCCTCAAAGATGCCATCAGGGAGGACTGCTTAACCTCAGAGGGACACTCACAGCCTCTGGATAACTGATCACAAGCTGCCAATACCCCCGCACAGGTGCTGGGTACATTGATCGAAGTTACTCAGGCCTCTGAGCCTTCGGAGTCAGCAGCCATGGAGAAACAGCTCCTAAAGGAGCTTGAGGATCGCAGAGCAGATCTGTTTGCGATGCAGCACACTGAGGCCTTGGCATCGACATCAACCATTGTACAACCGATTCTGGAGACGCATGCCCTGCCCCTGTCAGAAGCATTGACGATCGGACACCACTTCTGGCTCAGCCAATTTCCCTCTCCATTGTCTTGGGGTCTGATGCACCCTCGAAGCCCAGACAGGCTTCGGAGCATTGGCGTTCTTGGAAAAGCCCCCATTCCCCTTGATGTGAAAGGGGCCTCCAGCCACAAGATCAGACGTATTTCGACTTCCTCTCAAAGTCTGATTCCGATAGCTGGGTAACCGATGTGGAATCAGAGGACTTCTTGGAATACAGGTCCCCAGAGCTCCTGTCGGGCCCTTCCCCACCTCATGAGCATCAGAAGTCTCCCCCTAAGGACAAGACCTTCCAGAATTTCATGAGGGATTTGGTCAAGGTCATTCCATTGTCTCTGGAGAGTGAGGATGAACCCAGGGCAGAGGAGCTGAAAATATTGCAGTACTCCTCCGTGCCTAAGGAGGCAGTAACTATGCATGTTTATCACATTCTGCAGAGGGTAAAGATGAGGATGTGGGAGAGGCCCCTCATGATACCTCCAGTGAATAGATGACTTGACTCGATGTACAGGGTGCAGAAAGCTCCTGGTTTCATGAAATCTCAGCTCCCCCATCACTCCTTGGTGGTCAAGTCTGCTCTGAAGAGGTATAAGAGTAGCAAAACTCATTCTTTGGAGACCCCAGGAAGGGAGAATCGGACCTTGGACTCTTTCGGAAGGAGGTGTTTCCAGGGCTCAATGCACATAGCCTGAGTGGCCTCCTACCAGCTCTACATGAGCATGTTCCTCAAAGACATTATGTGGGTCCTAGCTGACCTGTCTCAGTTCCTTCCGCCTGAGAAATTGGAGCAGTTTTGCACCCTAGTGAGCCATTGCAAGGACTGCTCAAAGTCTGTGGTTTATGTGACCTATGATGCCTTTGAGATAGCATCGAGAGTGGCTGCAGTAGACATTGGGGCCTAGAGACTCTCCTGACTCCAGTCCTCTGACTTGGAACAGTCGGTTCAGAATAAACTGGTGGACGTACTGTGCCGTGGTGAGACTCTGTTCAGTGAACAGGCAGGAGAGAAGGCTGGCATTATAGAGAAGCAGCATATCATGCTTACCAGACTTTCCAGGCACAAATCTGAACATGCTTATTATAGGAGGTACCAAGGAGGGAGGCCAGAAGACCTACTACTCCCATAGGTATAGATACTTGCGTAGACCCCCAAACCTCCCAGCAGAAATAGCAGGCCCCTCACCAGCACCAACACAGAGAAAAGCCCCAGAAGGTCCAGCCAGCCCCGCAGCCAAAACCCGGTGTGGGGTTTTGACTGGTTCCTCTGGAGCATAGCCAATTTACCAGGGATCTCTGTGCTGAACCTCTGGTTGGGGGAAGGCTCAGTCTCTTTGCCCAGAGATGGCCCCTCATAACCTTGGACTCCTGGGAGCCGATTCTGGTTGCACCTCTCTGAACTACCTCCAATTTGGTCCCCAAGGGTGCATCACTGATATAAACAAATGTGATATGTTATTTTTACAATGTAATATAATTCTTGTATTCCATTCATTCACCATTCTGTAATATAATTTTGTATGTAATGACTTTCTGACTCCTTTTGTTGTATGCCTGCATCCTGGAAGGAGAGACTACATGGCTAGTAATACGTGGCCTGTCACAGGTGCGGAAGTACACAAAAGTGGAGTGAGACAGAATTAACCAATAAGTTATGGACATGCTGGAGGAGTGTAAGGACATAGTATAGTATGTAATGATTTTCTGACTTCCTTTACTGTATGTCTGCATTCTGGGAAGAGAGACTATGTGGCTAATAACACGTAGCCTGATACAGGTGTATAAGTATTAACCAATGAATTATGGACATGCTGGAAGAAGGCGAGGACATAGTATAATATAAAAGAACCATGAAACAGAGGATGAGTGTGAATGCTCAGTTAAGCATTCACCCGTCTTGCAAGAATGTAATTAAAGTAACTCTTTGCTTCACTGAGGTGTGTGTTATTGTGTAAAAAGTTATGTTTATTACAATCACCTCGACACCCCCCCCCCCCCCCACCACATCAGGAACTGCTTTGGAAGGAAATCTCTGCCCTCCTGGCTGACCTAGCTATCAAGTTCATTCTGCGGGAACAAGTGGGATGGGGATTTTACTCCAAGTACTTCCTGGTTCCCAAAACGTTGGGGTGGGCAGGGGGGGGGGGGTCCATCTCATCCTGAACCTCAGTGTTGTAAACATTTACTTGGTAAGATAAAGGTTCAAGATGATTTCTCTGGGTACCCTGCTCCTGTACCTTCGAAGAGGAGCTTGGTTATGCTCCCTGGATCTAAAAGATGCGTATAACCACATATTGATTCATCCCGCCCACAGGAAGTATCTCAGTATTGCTGTGAGAGCAATGCTTTCAGTATCGAGTGCTGCCTTTCGGCCTAGTCATGGCCCCCCGAGTCTTCATGAAATGTCTCGTGGCAGTGGCAACCTATCTCTGAACGCTGGGGGTATTTGTATTCCCTTACATGGATGATTGGCTAAAAGAAAGCACCACCCTGGAGGGAGTTTGGGACTTCACACAACTAACCATTCAGGTGTTGGAGCTGTTGGGGTTTGTGAGCAACTACCCCAACTTCAGCCCATTCAACAGCTGGGATTTATAGGAACCCTGCTCAACATGACTCAGGAGAGGGCTTTCCTCCCACAGGACTGGCTTTAGTGACCGACAGCCTTATTTTGGGACACTCAATTGAGTCAACGAGTGACGGCCCACAGGATGCTAACCATCCTAGGTCACATGGCTTCTACAGTGCATGTTACACCCCTGACACATCTTCAGATGATGCAAACTCAATGGACTCTATGGACTCAGTGGACCCAGGCCATGGGTTGCCTCCGGGATCAGGTGAATATCACCAGTCCCCTGGTCTAATCACTGTATTGGTGGACAGTCCCTCAAAATTTGCTCAGAGGTCTCTTCTTTCAAAAAGATCTTGAAAACGGATGTATCCAAGTTGGGATGGGAAGCTCATCTCGATGACTTCCACACACAGGGTGACTGGTCTGTCCCAGACAGTTTTCACCAGATCAACTTCCTGAAATTGAGAGCCATAGCAAATGCTCTAAAGACCTTCTGGGATTGGCTGGCCAACCACATTGCCCTCATTCAGACTGACAATCAAGTCGCTATGTTCTATATCAACAAGCAGGGGGGCACTGGCTTCTATCTTCTGTTCTGGGAGACGGTCAGTTTGTGAGGTTTGCCATCACTCATGGAATGGAACTGAGGTCCACATATCTGCTGGCATACCAAAACACTCTGATGGACAGACTGAGCTGGGTTCTTCAGCCACATGAATGGATGCCAAACAGAGATGTAATGACCCACATTTTTCAGGAATAGGGCACTTCCTCGATAGATCTATTTGCCAATCCACGAAATGCCCAGGTAGATCAGTTCTGCTCCAGATCAGGATCCCACAGTGGTATGGCGTCAGATGCTTTCCTTCTGCACTGGGGGGAGAGTCTTCTGTATGCTTACCCTCCAATACCTCTCATAGCAAAAACCATAATGAAGCTTAGGACAGACAGAGATATGATGGTAATCATCGTGCTGTACTGGCCCAGGCAGCCCTAGTTCCCACTCCTCTCCATGCAGGAATCCATCTGGCTTAGTCATGCTCTGGACTTCATTTCATAGGAGGATGGGAGGATGTTACATCCCAATGTTTGGTCATTGGCTCTCATGGCATGGATGTTGAGAGGTTAGTCTTGTCAGAGCCCCATCTGCTTGACAACATAACTGATCTTATGGGGCCTCCAGGAAGGTCTTACACCTGTAAGTGGAAGAGGTTTGCTGTCTGGTGTGAGGGCCAGGACCTGGATCCTTTTGTCTGTCCCACAAGAAGTCTGCTCAAGTATCTTCTATAACTCTCTGACTCGGGCTTGAAGTCCAACTCTGTCTGAGTTCACTTGCTTTTCTTGAAGCCTCCATACAAGCCCCCCACTGTGGCTTGGGACCTTAATGTAGTATTTGTGCAGCTCATGAAGGCTACCTTAAAGTCACTTGACTCATATCTACTGAAGCTCTTGACTTGGAAGGTCTTGTTTCTGGTAGATGCCACCTTGGCGCACTGAGTGAGTTTCAGGCTCTGATAGTTCATCCATTGTATATCAGATTCCATCATAATCGAGTGGTTCTCCGAATGCTTCCTAATTTCTTTCTGAAGGTGGCTTCAGATTTCCATCTCAACCAATAACATAGTGCTACCTACATTTTTTCCTAGGCCTCACATCCACAAAGGGGAAGCAGCATTGCACAGGTTGGACTGCAAGCAGGCCTTAACCTTCTACTTGGAGCGGACAAAGGACCATAGGAAGTCCATCTAACTTTTTGTTTCCTTTGACCCCAGCAAGCTGGGTGCTGCTGTTTCCAAATGCTCTCTTTCAATTTGGCTAGCAGACTGCATCTCCTTTGCTTATGCGTAGGCCTGAGCCTTGATGATCATGTCTCAGCTCACAATGTCTGAGCTATGGCTGCATTTGTGGCCAACCTGTGCTCGGTCTCCATGGAGTAAATCTGCAGGGCTGCAATATGGGCTTCTAACCACACATTCACATCTCACTGCTAACTGGAAGGTGATCCCCCACGCGACAGTAACTTTGGCCAGTCTGTACTCCGGCACCTGTTTAAGGATTAGAATCCAACTCCGTTCCCCCAATGCCCCTCTGTCCAACCAGGCTACCAAAAAATAAAAAGAAAAAAGAGTTAATGAGAAAAATAAATGCTACAGAGTGCAGAATAAATGCTGGTTTTGTGTATTCCCCAGTTCATGTTGCCCCTTTTGGGCTTCTTGGCAGCCTCCTCAGTTTTCAGTAGCCTGTAGCTTGGGAGTCCTATATGAAAAGACTTATTTCCTGCTTGTCTACAGAGAACACTTGTTACAGGTGAGTAACTATCCTGTCTTCCTTCCCAATATTTATGTAGAATGCTCATTAAGCCAAGCAACCATGGAGATAACTTTGGTAATTTACAGGTTTGGAATTAGCATTTTGCCTTCTTTCTTGAAGTTATTAAGTCAAGTGGCCTCATCTACTGCCATTTCTTTTCTTCATGGGTCAGAATGGGATTTTATTTTCTTCATTGTTATTTAAGGTACAGCCAGTGGGTTAATTACCAAATTATGAGCTTGGCTTTCTATCAGAGGTATGGGTTTGCTAGTAACACCCTAATTAAATAGCTGAAGAGAGGCGAGAACATGGGTGTCTGGGGTTTCCCTGCTCGAGTTTCCCTGGCCAGCCCTACAGGTTCTGATATTCCCTTTTTGGATTCCCTTATTGCCACAGTCCTTGCTTCTTTTTTTTAACAGGGTTTTTTTCATGGTTTATTTTTCCCCTTTGCTGCTGCAGTGCTCAGCCACACGGCCTGATGCAGCCTGGGACCCCCAACAATTTTTACCCGCAGTTAATAGTTTTTGCCCTAATTGTGGTAGGAATGCTCAGGCACTTTTATTTCAGCATGTTGGGACCCCTCATTGGGGAGACCCAGGGCCCGATGCCATTTCTGTGGCTCTTGCTGCTCCTTCCCTCTTTTATTTCCCATTGGTGGAACTGTGGTCATTTGAACTGGCTGCTTGGTCCCTGCAGAGGGGGCACCTGGCAGGTGGCTAAAACTTCAACTTTATTGGTCACTAGAGATGCTCAGGGGCTATGGGGTCCCCTTTTTCAACAGTTTGAGCTGCAGCTCCTGAAACAGCTCACAGACTGTTTTCAGTCTCTTCTAACTGCTTGACAGCTCCTTTATGGGAGGCCAAGACCCAGGCCACCCCTATCTTTTGCTCTAGAAGGTATGCTTGAAGACTACTGGATGATTCCCCTAGTGGAAGGCTAGGATTTCAGTGATCTGCCTATGTCACAGAAGTGACCTTCTCATGCTCTTTCAGGATGCTATGGCAGTTTTGCATAATGTAGAGCCTTCTCTTAAGTGAGATTAGGTGGAAGGCCCTCTCCTCACAGGGTACCCAGCCTTCTGCTGAATTCATTCCTCTACATAATATCTCAAGGAGAAAATCCCTGAGCTAGGCCCTAGGGCCCTGAGGTCCTGTCTCAGCTGTGCCATCAGCCCCAGGGTGAGCTACAGGGAGGGAGGAGGGAGGAGTGGCCTAGTGGTTGGGGCAAGGTACTACAGGCCGGAAGGTTGGTGGTTCAAATCCCACTAGAGGACAGCAACCTTGGGCCAGAAGGACTGGGGTTTCTAGTCCCACAGGTGCTCCTTGTGGTCTTGAGCAAGCCACTTAACCCTCCATTGCCCATGTTCCCTGTAAGTATTAGTGTATGTGTCTCATATCCCCTTGTGTTAAATGTATCCCCCAAACACTTTGACCCAGTGAAAAGCGGGATATAAATGCAGCTAAATAAATAAATAAAATAAATAAATAAATCAGCCTTTTGAGCTCCCATAGGCGCATGTTGTCATCAAGGCAGTGACAAAGTGCACAATCATCCTCGTAGAAGGGGATGCTGCATTCAGGGAGTATCATAGTAAGTGGGTAGAGGCCCTCTTTAAGAATGCCTTTAAGGCTTCCGCCTTAGGCTATCAGGCAACCTTGTGTGCAGGCTGGGTGGCTTGAGCCCAACTGTGCTGTGTCCAGCAACTTCCAGATAGTCTAAGGGTGATGAGATTGGGGTCTGGAGCAACATATTTGACTGATACCCTGTATGACTTGATCAGCATCTCCTTAAGTTCATGGCATCAGTAGTAGTGGCTTAGCTCCAGAATTGGTTGACTGATTCTGCTTCTATGCTACAGCTGAGCAAGCTTCCCTTTAGAGGCAAGTTGCTCTTTGAGGAGGACCTGGAAAAGTTTATGAAAGACCTGGATGTGCCATGTGTGGGGCCTTGCATGGATCATGGTGATGTCCTTGTACCACTAAGGGTCCAGTTAAGAATTAGTCATTCTAAGGTCCTAAGCCTAAGAAAAGGCAGTTCTTTTGAGGCTCTCAATATCCTCAAGGGTCAGCGTCAACCACTTCAGGAATCAGCAAGTCCCCACAATGAGATCTGGTGAGTCCCTTCTAAGGTTCAGCCAGTTGGGGAATGTCTCCATCTGCTGCTCTCAGAATGACCCCACATCACATCAGACCACTGGGTCCTCATGATTCTCAGTCAGAGTTATGCATTGGAGTTTGCATAGCCGCCATTAGACACATTTGTGGAGTCTCCCTATGGCTCTCTACTCAAGCGGGTGGTAATAGAGGAAAGTCTACAGTGCCTCTTGTAGTTGCAGATTATTTCACCCATGCCTACCACAGAGCAGGACCAGTAGTGTTATTCCATCTATTTCTAGTGCCCAAGAAGGGACTTACATTCCAGTATATCCTGGGGCCTAAAAGCAGACAATACCAAACTCAGAGTCCCGCATTTCCACATGGAGACCAGGGCTTTTTTTGAGGAGGTATTCAGTGGTTATGAGTATCAGCACCTTTTCATTGCCTGCTAAAATTGACCCATGGTCCTCATGTATTAATGAAAGAGCCCTGCATATGAGTACCAGCACCTTTATTTCTAGGGGAAAAAACACTTATGGAGACCATCAGATTGGTCATCACATCAGTCCACAGGGGGAGTTTCTCACCTCCCTGGACCTCATCAAAGCGTACTTCCCTATACCTATCTGGGAACGATTCCAGTGATTTCTTCACTTCTGTGTCCTAAGCTGCCATTTCCAATTTTGGATTTTGCCCTTTGGCCTGCCAAGGCTCCTCGGACCTTCTCAAAGATCATGGTAGTGGTGGTGGCATTTCTGCACAGGCAGGGGATCTGAAGTTGACAGCAGCAGCAAGAAATTAAATTCTAAGCAAGGGCTGTTTCAGATACTTGAGTGCTTCTGAGGCCCTGCTGGTCCCAGTCCCAGTCCCAGTCCCATTCCCCTCCAACACATACTTTTCACATCAGAGAGAGGCAGGACAGGCAAGACCAGCAGGGTCTTGGAAGAACCCAAATCTCAGAAAGACCCTCCCACTTAGGATTTAACTTTTTGCCGCCACCACAAACCTCAGGAGAAGTGGCAACAGCAGCCAAGGGAAGGAGGATAATGGACATAAGGGGCCCAGGCAGATGCTGGACACAGCAGGCCATAGGTGAGTGGGGAAATGCTATACCTGGGGGGATCCAAGGCAGCAGATGAGGGAGATGCTGGACATAGGACAGATGGAGGGGATGCTGGACATGGAAGGTGACCATAGATGATGGAAGGGAATCTGGACATGAAAAGGAGCCTTAGGAAGATGGAGGAAGGATTCAAGACATGGAAGGGGGCCATAGGGAGATGGGAGGAGATACTGGACATGGAGTCCAGAGGGAGATGGGGATGTTGGACATGGGAGGAGGCCATAGGGAGATGGAGGGAGGATGCTGCACATGGAGGATATGGGATGTGGCCAGAGGGTGATGGGAATGCTGGACATGGGATGTGCCATAGGGAAACACTGGACAAGGGAGGGCCATAAGGAGATGGGGGGGGGGGGGTTATGGACGTAGGAGAGGGCCATAAGGAGATGGACGACGTATGCTGCACATGGAAAAGGCCTTAGAAAGATGGAAGAGGGCCATAGGGAGATGGAGAAGAATGCTTGTCATGGGAGGGGGGCCAAAGAGAGATGATAGATATTGGACATGGGAGGGGGTGATAAGGAGAAAGAGGGGAATGCTGGACATGAGAGGGGGCCATAGGCAGATGAAAGGGGAAGATGAATAAGGCATGGGGCCATAGGGAGATGGAGGGAGAATGATGGACAAGGTAGGAATAGGGGAAGATGCTGGACATGGCAGGAATAAGGAGAGAAAGAGGAGGAGATTTATCTATTTTATTTAAAAAGAATTTATATTCCCGCACTATCCACTAGGCGGCCGATTCCCAAAGGTGCATGGGTGGACCGTGGGGATGGCCAAAACCTGGATGAGGCCAAGTTGTACCCGATTCCATAACCGCGAATGTGAAATCGGGCATTTAGATGGCCTGGTGTGCACCCAATTCCCTGCAGGGAGACATCCTGGAATCTGCTTGTCCCACCACACAGAGCTCTCTCTGGCTGGTGTGCCAGTGCACTGGCATCCCATCACCATGGCAACAGCACATGCAGCCAGTCACCAAATGCCCAGATACACAGTGGTCCTTCACCCCGCTGCATGACCCTTGGTGGGGCCCCAAGGCCAGGATCGGGTGGCAGGGACTCTCCCACAGTGTCACGATGGGGTAGGGGGGCTGCAGGCTGCAAACACCACAATGCCCAGCACTTATTCCACCATCGGGGTGGAATAAGCTGGGCATCTAACTCAGTGCTGGGGAACATATAGAAGCATGGCCAGAATTGCCTCTGTACGTCCTGACTGGTAGCCCCTCCCCCACACCGCACCGCTCCACCCCAGCACCACCCCTCCCGCCTCCGTCAAGTGCTTCCTGCACAAACGCAGTGTACGTGCGGGGAGCGCAGGAGACAATCAGCTTCTGGGACTGAGCACAGGTTGGATGTCTGGGCCGTACATCTAACCCCGCTATTTGTGTTAAATGGCCTGGGCGGATCCCAAATAATGCACACACAGAATCATGAAACAAACCTAGACATACACAAATAAAAACAATAACGACCATCACTTTACTGGTACTGATATAGTAATTAACTGTCCATTTGTCATAAAATTTACCAGCTTAAGTAAGATGGAAATTAGAATAAGCCTGATGAAATAAGTGGGTTTTCAATTTCTTTCAAAACACCATCAAATCAGATATTACTTGTAATTCTGCCAGTAATAAATTCCACAGCTTGGGGACTGCCATTGAGAATATGCTATTTCTGAATTGCTGAAAATGTACCTGCTGAAAAAGTAGCACATCTAAAAGAAAAGCATTTTGAGATCTTAAAGCATGAGACAGATGATAAACTTTTAAGAAGGTAGCCAAACTAAGAGAGGCTATGGGCCTGATTCTGAGATGCGGCTTGCCCCTATTCCCCCTCCAACTCCTCCCTCATGGCTAGAGCAGCAGGATGGGGAGAGCTGGCGGTGGGCGGGAGGGGGCAGGGTCTGGGTGGAGCGAGAGCGGGCCGAGGTGACAGGACATACAGGGCCGATTCATATCACGGCCCTGTATGCCTTCAGGGTCAGGGGGAATGTGCTGATTATTCCACCTTCAAGGTGGAATAATCAGAACAAACTGGTCAATCCGGGCCGGACATCGGGAGGTTTCTGCCGCCTGATCCACACCCCGGCTGGCCAGCCGTGGGTTGGGGCCTCCAGGACCATACCTAACCCTGTGAAAGCAGTGCGGCCACACAGGGCGCAAAGGCTTAAGAGGCGCATTTCAGCTGTCTGCCATTGCCTGCCACCGCCACTTTTTCTTCTCTCGGTAGCAGCAGGCAGTGTCAGACAACTGAAATGCACCCCTTAAGCCTTCTCGCGGCAGGCTAAGCAAGTCTGGTCCCTCTCTCCTCTGACACGGCATCAGAGCAGGGAGAAACAGATCTGCTTAGCGTGCCGGCGACTTGCACATTGGGTGCGCCTCTTCTATCCCGCCGCTGTCCAGAAAGTGGCTAGATGGAGGTGCGGGGGAGTGCACCCAATGTGCAAGTCACACAGGGTGTGATTCACGCTCGGTTCGGCCCTGGGTGTCGCTAGAGCCAGGGGAGCCTGTGGGGAGGATGTCCCCGCAGGCATGCAGGGGCATGCCGGGCCATCCTCGGGGCCGATTCTGTATGCCATGGGAACGTTTTTCTCCCATGGTACAGTATTGGGTCCTAATGAGCTCGTCCTGCTTGGGGCCCTCTGGATAGCCTGGATGTGCCCCTTTCAAAATCGGGCTCCACATGATTTAAAGATTTAAATGCTATCAAAAGGATTTTATAGAGAATTTGTGACTTGATTGGCAGCCAATGTAACTCATACAAATAAGCAGAAATATGCTCAGATCTCCCATCGCAACAAAACAGCAGTGGCATTTTATATAAATTGTAAAGTTTGAATAATGTGTATTGATAATTCTAAATATAAACAAGTAAAAAATCAAAAGGAGAAAGAATTAAAGCCCAAATGACAGCCAATAAATTCTCTGCCGACAAATAAGGTTTCAACTTCTGAATCAAACGCAATTTAAAGAATGCAGGTTTGAACTACTTTCTGAATATATTTTTGCATGGTGAGTTGGGAGTTCAAAAGGACACCCAACTCGTGCACTTGGGTTTGAATTGGAATAATACAATCGCCAATCTCTAATTTCCTAGAGATAGGGTCAGATAAAGCCCATATCAAATATAGAACTTACGTTTTACTAACATTCATTGAGAGTTTTTTGTGTGTCATCCAGGTTTTTAGAGTAGTAATATGTAATCCTATATAGTCCAAAACATCCTCCATAGATGAATTAACAGGGACAATAAATTGAATGTCATCAGCATAAATCCTATGCATAAGATCGAAACCATCAAACACTTTACAGACAGGAGCAATGTAGATATTAAACAACATAGTGAATAATGCAGATCCCTGAGGGACTCCCAAGATAATAGGACACCAAGATGAAATCTTTCCAGCCACTCTAACTTGGAATTTTCAATTAGAGAGAAACAAATGAGATGCTGGACATGGGGGGAGGGAAAGCGAAAGAGGAGATGCTGGACATGGGGGGAGGAAAAGTGAAAGAGGAGATGTTGGACAGGAGGGGGGAAGAGAAAGAGGAGATGATGGACATGGAGGATTGGGAGAGAGAGATAGAGAGGAGATGCTAGACCTGGGGAGATGATGTCAGAAAAAAAGAGGATGGCATTGGATGAGGAGGCACTGAATGCGGAGGAGAGAAGAAGAGAGATGCTGCACAGTGAGAGATAATTAGTTAAAGGATGGGGAATGAGTGAGAGACTGGAAATGGGAGGACTGCTTTAAGGGTTGTAAAGTGCTAGATGCAGTACAAAGAGTAAAACTGGGCTGGATGATGAGAAGGAGGAGTGACATCTGAATTGACAGAGAGAAGAGTAAATGGAAGAAAGTTGAAAGTTAAAAATCAGTTAGAGATGGAAGGAAGTAAAGAAGGAAGGAGAGTAGAGAAGTAGCAGTTGGACTGAAGACCCTAGAAAGCAAAAGCGAGTTAATAGAAGACAGACGAAAGCAAAAACCATTTCTTCACCTCTTTCTTCTACTTTGTTATCTAAATCCGTTGACGAGGCAGTAACCTCCTATAACGCTGCACTTTCCTCGGCCCTAGTTGCTCTCGCCCCGCCCATCCCACGTCCTGTGAGGCGTTCTACACCCCGGCCCTGGCTTACATCCACTACCTGCTATCTATGTTCCTGTGCCTGCTCTGCTGAGCGTGTGTGGCTCAAATCCTGCTTCCGTGCTGACCTTCTACACTTCAAATTCATGCTTGTCTCTTTTCAATCAGCCATAGCTCTTGCTAAACAAGACTACTACGTCCATTTGACTAATTCTCTTGCCTCTGATTCTCGCCGTCTCTTTATTACTCTCAATTCTCTCCACAAGGTGCCTCTGCCTCCAGTCCCTCCCTCCCTGCCCAAACCCTGGCTGACTACTTCCATGACAAAATCCACAGGATCACCCTCCAATTCCCCACTTTTCCAGCTACTTCAACTACTTCCCCTCTTCACTCACAACCCTCCCCCCTACCTCTGCTACCCTCTCTTCCTTCCCTATGGTCTCTGAAGAGGAAAATGCACTCCTTCTTTCTTTCTCCAAACTCACCACCTGTTCCTCTGATCCTATGCCCACCCACCTCCTTAGCCCCATCTCCTCCACCGTTGTCCCTTCTATCTCTTATATTCTCAACCTATCGCTCTCCACTGCAATTTTCCCTGCTGATTTCAAGCATGCCGTGGTCACTCCCTTCCTCAAGAAACCCTCACTTGATCCCACCTGTCCTTCAAACTATCGACCCATCTCTCTCCTTCCCTTCTTATCTAAACTACTTGAACGTGCTGTCCATCGCCGCTGCCTTGACTTCCTCTCCTCTCATGCCCTCCTGGATCCTTTACAGTCCGGCTTTCGTCCCTTACATTCTACTGCAACAGCTCTTACCAAAGTCTCCAGTGACATGTTCCTGGCAAAATCCAAGGGCCTCTATACTGTCCTCATCCTTCTTGACCTCTCTGCTGCTTTTGACACTGTTGACCACAACCTTCTCCTTGTTACCCTGTCCTCGCTAGGTTTTAGCAGCTCTGTACTATCCTGGTTCTCCTCCTACCTCTCCCATCGCTCTTTCAGTGTGTGTTCTGGTGGCTCCTCCTCCTCTGCTACCCCACTCCTTGTTGGTGTCCCCCAGGGATCTCTCTTGGATCCGCTCCTTTTCTCTCTCTATACCCAGTCCCTTGGTGCGCTTATCTTGTCCCATGGCTTTCAGTACCATTTCTATGCCGATGACTCCCAAATCTATCTCTCTACGCTTGAAATCTCTCTGGCAATCCAGACCAGGATCTCTGCCTGCCTTTCCGACATTGCTGCCTGGATGTCTCACCGCCACCTGAAACTGAACATGGCCAAGACTGAACTCCTTATCTTTCCCCCCAAAACCTCCTTTCCTCTTCCTCCATTCTCAGTCTCTGTGGAAAACTCTGTAATCCTTCCTGTTTCTTCGGCCCACAACCTGGTTTTTTGTTTTTTTTTTTACTCCTCTCTCTCTTTCTCCACACATATCCAGCTCGTTGCTGAGTCCTGCCGTTTTCTTTCTCAACATCAGCAAAATCCGTCCCTTCCTTTCTGAGCATACTACTAAAACCCTTATCCACTCCTTAGTCACCTCTCGTCTTGAGTACTGCAACCTGCTCCTTGCTGGTCTCCCTCTGAGTCATCTCTTTCCCCTTCAATCCATTCAACATTCTGCTGCACGACTAATCTTCCACCAACCTCGCTATACCCACATTACTCCTCTTCTCAAGTCACTTCACTGGCTCCCTGTCCGCTTCCGCATCCAGTTCAAGCTTCTCTTCCTGACCTTTAAGTGCATTCACTCTGCGGCTCCTCAGTACCTTTCATCTCTTATCTCACCTTACAACCCCTCTCGGGAACTCTGCTCTTCTAACAAACTACTTCTGTCTATGCCCCCCACTCCTACTGCTAATTCCAGACTTTGCTCCTTTCACCTTGCTGCACCTTATGCCTGGAACAAGCTACCGGTATCTGTACGCCAGGCAACCTCTCTAGCCCTCTTTAAATCCAGGTTGAAATCTCACCTCTTCACTGTAGCTTTCAGATCTTGACCTCTGTGTTTGTCATGACTAGATTGTAAGTGCCATGTTTTTGTCTTGTCTAGATTGTCAGCTCTGTGTTTGTCTTAACTAGATTGTAACCTCTGACGAGCAAGGACTGTCTCTTACATGTCTGTACAGTGCTGCGTACGACTGGTAGTGCTATATAAATGCTCAATAGTAGTAGTAGTAGTAGTAGTAGAATGGGACCAGGCAACAAAGGTAGACAAAATAATTTCATTTTCAGTTTAGTGATGAGAATATGTCAGGCTTTGGAATTCATATGTTCAGTTTTTATATTTTGAACAGTAAAATACTATCTCTACGATAGTAATCTGGCTTGTTTAGTTTTCCTAATAGGTGGCTGGGTGGTCCAGGGCTCTCTGCGATATTTATGGTATTGCTCTTTTCTGGGTAAGCTCTTTACATGAGTTTTGGTGGTTAATGCTGTTATGGTACACTAGATTTTTTTCTGTGGTCCCTGAGTGACTTTTATAGGATTTTATATTACTTAACAATATGCCCAGTGCTGGTGAGGGTTTATATTGCTCTTACTGAGATGACACCAGAATCAGAAATTATTTTTTGTATGTTGAGTTATATGGGAAAATATCCTATTACGGATTTGCACCCATTGTTGAGAGAGGGATTTCCTAATTTACAAACTATTTGTTAAAAAAAGTGAGAACTACAGCGCAGTTTATAACACCGTAATAAAATTAGTTATAGTAATTTTATTTTGGGGCTATAAACTGTGCTGTGGGTCTCGCTTTTCTTTTTGTTCATTGGCATGCAAACACTTTGCATCTCCTCTGTTTTTTGCAGCATATATATTTATATTTCATGTTAGTCCACTGTACAATGGCAGAAGCTGAGTTTATATTAGGTTCTCAGGCTCCATAATTAGACTCCTATGATTTTGCACATTTAAACAGCACTACAAAGATTTTTTTAAATTAAATACAGTAACCTGAGATTATGTTGGTTTAGTTTTTCTAAACAACCATCTCAGTGTTCTGAGTGAGGGGGTCTAGTGGATCCCTGACTAGTTCTGAGAAAGCCTCTGCATTTTGGCTGATGGGGGTGAGGGGGGAGGGGGGAGCACCAGGTCATGTCTTGCCTCAGGCAGCAGATTGCCTTGAGCCACCCCAGAGACAGTCCCTGCTCAAAAGAGCTTACATTCTATCCAAGACAGACAAATACAACAAACAGGGAACTAGGATAGAACTAAAGGAAATGGTTACCACACACATGGGTTTTAAACAGGAGGATAAGGGGGTCAGGATCCTCAAGCAGCCTCAAAGAGGTCGGTTTTTAGCTTGGATTTGAATAGAACCAGAGATGCAGTTTAGGTAATCTGTTGCAGGTACAGTATATGGCGCATCAAGGTAGAATGAATAAAGTCTGAGTTGGCAGTGGAAGAGAAAGGCACCGATAAAACGGATTTGCCCGATGAGTGGCGTTTCTGAGAAGGGTTGTAGGGAGAGATGAGAGAGGAGAGGTAATGAGGAGTCATAGAATGAATGCACTTATAGGTCAGTAGGAGAAGTTTGTATGTGGAAATTGATAGGGAGCCAATGAAATGACTTGAGAAGAGGATTAGGTGAGTGTAGTGACACTGATCAAAGATTAGCCGTGAGGCTGAATTTTCAGTGGTTTGAAGGGAAGAGATATGATTCAGGGAGGGACCAGTGAGGAACAGTCTAAATGGGAGGTAACTAGAGAGTAGATAAGGGTTTTGGTATGGTGTTCAAAAAAATATAGTAGTAGTAGTAGTAACAGCTGAATATTGCTGAGCATCTGTAGAGTTAGGCAGAATGCCTGCACTCTGTCCTTGCTCTACCCTGGCATTATCATAACAGTACTGCTGAAAATTCATTGATAGGGCATTTATAGTTTTTATAATATGGCTTTTTATAAACATGATCTCTCATGTTTGTGTGGTTACATTTATTTTCCATAGGTTTTATATGTACTGCATTTTCCTTGGATTGCAATAATAATAGTGCACCATGGCACAACACAGCATGTTGTAATGGGTTTGTTCAGTCACATTTTCACACGTTTCTTTTTTTGTGTTGTAATTATATTCAATTCTACATTATATATGTCTTGCAATGCAATGTGTGACTTTGAGTCAGTGCTGACTCCTGGCGACCCAGCAACTCCTGGGTTTTATTGGCAGTGTGACCAGGCCTTTCTTCTGAGGCAGTGGAGGGTTAAGTAACTTGTCCAAGGCAAGCTAGTGGGAATTGAACACTGGTCACTTGGTTACCTAGCCAGTGCTCTAACGCCTAGGCTACTCCACCAATATTAAACATACTCTTTTTATGTCCGTTTTCCTTTGTGCTCCTATGACATCTTATTGTATATTTCTCATTATTATTACTTTATATTATCTATTTTGTAATGTATTTATTGCTTTATATTATGTACTTTTTTATTATTATGATTTCATCTATATATTTTGCACAGATTTCAGTGACATGCAGATAGACATGAAAACGGAGGGAGCAGAAGCAGGAATGGCACCGCATCACTGAAGCTGAAGGTATCTCCAGAGTTTTGGTGCCATTTTAAAGGCATTGCCGCTGATGCATGTCCCGACAAGGGGTGACAGTAGTGGTAATGGGCACCCCCGGATGGCCGGAACTCTAGGTGACGATTTAGCTTGCCTAATGATAGTGCCGGCCCTGTCTGCCATAACCTCCACCTTTGCTGCCAAGCCAGTCCTGCTCTTGAGAGCCAAACCACAGCCATATTGCAGTAGGTGTGAATCCCTCTCCTGCCTGCATAGCCACTTTGTGGCCTGCTACAGTGTCATGCTATTAGTGAATCTGTTTAGGCCTACATAGCAAAATGAAAAAAAAAATTAAAAAAAGAAACCATAAAAATAAAGGGCCTAATATTCAGTGCTGGTGACTAGTGCTCCTATAGCAGTTAGCTGCTGGAATTGAACTTCAGATATTCAATGCCAGGGCCATATCTGGGTTCTGACATTGAATATCTGGGTTGCCCAGATTGCCGCATTGCTAACCAGGCAGTAACAATATTGAGTCACTGTTCAGTTAGCTTCTGCAGCAAAAGTTAGGCCAGTGTTTACTGTGCCTGACTTTTGCTGTGTGTCACTAACCGGGCAGCGACTCAATATCACCATTGCCCAGTTAGTGCCAGATGCCACCATAAAACATCCCGGTTAGCATCAGAGCATGCGGCACCCATGTATTAGTGCTGCTGGATATCCATCTGAATGGCATTTACACGGTTTGCAGGTCTGCAAACCATGTAAATGCCTTTGAATATCTCTCACAAAGAATATACAATTTGCCATACTGTGTCAGACCAAAAGTCCATCAAGCCCAGTATCCTGTTCCAACAGTGGCCACTCCAGGTCACAAGTACCTGGCAGGATCCCAAAAGATAGTTAGATTCCATACTGTGTGTCACAGGGATAAGAAATAGATGAACCCCAGTCCACCAATTGTTTATGGACTTTTCCTCCAGGAACTTGTCCAAACCTTTTTTAAACCCAGCTACAGTAAAAACATTTACTACAGCCTTGGGCAACAAATTCCAGAGCTCAGTTGCATGCTGAGTGGAAAATATTTTCTCTGATCTGTCCATAATTTTTTTTTTAATGTTATGATTTGAGTATGTTTAATTCTTGTTTGTTATTTTACTTCAGATTTGTTTTATGTTGTTTTTCTACAATTTTATTTTATTTTAGTATATAAACTGCTCTGTTATGATCTCTTATGTGAGGCATTATAGTAAGAATCTTAATAAAGTAAGTTCTGTGTCATTCTTCCCTGACACTCCTTTGTACTCTCCCCCAACCTTCCCTTCCCTGCTATTCCTTGCCCTTTCTCTTCCCTCCTTCCCCCTTCCACTTTCCCAGTGTTTCTCAAGCCAGTTCCAAAGTACCCCTTAGCCAGTCTGATTTTCAGTATACCCACAATGAATAAGCATGTGATAGATTTGCATGCACTGCCTCCATGCATATATGTTTCATGCATATTCATTGTGGATATCCTAAAAAACAAACTGGCTAGGGGGTACACCAGATCTGGCCTGAAAACCACTGCATGATTCGCATCACTTCCCTACCACAACCATTGCATGTCTTCTACCCCTTGGCCCTTTCCCTTGTCCTCCTGTACTTATTCCCTGTTCCTCCCACCCCCTTGTCTTCTCCCTTTATTATGCATTTCTTTCTTGCACTCTCCCCTTCCCTTCTCTGCCACTCCCCTTGCAATCTCTCCTCTCCCATCTTCCTCTTCCACGCTTCCCCCTTCACCTTTCTCACAGCTTCCTTTTTTATCTTTGTGGCCATGGTCAGACTCCTTTTCCTGTGCCAGCAGGGATCGAGTTCCTATCAACATTCTGCTTTTTTTCATCACCTCTGCAATGGCTCAACTCCTTTTTTGGGTGGCAGGGCTTAGCCTCCTTGTCACGTGCAGCTCCTTTTATCACTCCCTCACTGGTTGTTTCTTCATTTGGGTTGTGGGCCTGGCCTTGCCACCACCCATGCCTCACAAGTTCTTCTTTAAAGTTCTTCCTTAAATTATACATCTGATGCATACAAACAAATTCTCCCCAACAGTTGCAATTGCTTAAGCAAAACATGCCTAACAATGATTTGTTGCCAAAACATGTTGTCTGTTGGCATCTATTCTATATTTTTGTTTGATGGTAATTTTGTAACTAGAGATTCCCATGTGTGGGCTTAGTACCTTGCTTGCTCTTAAAGAATGCAAAGTTGCTTACCTGTAACAAGTGTTCTCCAAGGACTGCAGACTTTGCACTTGCTCGGCCACCTATCCTTGGAATTAGCTTCTATTGATGTTGTATTAATAAAGTTAATGAAGTCACACAATGCAGCATTAAGAAAGCTCTGGAATGCTTTCTGCCTTGGGCTCCACTGATGACATAATCCTGTGTGTGGAATTGTATCCTGCTCTCCTCAGAGAAGCCTGTTACAGTTAAGCAACTTTGCATTAAATAGCCGTACTCAGAAGACTCAGCAAGAAGCATTGGGGCTGCTAGACTACAGGGTATGTTTACTAAACTGTGTTAGCTGCTACTGTGGGGCCAGCATAGAAATACCACCGAGCAGTAGCAGCGAATGCAGTGGAAATGCACCTATCGCAGCACTTTTATGCAATATCTGCATTTTGCGCAGTAGACCCAGAGGCAGGATTGGGGCGGGAAGTAGGCGTTCTAATTGCTGGAATTGTGCAAGGATTGTTGTACTATGGCTGCCAATTGGGGCTCCATCGTGGCTGCAGATAATGCCACCTCTTGAGGTGGCATTAGCTGCAGCCAATTCCTCTGTGGGGCTGAACGCAGCCATTGCTCCCCCTACCCCCCCAAATCAACAAAGATTTTAAAGTGCCTTCCCCCCATTCAGCACTGATTCCCCCTGAACAGCTCCTGATCCCCATCTAGAACTGTCTGGGAGGGATCGGTACACCTCTAGCTAAGGCAAGTATCTTGGCTAACCATTCGAATGGCCAAAGGCCCCACTCCCTTTCAATCCTAATCAAAATATTGGCTAGCTAGTCGGGCTTACTCCTCCCTCTCTCCCCCCTTCTAAACAAGGAAACCCAGCTAGCCAGTCAGCTGAGCGATGTACTCCTCACACTAGGGGTCAGCACTGCAAGATCACGGCCATCTTTGTGAGGACCATTGAGCAGGGCAGGAGCAAAGGACTGCCTTTGGCCACCTGAATAGCTAGCTGGGATGCCTGCTTTGGCTGGGGGATGCACTGATCCCCCCCAGATTGTTTCCAATGGGGATTGGGAGATGTTCAGAGGATATTGGTGCTGAAGGCAAGGGCAGGCACTCTGCCATTGTTGGTGCCGTGCATCTTTAGACAATGATCTGAGGGTGGGTGGAGGCCTAATTGATGCTTTTGGGGGGGGGGGGATCGGCAACAATCAGGGCATAGAGCTCATGGAAGCTCTCTGCACCTGATCACTACCTTTCCACCCCATTGCTTTACCGCAGAGGCCCCCTCAATACCTGAATTGGCAGGCACCACAGTACTTCCTGCACTATGCGCTGATGCAGGTATCATGGGTCTCCATGGTAAATGCAAAACTGTGGTATCTGCAGGGGATGCCCCCTGCACATACTGCACAGGTGTGGGCCATAACTGTGGGTCTCTTGCAGCTACTGCCCTGTGATAGCTGCAGAAGGCTACCGTGGTTTAGTAAACAATGCTCCTAAATGTGAAAGTAATATGAATTGCTTAGAAGTCCCAGTGGAAATGTAATCAACTGGGTCAGTTTGGCATGGATTAAAAAACCTTCTATGTTTTTTGTTTGGTGACTTCATTCAAACTAGAATTTACACCCTGTAGCTCTCCTAGATAAATAGCTTCCATAGAATTTTCAGATCAGCACACTTGCACCTCCCCTCTGAATTTGTGAATTATGCTTTTATAGATGAACTATCTACCTTGAAATTTTAGCCTGGCATTTTGTAACTATTTCTCTGAGATAAGTAACTGTTTTATCATCTATTAATATTGTAAGTTTGTCTTAGAACTTGGATTCATTGATTTACCTTTGCGCTAACCATGTGACACAATTTTGGCTCTCTACTGTTGGCTCACTATTGATGCTGGAAAAACGTTCCTGAAAAACATATACCTTTTGGGACCTGTGATGAGAATTTCTAACCTCACTGGGTGTACAATGCCTTCTTGCTTCAGTGATTATATTTTGAGCTGAGACACATTTTAGTCATTTGCTGTATTTTCTTATAGGTTGCCTTGTCTGGCAATTTATTTGTGTTCTTAGATATTGCTAAGATCAGAACTTCTTCTCTAGTGTAATTTCATTGGGTAGATTAGTGCTAGCACTATACTGTGCTTTGGTATTGGAATGAAATGTAGTCGTCGGGGTTTGGACATTTTGTAATCTGTAGAGTCAACCCAGTGGTAGATGCCCAAGCAAGAAAGGGAAAAATTAAATGATCTAGATTCAAATCACACAAGGAATAATTTCAGGTAGCACCTAATAATTAGCACATTAGTAGTTCATAGTCAGACACAAGGCAGATGAATGAGGGGAGGTGATAGAAAACTACCAGAAGGTTTGGTAATATATGAGAAAACTGTACGTACATCACAGAGACTCACCATCATTTCTGAGCTCTTAGAAGTCAACAGAGGGATTATTTCAGCCCATCTTTCATACTTTCTTGTCATATATTATTTTTGCAATTTAAACATTGGCTTTAGGTGACTGGTAAACAAAACTATAAAGCCTTTATCGAAGCCTACAAATGATACCTCATAAATTTAAATAAAAGACTTCAGCAAATCTAAACACATTGCAAACATTTTAAACACAGCCAGCGAGTGAGAGCCTCAGAATAAACTCACTGATAAAACCAAATCAGGAGTTATAATAACATCAACGGTTCTCACTCGCTATACACCCCCATCCAGATTCACGATATTATATTCCATACACTATTTTCCATTAAACACACTTTAACACCATCTCTAAACTTTAAAGATATCACCAAATTCACAAATCGTGAGTCAAGATGGAATTGAGTGCCCCCGACGCCTTTTCAAGACATCTTATATTAGTGTTTCGCTACAGCTGTTTCAAGGGGATCCAACTCTAAAAAATAAAATAAAAATAGCTTAATATAATGCCGCAACCTATAAAAAAACTCCTTATATACACTGCAACAAGATCCCTAGCGTTTACCAAAAATCACTTCAAATATCAGCCAGATATCTCAAGACTGTTCACCGCCTCTCATCACTGAGAAGTGAGAAGTGTTTAATGGAAAATAGTGTATGGAATATAATATTGTGAATCTGGATGGGGGTGATAGCGAGTGAGAACCGTTTATGTTATTATAACTCCTGATTTGGTTTTATCAGTGAGTTTATTCTGAGGCTCTCACTCGCTGGCTGTGTTTAAAATGTTTGCAATGTGTTTAGATTTGCTGAAGTCTTTTATTTAAATTTTTAGGTGACTGGTGCCAAAGGAATAAATATGCATGCAATGGTCTTTATACTAATAAAGTTACTGGATTCGATAATGATGTTGCTTAATAGTCTCATACTTATCAGTGGTTCTAACATTCAAACACCAACAAGCTCTGAATCCTGCAGCAGACAGCACATGCTAATGCTGTTCATGTGCACTAACCATTAGTAAATGTCTACCTGCTCACAGTGAATTGGGGTGATGGCAATCCAGTGAACAGTCCTATCCATGTGCAGATTATGAAATCTGCTGTAATCCATCAATAATAATTAGTGACACCATTAACCATGGCTGCTGCCAAAGCACCAAAGGAATTCCAGGGAGTCTATGAAAAGATTTAGGCATGATTTGTTAATAAAACGTGTAACGCTGTTGGCCAAAGAGATTATACACACACTTCTGATTTTCAGTTATAGCCCTCTTCGCTGTTGTGGAAGCCTGAGGACATGGCGGGGTGAGAGAAAGAAGAAAGCAGCAGGCTGATGACTTCCAAGAAGAAATCATCCAAAAAAGGGGAAGTAAAGGGGGTATTTGCAAACAATAGAAATATTCTTCCTCCTGCCACCAATGACTGCTGGTTCCTCAACATGCTTTCTCCGGCTGCTACCATCTGCTCTTCCTTTCTGAAACTGAAGATACAGGATCTTCCTCTGTTACCCCCCCCCCCATACTGGGGGGGGGGGGCTTGAAGAGCGCAGAAGGGAGAAAGTGTGGGAGAGGGCAGTGAAGAGTGCAAGAGGCAAAGAGTGAGAAATGAAGACTGTCTTCCTGACACACACACCCTGAACCTCTCTTGTCCTCCATAGACACACTGAGACAACCTCCCAATCCCCCCAACTATTCATGTACACACAACCAGAAACCCCCTTATACCCATATTCAGTCCCCTACTCTATATTCCATGTCTCCTCCTATCCTTCCCTCGCTTCCCTGCCTGCCTCACCAATCTTCACCCTGAATTCATCCTCCTGCTCCCCTCATCAGTCACAGTCCTCTTTCTTCCCTGTGTACAAGTCTTGGCTTTTTTAGCGTTGTGGTGAATATCTGTGTTTTTTCTAATGGATTCTGTGCCAGTCTTTCATTTTTTCAACTGGAATTGGATGTTATAAAATTGGATCGACTGGAAAATGTACTGGCTTTCATTACGCCTGAAAAACCACAAAATTATCTGGAAAACATATACCTAAATTTACAATTTATTAAAAGAAACCTTCATTGTTCGGTATAGAATAGTCATGGTTTTCTTTTTAATAGAAAGCTATGAGGATCATTTTAGAAGCCCCATTCATGAGTTGGACATCTGAAAATGGATGCATAGAAATGCCAATCATGGAGACATCCTGAAGCCATTTAGGAATCCAATAGATGTACGTCGCACACGGGCGTGTCCAAAGGCACTCCATAAAGATACATGTCTGCGCCCAATTTCAGAAATGGAGAGCACATCTCAACCCACCAGCAGTGACATCCATGATTATTCCTGCTTCAGGACATGAATAGGCATCAGAAAATCTCTCGTTTTGTCACCAAAACATCTGGAGGGAGTACAGAAGGTACTCTGATATCCCCAATACATTTCATGGCTACGGAGTAAACTGAAGGGTAAAGGAGGACACTTGTGTTACGGTCGGCATGCTGATGCATGTCTCTGTTTGCACAATTGCCAGCAGGGATGTGTATATGGCAGGGGATAGACGTCCCTAACCTGAACTATTGTCACAGTGATGTCTGTGTGGCCATGTCCATTTTTGACACATACACATTTCTGAAATGTGGCCCAAACTTGCACCTCACCGGCCTTTTTTTAGATGTTTTGACCTGGATATCCCAGATTGCACCTAGTTCTTTCTAAAATGTGTCTCTATATATACCATGGTCATTGGTCACCCAAAACACATTCTCCACCCCCTCCAGATGGCGCAAAATACCCTGGCGCGTCTAATAACGCACTCACCACAACATGCACACATCACCCCCATCCTAAAGGACCTTCACTGGCTCCCCATACAAGCAAGGATAAAATTCCAAATCATCACCTTAATTCACAAAGTTCTTCACAATGAATCTGCCTCATGCTTACTCTCACTCCTTTCAGAGCTAAACTCTTCCAGACCACGTAGATCCAACACAGTAAACATTTGAAGCATCCCAACACAAAGGAAAAAATGCACCCAATCCACTTGCAATCGTGCCTTCTCCCTCTACGCCCCCTCTATATGGAATGCCCCCCCCCCCCCCCGGCCTAAGAGGCTATAATGACCATTCAGAATTCCGTAAAATGCTCAAAACCTTCCTTTTCTCAGAATACTACCCAATACCCCCCTAAATCCCAGTACCCCTTCCTACCCCTAATTAATACCCATTAAACCAGCAAAATCCCCCTCTCCCCTCCTTTCCCCTAACTACATACCCCTTTTCCAACCCCTCTAATTAATGTAAATAATTCTGTTTAAATGTTCAACCATTGTTAAAATTGTTATTGTTCTATGTAAAACAGCTGTAACCACACTGTTATTTTGTTCATTGTAAACCGTTTTGAATTGGAGAAAAACGGTATATAAAAATGCTAAATAAATAAATAAATACATTTTAATTTTGCTTGTGTGTCTGCTTTCTAACATAGAAGCTTGTTTTGTTGAAAAAGCAGACACTGCTTAATTTTCTCTTTGGGTATCTGGAACACATATTCTTCTTTAAAACCACTCTCCGTCTTTCAGTTTCTTCAATAGTGATAAAGAAAACATTTAAAAAAAAACCCAAAATCAATACTACTACATTTATCACATGTACATTTTATTTAATTAAATCAGTCATTGTACACATTGTAGCTATGCATTGTTAGTGTTGTATTTTTATTTTTTTTTGTGTGTTTTAAGTAATACATGCCCTCATAGATATATTCAATTAGTGTTATCACCATGGGAACAAGATGCTGATTTGTCAACTTAAAATTCACTTCTTCTCACAGTACTCAAGTTCTTTTGATAACACTTCAAAATAAAAAAAAAAATCAAAACCTGAAAATGATGAATAACTATGTATGCTGTTACACAGATATCATCTGCACCGCAAATTACACAACAGGAAGGCTTTTTGTGAGCCCATTCAAAGGACATCCAGTGCTTGAGCTATAGTTGTTCAAGGGCTTCTCTCATTGGTAGTCGAAAAAATATCTTTTTCGCCTTCCTCAGCCCAACATCACCAGCTCAGCATCTTTGAGTTACTTGGCTTGTAGAAACGTCCCACGACATCCCTAGCTGGGATATTTTAAAGAACAAGTCCCCATTATTTTGTTTTCCACAATTCATTTTAAATCTAAGCACTGAGTGAGACATTTTAGTATAAGAGCATAAGGCTAGATAGTTTTGAAAAATATCAACATCTGAAGAATTGACTAGGCTTTTCCACCCTAACCTTCTCTTCAGATATACTATTTTTTATAACAAATAAAGTGGTTTAAAATTTATATTGTTTATATGTGTATATATATATATATATATATATATTTATATCTATGGTATAAGGTTACACAGGGCCTACGACCGGTAGAATAAGGTACAGAAGACTGAAAATATTTCCTATTTTTTTATATTCCCTTCTTTTGAAAAACAGTGCAGAAATGCAATTATGGTTCTGAAAGGATTAGATTCTGAAACATCTGCATTAAAAAAAACCCTCAAAATTAAAGTGACAAAATAAAATAAACTGAAACAGGGTAAAAACTTTAAAACTGCTCGCTCAGTGCTAAGAGGGTTAACAAGTTGCTCATAAGATTACAAGAGCTTTCGTATTTTAATGCCACATGCATGTATCAGAAGAGAGACATTCCTCATAAACACGGTGAATTAGTTTCATCTCCGAGGTTAGTGGGCAACCCTTTTTTCCACTGGATTAACTACAGTGCAGTGGCCAGCAGAAAGTGCTACCAAGAACAAGTGTGTGGTTTGCTAAAGCGGTGATGAAAACTGGACACTACTGTAGTTATAGCTGTTTAATACACCCTGCCACACATCCCATCTAGCAGCTTAATATGCAAATGTGCCATAAATATAGCTGCTATCAAGTTGGTCACTTAATCACTGAATTAGAGGCTACTGAAGGGTCCTTAAAAGGCATGGATGGCTACAAATCTGCTGCTGCTTCATTTTAATAGTTGTACATGTTTGGGTTATTCACTTCCTCCTTAGAGTCTTGAATTATGATTTATCCCAATGATGGAAGTCCTGTGGCCAAGGTAGGCTTGTAGCGCATCTTTCACTGGATCTGAACTTGAAGTTGATTGTGTTAGCAATTAAGAATATATATATATAGATATATATATTATAAATTGATCACCATTCAGCCATTGCACTAGACCTTGTGTTCCGTGATGCTAGGTACAGCCATGAGAGACAGTGTCCGCAGCCTTATACATCCAAGCACTTTAGCTATGTACAGTTTACATGTGGAGATCCCTGTTAAACTGCTGATGTACAGACAGTCACTTGAAGAGGCCTGTGGGTGAAGTTGGTTTAGAGAAATGCAGGTTCCCATTAGCTGGTGCAAAAGGAGAAGAACAACAGGTGGCAAACTGAACAAGTTCCCAGTACATCACAAAGACAAAGATTTAGTGGATAAACCATCCAGATCAATGGACGCTATCTTTGGTCACAAATTAGCTTACAGTTAAAAAAATACAAAATAAGGAAAACTGATGAATTCACTGCATATGCAAAACTAGGAACGTCAATGTCTTCCTGCGGTTACATTAGAGTTTTCTGCCTAGAGAAGGAAGGGAGCATTGCATACTGAATGGATATGTGTTTGCCTCGTGGAGCGATATGGTGGACAGTCATTTGGCCTCTTGCTTCCAGCCCTCTTTGCAGAAATGACCAAGTAGCTGCTGCAGGTCATGCTGGAGGTTGTCTTGTTGCAGTGCTTCTGGCATATCCTCCACCTGTTCAACATGAACACGTTTTCCATGTTGGTCCTTCACCACAGTCCTCTTCTCCGTGCTGGCCTTATTCATTGTTGTCCTGAGCCAAGACAATAAGGAAGAAAAAAAATCAGAAAATGGATTTTTTGTCCAAATAATAAGTAACTGATCACAAACCCATTTTTTCACACTTATAATACTGTAAGTAGTGTCCAAAATTATTACATGATTAAATACTTAATCAACTAATTTTGCTATGTATGACATATCTGCTGAATCTACAAAGAATCCTTTGAATATGCTAAATATACTGTACTTAATACTAAAAATTATGGGCCCAAATCTAGGATGCAGGCTGTCTGAACCTGATTCCCCTTCCGGCTCTCCCTGTACGTCCTGAGCATCAGAACAGGGAGAGCCAGGAGGGTGCGGGAGGGGGTGGAATCGGGATGGAGCGGGGGCAGGCCAGCCCAGCAGAAAGTACAGGGCCAATTCAGATCACAGCCCTATACATCCCGGGGTCGGGTGTGGGTGGGTCCGCGCTGCTTGATCGAGGCCATGGCAGACCAGCTGTAGGTCGGGCAGCAGGGAAAAGGGGGGCCAAAGCCGTGGGAGACGGGAGTGCCTGTGGAGAGGATATTCCGCACTGGTGGCAGGGGCACACCGGGCCGTCCTTGGGCCCGATTCTGGTTACCGTGGGAACAAAACCAGAATTGGGTCCAAATGGGGAAGTCCAAGTGGTCAGGACGTGCACCTACCTGAATCAGGTTCCACTTGTTCCATAAAGTACATTATTTTAAATAACGAGTACAGTTAAAAAAGGTCAGTTCACCTTTCTCTAGAGAATTAGTGGACTCTGAAAACTTATTGTAATTATCTATATGTTGGAATGTTGAATGTTATGGAGGAAAGCATCAAAATGATTTACATAAGTATATTGATCGTCTGAAAAATTGTACTCCCTAAGTTTGGCTAATAGCATGTGTATGGGAGGGTTCCACAGTGTGCCTGCTTTTAGCAGGAGTGGGGGTATCCATTCAAGGGATGCCTTTTGGGTTGGTTAAGAAGCGAATCTGTATAAATTGAGGTTTCAAAATTTGTGAACACAGAGGTTTCCAGAAAAATCCGTCTGGACCAAAAGAAGGTGCAAACGTCTGCAGGTGCATAGTGATTTTCAAAGGGAAAGCAAGCGTGTGCTTTATTTTTGATATCTAAATACCACGTCACTATAATTTAAAGCACACTGCTATCAATGACTATAAAAAGTAAGGATATCATAAGAATATTGGTTAGGTATATATAGCCAACCAGAGCCCTGACTAGCCTTATCCACTTTTAATCAATTATCCCTACAAAGCCCAACATTTTATACATTTTTAGTTTGCAATTACAGCCCACATTAGTGTGTAACAGTAAAAACAGTGCAAAGGTGAAAAATTTAGATGAGTCCCAACAGCGCTGTGGAATTTAGATATCAGATGTTCTACTGTTTTATTGAGTTTGTTATTGAGCTGAAGTGATTTTTCTCTCTTTTTGAATGTGAAAATGCTTTATGTTGGCAATCTAGTGCAAAGTTCATAGCTAAAAAATACCCCAGCATTTGCATCAAGTTGAGCAGCTTGAACATTACCTCCAAAATGTTTAAGGCTAGTTTTCTTTTGCAAGGTTTTAAGGTTAAGATTCAACCCTCCTTTGTTTTAGAGTACAGATAAAGGGGGAAAGCAACAAATTGACTTCTGCTTGACAAAATTATTTGCACTCTTGATATGTACGGTATAGCTTTTCTGGGATGTAAACAAGTTGTGTTTGGGTCATGCCAAACAAATGGCTTGTAACAGATTTACTGCCCACTCCCCATCATCAAAACCCAACTCCCAATTACTTGAAAGCAAATGACCGTAATCATATGATCAGGGTGTGGGTATCCTGGATGGTCTTGGAGTTTGTTTACTCTGTACTAAATCAGCTGTTTTAACAAAGTGCAGTCAAAGTCAAGGATGATCAACCCTTTCTGTGGCTCAGTTTACTTTAGTCAGGACATGAAAAAAAATGGCAGATAACTGCTAAGCTGTAATGCCAAGCTGCTTGACAGGCAGGACCGAGTATACTTTTTATATACTGAAACAGTGCTGTGTATATGGGCTAAAACATCTCACGGTTAAAAATAAAACATCCTTTCATTCTCTTGTTTCACTAGTAGCTAGCTTCTTAAACAAAATCACAAGGATTTGTATAGTGTGTTGCTTAGTCCTGCCCTGCAGTGTTCCGGATCCCTCTCATTCTTCTAAGGTTGGATTATTTGTTCACTCTCATGGCCAAAGGAGTCAACAGGTAATGCAGCATAAAATTCACTAGCTGTGGTTCTCTCCCCAAGTCTTGCTGGCTACCTTCACGTGGTGATCTCGTTCTACAAAATCTATACTAAATCCCATCCAGGCAACACTACAATCGAAGATGGTAGGATAGAAAAAAAAAATACATACTGGCAAGATGTTGCCCAGGATAAAAAGGTGCCCACCTGTAGCCTTTGCACTAGGGCTAATGATGGTGATAGCGATAGTGCAAGTGCTACAGATGCAGATAACATCCCTGCCACAGATAAAGACCATGGTGAGCGTGTTCATAGACCCACTATGGTAGGAGATAAACCACAGAAATTAATGAAAAGGTTAAATGGATTAACTATGGTTAAGTGGACTTCTGCAGATAGAGGAGATAATGGGTTACGTACACATTCTCCTGAAGGAGACAGCTGCTATTTCTGTACCATCTGCAGAAGAGCACTGTACTGATAACAAAGAATTATCAGCAGTGAATAGACTTCGCTTGTTATCACTCTCTGTGTCCAAGGCTCGGTCTCTAGATATATGTCTTACACTATTTCCGCTTTTCTCTAGGGACCGTGGAAATGAACGGAGGAACAGAGGAGGCGGGGCAGGGGTAGAGGGACTGGATAAGGGAGTAATGTGATTATTCTCTGTTCTGCTCCAGGCTCACTCTTTCCCTTCTTTTTCCTGCAGGCTGCCTGGAAAAGGGAGGCTAGAACAGATTTTAGTATCATCCGCAAAGAGGCTCAGAGTGAGCTCCATTTGCCTGTACCCTAGCACATTTGTCCAGGCTTCCTGATGTCACCTTAAAGCTTTTGACTAAACAGGATTGTTCTGATAGACAGTCCTCAGGTTGAAATTGTTTTGCAACCCTAATTCTAATCCTGATGTTTCCTAGTTGTTTTCTTTCTGTCATGTCTTTTGTGTTTGTCTCTGATTTTACTCATATATAAACTTCTGGGATTTTGTAAACTGCTATAATGCATATGCTATTAGCGTAATATAGGTTCTGCAAATAGTTAAATAGATATTGATCTTTGCCAGCTTTAGGATTAAGGCTAAGAGACTTCTGATGGTCATTTTGGTGGACCCTTGCCTATATACACATAACAGCCAAGAACAGAGATATTTCTGCCCATATTCTGATGTCCTGTAGTGTCTAGTGTAGAGTAGTGGTGATATATTCAAAGTAACATGATCCGAAATCACTTCTCATGGAGAGAAAATGGCTTCTAGTTAACTAACTCACTGTTAACTAGATATATCACAGCATGTGTAAGGTAATTTTAAACTGAAGAGTAGCAAATCACCTGGGCCGGATGGTATACATCCAAGGGTGTTGAAAGAACTGAAATATGAGATTGCAGACTTGCTATTAGTAATTTGTGAACTATCATTAAAATCATCTCTAATACCTGAAGATTGGAGGATCGCCAATGTAACACCAATTTTTAAAAAGGGTTCCAGGGGTGATCCGGGAAACTACAGACCGGTGAGCCTGACGTCAGTACCGGGAAAATGGTAGAAACCATCATAAAGAATAAAATTACTCAGCATGTACATAAACATGGCCTAATGGGAGACAGCCAACATGGCTTTAGACAAGGAAGATCTTGTGTTACTAATCTGTTATGTTTTTTTGAAGGTGTGAATAAACAGGTGGACAAAGGTGAGTCGGTTGATATAGTGTATCTGGACTTTCAGAAAGCCTTTGACAAGGTCCCTCATCAGAGACTTTTGGCAAAATTAAATAGTCATGGGATAGGAGGCAGTGTACTATTGTGGATTAGGAACTGGTTAAAAGATAGAAGGCAGAGGGTAGGGCTAAATGGCCAATTTTCCCAATGGAGAAAGGTGAATAGTGGTGTACCCCAGGGATTTGTGCTGGGTCCGCTGCTTTTAGACATATTCATAAATGACCTAGAAAGTGGAATAACGAATGAGGTTATCAAATTTTCAAATGACACAAAACTATTTAAAGTTGTTAAAACCCAAGAGGATTGTGGAAAATTGCAAGAGGATCTTGATAAATTGGAAGACTGGACATCAAAATGGCAGATGAAATTTAATGTGGACAAGTGCAAAGTTATGCACCTAGGGAAGAACAACCCAAACTATGGTTACACAATGCAATGTTCCACATTAGGAAACACCACCCAGGAAAAAGATTTAGGCGTCATTGTGGATACCATGTTAAAACCCTCGGTCCAGTGTGCAGCGGCGGCCAAGAGAGCAAATAGAATGCTAGGTATCATAAGGAAAGGAATGGAAAATAAAACAAAAGATATTATAATGCCTCTATATCGTTCCATGGTGAGACTGCACCTTGAATATTGTGTGCAATTCTGGTCACCATATCTTAAAAGGATATAGCGATTTTAGAAAAGGTTCAGAGAAGAGCCACCAAAATGGTAAAGGGGATGGAAGGATACTCCTATGAAAAAAGGCTAAAAACGTTAGGGCTCTTTAACCTGGAAAAGAGACGGCTGAGGGGAGATATGATAGAAGTCTATGAATTAATGAACGGAGTGGAATGGGTAAACGTAGATTGATTGTTTACGTTATCAGAACATAGAAAGATTAGGGGACATGCAATGAAGCTACAGGGTAAACTATTTAAGACTAATAAAAGAAAATATTTTTTCACTCAAGATGTAATCAAACTCTAGAATTTTTTACCAGAGGATGTAGTAAAGGCTGTTAGTGTAGCTGGGTTTAAAAAAGGTTTGGACAAGTTCCTGGAGGAAAGGTCCATAAACCATTATTAAGAAGGGACCCAGGATATCAATGCTTGACCCAATAGAAGCATTGTGGAACCTGTGTCTTTTGGGGAAACTGCTAGGTACGTATGACCTAGATTGGCCACTGTTGGAAACAGAATACTGGGCTTGATGGACGTTGGTCTGACCCAGTATGGCATGTCTTATGTTCTTATGAACTCCCACACATTCAAGTGCTTTACCTCATGTGTATTTGGGGCCTATTTTGTAAAGTGTTAGGGCCTACCAATCTGCTTGCTATAATATCAGCAAAAGGGTTAATAGAGAAACTGTGTAAATAAGTTCAGCACAGTTGTCTTTGACCTTCAAGGACAAAATTCAGACACTGAAGAACAAAGTCCAACAGAAGAAAGGGGGCAGAGGAATGTAGAGGGAGGCGATCATAGCTGAAGGTGGCAGGATGTGAGTTCAATAATTAAAGAGAAACATATTTTGTAGAAAGAAATGATATAGACATGATGTCCGGGAAGAAAAACTACAAAGGAGATAGTGAAGAAATATAGAGATAACAATATATGTGTGTTCGCATGTGTACTGCTGGAAGGTCTATAAAGGAAGTAGAAGAACTGTATAGGAGGGAGTTAGTAGGAACAGATCACGCAGGTGGGCTGTACCGACCTCTCTCTTTCTTATTAGGTAAGCTTATGCTATCTGCTTGCTAGGTGCAATTAGATATTATACTCACGTCTCTATAATAAAGATTTGTTGTTTAGCACTGCAATAATTTCTTGGTATGCTTATTAACATGTGTATGTGTGCCTGAGTGGGAAGGGGAGGGTATAGCAAGGGAAGGCTATCCCGGGTAATTCCCCAACACTTCGGTGTCACTAGGTGAGTGTCCATAGGAGTGTCGCCTCTGAACCTGAACGGAAGGCAACTGCTAACAAAAGTGAAACAGGTACATACTTTAAAGTGGAACATACTGCCACGTGTGTAAACTGAGGCCCTGCCTATGCTCCATCTCTGCGTATACCCCAAAGGAAAGTATGCATGATGGGACTTATGCACAGGCTTACAGAATAGCAACCACCCAAAGTGCATGCAGAAGTGCCCATTCGCGCACACAGGTCCTTTAAAATAGGGCCTTTTGCATGTAACTTTCTATGCATCCCTTATAAAATCAGCCTCATAGTGTGGTATATCCCTTTAATGTGTCATTTTTTGTCACCAGGAGCAGATTTCAAATGGGGGTACTTATAGGCAAGGAGGGAGCCTCCTCTGCTCCTCCCTCTAATTGCCCTATCCAGACTCCCTCACCTTGTGGTGGATAATAAGTAATGTGATGATAATTCCAAGCCAGTGTTCAGCATGAGGCCTGTGAGCCCTCCTGTGCTGACAGATCTTAGGGCATCCCGGCCCCTACCTTTGCACAGGCTTTCCCTTACTATGGAACCCTGTGCAAACCGAGGGGGCATGGTGCTGTCGGGCCTGCCAGTGCTGGAGGACTTTCAGGCCTCAAGCTGAATTCTACTATAGAAACTATGGTACTGCAGCTGAGGATCAGCTGCTGCGGTCTCAGGCCAGGATTAAGCAGGCAAACAATGGCAACACTCTGGCACCTATCAAAAAGTGGCACCGGAGGCAGTTGCCTATGCCAACAACAGAGCCGTATGTTACAAATGTTCCAGAAGATACAGATCACAAACCTCAGAGCATGAAAATATATAAATAGGAAGAAACAATCAAAACAAAATGCTGAGAAACAAAATTCCGCTCTGAATTTAAAATGTTTGATGAAATACTTTTGTACCAGTTGGTAATATATTTTTAAGCAAAGTTTTATGGTTGCCCTGGTGGCATCCTACTAATGCCATTTTGTTATATCAACCTGGCAGGGTGGGAGAGACAGGGGTCACTCCTGCCCTATTTGGAATTAAAGAACCCACAGAAGGGGTAACATGGGGGATGGATATGTGGTGTTCAGTTAAGATTTGGGATATGGGGACTGATTTTTCAACCAGGGCTGTGGGGCGGGGAGAGGGTATTGGGTCTGCTTTATTAAAAACAAAACAAAATAAAAATAAACACACTTTCATTTGTTTCCTTTTAAAAATAAAATGACAAGAAATGGGATATTTCATCACAGTTTCACATTCCATTTCAATGAAAGCACATCCCTAGAGATTTTCATGCAGTCTAGATGGCAAAAATGTGTCATCAGATCATCCTCTCCCAAGCATATTTCCAAAGCATTCAGTTGTAAAATCTGTTAAGGTTCATATTGGGCCCAATATTCAAAAAAAGCTGAGCACTTAAATGTGTTCCTGATTTTCAATCAAGTATAGCGGCCTAGGTTTTTTGCTAAAAATTCACCTAAATTTAATAACTTCCAAGCTACGGGGGGATATTCAGCGGCAGTGGCCAGTGCTTTTAAAGTGGCTGGCCGCTGCTGAGCCATGTTGGGTGCCATATCCGGCCACTGGCATTGAACATCTGGGTTGGCTGGGCAGCACCCCAACTAACTGGGCAGCAGCAATATTCAGCTGCTGCCCATTTAACTAAAGGTTTTCAGCCGCTGCCCATTTAGCGCGGTGTTTTTGTGGAAAGCTGGCCGGTTGAAAGGAACCGGATGATGTCGGTAGACGGCACTTGTATTACAACATAAAATATAAATGAACATAGTGCTTTTCGAACCCCTGAAGAAGCTTGTAATACGTGAAACGCATAGAAGAAGCGTCGGGGAGAAGATAAACAAGCTAAGCACAATTTGCACTGTTTGGGAATAGCGTTGGCTATGTTTAATGAATGATTTTAGTCTGCATTTATATATAAGATGGAAATATGGATGGTCATTGATGCGAGTAGGCACCTGTACTAGACATGTGAAAATATGGCTGGAGTTTAGTGCCGTGAAGTCTGAGACCTCCTGTTCCATACTTCTACACCAAATAATTTTGGAAAATTTTGCAGATTGAAGCATTACACACTCTTTTGATATATATAACTTTGGAAGAACGTGGAGTGAGAATTAGCCGTTTATAGATATTTTGTTTCACTCTGAGAATTGACCTAACAAAAGTGTTTCATCACATTTAGCTAAAGTGGCAGAACTTTCACTGCTTTGGGGTAACCGACTAGTGACTGAATATCACCTCAAGTCATTTATCCCTGGGTGCTGCCTGCATTCCACCCCCAGAATGACCCAAAGCCAGCATTTAATGGAGGCAACTGGGGCTATTCAATGGCACACTGCAGGAGAATATCCCACTGAGCGCCATTTAGACATTTGCAGGTCTGTAAACTGCCTAAATAGCTTTGAAAATCCCCACCTTATCAACTTTACTAAAACTGATATATTATTCATCACTAAAAATCAAACATACATACCCCCAAACACGATCACACTAGATACTCATGAAATAAATACAAAAAAAGAAATAAAATATTTAGGTGTGATACTTGACAATAATCTAAATATGGATTCACATATAAAATATCTAACTAAAAAAATACATTTCAAACTCAAAACTCTAAAACAATTAAGACCATTGATTCATCTACAAGACTTTATTAATATAATTCATGCTATCATCACCCCACATTTTGATTTTGCAAACACAATACTTAATGGCATTTCAAAACAAAATATTAAAAAGATACAAATAACTCAGAACATAGCTGCTAGGATGATTATGAATATAAGCCCACTTGAACATGTTACACCAATTTTGGCTGAACTTCATTGGCTACCTATTTACTCCCGAATCAAATATAAAATTCTTGTCACTACATTTAAACTTATAAATAATCTTGCACCATCGGCACTCAATACACTGATTAATATAGACATCGATAAACGATCTCAAAGAAGCAGAAACTTAAATACCTTAACAATACCAAAAGATTTCACAAAAGCCAGAAAACAAACAAATAAGAGAGCTTTCTCACACTCTGCTCCAATTCTTTGGAACAATCTACCTGACAACATTCGCCTGCTGTCTGATATAAAAGAATTTAGAAAAAAATTAAAAACTCACTTATTCATATTACAGTACAATACACCCTCAGAACAGAATACTCAAATAGATACAGGCTAACATTTATATATTATTATTACATACTCTATTTTCAAAATAAATGTCACTAATACACTATTTTACCATACCACACTCTCATTCACATGATGATTATAGATTTAAACTAACAATGTATATATCTTCTAATATGTTATATCTGTAATGTTACAACATTCCTTGTAAATTATAATTATCTGTTCTATGTAAACTGACTTGGTATATTACATACCAATTAACATACTGTTCCATGTAAACCGCACTTGATACTAGGGAAAGAGCGGTATATAAATAACTGTTAAATAAAATAAAATGTTTATAAATTTAGGCCTTGCATTCATTTGGCTAGATTTATAAGCCAAATTTTGGTGCCTAGGTTTAAAATCAGTGCAAATCTCTTAATTTCCCTCCCTCTCCAGCCCCCCCCCCCCCAAATTCACTCCTGTTGCCACCAACATTTTAATCTTCTAAATTTAGGAGTTTAGTGAAATTTTGAGCATAAATTTAGGAACTTGAAGGGGAATATTCAACGGTGGCGGCCAGCACATCATTTAATGTGGCTGGCCATTGACGCTTTAAGTTAGACTCAGATATTCAATGACAAGGCCACATTTGGCTACTGGCATTGAATCTTCAATATGCTTGATGAGCATTTTAGCTTTTCAGTCAGTGGCGATATTCAGCTGCTGGCCAGAGAGCTAAATCTGCTAAAGTGAGACCGGCTTTTATGCTGCCTAACCTTTGCCAGTTTAAGTTAATCAGCCAGCGGCTAAATATCTATGGGTGCTGCTCCCCACTTTGCCAGAATGCTCCAATTTAGCAAACAAAGTTAGGGGCATAAACCCTTTGAATCTCGTTCTTTTAAAATACATCTCTCTTTCTCTTTCTGCATATCTATCTATCTGTCTATACATACAGTACGTATATCTCCAAGCAGTGCTCTGGAGAAACCTACTATGTTTATCTCATCAAGATGAAATGCAAAATTGTCTCCGTCTTTGGGAAAAGGAAAGTTGTTCATAGTAGAGCCCACCATGTTTCTTAGTATCCGGTCAGATATATTTATTTATTTATTTATTTATTTATTTAACAACTATTTCTATACCGCTCTTTCACAAGTATCAAGTGCGGTTTACAATGAACAGTGTGTTGTATGGTATGGATAGTATCATACCAAGTCGTTTTACATAGAACAGATGAACTAGATACAGATAACGGTATAAATTTAAACAGTAAATTATTAAACTATTATAACATATATACATAGTAAATATATACAAATTGTATCATTGTATTTACGGTTTCTTTGTAAGTATCACTCGGTGTCACTCCTTAAGCAAAATGTTAATTCTTCCTCCATGCATGTTAGTCAAATAGTTTTCACGGCAAAAATGAACAGCCATGCTAATGCAAACCTTTTGATAACCGATCCATCCTTTTTGTGAACCTCTTTTTCTATTAAATTGGGGAAATTGAGTTTCACATGACTGCCTGTATAACTCAAAGCCTATAGCAAAAAAAAAAAAAAGTAACCAGAAGAAAGGATTACTGTAATCAAACGTTTCACTGTCATCATATTATGTATTTCGAATGAAATAAAACTGAGTGCTTTATTATAGTGAGTTTGAAACGAATGATCTTGTAGACAGTGTTTATATAAGATCATTGGCACAAACAAAAAGGAAGGCAGCTAAACACGGTGTGAAGAAGACAGTCGGGGTTCAGTGTGCCGTCACATATAAGCAACACATTCCAAAATGAAATTAAAACACTGACAAGTGTGATATATAGTTAGAAAGATGTAGTATTGCCTTTTTGTGTACAGCATTATAGGGCCACCCTCATATAAACTGTGTAAAGGAACGGGCTGGCTATGCACCTTTATGTGTTCCAACAAACAACCATGGAAGTTTGATAAGCACGGCATGTCCTTAACCCTTTGAAGGCCTAGTTTAAATTTTTAATCCACATTCTGCAGCCGGGTTAATTTTTGCATATTTCAGGAAAATTGTATCCGTCTTATTCAATATGTTCTAATAGTGATTTTCCTTCTGCTATGGTCATGTATTATATACCATTTGATAGGAATATTTAGTCAGAATTTTGGATCCTGAGAGTTTTGGGCTCGGCCTGGAAAGGGTTAAGCTAGACAGAGGGAAGCAAAACTTGTCTCAAGACTCCACTAACATCCCAATGGCGTCCTAAAGAAACTGGTTGAGTGCTAAGCGATAGTGGGTGGAGAGGGGAACTGGCAATGGAGCACCTCAGGTATCGGCGCTGTGTACAAAACAGGGCTGACTTTAGTGGTGTGCAACCTTTGAGGATGCACGAGGTTCTGCTACTTCAGGGAAGTTGTGACAGCTTTAAAGAACTCAGTAAGGATCCTAAAAAATTATGAGGTTGACAGATTAAGTATCACCATCCATAACTCAGCCCAGTCACTGGATGGATCCTGCTACTACTACTATTGATCATTTGTTTAGGGCTACAAGGCATATGCAGTGCTGCACAGAACTTACAATCTAGTCAAGACAGACAACTCAACAGCTGGGGACAAGGATATGTCTAGGGGAATGGTGAGGAAACATATAGTTGGAGAGCAGGAGACTATGCGGATCAGAATGCAAAAGCGGACTCGAAGAGGCGAGGTTTCAGCCTGGATTTGAAAAGGGTCATAAACATGTTATTGAACGCTAATATTACTTAATTGAAAATATGGTAATAACCCAGTTTTTGCCAGGCCAATTATCATGACTCTTTTAAACAGCGTTCACAGCAGCGTCTTCTTCCTGACCCCCTCAGCGTTCTTGGTGGCTTCTTCATTCTGAGAGTAATGGTGTGAATGTTTACGAGAGCTGGGATTGTTGTAGGCATGAAGATTTTGTTAGTAATTGAATTGATGCTGATACGGAGTCTGCAGGACAAGGGCTGGCTTGATGCATAGTGCTAAGTCGGTGGTTTAACATCTGCTCATGATTATGGTCAGGAGAGCAGAGGATACAGACGCGCTTCCTATAATATTATACTCGCATAAGTATGATAGAATTGTGACATTAATTAATTAACTTCCACCAGTGACAGTAAAGCAACCGATTTAACATGGGACTAAGATAAAAAATTGAGCACTGAGTATTGATAACAGAAGTGTGGATATCCTGGTGACATTTTAATATATCAGTAAAAAACACCGGATTATTACAGGAAGCAAAGTCTTCATCACAACTGGTCTGACAAAACATTGTAACAAAAATTGGGTTATTATCATTCTTTCAATTAAGTAAATTAGTATTCAACAACATATTTATGCTTGTTAGGATCCATTAAGGTGATATACGTGTTTCAAATGACTGGGCTCTATTATGGATGGTGAGCTTTTCAGAGCTGCTACTGCATACTCCAGGGGATAGCCCTCTTGAGAGCACCTTGCTACTAATTCAGGGACACTGCTGCCCACAGCACTTTGGGGGAACTCCCCTGTCATGGAGGGAGCTATTCCTGCCCTCTGCACTGGTGGTCACTGGTACTAAAGCCAGCCCTGACTGCAGAGAGGTTGGTAGGAAACTTTTGTAGATGATTCAAAGATGAGTCAAAGAATAGATACTCCATATAGAGAGGCCTATTCCCTAATGGACATCCTGCCCGTGTACGTCTAGTCCCCAAGGGATCAGAATCGGATCTACTGGCTTGTATGTGCAGGTGGCCACAATTCTGATGGGCCACGTGTCCAGGCACATCCACATCGAATGCTTCCTGGCTCTGTAATGGAGCAGCAGTGCTATGGCACCACGGTTCCATTCAGGAGCTGCGATTGCCGGCTGCCGCCGAGACTGTTCTTTCCCCGCAGCAAGACCCCCGATACAGCTTCCGACAGCCAAGGTCTGGCTGTAGGTCTCTCCCTGCATGCCTCCATGTTTTGTCCTCACTGGCCGCCGCCACTACCCCACATCCATGGGGACTCATTCTACCTCTGAGGTGGATAAGTCTCCCATCACACCAACCTATTCCGGAAGTACAGGGCCGACCTCAGAATCAGCCTTGTATATCCGGAGTGCTGACCTGCCCATGCATCGCCCTCGCTCCACCTCCCACCCACCCCCTCCTGTCCCCATCTAAGGCTCCACATACAATTCTACAGTTTGTACAGAGAGCCTTGCATGGGGACGGCAAGAGGGACGTACAGAATGGATGTACGTTCAGGCATGGCATACATCCCCGCTATTCGGGGCTCAGAATAGACCCCAGAATAAAAGAAATTATGATTAATTTAAGAAAGTTTTAGAAGTAGCAAAGAATTTGGCAATTGAGAATTAATGCAAAAAAGTTTAGTCATTCAGTTGACCTGTAGCAATCTAAGAGCACTAAATAATTGGATTGCGAAGGATGAAGTACAAATGTGCCCCAAACAGAAGAGACATTTAATTTAATATTATATATTCCACACTTTTACAACCAAAGTTAAAGAAAGGCATGTCATAAGGTTTTTACCGTAACAAAATAGAGAGCTCAGAGTAATCATAATGGATGATCTCATGTTAGCAAAACAATACAAGGCACTAGTGAGATCAAGAAACATGATATGGTGAACTTGAAAAAAGGAGGTCAGAGTCATTGGTAAAACCTCATTTGTGGCACTGTATCCAAATTAGGAGGTATATCTTCAAAAGGCTAGCAGGGCTACCAAAATGGTGCAGGATCCTATGAAATGAGACTTGGGGACATACTTACTAAGCTGGGCAAGTGGTTAGCATGCACTATTTGCAACTAACTGTAGTTACAATTAGTGCATGCTAGCCATTAGCCACTACAGTTAGTTACAAATAGTTCATGCTAACTGTTAGCCCAACTTAGTAAATGTTCCCCTTAGGGGTGGGTTTACTAAAGTGCATAGGGTTTTGCACTTACCGTGCACTAAGAGCAAAAATTAGCTAAGTGCAAAGGCTGGGCACTGTTGGGTTCGTGGCCAGAATGTCTCCCGCTGTTACCGCACAGAAATGTTCCTACAGCACACTAACACCATTTGTGGCGTTAAGTGCACCTGTGTTAACTGCAACATTGACAATCAGTTTACAGTAATTCTTTTCACACTAACTGCAATATGCGGTCCACACCCACTCTTTTCCCCTTACCCACCCAGTCCCCATTCTGTCACACACTGAGCAGTTAATGCAAGAATTTTACCGCGTTGGTTCTTTACTTTATAGTAACCCTTACTGCGGACCCACACTAACAGCTTAGTGCACGCTACAACTCATGCTAAACTTCACCGCAGTTTAGTAAATATGCTCATTAAAGATCTAAATATATAAACTCTACAGCAGAGTTCTCAACCCAGTCCTTGGGACACACCTAGCCAGTCAGGTTTTCAGAATAACCACAATGAATATGTATAAGAGAAATATGCATGCATTGCTTCCATTGAATGAAGAACTCTCTCATACTTATTCATTGTGGTTATCCTGAAAACCTGACTGGCTAAGCGTGTCCTGAGGACTGGTCTGAGAACTCTTGCTCTACAGGAAAAGATGGGTGACAGACAAATTCCACAGAGTAAATAATGTATATGAAACGTATCCCAGTGGGAGGGAACATCCAGAACAAGGTAATGAAATGAAGTTTATTGAAGACAGAATCAAGAGTAATATAAGGAAAGCTGTCTTCCTCAAACAAGGCTAAAGAGATAAGGGCAAAGTAGTAACTGAATATAAGAAAGCATGGAGGATCCTTTACTGAAGGATAAGAGGGTAAATCCTGAAACTGGACAGGCCTCACGTCATTGCCTCAGAAATGGAAATGGATCTTGCAGTCTTTAATGGCCATCATTTTAAGAAGGCGATGAACATCAAGGTAAATTAAAAACCAACTATCATGCTAACCAATTCAATAAGGGCTTTGTGGGAAAGAACCTCAATTTTAATATTGGTTAAAAAGTGATCAACAAACAGGGAAAACATTAGCTCTCTCTGAGAAAGCCCTGCTGGCACCTGTAGTCTACTTGATTAGCGGAGAACCAGCAGATCCTTTCCTGTAAATCTTAGGCAGGAGAGGACACCACAGATAAACGGGATCAGTCAAATCCAAATCTTTGCATATCAAATATAAATCCACAAAAGGCAGATAGTTTCAGTTGGTTCAATTAAATATTCTAAAAACATTTTACCTCTTCAAAGTCATCTTTGGCTGATGGAAGGTCAGTGGCTAAGCTGGGGTCTCCCAAATGCTTTTCTGTTCTCTCTCCATGCACCACAGTGGTCTTTATAACTTTACTGACCTTGCGTCCTTCTACTGGTTCAGACTGAAATTCTGCATTTTCTGATAAAACCATTGGTTCAGAGAAAGTTACCTGGTAATAAAATAATTTGACATTACAGTACTTCAAATTGGAAAATTCTGTAGCTTTTCTGGTTTACAAATTTTGATCCATGGGTTATATCCTGCATCTATGTCTTCCAGCTCAGCAGGAACTAAACCATGATCTGGTGGCGTGAGTTTTCATTTGCACTGGTAGGGATTTTCCCCACTATTTTATAACCCTCCTTCTCCTGCCCAAATAGAGGCCTTTGGAGGTTATTTTGGAAGCATCCCCATATGAAAATAGTGGCATTTGCATGTGTAGATCACCTACACACTCAAAGAGTGATTTTAGAAAGCTGCTATTTACATGTGAACAACTGCACCACGTCTAGATTACAAGCATGGTTAAGGTGTGAAGAGGGACTGGTTTGGCCGGGCCAAGGGCCTCCCATATCTACATGTATTTCCCATTTTACAAGAGGAATTCATGTCAATATTTTAAAAATCTAGATGTCAGCATTTACAGCTGCCTCAAGGCATGGATACGTGCCTGCTTTAAGGGACAGATGTACAGGCGAAGATCAGACATCCTGGATCACCCCCCCCCCCCAACCCACTGCATCATCCAATCCCCCCCATACCCTCCTGCATCATGAGATTCTTACACATGAACCCCCGCAACATCCGATTCGCCTTCCCCCTTCCTCCGCAGCATAAAAATCCCCCCCACCCAAACTCCCATCCTCAAGAAACCCCCATGATGGCCCCCTCTGCAGACCCTCACTTTTCACCTCCCTGGGGCCGCTTTTACCTCTAGACAAAAGGGGCAACAGCCCTGAGCCCCTGCACAGTGGAGGCCCTGCTGCCCATAGGTAAAAGTGGCCCTCGTGCACATTGCCGCCGCTGCTGCCCCACTCCTGGCTGTGTAACGGTGGCAGTACATTTAGAAAGGCAACGCAGCACTGGAGTTACCGTCTCTTCGAGTACTGCAGTGCAGTTCGCACTTCTGCTCCCCTCCAATTCCACTTTAACAGGAAGTGCAATCAGAGGGGGGTGAAAGCACAAACAGCATGCACAATGCTGGAAGGGAAGATAACTCTGGCACTGTGGTGCCTTCTAAAATGTATTGCCACCAATGCATGTCCTGGAGAGGGCCAATAGTGGTGGCGGAAGGCAGTGGGCACCTGCAAATGGGAGGGGGCATTCGTAAACATTTGTTCAGTGCCCCATAAGGGGTTGAAGCGGTCCTGCACTTCCCTTATAATCTACTTACACCCACCCTCCAACCCTTTGTGTCATCTCCTTCCAACCATTATGTAGGGGCATTTTATAATCTGTTTATGGATAATATTCAGTATAAATATGATTTTATTATAGTGGACGTCACACAGGACATCACAAGTGGTGATGTGGGCTCTCTTTGACCTCTTACAGCTGAGACACTGGTGCTTCTTACAGCTGGAATGGGGATGTAGGCTCATTCTTGAGTCTTAGTGGCTGAGGGAATGAGTCTTCCCATATACAGAAAGAGGAGGATATGCACTCAACCATGAGCTTTAATGCCACAAATGAGCACCCTCCAAAACAATTTGCTGGGTATCGAAGCTTTGATATTTGCTTGCCAACTCTACAGGACTGAAAGGTAGGTATATGCTCTCCATTGCCAGACTTTCATAGTTTCTGGAGAGCTCCCTATAGACTGAAGGAAGGGGGGAAATGTACTTAGCTCTGAGCCTTGAAGGCTAAGGATGGTGCTTTCCCAGCAATCTACTCAACAGCTAAAGGCTAGCTGGTACTGCCATTACTGTTCCATGGTATTTCACATGTATCATTATCTTTATTATAAAAAAAGCTGTGGTAATGTTTCCCTGTATTTATTATGCGTGTCTCAGTATTTATTTATTTGTTTATTTATTTAACGGGGGAGGGGGGCGGTTTATACCACTTTTCACCAGGTCAAAGTGGTGTACATAGGACAACAGGTGCACATGCTGCATTGAAACAGAGAACGAATTTACGTACAATTGTGGAAACTTATATACATTGTGCGCAGTAAATGAATGTGAGAGATGTGGAAGGGGGTATATGAGCATCACAAAAAAGGGGGCTACCGCCCATATGTGGTTACTCTCTGTTAGGCTAACTTATAGATAGCAAAAGCACTCATGTGGTGCTGGTGGGGGAAGGGGAAGCAGGCTATGGAGTATTTACAACAAGGGTGGGATGCCTTAGGAATAAAGGGGTTGAGAACCTTGTACTAAAGTCCCCTAAAGATGTTAAATTAGGCTGCCAGACTAAGTGAGCTAAGAGAACGTAATACATTCCCCATTAAAAGAGGCCGAAGGAATGCATCACCTCAGATTGCTCACTGTCACTCTTCAACACTGTGCGCTTCAATACTTTGGAGAACACATCTCCCTCTTCAACAGCGACAGGATCCTGTGGGGCTCCATGTAGAATGGCTTCCTCTCTCTCTGTGCCATCTGGTGACACACACCTTCTGATGATCTTCCTTGTGATCTAAGTTGGCAAAACGAAGGGAAATAAAATGTGCTCTCTCAATTAGTCTTTTGGATACTTAAGACACCCATTTTACAAATAAATGGTGGTAAGCAGTTATGCGAAGAATTAGTATGTGCTTCACTGACAGTTAACACAGCAGCTTAATACTTTGCATGTGCTAATTCTCGTGTTAACTGAATAGCGTGGAAACGGGTAGGGGATGGGCAAGGATTGTGCCTTGCAGAAAATGCAACATTCCTTATCACCCTGCTAGACTAGTCCAGATGAATGGGTTATACTCCCTTGTCAGTAAGTGAAGTCAGACTTGAGCAACTTTTAGTGATGTCATCACTCAGTATATCCTTTGGCGCAGCACTGAGAGAAGCCAGTATTTGTCTGTATGACCATCAGCATTTCCTCTAAGTACATGGGAGTGGTATTAGTGGTTAGATGGTAACATTGACTCTGCAATTGGATGACTGAAGCTGCCTCTAAGCTACTGTGGAGTAAGCCCCCCTTCAAGGGCAAGGAGTGTGGATTGATGCAGCAGTACAGATAGGCTTGTCTCCCCTGGCACACGGTGTTGTGGCCTGTGTGAGACCTGTAGGCCCAATGTTGCCCAGAACGTAGGACGCCTGTATCCAGCATTGCTACTCAAGGGTTCTTAACGCTTGCTGAGCTGGAGAGCGGACAGGAGTATCCCACAAGGACCGTCATGGGAGGGGTTGATAAGTTGGGTTCAGATCCCCCTTCCCTCTTGCTGTCCTCTATCTCCAAGCTTTATGTCTTTACCTTTTTTTCTGCTTTTTTTTTTTAATTCTCCCATTGAAGTCACTGGGATTTATTTGGCTCTCTTGCTGCTTTGAATAAAACAGTTATAAATTTTGTTTAAAAAGCCATTTTTTGGCAGCTGGACCTCCCAGTCCTGCATGGGCATCTGGAGATTCCCTGCTTAGATTTCCTCGGTGACTCTGACAGGTACTGGGATTCCTTTTTCGAGACTGCCTTTTGGCCACAGCCTTGTTTATTCTTTTGGCGTTTTTTTGTGATCTTTTAAAAATCTTTGTCGCTGCAGTGTTCAGCCACCTGACCCAATGCAGCCTGCATCCCCAAGTGGTTTTTGCCCATGGCTGCTATTTTGGCCTTGACTGTGGCATGAATGCCCAGGGCTCTTATATTATAGCATATGGGGAACCCCAATAAGGGGCCCAGGGCCTGTTGCCATTTTCTGTGGCCCCTGCCACTCCTTTGCTGTGCTTTTTCCTGCCGATGGGCACCGTGGCCTTTTGAGATGGTTGGTTTGTTTCAGCAGAGAGAGAGCCTGGTGGAATCACCATAGGCTCAAGTTTGGTGGCCCCTGGAGGTCCTCTGGTGCCTCCTTTCTCAACCAACTTGAGCCGCAGCTCCTGAAATGGCTCATGGCTGTTTTCATTCTCTTATAGTTGCTTGACCTCCTCATGGGGGTCCAAAGCCCAGGCCTTCCCTATGAGGAACCCTGGGCCCTCAAGCACCTCTTCCATGGGCAGTAAGGGAGCCATAGCCCCCCACTTTGCCCTTATGCTTTCCTGTTCCTCTAGGACCCCAGCCTATGGGGGTTGGTTAAGAGGCTGTAGAGAAATCCTTTTTCCAGAAGGTAAGTCTGAGGAGGATGGGGGGTTTCCCCTGATAGAACGCTAGGGTCTCCATCTTGTGCCTCTTTATCATAAGGGTCCTTTTAACATCCTTTCTGGATACTCTGGCAGCTCTGAATGTGTACAGCCTCCTCTTGGGCAAAGTCAGCAGGCACCCCAACGCTCTTTTCCTGAAAGTGGGAGTCTGAGGTTCAGGCCTCCACTACAGGACGAATCCAAGGCCCTCTATCATGGGTGGTAAGGGGGTTATGCACCCCTGCTTTGCCCTGCCACTTGTCTGTTCCTCCAGGCACCACACCCTTTCGCCTATGGGGGTTGGTTGGGATGCTGTAGAGAAATCCATTTCTCCAGAAGGTAAGACTTAGGAGGGTGGGGTGACTCTCCTAGGGGAAAATTAGGATATCTATGATCCATCTATTTTGCAGAAGGGACTGTCCTATGCCATTTCAGGATGTTATGGCAGCTCTGCAATGAGGAAGAGCCTGCTCTGGGGCAAGGTTAGTGGGCAGCCCTCTTCTGATGAGTATCCAGTCTCCTGCTGTATTCATTCCTTTACCTGACCTATGCAGCAACTCGTAATTTCTCAGGGAGAAATACTTGAGCTGGGCCCTAAGGACCCTGAAGTCCTTACTCGGCAATAACTTTCACCCCAGGGCAAGCTGGATTAGCCTTTTGGGCTCTCACAGGTGAATGTCCTTGTTACAGCAGTGACACTTTGCACAACTGTCCAGGTAGAAGGGAGCGCTGTCCTCAAGTTATCTCATGATAGTTGTGTAGAGCCCTTCCTTAAGAATATCTTCATGGCTTTTGCCTTACATAGTAACATAGTAAAATAGTTTATGACGGCAGATAAAGACTAGTATGATCCATCTAGTCTGCTCAGCCAGGCAGTAAGAGTAGGTGCTCCTGTCACTCTGTGCAGGTCACCCTGCACCATGCCTTTGTTTAGAGGTATACCCACCGCTCCATGTAGATCACCCTTATTTGTTGATATATAAGAGAGTTATGATTATTTTGATTTTTTAGGATCTCAGGCAGCTTTTTGTATAGGCCTGGTGGCCTGAGCCCTCTTGCGCTGGATCCAGCAGCTGCTGGATACCTCAGAGATGGTGAGTTTTGAGTCTGGAGCTGCATATGTGGCTCATGCCCTGTATGATGATCAGCATCTCCTCTAAGTACATGGGAGTGGTTAGATGGTAACATTGACTCCACAATTGGATGACTGATGCTGCCTCTAAGCTATTGTGGAGTAAGCCCCCCTTCAGGGGCAAGTTGCTGTTCAGGGAGAACATGGAAAAGTTTGTGAAAGGCCTGGATGAGGCTTGCCCTCAGAAGCTTTTGAAATATAAGCCCAAGGAGCTAGAAGAGCCTCATATGGCCTTGCATGGAACAGCATAATGTCCTTGGACTCCTAGGAGTCTGGTTAGGGCCAATTCATCCTAAGGGCCTAAGACTAAGAAAGGTCAGATCTCTCAGGGCTCTCAACCTCCCCAAGACTCAGCAACACCACATTGTAATTGACCACTGGGTCCTTGAGATCCTCAACCAGACTATGTACTGGAGTTTACAAAGCTGCTTCAGGACATCTTGTGGAGTTTCCCTGCAGCTCTCCACTCAAGAGAGCAGCAACAGAGGAAGCTCTACAGTGCCTCCTGCAGTTGCAGGTTATTCTAATTTTTCCATCAGCAGAGAAGGGCCAGGGGTGCTATTTCATCTATTTTTGGGGGCCTAAGAATGGCGTTTCCTTCTGGTCTATCCTGGGCCTAAAGGTGACCAATGCCAAGTTCAGAGTTCCATATTTCTGCATGGTGACCATTAGGTTGGTCATTGTATCAGTCCAGCAGAGAGAGTTTCTCTCCTCCCTGGATATTGTCGAAGTGTACTTCCCCATTCCCCTGCAGAAGCAACACCAACAATTTCTACACTTTTGGACTCTACCATTGCTCCTCGCACCTTCTCAATGGTCAGGATGGTGACAAAGGTGTTTTCGCGCAGGCAGAGGATCCATGTTCACCAAGACCTGGACAGCTGGCGGATTCGGTTGGACTCCCTGAAGTCTTCTAGGGACAACACAGTTCTGGTGATTTGCTGGCTGGAAAATCTGGGGTCTGTGATCCACTGTCCAAAGAGTAGTCTGATCACCTCATAAGACTTGGAGTACCTCAGTGTTCAGTTCAGCACTCTCCGGGGTTGAGTTTCCTCATGATGGAGAGATCTCTAAAGCTGCAGGGCCAACTGAGGGCATTTTGTGCTCAGTCAGCTCCCCAGGCCAGGGACTACTTCCAACTTCTAGTAAGGATGCTCTGAATTGGGTAATGGTCACCACAGATGCAAGCTGGAAAGGCTGAGGGGCCCACTGTTTAGGTCAGCTTGTTTAGGGACTTTGGTCCCCTCAGAAAGCCTCCTGGTTGATCAGTTGAATGGAAGTCAGGATCATCCACCTGGCTCTGGTGGAAGAAGCTGTCTGCGTCTTCTCAGATACTGTCATGGCTGTGACATATGTCAACAAACAGGGCAAATCTCACAAGGGGGCTCTCAAGATAAAGGAACTGTTTTATTGGGTACAGGAGCATCTACATGGGTGCAGGAGCCCTGTCCACAATCCACATGGAGGGCATCAACAATACTCAGGTCGAAGTCCTGATTCGGAATTCTGTGATTTCTAGCAAGTAGGGGTTAAGCCCTTGTCCACTCAACCTCACAGTGCAGAGGCGGAGCCATCCCATATTCTTCTTGGCTATTGATGAGAATGCAAAAGTAGAGAAACATTTCAGCTGAGGGAAGCACCTGCGAGCAGCAGGAGTTCCGCTGGAGGGGTTTGTTTTAAGAATATAGGGCCCAATATTCATTTGCAATGGTTATGTGCCTCTAAAACAAATAGCTGTCCCTGCCAAACTTTAACCCCGGATATTCAATCCAGGGCCATATCGAACCATCGGCATTGAATATCTGGGTTTGACTCATATGGCGCAGAAGCTAACCGTACAGCAGCTGAATATCGCTGCCTGCTGATCCATCAGCAGCGATAGTTAGGTGCAGCAAAAGCGACCTAACTTTCACTGCCGAAGCTAACCGGGTAGCGGCTGAATATCACTACTGCACAGTCAGCTTCTGCGCCATGTGCGGCAAACCCAGATATTCAATGCCGGCGGCAACGGTTATGCATCTTAAGAGGCGCATAGCCATTGCAAATCAATATCGGGCCCCGGGAACATCCCCAAAATGCCCTGATGCTCAGTGGTTAGCATTGGAGCGTATAGTGGCATTACTCTGGGTTATTCAGTGGCACTGACCATGTTAGTGCCATTGAATATCCCGCTTAGGGGTATTTACAAGGTTTACAGCTCTGTGTAAATGCCTTTAAATATTGAGCCCACAGAACATAAGATATGCCATACTGGGTCAGGCCAAAGGTCCATCAATCCCAGTATCCTCTTTTCAACTGTGGCCAATCCAGGTCAGAAGTACCTGTCAGGGTTCCAAAAGGAAGACAGATTCCATGCTGCTGTTCTCAGGGGTAAGCACTGGATTTCCCTAGTTCCCTTTAATAATGATTTATGGACTTTTCCTCTAGGAACTTATCCAAACCACTTTTAAACCCAGCTACACTAACAGCTTTTACTACATCTTCTGGAATGAATTCCTGAGTGATTACTCACTGAATGAAAAAAAAAAAATCTGATTAGTCTTAAATGTGCTACTTTGTATCACTTTGCATCCCCTAGTCTCTCCACTTTTTAAAGGAATAAACGACTAATCTACCCATTCCACCCAACTCACTAATTTATAGACCTCTCTCATATCTCCCCTCAGTCATCTCTTTTCCAAGTTGAGGAGCCCTAACCTTTTAAGCATTTCTTTGTAGGATATTTTCCATGTCCTTTATCTTTTTGGTTACTCTTCTCTAAACCTTTACTAATTCTGCTATATCCTTTTTTTAGAGGCAAACTACAACATTCAAAGTGGGTCCTTTGTTTTATTCTCCATGCTTTCCTTATGATTCCTAGCACTCTATTTGTTTTCTTGACTGCCACTGCACTCTGAGCAGAAGGTTTCAACATATTTTCCACGATGCCCAGATTCTTTTCTTGGGTAGTGATTCCTAATCTGGAACCTTGCATAGTGTAATTTTAGATGCATCCTTCCCTAGATGCGTAACTTTGCACTTCTCCACATTACATTTCATCTGCTATTTGTTTGCCCAGTCTCCCAGTTTTTTCAAAGTTCTCCTCTTGTGATTTAACAACTTTGAATAATTTTCCGCAATTTACCAATATTACTGACTACATATATGAAGCTGAATCCTGGCTCAGCAAAAACAACTTACACATCAACTTTAAAAAAACAGAAATATTAATCGCCACAAGAAACCAAAAGTACACCCCCCACCTCATTCAAATTATACAACTTAATCTTGCCTGTCAAGTAAGAAGTCAAATACCTAGGGGTCATTATTGACAGGGCTTTAAACATGGCATCACATATCAAACTTACTGCCAGAACAATACTCTATAAAATAAAAACTATCCAACATCTGAGACCAATCCTAGACCATCACAACTTTCGCACAATAGTTCAAGTGCTAGTGAACCCCCATCTGGACTACTGTAATAGCATTTTACAAGGTCTACCAAAGAAGTCCATTCAAACCCTCCAACTTGTCCAAAATGTATCCGCCAGGATAATAACCAAGACCAACCAGTCTGAACACATCACCCCCATATTATATAACCTTCACTGGCTCCCAATAATTTCCAGAATATAATACAAGCAAATCCTCACTGCTTTTAAGTTGTATAACGACATCTCCCCCCTCTTACCTCGCCACTATCATAAAAGCACAAACCGACACCAGACACAAGCGGAAGAACGATCAAAACCTTCTGCAAGTTCCAACCCTAATATGCAAAACTAAACAGCACACAAGTAATAGGGCATTCAGATACACAGCCCCTATACTTTGGGACGCCCTCCCTGACCGAATCAGAGCTATCAAAGATCTCCTAACTTTCCGCAAGGAACTGAAAACACACCTTTTCTCACAATATTATAATGCTCACCTAATAAACAATACATCCAATAACTCCAACCTCCCCTCCACCCCAACAGTCTAACACATCCCACTTCCCTACCTTAACACATTGTATATAGCTAAAAAAAATCCAGCCATCACTTTGCCTCTGTAATTAGTGTGCACTGGTATGTATATATTTATTATTCTAAGTTCCTTGTTTAAATTGTAATGGTTAAACATGTTCCATGTAACAATGTGTTATAGTTCCATGTAAACTTCACCTGATCACTGGAAGGGGCGGTATAAAAAAACCTGTTCAAATAAACAAATAAATAAATACATTTTGTATCATCTGCAAATTTGATGATTACCTCACTTGTTGTTCCCATTTCTAGGTCATTTACGAATATGTTAAAAAGCAGAGGGCCCAGCACAAATCTCTGGGGTACTCCATTTTTTATCTTTCCTCGAAGAAAAGGTGCTGGTACTCCTATGAAGAGCTCTTTCATTAATACATGAGGATCATGGGTCAATTTTAGCAGGCACTTAAAAGGTGCCAGTATTCTGTACCACCGTGTACCCCCTCAAAAAAGCCCTGCATCTCTCCATTAAGAAAACTGGACATTTAGCCCTACTTTCTGTTTTCTTTTATTCAAGCTTCTTTCTCTAATGTGCGTTCTTCGGCCAAATCTATTTTTTCTGCCAAAGTGCAGTTTCGCTGAATCTAATAATGGTGTAGGATCAAAGCATTTGACTTGGTCTCGGTGTCTCAAGTTCTTGAAACTCTCTCCTCTTTGAATAATATTTTCAGTACTCTTGATTGTTGTGCTACTCAGTTGTTTAAGGTTTTTTTTTTAAATGACATTTATTAAACCATCAGACTTACAGCAACAAATCCCAGGGCCGTGGGTACACTTACATGGCATCTGGGATACACAACATTACAATCGAGAGACAATGTCATCTGGTATTTTATAGTTTTAATCCCCAAACTGATTCCCCTCCTCTTACCTGTCCCCCCCCCCCACCACCCCCCAATTGGGATTCCATGCAGTCTGCATTCATATCCTTACATTTTAATTTGGGTTTTATTAGAATCGAGCTATGCCTATGGTCTTCAATTATTATTTCCAATGGTACGTGTTATAGATTCCAGGTCTACATCTATGGAAAAGTGTCATCAATTCAAGTCCCCCCTGTCAGAGTTTCTTTTCTTTTCTTTCTCCAGACGAATCAGTGTACTTAACCCATATTAAGAATCTCATTCTGAGCTTGTGAGGTTAGTGTATCTAGATAACATCTACATATAGAATAAAAGGCTTCCAGCTTTTGTGGGTTTCCTTTCACAGTCGGGCGCTCCATTACCATTAACTGGTACAAGTTGTGACGCCATTCCCAAAATTTTTTATTGTATTTTCTTTTTAATGTTGTTTTATATTATAATTCTATTGTGTATTTATTGTATATATGCACATATTTATTAATTATTTATTATTTTTTAAGTTTTATATAATTGTTTTATTTTTATTCTTATTTATTATTTTTATTTATATTTTTTATATATATATATATATTTTACTTTTATTTTGGACATTGGCATTAACAATTTACATTATCATTTTTTCTCGAGTCCTCTTTTTCTCCGTTTTTCTCCTTTTTCTTTTGCTCTTTTGGTTAACATTAACAAAGGCCTTTTATAAATATATATATAATCGACATTTTCCAAGTTGGTTTATTACTATATTCCATTTTGTAATTTATTATTTTTTTATATATATTCTTAATGAAAAATTTTTTATTAAATGAGTTATTGCATTATGAGTGTTTTACATGTTTTTAACTTTATTAATTTATTTATTGTTTATGATTATTATTAAAGTTTTTTAATTATATTTTTAGTTATTTTAACATTTTTTTTATATATATATTTTTATGTATTTATCTTAGTTATTTTATTTAAAGTGGTTTAACATGATTTGTCTTTTAATATTTATGTTTACACATCAATTTCTGTTTGCTGTTGTTTTTACATGTATATATATTTTGTAGTGAGCCTATAACCCCTGAGGAAGTGGTGTACGAAACACGGCCTGTGTTGGGTTTGGCGCACCTTATCCGTGGATCAATAAAGGTTACTTTTGAACCTCCTGCCACGGTTTCTGACTGGTTCCTGTTGCCCACGTGGTAGTTTGCTGTTTCTTGGTGGACCCTTTGTTTGCACCATGGGCATACCCCTTGTTCTGAGAGCCTGCTACACTGGGCCTGCGATGGCGAGAACTGTGCCCAGTTGAGAGCGAGAAACTGAAGCTCTCACCAGTGGCTCAACTGAAAAAGATAGGGGACCCTTTTAATAGCTTGTAATATTGTTCCTGTGGGCACCGGGTCTCCTATCTCTCTGTCCCAGGCAGACTCCACTGAAGAGTAATCTTGTGGTTCCGCCAGGTCCCTCAATTTCCGGTTAAACTGTGATATAATGAAGGCCCCTCCTTCATCCTCATCTAAGTTAAACAATTCTACCATACTGTCCCATCCCCTCTGGAAATAAACTTTCCATTAGGAGTGAAACAATGTAGTGATGCAATTGGCAATAGGCAAAGTAATGGTTGGATTCTAAATCATATTCTGAGCTAATTTCCGCATATGATTAGACTTTCCCTTGATCATGGTTTCATTTTTTTCTTTCCTGTCGTTCTTTCTCAGTTCTTTCTGGGTCCTCTTCCTCTCCTTCTACCCCACTCCCTTGTGGTGTTCCTCAGGGTTCTGTTCTCACTCCTCTTCTCTTCAATATCTTTCTTGCACTTTTGGTCCAACAACATGGTATTTCAGCTCACTATTACGCCGACGATATTTTTCTGTTATATCACACTGATTCCTCTACTCCTGATATTACTCCTCTCAATACCTGTCTTTCCTCTGTGGCTTCCTGGCTTTCCTCTAATTTCCTTCATGTTAACCTTGCCAAAACCTCTGCTATTTGGTTCACTCTTGGGAATTCTTCCCCTCCCTCCCTCACTCCCCTATTTTCTTCTTTACCTATCCCTGTGGTTTCTTCGCTTCGCTATCTCGGTGTCACTCTTGATTCATCTCTCTCCTTTAAAGACCACATTTCCTTTGTAGTTCAACGTTCTTTCTTCACTTTGAAGCAGCTTCGCGCTGTACATCCTTTCCTTTCCTTTTCTTCTTTGACCACCCTATTTCTCTCTCTCGTAGTATCCCATCTTGATTATTGTAATGTTGCACTAGCCGGCCTCCCTCAGTCTCAACTTTCTCGTCTCCAACGCATCCAGAACACCGCTGCTCGTATTCTTATTCACACCTCACCTTGCTTCCGCTCTCATCAGGAATCATATAGCTGCACTTAGCGGCCTTGTATATAGTTGCCTTTTGTACATAGTTTATTATGTTCGCTGTTTAAGAAACCTGTTTAATGTAAATCTGTTTAATGTATTGCCCTGTTCATTGTAAGCACTGATCAATGTTGTGAAGTGTAATTTCTGTTCACTGTAAACCGCGCTGATGTCGAATAGCGCGGTATAAAAGAAACTTTAAATAAATAAATAAATAAATAATGTCACTCCCCTTCTTCTACATCTGCACTAGCTTCCTGTCCCTTTCCGAATTCAAGTTTCTCTTTTTTGTCCACAAATCAATTCACACAGGTATTCCTCTCTATCTTGCTGATCAGGTTCGTCTCTACACCCCTCTCCGCACTCTTCGCTCTATCCACGCCAACCACAAGTCACTCCCTACCCCATCCCAGGCCCACTTGGAATCTACCCATTCCTCAGCTTTCATTTTCCTTGGCCCGAGGCTCTGGAACTCGCTTCCACTTGCCCTCCGTCTGGAACATTCCATCACTGCATTCAAAGCCAAATTAAAAACCCACCTCTTCTGTCTTGCTTATGACCTACCCACCTCCCTTTCTCCTCTTTCCCCCCTTCCCCATTGATGTATTGACCACTTCTCCTTCATACCAGAGTAACCCCCCCCCCCGCCCTCCCTGTTGATATTTAATCCTCTCTACCTTTTCTGTTCTTATCTTTTCTGTCCTGCTTCTTTGAATTTTATGGCGTTCCTTTTTCTTTTCTTTTCTTGCAGCACTAATTTTTAATTTTATATGCTTTTATTGTAAACCGCCCAGATACTTTTTGTTGTTGGGCGGTATATTAAAAACATAAAATAAACATAAAAACAAACATTATCTAGTACTTGCCGGACACAACGTAGGCCCAGGTGTTCCAAACAGAAAACGCACTTTCCATGCCAGGAGAAAAGTGCATTGCCCCAGAAGGGTAGAAAACTTGACCTCTCTGGTAAAATCTGCCATCGAGCACATAGGATGAGCCAGGCTGCTCTGACCAGCCAAATCAAGCAGCTTTTATTAAGTCAGGATGGAAGCAGATGACATTCCATCTGTAGTACTCCCAACAGACTAGAGGGGGAAACAAACTCTTCTCCAAATTGAAATGGAGAATGATTGCTAGTGAACCCTAACCAATCTTGAAGATGCCGCATCTGGCATGCCAGTGAATATTGTTGCATATTTGGCAGTCCTATCCCCCCATGCTTCCACCTGCCACGAAGCCTGGACAGTGCTACTTTGGCTCGACTCCCATCCACAGAAACTGACAAATTTCTCTTTCAAGACTTCCGAGATCAGACTGATGAAAGGAAATCGGGAGGGTTTGCAAGTAATAAAGAATCTTAGGTAACAAAACCATATGGTAGGCTTCTACCCTACCGATCAGTGACAGTGGCAGCGGGGTCCAGTCACGCAATTTTGTTTGGATCTTTTTTAGCAACATCTCGTAAATCAGTTGGTATAATTTACAAGGATCCTGAGGTAACTATATCCCTAGGTACGTAAAGGCCTTTTCTGCCCACTTTAATGGAAAAGTAGGACCCCAGGAAGTCCTCAGCTGACCCAAAACGTCCAGCGCCTCTGATTTATCCACACTGAGTTTAAGCCCTGCTACTATCCCATAGGTTTGGAATTCTAACAGCAATGTGTGGACAGTGTTTCCCAGGGCTGAGTAAGGTGAACACGTATGTCATCAACAAAATCTTAAATTTTAAATTCAGAATGGCCAATCTTGATCCCCGGGATCCCTGGGTGGGCTGCTAATTTTCAGAGTAGGGGGTCCAGGGAAAGGACAAACAATAGAGGTAATAGCGGATATCCCTGCCAAGTCCCTCTCTCTAATTCAAAGGCCTCTGATATTGTTGAATTAACCATAACTGCCGCCTTGGGATGTGAATAGAGCAACCTAACCATATGAAGGAATGTCTCTCCGAGTCCATATTGCGGGAGGACTGTGAACAAGTAGTCCCAGCTCACCCTATTAAATGTGTTTTCAGCATCGAAGTTGATGATCAGAGAGGGAATACCCTTCTCGTGGACCCATTCCAAGGAAGCTAGAATCTTACGGAGATTACTAGTTATTGAACGTCCCCACACCTGAGATTCATATAGGAGTTCTAGGAGCATATTGGCTAAGCGGTCTACTAAGATTTTTGCGAACAATTTAAGATCATAATTGATCAGGGAGATGGGTCGGTATGCCGCTGCATATTGAGGATCCTTTCCGGGTTTTGGGATAAGAGTAATATGAGCTTGATAGTCTCCCCATACAAATTTACCCTTATCCGTATATTCCTGGAACATTTCAACTAAGAAGGGAGTCAATTGCCCATGTAGGATTTTGTAAAATTCTGCACTAAATCCATCCAGGCCTGGAGCCCAGCATGATGCTCTTTGGATACCTTTTTAAATTTCTTCCACAGAAAGCGGCACCCCTAATATCTCTGCTTGTTGTTATGGCAGCTTAGGTAGATTAAGATCGCCTAGGTATGCTAAAATTGCCGAAGTTGTCACTGGTCCTCTAATGTATAAATTTCTGTAAAATGTTTGAAATAATTGCACAATGTGAGCAGTGCGGTTATGGTATGAGTAACCCTAGCCCCTTTCAAACATCTTGCCAGCAACGCCCTGCCCAATCGCCGTGTCTGTATAACTGAAATTTATAATAAAGCAACAATTTTTTTCCCGTTGGTGCAACAATTCATTCAGAGACACTTGCATTTCTAATAGTATCGCCTTTATCTGGGGGGGGGTGTCAGATTTTGTGCATGTAAATGGAGAGCCCTGACCACATGCCTCTCTAGGTGTAAAATCTGACCATTTACCAGTGGTCTCTTTTGTGCTGAATATGCAATTATAACCCCTCGCAGTACGACTTTGGCAGTTTCCCACATAAGTTCAGTGGTGTTGTTGGTCTTGAAATCTTCCCACCACTGACGTAAAAATATATGGAAGTTCGTATCTTTATATAAGTCAAGTGGGAAGTGCCAGATGCGCGTTCTCGCTTCTATTTTTCCCATGATTAGGTCCAAGCACATCGGGGCATGGTTGGAGATTTACCTGGGTCCATTTAACTGCTTCTGTAGCCCTTTCAAAAAGAGATTCCAACAGCAAAATCATGTCCAAATGGGCACTTGTCCCATTTACCCTGGAGAAGTGGGTATAATCCCGCTCTGAAGGATGTAAGACTCGCCAGAGGCCTACCATCCACAACCGTCATTTGAATCTGCCCAACACCTTAGCCAAACCACGCCGGGAGTCTATCCCACCTCATGAAGCATTGATCTGAGGGCACCAAGGAAAAAACAGCACACTGCCACACTAATGTGCGGGAAACAAACCAGTCCAAAAACGTGGGCAGAACCAAGAAAAAAACTTTTATTATTCTTTAAAACAGAGGTGGCCAGATCCAACACAGGCCGTGTTTCATATGATACTTCATCAGGGGTAATCGTGGCTCACTACAAAATCATAAAAATATCATAAACATAAAACAATCATAAGAATGAAGCATAAAATCATAACTGAATAAAAAATGCACAAATATAAAGAACATCATGAAATATACCATTAAAATAATTAAAGACATGTATAACTGAACAATTGAAAATGCAATATGAACATGTTCATTAGCGCCAGACAGGTAAAATCTTTAAAAAAAATAAATTAATAATTGAATGAACATATAAACAAAATTGTATAAGATCAAACATGCTTTAAACCATTAAAAATGACTATAAAACAAAATAAAAGGTACAACTTATGAAGAAAATATATCAACTAGAAAAAGAACACCATAAAAGAAAGAAGGAGAGAGATGAGGAAGTGAATTGTAAATCAGCAGGAGTGAAGCGAAAAACAAGCAGGAGTGAATCAGAAAATACCTTGAGGTGTGTGTGCAGTTTTACTTTTTTAGAAAGTTGTTTTGAGTGACAGCGCTCCCTCCCGCCTCAGTTTCAGTTGATTTCAACAGCGTATGCGTTGGCGTTTTTGCATTTACTGAATGAGATTTCCTCACGCGGCGCATATTTCTCCTCAATGCTTACAAGCCTTCAAGTTTTACCTTTTTTTTTTTTTTTTTTATAGTTTATTTAAATCATCAATAGAAACAGAAATAAAATAACAGTCAACAAATTCCTCCTGAGGTGGATTCTGATCCCCAGGAGGGAACAGTGAAGGTGATACATTTTTCAGATTATTACACCCAACCTCCCCCAACCCCCCCAACCCCCCCCACCTCCCCACCCCCCCACATCACACCCATGACCAAGGCACAGGCCAAGCTCGCGACAGGACCGGATGGGCCTGCCACGAAACTACTCATATCGAAGGACACGAACTAGCTGCCCAATTGAAGGACTGCGTTACGGCACCGGGGACTTAATTGGGAAATATACAGGTCCCAGAGCAATAGAAAGGCGGACCATCGCTTGGGGTTAGCCCTAGCACCCCGTCGCTCCAGGAGCATCAGTTGGTGAAAGGAATTTCGCCACTCCCAAAAGGAGGGAGGGCTGCGTTCCCGCCACCGACGTAGGAGGGGTCCCTTGCCCACCAGACACGCCTTACGCACCAGACTGCGTCCCCATTTCCCTTGAGGAGAGGTACCACTCAGTAAATCTAACGTGACCAGGGTCGCATCCCAGGTTACCTGCTGCCCCAAAAGGCTCACCATAAAGACACAAATGCGCCTCCAATATGGGCGGATCAACCGACAACCCCACCACATGTGTAATAAGGTTGCCCGTGGCTCCGCACACCGGGGGCAGCTCCCATCTGTATTCAAGTGACAGCGGAAGGCCCTGTGCGGGGAGAAATGAACCCTTGTGACACATTTAGCTTGCACTTCTCTCCAACGGGCACCCTCAGCCAGGGTCCCAGTTCGGCGAAGAGCATCAAGAACTGTTCCCGGAGGAATCTCCCGCCCCATCTCCGCCCCCCAAGCCTGCTCGACATCGCGGAAGTCCGGGTGATATCGATATTGTTCCAGCCTGATCCGAAAGGCCCGCACGGAAGGTTTCTCCTCCCCCCCAAGGTCAAAAAATTCCAAGATCTGTGCAGACCGATCTGCATGGAGCTCTGTCCCCGGGAGGGAACCAACATAGTGGGCAATCTGCAGATACGCATACACCTGCCTCGGCCCCAAATCATATTCTTGGCATAGGAACTGAAAGGATTTGGGTTTCCCAGCGGAATCAACCACATGCCCCAAGTTGCGTAAGCCCTTTTCCTCCCATGAACGAAACAATGCCCCTTCAGTACCTGGAGTAAAGGAAACATTACCCCGCACCGGTAGCCAACTGGAGACCTGCCAATTGCGCCCCCAGTATAGATTAAGCTGTCTCCACGTCCGCCGCACCGGCGTCAATAAAACACTTTCAGCCAGATGAGGGGGTAGCACCCGGTTGCGCAAGTGTAGTATGGCCTGAAGAGAGTGGGGAGCAACATAAGCCTCCTCCAAGGTCCTAGGCGTATAAAGTTCAGTTGTACCAAGCCAATCCCCCAGATGTCGGGCTTGGCAGGCCAAGGCATAGGCCCCCAGATCAGGGAGCCCCCAACCCGCACACTTCCCACTTCCCACCAATCGACTATAAGGGATACGCGCTTTCGCGCCGCCCCAGAGAAACCTCCGGAACTCCGCTTCAAAACGCCGAATATCCCATCGGAGCAGCCAAACCGGGAGAATCTGCATCCAGTACAATAAGCGCGGCAGAATGACCATTTTAATCGCTGCAATCCTCCCTGATAAAGACAGGGGAAGAACCCGCCAAGCATGCAGCTGGGCACTTACTTTAGTCATCATCCGGTGTAGATTACTCCCATAAAGCTGGGAAGGCCGACGGGGCAGTAAGATCCCCAGATACACAAAATGATTGTCTGCCCATTTTAAAGGGAACTCCCCCAGCCAGGTACCCCGCAGCTGTCCTGAGACGTCCAAGACTTCAGACTTTTCTTCGTTAATACGAAAGCCTGCGAACTGCCCGAAAATCCGGAACTCCCGTAGTAGATTGGGCAACGATGTCTCAGGCGATAGCAGATGGACCAAGAGGTCATCTGCAAAGGCGGAAATCCGAAAGTCGTAAGTCCCGATACGTACCCCACGTATCTTGCGAGACCCTGCCACGTTTTGCAGAAGGGGGTCCAGTGCCAAGACAAAAAGGAGTGGAGATAAGGGGCACCCCTGACGGGTCCCACGCTGCAACGAAAAGGTTTCGGACAGTACCCCTCAGGTTTTACCTTTTTTCATATGTAGCATTTTTTCTGTTCGCCCTCTTCATTGATAAGTTTTCAAATGCATGATTTTTGATGTATTTTAGATCCAAAGTTTGATTGTATGGCTGTTTCACTGTTTGTTTGTGATCCAGTTGTGTGAGATACACAGTGAGTACATTTATGTTTTAGTGATTTCCCCCCGCGAATCTTTGGGAGGCTTAAGTTTTGCTTACTTACTTCAATGTATGGAACAAATACTTTCATTTACACTCACTGTACGGATATAATGGCACCACATTGAGAGCCTGCACAGTGGCATGTTTTCTGAGGATATGTAATGTGCTACTACAGTTTTCACGGACTTGTAGAGAATCTAATGGGTTTATTTTCCTTCCTTTTGCCAAACTGTGTTATAATCAATATTGTTACGATAAGTGGTATAATAATTTTGTATTTTTCTTTTTTCTCCATGTATCTTTTCTGTGGTTCATAGAGCATTGACTCTTCAAGATATATGATTTTAGAGTGTTTCCGTTTTTTACAACGGTGGACTGCCTTTGGTGTGCACACACACCTCAAGGTATTTTCTGATTCACTCCTGCTTGTTTTTTGCTTCACTCCTGCTGATTTACAATTCACTTCCTCATCTCTCTCCTTCTTTCTTTTATGGTGTTCTTTTTCTAGTTGATATATTTTCTTCATAAGTTGCACCTTTTTATTTTGTTTTATAGTAATTTTTTAATGGTTTAAAGCATGTTTGATCTTATACAATTTTGTTTATATGTTCATTCAATTATTAATTTATTTATTTATTTTTTTAATTGTCTGGCGCTAATGAGCATGTTCATATTGCATTTTCAATTGTTCAGTTATACATGTTTTTAATTATTTTAATGGTTTATTTCATGATGTTCTTTATATTTGTGCATTTTTTATTCGGTTATGATTTTATGCTTCATTCTTATGATTGTTTTATGTTTATGATATTTTTATGATTTTGTAGTGAGCCACGATTACCCCTGATGAAGTATCATACGAAACACGGCCTGTGTTGGGTCTGGCCACCTCTGTTTTAAAGAATAATAAAAGTTTTTTTCTTGGTTCTGCCAGCATCGATCTGAGGGTCCATAACTGCATTGAAATCTCCACCCACTATTATTCCTGCTTCTGGTAGGTTTTCTATCTCTGAGGCCACTTAAGCGAAAAAGGGGGCATTATTTGTGTGTGGGCCTTATACATTACATAGTATCACTGGTGAGCTTTCTAAGATCCCATAAAGAATAAGGAACCTCCCTGATGGGTCAGGAATGGTCTTCTGGTTCTCAAACCTAAGGGCCTTATGAAGTAGGATCACCACCCCTCCCTTCCTACCCTTTGCTGGTGCCCCAAACACCTAGCCCACTCATTCTCTCTTCAGTTTTGAGTGCTCAATTGCAGATTGATGGGTCTCTTGCAAGAAAACAATATCACATTGTGACATCTCAATGCCCGGAGAATCTTAAAGCATTTTATACATTTCAAGGCAATGTATTATCCAAAAGTGTGGGATGCTATCAAAAGCTTTATTATAATCAATCCATGCTATACTGAGATGTCTTCCTTTCTTAGCACTGGCCATAAAGGCCTTATTCAGCATTAACTGTTCTTTGGTTCCATATGCTCCTCTCTTATTGCCCTTTTGCTCTATCGCCATCATGTTATTGAACTTGATGTGACTGTATATTCAGTCTGCATCTATTGCAGAAAACAGCTTATAGATTGTAGGTAAACAGGTTATTGGTCTATAATTTTTAGGAAAGTTGGTTGGGTCTCCCTTTGGAAGGAGAAAAGTTCTTCCTGTAGTAAACCATTGCGGCATTAAGTCTGGTTGCTCAAACTATTGATTTTTGCAGTTTGCCAGGTCTTGATGGAGTGATGTTAACTGTTTGAGCCAAAAGTTGGTTACTCCATCTGGGCCAGGGCTCTTCCAACTTGAGACTCATTTTAACCTGCTTTCCAGCTCTTCCTTTGTTACTATGGGCCATTCCATAGGTTTGATGTTTGTTTTTTCTAAATGCTTCTGTATGCTGGGTAACCATTCTGCTTTGTGATTGTGCTGTATAGGGTTCTCATATAACTTTCTCCTAAGGATGCACATCAACAGCTGCTGCACATAAAGCTTCTGTTAGTTTATCTGCATTGTTGAGGCTTTAGTGTCCTGTTAGATCTTTACAATCCCAAGACACTCAATTACTAGATGTTTCTCAATTTAAAAGAATCCACTTTCAGTCTCTTCACAAGAGGATTTTTTTCCTATGGATGCCCCATCTACTTGGAACTCCCTTCCTAAGGAGTGTTCTGAAACAGAATTCATGTTTTTTTGGCAGAAGTTAAAAACCTATTTATTCCAGCAGGCCTTTCCTGGGTTTGTTTCATAAGCGTTAGTTTAGGCTTATCATATCCTATGACTATATTGGCACTCTGGGTCTTTTTGGCATTAATATTAGCTTCAGAAGTTCTTTTGTGCAAGTCCTTATTTTTATTTTTGTTTGTTTTTAAATTGAATATGTTATTTGTAATCTGACTTGATATTGACTGCAATATAAATACTTTAAAATAAATAAAAAATAAAAAAAGGCGGAGCAGTAAAGAGCACCGGTGGGAGAGCCGGAGAGACAGCATTTTGCCCGGAGGCGGCAGGCTCCTGGTCCCGCGGCCCCGACATCATCGGGGGCCTTCCTTCAAAGGCGGAGCAGTAAAGAGCACCGGTGGGAGAGCCGGAGAGACAGCATTTTGCCCGGAGGCAGCAGGCTCCTGGTCCCGCGGCCCCGACGTCATCGGGGGCCTTCCTTTAAAGGCGGAGCAGTAAAGAGCACCGGTGGGAGAGCCGGAGAGACAGCATTTTGCCCAGAGGCGGCAGGCTCCTGGTCCCGCGGCCCCGACATCATCGGGGGCCTTCCTTTAAAGGCGGAGCAGTAAAGAGCACTGGTGGGAGAGCCGGAGAGACAGCATTTTGCCCGGAAGCGGCAGGCTCCTGGTCCCGCGGCCCCGACGTCATTGGGGGCCTTCCTTTAAAAGCTCCGTGGTTGGGCGCAGTCGGAGGCGCGTGCCAGGGCAGCGATCAAAGGGGCACGATACAAGGGGCGTATTAGGCCCCTTGGGAGCCCCTTGGAGCAACGCAGGAGCAGTGGACTGTAAGATCTAGCAGCCGCAGAGACTGTGATGGGGAAAAGAAAGAAGAGATTCCAGAGGCGAAAGTGGAAACGGTGGTGGGCCCCATGGACAAACACCTTCAGATAAAGGTAGGGGCTGATGCGTCCCTGGATCCAGACTTTCTGGCTTTTCGCTCATCAGTGGCGTCTCTAAGTTCTCTGGATAGGTCTCCACCTTCTCCTCCAGTATACATTTCTCCACCCTCTTCAGTAACTGTGGGGGATCATGCTAAGCAAAGTACCCCAGTGGTTTCTCAGGGGAAGTTGACACCAGTTGCTTGGGTTTCTGTTCCGGGTGTCATTAAGGAAGTGCCTGATGATCAGGTTACTCTGGTTGATATATGGAAGAGTGTATCCCGTATAGAAAATATCTTAGCCCCCACTGTCTCACAGCTTTGTAACTTCTCATCGGAGGTTAGCAATCAGCTGTCTGACGTAGAAGAGCGTTTAGGGAATATGTCTTCTCAGCTTATTAAGTGTGAAATCAGTGTGCTATCTTAAGGCTAATAGTACGTCTAGTATTAAGGAGAGTTTGCTTGTTCACCACAGGATGGAAATGTATGACAATATTTATTGTAAATAATTGCCCCGGTTACCCAAGTTTCTGTTCCTGTTTTATGTAAAAAAAAACCAGATAATCTGTATCTTATCTGATGTTTTCTTGTTCTATGTAAACCGCGCTGATTATGAATAGTGCGGTATATAAAAGATGTTAAATAAATAAATAAATAAATAAATATGTTTAGAGCTAAAAATATTAGGTTGTTAAATTTTCCTATTTGTCATCTATTATCTGCAGAGATTTTATTTCGGAAGTATTTAAAGGAATCTTTGGGTCTGGCTTCTGCTGACTCTGTTTTGGTTTCTAAGTTATATTACTTGACTGGGAGGAAGGTAACTGCCGGTGCTCCTGGTGAGTTTGATACTCTCCAAGGAGGAGCTGACTTAGACCTTACCAAATTCTTAGAAGATTCTCAGGATACTATCCTAACTCGGGCTACTTTAGTAGTCACGTTTGTATCTGAGTATGATAAATCTGCTGTGTTTAAATTGTACTTTAAAAGGTCATCCACTCTGTTTTGTGGTGCTAAGGTACAGATGTTTCCTGATGTCTGTAAGGCCACACAACTTAGGAGATAGGCTTTTTTAGCTATGAAGCCTAGGGTCTTGGCCTTATCGGCGAGTTTTTTTCTTCAATACCCCTGTAAATGTTTAATTACATTTCAGGGGTCTAAATATATCTTTGTTGATCCGTCTCAATTGCAGTTATTTTTGGATAGTAAATAATTGGGCACACTTATGTAAGGAGAAGAGGGGACATTAGGTTGAGCTGTCGTGTTAGTAGGACTTATGTTCCTGAATATTCCTTTGTTTTAATTGCTTTGTAACTCTCCCCCTGTATAGTGGGCTAGGAATATGATTGCTGATGTGTTCTTTTTCTTTTATATATGGATGGTTTCCTGTTTTTTTGTTTATGGAATGACATTGGCATCTTGATTACCTGTGTACTTCCTTTGTAAGTATGTTTAAAAATTTCAATAAATAAAAAAAATAAAAAATAAAAAACAGTTCCCAAGCCACAATAGTACACTGCATCCTATCCCATCCCATTTTATTTTATTTATTTATTTATAAGTTCTTCTATATTGCTTTATCAATAAATCTAAGCGGTTTACATGGAACAAGAACATGTGTTATACATAGAACTTAGAACAATAGCAAGGAGAATTGTGTTAATAAGGGTTGTACATATATTTATTTATTTATTTAACTGGTTTTAATATACTGTTTTTCTACCAGGCAAAACAGTTTACATAGAACAGAACAGAACGGTTTACAGTGAACAGGTAAATAACAAATGCAGGCAACTATGTACAGGTTGCTAGAAACAATGACAGTTAACTGAGTGCAGTGTTTGTCAAAGGGGAGATGAGGTAGTAGGGGGGAGAATTGAGCTGGTAAGTATATTACAGAATACTAAGAGAGGGATGGGGCAGGGAGGGTGGGAGGGAGTGGGAGGTGGTGAGGAGGGAGGTGGGGGAATGCTTGGAGTATGTTAGATAAAGTTATCTTGGTTAGGATTTTTATCATGGATGATGTTAAATAGAGGAAAAGAGAAAGAAAAAGTTTATAGGGGAGGAGAGAGAGGAATGGTGTGTGAGAGTATAGGATGCTCTTGCTGGGAGTTGGTTGCAGTGGAAATACCATAATGTTCTTCGAAGAGGAATGTTTTAAGGTGTTTCTTGAAGAGAGTGTGGGATTGTATGTAGGGTAAAGTGGGAGGAAGTTGATTCCACATGGTGGGAGCATAAAATTCAAAAGCTCTGGTGCAAATTCGTTGGAGTTTCTTGCAGACTTGCGTTGGTTGAAGGAGCAGATTGGATGTCTTTAGTCGGCGGAGTCTGTTGTTTTCAGGATGTTTGATTAGTAATTGGAACTGTTCAGCAGAAGTATTGAAAAAGGCTCTGTGAATGATGGTAAGTATCTTGAACTTGATTCGGGATGCAATGGGGAGCCATTGAAGAGACTTTAAGGTAGGAGTGATGTGAGAGTGTCTTGGGACTCCAGCTATGATGCGAGCGGTGGTATTTTGAGCAAGCTGTAGAAGGGCAATGCCTTAGGGAGTCCGTGGAGGATGGAGTTACAGTAGTCAAGTAGTGCTGTGATGGAGACTTGGCAAACTGTACGGAAGCTGTCAGTTGATAGGAGGGGTCGTAGATTGCGGAGAATTTGAAGTTTGAAATAGATGCTTTTGGTGACATTCTTGATGTGAGGTTGGAAGGTCATGTGTTGGTCCAGGGTAATGCCAAGGTATTTGGTCTGAGTTTTGAACTGTATGTCTGTGTCTCCGAGCTTTATACTTGAGGGAGGTGTGAAGGTGAGGTCTCTGGACATGTGAAGAATCTCTGTCTTGCTGAAATTTACTGCTAGGTTGTGACGCTGTAGCCAAAAGACAATTTCTTTGAAGCATTCGTTGAGACAGGAGTAGTCAGGGGAGAGGTGTGGAAGGGAGTGAAGATAATTATATCGTCAGTATAGAGCTGGTAATCGATCTTGAATTTTTGCATGATGTAGCATAGAGGCCTGATGTAAATATTGAATAATGGGAAGAGAGGGCGGATCCCTGAGGGGCTCCTTGGGGAAGGGTGTAAGGTGCTGAAGATTGGTTGCCGAGCCTTACTGTTTGGGTTCAGTGGGACAGGTAAGAGTGGATCCATTTAAGTGGGGCACCCTGTACACCAATAGCGTTGAGTTGGTTGAGTAGGATTTGGTGGGATACGATGTCAAATGCAGCAGAGATGTTGAGGAATAGTAATATGAAGGCAGAGAGAGGTCTTTCAGTTCCGAAGATGTGAGTATTTAGTAGAGAGGTAAGTAAGGTTCAGCACTGTGGTAAGGTCAAAAGTCATGTTGCCTGGGGTCCAATATGTTCCTGGAGCTGAATTTGAACTGCTTTTCAATAATTTTGGAGAGGTAGGGTACACTGGCTATAGGTCTGTAGGATGCATGAGAGGAAGGGTCAAGGTTCTTTTTCTTAAGTAAGGGTCTCACAGAGGCTTGTTTGAGAGCAGGTGGGAGATACGCTTGGGTAAGTGAAGTTTGAAGGGTGGCAGAGATGAATGGTTACATAGCAGTCTTCACTGTCTTGATCCAAGTCACTGGACAGGGGTCAAGGGGGGAGGTGGTGGCAATAATGTCGTTGATATTCTTGGGGAACATCTCTGAATGTCGTCCATGGGGTAAAGGTGGTAGATGAGGAAGTGGGAGGAGAAAGGATGAGCATGGAAGAGCCAGGAAGTTTGTGTTTAGATATTAGGAAGTCAGCTATTAGTTGAGAGTGGATGGGGTCATTATGACAAAACTAAGCTGGATCATTAGTGAGTGATTTGATGAGGTTGAAAAGTTCCCTTGGCTTGTTTATGGATCGTAGTAGGATGTTATCATGGTATTCACGCTTGGCGTTGAGGGTGTTATTGGAGTATGCTTTACGATGGTAGGGTAGATAGCTTGAAGTTGTAGGTCCTTGGATTTTCTCCATCATTGCTCAAGTATTCAGAGGGAATGTTTCTGCTCTCTGAGAAGGGCTGAGTACCATGGAGCATGAGAACAATGAGTTTTGTAGGAGATGTGTGGTGGAGCTTTAGCAGCTTGAGAGATGGTGGTATTCCAAGAATGTTTAAGTGTATTAAGGTTTGAGTGAGGAAAAACTTGCTTTAGTGTGGAAATGGTTTTCTGAATGATGTCTCATTGAAGTTGATGAATCTTCTTGTTGAGGGTGGTTTGGGAGTGGGGAAATGTTTGGGCAGGGAGGCAGACGTAAACATTAAGGGGGATCTATCCTCGGCTATTTGTCCCCCTGCTGACCCCGACAAAAGCCTCCCCATATGAACAGCAGGGGGTGTGAAGGGGTGTTTTGGAGGCGGAATGAGGGTGGGGCGGGGCATAAGCGGGCCGCGACCCCAGATGCACAGGGCTGATTCTGTATGTCTGGAGCCTCAGATCTAGACAGGGGACTTATTTCACCTCAAAGGTGGAATACCTTCCCCTGGATGGAAGGGGACTGTGGTGTGAGACACAGGAAGGCAAGTGAGGGGGCACAGGGGGTTCCAGGGTGGCCAGAAATTGCAGCTCGTGAATAGAGCTGCAGTGCCATGGCAATATGGCGACAGGATGCCATGGCACTGTGGCTCCATTCACAAGCCCAACTGAGTTAGCTGGTAGTCGCCAGGATGTACAGCTGGCCAGAATTGGGTCCTGGCCTGCACATCCAGGCGCTAGACCTGATTCTGACCCCGCAAGGGCCACGGGATCAGAATCGGGTTTATCTTTGCACAGCCTGATTCTGCCTGGCTGTACAGGGGCTGCACAGCCTGAATGGAATAGGTCTCTATGTAAACCTAGCAGATAGATATGAATAACAGAGGAGCTATCGGGGATCTGGGGTTGAGGTCCCTGTTAGAGTACATTGTGGATGAGGAACACTTTGTTGGTTATGCTCCGTGAGATCCTTTGAAATGTTCTATGAATAGTTGTGCTTTTAATTGTTTATGGAATGTTGAGAGATCAGTTATACTTCTTATTCTTTTGGGGAGGACATTCCATATGATGGGTGCATTGTGTGAGAATGCTCTCTTGCAGGTGGATTGGTTGCTTCTTGTACAATCAGGCGGTATGATTAAGGTGTTCTGTGAGGCAGCTGTTCTGGTTCTACTACTCAGTACAGTTTGGATGAGTTTTCTTAGGAGAGGTGAGGATAAACCATGTAGGATTTTGAATGTATTTATAATGACTTTGTATCTGATTCTGTTCATGATGGGGAGACAGTGAAGATGCCTCAGGATAGGGGTGATGTGTTCAGATCTAGGGGCTCAAAAGATGATATGGACAACAGTGTTTTGTGCCATTTGGAGTTTGTATATAGCATGCTTAGATAGGCCTTGGAGGATGCTATTACAAAAATCAAAGTGTGGGATAATCAATGCTTGTAGTACTGTGCGGAAGTCCTGGGGGGCTAGGAGAGGCTGCAGGTGATGGAGTGTTCTTATTTTGTTGTATATGGATTTGGTTGCGTTGTTGATGTGGGTAGTTAGATTTAGATGCTTGTCCAGAGTAATCCCGAGGTATCGTACTTCCTGTTTCACTTAGAGGGTTGCATTATTGACCTCTAATACAGGTGGTGGGATGAAGCTCTTATCTCTGGTTATGAAGAGAGTCTCTGTCTTTTTGTAATTTATAAGTAGGTTGTTTGTTTCTAACCACTCTGCAATTTCATTAACGCATGTAACTAATTGAGTGTAGGTAGGATTAGCTGTGGGGTACATCATATGTGATAATGTACTCTATGTTGTAGAAATATGTTGCAGATAGGATGAAGATATATATTAAAAAATAATGATCAGTGGTTTCAAGATAGCTGTAGTTTGGCATGTCTAGGTGTGGTGCATTTTTGCTTATGGGAAAAAGGAAGGCTAAGAGTGGCCACTTGCCCTCCGGGGCCCCCTCTGCCTTATCTTCGGTTTCCACGTCTGGTCTGATGGACTCTTTCCTTGCACGAGTACCTCAGCAGGCCAACAGTTTACTGGCTGAAATATCCTCAGCTGCTTGCTCATCAGAGCTGGGATGCTTGTCAAGCAGCTTGGGGTTTGATCTTATTTTGTCGAAGCAGCAGCGGACGGCAAAAGTTCTTGTGTTGGAGCCTACCTGTGCCGAGGTCTGGTTGCGTTGAGTGGACCCGGAGTTGTAGTGCTGACGGCTCTTGGAGGGCAGACTTCGGAGCAGTTGAGGAGGGACATAGAAACCCTTCCAGGTAAACACTCTGACAGGCTGGTGTCCGTTTCTCCAGTCAGGGGCGAGGAGAGCCCGACTGGAATGGCCTCCAGAGCTGTTTCTCCAGGGGTCTCGGATTCCTGCCCTGAAGCGGAAGTTGGATCTCTGGTCTTCTGATTATAGCGTCCTGCAGAATTTATTTTGGAATCGATCTGGTTGGCGATTCAGCTACTTGGAGAATCATTATTCCACCAGGTATTGTCTGTCTCGGTCCGAGGGAAGTCTAATGAGATTGCTACACAACGGCAGAGCAGAAAGATGTCAGACTTGTGGGGGACTGTGTCTTCTATGTTGGAAAGTGTTGATTGTTTTTAAGACTTTGAGGCTACTGTTTCTAAGGATGTTATGGGGGCGAGGACTTAGTTGGAACATCTGGACTTATTAATTTTCCTAAATCATCATATGTTAGTGCTAGAGATATGTTTAAGAGATATAGTCCTTGGTGTCCCAAGCGATTCTCACCCTCTAGTTACCAAAGTATATTATATCCCAACTGATCAGAGAACATCAGGCTTTGGAGTTATCTCAGGGATACATGAGGCAGACTCGCTCTAAAATATCAATAAACTTAATACTCCTTTGAACTTCAACAAATCAAAACAAATGACTTCTAAAAGAGTGTTTTCCTTTATGGCACCAGAGTTATGGAATTCTATTCCTGAAGACTTAAGAACTCAGGATGATCTTAAGGACTTTCGCAAATCTTTAAAGACTTACTTATTTATAGAATCATTTGGTGAAATAACTTAAAGTAACCATTATGTATATTTAATTTCACTATGATATAGTATTATAACATACTGTTTTGTTTTGTATTTATATTGTAATGTATCGTTTTTGTTTTCCGATACCCTCAATATGTAAGCCATTGTTGTCTTGTTAACCACTTTGATTGAAGGATAAGGTGGTATACAAAACTGGTTAAATAAATAAATAAAATCTCAGCTATGTTGGTGACGTCTGGTGAACAATCCTGTACTCCTGCTATGCTTTTGGTGACTTTTACATTAGCCCATGATAGGGATTGGTTCTTGAAAATGTTTTTTTGGAAATGTTTGATTATGTTTAGAGGTCTCCTGGCATGGGTTTTTCCAGACTTGTGTCGGGAAACTCAGAAAAGGAGGCAAAAGTTCCTTCTCTTACGCCCAGGAGTCCAGCAACTGGGAGATCAATTTTTCCTAAAATTTCCATGTAAGTGTTCTGTTAAGATGCAGAGTGTTTCCTATATATTTTTTGACCCATCCCTGTTGTCAGCGTTTCTAAGTGCCTGGAAAGTTACCACGATAGAGGCAGGGTGTGCTGCTGATACTTAATAGTTGTTAGTCTGAACCTCACTGTATGCAATTCCGGTTAATTTGTGGTTTATACTGTTTGTTAATGCCACTTTCCCCTCAATTTGTGGGCTGGTGGAGGATGGTCTTGTGCTATTTGTATAGTTTTCTATTTTCTTATTTCCTGTTGTTTATATTGTTATTATTTTCAGATCATTCTCTTTTTCTTTGAGTGTATATATTTACGCTTATGTTTAAAAAAGAAAAAAAAACTGACGAAAGGGTTGAGCCTTGAGGGACTCCTTGCTGCTGATGGTATGGTTTGGAGGTAAATGATCCTATTTTGACTTGTGTTTGGTTTGACAAGTATGAGTTGAACCATCTCAGAAATGTGCCTTGAATCCCGATTTCTTGTAGCTTTGTGAGAAGTGTCTTATGATGAATCGAGTCAAACGCTGCCACAATGTCCAGGAATATTAGAATAAAACCTTGGTTTGGTTTATCAATGCCTCTAATGAGGCATAAGTGAAGTAAGCAATGTTTCTACCCTAGGAGCTGCTCTGAACCCATGCTGAAGTGGGTCAAGAGGTGCATGCTTGTCTATAAGGTCCTGGAGCTGATGCTGTATTACCTTTTCTATTACTTTCGCTAAGAATGGTATGCTGGAAATTGGTCTGTATGAGTTTGGGTCCGCTCTGTCTAGTGTAGAGCTCTTCAAAATTGGGCGGATAGAGGATTTCTCAAGTTGGCTGGGCATATATCCATGTGTTAGTAAGAGTTGTACTATTCTGAGAAGAAAAGGTGATAATTCAACCTTGGTTATTTTGACCAAACTTGTTGGGCATGGATTGAGAAGCGATGTGGTAGTGCTTAGGTTGCTGATAATATCTTCTAAGTAGTCTTTAGAGATGGTGGGGAATGACTGCCATGTTGTGGCTATATTATTATTGCTTCTGTATTTGCAGTGGGGTTGTTTTACATGAGCCTGTTCTGGAAGCAGTTGACTAAGGTTTATGGGCTGGGGGTGTCCTGTGTTGTAGTGGTATTAGGAGCTCTTACTAGAGATTTGACTATTTTAAAGAGTTTCCTCGGTCAATTAAGGGAGCACATAGGCTTTGTGTGGTAGTCCTCTCTGTGGCTGTTGATTGCCTGATGATATTCTTGAAGCTTGGTCATGTAAATATTTTGGTGTTCAAGAGATTCTGAGTGTCTCCCATGACCTTTTAATTTCTTCAAGTGTCTCTCATGAGGGACCATGTCAAAGGCTTTCTGAAAATCCAAATATACTATATCAACCAGCTCACCTTTAACTAACTGTATATTCACACTTTCCACAAAATACAGCATATTAATGAGACAAGACTTTCCTTGACCAAATCTATGTGGTTTTCCCCCAACAATCATAACTATATGTTAAGTAGTTTTGTCGTTTATAATGGTTTCTATCATTCTGCCTGGTACTGACATCAGTCTCACTGATCTGTAGTTTCCCAGATTATCCCTGAACCCTTTTTAAAAACTTGCATTACCTTGGCCACTCTCCAATTTTCAGGTACTACAGATGATTTTAATGATAGTTAACAGATTACTAACAGTAGATCTGCAATCTCATATTTGAATTCTTTAGCATCCTGGGATGTATACCATCTGGTCAAGGTGATTTGCTACTTTTTAGTTTATCAAATTGCTGTATTACATCTTCCAGGTTTATCAAGATTTGTGTCAATTCCTCAGATATATCACCTTTAAATATCATTTCTGGCATTGGCAACTTCTCTACATCTTCTTCAGTAAAGACTGAAGCAAAGAATTCATTAATCTCTCCAGTATGACCTTTGTCCTCCATTAGTGCCCCCTTTTACAGCTTTATCATCTAATGGTTGAACTGACTCTCTCAAAGGCTTTTTGCTGGAAATGTTCTTGAAAAAAGATTTCATTAGGAGTTTTTGCTCCCACAGCAAGTTTTTTTCCACTTCTCTCTTTGTCTGCCTTATCAATGCCTTGCCATCTAACTTGCCAGTGCTTACGTTGTTTCCTGTTTTTGTCATTTTGCTCATTTTCTGATTTTTCTTGGGCTGTAACAAGCCTCTCTGACCTCTCTTTTAAACTATGCCAGCAGTTGTTTGACCTTCCTTCTACCTTTCTTAAAGCATGGAATACATCTGGTCTGGGCTTCCAAGATAGCATTTTTTTCATAACATTCAGGCCTGATATAAACGTTTAACCTTTGCAGCTGCTTCTTTTAGTTTTTTCTTTATAATTTTCCTCATTTTATCATAGTCTACCTTTTGAAAGTTAAACGCTAGCACAGTGGATTCCTTGCTGTTCTCCCTCTATTTATTAAATCAAATGTGACCATGTTATGATCACTATTGCCAAGTGGACCAACACTGTTACCTCTTGCAATAGATGCTGCATTCCACTAAGGACTAGGTCTAAAATAGCATCCTCTCATGTCAGTTCATAAACTAGCTGCTCCATGAAGAAGTAATTTATTTCATCTAGAAACTTTATCTCCCTAGCATGTCCTGATGTGACTATGACCCAGTCAGTACTGGGGTAATTGAAATCACCTATTATTACTATTCTTCCCTCCTTGATCCTTGGTGTGCCGTCTTCTGTATAGGATTTGTTCTTTCTTGGGCTTGGCGATGCTGTTGGCCATGGACATGTGCTTCATTTACAGATTCAACTTTGAAAAGCATAGCTTATCCAAGAATAGTTACTCTGGGGCAGTAGTGAACATAGAAGCCACTTTGTTCTTTTTGCATCCTGGTCTTGATCAGAGTAAGCTCTAAACTCTCTCATGGTTCAAGTAATGTCCTTGGTTTGTTACAGTGAGTACATTCAAAGGATGTCCTTGGCTGTGCACTCCAACATCTCCTATTTTCTTAACAGAGTGAAGCAGATCCATCCACCAGTGTGTCCAATGATCCCTCACTGGAGTCTCTCCCTGGTGTTGAAGGTACTGGAAGAGCCCCTCTTTGAGCCCATTTTTGCTGTCTCTCTCTAGGATTTGACCCTCAAGCTGGTTTCCTAATGGCTATTGCATCTGCCAGGTGGGTGTCAGAATGGCAGACCTTGACACACAGTGATTCTTTTTTGGTCATCTTAATGGCCTCTGTCTCTTTGTGGGCTGTTCTGTTGTTCCTCCCAAAGGTGTTGTCTCCTTTTTACCTTAACCAGACCATCATCTTCTCCTCCTTCTCTAAGGCAGAGTGGACCCCTCTGTACATCTGGTAGATGTAATGAGGATGCGGGTCAAATACCTGGAGGTTTCTAATCCCTTCAGAGGCTCAGATCATTTTCTTATCCTCTGCAGCACTCCAATGAAAGGATAAGTAGCAGCCAAGTCCCCTACTGCCCACTGGATTTAGGAGGCTATTGGTTTAGCATACGTTTTGGCTGGAAAATGTATGTTGGAGGGTATCAGCACCCACTCCATTGAGGCACAGGTCTCCTCTTAGGTGGAGTCCGCTTTGGTATCTCCAGGCAATATTTGTAGGATGGCTACCTGATTATCTCTGATCATTTTCTTTCCTTGAATCCTGCTAGACCAGCCCAGGACATGCCCTGGAAGACTTCTGCATGTTTGGGAGCCCTGCTGCCTCTTGATTATATTGTCAGTAACAGTGACTGATGCAAAATTGATTATGGTAAGAGAGACAAATACTTTTTCCAAATGTTCTAATCTATGGTTGTTTATTGATGTTCAAAATTTCTGAGTTTCTTTTGCGTTTTTCAATCTTGCTTACTGCTTGTCCTTACATTGGACTGCTGCAGAGGATAAGAAAATGATCTGAGCTTCTGAAAGGATCCTTTCAGTGCTGCCTCAATACTGATACAGTGATGACATCACTGAAAGTTGCTCAAGTTTGCCTCCACCTGGCTGGCAACCCACTTATTCGGACTGGTCTAGCAGTGTTCAAGGAAAATAAATTATCAGGTCTATAAAATTTCTCCATTAACACTACCTCAATAGACAGGCTTAAGTGCATCTACATAGTAATGCAATTAACATGCGGTATGTGTACTGCCTCTGTGCTGACTGTATGGGCATATGGTGGGCATGACTCCAATGGTTCTGAAGTCAGCACATGGCCATTTTAGCAATTACTGTATGGTAATTACAAAACTTTACCTCACTTTTGTAAAATATCTCTAAGTGTCAAGTTCTGCAATTTCTATGGAGTGGCTAAATTGTCAATCCCTCATAAAATGAATGTTACCCTGCATGCCTGCTTGTTTCTGTGTTTCTTGTATACCTTTTTGAATTACTGTGTTCTTTGTCAGGCCAAATATTCAAAAACCTACTCAGCGGGTTAGATAACTGGCTAATCTTTGCTGGTTATCTTTAGGAAAAAAATATGAGATGAACCTGAGTAGGTTTTCAGTTGAATATTCACTTAAGTTAGCTGGTTAAAATTTGACTGGCTAGAATTAGCACTGCTGGGCTCCCTGGTTACACTTAGCCAGGGAATGCTGAAAATCAGCAGCTAACCACTTACATTAAAAAAAAAGACTGGCAGTATTAAGAAGTTCTGTGGGCATGATCTATACCTTCTAGCTTCCTTGTCTTCCTGCCTGCAACCAACAGTTGTGCGGGAGGCCGACAGACTCTTGGCAGAATCTCACTTGCTTCTTCCCATATATAAAACGTTTTGTGGGAGGCTACTAGTCCCTTCCCAGAAGTGTATTTCCTCAGTGCTGTGAATAGTAACAGGTTTGTGTGGGAGGGAGAGGCCTAATAGTGCCCTGTACTCATACACACCCTTCTTGGCTAAATCTAATCCATCTTCCCACCAATCCCTTTATAATATTCAAGAGGTAGGGGTAGGGAGAACCACTGCCCAATAGGTTACTTTTAATCAAGAGGGAACATAAGAACTGTCGTACTGGATGACACTAAAGGTTCATCAAGCCCAGTGTCCTGTTTCCCAGAGTGGCCAATCCAGGTCACAAGTACCTGAGATATCCCAAAAGTAGCCAGTTCCATTCGAGTTATCCCCAGAATAAGCAGTGGTGTTCTCGTGTACCTTAATAATGGTTTATGGACTCTTCCTCCAGGAATTTGTCCAAACCTTTTTTAAACCCAGCTACACTATCTGTTTTACCACATCTGCCAACAATTAGTTTCAAAGACTAATTATTCGTTGACAGGAAAAATATTTTCTCCTATCTGTTTTAAGTATACTACTTGGTAGCTTCATGATGTGTTCCCTAGTCTGTATTTTTCGAGAGCGTAAACAATCGATTGGCATCTACCCATTCACAATTTTTTAGACCTCTGTTACATTTCCCCTCAGACGTCTCTTCTCCAGGCTGAAGAGCCCTAACCGCTTTAGCCTTTTTTCATAGAAGAGTTGTTCCAACCACTTTATCATTTTGGTTGCCCTTCTCTGTACCTTTTCTAATGCTGCTATATCTTTTTTGAGATGCAGAGATCACAATGGCACACAATACTCAAGGTGTGGTCGCACCATGGAGAAATACAAAGGCATTACGATATCCTTTGTTTTATTTTCTATTCCTTTCCTAATGATTCCTAACATTCTGTTTGCTTTGTTGGCCACCGCTGCACACCGAACAGATTTCAATGCATTATCTACAATCACATCCAGATCCTTTCCCAGGGTGGCGACCCCTAATGTGGAACTTATCATTGTGTTTCTATAGTGTGGGTCATTTTTCCCTACGTGCATCACTTTCACATTAAATTTCATCTGCCATTTGGATGTCTGGTCTCCCAGTCTCTCAAGGTCCTCCTGCTGTTTCTCTCAACCCACATGTGATTTAACAGCTCCGAATAATTTGTTGTCATCTGCAAAATTAATCAACTCACTTCTTGTTTACCATTCCAGATCATTTATAAATATTTTAAAAAGCACTAGCCCCAGTACAAATCCTCTACCATTCATCTTCCTCAACTGAGAAAATGTCGCCTTCCTCCTCTGTATTAAGCTTTTAATATCCGTGGATATATGTACAGTGCTGCGTATACCTAGTAGCACTATATAGATGATCAGTAGTAATTGTGATCTTCTCCACAGCACTCCAGACAACAGAACTAGGAGATCTACTTCGTTGAATAAACTCGACATCCCAAAACTGCTGATAAAATGTAAGAAAACAACAGCAAGTAGAGCCTTCTCCGTTTTCGCACCTATGGCATGGAATGCCCTCCCTGCTGAAATCCGGGCCATCTCAAACTTGGCGCTATTCCGAAAAGCCCTCAAACCCCACCTATTCTTACAATATTACCCTAACACCACTCAAGAAGCTCACACTGCCACCCCCTCACAGTCCTTACTAGCCCATCCCTTAGATCACCCTCATCTAGATAACGGCTAACCATTCTTCCTTACCCAACTCCTTGACCCACCAGCCAAGCATCCAGGCAAAGTTTTATCTATTCATCCGTAAGAGTACCCTTAGTTATATAATGTGTATATAATAGGTACATAGTTCTTTCCCTTGTTGTTTTTCTCCATGTTTTACATTCCCTGTTCTATGTAAAAAACTCAATGTAACTTGTTACATTCTTGGTTGTTCTGTTCAAATGTAAACCGCACTGATTATAATAGCGCGGTGTATAAGAAAGAAAAATAAATAAATAAATAAATAAAATAGTAGCAGCAAGGGGAATTCTGGGGGCAGGGGAACTGGTAGTTCATGTAGGTTATCCTTTTTTGCGTGGTTCACCTTGACCACATAAAAGGAAACTTTAGATAGGACATGGAGACGGGAATTAAGAAGTCTAGTTTGGGACATGGAAAATTCCCATGGAAATTACAAGAGGCACTGCCAATGCACATCGATGTTTCCCCATGTCTTGCAGAAGCAACAAATTTAGAAAGCTGCAACTGGGGTGAAAGGACAGCGCAGCTTTACCCAACATACACATGGGATCAGCTTTTAGAATCTCTGTTCCCACTCTTCATACACACCTCTATCCCCCCTTGCCAGTTACACCATCACCCCCACTTCCTGATCTCCCTCTGACATAGATTCCCCCTGCTAGCCCTCTTGACATCCCTCTGACAGCCCCCCCTGTAATCAGATCCCCTGCACCCGATCCTCTCCACACTTCAGACCTCCCACCCCACAACTTTGACATTCAGAAACTCCATCTGATCTCCCCCCCTAGCATGAAGAACCTCCTCCACCGATGGTGCTCTGGCAATCCCCCCATTCACCGTTCCTCCTCCCCCAGCTCTTACAGGGGTCCATGGTGTCTAGTGGGAGCAGGAGCAATCCCCAGTCGCTCCTGGTCTTATGAGTCCTGGCTTAAAAACGGTGCCCGAAACCCCTAGTGGTAGGGATCAGGCAGCAGTAGCACTGTGAGATTATTGCTATGTGTCACAGGCACCATTTTTAATTGGGAACTAAGAAGAGCAGGAGCAAATGGGATTTGTTCCTCCTCCCACTACACATCAGGGACTCTGGTAGGAGCTGAGGGATGAGAATTAAGGGTATCGGGGTGGTCTGCTGGGGCACCATGGAGAAAGGGTTCTTTGTGCCAAGGTAGGGTTGAGTGGGGAGAAATCGAATGATGGGGGGAGGTCAGGGGAGACTGGATGTCAAGGGGGAGGTCAGGGGAGACTGGATGTCAAGGGGGATGGCATGGGAATCAGATGCCTGATAAGGGGGGAGTCTGACATTGGCTTTTATACCTGTCTCTTCAAGCAGACAAGTATTCATGCCTTCAGGCAGCTGCAAAGTTTTTAAACTGATGTGGGTTCCCCTTGTAAAATGGGGAATACATGTGAATATTTTAGGCCAGCCTATCCACTCCCTCTCTACACTCTAACCATGCCCCCTTAAAATCTGGACGTGGTGTAGATCACCATGGCTTTCTAAAATTGCATGAACGTGTATTCCTATCTACATTCCTATTTACATGTGAGGAACCTTCTAAAATAACTCTGAAAGTTAACTGAATAGTGTCAAATATTTTAAATAAATAAATATGGATGGTATCTGATTAACTTAAATAAATGCCTTAGAACACCACTCAGTTCACCTCCTTCTAAAGAGACAACGTTTGGCTATACATCTGGATACCCATCATATAAAACAAAGAGGCATTTTTACTATAGTGTGTTAAGAAGTTAACATGAAAATTAGCACACACTAACAGTTGATGCTGTGTCTTGATTCTTGGGAGATAATTTAGCTCATCTGCGGAATATATGCACATAAAATGGCTCTTAGAAAATTGCCACAAATCTCAAATCCCAGGCTGAAAAGAATTAACACATTACCACAAGAAAACCTTTTCCCTCAAAAAATAACTCAAAAAATCAATAGAGTCCATCAGAATAGAACCACACAATGTAGCAAGCTTTGGTTTAATGGTGGTCACCACTTCAGTCATCAGTCCCAATGTACCCTATATTCACAGTCTCAACTGCTGTATTTAATTACTGCCGCTAATATGTTCATTAGTTCAGTTTTGGGTCTTTTTTTTTGATTATGCAAATAAAATCCATATGAGGTCCCCATCCCTGTATTACACTCTAATGGCTCTCTAACAATTGTTGCAACACAATTGCTGTCACTTATCTATAGCAAATGCTGCAGAGATTGGCATTTATCAAAATAGGCACCTGTAAATAAATGATAATTACACTTACCTGGTAATTGTAGTTCCTTTAGTGACGACAGTTCAGTCCTCTACTTCTGGGTTGTGCTCCTCCTCCTGCAGCTTGGAGACTGGGCATGTCAAAATTCATGACATCACTGGATGTAGTCTGATGGTGACTCCCATAATCCCCAGTGAACTATTGACAAAGCATACTCAACAGAGCAACAAATAAGTAGCTAACATAAACTCAAAACTTGCCAAACCTTAGCATCAAACCAGTAAACTTTGTCCCATACCGTTTCCTCCTGCCTTCCTTAGCACCAAGCGAGAAAAGGATAGAGCAGAATCAAGAGACAATATTCTCTGAAAATTTATGCCTACCTGTAACCGTTTAGATCATTCCATCGAGATTCCACAGACAATGATACCACGCTGGGCGGGATTGAGGACTGAACTGTCGTCACTAAAGGAACTACAATTACCAAGTAAGTGTAATTATCATTTCCTTATCATTCCTCCAGTTCAGTCCTCTACTTCTGGGATGTAACAGAGCAGTGTTCAGTGGGAGGGACCTTTAAATCCGGCTTGTAAAACTGCCAAACCAAAACAGGCATCTCCCGCTGCCAGCACATCCAGCCGATAGTGCTTACTGAAGGTATGGAGCAACGACCAAGTCGCCGCTCTACAGATGTCTCCTGGCGGAACCAAGCTGTGTTCAGGCCCAAGATGTCACCTGCGCTCTGGTAGAGTGCGCTCGCAACCCTGCCGGAACCCATCGCCCTTGTAACAAGTTCGCCGATGCAATCGCTTCTCTGATCCATCGAGAGATGGACGCTTTTGCCGCCGCCTCGCCTCTCCGAGGCCCCCTGAACAGCACAAAGAGGCAATCAGATTTGCGAAAGGGTTCAGAGACTTTCAAATACTGATGTCCAAGAAGCGCAAAGTACGATCCGAAGCAGGGTCCTCACCTGAGGACAGCACCGGCAGCAACACCGTCTGATTTATATTTAAGGGAGAAACGACCTTTGGTAAAAAGGACGGTACAGGTCTCAAAACCAATTTTTCCTTTGAAAACTGTAGAAAAGGCTCTCTACAAGACAACGCCTGCAGCTCCGATATTCATCTTGCCGAACAAATGGCCACTAAAAATACCATTTTTAACGTCAAATCCTTTACAGTAGCTTGACGTAATGGTTCAAAGGGCTCTTTCACTAGCGCCCCAAGACCACATTAAGATCCCACGGCGGCACGACGATTCAATGAGCCGGCCTCATCCTGGACACCACTTTCAAGAAGCGCAAGACATCTGGATGGGACCCCAAGGGACTACCCTGTATCTTGCCCCTATAGCAGGCCAAAGCCGCTAACTGCACTCTCAAAGAACTGGCTGCCAGTCCCTTATCAAAACCATCCTGTAAGAAACCCAGCAGCACTGGAACAGAGGCTGTGGCCGCACGGATTTGCCATCGAGAACACCAATCCTCAAAAATACGCCAGACTCGAACATAAGCCAGCGAGGTCGAGCTTTTCTGAGCTCGAAGCAACGTCGCCAATACCACTGAGAATAACCTCTTTTCTTCAGCTGCGCCCTTTCAATGGCCAAACCGTAAGCAAGAACCAACTCACTTGCGGCATGCGGAGGCGGACCTTGTAGGAGAAGATCTTCCGAGACCGGCAGCTGCCATGGTTCCCCGTCCAGCAGCTGAATGAGATCGGCATACCACGGCTTGGCCAGTTTGGGGCTATCAAGAGTACCCTGCCGCGATGAGCTTCTATTTGCTGCACCACGCGACCTATCAGCGCCCACAGGGGAAAGACGTAGAGAAGCCCGTGTGCCGGCCACGGTTGCATCAGGGCATCGAGCCCTTCCGACATTCTTTCCCGATGCCTGCTGTAAAACCGACTTGCTTTCGCTGACCACAAGGTCGCCATGAGATCCATGATCAGCGGCCCCCATCTGCGCACTATTAGTGCAAACATCTCCGGATGCAGCTCCCATTCTCCAGCATCCACCTGCACTCTGCTGAGGAAATCCACGGGCACGTTGTCCTTCCCTGCAATGTGCGCCACTGATGGGGCCGACAGGCGTTGCTCCACCCAGGTGAACAGCAACTCCGCCTCCTCTTCATGGCTGCACTGCCGATTGATGTAGGCTACCTTCGCCGAATTATCCGACAGCACTCTCACCGCTTGACCTGTCACTGTCGACTCGAAGGACTGCAGCGCTAGAAACACCGCTCTCAACTCCAACCAGTTGATCGACCAGCCGCTCTCTTGATGCGACCAAGTGTCTTGTACAAAAAGAACTCCGCAGTGGGCTCCCCAGCCCGCTAGACTCGCATCCGTCAGCAGGGGAAGCCATTCCGGTTGCTCCAGGGACACCCCCGCCTGTAAGGACCCGGGCCGGAGCCACCAGCGCAGGGAGCACCTGACCGGGAGCGGACAGGAGAGATGCTTGCTCAATGAGTCGTTCTGATGCAACCAGTGCCGAAGAAGAGCCCACTGAAGCGGCCACATATGGAACCTGGCCCAGGTAACGGACTCCAGAGTCGCCGCCATCGTGCCTAACAGCCGCAGGTACTCCCACGCTGTCGGCACTGAAGCGGAGCTGAACCTGCAAACCAGGTTCTGTAGACCTAGCGCACGGCGATGTGGAAGGAACACGAGCCCATTCCGCATATCGAGCCGCACTCCCAGATACTCCAAATCCTGTGAAGGCACCAAGCGACTTTTGGCGAGATTGATCACGCAGCCGAGACTCTCTAGAAACGTCACCACCTTGGATGTAGCCTACACACTTTTGGCCTCTGACTTTGCCCGAATGAGCCAGTCATCAAGATAGGGATGAACCAACACTCCTTCCTTCTGTAGCGCCACCGCCATCACCACCATCACCTTGGTGAAGATTCGCGGCGCCATCGCGAGCCCAAAGGGCAACGCTTGGAACTGATAATGCCCCCAGGGAAGAGCGAACCGCAGCCACTTCTGATGGGCGGCCCTGATCGGAATATGCAAATACACTTCCGTAAGATCCAAGGAGGTCAAATACTCTCCCTTGCGAACTGCCACTATTACCGACCTTAGGGTCTCCATACGAAAATGGGGGACCCGCAGACAGAGATTCACTCCCTTGAGATCTAGGATAGGGCACAGGGAACCGTCCTTCTTTGGCATGATGAAATAAATTGAGTATCGACCCATACCGTAATCTGACATCAGAACAGGAACAATAAGCAAGAGCCAATCAAGGGTACTACGTATCGCCAGGGCTTTTTGCGGATTTCTGCAGGAAGACATCACAAACGAATCCTGGATGGGTCTTGCCAATTCCAGCGCGTAACCCTCTCGAACAATTTCCAAGACCCACTGGTCAGTCATTATTTGGGTCCAGGCAGAAAGAAACCCCCTGAGCCTCCCGCCTATTGGTTGACTTTCCGCTGGGACCCGCCAGCCTTCATTAGGGTTTGCGGAAGGTTGGGGCGGGAGACGCAGAGAAACCTCTACCTGCCCCCCGGAACCCACGAAACCCCTGGGCTCTAGAAGCAAACCTTCCCCTCTGAAAGCCGCCCATCTGGGAACCCCAGAATTTTCTGCTATCCCTATACGGCCCCCGAAAGGCCGGCGATGCCCTACCTGACTTCGGCTTATCCTCTGGAAGCCTGCCCCCTTTAGACTCCCCTAAATACTTTACCAACTTATCCAGATCATCCCCAAACAACAACTTGCCCTTAAAAGGAAGCTTGCTAGACGTGATTTAGATGAGCCATCGGCCGCCCAATTCTTCAACCAGAGGGACCGGTGCGCGGCAACCAAGGACGCCATGCTTTTAGCCAGTGCTCAAATCAAGTCATAATGCACATCTGCCAGGTATGCAGTTCCGGACTCCAACCTATCCAGCTCCGCCGCACCCTCTGGATCAAACTGAGATGACTGCCGCAGGCGTTGAGACCATCTGAGGCATGCTCTTGCCACCCAAGCTCCACAAATGGAAGCCTGCAGGGACAACGCATCCGCCTCAAAAGACTACTTCAACAAACCGTCCACTTTCCTATCCTGCGCGTCCTTTAACGCCGTGCTGCCTTCTACCGGGATAGTGGTCTTCTTGGTGACCGCCGACACTGCTGCATCAATGCGGGGAGAACGAAAGCGCTCTTTGTCCTTATCCGCTAGGGGATACAGCCTGTTCATCGTTATGATTACTTTTAGTCCTAACTCAGGTTGATCCCACTCGTCCTGAATCATCTTGTACACCACACGGTGGACGTAGAACACTATTGGTGCCTGTCGCACCGCTTGGATGATAGGGTCTTCCAGACTTTCCTCCTCCGTTGCTGGTGCCGACGACAAATTCAATGTCTGGAGGGACTCCGTGATAAGAGCTGTCAGCCCTTCCCTCCGAAACACCCGAATGATCCTTGCCTGATCCTCTGGCTCCGGAATCTCCCCTTCTTCCAGGTCAGCCGTGTCCACCTCCAGGTCAGGATCGGCCTCGTCCGACTCACTGCCCTCCATATCGGATGAGGACAACTCACGAGGCCGTGCCCTCTTCGAGGGTCTAGGGGAACTCGTGCCCTTTCCAGTCAACTTAGGCTGTTGTGAGACTGCAGGCAGCGACGCGGAGTCTGGCAACTTTCCATGATGTCTCATGCAGTAGGCCTGATGCATGAGCAACACAAAGTCTGTACAAAAGTCCTCTATTTGCGGCCCAGACCCCAGACCTGGTCCTGCCGCCGGCAGCCCCACGCTGACTTCCTGACCACTCCCTGAGGCAGAGGCCCCCAGATCCTCCCCGTCAGGAGCTACCGTTGCCAGCGACAGATCAGGGCTAGCCCTCGCTTCCATCTGCTGCTCCACATCAGTGGATAGTGGACACCGCAGCACACCCTCTGCAAATATCAGAGTCTGCTACAGTGCCCCTGCGAGTACCGCAGACCACCCACTGCGGCCACGATGCCATGCTGATAGAACACCCTCTTTTTTTTTTCTTTGTTTTTAATGTTCTTGACCGGGACAGCTGAGCCTAACCAACCAGAAGCAAGCCCTGCTTCTCTGGTCACAATGTAGTTGCTGGACTGAGAATTAAAAGATCTTCTCCCTAGAAACTCATTGTAAGCACTTCAAAACCACAGAATGAGCCTGAGGGAATTCAGCATGCCAGAGAGCATCAAGCCCTCTAGAAAATGAAGCAGGGCTACCCCCCCAGACACTCGAGAAAGGAGGCTCCAACACTGAGGTGACCCCGGTGCTCAGCGGCCCTCCCAGAGCTTGTGCCATGCGACCGCCGTGCATCCAAGATGGCCACCGCTACTGAAAAACAAGAAAAAGGCGCCAAAAGAAAAGCGAGGCAGCCGGCGGTTTTCCCGCCTGACTCCAGCTCCCCAAAGCTAGCCGTGCCGAAAAACAGGGGAAAACTAATACAACTCACCCATCTTTGATGGGGCTCCAATCCTCACGGTTCTCCCGATCCCCGTGCTGAAAGGAGAACTGCCGGGCAAGCCTACCCTTCAGTATACTGCCGCTGCCGTCAGATCCCTGCTTTCTGAGCCATCGGGGAAACTGCCTCCGTTCCTACCCCAGAGCTCTCCTCCGTCCCGTCTAGGAGGAGAGATCTGAAAATCTGAAGATCTGAACCCCCAAGGCCCCGCCAAAGGGAGGCAGGCAGGAACTGGCACTGGGAGCAAGTCTTACTTTATCCAGAAACCTTTACTCTTAAAGAAACAGCACCCCTCTAGGCAAATAAAAATAAACTCAAAGAGAAAACTTAAAGGGAAAACACCCAATTAAAATTTAGACTACTCTAGCCTGTCCTACGCTCCTTATCTGTTCCTCAAGTGAGCCCAGAACTCTAGGCTCACTACGTCCTCCTGCTGTGTGGAGACTGGGCACACTGGGGATTATGGGAGTCACCAGCAGACTACCAGACTACCAGTGATGTCATGAATTTTGACATGCCCAGTCTCCAAGCTGCAGGAGGAGGAGCACAACCCAGAAGTAGAGGACTGAACTGGAGGAACGATAAGGAACAGACACTATAAGGCAAACACATATCTGGACAAACACTATGAAAATCGATGCTTGTCACAGTAGCCATTCATATATGCAGATGCTGTTAAAATTGGCACTTATCCAAAATCTCACGATGGCTGATGTTGGTAAACTGTGCTGAGCATATGCCTAACTGGGTACTGCATCAGGGGCCGACATCTATCTGCTGCTGGATACTGCGCTGTGGTAGTACATCAGTATGAATCGGCATCCATGTTAGCAGAAGGATGCCAGCCCTGACGCATGCACAAAGGCAGTTTGGGCAGAGTGTGAACAAAGTCACGAAGCACGCGCATTGAATATCTTAATCTACATGCATACTCTATGTGCAGACATTTACACCTGTTCTCGTGCAGGCGTAAAGTCTGTGCTTTCAATATAGGTGCAATAGCTGTAGGATGCGTATTAGTGTTTTATGAAGACACATAGGTGCCTATATATCTTTATAAATTTGGTACCTTCTTATTCTCGTAATCCAGATTCCCTGTTATAAAATTACCATCTTGATATCTAATTAAAAGTTATCCATTTACTAGCCTTAATATTCAAAAGAACTTATCCAGCTAGCATCAATATTAAACGGTTAAGTCATTTTGAATACTGACCCTAGGAAGAAACCCTGGACACACTGCTCCCCTGGGCCGAGCTGCGCCATGCAGGTGGAAGCGGCAGTATTTTAAAAGCAGCAACTTTGTGCCGTCGCTTAGTTGCCGCAGCAGGTTATGTGCTTCAGCACACATGGCCTGCCGCTTCTGACCACCCTCTGACAGTAAGTTGCATCAGAGGGGGGGGGGGGGGTCATAAGCAGCAGGTCATGTGTGCCAAAGCACATGGCCTGCCGCAGGCAACAAAATGGCGGCATAAAGCCGGGCACCCGGGCTGGCCACCCTAGGCTGCCACCTAGCTCGCCTAGTGGATGGGTCGGCCCTGCTCAGGGTTCATTTAATTGTATTTTTGGCTTAGTAGTATCCTCCTGCTCCATTGGGTTTCAAGCTTCCTGCTCCATTGGGTTTCAAGCTCTGTTAGGTAATTCGGCCATGAAACATCATTCACAACCAGTCAGTGGTATTTCCTCAACCTGTATAGCCTTACCTAAGTCAGCCACCACAATGACGGTCCTTACCTGGGAGCCACAGATCACAATATCTTCACCTTAGTTACTATGAGTCATCAAAAAGTCACCTGTATTTGGGTGAATTAGTATTTGTGGGCATGATTTTGGGAGACAATTTTAATGGGGCGTTTATAGTGCGCACAGTATTTTAAAAGGTTAAATTAGACTTACCTGCTAATTGTAGTTCCTGGAGTAGATCCAGTCTAGTCCCGAATCATAGAGTTGTGTACCTCCTCCCGCAGCTAGGAGACTGAGCATGTCACTCTTTTAGTGACTCCAGAATAAGTAATCCCGGGTCCGCCCCCTGAACTCAGTATGCTATTGTCAAAGCCGACTCACTAGAGCAAAAAACATGAACGCAGTAACCAACAAATAAACTGCAACTCCTCAACAGTATAGTGTCCCAAGATTAGCACAGGAAAACCCTGCTGGAGCATAAGGAGCCGCCCGTTCTCCCCAGCCCCCCCTTCCGAGAAGCTGGACATTCGCCAGAGAAGTGGGCAACCCCTCCCCATACAGACACTGTAACAGCTAGGCCAAAACCGCTCCACCACTGTTTCCACCGCTCACCACGTGCTCAGGCTATCCCCTGGCAGCAGTCCATTGGGTGGGCAGCGGGACTAGACTGGATCTACTCCAGGAACTACAATTAGCAGGTAAGTCTAATTTAACCTTCCTGAGCGTAGCTCCAGTCTAGTCCCGAATCATAGAGATGTAGAAGAGCAGTGAATGTACTCAACGGGAGGGACCTGCCAGACCAGCCTGAAGTACTGCCGATCCAAACCGCGCATCCCTCCCCGCTTGCACATCAATCCGATAATGCTTGACAAAGGAATGCAACGACGACCAGGTAGCTGCCCTGCAAATCTCTGCCACAGGAACCAAGCCACACTCCGCCCAGGAAGCCGCCTGGGATCTCACAGAATGCGCCCGCAGTCCCTAAGGCACCGGCCTGCCTTTCAACAGATAAGCCGACGCAATGGCCTCCTTAATCCATCGAGCAATCGACGCCTTCGAAGCCGGCTCTCCTTGATGCGAGCTCCCAAACAGGACAAACAATCTATCGGTCTTGCGCAAAGACTCCGTCCACTGCAAATACACTTTGAGGACCCTACCTACGTCCAACTTATGCAAACAAACTGCCGCTCCCTTGTCCGCTAACCTGGAAAAGATCGGCAAGGCCACCACCTGATTCACATGGAAGGCGGAGACTACCTTAGGCAGAAAGGACGGAACTGTCCGCAGCACCACTTTCTCTTTAGAAAAGGACAAGAACGGCTCTGTACATGACAAAGCCTGCAACTTCGATATTCTCCTCGCCGAAGTAATAGCCACCAAAAACACTGCCTTCAGCGTGAGATCCTTCAAGGTAGCCCTTGTCAACGGCTCAAAGGGCTCCCTCACCAGCGCCTCCAAAACTACATTGAGATCCCAACCGGGCACTGTTCGCCTGCACGGAGGCCTCAACAAGGAAGCCGCCCTCAAAAATCTCTTCACATCCCGATGAATACCTAGCGGCTTCCCTAGCACGTTTCCCCGATAACAGGAAATCGCCGCCAACTGTACCCGGAGAGACGACGCTGCTAAGCCCTTTTCCAAACCATCCTGCAAAAAGGACAAGACATTCGCTACCGTGGCCCTCAAAGCTCGCAACTGCCGCTCTGCACACCAGGCTTCAAACAACCTCTACACTCTGACATATGCCAAAGACGTGGACCTACGCCTTGACCTCAATAAGGTAGCAATCACCGCTGACGAGTAACCTCTAGCCATCAGCCTCACCCTTTCAATAGCCAGGCCGTAAGCGAAAACCGATGTACCTGAGGCATGTTTAGCGGTCCCTGCACCAGCAGATCCAGTCTGTCCGGGAGCCTCCATGGCGGTTCCGCCAGCAGACGCATCAGATCCGCATAACACGATCTCCTCGGCCAGTCCGGTGCCACCAGCAGCACCAGCCCCCTGTGCCGCTCTATGTGCTGGAGAACCCTGCCGATAAGCACCCACGGCAGAAACACGTACAGCAGGCCGCTCTTCGGCCAACTCTGAATCAGAGCATCTAGCCCCTCTGACATCCGTTCCCTTCTTCTGCTGAAAAACCTGCCGGTCTTCGCCGACTCTAACGCCGCCATGAGATCCATCACTGGCCGACCCCAATGCTGTACCAGTGCCTCGAAAACGTCCTGGTTCAAGCACCATTCTCCCGGATCCATTTGCACGTGGCTCAGGAAGTCCACCGTCACATTGTCCACTCCTGCCACATGAGCCGCCGACAATGCCTCGAGATTCTGCTCGGCCCATTCCAGCAAGCCATCTGCTTCTACCTCCAACTGCACACTGCCGGTTCCTCCCTGCCGGTTTATGTAAGCCACCGCCGTGGCATTGTCGGAGAATACTCTGACTGCCTTTCCCTGCAGCAGCCCCTGCAATGCCCGAAGCGCCAAAAACACTGCTCTCAATTCCAACCGGTTCATGGACCGTCCCCTCTCGAGATCGGACCACTGTCCTTGCGAAAAACGTCCCTCGAAGTGCGCCCCCCAACCGAACAGACTCGCATCTGTCGTCAAGGGCCGCCACTCTGGTGTCTCCAAAGACATGCCCTTCTCCAGACCCCCCGGCCGCGACCACCACTGCAGCGACCTGCGAGCCTCCCCGGGGCACACCAATGTCTTGGACAAGGGATCGGACTAATGCGACCACCTCCGGAGCAACGCCCTCTGCAAGGGTCGCATATGCGCTCTGGCCCATGGCACTACCTCTATCGTGGCCGCCATCGTCCCCAGCAGCTGCAAGTACTTCCAGGCCGATGGCGCTCAGAGACCTAGGAAGGCCCAAACCAAACCTCTCAACTTTTGCACCCGCTGCAACGGTAGGAACACTCTCCCCTTGCACGTGTCAAAACGGGCCCCGAGATACTCCAACTCCTGGACAGGTGTCAACTTGCTCTTTGCCACATTGACCACCCACCCCAGATTCTGCAAGAAGTCCACCACCCGAGCCGTCGCCTGCTGACTCTCCTCCCGCGACTTCGCCTGAATCAACCAATCGTCCAGATACGGGTGCACCAACACCCCCTCCCTTCGCAACGCCGCTGCTGCCACCACCATAATCTTGGTGAATGTGCGCGGCGCCCTCGCGAGGCCAAACGGCATTGCCTGGAATTGAAAATGCCCCATAGGGACTGAAAAGCGAAGGAATCGTTGGTGCTCCCGTCTGATTGGAATGTGCAGATAAGCCTCGGACAAGTCCAACGACGTGAGATATTCTCCCTGCCGCACTGTGCCGATAACCGACCGCAAGGTCTCCATGCAGAAATGCAACACCCGGAGACACCAGTTCACTCTCTTGAGATCCAGAATAGGACGCATGGTACCCTCCTTTTTTGGTACCACGAAATAAATCGAGTATCGACCACTGCCTTGTTCTTCCAGCGGAACCGGTACCACTGCGTCCAGCTCTATCAATCTCTCCAAAGTCTGACGAACTGCCTCGTGCTTGGCCTTCGTTCTGCACGGAGACCGCACAAACGCGTCTCTCATGGAACTCGAGAGCATACCCCCACTGCACGATCTCCAACATCCACTGATCCAACGTAATTTGGGCCCAGGCAGGAAGGAAACCCCTTAATCACCCTCCTACTGGCACCGTTCCCACCTGGGCCCCCCTCACTTCATTGCGGCTTTTTGGAACCCGGGGACGCAGAAGCAGCAAATCCTCGGCCTGCTCCCCTGAACCCCCGAAAACCTTGCACCCGATAGGAAAAACTTCCTCTTTGTGCCGGGGCAAACCTGGAGGGTCGAAAATGCCTAAACTCTCTACGCTGACTCCTGGACGGACCCCCAGCCCGACTCTGCTTCAGCTTGTCCTCCGGTAACCGACCTCCTTTCGACTCCCCCAAATCCTTGACCAATTTCTCCAACTCCTCACCAAACAGGAGCTTACCCCTGAATGGGAGCTTGGCTAACCGGGCCTTGGAGGCCCCATCCGCCGCCCAATTCCGCAGCCACAGGTACCTCCTGGCTGCCACTACTGAAGCCATACTCTTAGCTAGCCCTCTAATCAAATCATACTGACTATCCGCCAGGTATGCTGTCGCGGACTCAATGCGTGCAGCTTCCTCCGAAATGTCGTCCGAAAGAGTCCCTTTCCATTTCTGGGACCACCTCAGATACGCCCGTGCCACCCAGGCCCCACAAATCGAGACCTGCAAGGACAAGGCATTCACCTCAAACACCTGTTTCAACAAAGAATCTAATCTCCTATCCTGAACATCCTTAAGCGCTGCACTCCCTTCTACCGGAATAGTCGTCTTCTTAGTCACCGCAGCTACCGCCGCATCCACCTTTGGCAGCTTAAACATATCTTTATCTGGTTCCACCAGAGGATAAAGCTTAGCCATAACCCTAGCCCCTCTGACACCGGATTCGGGAGTATCCCATTCCTCCTGAATCATCTCCTTAAAAATCCTATGAATGGGGAAGGATCTCTGGGACTTCCTGATGGCCTGCAAGAGAGGATCTTCGAGCCCCGTCTCCTCTGCAGAATCCGCAACTGGGACATTTAAAGTCTTTAAGGTCTCGGCAATCAAGGCCGACAGCTCCTCTCTACGGAACACCCGTACAATTCTAGCCTGCTCCTCCGTCTCCAGAAGCTCACCTTCCTCCAAATCCTGTTCTCCATCCGAATACTCCCAGAGCGCTGACTCACCCAAATCCTGCTCATCCCCCTCCAAGTGCAGTTTGGGTCTCTTACCCCCATGTCTAGCTTCCTCTTCCAAGCTATCCCCCGGCCTCTTAGACCCCCGAGGTTCAACTGCCGAGGTCTCTGGTACCACAGCCGCAGCCCCTCCAACCGCCTGCTGCAGGAGAGTTAAAAACTGTGGTGAAAAAATCGCCTCCAGACCTCTCTGTAAAGGTACCTGGGGCAGGGACCCCTCCAACGCCGAGGAAGGCCCTGGCTTGGGGTCCAGCCGTGGTTCCTGGGACAGAGAAATATCCTTCGGCCCCCCATCCCCAGGAGCCTCAGGCCCCTCTAGCTCCCTATCTGCCATGGAGGCTTCAAAACTACAGCCTCTGCACACACCAGCCTCTGAGACTGAACTCTTCCGTGCCCCACACAAGAGGCACCTCGGCCTACCCGGCATGAAGCACACTGTTCAGCTCCGGGACCCCCAAAAGGCCAGAGACCAAATAAACCACTTTCACTATAAACCTACTCTTAAGAGTCCGTCTCACTAAACACCTTTCTCTTTTTTTTTTTTTTTTAACGGGCGACACCGACCCCAAAGAAAAAATCGGAACCCACTACGGTTCCCTGCCGCACTTCCCGCTCAATTCGCGACTCCCGTGCTTAACCACACGATCCGGGCCTGTCCCGCACAAACTGGGCCGTCTCTACCTGGCCCCGCTCTGAAAGACCGCCACTGAACTGCCGGCACTACTCTCGTACCCCCGCAGTCTCACTTACCCCGTGCCGCCTTCGTTTCACAGTCCGGCGCTTCCTCCGCCGCCGGATCACTGCCGCTGGACCGTGGCCAGGGCCCGCGCACACGGCACCGTCCTCAACGCCCGGTTTCCCGCCTCGGGGGAAAACAGGACGGAGAGCCCCTGCTCACTCTCCTGGACGTTCTGCACCCCAGAGAGGGGGGGAGACGGGGGGAAGCTCCCAAGCTACTTCCAGCCACAATTTAAAAAGGCCAATGCCAACGCCAATTTAAAGGGGCAGGACCTCTAGACTGTAGAGATTGCAATTATTTGCCTTTTTCTTATCGTCGTTCATTTCTTCCTTTTGTTTTCTATCTTTTTTTTTTTTTTAAACTAAATTCCTATCCTTTGCTCTAGTGAGTCCCAAATCACTGGAATCAGAACCTCCTTCCGCTGCAAGAAGACTGAGCAAAACTGAGTTCAGGGAGCGGACCCGGGACTACTTATACTGGAGTCACTAAAAGAGTGACATGCTCAGTCTCCTAGCTGCGGGAGGAGGTACACAACTCTATGATTCGGGACTAGACTGGAGCTACGCTCAGGAACTGGAATTAATAAGATTTTTGTCTAACTGAAAATCTTTTTCAGCAATTACTATTCAGATTATTTTTTTCCAATATTTATCTCCACAGATCGAAAAGACTCTGGGTGATTCAAACTCATGGTTGGTTAGTTGGTAAGAGGACTACATTTTCAGGTTAAACTTCATTTTTTTACTATAAAGCCATGAAGCTGTGAAGGCACATTTTAAAAAAAGGATGTTCAGGTACAATTGGTGACATCCAGGTGAAAATGTGTCCAAAGAAGCTGGTCATGTACAAATTCAAGCACAATTTCAGAAACTTGGACATCCCTGATATGGACATTGTCAGGAATGTCCACTTAGATCTCCCCGAGACTTTATTGTAGACCGGGAATGCGTCCCCAGCTGCCATTCTGCTGACGGGGACATCCGGCAGTGCAAACATCGCACCACAAGTGTCTCCATTCACTAATAGTTCTCTTTACAGTTGTGGATAGCCCTGAGGACGTAAGCAACCCTTCAGATGCTCTGCTTGCAGACATAGTACTTTCCTGATGCCTATTCACTCCCTTTAACAGATCTAGATTTGGATGAGGGTGGAGACATGATTGGCATGTCCGAAATCAAGCATGCATGTCTTAAGTTTGAAAATCTGCCCTGGATAAGCCTCTGTCATGCTCCCCTTCATGTTCCCCCTGGACATGGACATGCCTGTGCCAAAGACGTTTCCATGCCTGTGTTGTAAAATGGCTCCAGGGATGTCTCCATGATTTGGATGTCTACATGTCCATTTTTGGACATCCAAACTGTGTATAGGGTTTCTAAAATACTTTAACTACCATAGTCTCCAGAAAAGAACTCAGCCTTCTGACTGCATCCTACCCAGAGAGATCCTAAAAGAATTGATAATTGGAGGGCCCTGGCACAAGGAGAAATCAAATCTTTGAATAATAAATGCACATAGCCAGAGGTAAATGTTAAAACAAGAATGGATGAGTGTGTGGAGGTTTGGAGAAAGTGAATATACTTAGGAAGTGAACAACCTCTCTGCCCAGCAGGCACTTATCCACTCCTTAATCACCTCCCGTCTTGGCTACTGTAACCTACTCCTTGCTGGTCTGCCTCTGAATCATCTCGCTCCCCTTCAATCTGTTCAACACTCTGCTGCGCAGTTAATCTTCCACCAGCCTCATCATGCTCATATTACTCCTCTTCTCAAGTCACTTCACTGGCTCCCTATCCATTTCTGCATCCAGTTCCAACTTCTCCTGTTGACCTATAAATGCATTCACTCTACAGCTCCTCGCTACCTTTCCTGTCTTATCTCTCCCTACATCCCTCCCCGGAAACTCCACTCTTCTGGCAAATCGCTTCTATCTGTGCCCTTCTCTTCTATTGCTAACTCCAGACTTTGCTCACCTTCCTGCACCTTACACCTGGAACAAACTACTTGAGTCTGTATGCCAGGCACCTTCTCTGACCCTTTTAAATCCAGGCTGAAAACTCACCTCTTCTCTGCTGTTTTTGGTTCTTGACTCACCTGATCTCCTTGTTTCTTTACCTTTCCCCCTTGTTATATCCCTGTCTACACCTTCTGTGTTCTCTGACTTGACTAGATTGTAAGCTCTGATGAGCAGTGACTGTCTTGTACATGTCTGTGTAACGCTGCGTACAACTTGTAGCTCTATACAAATGCTCAGTAGTAGTAGTAGTAGTTTTGTTTTCTTGCCAACGGGAATGATCTAACCAACTGAGGCCTACCCCAGATAGGCTCACTTCTGATAGCTGATCAACAGAAGTCACAAATAAATAAAATAAATAAATACAAACTGTATTGAAAGCATTAAACAGATCTAGTATAATCAGGAGTGCCTCTTGCTTCTGTGCGGATTCTTATGAAGGGTGTCTATCCAAACTTCCATGAATAGTTTCATTCCCATGAAATGGCCTGGATTCTATCTGAAATGAATCCATAACGGCTGATTCCTCTAGAAAACTCTGTACTTGGCTATATACTACCCTTTCAGCCACCTTAGGACATTTTTTTACAGGAGTGTAACAGAAGTGGCCTAAGAAGATTGGAATATTGCCATCTCTTAATGAAACATGTCAAATGCTCTAAAAAGCAACTTTAGCTTTACAAATGCACTTAGGAGCACAAGGGTCCAAATTACAAGTCATGGGATTTATTACTTTAAAAATGATCAGTGTGCCATCTGAACTTATTGCTTGAACATTGCTCTAAATAGCATGACAATGGAAATCTGACATATCAGGATCCACTATATTAAAACTCACAATATTCAATGAATTCTTAATTAATTCAGTTTTGTCTTGGAAAAAATGAACAAGCATATTTGCACTCAGGCAATGAGAATTAGTGGCTGGAATGGACTTTAAAAGAGACATCAAATTCAAAACTACAGAGAACAGCTCTTTTGGACAGTTCAAGGCAGAATTAATATGCTGATTATAGAATTGAGGGTTTTTTTTAGCAAGCGGAATAGCTTTTTGATAGACCTTAATTCGTATTTTGTATTCAGCCCTAACCTCTAGAGATGTTGTTTTACGTCATTTACTTTCTACCCTTCTAACATTACAATTATGTTCTCTAAACTCCCCTGTAAACCAAGGAGAAGATTTTCCATTATACACTAATCTCTGTGTTTCCAGGGCTGGTTTGTTAACGATACAGCAAAGTTTCTGATTTCAAAGGTTTATTTGCTCCTATAGAGACCTTTTACTAAAGGGGGGTAAAATTATACAGCTACTGCACAGTAATCGCCTAAATTACCACACACTAATGGCAAAACCTTTGTGTTAACTGTTGAGAGCATGTCAAGCATCAGGTTAATGCAGAACAAAAACACATCAAGACTAAGGAGTAAGTTTACTAAGTAGGGGTAGCAGTTTCCGTGTGATATCAATCGCACGGAAGCCGCTACCTCTGCTCAGTAAACATACCCCCAAATGTATAAACTCCCACCACCTAAGGTGCCTTTTTTGTGCATATTTTAAACCTTCTTTTTAAAGACTTTATAAGATATTAGGCAAATGTCCAAATACTGTGTGCTAATGTACGGCGCAATCACTTACTACTGCCTCATGCCTACATTTATAAGGAACCTATGATTTACGTGCCTAAACTTGCTCTTTGCCCACATTTATGCTCACAAATGACGTCTTATAGTATATGGTTTATGGTTTATTGGAGTTTAATACACAGCCTTTCAAAAAAAAGCAAAGAGGTTTACAATAAAAACATGGGGCCCGATTTTCAATTAGGCAGGCTGACCTCCTTAACCCGGATTTTCACTTCTGCGGCAGTGGAAGTGAAAATCCAGGTTTGTCTGGATGCACCGGCAGCCACCGAGGTTAAACAGGTAGCATTGATTTTTGATGCTACCCTCTTAGCCTCCGCGCCTTAAAACCTCGCCTATCTTTCAGGTGCAGAGATCGCAGAGGGCTAAGTGTGGAACATCAAAAAGCGCATCGCCTGCCTAATTGAAAATCGTGTAAAGGCCTTCAAAAATCGGGCCCATAGTTAAAAGAAAAATGAAAATTACAATGTTTAAAAGGGGAAGAAGGGCTAGATAAGGGGAGAGGGGGTTGTATCTTAGATGCATCTGCTGCAGTGCACAGATCTGGGAGTCTAGTAATTAGTGAAAGCACGTTGAAAGTGAAGTGTTTTTAAGCCAGCCTTGAATGCTGTCAGGGGTGGTTTGAGATGGAGATATGGAGGTAGGGCATTCCATAAGATAGGACTTTTAAAAAATAATGCCAATGGTGGGTGGATTTGAGTCTTGCTCTTGAAGGCACAGGAATATGTAAGTTGTTTCTATGAATTGAGGGAAGGCTACATGATGGGGTATGCAGAGTGATAAGGACAAGTATTTTGCATGCCAATTTGTAGAATACCGACTAGGGTAAAAAAGTATGTACCTCGTTTGCATGGTGTGTACTTTCACTGTGGGCAGGCACATGGGTGGAGTTTGGGCAAATCATACCCACAGTGCAAAGTATATGCATAGATTCTAAAATATTATAATTTACACATTTTCTTGAAACGTTTAGGTGTGGGAATTTACACTGGCTCTAGGACTGGTGTAAATGTTCATGTTTGAACTCAAGGTGCGTTTTCAGCCACCTATGTTATTATTTTATAAAGAATCTATATGTGCGCATAGATCTGCAAAGGTCTCAAGGGCTTTTACAAATGATGAATCCTTTGAATATAAGCCATGATGATACCTTCTTTACAACAGTGCGTCCATGCTCATCAGTGTACTCTTCCTCCGTCACAGTCTCTGGCAGAATTTCAGGCATATCGTCTCCCTGCAGAGAAGAAAGAAACGCAACAGGCGGCATCAAGTAAGCAAATGCCTGCTAGAATGAGGAGCAGCATATGGTTATTTAAATAAGGGAGGCACTGGGGGCTAGATTACACTAAAAGACGCCACTGCATTACCATGCGTTACTTATCACGGGTCCCATTTTATGCAATGAAACCTATGCACTAGGAATTTGCATTAAATGCGTTAGTGTGTGATAATACAGGAATGCCCTGTGTTTCAAGAGAAGGTGGCACTAAAATGCAAGGGTATATAAGCAGTCCTATGAACAAAGGGCTAAATGCATGCACTGTCCAAGCCATATCATAGGCAAAATTGTAAATGAGCAGTTGTGAATCTTGCACTACCCAAAAATAAATAAAGCATTTGGCCTCTCCCTTGGCTATCTGTGCTGCACATATGCAATGGTGGACAGCAGCATGCCAAAACACTACTGTAAGTGCCGATTTTTCCAGAAAACATCAGTAAAATAATATAATATAGTCCTAGTCAATAAATGGCCATGCGATCTCAAGTGAGCATGCCTACTTCACTACTTTTCTACCAGCCAACTACCCCACTGAGAGCTCAAATAGGTTTCTTCAAGGGGGAACCAGGACACAATGCCTGTTGGCACAAGGACGTGCAGTAGGTACCTGAATGATCACCCGACGGCGAATAACCCTGGTAGTTACCATCTCCTCCTCATCCGAGCTGGACTCTAGCTCACCTAGTTCCTCTGCCAGCTCCTGGTGGAAGCATGGAAGCAGTGCTCTGTTTATCATGGCGGTTATTACAACCAAGTGCAACAAGCCCTTGCGTGTCTTTTCTACTGGTTTTATCCTAATTTATGCCACAGACACGGTTGCTAAGTGATCTGATAAGGCCATGCAAAGTAATATGATGTCATTCACAAACAAGCTCCCTAAGCAGCATGGCTTATCCGCTGCTCAGCTTATTAAGGTCATAGTTCCAAAACTCTCCTGCAACCCCGCCAAAATTACTTCTTTTGCTCTCTGCTTTATTAAAAACTTGATATACCACTCTTATAGGTTAATGGAGCTCCCGGTTAAGTCTCTAACGTGCCCAGATGTTATCTGCTAAGCATCGGGGCGTGTTTGGAGTCTTCCAGGGCGGAGCGGAGGCGGGGAATGGCGCTAAGCTGGTAGCAGCGATTTTTGATGCTGCCCACTTAGCGCTCTGCACCTTAAAGACAGGCGAGGAAACCCCTTTCCTATCTTTAAGACGCTGGGGCTAAAAGGGTAGTATCAAAAATCGCTGCTACCCACTTAGCCTCGTTGGCTGCCGGCATGTGCAGCGTGACCTGGATTTTCATTTCCATCGCCACGGAAATGAAAATCCAGGTTAAGGGAGTCGGCGGAAAGGCTATGCGCCAACACGGCACATAGCTTGCCTAAATGAAAACTGAGCCCAAAGGGTCCATCTAGTTAGAAGAAATTAGACAGACAAAAGGGCAAATCAGGAGGAACACCAATCGAATGATAGGAAAGCAGGAAGAAACTGAGACAGAAGAGTGGGTCCAAGCCAGAGGACTAATCAGAAATCTACTACTTTGTAAACAGATAAGATGATTTCTGCTGGCCTTTTGTAGGTATAGATATTATGATTTATTTCTAGGTGACTGTGGCAACTCCAATTTAGCCAGAAGTAAAGTCTGTTAATAAAACTACATTGCATATAGTATTTGCTGCTTGACTGGTGTTTTCAGGTAAGTCTTGTGTTCTTTTCAAGTCTTGCTGCATCATGACCTGTGTCATCCTGGCTTTCCACTAGTGCTGATCTATATGCCTAGATAGCATGGGGGTTTGTTGGGGAATAAGATCGAGCTGCTGTAGACAGTTTCAAAGCTACTTGGAACAAATGAAAATTAGACATGTGAAGGCACATTTTAGATAGTACGTGGAGATTGGGATTGAGATGTCGAGGTCTGGACGTACTCAATTCCGTCGACAGTTTAGAAATTACTCTGCTAAAGCTGGAGCTGTTTCTAAAATACACAGAAGGACCTGCAGGAATGCATGTGCGATGGGACACATTGGGGAAAATCAACAGAGGAAACACAGCGTTTTGCACCTGTAAATGTAAATGTCGGCACTTACACGTGCATGGGAGCCAGTTTGCAAACTTGGATGTCTGGCTACTGCTAGTTAACTACAGAGGATACTATCTTGAACTCATTTCAATTTGGAGCGGGCAAAAAAACTAGGTGGGATTAAGGAGGCATGCTTTTTAAAAACCTACAAGTACCAGGGAGAATGTGTACATCCTGGCATGAAGAATGATAGGCTTACATGTGCATTTCCTGCAAAGAAAGGGGAATGCGTGTTGAATTTTGTCCCACTCGGGCCACGCCCAGACCACGCCGACACCCCCCTCAGAACTTCCACGTACTCAGGACATCCACATGTAAATTGGACCTTTTCTAAAATGGCCATTTCCACATGGATGTGATTTCCATGTATATATATCTGATTATACTCATGCAAATTGCGCATAGGTCTTCTAAAATAACCCCCTTAGGGGGTAATTTTATAAAGCCATTCCCACACATATGTGGCAACATATGCAAGTAAAGGACCTCTTATAAAATAACAATATACACTTTGGCATAAATGTTCGTACACTGCCAGTAGGCATAGACTGGGTCATGGTCTGAGGGAAGCGTGGGCTGAGTTTTTATGCATGCGCATGGATTATAAAATACTTTAATCTATGTGCATATGTGTGTAAAGTGCGTGTGAACATTTACACCTGCTTGAGAGCTTGTGTAAGTGATTGCATCTACATTTAAGGTGCTTTCTCTACCACAGACGCTAGTTTACTTATAAAGACTACATGTCTTTATAAAATTGCACCTACCCATGACACCCTATTATAAAATGACTCACATAGACTGCATCTTCTGTTGTTTTATCTTTACCTTTTCAAATGACTCATCTTCATAATACCTCTCCAATTGTTCTGGGTGTTGATCAGTTGACTCCACTATAAGGAGACTTCCACTTGCAGACACATCTTTCTGTTTCATCTCCTCAGGTTCTGGCATGATGGGAACGGGTTCCGGGACATCAGACTCTGCTGGGGTGTGAACATAAGGCCTCTCGTACTCTTCCTGCCTTGATCTGACTTCTTCAGGTCGCTCACTGTGAGAGACTGTTGCTTGCCTTGGCACTGATGATTCTGAAACTTTTCTACCTCGGGTTGGGATGCTACGAAGAACAGATTTGTGTCAGATTGCTATGGACACAGTTTCAGATATTTCGCTTTTTACTGTACCATTCTCCTAATCTTAGAAAAAATATACCAGTTGACCTTGAATGACCAAAATAGTTGAAGAGTAGCCTAGTAGTTAGGGCAGCAGTCTGAGAGCAGAAAGACCAAAGTTCATAATCCCACTGGTGCTCCTTGTGGCCTTGGGCAAGTTACATAATCCTCCACCACTGTCACAAAAACAAACTTAGATTATAAACTCTCTGGGAACACAGAAACAATTACTGTACCTGATGTGTAATTTGCCTTCATAGAACTACAATTCTGGAAAGGCATGAGCTAAATAATATTAAGATAGCAGGCCACGACTCAGCTGGAGTTACTGCCACAATACCAGTATGTCTGGTTGTAAAAAGGATACTTTATGTGTGAACCAGCAAGAAGAACTAAGCTAACACTGATGGCTAGTTTAACTAAAACTGATGTAAGTTAGCAGCTAATGATTTCTGTGACTTTTGTACTGGTACACTGCAGATGGATCACTGAACATCACATAAATTGTAGGTAATACTATATTTTCTTTGAACTAATCGTAAATTGGCTAAGTTCAGTTATGTTTGCTGTACACCACATTGGAAGAATTTTTTCAAAAAGTCAGTAAACAAGTCTTAATAAATATAGGTAAGCTTTAAGAAACAAGGATGATTTTTACCTGCTTTGTTTTTCTATTAGTTAAGTTATCCCAGTAGGTACAGAATTACTAACAACCTGTTCCTTTTCTCTCTTATTTTTGGCTTCATCGGTAAAGTGAGACATGGCAGTCTTACCCTTTGTTAGGTGTGTTTTGTTTTGTTTGTCAAGAGTTCAAGTGGCAGGGAAATTGTCTGTCCGCATGCATGTTTGGTTGCGAATGCGCAAACATGCAATGTGAACCAATGTTGCGGTTAAGGCTTCCCTCACTATGATCAGATATCTGAATGGTGGGTGTAGCCACACGGTGCAAGGAGTTTGGGCTGATCCCATGGTTTGAAATCTCATGAGTTGAAAATGGGAGATTAGCCCAGACTTCCTGCCCCGCGCAGCTCCACCACTCAAGAGAGCCAGCCGAAGTGGGGGAGATCTGAACTGTGGGGGGGTTTAGGTGCTGCAGCCAGGGGCAAGAATGTATGAGTGAAAGAGGGACTGGATGAAGGGGGGTATATGAGAGAGAGAGAGAGAGACTGGGAGAAGACTGTTGGGGGAAGGTAATGAGCTAAGCAGGGGTTCTCAACCCTGTCCTCGGGACCCACCTAGCCAGTCAGGTTTTCAGGATAACCACAATGAATATGCATGGTAGAGATTTGCATATAATGGAGGCAGTGTATGCAAATCTCTCTCATACATATTCATTGTGGTTATCCCGAAAGCCCGACTGGCTAGGTGTGTCCCGAGGACAGGGTTGAGAACCCCTGAGCTAGAGAGACTGGAGGAAGCCTGGGAGGAAGGTCATGAGAGAGAAAGAGACATATACAGGCACGCAGCCGCTGACACTCCCCATAACAGACACACACACATACAGCCTCCCATTGACACACATACAGCCTCAACATGCCCTGTGACACACACACACACACACACACAAAAGCAGGCGTGCAGTCCCCGACACTCCCCATGACACACACAAACACATATACACACAGCCCCCAATATTCTCCAAGTCCTACACAAATACATACACATACGTGAAGCCCCCAACATTCTCCATGAGACACACATGCATGGATGAACCCCTTACACTCCTCATGACACACACACATGAATACACATGTACGCACTCTCCAACACTAGTACTACTACTACTTATCATTTCTATAGCATTATTAGGCATACGTAATGCTATACACATGCACATAAGAGACAGTCCCTGCCCCGCAGAGCTTACAATCTGTTCAAGACAGACAAACAGAAGAAATAGGGGATTAGGGTAATTCTTAAGGGAAATGATTAAAAGGCGTATGGGTACAGACAGGAGAATAAGGGTATCAGGATCAAAAAGCACCCTGAACAAGATGAGTTTTTAGCCTTGATTTGGATTGGACCAGAGACAGAGTCTGATACACACATGCGCGCATACTCACACACACACACATAGATATGCATGCACCCCTAGAGACACACACACACAATCAGCCCTGAGACGCCCCTTGACACACACACGCACACATTGCGCCCCTTGTCAGTTGCTATGAGATATACATATGAACCTCCCACATGCTGGATTCTGGGAAGTGGGGGAAACACAGCATTGTGTCACAATGCCAGTGAAGACTTTTCAAATTGTGTTACATCAGGAGGCCAATTGCTAAGGGTAAGTGGTAGCAATTCTGATAGAGGAAGCTGCCTGGGCACGAATGGGTAGGGATCAATCTTGGCCCCCACATCCCCAGACTCCCTAGGAAGAGGGGTGCAAGGTCAAAATGTTTGAGAACTCCTGTCTTACAAAAACAAAACCTTGTGGTTTAGAAAAAATAGTAGAGCTTTTCTGGAAGGGAGGGATGGAGGGAGGGACCCAAATGCAACTAAACTACATTACATCAAATAGAAAATAAAAAAGATGGGGGTCCATTCTAGAAGTCCTATTCATCCTTTGAACATCCAAAATTGGGCATAGAGATGTCCAAAGCACAGAAACATCTCCTCCAGAGCCATTTTAGAAGCTGGGTCTGAATGGGGGCACGGTGGAGGCTTGGTTGGGGCATTCCTAGGAACCTGGACATCCACACCCGATCTTAGAAATGTCAGTGGTCGCATCTAAGTTTAGACCTACTCCAGGCAAGAACAGGCATCCAGAAAGTGCTGATTTTGGCTGAAAAACATCCAGAGGGTGTAGAGGAGAAAGCATTCCATCATCCCCAGTACTTAACACAATTTCAATAATATCAGCAGGAGGATTTGAACCCTGGCTTCCCTGTTCCAAGCCCACTACTGTAATCATTAGGTTATTCCTAGATGTCTAGGTTCTCAAATATTATTCTGGGGACTTATAAGTAGACACCCCTGCAAATGTCCATATGAGGCACGTCCACATTTGTGAAATCATGTCTACACCTGGATGCACCTGCATTCCAGACATTCTGGCTTAGACTGAACTTGGACATCCTTTCTAAAATCCCCCTCCATATACTGTCGCCAACCTCCCCCTGGTGGCCGGTGGCTGAACGGGGAGGTTGGGCATATAGTTAATTTTAGGAGAGGAGGGTTCTTTAAGGCCAGGTGCAGCCTGGTCTATGCAGTCCTACTCCTGGTCCAAATAAGTCATGTAAGCCAAATGGAGGGAGAATAAGGTTTTTATTTCCCTTTTCACAAAAAGATTCGTTGGGCTACAAAAATTAAAGAAAGTCCTTCTTTTCAGGCATAAATCAAACTCAAGGTACAAAGTAAACTGTTATAATCTTCACAGTTGTAGAAAGGAATTTAACCAAGGATTCTTTCAACATTGGAATAAATTACATGTCTGAACATTCTTCTTTCAATCAGCACAAATATGCAAACTTTTTAAGGTAATATATGTAAGGCTCACAGTTCCGGCAGTGATTCCAAACTACCCACAACGCACATGGAACAATCCATCAATTCCTCCTGAGATAAGGGAATAGGGTCTATAAGCTCCACTTGCATCAGTTCTAAATCACGATTATCTTCTTCTGGGCTGGGGTTTCTCTGGCTGTTATCACTGGCCAGTCCCTATTTCTGTTCCCTTGTTTTCCATACAATTGTTCTAAGGTTCTTAAATGAGCATGGCCTGTTTTATAGCCTCTATATCTTGGCTGGTGAAACTCTGGCCTGCTTTCTCTTCCTTTAAACTGGGCATCTGTTTTATAAGGGCTTCTAGCAGCTGAGCCTTTCTTCATGAATAAAGAATCCTCATACCTTGGTTTCCTGTAATAGGCATAGCTGGAAGTGTCCTCCTCAGGTATTTCCCTTAGGACCCAGTCTCTCTGTCAATCTTTCTCTTGAAAGCTTCTGGTACCTTTCAATCTGGTCTCTGGGCTTTCTGGCAAGCATAGGCCTCTCTCCAAGCCTGGCTTCCTGCTTCTTAGCTCTTTAGCTCTGGAGTTTCTGGCTACCATGACTTCCACAGGACTGACTCTCCTCCGTCTGTCTTTCTCCCTGGGACCTTCTGGTTCTCTTCCAGTTCCTGCAGCCGTGCCACTAGTCATGGTTCCACTGCTCCGTTTCTCAGCAGTGCTCTGCTCTCCGATGCTGCTCTGCTCTCCGGTGCTGCCCTCTTGCTTATAAAGGTCTTCTGCCTTTGAGCTTCCCGGGCTAGTTCTCAGGTGCTGCTGATTAGCTAGGTGTGTCCACTCAGCCTCTGTAAGTGCATGCCTGCTCCCTCTAGCTATTTTGCTAGACAATTGCATTCTCTGCACTTCATTTGTTTTGGGACAGACAGCTTCTTTTCCTATATCCTCACTTTTATTAACTCCTGCTCTATGACAATATATCTTCAAACACAATGATTTCTAATTTGCCTTGAAGTTATTCGCATTTGTAGATGTGGATGGAGCAATAATAAACTCCAACACAGAAACTCCAAAAACTAAACTACTCATATGCAACACATGGCAAGTCGCGTTAACACCCCTCATATATTCCTTCCTTTTGTTCCCCTTCCCTTTATCTGATGTACAGTACTGACACTGCAGTACAGTCTCTCCTCCCATCATGTGACCTTGATGGACAGATGTACTAAGCATTTCTCAAGAGAAACAATATCGGAAAACCAACACTAGATCAGCTTGGCCTATGTGAATGGAGGCAAATGGCATGTCTACGGTGTTCTTTTCATAAATTGTGCTATATAGTATGTATGTAATATTTTTCTCATGCATATCATACAACTTATATTTGTCAGTGATGCTCCAAGCTTCTTCTAAGGAAGGATCTCATCCACCTTCATGGATTTTGCCTTATGATGTTACATTTTGAATTCAAGATTAATGTAGTATGTACTATATCTGTTGAGATGCCCTCCCGCCTCTGATCGTGTTTTAATTTACATTTCATTATACAAATAAACATGTGATAATTTAAGGCACATGTTACAAAAGACGTAGAGATTGGAATTAATGTTTAGAATTTCAGCGCTTGCTGGCACTAACGCTTGTAGGCCAGCATTTTGTGACTTACATGCCTGGGTTCTGGCACTGAGCCATTTTGCAGGCCTGTATGTGTAAATACACTCACCAACTCCAAATGTCGCTATCTTTATCTAATTTTGATATGGAAGTAGAAGCCCCCCATAGTGTTATATCTAACGCCAAAAGAAAAATAAATGACTTTTCGTACACACTGCTTACCCCAGCAGGAGAGCTACTGAAGCATCCTGTACATGCGCATATGCATGTGTAAACCTGTCTTGCATTTCAGATTATGTATTCTGTTCCCTCTCCAGGCAGAAGTGATATCGTCTTGGTTTGGGTGCACTAAACATGCTGGAGTTTAGCACCTGAGAGAATGGAAGAGGAGTGGTAAACTGTAGACATGCACAGAAAGACCTGCCTGTATACGTTTTCGGAGGATTGGGAATGATTAGAGAAAGTGTTACTGAGTTCATTCACCAAGATGCTGACCATGTGAGCTGTTCCAGCTTCTTTGGTGAACACCATGCTGTATGTGAGAACTATGGATTTTGGTATGAGCATGATCAATGGGATTATGTTAAACTGAGAAGGGTGCATTAGCCATACAGACCTTTTACAAAATCATGTTATGCAGTTAACGTGGGAATCAGCATGCACTCCCAGCGCACACCTGAATGCACCTTTTTGAATTCTTTGCTTCGGTCTTTACTGAGGAAGATGTAGGAATGTTACCCATGACTGAAGTGGTATTTCAAGGTGCGGAAGAATTGAAGGATATATCGATACATTGGGAAGATGTATTAGAACTATTAGATAAACCGAAGAGTAGCAAATCACCTGGGCCGGATGACATACATCCAAGGGTGTTGAAAGAACTGAAATATGAGATTGCAGACCTGCTATTAGTAATCTGTGAACTATCATTAAAATCATCTGTAATACCTGAAGATTGGAGGATCGCCAATGTAATGCCAGTTTTTAAAAAGGGTTCCAGGGGTGATCCGGGAAACTACAGACCGGTGAGCCTGACATCAGTACCGGGAAAATGGTAGAAACCATCATAAAGAATAAAATTGTTGAACATATAGATAGTCGTGGCTTAATGGGAGACAGCCAACATGGCTTTAGACAAGGAAGATCTTGCCTTACTAATCTGTTATGTTTTTTTGAAGGTGTGAATAAACAGGTAGACAAAGCTGAATCGGTTGATATAGTGTATCTGGACTTTCAGAAAGCCTTTGACAAGGTCCCTCATCAGAGACCTTTGGCAAAACTAAAGCGTCATGGGATAGGAGGCAGTGTACTATTGTGGATCAGGAACTGGTTAAAAGATATAAAGCAGAGGGTAGGGCTAAATGGCCAATTTTCCCAATGGAGAAAGGTGAATAATGATGTACCACAGGGATCTGTACTGGGTCCGCTACTTTTTGACATATTCATAAATGATCTGGAAAAGGGAATAACGAGTGAGGTTATCAAATTTGCAGATGACACAAAACTATTTAAAGTTGTTAAAACCCAAGAGGATTGTGGAAAATTGCAAAAAGATCTTGATAAATTGGAAGACTGGGCATCAAAATGGCAGATAAAATTTAATGTGGACAAGTGCAAAGTTATGCACCTTTGGAAGAACAACCCAAACTATGGTTACACGATGCAAGATTCCACATTAGGAACCACCACCCAGGAAAAAGATTTAGGTGTCATTGTGGATAACATGTTAAAACTCTCGGCCCAGTGTGCAGCGGCGGCCAAGAGAGCAAATAGAATGCTAGGTATCATAAGGAAAGGAATAGAAAATAAAACAAAGGATATCATAATGCCTCTATATCGTTCCATGGTGAGACCGCACCTTGAATATTGTGTGCAATTCTGGTCGCCATATCTTAAAAAGGATATAGCGTTACTAGAAAAGGTTCAGAGAAGAGCCACCAAAATGGTAAAGGGGATGGAAGGATACTCCTATGAAGAAAGGCTAAAAAGGTTAGGGCTCTTTAACCTGGAAAAGAGACGGCTGAGGGGAGATATAATAGAAGTCTATAAATTAATGAACAGAGTAGAACGGGTAAACATAGATCGACTGTTTAGGTTATCAGAATATAGAAAGACTAGGGGACATGCAATGAAGCTACAGAAAGAAAATATTTTTTCACTCAACGTGTAATCAAACTCTGGAATTTGTTACCGGAGGATGTAGTAAAGGCTGTTAGTGTAGCTGGGTTTAAAAAAGGTTTGGACAAGTTCCTGGAGGAAAGGTCCATAAACCATTATTAAGAAGGGACCCAGGATATCAATGCTTGACCCAATACAAGCATTGTGGAACCTGTGTCTTTTGGGGAAACTGCTAGGTATGTATGACCTAGATTGGCCACTGTTGGAAACAGGATACTGGGCTTGATGGACCTCGGTCTGACCCAGCATGGCATATCTTATGCTCTTATGCTAATTCCCATGTTAACTGATTTGCAGAATGGGGAGAAGACAAGGTGAGGCATGGGAGGGGAGCGTGCCTTACACTTAACATACGGTATGGAGTGTATGACAACTGTTAAAGAAGTAGATAACATGGAGGTGGTATTCAGTGCACCTGCATTATCTGTAGTACAGTGTACACATGCTAAAAAATAGATTTTAGATATTCAGGTGAGAACATGTAAAATCCCACAGTATTTTACAAGAGGCTCTGCCAAACATTTGTTTTTTAAACTCATTGCTCCCAATTTCCACGCACATCCCAATCCAATATCATATGTTCTCCCCTGAACACCCCCCCCCCACACCCCTTCAAGCCCCCTGACCGTCCTAAGGCATCCTTCCCCCACCCCCAACTATCAAGATTGCCAAACCCAAACCCCCGGCACAAAGAATGTCTTCTGATGATCCCCGAGAAGACCCTCCCCCCATCCCCTACTCTGGCCTTTCTGGGTCCCAGGCTCCCTGGTGTCTAGTGGGAGCAGGACCGATCCCCATTCTCTCATGCTCTTCCTGGTCCCGTGTTCAAAATGGCACCTGTGACTCCTAACGGTAATCTTGCACTATTCAACTGCATAACATTTTGAGTTATTAAGTCAAATTGCAGTTCTGAGAAACTATTTGAAGGAGTTTCTGAGTTTATTTTTAGAATTGTTGCTTTGGTGTTTTTGTAAACTGTTTTATGGACAGATGTAGACGCTTTGGGCCAGAGATGCGAATAGTGGGGGTAGACATCCTGGTTGAACGTCTGATCCCGTTTTGCCCTGGCATGCAATTCCGAATCCAGCCCTCCCCACACGCACAGAGGGTTAGTTCGGGGAGGCTGGATGGAGGTGGAAGGGGGAGGGCCAGAGGTGGAGAATGGGTGGAGCAGGGGCAGGCCACAGCACCAAATGTACAGGGCCTATTCCAGTCCGGGCCCTGTACAACCAGCGGCCGCACTGTGCTCACCCAGCTTATTCCACCTCGGAGGTGGAATAAGGGCCAGGTGCTATTGCGATCGGGGCCTGCTGCACCCCAGGATAAAGCGGCTGCTCCCCCTCCGAGGGTCAGGCGATGGGGATAGGTGACTTACATTGCTGTCAGGCCTTGCTTGCTCCTGCTGAGCGTCCCAGTGCACTGGCGCACCAGCAGGAGCATTGAGCGGTAGAGACGAGCAGCATGCTGTACATCTCCCCACTCAGAATACTGTGCACATCGGCCCGTCCATGTTCCCAGATTTTGCAACCACGGGAACGTATGGCTCCCGCAGTTGCAGAATCTGGAACAACTGTGCCCCCTCCTTATTTTGGACGCCCAGATGGGCCGGATGTGCACAAGGTGGAATTGGGTTCTTTGATAATAATATGATTCAGTTCTTACCAGTGCTTTGTAAGTACAGCTGTTGGGAGACCCTATCTTATTTGTGCTTAACTAATTTTTTTAACGAAATTAAGAGTAGTAAATATATTGGAAGGCTATTTACTAATATTGCATGGTAATCATCCTAAGGGCCCATTGTATAAAATTGTGCTATCACCTTTATGAAATGTATTTTGTAAATTGATTGTTTGTTTTTGTGACTCACCTTGGCTTTCCTTGAAAAAAGCAAGAGATTAAAAATGAAGGAAATAAAGAAACAAAGAAATATGAGATAAAACATATGTTTGCAGTTTGAAACTTACAGACATTCCCGTTCTCCAGCTGATGAGCCTTCTGACATAGTTCGCATTTTCCCTGAGTGCTGCACTTCTACCCTCTCCCTGTGCGCTTGTCGAAGGAAGTCCGACAGTGGCATATCTGCCCCAGTTCTGGGCATGATCTCTGGCAAAGTAGAGTAACTGACTGATGTGTCCTCTTCAGAGACAATAGGAGGGTGATCAGGTGTTTCACAATCCTTAGACTCTGGACAAATCTCACCAGCCCTGTGTCTTGAGATGTTCAACTCCTCCGTAAGTGCAGAAAATCCTACAGATGGAAAAAGACAACTTAATAGCATCCTGTGTTTATGTTGATAATGTCAGCAGCTAAGGATCATTTGGTATACCCATTTGTATCTGCCCACAGTACTGCCACAGATGCTTCAAGACTGATGATCTTCATTTATTTATTTATTTGTAATTTATAGTTTATTAGGTTTACAAGAGATTCCATAATATTAATGCTTATACAATCTTCAACCATATAACATCTCTCATTATCCTCCCCCACACCCTATCTTCCCTTCCTCCTACCCTATACATTTAGCATACTTCCACAGGTAACATAACATGATCGGGAATGCAGTCACATACCCCCTTTTTAGTTTATCAACCTTCCCTTCCATTTGCCTCACACCCCTTTCCCTTCTTCTTCCATTTGTCATTTTCCCCCTACCTCTCCCTTCCCACACTCCTTCCTCCTCCTCTTCCCTTTTGCCCTCACCAGCGACCATATATCTCTCTATTAATTATCCTCCCAACCACTCCTGGATCCCCTTTTCTCTCCATTCCTTATACCAGTGCCACGTTTCCTGATGCGCTCGCTTTTGGTTATGTCGATATGCCCTCACTGCGCTAAGGCTCCATACCTGCTCCAGTTTACATTATACTTCCCTTATCCTTGGAGCTTCTTTTTGCCTCCAACACTTCAAAATTGTCACCACACAATATGCCAGGAAAGTGTCCAGAGGCTTATTCCCTCCTTCCCCCACTTCATTAAGTGTTACCATTCCTGCCGTTAATTGGATCTGTACCTGTGTGATTTCTTTATACAACTTCTCTACTTCCCCCCAAAGTTCCTGTATGTTTGGTCAGCCCCATATCAGGTGTAGCAGATCCCCTTGCCCTCCACACCTCTTCTAACACTTGCTGGACCTCTCTTTAAATATAGCCTGTACTCTTATCGGTGTCCATACCATTCGTAATCTTATTTTTAAGCTATTCTTTAAGAAAGGTGTCCCTAATGCCAGTTTCTGCCCATGTCTGTAATTTTTTTCCACTGCCCTTCATCAGAGGGCCCTGGTATTTCTCCCTTCCATCTTTTCTGACTGTCTGGTTTGCTTCCTTGCTTTGCATTGAGTATGCGATATAGAATAGATTACAGCCCTTTTTGGGTATCTTTCTTCTCCATTATTTCTTCAAAGGGTGTCGGCTGGGCCTGCAAATCTTTTCTTATTTCTTTTTGTTGTAGGTAGTATCACAATTGTATATAGGCATAATGGTCTGTTCCTTTTAAAGCATATGTTTCTTTTACCTCTTCAAACGTCTTAACTGCCCCCCCCCCCCCCGATCAAGCATTTGACCTACTCTTATCAGTCCTTTTGTGGCCCATTCCTTAAAGACTCCTCCTCCCTGCCCCAGTTGGAAACCTCCTAATCCTTGGATATATGCCCGCTTCCCTTCTTCCAGTCCCGAAAAGGGTTGTCTGCTCTTTCTCCCATATTAGCGCCTCAAGACTATCCCGCTTTCTCTTCTCCATATGCACCCATTGAAATATGTCACCCACCTCCCTCCACGCAAACAGAGCTTGCATTTGAGCTGCTGCATAATAGTTGGCTATACATGGTACTCCTAGCCCCCCTTCGTCTTTCGCCCTGTACATTGTCTGGCATTCTAGCCTAGGTATTTTCATTTTCCAGATGAATGCCATGATCATATCCTGCAGTTTCTTTAATAGTCCTCTAGGGACCACACACGGTACCGCGGCAAATAAGAATAGGATCCTGGGGAGTACATTCATCTTGATCACTGCTATGCGCCCCAGCCAAGATAAGTGAAGCCCCATCCATTTAAAAAGATCCCTCCTAAGATTTTCTATCAACGGTTTGTAGTTCCAATCTTGATGTTTCTCCAGTGTACTTCCCAAGTGGATCCCCAAATATCTTTGTGTACCCACTTGAAAGGGAAATTATCCTGCAGACGATCTTCCAGTTCCTTTGGGAGGTTAAACCCAAGTATCTCTGTCTTGCTCATATTAATTTTATATCCCGCTACTCCATTATACCTGTCTATGGCTCTCATCAGATTTGGCAGGGTAGTGAATGGCTGTCTAAGGGTGAAAATGACACCATCAGCAAATCGTGCTATTTTTGTGTTCTGTCCCTCAAGCTCAATCCCCTGTATATCCACCTGCTGCCTGAAATATTCAGCTAGAGGCTCTATCGCCAATGTGAATAAGAGTGGCGATAGTGGGAATCCTTGGCGCGCCCTTCTACCTAGTTCAAAACTATCAGAATATCTACCATTCACCCTTATTTGGGCTTGGGGATGTGCATACAGTGCTCTGACCCAGCTCAAAAACTTCTCTCCTAGTCCCTTTTGTTGCAATACCAGAAACATGAACTGCCATTCGACCCAGTCGAATGCTTTTTCGGCATCGACCATTACAAATACTGCTTTCTCTCCTGACCTTTGTAAATGCCAAGTTATGTTTAATATCTTCCTTGTGTTGTCTCCCCCTTGTCTTCCTTTTATGAATCCTGTTTGATCCTTATGTACAAGCTTCAGTACCACCCCTTGTAGACATGTTGCTAAAACATTTGCTAAAATTTTAGCATCCAAGTTTATTTAGGAGATAGGTCTGTAAGCCCCGCAGACGCTGCTGTCTTTGCCTGGTTTCGGTAAAACCGTGATGCCCACTTCTTCCATCAATTTTGGCAGTTCTTCCCCCTGAAGAATCCCATTAAATGCCCTTGTTAGCACCCCATTACCTTGCTCTTGCATCAATCGATACAATTTTGCAGTATAATCATCCAGCCCTGGTGCTTCTCCACCTTGAGGGTCTTCATGGCTGCACTGACCTCCTCCTTGCTTATGTCCCTTCCTAAGCTCTCTACCTCCTCTGTGATGCTTCGCAGTTTGCATTTCCTCAGAAAGTTTCCCCCTTCTCCTCTCCCCCTTTTACTTCGCTTTTATATAATTGTTTATAATATTTTTTGAATACCCTCCTAATGTCAGATGCTTGATGCACTAACTGGCCTTGTCTGGCACTATCTGGCACTATCTGGGTCCGCTGCTTTTTGACATATTCTGGGTCCGCTGCTTTTTGACATATTCATAAATGACCTGGAAAGTGGAATAACGAGTGAGGTTATCAAATTTGCAGATGACACAAAACTATTTAAAGTTGTTAAAACCCAAGAGGATTGTGGAAAATTGCAAGAGGATCTTGATAAATTGGAAGACTGGGCATCAAAATGGCAGATGAAATTTAATGTGGACAAGTGCAAGGTTATGCACCTAGGGAAGAACAACCCAAACTATGGTTACACGATGCAAGGTTCCACATTAGGAACCACCAACCAGGAAAAAGATTTAGGCGTCATTGTGGATACAATGTTAAAACCCTCGGTCCAGTGTGCAGCAGCGGCCAAGAGAGCAAATAGAATGCTAGGTATGATAAGGAAAGGAATGGAAAATAAAACAAAAGATATTATAATGCCTCTATATCGTTCCATGGTGAGACCACACCTTGAATATTGTGTGCAATTCTGGTCGCCGTATCTTAAAAAGGATATAGCGATTTTAGAAAAGGTTCAGAGAAGAGCCACCAAAATGGTAAAGGGGATGGAAGGATACTCCTATGAAGAAAGGCTAAAAAGGTTGGGGCTCTTTAACCTGGAAAAGAGACGGCTGAGGGGAGATATGATAGAAGTCTATAAATTAATGAATGGAGTGGAACGGGTAAACGTAGATCGATTGTTTACCTTATCAGAATATAGAAAGACTAGGGGACATGCAATGAAGCTACAGGGTAAACTATTTAAGACTAATAAAAGAAAATATTTTTTCACTCAACGTGTAATCAAACTCTGGAATTTGTTACCGGAGGATGTAGTAAAGGCTGTTAGTGTAGCTGGGTTTAAAAAAGGTTTGGACAAGTTCCTGGAGGAAAGGTCCATAAACCATTATTAAGTTTTCCAAGTCTGCTACTTTAGCCTCTAGAGAACGGACTTGTTCCCTGAGAGAAAAGAGCTCCTTGCACCTAGTGCACACGTAAGACCTCTCACCAACTGGGAGAAAATCATACATGTGACACTCAGTGCAAAAGACTGGAAAGCCCCCATCCCGTTGCTGGACTGCTGTCTGCATCTTAGTTTTAAGTTTGTGTCTAGATCTTTAAGTTCTTACTTACTAGGGGTTGCTACGGGTATTTATACCAATAAAACTGTACCTAATACATTTAATATACCTTGTTCACCTGAAGCTTAATTAATCTCAGGTCCTTAGTGTATGACTGATTTGGGTAATGAGCTTCAACTGAAAGCACTTCCTGTCTTTTAAGATGTGTAAGTACCTATAAAGCTATGATTATCCCAGGGGAGGGAGGGAAATAACACTTATTAAAAGAGGGCTGCTACACAGTACCCTGTCTTGTGCTGCTGAGATAAGCTAAATTCTGATTTGATTTAAATTATAGCTCTTAGCTGCTGCTAGGCTCTAACTTCTTATGAAATTTAAACTACAAGCTCTCTGCTGGGTACAAAATTTAACCAGAAAGCTCTCTTCTGTGTGTTAAATTCAGAAGATCTGTTATTATTAAAACAACTGTTGCATAATGTTGTCCTGCAGAAGCTGGGGCGCAGAGTTGATATCTTGGAGAATCACAGCGCTGCAACCTTCTGCTGTTGGGCATACTGGAAGGCAAGATGATGATATCATGCCTGGAAAAATTATTTTTTGGATATTTCCCTAACTGATACTTTACCTGAGGACTTAATTATAGAATAGGCTCTTAGGGTGCTAGGATGCACCCCAACAAGTGGTGCTCAACCACAGACAATTTAATGACATTGTTGAACTATTGCTAGCTTTAGAAAGGAAAGAGAAAATTCTTAAATATAGGGAACACAAACTCTAGCTGTTTCCGGATTATAGTGTAGCCATGAACAGGAAATGCTTCTGTTCTGGGAGGGGAAAAGAAGGCTTTATTCTCATGCAGCAAGCTCTTTTTTATTCTGCTAAGTTGTGGATTCTGTGGCAGGGGGAAACCCTTTAATTTACCAAAGTCAAAGAAGTGGAAAGCTTCCTAAAACTTCATTTCCCGGATGATCTGCCTCTTTCAGATGCAGTGAAAAGTCAAAGTCAGTGGGAAAGTTTGGAAAGAAGGCACAAGGAGATGGATTAAGACAGCAGTGCCAAAATGCCCTCCAGTGCTCAAAACATTTGCCACTGAAGGTACTGCAGACACTGGTTGAACTGCTGTGGCAATTTTATGAGGTGAAAGACTTTTTCTTTTTGGACTGTGGATGCAGTTTCCTGAGGTCTGGAGGATGGACTTTATTTTGTTTGTTGTTGCTGCATAACTGTAGACTCCAAAAATGTTTCAGCAGACCTACGAAGAGCAGTGATAGTTTTGCAGAAATCAGTAATCAATTGTGGACTGGACCTCTTATGGAGAGTAACCGTTCATCTATCAGGTTGAACCAGGAAGGAGGACTGCTTCTCTAGCAGCCTATGAGGAGGGGGTTTCCCTCTGGGTGGATGTGACTCCTAGAGGTGGAGCTGCCCCCTCTGGGTCACAGAAGAGGCTGGCTCCTCAGGCCCACCCAGAGCTAGCCCTTCATTTAAGTTTTATTATAAGAGTTATTGGCTTGTTAATTGTACAATTTATTTTCTGTGTGCACATGGTCATGTCTTGAAGGGTAGTATGATTTAGTTAATCTGCATTAGAGCATGGGATGTTTGTGGGTTGATGTGTGTTCATGGAGAAGATGGCTTCTGTGGCGGGAGTGAAGGGGACTATGCTATCCTGCAATATTCAGGGTATGCAAACATGTATTAAGAGAAAAAAAGGTGTTGTTGGAGTTTGTGATAAGGAAGCTTATCATAGCTCAGGTAGGAGCTATAGAAAAGATGATGTGACTCTGAACAAGCAACCTGTCAGTTCTGGTAGAAGTGAGAAAACAGAGTTTTCACATAAAAGACTACCAGTCCCAGAATGCACCAGGTTTCCAGCAGCCATGAAAGGGGCTGAAGTGAGAAAATGTGTGTGCAATCAAGAGAGCTATGAGGTAATCCCTAAGCACTCATCTCAAAGGGCAGGGCCTGATTCAAGACAGCTGCGCTGTGTTAGGGAGCAGCACACATTAGAACAGGATAAGAATAGAGCTTATTCTTCAGATAACGGTTACTACAAGCTCCAGCCCAGCTTCAGGGAGAGCTTCAGCTACAGAGGGAGGAAGAGATACAGAGACAGCAACGGCTACAAGCTCAAGCACCAGTATCACCTGGAGAAACAGAAGCCAAGCCAAGCAGATAGAGAGAGAAGGAAACTCTCTGGAAGGAAGAGAAGAAAGGCCATTGGAAGGTCTGGGAGATTCCAAGGCAGTACCCATACTGGGAGGTATTCCAAAAGCCAGCAGAGTCCATTGGACTGGATTCAGCCAGAGGAATGGAGTGGCAGAGATAGGAATCACCAGTGGCTACCTGGAAGAGAGAAGACTGCATGTGGAAGGGACTTTCAGACCAAGGCCAGAAGGTATGTGAGAGGAGATCCAGTGTCCAGGGATCAAGATTGGAAGGCTGGACATCAGAATTGGGTTACATATTGGCCAGGCTATACAGAGAGGAATAATGATAGCAGGAGAGGCTCAGGTATGAACACTGATCCAGACCCTATCTATAATAGAGAATGGCAGCAAGGGAATAAGCATTCTCATGATAGTGCCTTAATGAAAGACTCGTCTGTGCCAATGTATGATAATGACCCTATGCTGATTGATACAGCAGATGAAAGTACAGTTTATATGGACTGTTCTCTATCTAAATGCTATTGCTAGCTTTCTCTGAGCAAACACATCAGCCATCACAAAGAAACCTAACTTTGTTCTTTATTTCCACTGTAAACAGCTCTTAAAGCAGGATTTGGGCTCACACAGTAGCAGCCAGCCAGCTAAAGGCTTTCAGCTGGTCCATTGATAGTAATTAGGGCTGCACCTGATTGTATGGGTGAGCAAGGGAGAATCACTGCTGAGATCTGCGTGGAAAATAAGCAGAAGTTAACCTAACCAGCAAAGTTTATTCTTTTCTTTGTGCCTTTGTATTTGGTAATTATTTGCTAAGAAAACATTAGCTAATTGCCTGACAAGCTGAAGGTTGTTTTCTGGTTTACTTTGTGACTTTTTGTTATCCATTTAAACACTGCAAGCAAGTAACCTCATTTATAGTGCTATCAAGCATACATGTGCTGGGTGAATTAAACCCCATCAATAAAAGAAGTATTTTATTGATCTTACCACTTGGTTTCACAACTCAAATTATTGTCATCAGCTGTGTTTGGGAGTGAATGAACTACAATACCCACAATACCTTGCAAGAATCATATGAATATATGCATCGTCAAGATTGTGTAAGTTCTCACCCTAGGCAGCCGTCTGACAAGTTGAGAAATTAGGGAGCTGATTTTCATCTGCTTCAGGAGATATACTTAGGAGTTGGAAAAGTCTCGTTTGATAGCTAAATGGGTGGGAGAGATAGTTTGCTCGGCAGGGAGATCGGGCAGTGCTAGAGTAGATATTCTGATTTAAAAGGGCTGCCTCTTAAGATACTAAGTCAATGGAAAGATTTGAACGGCACAGCAGTGGTGCTCGAAAGTCAAAGGTGTTTGGCTTTCAGTGCTGCTTACTTAGGGCTCGATGCAAAAATCCTGTGCTAGAGCCCAGTGCTAAAGCTCAAGTGCAGGGTTTCCTAATACAAGTTTAGCACAGACGTTTTGCTCAATAATGCTGCAAGCAAATAGCATGCTAATGAGCTGTGTGCAAAAGGTCTATGTTAAGTAAAGAGAAAAGCCAGGCACATGTGCACAGGGGTCTACATTAGCAGCACCTATATCCTGTGCACAAAAAAACCCACTTTGGCACTTGGTATGGGATTGTTATCAGGAGCATAAACAGCAATATTATTCTGCGCAGAAACTCATAAACACTGATATTATTCTGAGCAGGAATTCTGCATGGAATAATATAGCTATTTATGGCCAGATAGCATTGCAAAAACACTCCAAGAAGCAGTTATACCACGTAGATGCAAAAAACCAAGTCCAGGCGTGGTAATGGGAAAGACAGACCTTTATTATCCGTATACCAGGGACTACCCAACACAGGCCGTGTTTCGTTGCCTTCGTCAGGGGTTTTAAACTGGCACACTAAAATCATAAATACATAAATTATCAATAAAAACATATCATAATACATAAATGAAAAGAGATAAATACGAATAAATAAATAAAGAATTAAAACAATAAGAAACCCAACAATAATTAATGATCACACATAAAAAATAAAATGTTGCTAATTAAAATTATAAACACAATATATAAAATCTTTGTGTGACAAACATTTATAGCATATATCAACCATATTAGTGAACTCATCATAAACATATGTTAAAAAACAACAAACACATTAAAAGGGTGTGACAACAGTAATGATTCAATAAATCTGTACCTTATTGAGATTCTTATCTCTTGCGCATCTTTGTTGTACTTATGTACAAAGATTAACCCTAAACGGGTAAGTAACAACTGAAAGGAACAATGAGAGTGTAAAAAATATATATAATACATATATATATATAAGTTGCATATAAATCAAGAGAGAATGAGATGGCTGTGCTATAATTGAAAATGCAATACATTACACCGGAGTGTGCTTAGCAGAAAGGGACAATAAAAGTATATATAAATATAAAATGTATAAAAAAGAAAAACTAATAGCCATATTAAACATAAAAATTTGTTGAACGTCATGTACTAGGTTCTTTAGAACTGTGGTGAAAAAGACAAACTGAACTTAACCATAAAGGGATGAAACTCTGTATTGAAAACTCACATTGCCAATTTAGTAATTCTTTAAGTAGGATTTGTAACTACTGATAAAGAATACTTTGTAGCATTACATATGAGCTTGGACAGGGAGCGCAATCACTATTAACTGAAGGAGGGCGGACTCACCGCTCCTCAATTACCCACAAATTACTTCCTTCCCTTCACCCCACTTCCGGGTCCCCCCACCCAACCCCTTTCCCTAAGAGGCACAAAGCGACAATCATAGTTTGGCCAACCAACTGGTCGCAGCTTTATTAACTTTTAGTGCATGAACATAACATCACATAACATAACCCAGCGGACTAATCCATCATCAGCCATATCACTAGCAAGGTGATAGCGCCTCCGCTTTTCTCTACTTTCCCCCCCTTAGCCCCCGACTTCGCCATGTCATTAGCAAAAGCCCAGCCAGATCCCCCTCCAACTCTGACACCCCAGTCCCTCTCCCTACCCTAACAACCAAACAATAACAAAGGGTGGGCGGGTGGGACACCGATCCCGGCTCCACAACCGCTAGCCCAGGGCACCAAAACCAAATGCACCCTTGCCTCTTCTTTTCCTTTAACTCAATGGCTCCCCGCAATCACGTGCGACAGGAGCCAATGAGTTTAAAGGACGCACAACGCTGCCTCATCACCCCCAGCAAACCCCCCTCCCCTTGCTCGTATTTCGTCGCGCGCCGCGCCGCCCGATTACTGGCGGCCAGCCTGGACTCAGCCACGCGGCCTTTACATGTCAAACGTTATACAGCTAACCATTGGACAACCTACACATGCGCTTTAAGAAAAATGAAGAGCAAAAAAACGCCATTACATACTGAATGCTGTACCTAACTATAACATATGTAAATAATTAGATTATATGAGATGGCATAAAAACTATATTGTTTAAATTATCGCAGCGGCTCTGACAGAAATCTTTTCTAACTGAATTATATCTATGTGCAATCTAGAAGTCATAGAATATCATATACTTATTCTGCAGAGTCGTAATGTAAAAGAAGGAGTGCTCAAAATAAAAGGGATATTCCTTTGAAAAAACTCATTGCCAATGTAATAATTCTTTAAAAAAGTGTTGAAACTAATTAAACAAAATTAACAAACTTTGTAGCTTACATGTCAACTGAAAGGAGAGCACGATCCGCTGTGTATCAAAATGCTAATGAACCTTAGAACGCCTGCACATGCACATTTAAAGAAAAGGGGGGGGGGGCGGGCGCAGGAAACCGCCATTACACACTGTAACTATAACATATATAAATAAAAAGATGACATAAGATGGCATAAAACTATAATGCTGAAATAATACAGCGGCTCTGACAGGCTCTTCTTAAAATGAATTATATTTAAGATGAATTGTATTATAACGTGATCCCTAAGGTCGTAGAATATCGCGGATTAGTATTACTCTAGCAGTCTAGATCTACATACGAATGTCGATAAAATGTGTAACAAAACCATATTAAAACATATGCACACAATCCATTATAGCACATAAAAGACATATGAAAACAGACGATCTAAAAACGTGATCTTCCAAGGGAACATGTTAAAAGAATGTTTGAAGAGTGCTACAGGCCAAATAAACGAGTAGCCTCTGTCCATAAATTGACTAATATACCGACTAAAACCTGGGACAAAGGGGGGAAAAAAGGGGATGCATAAATAAAACCTCATTCAATCCAAAAACCACAAAGGATATTTAAATGGCTGGCAAAACCATATTAAAAAACATTTACACACAAACCATTATAGCACATAAGGGGCATGAGAAACCTGATGATCTAAAAAACGTGACTTCCCAAAAGCATGTTAAAAGAAATATTTATAGAGTGCTACAAGCCAAGACCATAGTGAGTAGCCTCTGTCCATAAAAATGACTAGTGTACTGACTAAAATCTGGGAAAAAAAGGGGGAGGGTGGTGGATAAAACCTCATTCAATCCAATAACCACAGGGGTTATATAAGAGGCTGACAAAAATCATATTAAAAATATAAAATCATAAAAATAATAATAATAAAAATACTGACAATAAATATAGACTACAAACGATATCCATAAACGAATAAAAGATTAAAAGGCATAAAAGAAAAAGCTAAAGAAAAACTGAGAGATCACTCTGAATGTTAAGACCATTAGGAGCGAAGGAGTTAAGTAAAAATATATATGTTTGCTCAATCCTCATAATTGTTTTATTAATATCACCTCCGCGCCAATTGATCTTAACTTTTTTAATAACAAAGAATTTCAAATCCATAATTTTGTGATTCTCAGCTACCCAATGGGAAACCAAAGGTTTTTCAATTCGATTTCTCTTAATGCAACTTTTATGCTCCACAATGCGTGCATGAATACTGCATATAGTTTTTCCCACATATAACTTGTTGCATGGGCATATTATCAATAAATAACATGTGACGTCTCGCAATTCGAAAAATCATGAATATAAAATTTCTGTTTTGTCTCGGGATGTAAAAATACATTTCTTACTGGTAAAGTATTCAAACAAACAGAGCACCTCACACACACTGAAATTGTCCTTTGTGTCTAGATAAAGGCTTCCTTTCTGTTAATGCAGATGGTGCTAGCAAATTATGCAGATTGAAATCGCGTTTATGTGCAACAGTCAATTGTATGTTCTGGCAAGGTGGAAGTGCCTGTATCAGTCGCCATTCATTTTTCAATATTGTAGTAATTTTACGTGAATTAGAAGTATACAAGAGAGGGCACACCATCCCGATCCCTTCTTTCTTTGGTTGTGGCTTCAATAAGGATTCCCGACTGGACTCCCTAGCTCTATGATATGCCTGATTTATGTATTGTTCTGGGTATTGTCTAGCAATAAACCTGTCTTTCATTTCTCCAGCTTGTAGCTCAAAATCATCTAAAGTGGTGCAAATCCTTCTCACCCTAAGGAATTGCCCCACTGGAAGGTTCTTTTTCAATGAAGGGTTATGGAAACTATTGTAGTACAGAAGATGATTCCTGTCCGTCGGTTTTCTATACAAGGAAGAAGTGAAACAATTATCTTCTTTTTTGATTAATAAATCTAAATAAGGAATCTGATAATGATCAAACGTAACCTGAAACCGCAAGTTATTATCTAATTGATTAATCCATTCATTAAAATGTGAAAGTGTCTCTTCAGTGCCTTTCCAAAGAATTAAAACGTCATCTATGTAACGAATCCAGAGGGATATATTATTTTTAAATGGATGATTTTTCAGAAAATTCTCCTCAAAATTAAACATATATAAGTTTGCTATATCTGGAGCCATGGACGAGCCCATGGCTACACCTTTGATCTGCTTGTAGAAAAGGTCTCGAAAACAGAAGAAATTCTCAGACATTGCTAATTGTGCCAAGGTGATAAAAAAGGCTGTGGGAATGCATTTATATGTAGTCCTCTTAAGGAGATACTTCTCAATAATATCTAGAGCTTCCACTTGCAGGATATTGGTATACAATGATTCCACATCTAGTGTTACTAATATAATTTCTGACTCAAAATCATTAAAAGAAGATAAAATGTCTATAACATGAGCAGAATCTCGCACATACGACCACATCTCGTGTACAAACGGACGTAACAAAAGATCCAAAAATTTAGAGATAGGCTCTAGTAAGGAACCAATAGTTGAGACTATAGGTCTGCCAGGGGGGGCTTCTAAGGACTTGTGTATTTTCGGAATAATATAAATCGTTGGAATGATGGGTGCTTTCACTATAAGGAAATATTTTTCTTTCTTAGCAATGTATCCTATCTCAAAAGCAGTGATCGCTATATTATCTATACTTCTCTTAAGGTAATCTGTGGGATCACCATCTAATCTTTGATAGAAATTGTGATCTTTCAATTGTCTATTTATTTCTTCAATGTAATATGATTTATCTAGAACTACAGCGCCTCCCTTGTCTGCTGGCTTGATTATAATACTATCATTCTTTTGTAATGATGTGATGGCATCCTTTTCACCCTTCGTAATGTTGTAATAGGAAGGCTGTGTATTTGTAAAAACATCTTTAACCTATTTGAGTACTATTTGTTCAAAAGCTTCTATGAGTGGATCTGTCTGCGGTGGTGGGTTTCAAGTAGATTTCTGACAAATAATGGAATATAGCGAGGCCGCGGGCAGGGTCCCGGCGGCCGGCAGTAGCCAGGTGCGCGGCCCGGTTCGGGGACCCTGCGCGCGGCTGAGGCTGGGGGGAGCGTGGATGAATAATTTAAATCTATTGGCTCCCGGCGAATGCAGTCACGCGGGAGCCAATGGGGGAGCGATCTGGCAGCGTGGCGGGGGAGGAGTCGAATGCCGGAGGCCTCCGCATGGGCATTTGCGTTGGAGGAGGCCAGAGGGGTGCCGGCTTTTTTCCTTGCGGTCCGGTTTGGGGCCTTCGGGAGCGAGTGGAGCGGCTCTGTGGCAGGCGGATCCTCAGGGCGGTGTGCTGCAGTGCGGTGCGGCTTCCCTGCACCAGAGATAAGTGTCTGGTTGTGGTGGGGGGGGGGGGGCCAAGGCACGTGTAGGAGGTGGGGGGGGGGGGGTTGTGGGTCCTTGTGCTGGGGAAGAGCTAATTTGGTGCCGGGGGGCTTTGGGGACTGGGGTAATATTAACTATAAAAAAACCAAAAAAACAGGAAGAGTAATCTAATAAAGTAAACTGAGGCAGTGGTGAAGCAATTTTAACAGGGCACCAACAAGTAATCAGGGGAAAGTGTGCAAGGGAAGGCAACAGAGTTGGTGGGAAGCCTGCTTTTGCACGGGGTCCAAGATGCCGCCGCGTAGGGGCCGGTTGGGCCACGCTGGGGGATGGGCCGGGTCAGCGGGCCGCAGGCACATGCAGGCGGGCGCAGAGGCGGGGGGACGAGGTGCAGGGATGGGTGTGGCTGAGATGGGGGATGCAGGGGGTCCAGCTGCGGGATGGAGGCAGCGCGGGGGTCTGGCTCCGTGGGGGGGGGCTTGGGGGAGGGTAGGGGGAGCGGGGGAGCGAGGGCTGTTCGGGGATCTAGTGTAGGGGGGCTAGGGGGGTGGGGGGGGCAGGGCTCGGGCAGGGGCACGGGCCTCAAAGGGGGTTCGGCGGGCAAAGGGTGCCAGGGGGGGAAGTGGGGTGCCTCCCGGGGGGGGGGGCTGGATCTGAGGTGCAGGGAGGGGGGCAAGTGCAGGGGGGGGCATTGCCACTGGGCTGGGGGCCTGGTGGTTTGGGCTCGCCTGTACCGGCAGCTTGGCAGCCGTGGCAGGGTGGTTCTGTGGCAATGGGGATGCCTTCGCCTTGGGAGCACTGGGGGCAAGGCACTTCGTCGGCTGAGTGGGGCGGGCCGTGGTCCCACGTATGGGCTCCAGCAGTGTCTCCCCCTGGTTTTTATTTTCTGTCTTCACAGGTTGGAGGGATGGCGCACCCTTCATGGGGGTACGGTGCGGGGAGCCAGGAGCGGCGGCTGTCGGAGAGCGCGGAGCGGCGGTGCGACGAGGTTCCGCAGCAGAGGTGCCCAGTGAGAGCGGGGTTGTGGCGGTGCCCGATAACGGGGACGGCGTTCTGGCGGAGCAGGTGTCTGCAGCTGTGGCGGCTCCGGATGTTCCGGTGGCAGGTGAGTTCTCTGGGGTCTTGGGGGAGGGGTCATTGGTTCCAGCTGGATGTAGCAAAGCGGGCCATGGCGCGGGGAAGAAACGGTGTCGGTATTGCCATTGGCGGCACAGTTCTGAGTCCTCCTCATCCTCATCATCGGGTGGCTCGGAGTCTTCGGTTAGGGGGGAGGTGGTGCGGCAGGTGGGTGACGGAGGGGGTGACATGGTGTCCACGACTGGTGGGGGGGCCCCTTCAGTGGTGGCATTCCCAGAGCTGTGGGAGGGGGTCCCGCGGAAACTGCGGCGCAAAATTCGGAAGCGGCGATATATTGACATATTTTGGCTGTTGGAAGGCAGAAAACGGCCGGGTGAGAGCCGTAAAAAGAGGAAGGAGGACGAGAAAGCGGGGCATGTTAAGAAAGTGGCACGCAATGTGGTCAACTGGACGCGGTCCTTCCTGCGCTTAGCCAGTGTTTGGGGTCATCACGCGCCTGGGCATTACGGTATGCTACTGGCGTATGCAGATTCTATATTGGAGGTGTCTCAGACGCATGATGGCTGGGCATGGCTAAATTATGACGAAAAGTTTCGGGACAAGATGGAGGAGAACAGAGCATTGTCCTGGGGCACGCAGGACATAAACCTCTGGCTGACGCAGATGTCCGCTAGGGCGGGCCTTGGGGGAGGGGGTGGGGGCGTGGTGGGGCGGTAGTGGCGCCGGAGGGGGCCGTTCCTTTCGGACGGCGGCAGGGGGGTTGCAGCAGAGGGACGGATTGTGGGGGGGGGGGTTAGCGACGTTTGTTGGAGATTCAATAGGGCCACCTGCCCCTTTCCCGATTGCAAATTCAAGCACTTTTGCTCCGTTTGTGGTGGGGGGCACTCCGCCACGAAGTACACTCGACAAGGGGCTGGTGGTGCCTCTGTGCCCGCCCCCAAGCCTCAATGAGTGGGGTGGGCGGGCGCCGACTCCGATTCGGTTGGATGCTTTGCGGAGTTGGCTGCAGCGGTATCCGAGGATGCGGGATGGGGAGTTGCTGGGGTCTGGTTTTCAATTCGGTTTTGTTATTCCGGTGAGAGGTGTAGTGTGGGCGTTGTGTGCCCGGAATTCGCCTTCTGTGGGCCGTTTTGCGGCGGTGGTTCAGGATAAGTTACTGGGGGAATTGCGGTTGGGGCGCATCGCGGGCCCGTTCACCGACCCTCCTTTCACGGGCATGGTGATTTCACCATTGGGGATCGTGCCAAAGAAGGAGCCGGGTAAGTTTAGGCTCATTCATAATTTGTCTTGCCCACTGGGCACGTCAGTGAATGACCACATTCCGCGGGAGATGTGTTCGGTGCAGTATGTGTCCTTTGATCGGGTGGCGGAGCTGGTGAAAGAGGCGGGGAGGGCTGTGTTATTGGCTAAGGTGGATATTGAGTCTGCCTTTCGTTTACTACCGGTCCATCTGTCCTCCTTTCCCTTGCTGGGCTTTCGTTTTCAGGGGAGTTATTATTTTGACAAATGTATGCCTATGGGCTGTTCTGTTTCCTGTGCTTACTTTGAAAAGTTCAGCACGTTTCTGCAGTGAGTATTAGTGCAGATGGGGGGGGGGGTCGGCGAACGTGGTGCATTACTTGGATGATTTTCTGCTCGTCGGTCCTGCGCAGTCCACTGAATGTTGTTGGCGGCTTTTGGGGAATTGTCGCGGGAGCTTGGTGTGCCATTGGCAGGGGAGAAAATGGAGGGCCCAACGATGAGACTAACGTTTTTGGACGTGGAATTAGACTCCGTGGATATGATCGCACGGCTGCCGTCGGAGAAGATAGCTGGCTTGCGGGCGTTGGTGACTAATGTCTTGTGGTCCTCTAAGATTACCTTGTGCGAGATGCAGGCATTGGTCAGATCGCTGAACTTCGCGTGTCGAGTGATACCCATGGGCAGGGTTTTTTCAAGGCGCCTGGTGGTTGCCACGGCAGGGGTGCGGAAGCCGCACCACCGGATCAGGGTCACCGAGGTGATGAGGGCAGATTTGCGGGTATGGAGTCGCTTTTTGGAGGATTTTAACGGGACATCGATCTTGTTGGGGGCGGAAGAGTCCAGCGATGGGTTGCAGCTTTATATGGATGCCGCTGGGGGGATGGGTTTGGGCGTGTATTTTGGGGGGGCCTGGTTTGCGGAGAGGTGGCCTCAGGCATGGCATGCTTCCAGTTTGACCGCCAACATAACCTTTCTGGAATTGTTTCCGATTCGGGTGGCGCTGGAGTTGTGGCCGGATAGGCTGCGGGATCGCAGAATTGTGTGGTGGTGTGATAATGAGGCAGTGGTCAGTGTGGTCAATCGCTTTTTGCCCAGATGTTTGCATGTGGCAGGGTTGATGAGGGAGGTGGTGCTGGCATGTTTGCGGTTGAATGTGTCGGTGTCGGCGTGGCATATTCCTGGCTGTATTAATGAGATTGCTGATGCCCTTTCTCGTTTCCAGTGGGAGCGGTTTCGAGCGCTGGCTCCAGGAGCGGACAGAGAAGGAGCTGTGGTCCAAGAGGCATTGTGGAGCATTGGCCTAGCGGGATGCTGAGCCTGCTGCGGAGTTCGGTGGCGCCGGGGACGTGGTCGGCGTACCAACGTGGCTGTGATAAGGTGGCTGAGTTCTTGGTGTCAAAAGGCTGGCATGCGGGCCCGGTGCCAGAGGGGCTCCTGGGTTGTTATATAGCTGAGGCCAGGTGCCGTGGGTTGTCCAGATCGGCGGTGCGCTCGCATTTGGCGGGGTTCAATTTTTTCGCGAGTGCGGTAGGCTGGGGTGCGCCTGCCGGAGGAGTGTTGGCTCGCAGGCTCCTTCGGGGGTGGGAACGGTCGAGGCCGTTGCCATCAGATACGCGGAGGCCAATCACGCACGAATTGCTGGTGCGCCTCCTTACGGTATTGCCAGGGGTGGCAGCGTCCCGCTATGAGGAGGTTTTATTTCGGGCGGTGTTCTGCCTTGCTTTTTTCGGGGCTTTTCGGATTGGGGAACTGGTAGCGAGTTTGGGTAGGACGGGGGGGGGGGGGGTTACAAATTCACCACATCCGGGCTGAGGGGGGGCTGTTACGGATTCTTTTGGAGAGATCCAAAACGGATCAGCGTGGTAGGGGGTTGTGGGTGGTTTTGAGAGAGATTGGGGGCCTCGTGACGTGCCCGGTGTTGTCGGTGCGTCAATATTTGCGGGTGTGGCCCACGCATTCCGGGGGTCTTTTTCTTAATGAGGATGCGCGAGTGGTGACCCGTTTTCAGGTAACGGCAGTGTTGAGGATGGTGCTGCGGGTATTGGGCGAGGACCCTAAGTTCTTTGCGCCTCACTCCTTTCGCATTGGGGCGGCCATGAGCGCGGCGAGTGCTGGGTTGCCAGGGGGGTCATTCAGGATATTGGGAGATGGCGATCCAGGGCTTTTCAGGGTTATGTACGGTTGTAATGGGTGGGGGTGTTGGGGGTGGGGGATTGCTAACTCTTCATTTATTTTGCAGATGGGGGTTTGGAGCCTCGTGGATGTTGGGTGACTGGCCATTCTTTCGTCCACTGGGTGGGGCAGCGGGCGGCAGAGAGGCCGCTGGGCCCGAACTTGGGATTGGATCCTGCAGTGGTGTCCATATCATGGTTGGGTATGCGTGGACTTCGTTGGATGGAGCTGCTGCCTTTGCTACGGCACCATGGGAGGACATCGCGGCGGCTGGCAGTGCTACTTGTACATTTGGGAAACAACGACCTCAGCTCTTGGTCCTGCCGGCAACTGATAAGAGCGGCACAGGAGGACCTGGCTGAGGTGCTGCGGATCTTTCCGGGAGTTATTTTGCTGTGGTCTGACATTATCCCCTGGCCGGCTTGCTGGGGTCAGCGGCGTTGGTCACGGGGATTGACTAAGATTAACCGTCAGATCGGGCGGTGTGTGTGTGAGCGGGGGGGTTATCAGATCTCGCATTCCTGGGTGGAAGTTGGTTGTGTTGGGCTCTATAGAAGGGATGGGGTTCATTTGTCTCCAGTGGGTATGGATCTGCTTCTTAATGATTGGCAGGAGGCGTTGGAGTATGTCCTGTTATATTTATTTATTTATTTATTTATTTACATTTTTTATATACCGCACTATTCGGCATCAGCGCGGTTTACAGAGAACAAAACAAAAACCAGAACAACAAGCTGTTCGGTGTTACATATAACAGGAGCATAAACTTGGAAAAAACAATTTAAAATGGGAGAACTATCTACATGGAGTATATGATCAGTTAACTGTTGAGGGATACTCGCTGGTCGCAGCTTTGAGTTTGGGGGGCGGCACAAGGACTACGTGGTATCCTGTGCCGGTGGCAGGATCCCGGAGGTGTCCGGGGTCCGGAGCCTCATGGTACACTTGGGCGGGGGTGGGGTCCCCTGACCCGGACAGACCCTGGCCCGACTTTTGCTAAGGCATGGCAAAGTCGGGGAAAGGAGTTAAGAGGCTTGCCGAGGCAAGTTATGGCTGTAGCGGTGGGAATGCACTTTGCTAAGGTATGGCTGGTGCGGCACTGCTCTGCTAAGAGTTTTGGTTAAGGTTTATGACGTTGATATATTGTTGAATAGTTAATGGTGAATAAAGCTGCGACCAGTTTTGTCCATAACATGGTGTGTGGTCTGTTTTGTGGGAATGTGGTCGAAAGGTGGGGGAAGGGGTGTTAGGGGCCAGGAGCACCGGGTCCGCTTGCCTTGGCTACATCACTATGGGTGTCACCAAAAGTACTAAAAAAATAACGAATACGTATTTTGAGAAAAAATTATACAAATCAACACGAGTTGCAAAGGGATCTGCCTTTTTTTTGGGCACAAAGGATAAACCCTTACAGAGCACAGATTCCTCATCTGCAGTCAGAGTATACTTAGAGATGTTAATAACATTACTGCATACTTCAGAGGTTAATACCTTCTCTCGTTCAACCTCTCTGATCTCCATTGTCCCCTCCCTCATCCTCAACCTCGTCCTCTGTAATAACTGTACTGGCCATTTTGCCTTTCTCGATCTAATTCTTGATCTTTGTCGAAATCTATTTGTCGAGGACGAGTGCGAGATCTCTCTTGACCACCCCCTTCCAAAAATGGTCCATGTTGAAAAAATTATTATGATTAGTATGGCCTTGATTGTGACAATTATTGCCTCTTTCTACTTTATCCTTTTGTGATTATGCCCTCTCTTTTTGAGTGGAAAACAAAGATGCAGACACATCATAATCTGCTGATTCGCTACTGCTCTATTTTTTCTTTTGCTCAAATGGTACATCTCTATTCTGATCATCTATAAAACTATCCTTGCGATCAAAGGCTGTAGATCTCTTCTTAATCCAAATGCGATCATTTTCAACTCTCTTACACCAATGGTAGACTACCCTACCCTATAGTCCTCTTTGTCTCTCTTGAATTTGTCAGCCTTCTTATCTTTGATCTCCTTTTTAAAATATTGTATATTTTTATTGTAATCAGTATGTACTTTTTCAAAATTATCGTCACACCCCTTTAAAACACTTAATTTTTCATCTATCTCTTTTTGTAATATCTCCGATTTCTTATTGTCTGTGGTGATCAATAATATCATTAGGACAAGTGAACACTTATTTAATATGGCGTTCCAACACTTCACTAAACCATCTTCATTTACATATAAACCCAGAGCTTTGTTCATACGAAGTCCTCTGGGAATAATTTTAGATTTACAGCACTCGAGGAGATATGCTGAATGCATCTGCTCTTTTACTAATTTCTGAGTTAGTAATACCACATTCTCCCATTGGTTCCAAGTATCATCTGTTTCTTCCTCGGATTGATTGATGAGAGATTCCTGTGGTAACAGTTTATCTAAAGCATCATCCCCGAAGCTTAAGATGTCTTTCCAAGGGGAAAACATGCCGATAAGTGAGGAAACACTCCAAGAAGCAATTATACAACGTAGATGCAAAAAACCAAGTACAGGTAATGGGAAAGACAGACCTTTATTATCCATATACCAGGGACTACCCAACACAGGCCATGTTTCGTTGCCTTTGCCAAGGTTTTAGTCAGTATATTAGTCAATTTATGGACAGAGGCTACTCGTTTATTTGGCCTGTAGAACTCTACAAATGTTCTTTTAGCATGTTCCCTTGGAAGATCACGTTTTTAGATCGTCTGATTTCGACACTTATTGTCTAATGATTTATTTTTTAGGAATGGGCGGACTGTTGCTTTCTTGAGACTACTAGGCATGTAGCCTTGTTCGAGGGAGTTTCATCCCCTTATGGTTAAGTTCATTTTGTCTTTTTCACCACAGTTCTAAAGAACCTAGTACATGACGTTCAACAAATTTTTACGTTTAATATAGCTATTAGTTTTTCTTTTTTATACATTTTATATTTATATATACTTTTATTGTCCCTTTCTGCTAAGCACACTCTGGTTTTTTGTTCCTGCTCTGGTGTAATGTATTGCATTTTCAATTATAGCACAGTCATCTCGTTCTCTCTTGATTTATATGCAAGTTATATATATGCAAGTTATATATATATATATATATATGCAAGTTATATATATATATATACACATTGGAACATGGAACGTACGAAGCATGAACCAAGGGAAGTTGGAAGTGGTCAAGAATGAAATGGAACGTGTACAACTTGATCTGTTGGGTGTCAGCGAACTGAAATGGACTGGCATCGGGCACTTTGCATCAGATGATCACATGGTCTACTATGCTGGAAATGAAAGACAAAGAAGAAATGGTGTTGCATTTATAATAAAGAAGAAACTTGCAAGAACTGTAATGAAATACAATGCAGTCAGCGAACGCTTAATCTCTATTCGTCTACGAGGATTGCCTATCAACACAACTATAATTCAAGTATATGCCCCAACAACAGCTGCAGAAGAGAATGAAATTGAAGAGTTCTATGAACAAGTACAAGCTGAAATTGACAGAACATGCAAACAGGATATCCTGATAATCATGGGTGACTGGAACGCAAAAGTTGGCAACAAAGAAGAAGGCAAAGTAGTTGGAAAATATGGACTTGGCAACAGAAATGAAGCTGGAGAAAGATTGATAGAATTCTGCAAGACCAATGATCTATTCATCTCAAACACCTTCTTTCAGCAACACAAGCGACGACTGTACACATGGACTTCACCCAATGGATTGTATAAAAATCAAATTGACTACATCTGTGGAAGTCAACGATGGAAAAGCTCTGTAACATCAACAAAGACAAAACCTGGAGCTGACTGTGGTACAGATCATCAACTACTAGTATGCAAACTCAAGCTAAAGTTGAAAAAGAGCAAACCACTCATGAATGCACCAAAATATGACCTTGAGAATATACCACTGGAATTTAAAGACTGCCTGCAAAATCGATTTGCTGCCTTAGATACAAATGACAGAGCTCCGGAAGAGTTATGGAATGACATCAAGAAGGTTGTGCTGGAAGAAAGCGAGAAGTCTCTACAAAAGGTGAAAAAGCAAAAAACGGCCAAAATGGATGACGGAAGAAACTCTGAAAATTGCCCAGAAACGCAGAGAAGCTAAAGCCAAAGGGGAAAGAAAGACAATCGCAGAACTCAACAGAGATTTCCAACGTGCAGCAAGACAGGACAAGGAAAAGTACTACAATGACACTTGCAAGGAAATAGAAGCAGAAACTATTAGAGGAAGAACAAGATCGGCTTTCCTAAAGCTGCGAGAGTTAAAGAAAAAGTTCCAGCCTCGAATTGGAATGTTACAAGATGCTCAAGGTTCTATGTTGAATGATGCTGAGAAGATCAAGAAAAGGTGGAAGGAATATACAGAGTTTTTATATGATAAAGATCAAGTGGACCAACAGCCGTTTCAACCTATACCTTATGATCAGGAACCATTGGTGATGAAAGAAGAAGTTGAAGCAGCATTGAAAGCCTTATCAAAGAACAAAGCACCAGGCATTGATAGCATTCCCATAGAAGTATTGCAGCAATCTGATGCAGCTGTTACCGTACTTACAAGGCTCTGCCAAGAAATATGGAAGACAACATCATGGCCAACTGACTGGAAAAGATCTGTGTTTATACCAATACTAAAGAAAGGTGATCCAACTGACTGTGGAAATTATCGCACAATCGCTCTGATCCCACATGCCAGCAAGATTCTACTGAAGATTATTCAAAAGAGACTACAGCCATACCTAGAACAAGAACTACCTGAAGTGCAAGCAGGGTTCAGGAAAGGGCGAGGAACGAGAGACATCATTGCGGATGTGAGATGGATCCTTGAAAAGACTAAAGAATACCAAAAGGATATCTATTTGTGCTTTATCGACTATAGCAAGGCTTTTGACTGTGTAAACCATGAGAAACTCTGGGCCACATTAAGAAGCATGGGTATACCAGAACACCTGATCGTTCTCTTGCGTAATCTGTACATTGATCAAGAAGCAACAGTTCGAACGGAACAAGGAGAAACAGAATAGTTTAAAATAAGCAAAGGTGTAAGACAAGGCTGCATACTTTCCCCCTATCTGTTTAATTTATATGCAGAACAAATCATCAGAGAAGCAGGACTGTATGAAGACAACAGTGGTGTGAAGATTGGTGGAAGACTCATCAACAACCTTCGCTATGCTGATGATACCACATTACTGGCAGAAAGTGAAGATGATCTGAAACATTTGCTTCTCACAATCAAAGAACATAGTCTCAAAATGGGCCTGCACCTTAATGTAAAGAAGACAAAGATCATGACAACTGGCATAATCAACAGGTTCATCGTTGAAGGAGAAGAAATTGAAATCGTGAACAACTTTAACCTACTTGGATCAACTATCAATAAAGAAGCAACAAGCAGTCAAGAAATCAGATGACGCATTGCTCTTGGCAGAATGGCTATGAAAGACCTAGATAAGATTCTCAAGAGCAGAGATGTCTCTCTCCATACAAAGATTCGACTTGTTCAAGCCATGGTATTTTCAATAACATCATATGGATGTGAAAGCTGGACAGTGAAAAAGACAGACAGGAAGAAAATTGATGCCTTTGAATTATGGTGCTGGCGGCGAATACTGCGTATACCATGGACTGCCCGAAGAACAAACCAGTCGGTACTAGAAGAGATCAAACCTAAGCTTTCTTTAGAAGCTCAGATGACAAGACTTCGACTTTCATACTTCGGACACATCATGCGAAGAGAGAGATCATTAGAGAAAGACATCATGCTTGGCAAGATAGAAGGTCAACGCAAAAGAGGAAGGCCAGCAATGAGATGGCTTGCTACAATAACAGCAGCTACGGGTACCAGTCTGTCAACAATGAGCCGCCTGACTGAAGACCGAACACAATTTAGGATAGCTATCCAGAGGGTCGCCATGACGGCACTTAACAACAACAATACATATATATATATATATATATATATATTTATGTTCATGTTAGATTCCTTCCTGCATTCTGTATCCATATTAGTGCAGAAAATTCTGTGCAAGCCTTGTGCTATTGCCTGCATTAATAGCAGCACACTTTGCTACATCGAGCTCTTAATGTTTATGCTCTCAACAAGAGACAATTAAGGTTTTTGAAGAGTGTACTCCAGAGAATGGAAAGTTGAACATCACTGCCAGTTGTCCTTGGTGGTGCTATAACTTTGGTGATGAATGCTCAATGGGACAGATACAATCCATGGAGGGAGGATAACAAGAGTATTGATTCTTCTTTCTGAGACCTAATGCATAACTATGAGCTCATAGATACATGGCGATTTAAAAACCTAATGTAATAATTTTTAAAAAAGTGTTGAAACTAATTCTTTATATTAAGGTGCAGGCCCATTTTAAGATTATGTTCCTTGATTGTGAGAAGCAAATGTTTCAGATCATCTTCACTTTCAGCCTGTAATATGGTATCATCAGTAAAGCGAAGGTTGTTGATGAGTCTTCCATGGATTGTACAAAAATCAAATTGACAACATCTGTGGAAGTCAACGATGGAAAAGCTCTATAACATCAACAAAGACAAAACCTGGAGCCGACTGTGGTACAGATCACCAACTACCAGTATGCAAACTCAAGCTAAAGTTGAAAAAGAGCAAGCCACTCATCAATGTAGCAAAATATGACCTTGAGAATATACCACTGGAATTTAAAGACTGCCTGCAAAATCGATTTGCTGCTGAAGATACAAATGACAAAGCTCCAGAAGAGTTATGGAATGACATCAAGAAGGTTGTGTTGGAAGAAAGCAAGACGTCTCTACAAAAGGTGAAAAAGCAAAAACAGACAAAATGGATGATGGAAGAAACTCTGAAAATTGCCCAGAAACGCAGAGAAGCCAAAGCCAAAGGAGAAAGAGAACAACAGAGATTTCCAACATGCAGCAAGACAAGACAAGGAAAATACTACAATGACACATGCAAGGAAATAGAAGCAGAAACTATTAGAGGAAGAACAAGATCAGCTTTCCTAAAGCTTCGAGAATTAAAGAAAAAATTCCAACCTTGAATTGAAATGTTACAAGATGCTGAAGATTCTATGTTGAATGATGCTGAGAAGATCAAGAAAAGGTGGAAAGAATATACAGAGTTTTTATATGATAAAGATCAAGTTGACCAACAGCTGTTTCAATCTGCACCCTATGTTCCGGAACCATGGGTGATGAAAGAAGAAGTCGAAGCAGCATTGAAGGCCTTATCAAAGAACAAAGCACCAGGCATTGATGGCATTCCCATAGAAGTATTACAGCAATCTGATGCAGCTGTTACTATACTTACAAGGCTCTGCCAGGAAATTTTGGAAGACATTATGGCCAACTCACTGGAAAAGAGCTCATAGATACATGGCGATTTAAAAACCTAATACCAGAGATTTCTCTTGTTATTCAAGTGTGCATAACTCATATTCATGACTAGATTATTTTTTCATTGCTCCTCATCTGAAACCAAAGATCTGTCAATGTTGGACTGGCCAAATTGCTTGGTCCAATCATGCTCTTCTGCAGCTAATGTTCAGGGGTGGTCAAAATGTGGTGGAGGAAGGGTAATGAATATACACAGCTCGAGGGACTCCACATTGTCTGGAGATATGCACAAATTGCTGGAGGAGTATGTGAAGCTGAATGATATGGGCAAAGTGAGTAGTGAGATTATGTGGGAAGTGTTTAAAGCTGTGGCAAGAGGGAAATTAAGAACCGTAAGAACATTGATTGAGTATGGGGCCCGGAGGAAGAAGGAGAAGGAAAAGAATTTAAACGTGATTAAAAGGGAATTATATCAGTTGGAAAGGTCCCATAAGCTGTCACAAATGGAGGAGTTAACTAATTTAGTGATAACTAAAGCAGAGTGAATTGTGTGCACTTATTACAGGGGAAGTGGAGTACAGTATAGGTTTTGAAGATCTAAGCAGAAATTTTATGCAACAAGAGGCAAAAGAGATAAATGATTAGTCTCCCAACTGAAGCAGAGGGAAGCTAGGAATGTGATTTTGCAAATACCAATTGCAATAGGTGAAAGTACTGATGACAGATGTCAAATAGAAAATGTTTTGTACAATTTTTTCAGGGGCTTTATACATCGGAAATGGTAAGTGCTCCAGAGGAGATAGAGACACTTCTGTCTACTGCGGCACTATCATACTTGACAGAGGAGCAACAGCAAATCCCGGATGCCATGATCTCTGAAAAAGTACTAAGAGCTATTTCAGGCCTTCTACTGGGTAAATCTGCAGGCCCAGACAGGTTTCCTCCTGAATTCTAAAAGAAAATGTCAGATATAATTGTGCCTTTACTGACCAAAGTATTTGATGATATCCTCTGTATGGGAATGGCATCTAAGGGGCATGTTTACTAAACAGCAGTAGCGGCTCCAGGTTTTGTCTTTGTTGATGTTATAGAGCTTTTCCATCGTTGACTTCCACAGATGTTGTCAATTAGATTTTTGCAGACTCATCAACAACCTTCGCTATACTGATGATACCATATTACTGGCTGAAAGTGAAGATGATCTGAAACATTTGCTTCTCACGATCAAGGAACATAATCTTAAAATGTGCCTGCACCTTAATATAAAGAAGACAAAGATCATGACCACTGGTAAAATCAATAAGTTCATCATTGATGGAGAAGAAATTGATATTGTGGACAACTTTAATCTACTTGGATCAAATATCAATAAAGAAGCAATAAGCAGTCAAGAAATCCGACAATGCATTGCTCTTGTCAGCAGGGCCGGATTTGCCTATACGCCATGGCGTAGGGCCCACAGCCGGCAGGGGCCCACAAAAAAAGAACAAGTTTTACATTTTTTTTAATACAATTTAAAAAAAAAAACCTGCTGGCTGCCGCCGCGGGGCCCCCTCTGCTGCCGAGGCAGCACCGACTGACCCGCGGGGGCCCCCTCTACAAGTTGAAGCTGTCGGTTCGTTCCTCCCTCCGTGCAGGGTGCAGGCTGCAGGCTGTGAGAGACGCGAAAGGAGAGTGTCTCCTCGCGTCTCTGTTAAGCCCGCAGGGGCTGATGGGAAATTTCCCATCAGCCCCTGCGGGCTTAACAGAGACGCGAGGAGACACTCTGCCTTCGCGCCTCTCACAGCGTGCACGGAGGGAGGGAGGGACCGACGGAGTCAGCTTGCAGAGGGGGCCCCCGCGGGTCAGTCGGTGCTGCCGCGGCAGCAGAGGGGGCCCCGCAGCGGCAGCCAGCAGGTTTTTTTTAAAATTAAATTTTACTTTAGGCCGACGGCGGGGGGGGGGGTAGGACTGGTAATGAGCTATGGGGGGGGGGTAGGACTGGTAATGGGCTATTGGGGGGGCTGGGGCTGGAAATGGGCTGGGGGGGGGTTAAGGCTAGAGGTGGGCTGATGGGGTTAGGACTGGTAATGGACTGTGGGCTGTTGGGGGGGCTTAGAACTGGCAATGGGCTTTGGGGGGGTTAAGACTGGTAATGGGCTGTGGGCTGATGGGGGCTGTCTGGTAATGGGCTATGGGGGGGGCTAGGACTGGAAATGGGCTGGGGGGTTAAGACTGGAGGTGGGCTGATGGGGTTAGGACTGGTAATGGGCTGTTGGGGGGGGTTAGAACTGGTAATGGGCTTTGGGGGGGTTAAGACTGGTAATGGGCTGTGGGCTGATGGGGGTTGTCTGGTAATGGGCTATGGGGGGGCTAGGACTGGAAATGGGCTGGGGGGTTAAAACTGGAGGTGGGCTGATGGGGTTAGGACTGGTAATGGGCTGTGGGCTGATGGGGGGGGTAGGACTGGCAATGGGCTATGGGGGGCTGACTGGAAATGGGTTGATGGGGTTAGGACTGGAAGTGGGCTGATGGGGGGTTAGGACTGGTAATGGGTTATAGGGGGGCTTAAACTGAAAATGGGGTGATGGGGAGTTAGGACTGTAAGTGGGTTGATGGGGGCTAGGACTGGTATTGGGGTGGGGGGTTGCTAGGACTGGAAATGGGCTGATGGGTGGCTAGGACTGGAAATGGGCTGATGCAGGGACTAGAAGGGAATGGATGCTGGGTGAGGCTGGAACTAGAAGGGAGCTGATGTTGGGGGAGGATTAGAATGGGATGGGGCTGGAAGAGTAAAATGGAGAAGGGAAAAATATTTTGTGTGGGAGGGATAAAAAATCTACAATTGGCCGGGTATTGGGAGAGTAAGTGGGGATTGAGGATGGAGGGGTAAAATTTGAGTGGATGAAATAGGAATGAGGAAAGAGCAAAAGGAGAAAGATTAGTATGTTAAAGCAGATGTAGAGAGAGAATGGAAAAAAATCTAGAAGAGAGAAGAAAGGACAAATGGACAGCAGACGATGGAGAGTTAGCAGAAGACACGAAGAAACCAGAAGAAAGTGTCTGGAGCAATTGCAGCTGAAAAAAATGCACAAAAGGTAGAAAAATATCTCTTTATTTTGAATTTATTAATTGGAATATGTCAGCTCTGGTAAATGTGCATCATTAACGTCTGCGCTTTGTTTAGTACAAGAGCAAATTAATGTATAGTTTTATTTCTACAGTGTTGTACATTCCAAGTTTGGCTTTTGGGATTCCCAGTTTAATTATTGTCTTCCTGTTTCTAAATTGTGATTACTTGTTTGGTGATGGTCTATGTTCTGCATGTGTAACTGAGCTGAGGTGTTCTGTTTATATAATTCCTATTTGACATTGCCACTTGTTCTCTTTCCCCAGTAGGTCATGTATTGTTGTTCTCTGAAATGTATTGGTTTAATATTTGCAGTGTTGCCTTTTGATAGTTAGGGTATGGTGCTTTGTGAGTCCTGGTAGTGCTGTTAGGATACGGCGGGTTTACTATGGGTTCTAAATGGGCAGTGTTTGTAGTAGTTTCTAATGTGTCTGGCAGTTGGCACTGGATTATAGTAATGTAGAAATCTTTTAGTCTTTCTTTATCCATACACTCATTAAGAGGCACGTTTACTAAAAGTTAGTATATGGTAACATTATGCAAATATTTATGCAAATGAGGCCCCTTATGCAAATGAGGCCCCGCACCCCCCTTGGGCCGCCCCTGCTGGGGGCCCACAATTTTTGTTGGCGTAGGGCCTCACTCAAGGTAAATCTGGCCCTGCTTGTCAGAATAGCTATGAAGGACCTAGACAAGATTCTCAAGAGCAGAGATGTCTCTCTCCATAGAAAGATTCAACTTGTTCAAGCCAAAGTATTGTCAATAACATCATATGGATGCGAAAGTTGGACAGTGAAAAAGATAGAAAGGAAGAAAATTAATGCCTTTGAATTATGGTTCTGGTGGCAAATACTGTGTATACCATGGACTGCCCGAAGAACAAACCATTCAGTAGTAAAGGAGATCAAACCTAAGCTTTCTTTAGAAGCCCAGATGACAAGACTTTGACTTTCATACTTTGGACATATCGTGCGAAAAGACAGATCATTAGAGAAAGACATCATGCTTGGCAAGATAGAAGGTCAACACAAAAAAGGACGGCCAGCAATGAGATGGATCGATACAGTAACAGCAGCTACGGGTGCCAGTTTGTCAACAATGAGCCACTTAACTGAAGACCGAACACAAATTAGGGCAACTATCCAGAGGGCCGCCATGAGTCGACAATGGCTTGACGGCACTTAACAACAACAACAAACCCAGTTAGCAATCGGTGGGTAAAGCTAGGCTAGCAAAAGCTGGCCTAATTTTACCTGTGGAAGCTAACAGAGTAGCGGTGAAATATCGCCACTACCCAGTTAGCATCGGCGGCGCTGAGGCATGTGCGGCCATCCCAGATATTCAATGCTGTCACTGCGACATTGAATATCCAGGGCTAAGTGTCAGTGGACAAGGTTATGCGCTATAGTGGCAGTATCAGGTCCTTAGGTATTACTGAACATTATTCCATTGTACACCGCTTTAATGTCTTGACGTAAGCGGTTTATCAAATGTAAAATAAAGATAAAGATATTCTAAGGTGGAAGGATAGCTAGTGGCCTTTTTGGCACTAGATGCCGAAATGGTCTTCGACAGTGGAGTGGCCATTTTTATTTCAGATTCTGGAGCAGAACAAAGGATGACATGAACCATTCAAGATATCATGATAGTGGCACAGGAGAATTAGTAATTAACCTGTGGAGGTCCCAGAAAAAGTCTGGGGAACCTCACACAGAAGCATTCTAAAGAAATATATAAAATGCAAAAGGACATTCATTTTAATAATATTTATCCTCATAAATAACGAAGGGGAAATAAAATGCCATCTCTCAAAATCTTTTCAAACTTTATCTACTAAAGGTGGGTAATGAAATTTATACAGATTTTGCAGTTGTCTTGAGAGTGTAACTACCTAATATTGCAAGGTCCCTCTTTGCCAAGGATAGGGAAATAAGGCATTTACTTCATCTTCCACATCAACATGGATTGTTTTAGGAAATAGCACAGATTTGCTCTGATTTAGTTTATAACCTGATGCCCTCTTTTACCTGTGATAGATCCGCTGAAATGCACCCCGAGAGTTCTGCAGATCACTTAAAAAAAGGACAGTGTCATCTACACACAAAGCAATTTTATGTGTCTCAGAGCCAATGCGGACCCCTTATATCTCATGAAGCAATCTTATCATTTGAACAAAAGGCTCAAGGGTAAAAAGGTGAGGGGGGGGAATGGATACCCCTGTCGCGTTCCCCCACTTAATGGAAATTTAGGCTTTAGGTCAATGTTCATCTTGATTAAGCTACAGGGGAGCTATATACAGTAACTCTTGAATGATTTGCAAAAAATTGATCCAGAATTGAAATGCACGCACACACACACACACATTTAAAATAATAAAAAGACAAAAGGTTTATGCTTGGCAGAGAAAGTGTCCTAGAATGAAGATGAAGTGTTAATGCTACCAAGAAGGGCAAGTGGTCTCTCTATGGCTAATTTTCAAGCCTACTACTGGGCAGTGCAAGCAATATGTTATTGGTGGCAAGGGAATAAAATTCACCATTGGAAACAGATGGATGTGGACTCCCTGTGGGTTTCAAATTTAAGCACACTTTTGTTTTCTTGTGGCGAGAGGGTTGAGAAAAGGGGGAAGATGGTACTATAGTGGACTTTACTCTTGTGGTTGCACTTAACAAACTTTAAATTAGCTCCCTAGAGTCCTCATTTATGTCACTATGGGGGGAATTCCATTCTTGATTCCGCAGTGTAAGACCCTGTGAGATTTCATTGGATAAAGGATAATAATATGATGAGTTATAGATTTCATTGAGCATGAGAAGTTTATCTTTACAGAGGCTGTTGCTGAGAAATGTGGGTTTCCACTATGTTTTTTTCTATATTCCAGTAAGAACACTTTTTGCTTACTCAGAGAGAAGGTTTTCTGTGTTGAGTCTTTTTTATAAACCAAATAAGAATATGGGTCCAGTTGCTCAACTATACGTGGGTACTAATGAACTAATGTACCCCACTGAAACTATCAGGAATTATGGCATCAGGAGAAGAAGTAAGAATGATCAGAGACTCAATGGGAACAGCCATGGGAAAATACTCCCAAGGTGTCTAGGTGTTTGTCTCATCTTGATATGTAATATAAGTTACTCTTTAGACTGTATGCAACCCCGATGTGATCGCATGCATTTAACAAAGACCTCCTGGATGTATGCTGGAGAGGCTATGGAGAAAATGGTACTTTTTCTCAGCTATGGTGGGAATAGTGTAGGATTACATCTTTTTGGGAAAAGGTTGGACAGATTAACCAATTGATGATGGAGTTTGCTAGTCCGAAAGATTACCCTTTGATGGAGTGGAGGAGTGGCCTAGTGGTTGGGGCAATGTACTTAAGGTCGGGGGTTCAAATCCCACTAGAGGACAGCAACCTTGGGCCAGAAGGACTGGGGTTTCTAGTCCCACAGGTGGTCTTGGGCAAGCCACTTAACCCTCCATAGCCCATATTCCCTGTAAAATAGTTATTGCCAAGTTATAATACCCTGTTCAATGTAATTTCAGTTTGTTCAATGTAAACTGCACTGATGCAGAATAGCACAGTATATAAGAGAATATAAATAAATATTGGGTTACTCTCCTTTGAATAATGACTATTTGGACACCATGGAATTTGTTATGTATAGCTGTGGAAATAGTCATAGCCAAATGGAAGTTGGTCAACTCTCCAGGAGGAGTAGCTTAGGAAACTTAGCTAAATCATGGACATTGAACTGCTGACTGCCAAAGTTCAGGACAAAATATGGGAATGGGAAGAAATATGGAGTCCAGTATAATCTTAACTTAAAAAGTAAAGATCATGGCTAATATTTTTGCTAAGATGTGATGTTATGGGGTTTCTTCAGTATCGTTATGGCAATGTCCTCTGCTTCATTGACTTTATCCCTTGTGCTCTATCACAATTTTTTAAATTAAGTGCACAAAATGTTTTTAATAGTATGCTCACAAGTGCAGAATGTTAAAAATTAAAAAATAAAGTACAAAAAATAAATACATGCGACACCCAAACGCTGCTTCTGTGCATGCATACTGTGCAAGTATGTGCCGGCTTGCACCATGCATAACTTTAGGCACAACCTATTTTTATAAAAGCTCATTTACTCATGTAGAAAACTGTTTAATGTGCAAAAATGATTTATAAAATTACCCTCATATTACATAAAAGCAGGGGCTATGGGGGGTCATTTTCGAAGCCCCCTTCATGCTTTGGATTCTGAAAAAAAGGCATATATATAGTCAAAGCACAGAGATGTCTCCAGATCCATTTTAGAAGCCAGCTCTAGGGATGTCTCCAGCTTGAGGACATCCAAGACTGAATAGGGGTGTGGTGGAGGCACCCCACCTTATTTCAGAGATATCATGGATTTTCGGCATCAAGTTTAAGTTTAGACCTGATCCAGGCACGAACAGGCACTTTGAAAAGGGTTAGTTTTGGCTGAAAAACATCCAGAGGGTGTAAAGGAGAAGGTACTCCATCATCCTCAGTACTTAGCACAATGTTAACAATGGCAGCAGTGGGATATGAACACTGGCCACCCTGTTCCTACCACACTACTATAACCATTAGGCTATCCTAGATATTCAAGTTCTGAAATACAGTTCTGGGGACATCTATATAGATGCCCCAAAAGATGTCCATATCGGGCACGTCCATGTTTGTGAAATCATGTCTGCATCTGGACGTGCCTGTTTGTTTTTTCCAGATGTCCCAGATTGCACTTGGACATCCCTTCTAAAATTCCCTTCCATGTGTTTTGAGCCCCCACTTTTACGGGAATATGCCCTCTACAATTTTAGAAACACCTGCTTGTGCATGTAAAGGTGACATTTTACTTACCAGATAATTTCCTTTCTTTGAGACCTGCTAGATCAGTCCAGACAAGTGGGTTGTGTTCCCCTACCAGCAGATTGGTGGAGACAAAGAGCAATAAAAAGCCCGGGTTTCAATGACATCACTCCTATGTCTATTCGCCTTAGCCACCAGAGGCCCCTTCAGTATTTGCTCCAAAGTATATGGGAGACATATAGCAAGCCTTAAACAACCTCAGTCATGGGCAACAAAAAGTAAGCAACATTAGAGAACTATGTATAGGAAAGCATCAACAGAAGGCTATCAGCAGAAGATGAACCTGCAGAGCCAAGGATAAAAATCATAGCAGACTCAAGGGTACCACAGCAGAAGAGTAGAGCACATACAGTTTCAGGGACGGTCCCTGGACTGGTCTAGCAGAACTCAAGGAAAGGACATTAACTGATAAGTAAAATGTCACCTTCCATATCATCCTGCTAGACCAGTCCAGACAAGTGGGATGTACCAAAGCTACATCACTGGGCAAGATGAAGAAACAGCAGCTCGCAAAACCTGTGAACTGAAGACTGTGTCTGCAGATGCGTGGACATCCAAGTGGTAATGCTTGACAAAAGTGGAAAGTGATGCCATATCGTTGCCCAACAAATGTCTGCAGGGGCTACCGAGCTCCGCTCCGCCCATGAGGATGCTTGCGCTCTGGTAGAATGGACACACACCCCCTTGGAACCAGCTGGTCCTGAATAAGATACACCAAGGCAATGGCCTCCTTAATCTACCCCAAAGTCGACTTGGCTGCTGCTTCACCCTTGTGCAGGCCAGCAAACAATATAAAAAGATGGTCAGACTTACGAAAAGGATTCGTAACCTCCAGGTACCGAAGAAGCGCCCTCCGGACATCCACCAGGCAAAGATCCTTATCCTTTTCCCGACACTGCTCCTTCGGGAAGGAGGGTAGGCAAACCAGCTGGTTCATGTGAAAGAGAGAAAGCACTTTAGGCAAGAAGGAAGGCACGGGTCGAATGGAAATGGCCTCCTCTGAAAAGGACAGATAAGGATCTCGGCAAGACAGAGCTTCAGCTTGGCAATCCACCTAATGGAACAATCGTGACCAAGAAGACAGTCTTGAGCATCAAATCTTTCAAGGTAGCATGCTTCAATGGCTCAAAGGGTGCCGCCATAAGGGCCCTGAGCACTGGACACAGATCCAAGGAAGGGATCACAGATCAAAGGGGAGGACGCAGGCATCGAACCACCTGTGAGACATCCGGGTGCAAGGCCAAAGACTTGCCTGCCATCAGACCACAGAAGCAGGCCAGAGCCACTACCTGAATTTCCAGGGAGCTAAGAGAAAGGCTCTTCTCTAGGCCATCCTGCAGAAAGGCCAACAGGGATGACACCTTGGCCATCTCAGGAGCCAACTGCCACGCGCCACATCAATGCTCAAAGAGGCACAATATATGTACATATGCTAGCTTGGCAGACCTCTTTCAGGCACCAAGTAAAGTAGAAATCACTGCTGGAAAGGAACTGTTATGCGCTAGCAGCCTCCTTTCAAGAACCTTGTCATAAGCGAGATGGGAGCCAGGTCCTCCAGGATGATTGGTCTCTGCCACAATAGCCCCCAAAAGGGAGGCGTCTGTAGGAGCTACATCAGGTCTCTGAACTCCACTCTCCCTGGCTAATCCAGCACCACCAGAACAATCCTGCCCAGGTGGCGCTCTATATGTCAAATCACATGCCCCACCAGGGGCATGGAGGAAACACATACAGCAGCTGCTGACTTGGCCAAGGCTGGGTCAGGGCATCAATGCCTTCGGAACCGATCTGCATGTGGCAACTGAAGAAGCGACAAACTTTGGCAATGGAGTGGGTTGCCATCAGATCCATTTCGGGCGACCCCAGCGATGCAGAATTGAAATGCCTCCTAACTCAACTCTGACTTTCCAGGATTCAGAGAGTGCCAGCTGAAGAAGTCCGCTTCCACAATGTCCACCCCAGCAATGTGCTGAGCCAGCAAGACTAGGAGGTTCTTCTCCACCCAGGCAAACAGGAGAGCCACTCCGATGCTGGAAAAGCAGAAAAGCCAAACAGATGGCCCTCACCTCGAGGTGATTGATGGACCACATCGCTCTCCTCTGGTTCCAATGGCCCTGGACTGTATGGTCTTGGCAATGGGCTCTCCAGCCTGAGAAACTGGCATCCATCATCAGCAGGATCAAAGAGAATTTGTCCAGCGGTATGCCCTTCCTCAGGCACCACCGCAGACCTGCCTTTACCATCAACAGGGGCGGAAGCCTGCACTTGAATGCCTGAGAACTCCTGAGATGGCATTCTGCATCTGTCTTCTATTGTTATTGACTGTGCCATGTTTCTCTCCCTCCATCCTTCCACTAGTCAATCAACACTGCTAGCTCCCTCCCTCCCAGAAGTGAGGCAATCCTCTGAGCCTTCTACCAGTCAATAATCACTGCTAGTTCCCTCCTTCCAGAAGTGAGGTAGTCCTCCGAGGTAATCCTGCAACAGTTTAAGAGTAACTTTCCTGCGGCGTTTTAACAAGCTACCATTCTGTACCTGTCTTCTATTGTTGTTGACTGTGCTGTGCTTCTCTCTCTCCAGCCTTCCACCAATCAGTCATCACTGCTAGCTCCCTCCATCCTAGAAGTGAGGTAATCCTCCAAGGTAATCCTGGAACATTTTAAGAGTAACTCTCCTGTGGCGTTCTGCTGCTCCTTGGGTGAGCTCCTTAAGGCAAATCCGGGGGGGCATTTATTCCGCATTCTTCTCTGTGCTCATCCCGTTTGGCTTCTTGTTTGCCTGCCCTGTCAGCAAGCATCTCCATGCTTATCATTTTCAGTTCTATGTTTTCTGACCAGTGTTTGTTCCCTGTCTACCATGAGTCCTACTCCAGTTCATTGGGGCACATGCCCCCTCCGATCTTTCTACTGCTCTTTTAACCCCATCCCGTGTCCCACAGAATTTGGTTCCCTGTCCTATTGTCCCCCTTGTATCATCTGCTTATGTTCCCCCTTTGGAAGTCTCTCTTCACTGCACTTTGCTTAACTGTCACTCTCTTAGAGCAAAAACTCTGCTTGTTAATGATCTCCTTGTCCAGCTTCCCTCGACTCCCTCCTTTTAACAGAAACCTGGTTGAAGGAAGGGGAGAAACCACTCTTCAATCGGTGCCTTCCCCCCTGGGTATGTTGCCTTCCCTTCTCCCAGGTCGGGTTGCACCGGGAGAGGGGTGACCACTATCTTCCATTTTTCTCTCCTAATCTTGGTAGTCTCATCCCCATCTTTACCCTATTTGGAATCTCTCTTGGTTAAACTGAATGGCCCTATCCCATTATACCACTTATTCATTTACACACCTCCTTCCCTCCATCCTCACTTCTCCGCATTCTTTTTGATGTCTCTTTGCTCTATTCTCATCTTGTTGTTCTAGGTGACTTTAATGCTCTTCCAAATGATATGCAAATTCAATTCTGGACCTGAACCTTATCCTCTGCTTTGGACAGAATTGCTTCACTCCGCTCTTGTGCTCCCGACACCGGCAACACCAACCTTGGTTCCATCATGGACATCTCCAGTGCTGCTATCTCCGATAGGCGAACGTTTGTGGAGGAAGCACCCCTCTCCCTCCTCTTTGCAATTTTCCAAAATGCATTATCATCAATATCGTTCTATGACCCACAAGGCCAAAAGAGAATACTATACCACCCTCATCTCTTCCTTCGCTTACTCCTCAAGGCAGTTATTCTCAATTTTAGCCTCTCTTTCTTCCCCGTCTACTGCATTCTTCCCCTCCCCTCCCCTTCTACTTCCTCCCCTCCCTGCAGTCTTTAGCCAACTATTTTCAGTTTAAAGTTGCCCCTGCCCCCCCCCCCCACTATTTTGAGACCCTTTGGTTCTCCTCTCCCCTATTACCACTCCCTTTTCCACTGTCTCTCCCTCTTCCTCTGCTCTCCTTCTGTCTCATACCTGGGTCTTGTTCTCTGCTATCCCTGCTGCAGAGTTTCTCAAAACTACTTCATCCTCTCATAAGACCACTTACCTTGCAGATCTGATTCCTTCCACTTGGCTAACTTCCCCTTCACTTTCCCTTCTGCCACTTATTTGAACTATGTTTGATAAGTCTTTCTATGGGTTTCTTCCCTACACTTTGGAAACATGCTACCATTCGTCCTATCCTGAAACACTCCTCTCTTGATCTTTCCTGTCCCGCTTACTACCACCCAATCTCTCCCTCCCTTTTATCTCTAAGCTACTGGAGAAACTTGTCTTCTCTCCTCATTTCTTGATTCCACTAATGCTTTTCATCCCTTGCTGTTCTCACCGAATTGCATGCTTCTGCTGATCGAGGTGATATCTCGATGGCAGTTTCCCTGGATCTTTCTTCGGCTTTTGACTTGGTTGACCACAGCACCCTTCTCTCTCATATTGGTCTACGCAGTATGGTCTTCAGCCAGTTTCATTCCTTCCTCACCCATAGGTCTTTTCCCATTTCCATTGTTGCGTCCTGTCCCTCTTTTCTGTGGTGTTCCCCAGGTTCTGTCCTGGCCCCTCTCTTGTTTAATATTTTCTTGGCTCTTCTAGCTCTGCTTATTCAACAACATGGGATTTCTGCACACTACTATGCTGACGATATTCTCCTCATTCACCACACTAGCCCTACATCCCTTGACCTCTCACCTCTTAACATCTGCCTTACTGCTATCTCCACCTGGTTATCTGATAATTTCTTACACTCAACCTTTCTAAATCTGCTGCAATCTGGTTTTCCTTTGGTAACTCTCCTCCAACTCTGGCCCCTTCCATCTCTGGCTCTCTTATCCTCCTGGTGGATACTGTTCGCTATTTAGGTGTCATCTTAGATTCTTTCTTGTCTTGCCATGCCCATCTCTCTTCATTGGTTTGCTGCTCCTTCTGTGCCCTCCATCAGATCCGTGCCATTTGTCCTTTCCTCTCATCCATGCCACTCAGAACCTTCCTACTTGACTCTTTTAATGTCCTGGCTAGATTATTGGAAAGTTGTCTCTCAGTCTTCCTCAGTTCCAAATTCACTGCCTTCAACTTATCCAGAATACCACTGTATATATCATTGCTCATGCTGCTCATTTTAACCATGTCTCACCTCTCGTAGTTCATTATCACTGGCTCCCTGTTAAGTACCGTCCACAATACAAAATCTTGACCCTGGTACACCATGCACTTCATACTGATTTTCCTCATTACCTTTCAGATTCCCTGCTTCTTCATTCCTCTCACCGTTCCCTCTGAGGCATCTATGCTAATCGACTCCATCTTTCTTCAGTTTCTCAGGCTGGACTCCAATCTACACATTTCTCAGCTTTCTATTTTCTGGCCCCTGCCCTCTGGAATGCCCTATCCTCTTCTTTGCATTTGGAACCCTCATACTCACAATTTAAGGCCCTTTTAAAGACCCTTTTTTTTTACCCTAGCCTATGACCTCCCGACTCAATAGGTCCCCCTTCTTTTTCCCCTCCCTCTCCTTTCCCTATTCCTCTTCTATCCCCTCTCTCATTATGATTGTTGACTCTTTCCTGTTCTTATTGGAGTTCTTTTCTCTCTGTTTTAATTTATTTGTTTTACGATTGTATACCGCTCTGCAGTTTTTATGATGAGCAATTTATCAAATTTTAATAAACACGAACATAAACAAACTCAGGGATTATTGAGTCAACAAGAACTGCTGAAGTGGTCATATGTGAGCACACACCTATGGCACCATCTCTATGGTTGCTGCCATCAATCCGAGGAGCTGAAGATAATCCCAGACTCTAGGGGCCTGCTGCGCACATAACAGTGCCAGGCAATTCAACAGTCTTCTGACAGGAAACCTTTGCCCACTCAAGTGTTGAAATGTGTTTCCAGAAACGCCAAGGACTGGGAAGGCAAAAGCTTGCTTTTTCCCTGATTAATCACCCAGCCAAAGCTTTCCAAAAAGAATACCACTTGGGATGCCACCCGAGACACTTCTAACAGGGAATGGGCTTGGATGAGCCAGTCATCCAGATATGGATGGACATAGATACCTGGATGCTGCAGTGCCTTAGCTGCTACCACCATAACTTTGAAGAATGTCCTTGGGGCAGTGGATAGCCCGAAAGGGAGGGCAGTGAACTGATAGTGACAGCCAAGCATAACAAAATGCACATACTTCTGCTAATCTGCCCAGATCGGGATATGAAAATATGCCTCAGTCAGATCCAGAGAAACCAAGATCTCCCCTTGGCACACTGCTTGAATCACAGAGTGCAAGGTTTCCAGAAGCGCAGGATGCGCAAGTGCTCATTGACCCTCTTGAAGTCCAGAATGAGTTGGAAGGAACTGTCCTTCTTTGGTATCCCAAAATAGATGGAGTATCTGCCCTTGCTCTGCTTGTCCAGGGGAACAGTCACCACCACCTTTAAGTGCAGTAACTTGTCCAAGGTGGTCCACACAGTGGCACCTTTGATCGCAGACCCACAAGGGGAAATGATGAAGGCATCCAGAATCGGCTCTTTGAATTCCAGGACACAGCTGAACTGAATGTTGACAAGCACACAGCAATTCTTGGTAATTCAGGCCCATGCCTGAAAGAAAAGGTGAAGCCTACAGCCCACCAGAGGAACTGGGGAATGGGCCCCCAAACCTTTATTGCACAGCCCAGGAGGATTCCCCTCTGGAGGGGACTGAGTCCCTGGGCCCAAGTGCTCCACAAAAGGATCAAGGCCCTGAAGGAGAGGGGAAGAAAGGTTTTCCAGGTAGGTAATGATGATAATCCCGAGACCCCTGAGAATATGGCCAGTGTGCCCTTGGTGGTCGGGCAGAGGCTGACGAGAAAGGGGTACCAGGCCGCTTCACAGGCACCTTAGGCTGGACTTTGCCTAGGTCAGTCATCAGCTTCTTGAAATCAGTTCCAAACAGAAGCTTCCCCTTAAAGGCCAGTTGAGCCAACCAGACTATGGAGGAGGTGTCCACAGCCTAGTGCCAGAGCCAAATCCAATGTCGTGACACTGTTGTTAGTGCACCATCTTGTCTGCCAAACATACCAGGTCATACATGGCATCAGAAAGGAAGGCCATAGCAGACTCTAAAAGAGGGGTGGTATCATCAGGCGGAAGAGACTGAATCCACTGGAGAGGGCTCGAGATGTCAGGCTGGTACATACTGCCATATGTAGAATAGCCGCTGTCATGGCAAAATGGCTCCTCAGGAAGGAATCCATTTGCAGCCCAGGACATCCTTTAAGGCTAATCCACCTTCCTCAGGAATGGTGATCATCTGGTAACCACCATGACCTGTGCATCCATCCTGGGAATGTCAAACCACTCGATGCACTCCTCCTCTGAGAAAGCGCAGATCTTCTTATACACTCATATCCCTTTAAGTAGGGAGCTGGGGGGAGTCCCACTCTGACTGAATTATATTCTTGATCACTTCTGGGAATGGGAAGACAGCAGTGGATTTCCGCATCTCTTTAAGCAGGTTCACCTTTGGCTCCTGCTCCGTGCCGGAAGCATCTGTCAAGTTCAAGACGTATGAAACCCTGGTAATCCACACCACCAGCTCCTCCTTCCAGAATAGGTGGATCATGCCAGCCTCAGCAAAATCTTCTGAAGGTGAGAGCACTTCCTCATCAACATCACAGCCCAGTACAGAGCCATCTGAATCAACATCTCGGATAGCTCCTAGCTGTTCCCCATCTCCAGGGAGTGCCCCTCACTGGGGAGGCTTAGCCATAGGTAATCCAACAGGGCTACGACTTTCAGCCTGTCCAATACAAGACTGCAGGGTCTGAATTACCATGCCAGAAAGATCAGGACTATTGAAAAAAGGAAAAGATTTCCAGGTAGGACAAACCAGAGTCCGGAAGCTGTCCACCAGGGGGCACAGCCGCCATTGACTCCCTAGAGGATGAAGAGCGGCTCACAGCATGGTCACTGGAGCCTCTGGCCGGTTGAATAACTTTACCCATAGTGCCATCCGACACCTCTTGTCATGAGGTGGGTAAGGGCAGACTAACCACATCCCCTGGCTGAGAGGGGGAAAGCAGGCCCTCCAGGGGTGACTTAGAAGCTGCCAGGCAAGAAGGGCACAATCCAGAATCCAAAGACGAGGCTTCTGGAAGAAGACATAAAGAGTCAGGGTATCACAAGGGCGTGCACTAAGGCTGTGTCAGCCTGCAAGTGTGCGTTAACTCCACTTTTACTTTATGTGCATTAAAAACGCTAGGGAAGGAACACGCATTAGGACCACTAGATCCTCAGGGGCACAATAGGCAAAAATGTTATGAACACATGCAAAAAATGGCAGGAAATCCTCACACAGCGCCAGTGATCACTAGCAGTCCACCCCGAATTGCGTCCCTTAGAGACAGAACCGGGAGCCCCCAACAAGGACAATGATGAGATCAAGCCTTGGTACTCACCCCCCTGAGAGCCCCAGGCAGAGGATTCATGCTGGGCTCAGCTCTATTCCTCTGAAACTGCTTCACTGGCTGGCTATGCAGTACTGGGTGTAAGGTGGCTGGCAAGCAGATCCCTCTGACAGTCTTCTGAAATCTTCGGGAGAGAGCAGGGGGGACAGAGGAGGAGGGAGGGAGCACTGAGGTTGTGAGAGGCTGCTGTACTCTTACAGATCCTTCCAAATCCTTCTAACGTGTGGCTGCTCAACAGGCCCTTATGATGATAAGGACATGGAGCTGAACCAATTTTCCCTCCACCTATGGCTACTCAAAAGACTACAGTCTAGTGGAGACTCCTACGTCACGCTCAAGTGAGTCAACTTTCTGTAATCAAGGTGGTCGTTCACAAGTATTTAATCTCTTTTCCTCTCAATGCTCAGATTTTCTACAGAGGAGAAAATCCATCCACCATCTGCTGGAGATAAAGAAATACTGAAGGGACCTCTGGTGTCTGAGGAGAATAGAAGCATAGGAGTGATGCCATTGAAACTTGGGCTTTTCATTGGTTCTTTGTTCCCACCAATATGCTGGAAGGGGAATACAACCCACTTGTCTGGACTTATCTAGCTGGACAATATGGAAATACTGTTCTAGATGCTCGTCACTTAGAAGAATACCCTATGTGTCTCTTTCCATTTAGAAAACAACTTTCATCCTTTGCTTTTACTGACTGGCAATATACTTTGCCATTTGAACTTGTGCCAAGTTAACTTCTAATTGGGTTTATAGGTAGTAATGATGTGCAGACTTTGATCATAGAAAGTTTAGTGAATGGTGAAGCACTGACTGGCTGACTGCTCATCTATTGCACAACTCAAGAACTGATTATGCCAGAGTGGGGATAGGTATTTAGTCAGTCATATGAAACTCTATGGGAAAAGAAGGATAAACCAACAAGCAGAGAGTGGGGTGTAATTGAATCAGATTTTGTTCTGGATTAAGTATGAAAATGTATACTCAGTAGGGACGGACAGGCCAAAAATCTTCTTTTTCTTATTTTTCCATGTTGTTTATAAGAATTTTCATTTTATTTGAGGTTTTTAAATTGTTTTTCTTGTTTCGGGGGCAATGTCATCAATAGTGCACCCTATTGCACAACAGTGCACCCTACTGCACAACAGTGCACAGTATTCTTCAATAGTGTGTCTACTGATAAATAGTGTTCATTATTGAGCAATACTTCAGACTATTGATATCATAGGAACAATTCAAAATTTGGGGCTTTTTCCTGTCATTTCACATTAGAAATGACATGAAGTGATATGGGAAAAGTCATTGACATTTCTCAGCCATTTCCAACCAATGCACATCACTAATGTTCAGTAGAGTAATAATTCAAAGAAGAAGAAAATAAAAATTAATTTTGGTGAGGTGCAATATCCTTTGAGTAATCAGGTTTTTCCAGCTGTCATGTAGTATGCTACTCATGATTTCCTTTCTTCCCAATCTGCAGTCATATGTACGATTCTCATCTAATAACATCAGCAGCTACATTTCCAGTTTTCCGGCTCAATATGTTGAAACTATACTGCCAAATTGATGGTATGAGTTATTACAGATGAGTTTACCTTCACTATGATCCAATACCACCGTCTGCTCAATGTCTGCATAGGTGCGATCAGCATGCTCTTCAATGAGCTCCAGGCCACATGTCTCCATCAGGTGAACAATATCCATCCGGTTAATCTTCGTGAGACACTGGATAAGAGCTGTGTCTGTCATGTCACAAAGGTAGAATAGAGTTTCTCCTGCTTACATTATCCCTCCTGAAAATAAATCTACTCACATCCTACGACATAAAGGAGTCCTGGCTTTATTCCGGTCAGTTTTAACATTCAGAATATGCATGAGTGAACTTGCACGCTTAAAATTAAGAAAGCCATGCACTGGATAATGGAAGTTTATGTTTTCTAACATGTTTCCTGATGTAAAATTTCAAGTCTTTTTTAATCCAAAACTTTTAAGATTATAAGATTGCCTAAAACAAAAATTAGCAATATTTTCTGGCCAAGTAGATGCTGTCAGGTTGACTCTTGCCTTCTAGGGAACAGAAAGTCTTTAATCTTTTGCAAACAAGGGAACTCCTGCAACTTTTGTAGCCCCTGGGGTATGAAAGGGGTAAGGGCAGAGTTCCACAATGAAATCCTGTATCTTTTGGATAAGTGGCAATGAAATCCTTATTCCTCTAGCCTCCTAGCATGCTACCTGTCCTGTATCTTCCTCCCAAATGTTAGCAATCTATTTTCAAAACTCGTGGGCTGACTCTTCTAGTTTCATGCAGTGAGATTAGCAGAGCTAGGATGTAAATTTTGGATGTAAATGAGTGCGGTGCAGACATTCTAGCTGAAGTGATGTGCCTGAAAGAAAGTCTTTATGTGCCATCACGTGTGCCAGAGGTTTGACACCCCTTGGTCCAAAAGTCTGTGAAAAAAAGTAAAACTGACAGGAAAGAATCTTTATTTAGCTTTAAAGTTGTTGTTTTTAAGTCAAGCTATTTGATGACAAAGCTATAATGCCTGCTGTGGTGCTGGCATTTGACGGTCCCCAGCTGATTTCTGAGTGTTACTGAGTCCTGGTGGATGCCTGAACTAATTTTCAGCAAATCTGCATGAACTTTCATCATCTCATATCAGCGGTGCATAAAGTGATGCTGGGAGAACACACATCCCAATCTGCAGTATAGGAACTACTCTCAAGATGGCACTTACACGTACATACTTGGCATTAATGAACTGCATAATATAGCTTATTCTACAGTGTATTAGTGAAATTTTATGGTGTTCTTTCCTTTTGCCACTAGAATCTAGAAGTCCAAAGAAATGAGTTAAGAGAAAACTATATGAGTGGGCTGGCTATGTGCAACTGAATAGGAGACAGCCGAGTCTCCTGTCTGATTGAGCTAGTAAGGGGTCAGTCGCACTGCAGAGGCAATATATATGATTCCAGGAAAACAGGCCAACACTCCTATAATGACCCTTTGCCAGTGGAAGGAGCGGTGATGAGAGTAAACATCAGAGATCTGTCTCCAGTCCTTCTGGCTGGTGAGAACATGTTTTATCTTGGCACACCATCTGGCAAGGGGATTGCAAAAATAAGATGAGAAAAAATGATGTATAAAAATAATTTGAAAAAAACGAGTCAATAATAGAAGGACGTTATTATGTTGAGATAATTTTGTCATCTATAATTTGAGTAGCAGGTTATGCACAGACAGGGGAGTTTTCTTTATCAGGCCATTTAACATGTGTGGCAAGTAGGTGCATGAGTTTTCAAAGGAAAAGTGTAAACATACTTTCCCTGGAAACATTTCTGCATCAAAGCTATACATGCACATTCGAATTTACTATTTAACATGCAGAAAAGTTTCAAGAAAATTTAAACACATGCTTTTGAACATCCAAACATATGCATGTAAATCCCAATCCCCCCTAACTCAGCCCCTTGGAATGCATAAAATGGCATTATGCACAAACTCTTCCCACATATGCAATCCATGATGAGTCAATGCTGATGCCTGGGCTTTCTTGGCAAGATGTGACCAAAAGTAGACTGCCAGGCCTTTCTTCGTTGCAGTGAATTTTCAGCCCCTGATATTCCAAGGTGGTCACCCATCCCAGTACTAGCCAGGCCTGACCCTAGGCAGCTTCAGAGATCAGCAGAGAGTAGGTTCATTGAGGACAGCTGAAGACTTGCCTGCATATACTCTGCCAATTTTATAAGAATTTCTTTTCATAAACCCCTATTTTATGCACACAAATGGCTTGTAACATTACCCCCATCATGTAATGGTGTCCGAGAGCTTACCTGTGGCATGTTTTCCATCCCTTTCAAGCCAGTACTTCAGCAGTGCATGGCTCTGGTCCTGGAGCGAGTTGGGATTCTCAATTCGAATTTGGTGAATCTGTTCTTCTGAGAAATCCAATTCTCGTGCTAATTCTGTTAAAGAAAATCCATTATTGGTAAATGAACGGGGGAAAGAAGACTTATAGTTGAACGCAGAAGCAGAATCTCTACTTTCTGTGGAGCATCTAACTGGATTACACAGGATCAGAGCAATGTTTTGTAGTTATATGTTGGCTGATTTGCACTCTGCAGATCTGGGATGTGTTTTTTGTTTATTTCATTTAGCGCACACTAAAACCATCTTAATATATCCTAAGGGGCTTATTTTAGAAGCCTTTTTCATGATTTATATGCGTCAATTATACGTGTGCAATGTATCCACATGTAAACGGACATTTTAGAAATGGCTCATTTTACATATGGATGCTCATAAGATGTCAAAAGTAAATGGGGGTGTTGCCTTGACACGTATATGTCCTATAGGTAATGCACATGCAAGCCCATAATTGACCATGTTCAGATTATACCTGCAAATGGACATGAATAGGCATGTAAAAAGTGCTCACTTTGCTCCCCCCTTTTACAGAAGGGATTAAAAGGGGATATTTTCTTAATCCCCAGGGCTGTCTCAACCATTAGGCAAACTAGGTGGTCACCTAGGGCGGCAATGCCTGGGGAGACAGCAAACAGAAGGCATTCAAAGTTAGACAACAGAGTTTGACAGCCGGGGGGGGGGGGGGTGTAAAGCTTACAATTTGCCTATGGTGCCAACATCTTGAACCAAATCCAGAGCTGGCTCTGTTAGTCCCCTGATGTTTACTTCCCCCTCCTAACTGAAATGTGGTAATGATAAGGTCTTCTCTAGTTAAGGAGCAGCGTCTGTACCTCTAGGTTTGCAAAATGGCTGATACATTTGTAAGTTGCCGAGTTTTCTCCATCGATTTTTTCCCCATGTGTATATTTGTGAACTAGCTCCTCTCACTGCATGTGGGAGCAGCAATTTTAAAAAGCTGCATATGGGGAAAAAGTGTACAACTTTCCCCCAAATGTGCATGGGAGTAGCTTTCATTAAATTGCTGCTTCCAACAGCATCCATCCCCCTCACCCCCTGACATCAGTGCATACTCCTGGATCCTCCTCCCCCTCCTCAAATCATTACATACTCCCCTTACCTCTGAATGTGCTGTATGAATTATGTTGTAAATTAACACTAAAGTAAAATCCTTATATACATTACACAATAAAAATAAACTGTTTTTCCATGATTGACTTATAATGCCTGGAAGCAGTATGTGTGAGAACAGTAGGAGGAAAAGTAGTTGCTTCTCCTGCGAGATCTAGAACCAACAGCAGCAGCAGCACTAGGGTGATGATCGGAGAGTTGGGTCTTGGAACCCTTATTGCCCACCAGGCAAGACAAAGAGAGATTTATTAAGAGGAGTGTACCAGCAGATGCAGATACAGGCTCCAGTGAAAACGTGAAACACTTCTCCCATTTCCATAAAACAGTAAAAGAAGACAGAGGCAACGAGGCGTGGGAATAGGGGAGTGTGGGGAGGTGGTGCAGGAGATCATCATCAGAGCACAGCAGCAGGTGCACCCTGTTCCCTCCTGAAATTGTTTGGAAAAGTTTTGGAAGATACGGAATTGAATGAATCATAGAAAAACAGAAAAATGATGGCAGATAAAGACCATATGGCCTATCCAGTCTGCCCTTTCATACCAACTACTAAGCTTTACAATCCCTTTTTTTCTCCCTTAGAGATCCGCTGTGTTTGTCCCATGCTTTCTTGAATTCAGATACAGTTCTTGCCTCTACCACCTGCACCGAGAGACTACTCTACGCAATTAAAACTCTTTCCATAAAGAAATATTTCCCCAACATGTCAGAGATTTACAAAATCAGAAGACACTGAAAGTTTAGTAGCAAAGCAGGGTTTGGAAAATTTGCTGATATAACATGCAGTGAGGGGGAAGTGGTATTGCCAGGGCCAAAAGCACCCCCCCCCCCCCCCCAGTGAGAGCAGGTAGTAGAGAGTGTGAGGGATGTCCATGGCCTTTCATCTCCTAGTGGGTTCTCAGTTCTAGTTCTAACAGCAACTGCCTCCGAACATGCAGAAAGGGGGGAATCCCATAAAAATATATGAGGTGTGGCAGCAATACAGAATGTTTGAAGATCTTTATTTTGCAGAATTAATTTGCTGTTGGAAGGCCATCAGTAGAGGAAGGCTACTGGGTTATCTTTCTAACAGTTGCATGATGTATCACATTTCCCAAACAACACCTGTTAGAATGGGTTTCAGGGAAAAGCACTGAAACTAGGTTAGAGACTCTATCCTGTACTACCAGAAGCAGCATCAGAAAAGCTACTGAAAAGAACTCTTTTTCCCAAGTCTCTAGTAGTAAGTAAGTCACCATGGAGGAGATGGGGTGGTGTTTGGCATCACAATCCCAGGGCAAGAGGCAGGCAGCATCAAAAGTGGTGATATAGTGCACTAAGGAAATGACTGCCCTGGATGACCAGCCCTTGAAGATGGTTGATAATGTGGAGTCTAGGCCTCAATTAAGGACCCTCCAGGACAACTTTTGCAGGCAAGTATAATCAGTTTCTATAATATGCAAGCACAGTTGGCCATGAGAGAGGGTAGTAGTGTGCATTTCACAAGTGACATCTGGACCAATCAGAGCATTACATATGCCTACCTTTCCCTGATGGCACACTGTTGGTAACTGGACAAGGCAAAGGTTGGTTATAAGTATAGCATGGACATACCAGCAGCAGGGTATAGATAAGCTATGCTATACACAAAGGTGATGATAGATGGCAGTCATAACTTGGCCTATCTCTTAAAGGAAATAAGGACAATAGTGGAGAGTCAATGTGTAGACCATAGATAGATAACTATGGTTCCTGGATTTTTCATACCAGATGGTAGCAAGACTATGGTTAAGACAGTAAAGGAGGGGGGAGGGCATGATGGGGTATGATACTTTGCATGTGGTATTTATTTATTTATTTTATTTATTTATTTAGACAGTTTTGTATACCGCCTTATCCTTCAATCAAAGCGGTCACAACACAATTGGGGGATACATTTAACACGAGGGGATATGAGACACATACACTAATACTTACAGGGAACATGGGCAAAGGAGGGTTAAGTGGCTTGCCCAAGACCACAAGGAGCATCTGTGGGACTAGAAACCCAGTCCTTCCGGCCCAAGGTTGCTGTCCTCTAGTGGGATTTGAACCCCTGACCTTCTGGCCTGAAGTACCTTGCCCCAACCACTAGGCTACTCCCCAAGCACTTCCCTGGGCCTAGGGACTAAGGAAAGCAGAAGCCCTGTTCTGAAGCTACTGATTAAGAAGTGCACAAAAATAGTGGGATATTTTCACTACGATGTGAAAAATGACCAAAAGCTGTGTGAGAAACAGGAAGCAGTGGGTCACCTGTGTACCTGCTCATTCAGGATGCAGGCAGCAGGTAGAATACAACCAAAGTGATGCTAAAGAGAGTACTGAAGTAACAGGTAGCCATTCACAAGATATCATTGGATACATAGATCAGTAGCGAAATGTGGCATTAGATTTGGACAAACATGACTTAAGCAATAGACCGACTGAAGCCCTTTCAAGAAGATTATGGAGGAATTAAATTCAAGAAGAGCAACCCTGGGCAAGGTCATCCCAATAGTGAATATCCTGAAGCAGAAGTTAGAGGGTTTAAGACAGCAAGAGGGATTTACATCAGAGGTGTTGCTGCTGGTGGACTCCTTCCAACTGGAAGTGAAAATAAGTTGAAACTCCTTACAAAAGAGGATTCTTACATGCTAGCCACTCAGTGTGACCCATGGGTGAAAGGGAATACCACTCTTCAGTCCAACACACTGATTTATTGGTGCTTAAGTTGGTGAGCAAGGTAGAAGAAAGGGAGCACCTAAGTGGGATTCAGTAGGGGAAAGAGTAGGTACCCATTAAGCAGTACTGTCAGCATAAGCAGCACCCTGTCAGACAGGGCACATAAGACAGTCTTTATTGACACAGACCATAGCAATGGTGATAAGTGGCAACCGTTTGCTGCAACTGAGACCTCTGCATGAATTTTAATGAAACAGTACTTTGGAGAGCTTATTGAAGTCATCACCACAGATTCATTGGGATACTGAGCACACAAGTCCACATTCTAATCAGACCCGGCAAAAGTTATACAGTATTTCCTTTCCTGCAGACCAACCAGTGAGGTCCCTTTATGCGAAAGCAGAAGTATGGATGATGTTTGGACCTACAGGTTGATTAGTCTGACCTCTCTGGTGAGTAAATCAATGAAAACATTACTCAAATAGAGGATAGTGAGGCTTCTTGAATCCAATGGATTGCAGGATCCGTGCAGCATGGTTTCATTAGAGGCAGGTCTTACCAGGCAAATTTCATTAATTTCTTTGATTGGGTGACCAGAGAGTTTGACCTAGGGAGAAATCTAGATGTGGTGTTCTTACATTTCAGTAAAGCCTTTGACACTGTTTCAACACAGACAATTTATAAATAAATTGAGTATGCTAGGAACAGATCCTAAAGTGACCGACTTGGTTATTTATTTTTATTTATTTATTTAACTGTATTTATATCCCGCTTTTCACCGGGTCAAAGCGGTGGGACACATAACAGGGGGGGGGGGGAATCAATGGTAGGGGGGCCATCACCGGGGGCTCAACATTGATGATTTTGGGTTGAACATAGAGACGGACAGGACAGCACAGTTACTGATCTGAAGTTCTTGAAGAGAAATAGGGGGAGGGGGTTCCCATTCATAGATGTTCCTGGAATAGGACGGTTTTTAGCTGCTTTTTGAATGATGGGAGATCACTGTTGTTCCTGATGTGGTTTGGCAGAGAGTTCCAGAGGGATGGAGCATAGAGTTCAAAGGCTCTGTTGCAGGTCCGTTGTGTTGCCTTGGTTCTTTTGTGGGGGGCGGCAATGGAGCTGTTGGAGGATTGTCTGGTTGTTCTGCTGTGGGTTGGGTGAGGCAGTAGGGTGTGGAGTGGGGTGCTTTGTGTTTGGTGGATGGTTTTGTGGGTGAGTAGAAGAGCTTTGTACTTGATTCTTGCTTTGATGGGGAGAATATGAAGGTCTCTCAGAATTGGGGTGATGTGGTCCCATTTCTTTGCATTGTGAATTATTCTTGCCGTGGTGTTTAGGGCAGTTCGGAGGGGATTGGTTTGTGTGGCAGGTAGGCCATGGTAGATGATGTTGCAATAGTCCAGATGAGGGAGTGTCAGAGCCTGCATTACTGTCCTGAAGTCCTGCGGTTCGAGGAGAGGTTGGAGACGTTGTACCGTTTTTGCCTTGTGGAATACAGTTCCAGTGGTCTTGTTGATTTGCTGCTTAAGGGTTAGGGCTTGGTCAATGATAATGCCGAGATATCTTATGTGTGGTTGTATTTGAATTTGCGTGGTTCCAATGGTGAGGTGAGTGGGTGGTTTGAATTCTGGGTCTTTTGTCACTATAAGAGCTTCGGTCTTCTTTATGTTAATGGATAAGTTGTTCTCTTGTAGCCAGTTGGATATGTCGGTAAAGCAGGCTGATAGCTGGTCATTTGTTGGGTCTGTGGTTGTAATTGGGGTATAGAGCATTATGTCATCGGCGTATATGTGGAAGTTGACGTTGTGGGTGCGTATGACTGAACAGAGTGGACGGAGGTAGATGTTGAAAAGCATGGCTGATAATGTGGATCCTTGAGGTACTCCTTGATGTTGCTGGAAGGGGGTTGAGGTTGAGGTTTTGGTGCGGATTAGTTGCTGTCGGTTGGTTAGATAGGACCTGAACCATCGGAGTACGGTATCTTTGATCCCAATTGTTTGTAGTCTGTGGATGAGGGTGTCATGGGAGATGGTGTCAAAGGCCGCTGATATATCCAGGAAAATCAGGATGTATCCGGAGTGTTTCTCTTGGGTTCCTATGACGAGGGTGTTAGAAATTGATTGAGTGGGAGGCAACAAAAGGTACAGGTAAATGGAATTCACTCTGCAGAGAAGGATGTTACCAGTGGTGTGCCACAGTGATATATCCTTGGTCCGATTCTTTTTAACATTTTTAAGTGATATTTTGGAGGGGCTATTAGGTAAGGTTTCCCTCTTTGCGAATGATACCAAAATATGCAATAGACAACCAGAAAGATGTAGATAACATGAGGAAGGATCTAGTGAAGACTGAAGAATGGTTGAGAAGATGGAAGTTTATCTGTAATCATAAAAAATGCAGGATCATGCATTTGGGTTGCAAAACTCCAAGGGAGCAGTATAGTATAGGGTGTGATGCACTTCTGTCCACGAAAGAAGAGCAGAACCTGGGGTTGATTGTTTCAAATAACCTTAAGATAACTAAACAGGTAGAAAAGACAATGGTGAAAGCCAGAAGAATGGTTGGGTTCAAATGGAGAAGAATGGTCAGAAGAAAGGCGGAGTCTTTGGTGAGACCTCATTTGGAGTATTGTGTGCAATTCTGGACACCACACCTTCAAATGGATAAAACAGGATGGAGTCCGTGCAGAAGATGGCTATCAAAATGGTCTGTGGGCTTCATCATAGGGCATATGGGGACAGACTTAAAGATCTCAATATGTATACATTTAAATAATTCCATGGTATAAATGCATAGGAGGAGAACCTCTTTCAATTAAAAGAACATAAGAACATACGATATGCCATACTGGGTCAGACCAAGGTCCATCAAGCCCAGCATCCAGTTTCCAACAGTGGCCAATCTGGGTCATAAGTACCTAGCAGTTTCCCCAAAAGACACAGGTTCCACAATGCTTGTATTGGGTCAAGCAGTGATATCCCGGGTCCCCTTTAATAATGGTTTATGGACCTTTCCTCCAGGAACTTGTCAAAACCTTTTTTAAACCCAGCTACACTAACAGTTTTTACTACATCCCCCGGTAACAAATTCCAGAGTTTGATTACACGTTGAAAAAATATGTTCTCTTATTAGTCTTAAATAGGTTACCCTGTAGCTTCATTACATGTCCCCTAGTCTTTTTATATTCTGATGACGTTTACCCGTTCCACTCCATTCATTAATTTATAGACCTCTATCATATCTCCCCTCACCCGTCTTTTTTCCAGGTTGAAGATCCCTAACCTTTTTAGCCTCTCTTCATAGGGGTATCCTTCCATCCCCTTTATCATTTTGGTGGCTCTTCTCTGAACCTTTTCTAATAACGCTATATCCTTTTTAAGATACGACAACCAGAATCACACCATGGAACGATACAGAGCCATTATAATATCCTTTGTTTTATTTTCCATTCCTTTCCTTATGATACCTAGCATTCTATTTGCTCTCTTGGCCGCCGTTGCACACTGGGCGGAGGGTTTTACATGTTATCCACGATGACGCCTAAATCTTTTTCCTGGGTGGTGGTTCCTAATGTGGAAACTTGCATCATGTAACCATAGTTTGGGTTGCTCTTTCCTAGGTACATAGCTTTGCACTTGTCCACATTAAATTTCATCTGCCATTTGGATGCCCAGTCTTCCAATTTATCAAGATCCTCTTGCAATTTTCCACAATCCTCATGGGTTTTAACAACTTTAAATAGTTTTGTGTCATCTGAAAATTTGATAACCTCACTCGTTATTTCCATTTCCAGCTCATTTATGAATATGTTAAAAAGCAGTGGACCCAGCACATATCCCTTCGGTACTCCACTATTTACCTTTCTCCAGTGGGAAAATTGGCCATTTAGCCCTACCCTCTGTTTTCTATCTTTTAACCAGTTCCTGATCCACAATAGTACACTGCCTCCTATCCCATGACTTTTTAGTTTTGCCAAAAGTCTCTGATGAGAGACATTGTCAAAGGCTTTCTGAAAGTCCAGATACACTATATTGACTGACTTACCTTTGTCTACCTGTTTATTCACACCTTCAAAAAGACATAACAGATTAGTAAGAGAATATCTTCCTTGTCTAAAGCCATGTGGGCTGTCTCCCATTAAGCCATGACTATCTACATGTTCAGTAATTTTGTTCTTTATGATGGTTTCTACCATTTTTCCCGGAATTGACATCAGACTCACCGGGCTGTAGTTTCCTGGATCACCCCCGGAACCCTTTTTAAAAATTGGTGTTACATTGGCCATCCTCCAATCTTCAGGTATTACCGATGATTTTAATGATAGTTCACAGATTACTAATAACGGGTCTGCAATCTCATATTTCAGTTCTTTCAACACCCTTGGATGTATACCATCTGGTCCAGGTGATTTGTTACTCTTCAGTTTTTCAAACAGCTGTAAAACATCTTCTCGGTGTATCAATAATTCTTTGAATTCTTCCGCAGTATCACCTTTAAATACCACTTCAGTCATGGGTAACATCTCTACATCTTCCTCAGTAAAGACTGAAGCAAAGAATTCATTCAGTCTCTCCGCTATGGCCTTGTCCCCGCATAGTGCCCCTTTTACCCCTCTATCATCTAATGGTCCAACTGACTCTCTCACAGATTTTTTGACAACAACAGCCTCTCTGACCTCACCTTTAAACCATGCTGGCAGTTTTTTGGACTTCCTTCCACTTTTCTTAAAGCATGGAATACAGTTGGTCTGGGCTTCCAAGACAGTCTTTTTAAACAACACCCAAACTTTGATGTAAGTCTTTAACCTTTGCAACTGATCCTTTTATTTTTTTCTTAACTATTTTCCTCATTTTATCATAGTCTCCCTTTCGAAAATTAAAAGGTAGTACTGTGGATTTCTCCGTGGACAAGCAGGAAGCGTCAGCCACATCAGGTGACGTCCTCCAGGCAGCGCCATGTACGGAAGTGCTCTCCAGAGCTCAGACTTCTGAGCATGTGTAGGTGGCCCCACCTCCCAGGCCCACCCCTAGTCCAGCCAGTCTAATTTCTTCCGCCTTGCCATCAAGATGGATTCTCTCCATTCTCCTTATCATCAGCTAAGAAACTTACTTTAAAATCACAGAATCTTACCTCAAGATGCCAAAACCTGGATTCAAGAAGTGCCCATGATGTGGGAGAAAAATGAACTCCACCGACACCCATGACTGCTGCATCCGATGTCTGGGGCTGGATCATCAAGTTCAGGACCGCTCCAAATGCTCCCGCATGTCTCCCAGAGCGCGTAAGAACAGGGGCTACGCTCTCCGGGAGTTTCTTGCCTCTTCAGATGTGCCTGCTTTTTCCGGCTCCTCTCCGGCCCCCCATCAACGGAGTTCTCTGGTCCGGGATGCGTCTTCCTCGGCCTCCATCCCCGGCCGGCAGCCTGCCCTTCAGCCCGGCTCCTCTTCGCCTTCTGCCAGGCATCCAAGTCAACACGCGTTTCCTGAGAGCCCCCCGGGTCCCCGGCGAGGCATGGGCAGGCTCTTCAAGATGGTGCCAGCAGCGTGTTAGCTAGCCCCGCCTATCGGATCACCATTGGACAACATGCTGACCTATCAGAGGGCTCCCCTCGCGCTGACACCTCTCGGTGCAGAGAGGCTATCCCTGAGCTCTGGGACTGCACCTTCAGTACCCGGCAATGCCGCGCCAAAAGAGGAACCTCCCACCGGCATGACCGCGCCAAAAAGGGAAATCCCCGCGGCTCGATGAGGAGAGCAGCAGCCCAGATGATTGGTGCCACGGACACAGGCACTGCAGCTCTAAATGATCCAGCAGACACAGCCCAAAATGCTCCAGCAGGCACAAGGGAAAGCAGGGCATTTCCCATCACTGCAGGAGACCAAGTAACAGCTCCAGTGGGGATAGCAGGGCTCACTCCAGGAAGAGAAGAAGGCTCAGCAGCTCTAACTCCAGTAACAGCTCCTCCCGCAGGCACAACAAAGCATCATCTTCTATGGACAATTCTGAAGCCATCCTCAAACTTCTTTCGCACCTTGTTAAGCAAAACGCTCCACAAGAGACAAAAAGAGCCCTACCAGGGGTGCCCTGCGCATCTCCAGCAGCTGCCTGCTCATCTCCAGCTGCCGCAACCACCAACTATCCCCCGGACGCCATCCAGATCTCCCTCTCCCTCCGGGGATCTCCCGTCCAAAGCGAGCGATGGGGAAATCAACGATTCAGCCCCCATCGGATCCGCTACCTCTAAGGAGTCCCCCGACTTGGAACTGCCTTCTAACGAGATGGAGGACTCATCTAATAAAAATCCGACGGAGGACCTCACCTATCCAAAATTCTTAAAAAAAGTGATGTCAACCCTAAACCTTACAACGGACAAGACTGAGGAACAGGAACCGGAGGTCCTTAAATACTTCCATGGGCCCAAGCCGGCATGGCCTTGCCCATCCACCAGAAACTACGAGACAACCAGCTTTCACTGTGGCAGACCCCTGCCTCAGGCCAAGCTTACTTGGGCGACTGTCAGCTCTCCCCTATTATCTAGTTTAAAAGCTGCCCTATCTCCTTTTTAAAGGTTAATGCCAGCAGCCTGATTGCATACTGGTAAAAGAAAGCTCTGCAGCAAGGGGACATAGGATAATGGTGAAAGTGGTAGATTCAGGAGGAGGCTGAACACAAAATACCAAGTCCACCCTACACTCGGCTTCCACAAACAACAACTCCCACACCAGTCTATCGTTGTCTCCTCGGCTCTGAAGATGGTCAAATCTTCCAGGACCCATGCCAACCATCCACCAGGAAGGGACCCTAAACTCCTGGATGACGTGGGAAAGGTCTACCAGGGAGCTATGCTAAACACCAGAATTGCGACACACCAATTCCAGCACATTCTCTTCCAGGATGGATTGCTGGCAGCCCTCAAAGGCTCAGCCAATGACCTCAAGGAACATTGCAACGCCCTTCAGACTCTGGTGGCAGATGGCCTGGAGCACCACGCCACCACACAGAAAAACAACTACTACCGGAAACCTTACTACCCCAACAAGCGGTACAACTCCACTCACAAGTGGCAGGCTCTGTGACTGAGTTTAAAAGAATGCTGAGCGCCATGTTTTCAGTATTACCCCCTATGTTTGTAGTTGCAGTATACATATTTGTAATAAATGACTAATTTCTTTTTGAGGACAAAATATGTCGGTGGCAATGAGAGTGGCAAGCCAGTAGATTAGACCAGGCAGCAGCAGCTGGAGTGGCACTAACTTTAATGCAGCAGGAGCCAGAGTAAGGGAGTAGGCTGGGTAGCAGCCACAAGAGTGGCACTAGTAACAGTACAACATGGCTCAGAACCAAGACCTGGAACAGGTCATGCAGTGACATAAGCCACAGCAACAGAAGCACAGAGAGCAGAGGAGGAGGTTTTCCTTTCTTATGTTTTTGTATCTGGAGCTAAAAGAGCCCATTGCAACCAAGAGGCTGGCAGCAGGATCAATGGGAGTGACAACTGGTAAAAACACCTCATGACGCTGAAGGCAAAGAGTATGGGCAAGTGGGCACGCAGTCCTCCTCCCAGTCACATGGAAGCTGAGGGAAGCTAAGCAGATGTTTTCCACCAAGTGTAGTGCTAGCTGTGATGGATGAAGTGTCATTGAGAACAGAAACACAGAAGTATGATGACAGATGAAGACCATACGGGCCTATGCAGTCTGCCCTTCCATTCTAGCTACTACAGTCACTTTTTATCTTTAAAGATCTTCTGTGTTTGTCCCATGCTCTCTTGAATTCAGATACAGTCGTTATCTCTACTACCTTCACTGGGAGATTACTCCATGCATTTACCACTCTTTCTGTAAAGGAATATTTCCACAAATTACTCCTGAATCTACCCCTTTCACCATTATCCTATGTCCCCTTGCTGCAGAGCTTTCGTTTACCAGTATGCAATCAGGCTGCTGGCATTAACCTTTAAAAAGCACAAAGAGCAGAGGAGGAGGTTTTCCTTTCTTATGTTTTTGTATCTGGAGCTAAAAGAGCCCACTGCAGCTTTTAAACTAGATAATAGGGGAGAGCTGACAGTCACCAAAGAGTGCATGGTTCGGAACAATGTATCCTTGAAGGATACTAGCAAAAGACTGAAGTTAGGGCATATCAGCAGAGATGATACGCTGCAGTGTCGTCGAGATCAGAGGGTTGGGGGGAAAGACATGCGCTAGAGACCAGTCCCCCAGCACACGGCGAATGCATCCTGAGCTAGACACTTGTTGGATGGGCGCTTTGAGCAGAAGAGGCGACACTTCGCATTGTTCTCTGTTGTGAAGAGGTCAAGGCGTGGGGTCCCCCACCGCTGGATGATGAATTCGGCAACTTCCGGATGTATGGACCACTCGTGGGGTTCCAGTTGCCTGCTCAGCTTGTCGGGTAGGGTGTTCTGTTCCCCAGGAAGGTATGAGGCTTGTAGGTGGGATCGGTTGGTCAGAACCAGGGACCAGATCACGAGTGCTTCCTTGCAGAGGGATCGGGAGCCTATGCCCCCTTGTTTGTTGATGTAGAACATGGCTACTTGGTTGTCCATTTGGATGAGGATGACTTTCCCTCTCAGCTGTGTTTGGAACACCTTCAAGGCGTACCTGATGGCTCTGAGCTCGAGCAGGTTGATGTGGAGGCTCTGCTCCTTGACTGTCCATGTTCCTTGGGTGCTGAGGTGTAGAAAGAGTGCTCCCAAACCTGTGGAGGACGCGTCTGTTGTGAGGACAATCTGGTGCAGATGCTGTTGGAGGTTTTTTCCCCATGTGAGGTTGGACTGATGAGTCCACCAGCGGAGGCCTTCCCTTGCCTGGCTGTCCATGGGCACCCGCATGTTCAATGGTTATGAAAGCTGATTCCAGTGGTTGCATAGGTGTCATTGGAGACTGCACATGTGCAGTTCATAGGCGCGGTCATCAACACCCATGCCTCGAAAGCCTCTAAACACCCATGCCTCGACATCTTTGTGGCTAAGGATATGATGGCCGTTGCGTGTTGTTTGGGCAGGAAGGCTTTCAAGGCATGGGTGTTGATGACCGCGCCTATGAACTTCACTCTCTGGCGAGGCTCCAGTTGAGACTTTTCCAAGTTCAGAAGGAACCCGAGGTCGGACAGTAATTTGGTAGTCCTTCACATCGCGACACGCACCTCCGGGGCAGATTGTGCTGAGAGAAGCCAGTCGTCGAGGTATGGGAAGACAGCAATGCCCTGTTTTCGGAGGTGCACCGCCACTACTGTGACACATTTTGTGAAGACTCGAGGCGCTGGAGATAGCCCGAAGGGAAGCACCTTGTACTGGTAGTGTTGGTCCCGCACGTTGAAGCGGAGGAATTTCCTGTGAGTGAGGTGGATGGGGACGTGCGAGTATGCCTCCAGCAGATCCAAGGAGGCAAGCCAGTCCCCTGTTCAGATGAGAGGTAGGATGGAGTTGAGGGAATACATCCTGAAGTGCTCTTTCACAATGAACCTGTTGAGTTTGCGGAGGTCTAAGATTGGGCGAACTCCTCCTGACCTTTTGGGGATGAGGAAGTATCTGGAGTAGAAGCCAGAGCCAATCTCGCTGTCAGGAACTCTTTTAAACTCTGGCCCCCATGGTCACCGAGTATTCATATAGTCAGTACCAGTATCCACCTAGCAGCTGGCGCTGAATATCTGGATCATGTGGTCAGCACCACCACTATCCACACAGCAGTGATATTCAGGCAATCTGCACAGCACTGAAGTTCAGCTTTTTTACTTTCTTAAGTTAGGTAGATTATTATTTGGATAGCAATGCTGAAAATTGCTGCTATCAAGATAAGTGCTGGCTCCGCTCCAGCTCTGCCCACGGACCGCCCTAACATTATCTGAGGCGGTCAGAGGAAATATTCAGAGGCACTTTCTGGATGGTGCCAATGAATATCCCTCTCAGCAGGACTTATCTGTTAGCAGGTTCTGCCACCTGGCTAAATCATTTTGAAAACTGACCACCTAGTTTATCTATGCCATACATAACAAACATGCATTATAGATATCCACAAACCACAGTTGGATAAATAACACCACTCTGGACCTCCCCAGTATTTACTGATTCCACAGCTGTAGATCTTCAGCCTTCCTAACTCTCCTAAGGGGCATCACACTCACTGAGGGAATAACTAGGCTTTCGACATCCTCCAAAACACACAGTAATTTGCTTCCCCTCTATCTTCCTTGGGCATGCTGCTCCGCCAAATTGGGGCAATCACTGAAACATCTTATTGTGTGCACCTTTCTGACTGTCATAACCTCCGACAAGAACTCCTGATTAGATCTTAACTGCCTGTCTGGTTGATGCAATTTTACTTTCTTCAACAAATACTGCAGTCTCTCATCCCATGAAGCCCTGAATGTCAGCATCAATATTTTAAATTTTACCCGCGATATTACTAGCAATCTATGTAGTGCATGCGACATCAGAGTAATTATCTCCTGGTATGACTTCTGCAACATCAGTCTTGCCTCCATATTTTTCATCTGCTGCAATTTCTGATATAACCACCCATGAGCCCCTGCTAAACAGCCCATTATAATAATCCAAAGGTGACAGCACCATTTTTTAAATTATTTTATTTTATATTTATGCAACTTTACAATATAAATCAAGAATACATCTTGTACAGAAACTGAGATATGATCATGAAATCATTCACCACATCATACTAATTCTTAAGTAACCTAATCAAACAATCAGTCCCACTCCAGCCCTCAAGACAGTAGGTCCAAGAAAGGAAATCAAAATATTCAGAAACTGAAGGAAATACAGAGAATGTGAACAACTGGTATAATATACATCACGGTGGTTCAGCAGGGGAAAGCACCTGGGCCTCCGAACGCCTGGCATTAAGGAAGGCTGAAAAGAAATATAGGAAACAGCCTAGTATTTTACCAAGCATTTGCATGGATACTTCAAAAAGAAGAGCTTCCAACTGCTGAACCTCTGGACGCATGAGGAGAAACTCACGTCACCTCTGCTGAGTATCTCAAGTCAAATCTAGGTAAATACGAACCAGTAAGCCCTTGAACCGCAGGTTCCTCTTCCGAAAAAAAAAGCTTCATCAACTAACCTTTATCTGAAATCAAAGCTAAAGTAACCAATAATGTGGCCGGAGTAATAACTTCTCTTGATTCTTCCAGGATAGCAGAAATATCCAGGGCAACCACTTGCTCTAACTCAGGAGCAACTCCAGCTGAAACAGTAGGTGTTCTCTTAGAAACTGGGAAACAATAAACTTCCATCATCAGTGGATAAGGTTCAGATGGAATACCCAGTATTTCTGATAAATAATTCTGCAGCATATCTCTTGGGGAACCCAATGGATCTCTAGGAAAAGTTACAAATCGCAAATTTGCTGCCCTAGCTGAGTTTTCCAAGAGCTCAAGCTTCACCTTAGTTGTGGAAAGGTCTTTCATAACAGACTTTATTTATTTTATTTTATGTCTCTTTTATACCGTGCTATTTAAAATCAGTGCAGTTTACATACAACAATAATTTATTTATTTATTTATTTATTTAGTATACATTTGTATACCGCTACTTCCAGCGATCAGCAGCGGTTTTTTTGATTACAGATTGGAAATTGTCAAATCATGACAGGAAATTTTTGAGGTATAAACACATTGATTAGACAGGAAAGCACAGCACACAGAGAACTATTTTACAGGGAACATGGGCTATGGAGGGTTAAGTGGCTTGCCCAAGACCACAAGGAGCACCTGTGGGACTAGAAACCCCAGTCCTTCCGGCCCAAGGTTGCTGTCCTCTAGTGGGATTTGAACCCCCGACCTTCCGGCCTGAAGTACCTTGACCCAACCACTAGGCTACTCCTCCACTCCAATAATGTATACATTGCGGCCTAGGCTGCGCTGTATTTACAATAGAACAGGTGATCTAACTTGGACAAAATCAGGTAACTATATACACGCTGGGGATCAAGACCCCGGCCCAGGTGGGCATGTCATTGGGAAGAGACTATTTACAAAAGTGCTGACTATATACAGTACATTCTGCTATTTACATGGAATGCATGGTTTGCCTTGGTACCGTTCGGTAAAACTGCCTCATTGCTCGCTGGGTGTATTAGTGGGCCGTCCTGGTGGGGGGTGACCGTTTGTGTGCTGTCATTGGAATATGCATGAGGAAAAGGTGGTGTTTTAGTGCCTTCCTAAATTGGGCAAGGTCAGCGATTGCCCTGATGTTGGGCGGAAGGGCATTCCAACATCTGGGTGCATAGAACCTAAATGCCCTGTTTATCATTGCTTGGGTGCATTTTGTTATTGCCTTCGGAACTACCAGCGTGTTGACGGCTATGGCCCTTCTGGATCTGTTAGGGGGCTTAGGGTGGATTAGCTCAGTGAGTGAGGTGGAGGTAAGCTTGTTGATGGCCTTGAATGTCATTACTAGAATTTTGAAAGAGAGTCTGCACTGGATGGGAAGCCAGTGGAGGTATTTTAGGATTGGTGTTACGTGGTCCTTCCTGGAAGCTCCATGTAGGATTCTGGCAGCTGCATTCATTGCAAGCTGGAGTGGATTTAGGGTCGTATGCGGGAGTCCCTGCAGAATTACATTAGTGTAGTCGAAATGAGGGATGACCAGCGCTTGAAAGATTGTCCGGAAGTCCTATGGGTCCAGGAGGGGATGTAGGTGCCAGAGTGTCCGTATTTTATGGTAAACTGACTTGACTGTGTTGCTGATGTGGACCTTCATGTCAAGCCATTGGTCTAACGTGACCCCTAGGTAGCGGATTGTGGGTTTGGTTAGCAGCTCGGCATCCTTCCAATGCATTAACCTGAGTTTGAACAGCAGACAAAGAAGTTTGGAATGACAGTACCTTTGAAGCAGGGTCTTCAATAGCCGCTGAATTAGACTGAACTTTCTGGTTTAAAGAGGAAACCTGAGGTATCAGGGCTGTCCACAGCTGGACTATAACTGTCCAAATCAATTTCAAAGTAAAAACCTCCAGTTGCTGCAGCATGAAGGCGCCAGAGTGAGACTCCCTAATAATGGCCACAGAGCCCTCCATCCTGCCAAGCACTCATGCCTGGGCCTGCTGGGCAGCCAATTCCGCAGCCTGATCTCCTGCTGTAGAACCGGCAAAAATGGCGGAATCCCGCTGGTCTGAGAAGGCAACCATACTCTGGTTAGGAAATCCCACAATAGTCCCTCGCCAGCCATCAAGCACCCCCACATGGGTTGACCCAGCAGCTGCTGCTCCTCGGGAGAATCCAAGAGACACGTCTCCTTTACCAAACACTGCTCTGGGGAGACAAAGTAGCTGCCCGAGGTGTGTGTCAAGCCTCTAGACACTGACTCCAACACAGCCGAGTTTAATTGCCCGGATGCCACCAGTTGCTGAGCTGGGCGCAATATGAAGAAATCCAAAGGTCCAACAACTGAAGGTGAGGGCACGGAGGTCAAGTGGGCCAGAGAGGGATCATTGGCCCCCACTGCCTTCCACTTTTTGCCCATTCGAAAAGTGTGCTGCTAATACACATCCTGCATTCACCATCTTGGCCGCACCATCATGACAGCGCCATTGAGATTATCATTCCTTTTAACACTTTCCTCTTCAAATATTGATGAAGACCCCTTACCAGCTTCAACTTATAGTAAGCCTTCCATAAATTGAAGTCGCATAGGTCTCCAAGTCAATATTTTCTGTCAATTTTACACCCCAAAACTCTTAACAATCCCCTCTGAGAAGCCAACCTCATACTTCAATTTAGGGGCCTAATGATCTAATCCCATCTCCTCCGCTTCAATCCTAAAATAATATTATGTCCTCAAGCTGTTCAATTTCAACTTACTAGATGTTAGCCAAAACAAAATCTCCCGGAAAGAGTGCTGGGCATTATTCTGCTCTTCCATTTTTTTCACTACATAGGGGAATAATCAACTTAATGTCATCTGCACCCATATGTCCTTCCAGCATATATTTTTGCATAATAGCTCTCAGAGGTTGAAGGTAAATATTAAACAATAACAGTGAAAAAGCTAACCCTTGGAACTCTTTCCTCCACTTTCTCTGCTGAAGACATTTTACCATTGACCTTTATCATCACCTTTGATCCTCTAAAAAAGATGTAATCCACATCAGCACCAACCTTCTCAATCCCAACTCTTCACACTGTACCTTCAACAAGTGGTGATCTACTAAACTGAATGCTGATGATGTCCCACATCACCAGCATCACCACCTTACCACCTTCTCACTATTAAAAGACTGAATCAGAAAAGGGCACCAGCAGTGATTCAGAGTTGTGGTTCTGTCCGAATTCATACTAAAACGGATCTAACTTTTGCCCATCTTCCAGAAATGCTGAAATCTGGAAACTCTTGATAGCCTTAAGAGGCTTTTAAAATTCTTGTGTATTTATTTCCTCCCCAACTCCCACCCACTCCAGCATATTCTTTGATTTATAGACTACACCTAAAAAGATAATAAGAGGGGGAGATATTTCACAGCTGTTAATTTGGTATTTAATTAAAGATGGGAGTAAGCCTGGCCTAATATAAAGATTAATTGCAGTGCCCTTGCAAATCATTGACTAATACACATAAATTAAACCAAATAAATCTGAAGGATTTTGCATGGATTAAACATCCCCTTAACAACTTTAAATAACTAAAAATGCAGTAATAATAGAATATACACAACAGCCCAGTAGCAAGATGGGGACTAACCAGTGTTTTGCATCACGAGTCAGGTTTATGATTATCTACCAGTTGGTGAGGGACTATATATGTGCACTTTTAAAACAGAACAACTGGTTTTCAGAGAATGAGTCCGATTTCTATAGGCCTGAGACACACCTGAAAGAGCCGAGGCAGACAGAGAGGTTTATAGAGTAGGTCTACACGTCTCAATTCCAGTCTGGCAGCCCCTGTGCTGCCTTAGAAGACCAAGGTTACCTGAAAGGAGAGCATCAACTTGGTGTAGCAGGAAGCTATCCTGTAGCTAGGATTTGACTGCCAGGTCATGAGGCAGCCTCTTATACTGAGGTGGTTTTGCAAGGGCTTGATACTAGAAGGGAAGGGTCAGGATAGCCATCGTAGCTAGCAATTCAATAGCTAGGTAATTATATAGCTGGATGGCAGGTGGATGTGAAGAGTTGCATGCTTGGTGTAAAGGTAATGAACCTTATGCATGACAAAGATAGGATTTCAGACAGCGTTGTAGAGATGCTGGCTATAACGATACATGGTAGTATACGTGTACTGCTATTCTTGTCCTCTTTTCATATAGAGGTTAGCAGACCTGCTAACCATGTTAATCCCTCTATCTGGGATATTCAGTGGCATTAACATGATTAGTGCCACTGAATATACCCACTGCTGCATGCCTTGATGCCAACCAATAAGCATCGGGGCGTTCCCGGGGCGGCACCCGGCCATAACTGGGCAGTGGTGATAGTGAGCCGCTGCCTGGTTATGGCAAAGTGGCAAAAGTAAGGCGCAGCAAAGGCGGCCCTAACATTTGCCATGGAAGGTATCCAGGCAGCAACTGAACATCGCTGCTGCTTGGTTAGCTTCCTGTCAATCCGGGCAACTCATATAATCAATGCCGGGGCTGGACTTCACTCTGGCAGCTGCTAGCCGCATTAGAACAGCTAGCTGCCCCCAGAATGTCTATCAGTAATATCACGGCACTGTCACAGTAATGGGAGACTACCACTAAGGAGTCATCAGTGCCATTTTGGAACCCAGTGCAGTAAGAGCAGGAGCGAGTGGCCATTGCTCTTTCTTCCACTAGACACCAAGGATCCTGGTAAGGATGAGAAAAGGGATCAATGAGTAGGGCAGATTCTGGGGGGCCATAGAAGGTGTTGTTGCTGAAAGGGAGGTTGTTTGTGGTGGGGATCCGGGAAGGTATCTGATGTGGTGGTGGGGATTTGGGACAGAGATCAATCACTGGGGAGAGATCAAGGTCAGTGGATGATTGGGAGAAGAGACCTGAACATTAACAGCTGCCCCTTCCAGCAAGCACTTATACGTGCCTTGTGATAGCTGTATAAGCTTATGTCTAAAATCTTTGTATAGACACAGATTTCATTTGTGAAAGAGGAATCCACATCTATAATGTAGGCCCATCCAAATCACTTGAACTCCACATCCTCACTATGCCTCTAGGGAAAACAAATGTGGTAAAGCACCCCCATGCGTAAGCCCCTGATCTAAAATTGTGTTCACATGGGTATGCCCATCTACATGAATAAATCCTGCTATTTAGATGTGGGGATACTTCTTAAATAATATCTAAATCTTTTTAAATAAAATCAACTAAATAAATAAATGTGACTTAATGACTAGAGAGAGGGCACTAAGACAATCTGCTGCATTAGCATTTAACTTTCAAAAGGAAAACTATGATATGTTTGAAAATGGTTGACCTTTGGCTGGAGTGAATGTAAAAGATCTGTTGTTTACCTAAGGAAGGTACTTCTGTAGTACCGTGACAGTCATACCTGGCATATATATATATATATATATATATATATATAAACACACACACACATATATATATATTATATATAGGGGCTGATTTTATAAGGAGCCGCATAAAGATACATATCATTTACATATGTAAATCATCTATTTTCAAGTACTTGTGCAGATGAATGGGCACTTACACATGGACCCCCTTATCACCCAGCGTGCTCTCTATGCTTATGGGCATAGTTTGATGGCTTCATTTGGGGGGCAAAGGGCAGGTGACAAACTTGCATGGTCATTTGCATATTTGCATATTCATTATAGGTTATCTAAAAAAATAATAATAGATAGCTAGGAAGCCAGTATATTAAACAGGCGAGGGATGAGCTGGCGCCCCCAAGATGTTCAAAGAGGGAACAAAGGTTCTCATTCAGCAACTTTGCCAAAAAATGGAAAGGAACATATTAGGCTATATAATTAAAATGCAGCAAAAACTGTAGCTGTTTAATTATTAGCCTGGCATTCTAAGATTAAAAAAAATATTGACACCTGCAAATATATATTCTCCAAAAAACAAAGGAGATGTAAGGTGCTCATACACCAAGGGACAAGAAGAAAAGAGAAGCACAGCGCAGTTTCTAACACCAAAATAAATGATAACCATCTTTATTTTGGTGTTAGAAAATGTGCTATGGCTCTCTCATTTTCTTTTTGAACATCTATTTTGCATCCAGTGAAACCCCTCCTCCAAAAGTAGGCGCAAAGCAGAACTAGGACATTTCACCAAAGAGCCCAACATACTGTACAAGAAAAAAAATCAGATTCCAGTGTGTCATCTCGTTAACAGCCTCTCCTGTACCAGACGTATAATGCAAATCTACCATAATTACACCAGCTTCTAAAATTAACACAATAAGGAATCTACCCCCAAAACAGCAGCACTATAAATATTGCAGTGGGCATCTTAGGAGCCAGTGCTAGTGACCTCCTTGGCGCCCTCCCCCCCCCCCCCCCCACCGTCAACATTAGACAAGAATACAGATAACAACAGTTATAGCTTCAGATATTAACGGCCCGATTCCCAATGGGACATCCATCCCTACTATTTGTGCCTTCCCTCACCGTATCTAACCTCCCAACTGGTTGTGCAGGGAAGTTAGACGAGGTGGGGAAGGGGCGGCTCGGGGAGGAGTCTCGGCAGGTGGGGGGCAGGCGGTCGCCGGCCCTGGACATACAGGGCTGATTCTAATGTTGGCCCTGTACGTCCAGGGCCAGCGACTTGTGCAGGGAAGTTATTCCACGTCTGAGGTGGAATAACTTTCCTGGACGCGTTTTTTCTTGCGCCAGGGGGTCTGCGGGAATAAGCTTTTTTTTCTGGCGGCCGGCATCGCGGCTCTTCAATGGAGCCACGGTGCCATGGCAACATGACGCCATGGCGCCGCAGCTCCATTGAAGAGCCTTGAATAAGTTAGCCGGGAAGGTCCTGTATGTGCAGGCCAGGCTGAATCGCAGTCCTGGCCTGCACGTATAGGACTGATCACGATTCTGATTCCGTGGGGCTAAACGTGCCCCATGGGATCAGAATCGTGATCCCCTCTGTACGTCTGGCTCTGACCGGGTGTACAGAGGGGATCTATATCCAGGACAGAATGAGCCTATAAGTGTCTGTATATGTGTGTGGTGCAATAGTGGTGTCCCTGTCTGTGTGTGGGATGTGGCAGTAGCTGCTTTGGTGGGGGTGAAGTGCGGGGCTGCAGTGCATGTGTGTGTGTGCTGCAGAGCTGGGGAGGCTCTCTGTCTGATGCGGAGGAGAGGTGCCTGTGTCTCGGTGTGGAAGTGAGGTGCCTGCGTGTGTGCATGTCTGTCGTGCGGAGGTGGAGTGCCTGTGTGTGTGAGTGTGTGGTGTGAGGGTGGGAGTGGGGATGGGATGCTTATGTGTGTTCTAGGGGGAGGGAATGCACCTTTTGGCAACACCCTACACTCTTCCCTCCCCTTCCAATCCCTCTCCTGCTGTCTCCCCTCCTCTGCTACCCTTCAGACTCTCCCCTTTCATAGGCAGATAGAAGGGGTCTTTGCCACGACTGCAGCCATCCCCTTCTCTTCTGCCTGTGGGGGGATGGGATCCCCACATGAAGAAGAGAAGGGGGAGGCAGTGTTCGTGGCCCATAGGCAATCTGTCTGACTAAGGAGATCCTATCCCCCACAGGCAGAAGAGAAGATCCCCCTTATCTTCTGCCTGCAGGAAATTGGATCCCAGTGGGTAGACAAAGGGTCTTGGCCAATGGGGCAACTTGATTGGGGGGAGTGAGGGGGGCATTGCCCCCTCAAACTACCCATGTCTATGCTCCATACATAGCAATCACCTATATGTTTCTCATGCAATGCAGAACATCTGAGAATCTGAAGGCGCCAAAAAATACTTCAATCTTCGAATTAGACACAAATTGTAGAAAGATCTCCTCACTAGCTATCTTATGTTAGGACGAAATAACAACCAAGAATCCAACAAAATGCCCAAATAATGAGGTTGCTGAACAAGGGTTATACTGAGATTTCTTCTTTTCTTAGCACTAGCCATGTTGGCTTTACTTAGCAATAGCTGGTTTCTGGTTCCATATACTCCCTTGTTACCCTTCTGACCTACTGCCATGCTATTATTTGAATCAATATAGTAGTATATTCTGTCAGTGTCTATCGCAGTGAACAGCTTGTAGATTGTAGGTGGCCAAGTTATTGGTTTATAAGTTTTGGGTACATTACGTGGTTTCCCTTTGAAAGGAGGTGTTTTTCCTGTTATGAGCCATTGTACAATTAAATCTGTCTGCCTAATCAATCTTTGCAGTTTTCCAGGTCCAAGGGATGTCAACTGTTTGAGCCAAAAATTGGTCACTCCATCTCTTCCAGTTTGGAGCTCTTTTTAACCTATTTTCCAATTCTTTTGTCATAATCGCAGACTATTCCATAGCTTTGATGTTCATGTTTTCCATATTCTCTCATATGTAAGTCATTTTGCTTCTCAGTTGTGCTCTACAGAGTTCTTGTATATGTTTCTCCAGAAGTTTTCTGTCAGTTTTAGTGAATGGTATTTTCACCTCACTAATGCTTTTCCCAGTTCCCCCAGGAATTGTTTTGGGTTTTCTCTAAATAGTTAATTTTGATATATTTATTTTCTGTTTTTTTTTGTAATCTCCATAGATTTTGTTCTGTTACTTTCAATTTATTGTTGGAGCATATGACTAAGTTCTTCTTCTGTTAATTTAGCATGTTTCATTTTTAAGTTTTGGATCTTTCACATTATTTTGGTGATCTTGATCCTTTAAGATACCCACCTATCGGGGATACCTAATCATGCAGTTGTCATCTCTCTCCTTTTCTTCTGGTCCTGTGTCTTTTTGGTGATATTATCTTGGTAATAATTTTTGCTGCACAGTACTGTATCCTATTTATCTCTATAAATTACTGTATGTCATTAATTTTATCATGCTTTTTATCTTAAATGTCAGATGTAACTTTGGTGGTCGATCTCTCTCTTGAGCCCCAGCATACTATCAACTATGCCTTACCTTGCCTCTCTCAACTAACTGGGCTTTGTGTGGTACCCCCCTCCCCCCTGCTGAGGGTTTAGGACAGGGTACCTTGTAACTGCCCTCTTTAATAGGACTTATCTCCCTCCCTCCCTCCCCGGCACCCACCCACCCCTGGGGTAATTGTAGTTTTATAGGTACTTGCACATCTTAGAGGAAAGGGGCTGCTCTCAGGTGCAGCTCGTTATCCAAATCAGTCATACACAGAGGACCTGAGATTAATTACTTAAGCTTCAGGTACACAAGGTGTATTAGGGGTATTAGATACACTTTTATTGGTATAAGCATCTACACCAATCCTTATTATATACAGAATTTAAAAGACCTAAACACAAGCTTTAAACTAAGATGCAGACAGAAGTCCAGCAACGAGATGGGGCCTTCTCCGGTCTTTTGCATTGAGTGTCACATGTATGATTTTCTCCCAGTTGGTGAGAGGTCTTACGTATGCACTAAGTGCAAAGAACTCTTTGCTCTCAGGGAACGAGTCTGTTCTCTAGAGGCTAGAGTAGCAGACCTGGAAGACATAAGAAAGACAGAGAAGTACATGGACGAGACCTACAGGGATATAGTCCTGAAGTCCCACCTCCAGTCTGGCAGCATCCCTGTTGCCATGGAGGAGAGAGGTCACGTGACAGGACAGCATCACCCTGGTGTGGCAGGAAGTGATCCTGTAACTAGGACCTGTCCTCCAGGTGATGTAAAACCCTCTCGCACTGAGGACGTTTCTCCAGGGCCATGTCCCCATGAGGGGAGGGTCAGGACAGCTGTTATAGTTGGTGATTCAATCATTAGGAATGTAGATAGCTGGGTGGCTGGTGGACGTGAGGATCGCCTGGTAACATGCCTGCCTGGTGCGAAGGTAGCGGACCTCACGCACCACCTAGATAGGATCATAGATAGTGCTGGGGAGGAGTCTGCTGTCTTGGTACATGTTGGTACCAATGACATAGGAAAATGTGGTAGGGAAGTTCTGGAGGCTAAATTTAAGCTTTTAGGTAGGAAGTTGAAATCCAGAACTTCCAGGATAGCGTTCTCCGAAATGCTTCCTGTTCCACGTGCAGGACCCAAAAGACAGGCAGAGCTCCGGAGTCTCAATGCGTGGATGAGACAATGGTGCAAGGATGAGGGTTTTGGATTTGTTAGGAACTGGGGAACATTCTGGGGAAAGGGGGGGCTCTTCCGAAGGGATGGGCCTCACCTTAATCAGGATGGGACCAGACTGCTGGCATTAACCTTTAAAAAAGAGATAGAGAAGCTTTTAAACTAGAAAATAGGGGAAAGCCGACAGTCACCCAGGAGTGCATGGTTCGGACGAAGGTATCCTTGAAGGATACTACCAAAAGCAATGAGGTTCCAAAAGGGAGTATAGTAGCCCAAATGCCCTTGAGTAAGGAGCAGACAGAGCATAAAGATTCCAAATTACCCCTGCCTACCAATAGCCAGATTAATATGAATAAAATACAGTCTCTAAAATGCTTGTATGCCAATGCTAGAAGTCTAAACAATAAGATGGGAGAGTTAGAATATATAGCACTAAATGAGAGGTTAGATATGATTGCACTCTCAGAGACATGGTGGAAGGAGGATAACCAGTGGGACACTGTGATACCTGGATACAAACTATATCGTAATGATAGAGCTGATCAAATTGGTGGAGGGGTTGCGCTCTATGTTAGAGAGGGCATTGAGTCAGAAAGGATTAAAGTTTTGCAGGGAACAAAATTTGCTGTAGAATCTCTATGGATTGAAATTCCATTTATGAAGGGGAAGGTGATGGCAGTGGGAGTCTACTATCGACCACCTGGCCAGAATGAACAAATGGATGATGAAATGCTCAAAGAAATCAAGGAAGCTAACAAAAGTCACAACAGAGTAGTAATAATGGGTGATTTCAATTACCCCGGTATCGACTGGGTCAGTGTCACAGCAGGACAAGCTAAAGAGATAAAGTTTCTAGATGGAATAAATGACTGCTTCTTGGAGCAGCTGGTTCATGAACCGACCAGAGGGGAAGCCATACTGGACCTAGTCCTTAGTGGAACGCCAGATCTGGTGCAAGAAATAAGGGTGTTGGGACCACTTGGCAATAGTGATCATAGTATGATCATGTTTGATTTAATTAGTGGAGGACAGATAGTAAAGGCATCCACAGTACTACCTTTTAACTTTCAAAAGGGAGACTATGATAGGATGAGGAATATAGTTAGGAAAAAACTAAAAGGAGTGGTTCCAAAGGTTAAAGACTTACAGCAAGCTTGGGTGTTATTTAAAAATACTATCCTCGAAGCCCAGACCAGCTGTATTCCATGCATTAAGAAAAGTGGAAGAAAGTCCAAAAAACTGCCAGCATGGTTTAAAGGTGAGGTCAGAGAGGCTGTTGCTGCCAAAAAAGCAACCTTCAGGAAATGGAAAAAAGAGCCAAACGATGAAAACTGGAAACAGCACAAGCACTGGCAAGTTAAATGTAAAGCATTGATAAGGCAGGCAAAGCGGGAATTTGAGAAGAAACTTGCTACGGAAGCAAAAACACGAAATAAAGACTTTTTCAAGTACATTCGTAGCAAAAGGCCTGTGAGAGAGTCAATTGGACCATTAGATGATAGAGGGGTAAAAGGGGCAGTAAGAGGAAACAAGGCTATAGCAGAGAGACTGAATGAATTCTTTGCTTCGGTCTTTACTGAGGAAGATGTAGGGATGTCACCCAAGACTGAAGTGGTATTTAAAGGTGATACTGCAGAGGAATTGAGAGAAATATCGCTACACCGGGAAGATATATTACAACTATTTGATAAACTGAATAGTAGCAAATCACCTGGACCGGATGGTATACATCCCAGAGTGTTGAAAGAACTGAAATATGAGATTGCAGACCTGCTATTGGTAATCTGTGAGCTTTCATTAAAATCATCTGTAATACCTGAAGATTGGAGGATCGCCAACGTAACACCAATTTTTAAAAAGGGTTCCAGGGGTGACCCAGGAAATTACAGACCGGTGAGCCTGACGTCAGTACCAGGGAAAATGGTAGAAACCATCATAAAGAACAAAATTACACAGCATGTAGATAGTCATGGCCTAATGGAAGACAGCCAACATGGCTTTAGACAAGGAAGATCTTGTCTTACTAATCTGATATGTTTTTTTGAAGGTGTGCATAAACAGGTAGACAAAGGTGAGTCGGTTGATATAGTGTATCTGGACTTTCAGAAAGCTTTGGACAAAGTCCCCCATCAGAGACTTTTGGCAAAGCTAAAAAGTCATGGGATAGGAGGCAGTGTACTATTGTGGATCGGGAACTGGTTAAAAGATAGAAAGCAGAGGGTAGGGCTAAATGGCCAATATTCCCAATGGAAAAAGGTGAATAGTGGAGTACCCCAGGGATCTGTACTGGGTCCGCTGCTTTTTGACATATTCATAAATGACCTGGAAAAGGGAATAACTAGTGAGATTATCAAATTTGCAGATGACACAAAACTGTTTAAAGTTGTTAAAACCCAAGAGGATTGTGGAAAACTGCAGGAGGATCTGGATAAATTGGAAGACTGGGCATCCAAATGGCAGATGAAATTTAATGTGGACAAGTGCAAAGTTATGCACCTAGGAAAGAACAACCCACACTATAGTTACACGATGCAAGGCTCCACATTAGAAACCACCACCCAGGAAAAAGATTTAGGAGTCATTGTGGATAACATGTTAAAACCCTCCGCCCAGTGTGCAGCGGCGGCCAAGAAAGCAAACAGAATGCTAGGTATCATAAGGAAAGGGATGGAGAACAAAACAAAGGATATTATAATGCCTCTGTATCGCTCCATGGTACGACCGCACCTTGAATATTGTGTGCAATTCTGGTCACCGTATCTTAAAAAGGACATAGCGTTATTAGAAAAAGTACAGAGAAGAGCCAACAAATTGGTGAAGAGAATGGAAGGCTACTCCTATGAAGAGAGGCTAAGAAGGTTAGGGCTCCTTAGCCTGGAGAAGAGACGGCTGAGGGGAGAAAAGATAGAGGTCTATAAATTAATGAATGGAGTGGAACGGATAAACGTGGATCAATTGTTTACGCTATCAGAGTATAGAAAGACTAGGGGACATGTAATGAAGCTACAGGGTAAACTATTTAAGACAAATAAGAGAAAATATTTTTTCACTTAACGTGTAATCAAACTCTGGAATCTGTTACCGGAGGATGTAGTAAGGGCTGTTAGTATAGCTGGGTTTAAAAAAGGTTTGGACAAGTTCCTGGAGGAAAGGTCCATAAACCACTATTAAAAAGGGACCCAGGATATCAATGCTTGACCCAGTACAAGCACTGTGGAACCTGTGTCTTTGGGGATATTGCTAGGTACGTATGACCTAGATTGGCCACTGTTGGAAACAGGATACTGGGCTTGATGGACCTCGGTCTGACCCAGTATGGCATGTCTTATGTTCTTATGTTCTTAACTACTATGCAAACCAGGAGGTCCACTGCCAGTTCTTCCATCACTTGATCTCTCTTCTGATTCTCCTTTTCTTTCTGCCTCCCCCCCTGGCCAGTTTCATATTATTCAAGTCCTTTCCAATTGCCCCTCCACTGATGAGTCCAGCTCACATGTCTTCCTCATTCTGCTTCAGCCAAGTTGTCCCTCTTGTTTGATGTTCTCATTTTCCACAGATACCTCATCCTTCGTTGCCCCATCTAAGTGCTCAAATTGTTGTGGCATTTCCTTTTTTGTACTGCTTTCTGAACCTAGTGTCTCTCTCCCTATTTCTCTTTCTATGGCATCGCTCAGCTGAATTAACACATCCAGACTCAGACAATATTCCCTCTAATTTTCTGTAGGCTGTGTGCGCATAAAATATCAGCTGTGCAGCTTTTGAAGGAAGGTTAAATTTTTGTGCGCCACATAACGACACTCGGAGTTATATGCTTTAAAATTTGACTACATGTCAGAATACAGTATGTACACCACATTGATTTTAATCAAATTAAATGGAAATAGATGATTACGAAATGAAGCGGAGAATTTCTAGTAATTACAATCACAACTTTTAAATTTTAAGACGTCTGTGTTGTTTTCTATCAGAATCAGAACCACAATTTTTGTGCACTCTGTTGTAAAATATGTGCGCTCGCTCAGCGAGGTGTGTGCGCGCGCACACGCGCACAGCTTAGAGGGAACAGTGGACTCAGATACTTTTCGTTAATTTGTCCGATCAGAGATCTTACATTTGGATCAGTTGCCTTTTCCAGTTTTTCCATTGAGATTTTTCTTCTTTCTTCCATTACTGGTGAGCTCTCTGTGTATCCTCTGCGATCAAATACATGATTTGTGGCATAATAGTAGCAGTAGATCATCTCTTTTTTTCTTCTTCAGGAGTCCAACTAACAGTTTTTAGTCCTCTTAACTTTTTCATTCGTTTTTATGGTTTATCTCCTGCAATAGTGGGTCAATGAATAAGTTTACCATGACATATGGCTGCTTCAGGGGTGTTTCCATCTTCTGAAGGTTTTGTACTATCACTACTACCATCATTAGCCCTAATGCACAAACAATGGATAGGCACCTTTTTTATCCTGTGGGACGTGCAGGTTGTATCATTGCTTTTCCTTCCTAACCATACTTTTATTGTAGTGTCGCCTTGCTGAGATTTGCAATAGATTTTATACATCAGGATCACCATTTAAAGATACTCAGCAAGACTGCCCAGCATTTCCCCAGCAGATATTGCTAGGAAAATGCAGGGATCATGGCGAGATGGCATCGCTGATACAACTATCGCCATCCACAGAGGTGCCATCAGCTGCATTTGTAATGTCAGCAAAAATGTGTGGCTACCACACGCTGTCAACCCTGCGGTAACCACACAGTACAGGCACACCCACTTTCCACCCACATCCTGCCCATTTGCGCTGTTAACGCATAAAGCATAGTTACTCACCTGTAACAGGTGATCTCCGGGAACAGCAGGAATTTAGTCTTCACATATGGGTATCATCGGTACCGATGGAGCCTGTGCGGGAATGCTCCCCAGCGTCCAATAGGAAAGCTTTTGGGAGCATCCCACAGCGTCTGCGTGCTGCCTTCCCGCCCTTTCCCAACTGTCCCTCTCCAGTTGAGTTTATAGCTGAGACAAAGAGAGAGGGAGAGAGGGAAAGAGAGAAATAGAGAGATAGAGAGATACAACTCCTAGGGGAGGTGGGTGGGTTGTGAAGACTAAATTCCTGATGTTCCCGGAGATCACCTGTTACAGGTGAGTAACTATGCTATCTCCAGGAACAAGCAGGAATGTAGTCTTCACATATGGGGACTCCCTAGCTGCAAATGCCAGGGAGAAGACCCCAGAAGTTGTGTGCTCCTGTGAAAGGGCTCCACTTCCCCCATGGATCTCAGGCATCCTACCAGGGATGGTGGGCAGGAGTTGATTAAGTATGGAACAGGTGCTGAAGAACAGCCTGACCAAACAAGGTATCCCGGCGGGAGTCCTTGTCTAAGCAGTAATGGGCTGTGAAGGTATGAACTGAAGCCCAAGCAGCTGCTCGACAGATGTCATCGATAGACACAGAGTGAAGATGAGCCATTGAGGCTGCTATGGCTCTCACATTGTGAGCTGTGACATGGCCTTCAAGAGGAAGGTTCTTACTCTCATAGGCAAAGGAAATACACTGTGCAATCCAGCTGGACAGTGTTCTTTTGGAGACTGGAAGTCCCAAATGACTAGGATCAAAAGCAACAAAGAGTTGAAAGGACTTTCTATGTTGCTGTGTCCTTTGCAAGTAAAAGGCCAAAGCCCTTTTACAGTCCAAAGTACGAAGATTCCTTTCTGCATCTGAGGCGTGAGGCCTTGGGAAAAATACAGGAAGGTAAACCGCTTGGTTTAAATGAAAAGGTGATACCACCTTTGGCATAAAGTGTGGATGAGTCCTAAAGACTACCTTATCATGATGGAACCTTGTATAAGGAGGATCAGCCAACAAAGCTTGCAATTCACTGATGTGATGTGCTGATGTGATTGCAATAAGAAAGATGACCTTCCAGGAAAGGAATTTCAAAGAGGTAGTAGCTAATGGTTCAAAAGGCAGCTTCATGAGCTGCCCAAGAACCAAATTTAAGTCCCATGCCACCAGTGGTGGCTTAATGGGAGGCTTAGTTAAAAGAAGGCCTCTCATAAATCTCGCTATGAGAGGATGAGAGGAATTAGATTGTCCATTTAGAGGCTTGAAAGAAGCTGCAATAGCACTCAAATGAACTCTCACTGAATTGGTCTAAAGCCCTGTATTAGACAAATGAAGGAGAAACTACAGTAATGATTTCAGAGGTATCGCAAGAGAGTCAAGACCCTTCTGCGAGCACCATATGGTAAACCTTTTCTACTTGAAAGCATAAGAGCGTCTTGTGGAAAGCTTTCTGGAAGCATAAAGGATATCCTTTGCCTGCTGAGAAAGGTTAAGACCATGAAGTTCTAGGCTTTCAGCAACCAGGCCCTGAGATGCAGAGACTGGGGATTGGGATGCCACAGCATCCCGTCCTCCTGAGAAAGGAGATCTGGAGCAGATCCTAACTCCAGAGGCAGAGTTTGAGAGAGATGTAGGAGCAGAGGGTACCACATTTGCCGTGGCCAATGTGGAGCTATGATAATCATATGATCTCTGTCTCTCTGAAGCTTGAACAGGGTTTTGGGAATTAGGGGAATGGGTGGAAAGGCATACAGGAAGCCCTGGCCCCAATGGAGGAGGAAAGCATCCCTGGCCTGACAACCCTGAGCCGGAATTCTTGAACAGAACCGGGGAAGTTTGGCATTCAGCAGACTTGCAAAGAGGTCTACGTCTGGGGTTCCCCAAATTTGAAAAATTTTGGCCACCTAGTCTGCATGGAGAGACCATTCATGTGGAAGCAGAACTCGACTGAGTCTGTCTGCCCAAGAGTTTTGAATGCCTGGAAGATACACCGCAAGGAGATAAATCTGATGCTCTCTGGCAAGTGCCTATAGTCGCAAAGCTTCATTGCATAGCGACAGAGAGCCTGTTCCACCCTGCTTGTTCACATAGAACATGGCTACTTGATTGTCCGTTTGAACTAGGACTGTCTTGTAGCTGAGCTGGGTGTGGAACATATGAAGAGCAAGGAAGATTGCTCTGAGTTCCAGGAGATTGATTGGTAGATAGGTCTCCTGTGGAGTCCAGGTACCCTGGGTAGAGAGGCCTTGCAGGTGGGCTCCCCAACCCACCTGTGAGGCATCTGTTGTTAGAGTGGCTTGGGGTGGGGGTTGCTGAAAAGGAGACCCCACCAAAAGGTTTTGGGATGACTGCCACCATTGGAGGGACAAAATAAGGCGATCTGAGTTTGCTATTTTGTCTGACAGGCAACCTGATGCCTGAGTCCACTGAGTGGATAAAGTCCACTGCGCTGCCCTCATATGAAGGCGAGCATAAGGAACCACATGCACGGTGGATGTCATGTGGCCTAGAAACTGTAACATCTCTTGAGCAGTGAGGTGAGGTTTTAACACTGCTTGGGAAGCTAACTGCACAATGTGAAGGCGGCAGGCCTGTGGAAGGTAGGCCCTTGTCTGTCTGGTATCCAGCAGAGCTCCTATAAACTCTAGGGACTGAGTGGGAGCAAGGTTGGATTTTGGGAAGTTTATGACAAGTCCCAAATACTGAAGGTTGGCCTGGCCTCTAGCTCTGAAGGGGCTCAAATGAGCCTGTCATCTAAGTAAGGGAAGACGAATATTCCTAGGGTGCGAAGAAATGCTGCCACCATAGCCATGCATTTTGTGAACACCCTTGGTGCCGAGGCCAGGCCAAAAGGAAGAACCCTGTATTGGTAGTGCTTCCCTTGAAATAGAAAGTGAAGGAACTTTTTTTTTTTTTTAAATTTTTTATTTAAGTTTTCTTGAATAACAAACAGAAAATAAAGCAATACAATCATCCAAGTCTTTACAATATTCAAGAAAGAAATTATACATCACAAAAGCATACCACATCAAGGGAGAACATTACCCAGTATCCAAAAAGAAAATTTAAGGAAAACAGAAGTATCATACTCCACTATGGGGACCAGTAATCTCACCACCCGAACCCTTAACTACCTCCTTCTGATTCAAAAAAGACTTAAGTTGGGTCACATCCGTAAACACAGAGGACTGACCCTCAAAAGTAATTACACAGCTGCAAGGAAATTTTAAATAGAAGAAAGCTCCTACAGCCAACACACGCGGTTTTAACGCCAGGAACTGCCTACGCCGGACCTGGGTAGCCCTGCTTACATCCGGGAAAACTTGCAGCTTTTGACCACAGAAAAGGGACTCCCGATATTTAAAATAAGCACGAAGAACACTCATTTTAGTAAATTCGGAACCAAAAGTAACAACCAATGTATTACGTTTGGAAATAATATCTGCAGTGTCTTCTAAAAAAGCAGTTAGGTCCTGACCTGCCGTGACATCTAAAGGAGAAGAAGCGTCGTCCTCATCCTGAGTTATAGGAGGGGCGGATCGCAAAGGCAAATAATACAGATATGCAGCCTCAATGTTTCCATCTAACTTTAACACTTCAGTAAGATATTTCTTAAGTAAAATATCAGGTGACAACAAGTGGGTAACGGGAAAATTTAGGAAACGTAGATTTTTGGCCCTAGACTGATTCTCAAGCATCTCTAAGCGATAATTAGAGGACGAAAAGTCCCGAATCAAGGCACAATTATTTTCCAAACAAGATTGGAGTTGAGAATCTGTCTTTGCCAATGATCTGGTTATAGCTCCCAATTGCTTATCAGTGCTTTGCATTTTACTGACAACATCAGAGGTAAATGTACCAAGGGAAGACACAGTGGCAGTGAAGGAACTTTTGATGAGTTGGATGGATGAGAACATGAGTGTACGCATCCTTGAGATCTACAGAACAAAGCCAATCCTGACTCTGAAGGTATGGCAGCAGAGTTCCTAGAGAAATCATTTTGAACTTCTCTTTGAACAGGAATTTGTTCAATTCTCTGAGTCTAAAATGGGTCTGTGTCCTCCTGTTTTCTTTGGAATAAGGATATAGGGTGAGTAGAACCCTATACCCTGTTGGAGAATGGGTACCTCTTCTATTGCCCCTTGGGCAAGAAGCATAGTGACCTCTTGACATAATGGTCATTGAGAGAGGTCTGAGAATTGAACAGTCTTACCATTGTAAGAGGGGGCATGCTGAGAAAATGAAGCTTGCACCCCTCTCTTACAATAGACAGAGTCCAATTTTCTGCTGTTATCTGACCCCATCTGGGGGCAAAATGACATAACCTTCCTGGAACGGCAGAAGGCTCTGGGCCGTTTAGGGCCAGGAAGGCAAAGTTCTCTAGATAGGAGTCAAAGCCCCTGTGGAGGCTGAGTCTGCTGAGCCAGTTGAGGCTTAGCAGCTTATGTTTTTCTTTGCCTAGGTTGTTGCTGCTGTCCCTTTTGGGCAGACTGACCTAAACCATGCCCCTGCTGGGTATAGGAGGGATAAAACTTCTTCTTCTTCTTTCTTTCTTTCTTTATTTAGCTGCATTTATATACCGCTTTTCACCGGGTCAAAGCGGTGTTACATATAGGGGTGGGGAGATTAAGTACAAGGGTAGGGCCAACACCGAGGAGGCAACATTAATGATTTTGGGATAGGACATTCCTCTTACTGAGGAATGGTTTCTTGTAGGATTTTTTCCTTGCAGGATCAGCTGTAGACTTAGACAATATATCCAAAGTGATATTGTCAGCATCTATTTCATTAGCTTTTTCCTGCCAATTCTTGCCAAAGAGATTCTCTCCTGTGCAAGGAATATTCCCTAGTTTATCCTGTACCCAAAGGTCCAAGTCAGATGCCTGACGCCAGGCAATCCTACGTGCACCTATGGCAATGGCAGAGATTCTGCTTATGCACTCAAAGCAGTCAAAGGCTGCACAATTTACAAACTTGGAAACATCCTGAGCATGTTTGACAAGGGCGAGGAAATCCTGCCTCTTATCATCAGGAAGGAGAGGGCTCATAAGCTCTAAATCTCCTGTGACTTCCTTAAGGAACATTCCCATATATAATTTTTAGGAACTGATCCTGGCAGAAAGCATGGAAGCCTGGAAGGTTCAACGCCCAAAGGCGTCAAGAGTCCTACACTCACATCCTGGAGGATTAGATACATGCCTTTTTGCACTCTTGATCCTTCTCATAGCTGATTCCACCACCATGGAATGGTGTGGTAGCTGAGTCTTCTGAAACCCAGGACAAGGAGGAACTCGATACATGGTGTCGAGTCTTCAAGCGTGAGAAGATGTGGTTAGAGGTGTTTCCCACATTCTTAGCATGAGATCATGCAAGATCTCATGAATAGGTAAGGTAGCTGCCTCCTTAGGAGCCTTAGGGTATTGTAGGATTTCTAATTCCTTTGCCCTAGGCTCTTTTTCAGGAGCCACTGTGATGGAAAGACCTCGAGCCACATCTCGGATAAAATCCTGAAAGGACATATCCTCTGGTGCAGACATCCGACGCTAAGGAGAAGAAGAATCCTCAGGAAGAAGTACTCTGGTATCGGCAGAGCTTTCAGAGTCTTCAGACTCATCCGAGGATTCAAAGTATCTCCGATCCAGGTGATCGTGCAAGTCACGGTACCGGTACCGATCAAAGTCGGCATCGGAGGGGTCCGGTACCGACTTGTCAATACCGCATGGATAAGCATGACTCAGTGCTGGTAGAATACCTGCCGATGTCGATGCAGTCTGTACCGGTACTGATTGAATTGTCTGAAGCGGTTTCATTGGCATCGAGGCCGTGAGAAGAGCCGCCAGACTGCGTTCAATAGCCAAGAATCTCTGGTCTATCGACGCTGCCAATGCTTGGGTATTGGTACCGGATGAAGTAGCCGGTACCCCAGAGCATGGCACCAGTAGTTCTGCCAATGTTGAGGCCTCGAGAACATCCTGGAGCCCCGTTAGTGCTTTGGAAGCTGAAACCTCCCACCAGGGCAATTCTGCCGGTGAAAGTTCCTCAAGGGCAACGCCAGAGGCATCTCAATGCTTAGAGGGAGATCTACCCTTTGCGGACCGGCTAGATTTATGTTTAGTTACCTGAGATCCATGGGAGGAAGACGAAGCCCTGGAAGACGTCGATGCCACAGAGGCTGCATCGGATGGAAAAAGGGTGCTAAGTTTAGCAGCTCAGTTCTGCTGGCCCCTCTTCGACATCATCCCACAGGCAACACACTCCGAAATAGAGTGGTCAGGACCTAAACATTTGAGGCACCACTCATGGGTGTCAGTGACGGAGATGGTACCGCCACACTTGGAACACTTTTTAAAACCCGAAGCGGGTTTTTCCATTTTAAAGGAAAAGTTGGGCCTAGTGCCCAAAATGGCGCGTGGCACCTGAGGAGAAAAAACCTGGAAAAGATTCCAGAAGAAAAGTTGTTGTTGTTTTTTTTTTTGAAAAAAAGAAAGAAGAACTGGCGGTACCGGTGTAGCATCGAGGGAAGGCAGACGCGACCACAAAAAAGAATAAAAGGGGATTATTTTCTGCGGTGACAGGATGTGCGACCTGTCGGCTCCGCGGAAAATGAAGAACTGGAGAGGGACAGTTGGGAAAGGTGGGAAGGCAGCATGCAGGCGCTGTGGGATGCTCCCAAAAGCTTTCCTATTGGACGTTGGGGAGCGTTCCCGTGCAGGCTCGGTCGGTACCGACGATACCCATATGTGAAGACTTAATTCCTGCTTGTTCCTGGAGATAATGCAACTACCACAAAAGATTGCTGAAGCTAGCTGCATTTGTCCTGCATCAGCTGTCACGATGGTGCAATTTTCCCATGTTAGCTAATGTATTTAGTAGACATACCTATAACAGTTAGTGCATGTTAGTAGACATGTCCCTAAAATACTCGCTTAACCCTGCTAACTTTCAGGCATTGTTTTAAGCATTGTTGTCTCCGGTGCTAGATTATTGTAAATCTCTCTATTTGGGTTGATCTACTACAGTTATCAATGCATTACAGTTAGCACAGAATGCTGCCACATGGATGATTACATTATATGTGAAAAGATCCCAACTGGTAAGTGGCAGGAAATGTTGCTAACTATATGTCGGAGGTACCAACAAGGGAGAGGAAGACCAAAACCTCCTCCCCCAAGGTAGCAACTCCTTTTAATCGTATTTCATTTTAGCAAAAAGTACTTAGCTAAAATAAAACACGATTAAAAGGAGTCATTACCTCGAGAGAGGAGGTTTCGGTCTTCCTCTCCCTTGTTGGTACCTCCGACATATAGAAATTAGCAACGTTTCCTGACACTTATCATTTGGGATCTTTTCATATACAATGTTTATGCTAGATCCCATTTTTGGGTATTATATTGAAATCGGCATGGAAGATTACAGGCTATATGTGATATGAATAGATGATAATTAATCTAAGGTCACTGCATTACCTTTCAGTCGAGATGTGGATCAAACCCAAGATAGCAGTGATGGTGTTTAAGTCATTATATGATGAGTTCCCAATGCATTGATTGCTTCTTGGCTAATGCATGTATTGTGGTCTCAGGATGAAGGCTTCTTATTTGCAAATGTACCCTATGCTAAGTGCAACACTGCCAATTAGATGCCTGTGCTAACCATTCCTGGCTCTCTCCATCCTGTGCTCAGTGATTAGCATGGGATCTTTAGCAAAGCTGTATTTTTGGCACACAGTGATATTTACCAGAGCATGCTTAGCTCATGGTAAACCCTGCCTGTTAGGGCCCCTTTGACTAACACTTAGCTGGAGCCATTTGCCACACAGCCCATATGAATGAAATGGAACATGCAACAGATAGTTCGAGTTAAGTGTTAGTATAAGGGTCCCTTAGTCTCCATAACCATGGTACAGGAAGCAGCAAACTACATGACATGGTGGTCACTGGTATATTGAGAAAAATCTGCCTAAAGCTTAGAAATGTTCAAGTCCATTTCTCATGAACAGCATGTAGAACATATATCAGTAGAAAGAGGAATTTTATGATTACTTGCATAAGGAAAGATGGGACAGTTACAACTTTGAGAAACCCAACAAACGTAGTATCATTATTTTGAATAAATTAATTTTTCAAAATGGTGTTCTAAGAGTAGATCTTGAGAAGAGATTTTTAGCTAAAGTCTTGCAAGAGTATGAAAATTAAGGTGAATAATCCTCTGCCTCCAACTGAGATGTGAATAGGTCATATTGGTAGTTAGAAGCAGGACATCTGTTCACTCATTCTAGAGGAAGCACGCAGCTATTTTCTTCAGAAATACAGTGTATATTATACCTGTCCAGCTGAAGCCAAGATGATCTGCAATGTGAGCTAGCCTCTCCTCTGTCCTTTCTTGGTCTTCCTGTGGATCTAAATATGGTCAAAACAAAACAGCCACAGATCATTCACAACAGGTCAAACTAAGCCGAAAAAAGCCCGCAATAAAGCACACCACTTTTGTAGCCACCATACAGCAGAAAAAAGAAAAACCAGCTACCCCGGAGCTCTTCTTTAGCTAAGTGTTGCATTAAGACAATTCTAAAGCCCCTCCTCCCTCCAAGAAAGAAATACATGTAGCTTCAGAAACAAAAATCATCTCTTCCCATGCCTTTGTTATCAAACTTAACTGAGATCAAATTCACCAGTGCTACCACAAGTCGTGGAGATAACTGGGTTCTTCAAAAGGAAAGGTATTTCGTTAACAGAATTTTAACAAATTTTTATTTATCTTGACCTCTGATGTTAGAAACTGCAAGAATACTCTGCCATTGTAATGCTATATTACAGGTATAGCAAACAAGATATATAGATCAAGAATTTGGAAGAGGCATGGGAAAAGTAAAAGACCATTTTGAAAAAAAACCCAGTTTGCTTTATATTTTCTCTCAGAGTGTTACAGTGGCTGCCCAGATTTCCTGTCTGGCTTGATACGGTGCATCAAACAAAAGTCATGGTCTCAAATGAAGATCTTGGAAAGAATTCTGACAAGGTTGCATTTGACAATCTGCATTATCTTGGCAGAAGTAACACAAGGCACCACTGTAACATGCAAGGAGGGGAAAAAAGCCTTAACCTGCTCATTGGAGACCTGCAGAGTCTGAGATTTCTTCCTTCCCAGTGCTATATGTCTGCTGCTTTTATATAAGCTCTTTGTTCTTTTATTATGAAAACAAGATTGCTATGTTTTGATTTTCAGTAGTGTTCTGTGAAACTATTCATAATATCACTGTGCAAGAAGTATTGACACTTTTTTTAAAAGGGAAACTTTCATGGACACATATATAAATGGCATTCTTCAAATAGCTATTTGAAGCCTTTTCTCCTTCAAAAAGATCTTTAACTTATGTGTGTTAGAACATTATGTAGTGCAGTCTAGTAAATCAATAATGAATGCAGAAAATCAGAAGAACGCATCCATGGGGATTACCGTTTGCTTTGCTTGCTACAGTATTTCCTTATTGGTTCTGCTCCTGATCTGCTTCTCTGGCATCTGATGTCAGTATTGCTGAAGAGCCGTTTAAAATCTAGCCCCACCGTGGAACATGGTTGCAGGCGTGTGCCCGAAGGGGTGTGTCCAAAGGGGCAGGCACTGCCCCTTTGGAGCCGCTTTGGAGCATGTGAGGAGCTGGGTTCTTAAAATACGCCTCTAGTATGGGGAAGCAGCGGAGGAAGACTCAGCTCCTTGTGCTTTCTAAGGCAGTGAAGGTTGTTGGCTCCATGGACTCACATGTAAATGTTTTGTGAGCTATGGATTCGATGGGGCAAGTTCCTGGCTTAGATGTCTCAGCCTTAACCATGAGTATTCCCTCAGATACCTCATCTCCTCCCATAATGGGTTCTGTTACCCCGCCCCACCAGCATTTGGCTCTTGCTGCCAAGACCTCCTCACCTGAGAAAGGGAATCAGGAGGAAGAACTTGTAGGCGCCACTGCCTCTGGTGGGACTCTCCCTAGAACTGCTGGTCTGCCTCATCGGTTTAGTCCCTTGCCCTCTCCTTTTGATTATGCTGGGATGATTGTGGATAGACCTGTTCTCCCAAAAGAAATTTCTTTACGTGACATTTGGGATGCTGGCACATGGACAGAATTATCTATATAATTGTCTCTGAAACAAGTTTCTGACTTTTCGAAAAACATCGTCATTAAACTTGCAGAACATGAGACAATTTTTACCACATTTGATTCTCGATTTGTAAGAACTGACTCATAAAACTATGTTCTGCAAGCAGCGTGCTCCTCTTCCATTCAAGATTCCTTATTACTACATTGTCAGTATGAATTATTAGAGAATATTTTTCATGCTTGGAATTTATGGTTGTTCAATTTTCCCCAGTTGCATTATCTATCACCGCAGATCTTGTTTTACAAGTATTTGAAAGAGGTGTTGCTGCTTCCGGATCCAGTGTCAGTTAAACTCTCTAAGATATATTATGCTCCTACTGGTATCAAGACTATTGTGCCGGATTCTGCAGGTTCCGGTGGGGAAGTAGATCAATTGATTCCTGGTCAATCTTTAGATTTGTCCGCCTTTCTAGAGTCCTCCATTGAGGAGATTTTCTCACGGGCGACTCTAATTATTACTTTTGTTTCTGAATCTGATAAAACTAGTATACTTTGTTTATATTTCCCTAAGAAAAATGAAAACATTTGTGGACAGGCCATACAGATATTCCTAGATGTATCAAAATCCACACAAAAATGAAGAAAGGCTCTATTAGCGCTTAGACCATGTGCTTTGGATCTTGTGGGCCTCTTTTCTTTTGAAATACCCTTGCAAGTGTTTATTGTTGTATTAGGGAGTTAGGTATATATTTTTTTTTATTCTGACCAGCTGGAGTAGTTCTTTAGGGGGAAAGGAGTGATTATTTTCTATTTATAAGTAATTTACTTTCATAGGCTAGGTTTAAAGTAGGTTAGAAATGATTATTCAAGAGCAGTTTCTTTTGGTTTGTATCCTCTTTGATGTGGACTTGGAATGTTATTTGTACATTTTCTTGTGTTTATGTAGAAAATCTTTAATAAAAAAAAAGAAGAAGAATACATTCATAGTATATCAGAGTCCACTCATTATATGTAAAGCGTAGCTACTCACCTGTAGCAGGTGTTCTCAGTCAACAGCAGGAATAAGTCCTCAAGGTATGGGTGACGTTACCAATGCAGCCCATACGGAATGCTTCCCAGCTTCCAAAGGAAGCTTTTGAGAGGTATGACGCCTGCCTTCCCACCTGTCGTGGCACCATATTCTCCAGTAAAATATTGTAGCAAGAGCCAAAAGGCAACTTCCTGGGGAGGTGGGAGGGTTATGAGGATTTATTCCTGCTGCTCATGGAGGACACCTGCTACAGGTGAGTAACTATGCTTTCTCCATGAACAAAGCAAGAAACGAGTCCTCACGTATGGGACTCACAAACTACAGGCTACCGGATCCTGAGGAGATGAGCAGCCCAACTGGGCAACAAGAACTGGAGAAGTCAGGAAGATCAGAGAGGTTGTCCCGCTGAGGGACTCATCTGATTCAGTATCTTCAGTGGATATCGACCTGAAGGGATTTTTTAGCAGGTAGCCTGGATGGACAGAAGGGCTGGTGGGTAGGAGTTGAATCTAAGACCCAAAGAGATGCCGGAGCATGGCCTGGCCAAAATTGCTGCCCTGTCGAGAATCCCCATCCAGACAGTAATGAGCTGCGAAGGTATGGACCGAAGACCACATCACAGCTCTGAAGATTTTCTCTACAGACACCAAGCGGAGGTTGGCCACCGAAGAGGCCATCGCATGGACATTGTGGGCTGTGACATGACCCTCAAGGCTCAGCCCAGCCAGACAGTATGCATGAGTGATGCAATCCGCTAGCCAGAGGGATAGTGTACGCTTCAAGACAGTGATGCCCAGCTTATTGGGGTTGAAGGAGACGAACAGTGGGGTGGATTTTTGGCGTGCCTTCCTGTGTTCCAGATAGAAGGTCAACGCACGCTTACAGTCCAGCATGTGCAAGGCCACCTTACCACAGTTTGCGTGAGGCCTGGGGAAGAACGTCGGAAAGACAATGGACTGGTTGAGGTGGAACACAGAGAACACCTTTGGCAGAAAGCGGGATGCATACAGAGCACCACCCAGTTCAGGTGAAGCCTGGTATATGGAGGGTAAGTGACCAGAGCTTGCACTGATGTGATGGCCACCGAGAAGAGGACCTTCCAGGTCAAGAACGTCAGTGATCATGAGCCTAGGGACTCGAAGGGGGCCTGCATCAGTTGATCAAAGACCACACTGAGGTCCCAAGCGATCATGGGGGGCTTGAGCGAAGCCTTTGAAAGGAGCAGGCCCCTCATGAACTGGGCCACCAGTGGCTGTGCTTAAACAAGCTTTACCTCACAGGCATGATGGTAAGCCTCAATCACGCTGAGGTGGAATCGAACCGAGTTGGACTTCAGCCCGGAGTTGGAGAGGTGCAGGAAGTACCCCAGAAACTGCTCCACTGGACAGGAGAAGGGATCCAGGGCCCTACTTGCACACCATATGGCAAACCGCCACCACTTGAATGCATAGGCCTTGCGCGTCAAGTCCTTGCGGGATGCCAGCAAGACATTGGTGACACCTTCGGAGAGATCAAGCTCCACGAGGTTACTCTCTCAGCATCCACATCATGAGTACCAGAGAGCAGATGTTTGGGTGCAACAGGAAGCCGCCCTCCTGTGAGATGAGGTCTGGGTTGGAGCCCAGACAAAAAGGCTCCCTCAATGAGAGCTGCAGCAGCAGCAGCAGGAAAAAGAAATTAGATCTTACCTGCTAATTGTCTTTCCTTGAGCTGTCTCCGGGCCAGTCCAGGGAATGTTAGGGTTGTCAATCCCCCTTAGCAGCTGAGGAATGACGACTTCAAGTTTTCTTGAGAGGTGAAGCCACTCCCCCTGAGGTCACCAGCCAGTCTTCTCCTGACAAAGCAGACTACTATGAAAAAACTGAAAAACACAAGGTTAACCTGCCAAAACTGAGAATGCTCCATAGTCCCTTGGAAAAAGTAAGCTAATCTAAAACAACGCAAATTCTTTTTTTCTTTTTTTTTTATATTATAGTTTAAGACAGTATTGTCTTTCTCTGAGAAAGATCATGGAAGCCCCAACGTACCCCACTCGCCCGAATATTTTGAACTTCTATTACGCTTGTACTTCTGCAGAGGTATCCGAAACTAGAACGGGTGGGACCCTGGACTGGCCCGGAGACAGCTCAAGGAAAGACAATTAGCAGGTAAGATCTAATTTCTTTTTCCTTATCGCTTCTCCGGGCCAGTCCAGGGAATGTTAGGGCAGTACCAAAGCAGTACCTAAACTCGGGAGGGACCCACCAGCCCCGCGATAAGAGCCGACATCCCCACTTTCGCATCTTCTCTGGCTTGAACGTCCAAACGGTAATGCTTCGTAAATGTATGCAATGAAGACCACGTTGCTGCTCTACAGATATCCACTGGAGGAACAAAAGCAAATTCTGCCCATGAAGCGCTTGAGCTCGAGTGGAATGAGCCTTCACACCCTCTGGGGGTAATCGCCCCTTGGCTTGGTAAGCTGCTATAATAGCGGAGCGTACCCAACGAGCAATCGTGGACTTTGACGCTGCCTGACCTTTATTGGGCCCTGCAAGCTGGACAAACAATCTATCTGTCTTCTGCAACGGTTTTGAGAGCTTAAGGTATGCCTTCAAAACGCGACCAAGATCCAACTTTTTGAGCGCTCGGTCTACAGGGGAATCTGACAAATTGGAAAATACGGGCAATGTCACCGACTGATTAACATGAAAAACAGACAGTACTTTAGGCAAAAAAGAAGGCACCGTCCGCAGTAATATCCGTTCAGGAAGAAATTGCAGATAAGGTTCCTGACAAGACAAGGCCTGCAAATCTGAAATTCTCCTTGCTGAACATAAGGCCACCAGAAACGCAGTTTTCCAAGAACACTCACGTAAAGACCGTGAGGACACCGATGCCAACGGGGACGTGGAAAACGCCTCCAAGACAATATTCAAATCCCACGATGGCACAACTGGACGCCGCGGAGGATGGAGAAGCTTAGCCGCTCGAAAAAAACGTTGCACATCCGGATGCATGGACAGCCGTCGATTTTGCACTAATCCTCTAAAACAGGTTAGCGCCGCTAAATGAACCTTAAGAGTACCAATTGCCAAACCTTTCTCTAATCCCTCTTGGAGAAATAAAAGTAATTGAGGTAAGGTAGCTAACCGAGGAAGAAGGTTGCGCTGATCACACCAATGCTCGAAGAGCTTCCATATACGCACATATGCCAGAGAGGTCCCCGGTCTTCTAGACCGAAGTAAGGTAGCCACGACCGAACTCGCGTAACCTTTGCGCCTTAAGTAATCCCTCTCAAGAGCCAAGCCGTAAGCAAGAAGCGATCCACCTGTGGCATGAGCACCGGGCCCTGATTTAAGAGATTGATCCGATCCGGAAGGTGCCAAGGAGGAGCTATCAGGAGTCGAATCAGATCGGCATACCAAGGACGACGAGGCCAATCTGGCGCAACCAGAATCACGATCCTCGGTGTCCCGCTATTCGTTGGATAACCCGACTCAACATCGGCCATGGAGGGAACACATAAAACAGAGTGTCCATTGGCCATGGTTTCACCAGAGCATCCAATCCTTCTGACATGCGCTCCCTGCGTCTGCTGAAAAAACGGTTTGCCTTTGCATTGCTGAACGTCGCCATAAGATCCATCACTGGTTGACCCCAACGTACAACCAGCTTGTGATACACTGCGATGTTCAACTCCCACTCTCTGGGATCGAGCACATTGCGACTGAGAAAATCTGCCTTCACGTTCTGTTTGCCTGCCACATGCGCAGCGGACAATGCTAAGAGACGGACTTCGGCCCAAGCCATCAACTCTTGACATTCGGTGAGAAGAGAGAGACTCTTGGTCCCGCCCTGCCGATTGATATATGCCACTGTCACTGCATTGTCGGAGAACAACCGGACTGCAGCCCCCTTGATTAAGGCCTCGAAGTGCTGAAGGGCGAGCCGAGCTGCGCGCAGCTCCAACCTGTTGATCGACCACGAGCTCTCTTCCGGAGACCAAGACCCCTGAGCGATTTGCGACTGACAATGAGCTCCCCAGCCTGCGAGACTGGCATCCATCGTGACTAAAACCCATGATGGCTCCTGCAAAGGAACACCTGCCCTTAGATGGACCGGGTTCAACCACCACTCCAGATTTTGCCTCACTGACTCCAGACAAACGAGCCGCTGAGAGAGAGAGTGAAGCTGCGGAGACCATCGGGAAAGCAACGCCTGCTGTAAGGGTCGCATGTGAGCTCTTGCCCACGGAACCAGGTCCAAGGTCGACGCCATGGAGCCCAAGAGTTGTAAGTATGTCCACGCCGACGGAGCCGAAATCTTCAAAAACGCTTGCACTTGCTGCAAAATCTTTTCCACTCTGACTGCGGGTAAGAAAACCGCGCCGAGCGCCGTTTCGAAGAATGCTCCGAGATGAGTCAGTTGTCTTACCGGTTGCAAATGACTTTTGGCCTGATTTATGACCCAACCTAGTTGCTCCAGAAGCTGAACAACTCGAGCCGTTGCTGATACCGCGGTCACATGAGAATCGGCCCTGATTAGCCAATCATCAAGATACGGATGAACTCGGATGCCTTCCTTTCGCAACGCCGCTGCCACCACCACCATAAGTTTGGTGAAGGTCCGCGGAGCCATGGCGAGGCCGAATGGCAACGCCCGAAACTGGAAATGACCCATAGGAAGGGCAAAACGTAAAAACTGATGATGAGATTGCCTGATGGGAATATGAAGATATGCTTCCGTGAGATCTATGGACGAGAGAAACTCTCCTGGACGCACCGCCCGTATCACGGTGCGTAAAGTTTCCATGCAAAAATGCGGCACCCGCAAAGAACGGTTGACACCCCTGAGATCCAGTACTGGTCGAAAAGAACCTTCTCTTTTGGGCACCACGAAATAGATCGAGTATCGACCTTGACCATATTGGTCTCGAGGTATGGGAACTATCGCCCGGAGCTGAAAGAGACGAGCAAGCGTGTCTGATACGGCCTGTGACTTCAGACCCGGTGCACAAGGGGACATTACAAACGCGGACGACAAAGGGCAAGCGAAGTCCAGTGCATAGCCTTTTTGAATTATCTCCAAAACCCATTTGTCTGCGGTGATGGCGGTCCAGGCTGGTAGATAATCCTGCAGGCGGCCGCCTACAGGTACTAACGCCTGGACCAGCACACCTTCATTGTGGTTTCTTAGCGGAGGACTGAGGAGCACTGAAGTAAGGCTTGTTGAAACCTCTTGCTCCTCGAAAGGACTGACCTCTAAATCCTGTACGGCCTCTGGAATAGGGAGCAAAGCGCACCCCTCGGAATCTACAGGAGTCTCGACTAGAGCCTCGGAGACCACCCGCTCCTCGCATAGGTTTGGGCCGGTCCTCTGGCAACCACCCTCCTTTAGAGTCACCAAGATCCTTAACAATCTTTTCTAGCACTTCTCCAAAAAGCAATTTTCCTTTATAGGGCAACTTACTAAGTCGCAACTTAGATGAAACATCCGCTGACCAGTTACGCAACCTAGCAGCTACCAATGATGCCATAGTCTTAGCAGCTATTCGTAGCAAGTCATAGAAAGCATCTGCCATATAAGCCTCGGCCGATTCCAATCTCGGACCTTCAGATCCATGTGCAGACGCGGCATCCCCAGACGCATCTCCCTGCAGCCATCAAATGGATGCTCCTGAAACATATGCTCCACAAGTAGCCGCCTGTAAAGGTAAAGCACTAGAATCAAATGCCTGCTTGAGAAGAATTTCCAATTTTCGATCTTGGAGGTCCTTAAGCGCTGCCGCACCTTCCAACGGGATGGTAGTCTTTCTGGTAACTGCCGATACAATAGCATCCACCTTGGGCATGCGCAAGAACTCCTTCTCCTCTTGCAGCATAGGATAAAGGCGAGCCAAGGCGCGGCTCCCACGGAGCGTAGCCTCTGGACATTCCCATTCAGATTCAATCATCTGTCTTATAACTCTATGCATTGGGAAACAGCGATGTTCTGCTCTAAAACCCTGCAATAAGGGATCCTCCAAGGGTTCCTGGGTAACTGAAGGAAGCAGTAGATGTAATGCAGATAAGGACTGGGAAATTAGTGCTGCCAACTCCTCTTTGCGAAACACGCGAAAGATATTAGGATCATCCCCGGGTGCAATCTCACCCTCCTCTAGCTCTTCCGGAGCCAGATCCAAACCTGCTTCAGAAAAAAACTCTGACTCTCCCTGACCCAATGGTCCAGAAAGCTGAGGAGAAAATGGATCCAAAGGATCTCTACGAAGCTCCGACTGCTGAGAAGGACCTTTTCCAGGGTCCTCTGGCACGGGAATACCCATTTGAAGCGCCCCAGCGCCCTGAAGGGTTTCCACAGGAGCAGGCTGAGAAGACTTAAGTAAAAATGCTCTGTGCATCGCCAAAATAAACTCCGGCGAAAAAAATGACAAAATGCCAGACTGAACATCAGAAAAAGAGGGAGCAGGCTTTTCCTTCTGAGAAACGCTCTTAGCTGATTTAGATTTCCGTTTAGCAGGTTGGTGCTGTTCTGCTGCTGAGATGGCCGGCGTGCTCAAAATGGCCGCTTTTCCCGCTCGTTCTGCGGTCACTAACGGCTTTTCTGCCTCCGATGCAATCTTCTCTGCCATTACTGCCGGCACAGACAAGTACCCCTTAAAACAAAGATAACTCTTCTGCTTGCCGTATCACGGCCTCGAGAAGTGATACCGCCGGTCGCACTTAAACGCGATCCAGAAATAAAAAAGAAAGACGCTGCACAGCTACAAACATTAAGCTTACCCCGAAGGTTATGCAGGCTTGCGATTTCGTTCCGCTGCTAGCAGAACATGCAGAAGTGCGTTTAATATCAAATACAGAGGAATTACTGGGGCCCCCAGGATCACTCTGTTCAGAGAGACGTTTGCGGTTACACAAGGCAGGCTCTACCTTATACCGCTAAAGTAACAACTCCGCGAAGCCTCTCTGTCATTACCGAATAGTGAGTAAAAACGAAACTCCTCAGGACTAATGAAAATAATCAGCTCTGCCAGAGCCAACTTACACTGCCATAAAGAAATTAATGAAATAAAACAGTAGTCATATACAAGAGGGAGAAAAATAGAATCGATCCTCTTTAGCTGCTGAGGACTGAAAGACTGGCTGGTGACCTCAGGGGGAGTGGCTTCACCTCTCAAGAAAACTTGAAGTCGTCAGTCCTCAGCTGCTAAGGGGGATTGACAACCCTAACATTCCCTGGACTGGCCCGGAGAAGCGATAAGGAACCAGGGTTGTTGAGGCCAGTATGAGGCAACCAGGATCATGGAGACCCTCTCGACCTGGAGCTTTAGGAGAGTCTTCATGATGAGTGGTACTGGGAGATAGGCATACAGCAGGCCCTCCCTCCAGTGGAGGAGAAAGACATTTGAGGCCAGGTGACTGCTGGCCCGCCTTTGAGAACAGAACCGAGCCACTTGGGCATTCTATTTCCATGGCGAAGAGGTCCATCACTGGAATTCTCTACTTCTGGAAGATCTGAATTATGACTTCCCTCTTGAGAGTCCACTCATGAGACTGGAGCATCCGGCTGAGGCAATCCGCCAGGTCATTGTGCTCCCCGGGCAGACAGGTCACCCTGAGATTGATGCCGTGGAGCAGGACGAACTTGCAGAGGTGAACAGCCTCCCAGCACAGGAGGCACAATCCTGTGCCTCCCTGCTTGTTAATGGAGAACATAGTCACCTGGTTGTTTGTTTGAATCAGGACCACCTGATTCTCAAGGTGCACACAAAAAGCATGGAGGGATGTCACCCATACATGAGGACTTATTTCCTGCTTATTCATGGAGAATTGTTTTAACACTTTTCTTTTGAATTCCTGGAATATTCTAATCTTATGAACCTTTTCACAAGAAATCTTAACTGTCCACATCCTAGACCAGCGATGGCGAACCTATGGCACGCGTGCCAGCTGTGGCACGCGAAGGCCTTGCAGCTGGCACGCGGGAAGGTCCGCAATTAAGATATGCGGCGCGGCGGGAGGTGAGTGTGCTGGTGTCCAGGGCCGGCCCGTCCATTGAGCAAGAATGTTTTTTGCACAAGGCCCCGCGTTTCAGGGGGCCCCGCGCAAAGAACATTCTGCTTTCCTCAAAATTACATTAAAAAAAAAGCTGGCTCTCTGGCTGCTGCTGCTGTCGCCGCGGCAGAATGCAATGTCCCGCGGGGCCCCCTCTGCACCGGCTGAGCCCTCTGCCCGGCTTTCAGATTCGCGAAGGGAGAGTGTCTCTCCCTCGCGTCTCTGTTAAGCCCGCAGGGGCTAATGGGAAATTTCCCATCAGCCCCTTTAGACGCGAGGGGTTAATGGGAAATTTCCCATTAGCCCCTGCGGGCTTAACAGAGACGCGAGGGAGAGACACTCTCCCTTCGCGAATCTGAAAGCCGGGCAGAGGGCTCAGCCGGCGCAGAGGGGGCCCCGCGGGACACTGCATTCTGCCGTGGCGGCAGCGGCAGCAGCCAGAGAGCCAGCTTTTTTTTTTTGGACTGCTAATGGGCTGGGGCTGTTAGGACTGCTAATGGGCTGGGGCTGGGGCGAGGGGGCTGTTAGGACTGCTAATGGGCTGGGGCGAGGGGGCTGTTAGGACTGCTAATGGGCTGGGGCGGGGGGGCTGTTAGGACTGCTAATGGGCTGGGGCGGGGGGGCTGTTAGGACTGCTAATGGGCGGGGGGGGTTAGGACAGCAACAGGGCTAGGGGGGGGTGGGTAAGGACACCTAATGGGCGGGAGGGGCTGTTCGGACCGCTAATGGGCTGGGGGGGGGGTTAGGACCACTAATGGGCTGGGGGGGTGGTGGGTTAGGACCGCTAATGGGCTAGGGGGGGTGGGGGGGTTAGGACCGCTAATAGGCTAGGGGGGGTGGGGTGGGGGGGTTAGGACCGCTCATGGGCTAGGGGTGGTGGGTTAGGACCGCTAAGGGGGTGGGGGGGTTAGGACTGCTAATGGGCTGGGGGGGTTTGTTAGGACTGCTAATGGGCTGGGGGGGGTTAGGACTGGTAATGGGCTGTGGACTGTTGGGGGCTGTCTGGAAATGGGGTGATGGGGGGGTTAGAACTGCAAATGGGCTGGGGGGGGTTGTTAGGACTGCTAATGGGCTGGGGGGGTGGGGGGGCTGTTAGGACTGCTAATGGGCGGGGGGGCTGTTAGGACTGCTAATGGGCTGGGGGGGGTTAGGACTGGTAATGGGCTGTGGACTGATGGGGGCTGTCTGGAAATGGGGTGATGGGGGTGTTAGAACTGCTAATGGGCTATGGGGGGTGGTTAGGACTGATAATGGGCTATGGGGAGGCTAGGACAGGAAATGGGCTGATGGGGAGGGGTTAGGACTTGAGGTGGGCTGATGTGGTTAGGACTGGTAATGGGCTGTGGGCTGATGGGGGGGTTAGGACTGGCAATGGGCTGATGGGGTTAAGACTGGTTGTGGGCTGAGGGGGGGGTTAGGACTGGTAATGGGTTATAGGGGGGGCTTAAACTGAAAATGGGGTGATGGGGGGGGTTAGGACTGGAAGTGGGTTGATGGAGGGCGAGGACTGGTACGGGGTTGGGGCTTGCTATGACTGGAAATGGGCTGAGTGGAAGGGGAGGCTTGAATTGCAAATAGCTGATGGGGAGGGAGCTTGGAATGGAAATGGGCTGTGAGGGAAGGGAGCTAGGACTGAAAATGGGCTGATGGAGCAGCTAGGATAGGACTGGAAATGGGCTGTTGGGGGGAGCTAAGATTGGAAATGGGCTGTGGTGGGGGCTTGAATTGAAATGGACTCATGGAGGGGCTAGAACTGAAAGTAGGCTCATGGGGGGGGGCTTGGACTGGAATTGGACTGAGTGGAGGGGAGCTATGATTTGACATGGGCTGATGATGGGGCTAGGAAATGACTAGAAGTGGGCTGATGGGGGGCTAGGATTGGAAATGAGCTGATGAAGGGACTCAGACTGAAAATGGATGGGGGAGCTAGGACTGGAAATGGGTTGATGGTGGGCTAGGACGGGAAATGGGCTGATGCAGGGACTAGAAGGGAATGGATGCTGGGTGAGACTGGAACTAGAAGGGAGCTGATGTTGGGGGAGGATTAGAATGGGATGGGGCTGGGAGAGTAAAATGGAGAGGGGAAAAATATTTTGTGTGGGAGGGATGAAAAATCTACAATTGGCCTGGTATTGGGAGAGTAAGTGGGGATTGAGGATGGAGGGGTAAAATTTGTGTGGATGAAATAGGAATGAGGAAAGAGCAAAAGGAGAAAGATTAGTATGTTAAAGCAGATGTAGAGAGAGAGAATGGAAAAAAAACTAGAAGAGAGAAGAAAGCACAAATGGACAGCAGACGATGGACAGTTAGCAGAAAACATGAAGAAACCAGAAGAAAGTAGCTGGAGCAATTGCAACTGAAAAAAAATGCACAAAAGGTAGAAATATCTCTTTATTTTGAATTTATTAACTGGAATATGAAACCTCTGGGAAATGTGCATCATTAACGTCTGTGCTTTGTTTGGTACAAGAGGAAATTAATTTATAGCTTTATTTCTACAGTGTTGTTGTACATTCCAAGTTTGGCTTTTGGGGTTCCCAGTTTAATTATTGCCTTCCTGTTTCTAAATTGAATGAAATCATTAAAACATTATAAATTGCCAATAAATTGAAATGAAAACCAAAGGATTGTGAATCAAATTGATTCTCTGACAATACAAAGATTCCAACCTTTACAAATGATGTTACATAGTTCAGGCAACTTTATAAAGAGTTTTTAGATACTAAAATCTTGTTGTTAAGGTTTAATTGACGTGCTGGCACTTTGAGGAAATTCTTTGGTTTTGTGCGGCAGTTTGGGCACTCGGGCTCAAAAAGGTTAGCCATCACTGTCCTAGACCATATCCAATTAAGGTATTTTCCTGCATGAATTACTAATGTAGCTGTATGATTCTTCATAAAATGTTTTCGACTTGATAACTGGTCATTTTGGGCCTAGTATTTAAAGGGACTTATCAAGATAGTATCACCTGCTGCCCAGATAAGTCCCGCTGTAAGAGATATTCAGCAGCACTATCTAGCTAATGTCACTGATATCTTCACTGACTGCCTCATCACTATTTGGATCGTGCTGGGATGGAGATACAAGTTAATTTAGATAATTATCTGGATAGCAGCATTGAAAAGCAGAGCTATCCAGATAGCACCGCTCAATATTCAAATATTCAGCACCAGTCATTATCCGGATGTCAGATCTTTTTACTTACGGAAGCTGGCATTTAAAAAATACTGCAACTTACTATATCTACTTCATATCAGTACAACTGAGTTAAGAAGACGTGATATCATTATAACAAAATTGGAAGTAGGAAATAGTAGGAAGAGAAAAAATTAATGCAATTTTTCAGTGTTCCTTGAAAAATTATTAATGTGTGCAAGGGTTACACTGACACATGCATTCCTGCTGTGACTGTTTTTAACTGCAAATGATGTTGGTTGTTTTTAAAGCATACCTAATATTTTCTTACTATTTACAAAATGTCATTGATTATGAAATCTTTACTGAGCATAAAATCTTCTACTGTTCTTGTAAAAGACAATTATCTTCAATGGTATAATCTGCTCAACAGTTGCAGAAAACTATGGAGATTTGTTGACAAATCTGTGGTAGGCCCCATGTTGAACAATGGAATTCTCTCTAAGCTTTTGTGATCACTCACAGATTTCCCATGGTAACCTCCAAAATATTACAAGTTGGCAATTACATCATAGGGATGAAATGACAACAGAATTATACAATAAAATTAATTTTTAAGACCATACAGCCTATAGAGAAGGCGGCACTCCACCATCTCCTGTACTGAGCACAATATCAATGACAGCAGCAGTGGGATGTGAACCCTGGCTGCCCTTTACCTAGGCCACTAGGAAGACATGAACATTCTCAAAATCTAATCCTGTAGATAGATTTGGTCAAATAAAATGCATCTTCTATGGTTTGTTGTTGACCCTTATTATGGCTCAGTGCCTCACTTCAACTCTTCAAAATGATGTTTTACTATTTTATTCTTGTTTGTGTTCTATTAACTGAACTGCAGATAAGCCTCAGACATTCACTGTACAAAAATATAAGTGAGGTGCGATAAAATAATGATCAGCCTGATTGCATATTTAAATAATTAAGTATTCAATTAGCATAAAATATTGAAGATTAGAAAATATGTACGGTCTGTCTGGAGAGATACTTTGCTATTCTCTTTAGCTGTACACTTGATTACAAATATAGAAGTCCATTCTTAAATAAACCAAAGTGCTGATGACAATTTCCCTTTAAATAAAAGCTATGCGTGGAGTCAACAATTCATTATTTATTAGTGGGAAACTCTTTAGCAAATCTCTGCCAAATCTATCACATTAATATGCTTAACAAATAATAGGACTGTTCTTTGATAATTCTTTATTTGTAAACTTTTAGGCGTTATCTTCCTATAAAAATGATCAAAGTGGATTTGCATTGTGCGATTTTCAACGGTACTAGTTTTGTGCAAAGGTCATCCCTTTATTTAAACATCATTGGATGGAGTATTAGACTACAGTATTTGATCGCAGGAAATCCAGAATTCAGAACTCCTACAGCTCTAAATACCAGGTGAGCCAAAGGTAAAGGCTTGTGTGTGTTTATTGTCAATGCTTTCCACAAGCATTCACAATATGCAATCTTGAGATTGTTTTATAGACAAGAAAATTCATAGACCAAGAAAGCAAATCAAAAAACAAACACAGCTTGCACAAACACATTAACGATCACAAAAAGCTTAAATAAAATGAAACACGAATCACCAGCTATGTTAAATCTATGACATGCATAGCACAGGGAATCCCTGTAGATGACAAATACCTTCATCATGGTCATGGACATTATCATCAGGAATACGTTCTATCTGAGTCTCAATAGACTCGTCCCAAATAGGCCTTGTGTCAAAGATGTCTTCAGGGACTGACTGCTGTGTTTCAACAGGTGGCATATTTTCAATAACTGAAACTTCTAGGGCACTACTTTCATCATCAGAAACTAGCTCTTGTTCTTTTTCAGCCTGTACAATTCTATCCACTAACTTTGATGCTTCATCACTAATCTCTTCAAAGAAATCAATGGAATTTTTATAAAGTTCAAGAAACTGTTCTTTGTCTTTAGTGGGACTGGTAGAACTATGGGAAGATGAAGAACTTCTCATCTTTACTGGTAATCTTGAAGAAAATATCTTTGGTTTAGTCACCTCGCCCAATTCTGTCTCAAGTGGTGACTGACTGGACTCTTCTGTGGTCTCTGTTTCTACCTCAGTACAACTTCTAGATTTCCCTGAGCGCTTTGTTTTGGAGTCTGTGGAAGAACTTGCATCAGATTCAGACTTGCTTCGAAGATCTTGTTTGAAAGGTAGTTTGCTTGCCACTTCTGGGGCTCTGAAAGATTCTGATGAACAGATTGATGCGTCTGTGAATGTAAAATGTTGCTCAGTTCGTTGGAAAGCTGCTTTGATGGGGATTTTAGACTTTGGTTTTTGCTCATCTTCATCAGGAATGTTACAGAATGGCGTATGTCCATCTTCTTCTAGATACAATGACTGGGGTACTGCTGACACAGAAACACCAGCTCTCACAGGGATTTTCGATTTACTTTCAGTGTGAGGTACATTGTCCATGACTGCAGTAGGAATTTCAATCACAGATCTCTGTTCCTCTGGGGACGAGTCTGGAGACTCCTCATCTTGTCCAGGATATTCAGATCTACCAACTTTGGACAAATCTAGCTGAATACCTATTTGAAAGTGCTCAGGAGATGCAGGGCAAGGTACCTGAGTGGTGTCAAATATATCATCAGTATCACTTATGGAGAAGGAACGTACATCTGAAATTTCTGTGGCAGTGGTCTCTTTCTTTGGTGATACTGACGATGCTAAAATGCCCATTTTAATTGGAATTCTAGATTTCTGTTCTCCCTTTGTGACTACTGTACTAATACTTGTCATTTTTGTTTCTGCTGCTTTCTCTGTAGTCCTTTCCTGATCAAGTCCAGTTGCTGCTACTACAGACTCATCTGATCCATGCATCTCAGTGGTTGTCTCAAATAATTCTGAAGTTTCGGATGAACTTGTAACTTGAGGAGATTTGACCTCTGTACTCTCTTCTTTGATTTCTTCAGATAATGCTTCTTCTGTACATACTTCTCCAATCTGGAAAAAGTGAAAGCTTTCATCTGCATAGGTCCTCTTGGTCATATCAATGGCTCCACTTCGGGTCATTTCAAAAAGTTTCCCTTCATGAAACAGAAAAGGATTTTGTTCACTCGTTGGTGTCCCATCCTCAGTTGGGGTACGTGCTGGTGTGCTATCTGGTGTTGTGCCATGGGATTGTCTATCCACCATCAAACCAAATATCTTTTGTTCTTCCTCTTTCACCCGAGCTGCAAACACTGCATCATCTTCTCGTACTGCACTCCATGAATCAACATCTGTCTCTGATTTTGTTATGACCAATTTACTAACCTGTTCCTCGCCATCATCTCTTGCAAATATGTCCTTTTGAACATACTGGTCAATGGCTTTGGTATCTGAAGACCAAGAAATTGATGATGATTTATCTGTATCTAACTGTATGATTCCAAATACATCTACTTGTTTTGATTCTACTTCTGGGAATGTTGACACTCTCCTATCCTCTTCAAATAATGTCTCTTCACATGAAGCATGCATACTAATGGAACTAGACAGTAATGTATCTTCGGGAAGTGGTGGGAATGTTGGGGAACCTATCTGTCCTTCATTAATTTCAGCTCTAATGTCAGTACCATGGAAAAAATGTTCTGAAGGAACGTTTTCATAGGGGCTTGTTATCTGTGGAACTTCACTTGCACCATCAGTGGCAGTGAAATTTACAGCCATGGGAGATGTTGTGCTAAATTCATCTCTATCAGTGATAAAAGATGAACATTCTTCTGTAGAAAAGACACTATCAGTAGCCAATTTGCATATATCAAAAGCCTGATCAATTTCTCTACAATCACCCTCTAAAAATGGACTGGAAGCAGTACTAGATTTTGCTTTATCTACCGTTTTATCTTGATCATTAAATTCTGATTCATAATGTTCAGGGGTATCATCTGCTTTGGGAGATTTAATTTCTCTAACAATAATATCTGTATGCATTATACTCTCTGAATCATCAGCATCTTTTTGTGATGGAACTTGATGGTGCATAGGCTGTACATCACTAATCACATGGTGGAATCCCTCACTGGAGTATCTAAATGGGCCATTAGGGCTTATTGTATCACTTTCATCTGTACTATAATACTTCATTTTATCCAATTCTTTAATTGTGTTACCATCAAAGGGATGAACATCAGATCCTCCAGCAGACGTTTTATGCATTATACCTTTCATTAGTGATTTTTGTTCCATCTCGTCTATTGTCTCACTGGATTCTAATATTCCCTCCTCCATTCCAGAAGTATGTTGTCTGGAAACAATAGGTTGAAATGCTGCTTCTTCAGGGCTTGAACTAGAATCTACACTAGATCGGAGAGGGGATGGAGGTTGTACCCGAATTACAGGCTCCATCAAGAGACCAGAATCAGCTTCTTTTTTCAGCTGCGTTAACTCAGGTTCACTTTCTGAAGAGGAAGAACTTTTTCGACTTTCAACAGACATAACTACAATTTGTACATCCTCATCATGCAAGACTTTTACTTTTTCTTCCTCTGATTCAGCCTCATGTACAATATTTGTATCAGGAGCTACGGCAGATTCTTCCTGCTTTGAATCTTTTTTATATTCCCTTTTCTGCTTTGCTTCTTGTTCAAGTTCATCAAACATTTTTATTTTTGTCACCATCTTAAACATTTCTTCCTCAGGGGTAAACCTCTTCTTTGGTTCATTTTCTGAATCATCCTCAGGTTCTTCGGTAACTTCAGGAATTATGCTTTGTTTAGCAGAAACTCCTAGTGACTGCAGATCTGATGTTTTAGGTGTAATTTCATAACTAATCTCTTCAGAGCTGGGGGTTTCAGGGGAAAGAGGACTCTTTCCTGAACTTTCCATGAGAGAAATTTGTTCCAAGCTGTCATCCTCAGCACTTCCATCAGGGTCTCGGAGAATTCTAGAACGTACAGGTGCCAATTCTGATGAAATATCTACTTTGACAGAACTAATCTGAAGGGCAGCTTGTTCCATAAGAATGCTAGTCTTCATTGTTTGTTCCACAGGACTGTTTTCAAGAGAGTCACGACATGGAGACTCTTTTGTAGGGCTTGGTTCAATGGAATCTGGTGTTTTGTGTGAGGAGTTATCTTCCATCACTGGACTTGCTTCCAAAGAATCTTTATGACTGATAACCAATGATTCATCTCCTACCGGGCTGCTGCTTTCAATATCATGACTAGAAAGTGAAAGTTCTAATCCCTGTGGACTTTTAATGGCCATCTGAAATTCATGTTCTGAATACTGATCCTGTTTTAAAGAGGCAAACTGTATTTCATCTGATTCTGGGTAATCTTTGGTATCAATATTTTTATCATTACTAATATCTCTTATAACAGAAACTGATTTACTAATCAATAGTTCATCTGCTTTTTCCATAGGGCTTGTAGGCATAGTTATATCTGCATAAGGTTGCTCAGAGGTAGCAGGCCCTGAATCACCAGAAATGGTTTGAGTAGAGATGACCTCAGCTGTTTTGTCTTGCAGTGGTGCCTCACAATACTGGGCAACACCATTATCCTCCAAGGATGCTGACTCAGCTTTAGTGAAATGCATGTCCACCTCTTCTAACAAAGGATCAGCAGAAGACTTGCAGTCCTCAGAGTCCTTAAATGAAGCAATTTTTTTCACATTAACATCTGGTAAAAGTGCTCTTGGTGAATGTGGCTCTGCTTTTCTGTGCACTGATCTACTTTTAGAGTCATCATCAGTAGATATAATCTCCTGGTCCATTTTCTTTGGTGAGAAAGAAAGGCTTTCAGGGCTTGTTTCTGGAGTCTCTGCTAGTCCTTCATGCTTATAGCTCTCCTCAGAGCTGACCTGGGGTGTTCCATCAAGCAGGAGACTACCACTAGGAGAATCTGCTACACCTTCATGCTTCAGGCTTTCAGAACTGCCATCAAAAGCTCCGCTTTGCAAAGACAGAGCAGGAAGGAATCCATCTTTTACATATTCTGATGGGAAGGCAATGTTGAAGGGGCTTGTTAATATTTGTTCTAAATGAAACTGTGTTGCTTCCGTATCTGAAAGCTTTCGGAGTTGTTGATATTTGTCATTGTCCTCAAGTTCTTCTTTAATGACATCAGAGAAATCTGTTGAGGTTTTCCTGTCCGGGCTAATCTGGAGGTCGGCATCTCTATGCTCATCAGCCATCCTTCTCTTCACAAAAGGAACTTCCTTTGTACATTCTTCATCAAATACAGGGTAGAAAGGTTCTTTTGTTTTATGAGTGTAATCTGTTTGTTCATCTACAGGGGGTGATATGGAACAAATAATTTCTATGCGCTTTTTTCTAACCTCATTGGAAACATGTGTCCCTTCTATTGGTTCTGAAGCCTCATATACCTGAAACTGTTGGCTCTCTTGGTCTGTCTGACTTTCTGGTATGTCTCTTTTTCTATGTGAAAGTACCTGCCTTGTTTCACTTTCTGAATAAACTACATCTGCTTGAGTTTGCTCTTTGCTGGAGACCTTTCTGACAGGAGTCAATGCAGACTCTACTTTTGACTTATTTTCTTCAGAGAGCTGCTTTTGTTTTATACCTTTTATGGTCTTGTGTTCAAAAAGTCCAGATTTTTCCTTGGATGGATCCTGTCCTGATTGGAATGCTTTCATCAGCTCTCGAACTGACATAGTTTCTTCCAGATGTTCTGTTTTAGTAGAGGGAGAAACAGGTGGCTGATGTAACCGTGATGGCTTTTTGGAAGACTGCTCACCAATATAGTCTTTTATGAGGGGTTTAATAGGTTTTTTGGTAAGCTCTTTCTGCTCCTCTTCTACTCGCTTCTGAAGAGCCTTAACCTTTTCTTTTATTGAGCCAATGGGAGTTTCTTCTATGACAGGTGACACAGAAGTAACATCTGAAGCAGGTGCTGAAATTAAACGTGGTTCTTCATCTAATGATTCTTCTGAACTAAACTTGGTAAGGCCAGTTTGATCTTCATTGGCTTGCAGCCATTTTTGTTGTTCCCTTTCTTTTAATTTCCTTCTAACAGGCTTTTTAATTTCAAAAACTGTTTTGCTCTGTTCTTGTACAGTCTGCATCTCAGCTAAATCTGAATCTTGGGTTTCCTTTTCTGATCCCCTGTTGATAACAACAGCTTCAAATCTTTCTTGGATAAAATCTTCTACTTGGAATGTGCGAGGAACTTCATGAAGTGGCAAATAGGTATTCAGATCCTCTGCAAGGTAGTTTACTATTCCTGTCATGTCTTTAGATATTATATCTTTGGAAAATTCCTCTTTTGGGCCTCTTTCTATCCTAACTTCCACGCATGGAGATTCACAGACTTCTGAAAGCACTCTTTGTCTGGCCTCTTCAACTTCCTCATCACTTACAACAATCCACTCTTCTTCTTCTATCGATGGCCTTTCAGAACGGATCTTCTTGGGCAATGGCTCTTCTCCTGTGTATGTTCCACTTCTCAGAATTTCACTGACTTTTTCTAAGTCTTCCTTCACTCTTCCAACAATTTCAAATGGTTCTCCTGGTTCTTCTTCTGTTCCTTTCACGAGATCCCTCACTTTGATGGGTCTTTTCTCAGCAGAATCAACGGTCAAGATTGCACTCATTTTGATCAACTCTTGCTTCATCTCGGAAACTTCTGAAAGCAAATCGGGACTTGCTAATATGGGGTCTTCATTGACCAGATGGCTTTTCAAGATAGATGTTTCTGTAGATTCTGTTTCATCATCATCTTTGAGGTGAATGAAAAACATTAAAGCAAAATGGAAATCAAAAATAGAGATTGAAAAATGTAATCAGGACTTTCACGACACAAGAGTCTTTTTTTTGAAGTGGAAGGGAAGTCAACACAATGGGCTGGGAATGGCTGATGCATCCAGAGGGTCTTGGGACACAAGAGCGAAGCAAAGCTAAAGGAAAACAAAACTGGAAAGGAAAATGGGCAGGAAATAACTTGCTTAGATTTCACGCATGAGCACATCCACACATACAACATCAAAGCAATAACAAACCCAATATCCATGACACCGAGTAAATAAAAAAGTAATAAATAATCTACAAACACAAACAAAGAGAAAACATAGTGGAATCACACAAAAATAAGCATCTCAAGATTGTTCAGATGTTATAGATCAATGTCCAAGGAGGGTAAAAAAACAAAAAAAAAACAAAGAAAAGAAAGCATTATAACAGACTGAAACGGAAAGTTGATTTCCTCTAAGAGAAAGCCAGTGGTAGCAAACTTTCGGAGCCACAACACAACAAAATAACTGCATGAGTAAATATCTGTCTTTTGATAACCAAAATCAAAAGATTTACAATTATGTGTGGAGTTGTGTAATCTTTAAAAGTATTTGAATCAGCTGCAAACCGGCATTTCACCGAAAGGAATTTCACAGCTAAACAAGGACACAATTTCTAGGGAAGGGGGGGTTGTTGTTTTTTTAGAGGTATGGTCCTTTCCTTGGAGCCATTCTCTCCAACTGGACAAATAATGAATAGGCACAGAGTGATAAATAAGACAAAATCAAGAATAATCATGAACCAACATAAAAGTGAATTGAAAAGATTATAAATGTAATGTACAGCAACCAAAGAACCAAAGACATTCGAACTGAACACACACACACACACGCGCACGCACGCAGTATAGTATATGCAAGCCAAGTTATTTCCATGCAAAGCAAAGGTATGGCAAACAATGGGGATGCAGCCTGATGTCGAGGCATTAAACGACATGGTTATAAACAAATTAAGATTACATGAAATTATTATGTAGCATACCATGATGAAATACAGTTTTATCTCTTTTTACAAATCCACATAGAAAGTACTACCAGGCAGAACATTGTGTAGTCTGGCAGTTGCAATTTAGAGAAAAAGGGATCTTCCCCTGGTGAACTGATCAGAGGAAGATCAGATATGGTAACAGATATGACGATTTTTTTTGTCATTGAAATAACGGTGCCTCAGAACCTCTCAGCTACAAAGGGCAAGCCATTTTATAAACTGTTTTACTTTCTTGGCATTTTTTCAATTATGTGAGCAATTCCTTAACTGACCGCATCTATGAAAAGTCTGTGTGTTCTTTATGTCTGTGGTCTTTACCCACATTTTCCAAGGGAAAGTGTGTAGGTACTTTTGTTTTGAAGCTTGTTGCAGGTACAAAACATGTGCCTGTTTCAGTGGGATTTAACGCAACAGCTCCATGCAAAAATTTGAAAAAGTAGCCAATGGGGGTCATTTTAAAAGCCTTTGTTGTGATTTGAAAGTCTGAAAATGTGCATGCAGATGTCCAAATCACAGAAACTTCCCCAGAGCCATTTCACAAATGGTTATTAAAGATGTTTGCAGTATGGGGACAGTCAAGTAGGCAGGGGATGTGGTGGAGGTGTGCTGGGGCAGTGCAATGGACTAAGACATCCCTGCTTGATTTCAGAAACATTGGGGACGTCTGCAACCCCGTCCAAGCTTAGACCTGCTCCAGGCACGACTAGGCATTGGGAAAGTCCTTATTTTGGCCATAAAACATCTACAGGGAATTCTGCAAAATTACAATGACAGCAGCAGTGAGATTTGAACCCTGGCTTCCCTGATCCTAGCCCATTAATTTAACAATTAGTCTAGACCTAGATATCCAGGTTCTGCAATACTATTAGACCCCCCCCCCACCCCCACAGATGTCCATATTGGGCACATCCACATTTGTGAAATCGTGCCTGAACTTGGACGTGCCTGCTTTTTTTCAGACATTCTGGCTTGGATGTGCCAGATTGTACTTGGATGTCCTTTGCAAAATGTGCCTTAATATGTTTAAGTTTCCTTTCTTGATCTAAGCATGTGTCCTGGGAATTCCTCCTCTCAATGTGGCTCAAAGTCTGTGCACTGCAGAACAGTGTGTAGCTATTCTACCACATTGAGGGCCAGAAATTTTCAAACAGCTGATATATGCAGGCAAGATGTTTTTTTACCTTTTCAAATCACTTTGGTTCCTAGCTACTACATGACACACGATAAAAAAAAACCCTCCAAAGAACTGGCCAAGAAGCTGTGTGAAACCTAGGAAACACCACAGCACCGTTCTCAAAGTTTACAAAGCCGTTTTGCCACATTTCTGTGAGCATTTGTGGGAAGTTCATTGTAAGTTCTTGGCACTTCCTGCACATCTTTCTGAGTGTCCAGAGAAACATCAGTCTTTCCAGTGGTCTGCAGTGTATAAATGTATATTTTCGCAAAAAAAAGTGACTGCTGTTTTTTTTTTCAAGTGGAAAACTGTGAGGAACATTCCTCAGAGGCACCGATATTCTGAAAATTAATTCTGGAAAATAATTTGACATTTATATGACTTAAGGTCTTCATTCAAATAGGTTATTAGTAAGTGCAACTGACTCTACAGACAATCTACTGCAGGTAGTTTTCTATGCCCCATGTGGATTTATTCAGAATTCACCATGGTACAGATGTTGAGGGACATAAACAATGTGGACAGTATCTCTTTTAGATACATACAGTACATTCAGTGCAAGCCATTTACTTCTTTGGTAGACAAACAATTTACTGATATGATTCTTCAAAAGTGATACTGTCCTTTCTTGAGTAAATGTGAGATGGCAAGGTTGCATCAACAAAGATTAAACATAAATGTGGAATGGGCATCTAAACGAGGCACAACAGCAAAGAGCAGGAATACAGGGGATGTCAAGGAGAGTGAGGGAGCGACTAGTCTTAACATTATTAGGGTCACAGTTAGCTAACAGGTTTAGTAGTTACATATAACTCAGCTGACATACTACTGCGGTGTAAGTATGCATAGTTTCATCATCGGCACTTATCATTATATTATGCATTACTGTTATTAGTCAAAAGACGTTGCGGCATGAATCTTGCATTCCCTCTCATGCTTCTCTCTGTTCTGAGCTAATTTCATACAAATTGAATAATTCAAAGAGCCTTACGTTTTTCTGACGTTGCATCAGCCTACAAGAGAAAAATATATACGAATAAATTATCATCAACCAAATCTTTGGCTAGTACACATGCACTTCCGTTTCGTGTTATTCATTGTGAAGGCTGCAGATTGGCCACACCGTGCGTCGCAATGCTAAGGGTAGGGTTATTTTGTCATCTTCATAACCGATGTCCCCCACTCAGTACTCCAACTTACCTCTCGTTTAGCCTTAATAGTTCTGCTGCTATCTGAATGCAAAGAAAGCTGATGTGCATCATTCTCTTAAATAACGTTTATTACGGCTCACTAGAAACGATTTCTGCAAGACCAATATGGCTATGAGAACCTTTGCTAAGGAAATTAGTGGTTCATGTTAAAAAGCGTTGCAATTTTTCCACAACGAAAGCTTTCAGGTTAACAGGTCTATGGAAATGTCTTACTGCGAATAACAAATGATATTAAAATGTATTTTCTTAAAAGCCACTGCTAATCTTTTTTGATGTTCAATTTCTTTAATAAAGTTTCAGTCAAAGAAATCATAATAGAAAAATAAACAAGAATTAAACCTAGGGGAATAAATAATTAAATTATACTGATAAGTCCACAAGAAGGGATTCGACTATGAATTAGAATAAGAATGATAGAGTAGTCTAAACCAATTAGCATTGATTTAGGATTCTAACTCTATGCCAACGATAATCTGACTTTGGGCCCTATTTTCAAAAGTGCTTTAAGTTCTCTTTTCATGACAAAATTCTTTGGTTTATAGACTAGCACTTGCATTTCTTTGTGGCTTGCGTTTAGAGCAGGGTGGCTGCAACTTTAAATAAGGCTGCAATCTACTGGCAATCTGTAAATGCCCATGGGCAAAACTATTTCTTTGCCCACAGATTTGCTACCATCCACATAAATCTGTTCTTTAAAGACTGATTCCAGGCCATATGGACCCTTCTAGACAGTCTTGGTCCTTTTTCCTTTCTAAGAATTCTGGGATATCTGATTTTCATTTTGCATTGATAAATAGATAATTTCAAGTGCAAAAATGCTTAGATATGAGAGTTTAAAAGTCAAGGCTGAGTCACAGTGTCCTTAGTGACTTTCAGATAATTTGGTAGCTCTGAGAATCAAGTACCCATCTTTTAGGATGCTTGAGTTTGAACCTAGTTCACATAAATCCTTCACAGGGGCATGTGTGCTTGAGTCGTGAGGTTAGGGGCAACAGAAGGATGAACTCAATCTCGCCCTATACTACGTACTGCCATGCACTTTGGTTATGTAAGGTATCTATATGATAACAGGTCCAGAATGTATTACAGATTCTTAGGATCAGGTCTGGATCCTCTTCTTGAGCACTCACAGATAATTGGTGGAGGGGGAAGCGGTGCTCTACTTCCTCCTCCTCAACCTGCCCTCTGGCAAAGGGGGAGGGGAGGAACGGTGAACTGCTGCGCCAATCATGCTCTGGCAATGGGAAGGATGGAGAAAGAGGTGCTCCGCGCTCTCCAATCTATTCTCTAGTAATGGGGGAGGGGGGCGGAAAGGGTGCTCAATAGCCCCTCTCCCATCTAATTCTCTCCCTGCCTCCTTTACCTTCTCTTTGGACCAGTCCTAGAGCAACAGCAGCAGCAGACATATTTCACATATTAAGCATGGGGCCTGGAAACCCTCATGATCTGGAGAGGCCCTACTGATGATGCTCTGGCCTCTCCTCCCGCACGTGTGGGAGGAAGGGGGGTGCACTCTCTGAAGGGTCTGACCAGAGCATGAAGGTTTGCAGGCCCTGTGTTGAATCTGTTAAATGTGTTTGCTGCTGCCGCTATTGCGATTGCAGGACCAGCCTGAATTGAGTGAAGGCAGTGACAGCCCCCAACACCAGACATTAGTGGTGGGAGCAGTTAACTATCAAGACTGAATCTTCTTAACACTCAAACAGATGACACATTAACCAATTTTGCAAATACGTTAATGGGATGTGCTTTTTTTTCAAGGAGAAAGCTTTTAGAGGCCGCCATTGCCCAAGAAACACCTGTGTGTGTCTTACAGATAAATTTGGCTTCAGTATTTTGTATCGAAGGGTAGTAAAGGAGAATATCAGAGGGTTAAAAAGCAATTGCAATTTACCTCAGTAAACTGACTTATGTGAAAATTGCCCTTCTTTGCCTGACTAAAAGTACAAAGTAACTATAAGAAATTACTTAAGGGGTCGATGTTAAATATCCAATAAACAAAAGATTATAGGACCAAGATTCTTCCCCGTGCGCTCAAATTGTATCCTCGCATATAAAAATATGGTCCACTTGAATGTGACTTTCATCAGTACGTTTTGAAGTCCTTTGTAGAATAGATTATAAAACTGTTCTGTCCATGTCCTTAGCCATACACTTTGAACCATTACTTCAATGCCTATTTAATTCCACATATATATATCAACTGTGCTTACTTATTTCCCTTCACTCCAACTATGTCCAAAAAATTGCCCATCATAGCACTATATTTCAATACCAACTGCATCAGGGGGATATAATTTTAACATCTTCTACAGACCTCATTAAAAGTCTGGCGTGTATCTTCCTGTGATCCTTTTATTCGTTGAAGCTGAACACCATTCTAGCATGTCATATACTTTCATTAATGGCAACCAACTCCTTAAGTCAATCAGGAGCTGCAGGTGCAGGCCATATGATAAATCCTACACTGATCCAGTTGTTAATTGCATTTTGACGACAGTGCCTATTAAGGAAAAGTCATCCATCTGCTGGTCTGTCCATGCACATCTCTTTGGTTATGTAATCAACAGACAGATATACACATTTTCAACAGAGCAGAACAGAGAAATAGAAAGAAAGAAATGCTGGCAGAAGAGGGAGGAAGGCTGAAAAGCCGTGGGAGTCCCCAGCTCTTGTCAGCATTAGAAGAGGGGCGGCATACAACAGAGGAAAAAGATAGGGGCAGGGTGAGAAGGGTGGAGCATATAGAAAAGGATGTTAAGCAGGGGGAAAGATGAGGGGAAGAGCAAGAGGGATATGGAGGGGTTGCAGAGGAAAAAGGGGCAAGGTTAAGAGGAAAAGAAAAGAGAGGCAGAGTAAAAAAGGAAGGGGTGGAGTAGAGAAGAGGCAGAGGGGAGTGTCTAGGGGTGGAACATAAGGGAAGATGAAGCTAGACCTTACCTGCTAATTTTCTTTCCTGGAGTCCCTCCAATCCTGTCCAGACAAGTGGGTTAAACTCATTTACCAGCAGGTGGACTGAGAAACACAAACTTGGTACCTGCTCCTATAAGCAGCCTGTGCCACCTGACAACAGCCAGCATGAATCTCACAAAGCACAGAATGGAGCCCCAAACTTCAATTCTCCACCAGCACTATTCAACTGAAACAACTACAAATGCCTCACTAATAGCCTTTATTTTTTTAAACATCCCAAAAGACTGTATAAGCCCCACACACAGACAAAGAAACAGAAGAAACACAACGGTGCTCCAAGGTACAGAAGAACGCCAGAAACCCTAACAAAACAGCTGCCCCTGACCTCACCTGTTCACATACAGTAATCTTCATGAGCAAACACAAGATAGCACTACTCACAGCAAAGGTCCCGGATGGGTCCTGGACTAGACTGAAGGGACTCCAGGAAAAAAATTAGCAGGTAAGGTCTAATTTCAGCTTCCTAACAATCCCCCCAGTTCAGTCCAGATGAGTGGGACGTAGCAAAGTAGTACCAATGATGGATGGATACTGAAATGCCAGTTTGCAACACCTGCACTCCAAAGACTGCGTCCTGTCTGGCCTGCACATTTAGCCAATAATTATGCACAAACGAATGAAGAGATGACCATGTCGCTGCCTTACAAATATCCTGAAGTGGAACGAGTCTAACCTCTGACCAAAAAGAAGCCTGGACCCTTGTAGAGTGGGCTTACAATCCCATGGGAACCATTTGACTCTTCAACAGATAAGCAGGCGAAATAGCTTCTCTATTCCAACGGGAAATAGAAGCCTTAGAGGCTGCCTTGCCCTTCTTCGGACCGCCAAACAGTACAAAGAGACGTAGTAACTGCCAAGTACCTCTTGAGGGAACGATGGACATCCAGCTTGTGAAGAAGTCTAGCCTCAGCGGAACCCTGAGGCCCAGGAAAAGCTGGCAACTTGACTACCTGATTAAGGTGAAAAGCCAACACCATCTTTGGCAAAAAAAGAAGGAATCGGCCACAAGGCCACCTTCTCTTTTGAAAACACCAAGTAAGACTCCCTACAAGACAGAGCGTAAAGTTCAGAAATCTGGTGGACCGAACAAATTGCCACCAGAAAGACGACCTTCAACGTCAGATCCTTCAGAGAAGCCCACCTGAGGGGTTCAAAGGGAAGTGTCATTAAAGCTGAAAGCACCAAATTAAGATCCCAGGAGGGAGCAACAATCCGACAAGGAGGTCATAGATGTTTCACTCCCCTAAGAAAATGAACTATGCCCCCATGAGAAGCCAGGGATTAACCCTGAACACGACCCCAGAAACAGGCCAAAGCTGAAACCTGAAACATCAGGGACCCCAAGGCCAAACCTTTCTCCAGGCCCACTTGAAGAAACGCCAAGATGTTCGGAAGCGAGGCCCCTAGGGGTCAAACTGTTTTCTCCACATCAAGCTTCAAAAATGCACCAGATCATAACATAGGCCAGTGAGGTCGAACACCTAAGAGACTGCAGCAAGGTATCAATCTCTGGAGAAGAGTAGCCTTTGCACTTCAACCAAGCCCTCTCAAGAGCTGGGCTGTAAGCGAGAACTGACCCACATCCAACATCCAAATGGCCCCTGCGTGAGTAGATCCACCTCTGTCAGCATCAGTAAGGGATCCTCTTCTAGCAGACAAATCAGATCTGTATAGTATAGATGCCGTGGCCAATCCAGAGCCACGAGCACCAGTGCTCCTTAGTGCAACTTCACACAGTGAACAACCTGGCCTAGCAACAGCCATGGCGGATAAACATACTGAAGGCTGACGTCAGGCCAAGGCTGGATAAGAGCGTCCAGCCCCTCTGACATGTGTGCTATGCACCAGCTAAAAAACCTGTTGACATTGGCATTCACTGTAGACGACATCAGATCCATTGCCGGGAGAATCCAATGATCCAAAATTTATTTATTTATTTATTTATTTACATTCTCTTATATACCGCGCTATTCTGCATCAGTGCGGTTTACATTGAACAAACTGAAATTACATTGAACAAGGCATTATAACTTGGAGATAACTATTTTACAGGGAACATGGGCTATGGAGGGTTAAGTGGCTTGCCCAAGACCACAAGGAGCACCTGTGGGACTAGAAACCCCAGTCCTTCCGGCCCAAGGTTGCTGTCCTCTAGTGGGATTTGAACCCCCGACCTTCCAGCCTGAAGTACCTTGCCCCAACCACTAGGCTACTCCTCCACTCTGTTGTAACACCGACTCTGACCACTCCCCTGGATCCAGTGCATGACGACTCAAGTAATCTGCTTGTACATTCTCCTTCCCAGTGACATGGGCCACCGAGATTGCTAACAGTGGACCTCCACCCACTACAGCAGCAGAACTGCCTCTGCCATCACAGGTGAACTTAAGTGCTGCCCTATCGATTGATATAGGCCACCATCATAGCATTGTCCGACAGCACCCTCACCAGCTTCTGACTCACCAAGAGAAGAAACACCTCCAGAGCATGATGCACTGCCTACATTTCCAAATGACTGATTGACCAACAGTGCTCTTTCTGAGTCAATCTGCTCTGAGCCAAATGGGCAAGACAGTGACCTCCCCAGCCAAATAGACTACCACTCTGGGGACTTGAGAGGCATGCCTGCTGCAAGCTGAACCAGGTTCAACTACCAATGTAAACTTGTTCTGACCTCAGACTGAAGGGAAAGCTAAATCTCTATGGACTGCGACTACAGAGACCAATGCGAGAGAAGAGATACCTGAAGGGGCCGCATGTGTAACCTGGCCCAAGGCACCAGATCCAAATGGCCACCATGGACCCCAGGACCTGAAGATAGTCTCACACCCTCAGGCGACGGACCGGCCACAATGCCTACATTTGGACCTACAATTTCACAATCCTGCCCTCAGGCAGGAACACCATGCCGACACATGTGTTGAAGCAGACCCCAGATACTCCAAGGATTGGGAGGACACTAAAATTGACCAGCCAGCCCAAATCCTGAAGATGACAGACCACCAGAGCCATTGCAGAGAGTCTCCTGCAGGAAATCAGTCAGTCATCTAAATTTGGGTAGATCAAAACTCCCTGATTTCACAGATCTGCCGCCGCCACCACTACCATCACCTTTGTAAACACCTGAGTGGCCGTGGCCAGACCAAAAGGCAAGGCCTTAAACTCAAAGTGTCCTTTGGGCATCGCAAAACGAAGGAACTGCTAGTGTTTGGGATGAATTGGAATGTGCAGGTAAGCCTCAGTCAAGTCCAGAGAGGTCAAAAGCTCTCTCTGCCAGACAGCCATTATTACTGAATGCAGGGTCTCCATACAGAAATGAGGAAACTCTTAGAGCTCTGTTCATGCCCTTCAGATCTAAAATAGTATATCAGGATCCCTCTTTATTTGAAATCACAAAATAAAGTAAGTAGTGATCCAAACCCCAGTCATCACGAGATATGGGCATAACTGCCTCAAGCTGTAACAGATGGCCAAGAGTCTCCTGCACCACCCACGCCTTTCTCTGCGCCCAACACCATTAGACCATAAAGGCATCCAAGAGAGGCCTTGCCAACTAAAGAGCATAGCAGTCCTGGATCACCTGACGTGATCTGGGCCCAGGCATGGTAAAACTGCCGCAAGTATCTGCCTATGGGTTGAATCCCCACCAGGGCCCCAAAACTTTCATTAAGAGGACTTGGGCACTCCGGGAGCTCCAGATGCCTCCCCTAGCCCCCATGGTGGCCATCTTGAAAGGGGTGACTCCGCTGCAGGAATCTTGACTGCAGATTATCTGAGCATGCCAGATGAAATTTATGAGAGTCACGGCTCTGGCCCCTGGAAGGTCCCCTCTGCCATTTCCTTTGGCCTTTTCCTCTGGCAGCCTAGATACCTCGGAGTCCCCCAAATCCTTAACCAGCTTCTCCAAATTCTCTCTGAACAACAACTTCCCAGCAAAAGGAAGCTTGCTAAGTGGAGTCTTAGAAGCCACATCAGCCGACCAATTGCACAACTACACGAGACACCTTGCCACCACTACTGTGGCCATATCTGTAGCTGATATTCAGAGCAAATCATAAAGCAGATTCAACAAAAAGGCTGGAGACTCTTCACTCAGACCTGCTTCAAGCAGAAGGACTGGTGAAGCAGCGTTACAAACTTGGGAGTAAAGAGAACATTTCCTCCCCCCATATTCCCTCTGGACAGATCCTTCATGGCTCTAGGAGTCAAGAAAGACATGGACTGCAACACCGAAGGCTCAGCCCTCTCGCCCAGCGAGAGACTCACAGCTGGCAAAACGGCAGCAGTTTCCACCAAAACCACGGGGCATCCTAAGTCCCCTATAGCATGAATGTGCTCCAACCAGTTGACTGCACCAGCCTCCTGCACCAGCCTCCTGCACCCCTGAGCTCCTCTCAATGCAATCGGAAGCAGCTGCAGCTTCTTTTACATAGCCATGGCACAGCCCAATATCAGAGACCTGAGCATAATCCACTCATCTAAACGGACTGGCGGGATGGTTAGGAAGTGACTGGTTAGAGAGGAAGGAAGAAAGGGAAAAGGACAGAAATATGATGGAAAATGGAGAAATGCAAGGAGGGAGAGAAAGTAGGGAGAAAGTTAAAGGGGATGGTAGGGGAAGGAGGGAGAGTAGCGAAGGACAGGGAGAGACAGAAAGTGAGTACAGGAAGACAGAGGAAAATGCAAAGTGAAGAGAAGCCTACATGCCCACAGCCATACATACATAAGAACATAAGAAATGCCATACTGGGTCATATCAAAAGGTTCATCAAATCCAGTTTCCTGTTTCCAACAGTGGCCAATCAAGAACACAAGTACCTGGCAGGTTCCCAAAAAGGTACACAGTTTCCACAATGCTTGTACAGGGGTAAGCAGTAGATTTCCCAAGACCTCTTTAATAATGGATTATGGACCTTTCCTCCAGGAACTTGTTCAAACTTTTTTTAAACTCAGTTACACTAACAGCTTTTACTACATCCTCCGGTATTCGAATTCCAGACTTTGATTGTGTATTGAGTGAAAAAAATGTTTTCTCTTATTAGTCTTAAATGGGTTACATTGTAGCTTCATTGAGTGTCCCCTAGTCTTTCTACTTTTTGATGGCATAAACAATCAAACTACATTTACCTGTTTCACTGCATTCACTAATTTATAGACCTCTATCATATCTCTCTTCAGTCGTCTCTTTTCTAAGTTGAAGAGCCCAAACCCTTTAAGCCTCTCCTCATAGGAGTATCCTTCCATCCCCTTTATGATTTTGGTGTCTCTTCTCTGTACCTTTTCTAATTCCATTACATCCTCTTTAAGATATGGCGACCAGAAATGCACACAGTATTCAAGGTGCAGTCGCACCATGGAATGATACAGAGGCATTATAATATCCTTGGTTTATTCTTCATTCCTTGCCTTATGATTCCTAGCATTCTATTTGCTTTCTTGGCTGCGGCTGCACACTGGGTGGAGGGTTTCAAAGTATTGTCCATGATGATGCTTAAATCTTTTTCCTGGGCGGTGGCTGCTAATGTGGAACCTTGCATCATGTAACTCTACTTTGGGTTGTTCTTTCCTAAGTGCATAACCCTGCACTTGTCCACACTAAATTTCATCTGAAATTTGGATGTCCAGTATTCCAATCTATCAAGATCCTCTTGCAACTTTTCACAATTCTCTTAGAAACATAGAAATGTGATGGCAGAAAAAAAGACCACAGAGCCTTCCTCATTTGTCCTTCCATATCAACTACAATCGTTCCCTTTCTTCCTTTAGAGAACTTCTGTGTTTGCCCCATGCTTTTTTGAATTGAGATACTGTCCTTATCTCTACTACCTTCACTGAAAGACTATTCCATGCATCTACCACTCTTTCCATAAAGAAATATTTCCACAAATTACTCCCTTTTCACCCTCATCCTATGTCCCCTTGTTGCAGACCTTGATCTCCATGGAAAGAGGCTCTCCTCTTGTGCATTTATGCCACAGAGGTATTTAAATGTGTCTATCATATATCCTCTATCCCGCCTTTCCTCTAACGTATATATATTAAGATCTTTAAGTCTGTCTTCATATGCTTTATAATGAAGACCACTAACCATTTTAGTAGCCACCCTCTCCACCGACTCCATCCTGTTTACATTCTTTTGAAGGTGCGGTCTCCAAAATTGCACACAATACTCCAAATGAGATTGCACCAGAGACTTATGAGTTACAGGGGCACTATCACCTCCCTTTTTTCTGCTGGCCATTCCTCTCACTATGCACCCAAGCATCCTTTTGGCTTTCGCCATTGTGTTTTCTACTTGTTTAGCCACCTTAAGATTATCAGAAGATCCTGCTCTTCTTTCGTGGACAGAAGTACCTTGCTCCCTACATTGTACCGCTCCCTTGGATTTTTGCAGTCCAACTGTATGGCCCTACATTTTTTAGCATTAAATCTCAGATGCCAAATTCTTGACCATTCTTCAAGTTTAGCTAGATCCCTCCTCCTGTTATCTACTTCTTCCCGGGTATCTACTCTTGCATATTTTACTATCATCCACAAAGAGGTTGTGTTTTAACAACTTTGAATAACCCTGTGTCACCTGCAAACTCGACCATCCCATCCCACTAATTATTCCCATTTCCAGGTCATTAATGAAGATGTCAAAAAGCAGCAAGCCCAGCACAGATCCCTGGGGTTCTCCACTATTCAACTTTATCCACTGAGAAAATTGGCTACTTAGCCCTACTTTCTGCTTTCTATCCTTTAACCAGTTCCTGATCCACAATAGTGCACTGCCTCCTATTCCATGACTTTTTAAATTTCACCAAGAGTCTCTCATGAGGAACTTTGTCAAAAGCGTTCTGAAAATCCAGATACACTACATCAATCAGCTCACTTTTGTCTACCTGTTTATTCACACCTTCAAAAAATTATAACTAATTAATAAGACAAGACTCCTTGGCTAAATCCATGTTGGCTTTCTCCCAAGGAAAAATGTCTGACTGCCTAAAAACTTCATCCATACACCCCACCCTAAAGAAACCAGACCTCAACCCCTCTGACCAGCTTCATACCATCGTATTGCCTGCCTCCCCTTCACTGCTAAACTTAAAAAAAAAAACAGTCCAACACCAACTCCAGGACCACATTGAGAGAAACGACCTACTTGACCTGCAACAACACGGCTTCTGCCCCCTTCATGAAGTGGAAACACTGCTAGTCACCCTAATAAACAACCTAATACAAAGGATACAATATGCCAATCAAGGTTTCCGATTAATTTTCCTGGATATCTCCGCGGCCTTCGACATTGTTGACCACAATATCCTACTTCAATGACTCAGGTCCACCGGAATTCAGACCACAGTTCTACAACAGTTCACATCATATCTAACCAACAGGTACAAACAGATAAAAATAGGGCCAAACCCAAGGAGTACCCCAGGGATCCACACTATCAGCACTCCCATTCAACATCTACAACCCCTTTGCTCAATCATCAAGTCCCACGGCCTCACCTTCCACATCTACGTAGATGACATCATGATATACGGAATGTTCAACACAAGGCAACCCTGCTTTTCTACCCACTAAGACTGATTCATAGATGTCACCAACTGGCTTAAATCCAACAACCTGGAAATCAACTACAAAAAAACAGAGGCCCTCTTCATAATGAAAGATAATACTTTCTCCCCTCCTGCCATCCTAACTCTGAACACCACCAAAGTCATAGTCAAGATGAAGCTGAAGTACCTTTGGCATCACCCTGGACCACCACCTCTCCTTCAAGACACACATAAGCAAAACCACAAGATTAATATCCTACAAGGCAAAAACGCTGCAACATTTCCACCCATTCCTAGAAACATCAGATTTCCACTCCTCCCTCCAAGCAATGATACTACTACAATTGGACTACTGCAACTCTATCTACAAGGCATCCCACAAACTATGATTCACCCACTATGAATCTCACTACACACAACAGCATGCATCCTCCAGGGAGAAACCTGCCAAAAACACATCACACCTATCCTCAAACATCTCCACTGGCTACCACTCCCCAGTCAGATAAAATACAAAACCTTCCCCCTGACAAATAAAGCCATCCATGCTGACTCCCCACTCACATCCATATGCTGCTTCAAACCCTCCAACCAAACAGACCAAGTCAAACCTCTACATTGAATACCCTGGTCATCCTCCATGCCAGAACAAAATTCAACCAACAAACCTGTGCCTTTCAACTCTATGCACCCTCAACCTAGAATGCTCTGTCAGACCCTCTAAGAAGAACTCAAAACCATCCAGAAGCAACTAAAGACTCACCTCTTCACAGAACTTTTCAGTCCCTAGGGTCCACTCTGACTGATGTATATTTATTTAGCAATGCTTATATACCACTTTTCACCAGATCACAGTGGTGTACATTCAGGTATGGTATACATTTCCCTTGTCCCCAAAGGACTCAATCTACATTTTGTACCTGAGGCAACAGAGGGTTAAGTGGCTTGCCCAAGACCACAAGGTGCACCTATGGAACTAGAAACCCTAGTCTCTCCAACCTGAGGTTGCTGTCCTCCAGTGGGATTTGAACCCCCAGCCCTCTGGCCTGTGGCAACTTGCCCCAACCACTAGGCTACTCCTCCCTCCTCAATGTATATTATCCAACACTCTCTGTATATAACCCCCCCCCCCCCGAGCTCGTATACAATGTACATAGTTGATCAACTGTATATATAACAAATGCATGCTGTACATAGTTAACAGTTCCACTGTAACTGTAAATATTCTTGTTTCATGTAAACCGCTTTGACCTGGTAAAAGGCTGTATAAAAATCCAGCTTAATTAATTAAATCAATCATGACTATCTATATGCTCAATAATTTCATTCTTTATAATGGTTTCTAACATTTTGCCTGGTACTTACATCAGATTCACCAGTCTGTAGTTGACTGGATCATCGCTGGATCCTTTTTTAAAAATGGCATTACATTGGCCATTCTCCAATCTTCAGGTACTACAGATGACTTTAATGATACACACTGCCAAAAAGCATAGTTACTCACCTGCAACAGGTGTTCTCCGGGGACAGCAGGAATCGGTCCTCATATATGGGTGACGTCGGCACCGACGGAGCCCTCGTGCGGAGCAAATCCCCAGCTTTCAGAGAAAGCCTTTGGGAGTTGCCATCACGCATGCACGGTCCCCCTTCCCGCCCAAGGGTGCCATCTTGCTCAGTCAAATGACATAGCTAAAAACACAGCAAAAAGGATAAAATAATAACAACAGGACTGCAACTCCAAGGGGAGGAGGGAGAGTCATGAGGACCGATTCCTGCTGTCCCCGGAGAACACCTATTTCAGGTGAGTAACTATGCTTTCTCTGGGAACAAGCAGGAAGTCGGTCCTCATATATGGGACTCCCCAGCTTTGGCTACCGAGAACCCATAGCCAAAAAAGGCTCCCTCTATGAGAGCCACAAGCAGCCGCAATAGTAATTTAAACTAATGGAAAAGCACTCCGGTAGCCTGAACGCAGAGGGGTCAGAGGGCAGGAGTTGCCTAGACCTCGAAAAGGCAGAAATGGGTTTCAAAAGTCTGACTTGAAGACCAGGTGGTGGCCCGACAGATGTCTGCCAAAGGAACAGAGCGCAAATGAGCCACTGATGCAGCCATGGCCCTGACCCTATGGGTCGTAACCCGACCCTCCACTGGAAGCTCAGCTGCCCTGTATGCCCAGGCAATGCAGTTTGCCACCCAGGTGGACAGCGTACACTTAGATACCACCAATCCCAGCTTACTGGGGTCGTAAGAAATGAAAAGCTGAGAAGCCTTCCGATGCTCTTGCATATGCTGGATATAGAAGGCCAATGCCCTCTTACAGTCCAGGGTGTACAGGACCGACTCTGCCTGACTGGCATGCGGCCTGGGAAAGAAGACAGGCAGAACCACCTCCTGGTTGAGGTGGAACGAGGAGACCACTTTCAGAAGGAACTTGGGGTGCGTGCGAAGCACCACCCGGTTCCTATAGAACCTGGTGTAGAGTCTATCCGACACTAGGGCCTGGAGCTCACTCACCCGCCGAGTGGATGTGAGTGCCACCAGGAAAACTACCTTCCAAGAAAGATAGCGTAGATGGCAGGTAGCCATTGGCTCAAAAGGCGGCTTAGTAAACTGCCCTAACACCACATTGAGATCCCACTTGGTCGCCGGAGGATGCACCAGGGATTTCAAGAGAAGTAAGCCTCTCAGGATCCGAGAGACCAATGGGTGGGCAGAGAGAGGCTTCCCATCCACTGAAAAGTGATGCGCCGCAAGGGCACTGAGGTGCACCCTCACAGAGTTGGATTTGAGGCCCAAATCGGAGAAGTGGAGAAGGTATTGTAGAACCCCCCCCACCAGGCAAGAGAAAGGATCGACCTCCCGCTCCTTGCAACATGCCGCAAACCTGCGCCACTTCAAGGCGTTCGCCCGTCTGGTCGACGGCCTCTGCAAGGCCAGCAAGATCTCCTCAATATTTTTGGGGAGGAGGAGCAGAGCGAGAATTACCCTTTCAGCTGCAACGCCATCAAGTTGAGGGAGCTAAGATTGGGATGCAGGAGAGAGCTCCCCTCCTGAGACAGGAGATGTGGTGAAGACCCCAAGGGGATTGGGGCCTCCACTGCTAGCTGTAGAAGAAGCAGAAACCAGGGCTGCCTGGGCCACCGAGGGGCAATAAGGATGACTGAGGCTCTGTCCTGGAGAATCTTGAAGAGCGTCTTGGCTACCAGAGGTGTCAGGGGAAACGCATATAGAAGATCCCCAGACCAAGATATCAGAAACGCATCGGCAATCACCCTGTGCGGGTGGGGTCGCCTGGAGCAGAAAAGGGGCAACTGGTGATTGTCTGGACTTGAAAACAGGTCCATCACCGGCCGCCCTCAAGTCTGGAAGAGCCATTTGGCTACCCCGTGGTCCAGCTGCCATTCATGGGGTTGGAGAACCCTGCTTAGCATGTCTGCCAGCCAGTTGTCCTGGCCCGGCAGATAGACTGCTCGGAGATGAATGCCATGCCGGACTGCAAAGGAGCAGAGGTCCAGGGTTTCCTGACATAGGGTGTGGGACCCTGTGCCACCCTGTTTGTTCACAAAGAACATGGCTACCTGGTTGTCTGTCTGCACCAGGACAGATTCGTGGTCCAGAAGCTGTCTGAAAACCTCCAGTGCTAGATGGATGGCACGAAGTTCCAAGAAATTGATTTGTTCGGTCCTCTTGCTCAGGGACCACACTCCTTGAGTAGTGAAACCTTGACAATGGGCCCACCAGCCCAGCAGGGATGCATCTGTGGTCAGGACCCTCGTGTGCAGAGAGACCTGGAAAGGCATCCCCACCTCCAAGTGATGCGGTTGGAGCCACCAAGTCAGGGACCTTACCAGACATCTGGATACTTTGACCTTGTTCCGAAGGTGCCCTAAGGCCTGAGACCACTAGTCCCTGAGGCACCACTGAGCAGTCCGCATGTGGAGGCGGGCATCCGGGGTCACATGGACTGTGGAAGCCTTGTGCCCGAGGAGGCGCAGAAAAAGCCTTGCTGACACTGCAGACTTGTGACTCACTTGCCTTGCCAGAGCCGTAAGCCTGCTTGCCCTTGTCTGGAGGCAGATAGGCCTTCGCCTGAAGTGTGTCGAGACTGGCCCCAATGAACTCTAGCTGCTGAGTTGGGGTAAAGCTGGACTTGGAGTAGTTGACTACAAACCCTAGGTGTTGCAGCACCTGGATGGTGTGAGTTGTGGCCTGGTGGGCCTCGGTGGGCGAGGAATCCCTGATGAGCCAGTCGTCGAGATAGGGAAATACAAAGAAAGGCGGCAACCACCGCTAAGTACTTTGTGAACACCCTGAGGGCCGAGGCAAGGCCGAAGGGAAGTACCCTCTACTGGAAATGATTGCCCCCCACCACAAAGCGTAGATATTGCCTGTGGCTTGGGTGTATTAGGATGTGTGTATATGCATCTTTCAGGTCTAAGGAGCATAGCCAGTCTCCCTGGCAGACGTAAGGCAGCAATATTCCAGGGGAGAGCATCTTGAACTTCTCCCTCACCAGGAATTTGTTGAGGTTGCGCAGGTCGAGGATGGGTCTGTGGCCTCCTGTCTGTTTTGGCACCAGAAAGTACCTGGAGTAGAAGCCCCTCCCCTGCAAGTGGTGGGGCACCGGTTCTACTGCTTTATCCTCGAGAAGACCTGCCAACTCCTTCAGAAGGAGGTCCCGGTGAAGTGGAGACCTGATGGGCTGTCCTGGAAAATAATGAGAAGGCACCTGGGCCAGGTGAAGAAGATAGCCCTCTTGGACTACCTGTAAGACCCAGGCATCAGTGATAATGGCTGCCCACCTGTGGGCATACAGAGCCAGCCGGCCCCCTGTGATCTGCCTTTCTCCTGTGGGAAGAGTGGCCATGCTGTAGGAGTCAAAAGCCACTGCCAGGCTGGGTCGGAGCCGGTGCCTGGGATTTAAGGCTTTTCTGCTTACGCGGGGCATGCCCCTGTCCATTAGCCTGCTGCCCCTGTTGGGGAGCCAGGGAGGCCTGAAAATGGGGGTAGCTTCGGTAAGCAGCACCCTTCCTCAGGTAAAAGGGCTTTTTACCCGAGCCCTTCTTGCGATAAGGGGCAGAGGTCTTCTTGGAGAACCGTGTCCTCGTCATGTACTCGGTCTCCAATTCTGCAGCCTTGTCGGTCATGGGTTTGCCAAAGAGATTCTCACCTCGGCATGGGACATCAACCAACTTGTCTTGAACCCATTGTTCAAGGTCCGATGACTGCATCCATGCCTGGCGGCGTGCACCGATGCAAGCTGCGGCTACCCGGGCCGCCGACTCGAACCCGTCATAGGCAGCCCGAGACATAAACTTCAAGTACTCACGGACAGCTTTAGACAGGCTCTTGAAGCACTGCAAAGGTTCCTCAGAGAGACCAGCCGAGTACCCATGTACAGCTGGTAGGCCTGGATCCGACAAGTAAGCTTTGAACCACGGAAGCACTTCCTGCTGAGGGCATCCAAGTTGCAGGCCTCCCTACTGGGAGGCACCGAGGAGTGTGTCATTTGGCTCTTCAGCTGGCACATGGCCGATTCCACAACCATGGAGTTGTGCAGCAGCTGCGACTTCTGAAACCCAGGGCTCCAGCGGACTCGATACATTGAGTCGAGGTACTTGCTGACCACCGGCACCGACGCCGGTGTCTCCCACATGTGGAGTATCAGTCATTCCAGGATCGGAGGCACGGGTACAGTAAGGGCCTCTTGAAGGGGGGCTTCATACTGGAGGATCTCGAGCTTGTTGGCTCGAGGATCCTCCTTGGACTACGTGGAGAACGCCAACGCCTTCAACATATCCCGCACGAAGTCCAAGAATCTCATGTCCTCCGAGGGGGACATTCTCCAAGGCTCGGATACTGGGACTCAGATGGTACATCCCTGTGCCGGTGGGTATCCGGGGACTCCTCGGTTTCCCACACCGACGTCTCCGAGGAAGAATCTTGGGGTTTCTCAGGCATCAGCTGCCCTGGCGCCGACCGCCCTGACACCGGCAGACTCGGCAGCGATGACCTTGGTCCTGAACAGGAGGCCGAGAGGGACCTTGGCCGAGGATCAACTCGAGCCCGAAGGGCTTCAAGAATCGGCTCGGCCTCCGGGGTCGACTTCGACATCGAGGGCCGGGTGGTTGGGGTGGAGGAACCGGACAGGCCTGCCATCAGTGCCCGCTGCTGTTCCATGAGGGCAGTGAAACTGCACTCCAAGGCCGCCATTCTGGACTCGAGTCCGGAAGGCTCCGCAGCCGCTGGCTCGGGTCCCGTCACGGTCGGGCCCAATGCCAGTTCCCCTGGAGGGGAGTCCTCGATGAGAGCAGTTGGTACTTGCCTCGGCTGATCGGCATCACGATGAGGCATCTTTGCTGGGCGATCCGACTCCGATAATCCCGGCCGGCGCTCAGGGCTCCACGACCGGCCCCGGGAGGAACCGGGTTGCTCGGCGCCATCCAGAGACGCTGCCCTCAAGGATTTCTTCTTCCTCTTATGTTCCCTCGAGGGAGACCCCCGCTCTGAGGAACCTCGATGTCGCTCGGGCTCGGACAGCTCCCCTAGGGACATGGAGGCCTCAGACGAGGTCCTGTCTCTCGGAGGCACGGACACGGAGAAAATCCTATCATGCTGCTGCTGGCAGCTCTTCAGGGCCTTTGAGGACATTTTCCTACACGGGCCACAGACTGATGGGTCATGGTCAGGCCCGAGGCACCGGAGACAGCAGTCATGCATATTGGTGCGAGTCATCAGTTTCACACACTGATCGCATTTTTTAAACCCGCTGGCAGCCATCGGGGGAAAAAGGGCCCTTGCAAGCTCGAAGACTCGGGCTGCCAGTGAAAAAGAAAAAAAGGCGCAAACGCAGGACAAAAAACAAACAATCGAGACGGACTCGATACCGACGTACCGAGTTGAAGATGGGAAGAGGTACCAGTGTTGACTGGTTGAGAAAAAGAGGAAAAAAAATCAACATTTTTATGGGGACACATGGACTATGTCTGAAGGGCTCTGCAGGAAAAAGGAGACTGAGCAAGATGGTACCCTTGGGCGGGAAGGGAACCACGCATGCGTGATGGCAACTCCCAAAAGCTTTCTCTGAAAACTGGAGATTTGCTCCACACGAGGGCTCCATCGGCGCCGATGTCACCCATATGTGAGGATTGACTTCCTGCTTGTTCCTGGAGAATGAATAAATCATGAACATCCACACCCCCATGATACACACATACATACATAATCTCCAAGACACACTGCCATGTAGACACCCCTCACATACACACAGACACACACACACACACATGCATACAAGCTTTGAAGATGTTCTGCCAGTACCCACACACCTCTAACACTCTCACACACAGACACACAGAGCTTTCAAAACACATTGCCAAGATGCATACACTCTCAACACATGCACTCATATATACATACACATATACCGAGCCTCTGACACACACTGCCAAATACACACCTGCAGTACATCAAGCACACAAGACACAAAAGCACACATACACATACCCCCCTCAAATATCCACAGATACACAGTTAAAGTCTTCCCCGGAGATGGATGTACATGCCATACCATTTGTATACACATACACTTTCGCATGCAGCACACACATTATGTTCACCCACCCAGACAAGCAGACATTTCCTGCTTCCTTATTGAGACACCCTACACTATTGCTGTTTCAACACAGAGATGCCAGAGTCTCAGATGGAGGAGTGTCACACTCTAAGCGAACCCTTTTCATCCTGTTCAAATTAATCTTATCTATTGCATCTCTGAATGAAACTGAATTGGGATAGTTGTCTCTAATCTGAATATCCAAGGTTGCTGCTTGCAAGTCAGAAGCTAATCCCTCCTCTACCATGTTGCTTGACAGTTTCAATGACTGTTCACCTAAGATCCTCTGTCTGCTGTCTTCACACAAAGCTCAATCATAGGAGCAGACATAGTGTAGAGATGATGTTGGTGTTCATCTAATCCATTTTTAAATTGACTTTTCTTCCTTCCCAAATATAAAAGTGGACCCGGACACCTTATCAAGTCCACTACGTTATAAGAAATGCAGAATACACAGTCTCATGTTAAAAAATACACAATTATCCCCAAATGAATCTATTTGCCACATGTCCAAGATGGCTCTTACCTATATCTCTTAACTGGCATTTGTTAAGTTTACATCCATATTTGGAGAATAGACCATTTATAAATGGGGAGGAATATAGCACAGCGGATTGTTAAAATGTCTTTGCTGTGCTCACTGGTGAGACCCAACATGACAAATGTGGGTACTTCCCTTGTGACCTATGTGAAATGTGCAAGCAATCTTGGCCAGGTGACAAGTGTACTCATCCTGGGACTAATCATGTAATTTTTTGTACAAAAGACCAGGTTTCCTGCCTTTTCGATTATACTGTATATTTGAAAACAAGTCTGGGTCCACTTTTACATCTGAGAAGGACTAAGGGACAACTTAAAACTAGATTAGTTGAACACCAGAGTCGAATCAGCACGAAGACTCTTTCTGCTTCTGTGATTGAGCACTGTATGAAGGCAGCAAACCAATTTAACGGTCTTAGGTGGACAGTCCTTGAACAAATCAAGAAACATTGGAAAGGGGGGGGGGCAAAGTCTGCCTTTTAAATTGCTGGGAGCAGCCTTGGATATTTAAATTAAAGATAACTATATCATCTGGGCTTAAGTGGAGTGGATGACATTAATCTTAAAAAGGCAAGTTATAGTTTGATTGGTGCAAGATTCATCACATGACCTGCACATGTGGCTGTTAATTGGCTGTAATTGGTTGCTTGCCCACAGGTGCATTACTAGTGTGGATATTAGTAACCATGCCCCCATGAAGGAGTGGAGGAGTAGCCTAGTGGTTAGAACAACAGCCTAGTACCCAGAAGATCTTGGTTTGATTCCCATTGGCACTCCTTGGAAGAAAAGGCCTGGCAATCTACTTCCAGTCATACCTTGTGTGGTAATGAGGCTTCTGACAAGCATAGAAAAAGGGCTGGTTTTAAAACTTTTTCCTCAGGCAGGCATTCATTTAAATCAGCACCTAGAGAGCAAAGCCACATGATTGAGAGTGCTGAGTACAGACCACACCCTGCCTCCATGGCAACACAGAGTGCAAATGAGAAACACCTGGGGGGATGGGGCAAGGAAACGGGTCTCACACTAAAACATTTAAGCTCTCAGGATCAAAGGCAGAGAAAGAGAGAAGCAGGGAGAGAAGCAGAGGAAGGAACAGAAGGAGCAGAGTCAAGACGGGAGTCTTGGACAAGGCAGACACGGGAGTCACGGCAGAGAGGCAAGAAGCCAAAGCCAAGAGAGTCCCGGCAGATTGGACAGTCTAGGAGAGAAAGACTGAGGAGTCTGACCAGAGGCTCTGGAGAATGGCAGAGAAAGTCTGAGCTTCGGCACAGAAGGGATTCTAACAGCAGCTCTTCTACCAGAGACAGCTGTACAGAGTTTGCAAGCCCTTGTGAAGGTAGGAACCCAAACTCTTGGAGAATTGTAGAATACAGCTCAGATAGCAGTGAGGCTGCTGAGAATTCAGAAGGAGAGATTTATCCTTCTAGAAAGTCTGAGAGAAAAATTGTTCCTAGAAGCCAGGGAAGACAGCAGAAACTGTGAGTGTCTTGCCCAGAAATACAAAGCCGTGCAGCTCATATAGGAAGCCTGAAGGGAGAAAATGGAATCCCTGGGATGAAATGTTTAAGTTAATGCAAAGATTGAAACCTGATTGTGCAAATAAAGATCCAGAGCTGTTTCAGGGTGAAACTGAAGACATGGAGATAGAGTTAACTGGATTGGAGCAAGATACAGAGTCTCTAATGGATTGCTCAACAGCTTATGTTTCATAAGGGGAAAAGCTAAATTGCTAGCCAAAGAGAAAATTCAGAACTGTGATAAATGCTCTGAGGTTTTTGAATGCTGAAAGCAAAAGGAAAGGATTACAAATGTGTTTTGCTTAACACTGTTTGAAGCATTAGTCCTGTATGCTGAAGAAAGCTACTTGAGTTCATTATTGTTTCGGTTATACCTTGTTCATGTTCTAAAGAAGATTTACTTTGCTAAAGTCTGATGATACAAAAGAAAATTAATAAATTTCCTGTGAATTGCCTAAAACTACTCAGACTGCTTATTAACCACAACTAAAAATTCCCAGCAGCATTTGCTCTGGTAATAAGTCGGTTTAACAAGAACAGTTGGCACGCAGTGCTCTTTTATAGGCAACCGCCTAGATAGGATGCAGCGCCACACTTGCCAAGAAAACCCAGGGGCTGTAGGGTCACCAGGGATCAGCATTAACTTGAAGACACTTAAAAAAAGTTACTTGCCATTGATGGAAGTATGTAATATGCTAGAATGGCATTCAGCTTCAGTGAGTAAAAGAATCAGAGGAGGACACATGCAGGCTTTTATTTGAGACTGTATACAATAAATGTAAATGATTTTTCCCTGATGCAGTTTGTATCGAGACATAGTGCAATGCCAGGCAATTTTGGGGCACAATTGGGTGAAGGCAGCTAAGTAAACATTGCTAACAAATTGCTAAGAAATATGGGCTTAAACAAGCACTGAGGTAATGAGTCAAAGTGTATTGATAAGGATATGGAAGGACCAGTTTAAGAACTAATCCTACTAGTGATTTAGAAACTTTGGATTGATGAAAGTCACATTAAGTTGGACCTGATTTTTATTTGAGGATACAATCCGAATGTCTTGGGAAAAATCTCATTCCTACAAAAAAATGTACTTTGTGTAGGGTTTGACCTCTTGTTTATTGGTTACAAGTATAAGTGGGCTTCCATAATGTGCAAACTTTAAGCCACATTGAAAGGAGGTGATCCCAGGATGGGGTGTTGGTGGGCTAGTGAAACAATGCAAGTGCACTGGATTTCCAAATGTGTGGGATAAAACTTTGCCAGCACAAAAAGCAGGTGCAAAGTCTGTGAACATTTTCCCTTCCCTTTCCTTTGAACATTAGGTAACTGGACAATTAGTAAGAAGCACCCAAGGACGTTGCTGCAACATGGGCTGCTTGTAAAACGATTGCCTCCATAAGGCAGTTTTACTATTACAGAACTGTTATCATGCATATCACAGCAAACGTATTCTGAATAGATGCACCATAATAATACCAGTTTCCTGCAACCCCCAGAGCACACCTTTAATGATTCCTTTTCCAGCAGATGATCTACCTACAGGAAACGCAAAGGCAAATGTATTGGTTGTAAATTGCTTGTTAATTGATGTGGTTTTTTTTATTTTTATATGTTAGTTAACCTTGTTCTTCTTGGGGCATTTTTACTAAACTACACTACCTGGCAGCATGGGGTTTAGCACATGGTAAGGGCAAAGAACTAAAATGTGCCTTTGACGTCACACTAAAAATCCTACCCCACCCTGGTAGAGGTCAGGACTGGGTGGAACGGGCTGGATTGCAGGCACCAGTAGTATGGCATGGGCATGAATGGCCCTTGCTAACCATGCTGGATGCCCGTAATGTGGGTAAACTTAATGCCATCTCAATGAGTGGCATTAAATGTACCTACGGGATGGCTTTTGGGATTCTGCACCTCAGCGCAATGCTAACTGCAGGGGGAAAGATGGACATGCCCTTTGTAGTTACCATGGGCCCCAAATTGGTAATGCAGCCCACATATGTGTTACTGGGGTGGATTTTAGTAACCATGCCCCCTTGTGAACTACTTTGTTGTATATGGTATGAAAGGTGGTACAGCAAATATATGGAGAAAGTACAAAAGTGGTTTTGTCAGACTGAAGGGAAAAGAGGAGGAATATGTAGTAGCTGATGAGGATAAAGCAGAATTGCTTAACAAATATTTCTGTTCTATGTTCACAGATGAAGAACCAGGAGAAGGACCTACTACTACTACTAATATTTAGCGCTTATAAAGCGCCACGCAGGCAGCACTGCACAGCTAGCCTACAGGAGGTAGCCAACATACAAGAGACAGTCTCCGCCCGTCAGAGTCAAGCTCATCGGAGCTTACAATCTAGTTAGAACAGTACATTAATTAGAACAGTACAGAGCATTAGTCAGTTTGCACGAGGTACAGTGTGGTACAGATTGGTCTATAGTTTGGTCATAAACATTGATGGGGGTTAGGGTAAGATGAGGAGGGAGTCAGGATCTGAATGCAACAGTGAAGAGGTAGGTCTACAGCCTGGATTTGAAGAGGGCCAGGGAGGATGCCTGGTGCACAGAAACAGGTAGGCTGTTCCAGGCGTAAGGTGCAGCAAGGTAAAAGGAGCGCAGTCGGGAGTTTGCGGTGCTGGTGAAAGGCATTGATAGAAGTAGTTTGTTAGCGGAGCGCAAATTTCGAGAGGGGACATAGGGAGAGATAAGAGATTAGAGGTATTGAGGGGCCATAGAGTGAATGTACCTATAGGTCAGCAGGAGAAGCCCGAATTGGATGTGGAGTTGAACAGGGAGCCAGTGAAGCGACTTGAGAAGAGGAGTAATGTGGGCATAGCGAGGCTGGCAGAAGATTAGTCGAGCAGCGTGATTTTGTATAGATTGGAAGGGAAGGAGGTGGCTCACAGGGAGACCAGTAGTGTGTTCAGAGAGAAGGGGGGCGGATTTTGCTGATGTTGTATAGAAAGAGGTGGCAGGTCTTAGCTACAAGCTGGATATGAGTGGAGAAGGAGAGAGAGGTGTCAAAGATAACCCCTAGATTGCGGGCCGAGGGAACAGGAAGGATAGTAGAACTATCCACATGGATTGAGAGAGGGGGAAGTGGGGGGGGGAGGGGTTAGGTGGGAAGACAAGGAGTTCAGTCTTGGCCATGTTCAATTTCAATCGTCAATAAGACATCCAGGCAGCGATGTCCGAAAGACAGGCAGTGATCTTGGACTGGGTTGCCGGAGAGATATTAGGTATAGAGAGCTAGATTTGGGAGTCGTCGGCATAAAGATGGTACTGAAAGCCATGGGAGGAGATAAGCGCACCAAGGACTTGGGTATAGAGAGAGAAGAGGAGGGGGCCCAAGACGGATCCCTGGGGTACACCTACATGAAGCAGGGTAGGGGAGGAGGAGGAGCCACCAGACATACACTGAATGAGCAATGGGAAAGGTAGGAGGAGAACCAGAATAGTATGGAGTCCTTGAAGCCAAGCGAGGAGAGGGTGATGAGGAGGAGGTCGTGGTCAACGGTGTCAAAGGCAGCAGAAAGGTCAAGAAGGATGAGGACAGAATAGAGGCCCTTAGATTTAGCCAGGAACAGGTCATTGGTGATTTTTGTGAGTGCCGTTTCAGTGGAGTGTAGGGGACGGAAGCCAGATTGAAGTGGGTCCAGGAGGGCCTGGGAGGTGAGGAAGTCAAGGCAGCGACGGTGGACTGCTCGTTCTAATAGTTTGGATATGAAGGGAAGGAGGGAGATGGGTCGACAGTTAGAAGGGCATGTGGGATCGTGAGGGTTTCTTGAGGAGGGGTGTGACAACAGCATGTTTGAAGTCAACGGGGACAGTTGCAGTGGAGAGTGAAAGGTTGAGGATATGAGTGATGGAGGGGACAATGGTGAGGGGGATGGAATGTAGGAGATGGGTGGGGATAGGGTCTGATGAACAGGTGGTGGGTTTGGAGGAGGACAGAAGGAGTGTGGTTTCTTCTTCAGAGATCAGAGGGAATGAGGAGAGTGTGGCAGAGGGAGTAGGGATGGGGGAGGAGAGCCGGGGGGAGGGGAGGTAGATGGGGGGGTAGGGAATTGGAGGGTAATTTTGTGGATTTTGTCGTGGAAGCAGTTGGCTAGGGTTTGGGCAGAAAGGGAAGGCGGAATCAGGGGTGGGGGGACCTTGAGGAAAGAATTGAGGGTATTAAAGAGACGGCGAGGATCAGAGGCCAGGGAGTTGGTCAGATGGATAAAGTAATCTTGTTTGGCAAGTGCTAGGGCTGACTGAAAGGAGCCAAGCATGAATTTGAAGTGTAGAAGGTCTTCCCGGGAGCGGGATTTGGACCAATCTCGTTCGGCAGAACGGGCGCAGATGCGTAGGTAACGGATTGTGGGTTGGAGGAGACAGGACGAGGTTGGGACGGCGGAAGCTGAAGAGTAAATGTTAAGAGGTGATGGTCAGATGAGGGAAGGATTGATTTACGTAAGTTTGAAGGAGAGGAGTTGGAGAAGAGTATTAGGTCAAGGCAGTGGAGCAAAATTGGAGGTCAAACGAGGAGGTAAGAGCGAGGAACTTTGAGGCATGGGGGTCAGAGGGGTTGTCAATGTGAATGTTGAAATTGCCAAGAATAAGAGTGGGGGAGGAGGGATCCATAAAGGAAGAAAGCCAGGAGTTGAAGTCAGAGAGGAAGGCTGATTTGGATTTCTCCGGTGGGTGATAAATAACAGCTATTCGGAGGGGAAGTGGTGGGAGGAGGCGAATGGAGTGGACTTCGAAGGAGAAAGGGGAGTGTGATTGGGGTGGCAGGAGGGGTTGGAATTGGCAGGAGGGAGAGAGTAGGAGGCCAACGCCACCACCGCGACCAGTAGATTGAGGTGTATGGGAGAACTGATAGCCCCCATAGCAGAGAGAGGCAATGGATGCGGTGTTGTCTGGGGGAAGCCAGGTCTCGGTCAAGGCAAGAAGGTGTAGGGCACTGGAGATAAAAAGGTCTGAATGCAAGTGTTTTTTTTAATGACTGAGCATGCGTTCCATGGGGGCGCATGAAAATGGGAGAGCGGAGAGGGGGAGGAGAGGGATAGGGATAAGGTTGGATAAGTTACGTGTAGGTTTCTTAACAGAGTGGTGTGGGGGTCTATTTCTAGGGTAATGCCGAGATTTAGGTTTAGAGGGAGCAGGGTGTTGGTGGGTGTGACTGGGGGAATGTGTTCTCCAAAAGGGATATGAGGGAGGGGAAAAGAGGGGGAAATCAATGGTATGATAAGGAAAGGAATGGAAAATAAAACAAAAGATATTATAATGCCTCTATATCGTTCCATGGTGAGACCACACCTTGAATATTGTGTGCAATTCTGGTCGCCTTATCTTAAAAAGGATATAGCGGTTTTAGAAAAGGTTCAGAGAAGAGCCACCAAAATGGAAAAGGGGATGGAAGGATACTCCTATGAAGAAAGGCTAAAAAGGTTAGGGCTCTTTAACCTGGAAAAGAGACGGCTGAGGGGAGATATGATAGAAGTCTATAAATTAATGAACAGAGTGGAACGGGTAAACGTAGATCGATTGTTTACCTTATCAGAATATAGAAAGACTAGGGGACATGCAATGAAGCTACAGGGTAAACTATTTAAGACTAATAAAAAGAAAATATTTTTTTCACTCAACGTGTAATCAAACTCTGGAATTTGTTACCGGAGGATGTAGTAAAGGCTGTTAGTGTAGCTGGGTTTAAAAAAGGTTTGGACAAGTTCCTGGAGGAAAGGTCCATAAACCATTATTAAGAAGGGACCCAGGATATCAATGCTTGAACCAATACAAGCATTGTGGAACCTGTGTCCCTTGGGGAAACTGCTAGGTACATATGACCTAGATTGGCCACTGTTGGAAACAGAATACTGGGCTTGATGGACCTTGGTCTGACCCAGTATGGCATATCTTATGTTCTTATGATGGGGCCAGATGGGATACATCTTAGGGAAGTTCTAACAGCTTCACTGACCGACCTTTTCAATGCTTCTTTAGAGTCATGCGTGGTTCCAGAGGACTGGAGAAAGGCACATGTGGTCTCTTTATGGAAAAGCAAAAGTAAGGATGAGGTTAGGAACTACAGGCTGTGGTGAGCAAACAAATGGAAATGCTGCTAAAACAGAAGATAGTGAGATTTCTGAAATTCAATGGATTGCAGGATCTGAGGCAGCATAGTTTGACTAGAGGCAGGTCTTGTCAGACAAATCTCATTAATTTCTTTGACTGGGTGACCAGAAAGTTGGACTGAGGGAGAGCCCTAGAGGCGGTGCACTTATATTTCAGTGAAACCTTTCACAGTTCCGCACAGACATATTATAAATAAAGTGAGTGCCCTAGGGATGGACCCTAAAGTGACTGGATTAGAAATTGGTTGAGTGGGCTGCAAGGATCTGTCCTTGGTCTGATTCTTTTTTTAACATTTTTGTAAGTGATATTGCTGAAAGGCTATTGGTTAAGGTTTGCCTCTTGGCGGACAGTATCAAAATCTGCAACAGAGTAGACACCAAGAAGTGTAGATAGCATGAGGAAGGATCTACTGAAGCTTGAAGAATGGTTGAGAATTTGGCAGCTAAGATTTAATGCTAAAAAATGCAAAAATCCAAGGGAGCGGTACAGTATAGGGAGTAAAGTACTTCTGTCCATGAAGACCTAGGGGTGATTTGTTTTTGATGATCTTAAGGGGTTAAACAGGTAAATAAGTGACAGAAAAGCTAGAAGGATTTTGGGTCCATAGAGAAAGGAATGGGCAGCAGGAAGGAGGAGATGATAGTGCCTCTGTATAAATTTTTGGTGAGGCCTAATTTAAAGTATTGTATGTAATTCTGGAGACTATCCCTCAAAAGACTATAAACCGGATGGAGTCATTGCAGAGGGTGGCTACCAAAATAGTCAATGGGCTTTGTCATGAGGCATATGGGTACTAGACAATCGTAGTAATTAGTCACTTTTCAGAGCTTAATTTACTATGTAAGAATTCAAAACTTATTCAGCTCCACTTCTTCACCTTCAAGATGATAGTTTAACTATACCTCTCCAACATAGAACAAAATGCTCTGTCCAACTGATGATATATATATAGCCTTTAGCAACAAGGTCTCAGACTAGTATAAAGCAACCGTCTAGATTTACAGTATGTCTAGACTCCGAGCTTCAATTTGCATTAATGACCTCAAATGTTGCTTATTCGGCAGGTATATTAAATCCTTATCTTGCTTAACTAAATATTGAACAACGATGCTTATCTTCTACGGAAATGCTTATCTTTTATCTTCTGTAGTTCCTCTTTCAATCATCTCTGATAATCTGATAGGGATCTGATATCTGATAGGGATTATCAGAGATGATTGAAAGAGGAACTACAGAAGATAAAAGATAAGCATTTCCGTAGACGATAAGCATCGTTGTTCAATATTTAGTTAAGCAAGATAAGGATTTAATATACCTGCCGAATAAGCAACATTTGAGGTCATTAATGCAAATTGAAGCTCGGAGTCTAGACATACTGTAAATCTAGACGGTTGCTTTATACTAGTCTGAGACCTTGTTGCTAAAGGCTATATATATCTCATCAGTTGGACAGAGCGTTTTGTTCTATGTTGGAGAGGTATAGTTAAACTATCATCTTGAAGGTGAAGTAGTGGAGCTGAATAAGTTTTGAATTCTTACATGAGGCATATGGGGACAGACTTAAATATCTCTGTATGTATACTTTAGAAGAAAGACAGGATGGGGGAGATATGATAGAGACTTTTAAATACCTCCATGGCACAAATGTACAGGAAGAGAGCCTCTTTCAATTGAAAGAAAGCTCTACAACAAGGGGGGATAGGATGAAGGTGAAAGAAGATAGACTCAGGAGCAATTTGTAGAAATATTTATTTATGGAAAGGGTGATAAATGCATGGAATAGTCTCCCAGTGGAGATAGTAGTGACAAAGACTGTAACTGAATCCAAGAGAGCATGGATCAAACACAGAAGATCCCTAAATAAAGAAAAAGGGACCGAGGAGCTTAGTAGTTGGTATGGAAGGACAGACTTAATAGGCCTTATGGTCTTTATCTTTCATCGTGTTTCTAATTGTGCATATTCTGCACCTGCAGCAGGTTTTCATGCTGAGAGTATGTACACATGAGAGTATGTACACATGAGAGTATGTACACATTCACTTTGAAAACTGGTGCAGAGCCCACAGATAAAAAGTAAGTATGGACTTTAACTCAGTGAGTACAGTCTGAAAATCATCCTTTCATGGATTAATGCAACCTGAGTGAAAGCTATGGATTGACAAAATAATTTCAATTAATAAATAGGATTACAAGTTAAATGTCATTAGTCCCTCTGGCACCTTTTCACAGCTCACAGCTCAATGCAGCAAATTGCGCCATGCTATAGCAGAGTGCTTTGCTAGAGATTTTTCTGGACTAGTCTTGCTCTCCAATGCAGAAAACAAGCTAGTGAAAATCAAGAGCAAAAGCACTGCATGAAAGCATAGTGCAGTGGGTTCACTATTCACATGCAAAGGAAGGAATTTTTAATTGCTCCCGATGTTAAAAACTGAGCTGAAACTTAGCGCAATTTTTTGTTCTTCTTTTAATGCTGGTTCTTTATGCCAGCCTTGGGCAGGCTTAAAGATGCAGTAGGGAGCAAAAAGATGATCACATTTCACAGTCAGATGACCAGACCCCATCATTGTGCTCCCCCCAATGACTATGACCCTCGATCCTGCCAACACTTCCCTGGTGCCCTCTATCCCCCCAAACCTGCTAACAGTTCCCTAGTGGCCCTTATCCCACCCCCCAGAATCTAGCTACTCTGATGGCCCAATGGCCTCTAGCCTCCTATCCCCCCCCCCCAAACCAAGAAACTGCCTTGGTGGCATAGTGGCCCCTACTCCCCCCAGATGTTTGTGACAGTCAAGGGGGCAGGAGCAATGCCCACATGCACCTAACCCCCAAGCCTCCATCTTGGAACATGGCAGTGCCTGATCTCGCATGGTGCATCCTGGGATGCACCAGGAGAGGTCATTCTGCACATAAGACAAAAATTGCACACAGCATGGGATGAGTCAGTCCCAAGATGCACTGTGCAGGGTCAGGTGCAGCCATTTTCTAAGATGGCGGTGCAGGGGTGGGAGTATGTGGGCATCACTTCTGTCCTCTGATTGCTAAGGTACAGGAGGTATCCATACTTCTAGGAATATATGTGAGTTAGTAGGAGCCACTGGGCCACCATAGTAGTTAGGTACAGAGGGGTAGGGGGTAGTGGTCACTGGTCCACCAGGGACATCTTGGCAGCATTGGGTGGTGGGATCATGATTGAGGAAAGGAAAACACTCAGGTGATCTATCTAGGTCATCTGAGGTGAAATGTCAAGCTGTGAATCTGTGGTGCATTGTTGTTCATAGATAAGCCACATTCAGGACCCAAGAGGCTGCAGCTTATGATAGCAATTGGAAAAATGCAAACAGTTCAAAGTCAAAGTCAAACTAGGTGGACTTCAACCTGGTTTGAGTGAAATGGAAATTTTAGTCCCCTCCTCCCCCTCGCTTTCTGAAAAATCTAAAGTGGATGTAAAAACTCCACTTTTTGAATTTCAAAAAATCCAAAAACCCAATGATAGGGCAAGATGATGTTTGGATTCTTCTGAATTTTTCTTCAAAACAGGTTTGAAGAACAAGCAGACAAAGCATTAAATTGCTCCGCAGATCTATTTCCTGTCAATGCAGCCACTGGGACCCCTCATCCAATCAGGTTTTCCGAATATCCACAGTATAAGGGAAACTTGCATGCACTGTGTCCACTGCATCCAAATCTTCTGTGTGCATATTCACTGTACATATCCTGAAAAACTGATTGGCTGAGAGAGCCCCAAGGACTGGGCTGACGACGACTGATCTAGTTTGAATGATTTTGTGCATTTCTAATGACCATCCTTAAGGGTCCATGAAAGCTTCTATGGCACATATGGGTACCTAAAATGTGGCTGGATTTTCTTGGTAAGACAGTAATTCCCAAACCTTTCCAAGCCAATCAGGTTTTCAGGATCTCTGCCATGTATATTCACGAGATAATGTGAAAAGACAACAGGCTGAGGGCTCTCCAGGACAGGTTTAAGAACCACCGCTCTAGGCAGACGTGCCAAACTGAATTCCTGGAGTGCCAGAATGCAGTCAGCTTTTTGGATATCCCCAATGACTATCCATGAGACAGAACTGAACATATGTCTTCCATTGTATCCAAATATATCTCATGCAATATCCCGAAAACCTGGTTGGTTTGCAGCCATCCAGGATTGCACTTTGACCTTCCTGCTCTAGGGGATATCTCCTGTTTTAATTTCTTTGTTTTACCATTCATTCTTAATCAGAGTTTCCATTAAACACAATTTTCTTCCTAGAAGGAGCAATATTCTATTGTAGCAGACTCCTTCCAAAACAGTACATGAGTAACTGATCTTGCAGGAAGATATTTTAGTTTGACCACATTCTCAAGCAAGGAATCAAGAACCAGATACTATGAGAGCCACTACAGTTGGAAAAATGTTGACCATCACTAGCTTATGAAGAGAATGGTGCATGTACATAATGCACACTTTTGTAGTTAGTATTTGGTGCAGCAATTAGCACTCTGTCTATCGGCGTGGTGGTAAAATCCCAAGAGAAACGTAGGTGCTCTACAGACATGCTGCCTGCTTAAAAAGCCTGTGTTACGCATGCTACCCACAGTCACTTCTGTGAAGGAAAGCCGGATTGTGTGTGCCGAGAAGTAAGCAGCGGTGCATTCATGGAAAAGTGGTGTTAGCAAAGCAAGATTACCTCATTCTCTTGTTCTTGATCTGACTCTGATTCCTTTCAGCCCCAAGGTGTCATGGAAGAGGAGAAAAAAGAGGGAGAGAAAAGCCAGAAAGCATAGAAGGTTTAGGATTAAAAAACAAAAACAAAAAACAAACAAGAACAGTAGTATGTTTAGCATGCTTGGCAGCCAAGACTACAGCAAGTACACTAAAGTTGCAGTTTTCAAAGGGCTTGGCAGACAGACTACAAAGAAGGACCATACCGAGCTAGAGATACTCCCTGTGCAATAACAAATCTGGTGCCCCCCTCCACCTCAACTCACTCTTTTTGAGCTTTGTGGAAGTCCAGTGCTGATATCAGCACCCTTTTTGTGCCTGTGCTCTGTGCGGCCAGACTGCTCACAAAGCCCTTGGCTGTGAGCTGAGACACAGAAGCTAATAGGCTCAAGGATAATCGTCAATAATGCTATAGCAGCCTGGTAACGTCTTACCCCACAAACATAAATATTTAAAGTTGCATGAAGGTAGTTCTTTATGTCGATTTCTATTTTCAGAAGGTAGCACATATATCTGTGTGTTTATAAAATAGGTCCCTAGATATTTCCCCAGCAGCACACTACAACTCCTGCTCCAAGGCAGATGTAAACCTGTGAGTGCATATGGCAGCAAGAATCAGTGCGTGTGTGCATTCTATAAAATCTGCATGTAAATGCCAATCCCACCCCGAGTCCCCACCTCCAGGTCCGCCTGCCTACATGTGCATTGCAGAAAAGTGCCTGCTATATGTCGGTTGTGCGTGCAGAACTGTGGGCAGCTTTTACAAAAGCCTGTTCTAGACACGCAAGCCCCTTCTGTCAGTCAACGAAGTCTTCTTCTGTCCTACATATCCTTTAGATAACAAGGACACATGATCTGCAAGCACCTCTCTCTTAGCTCACTTTAGAGATGCAGAGCTGTCAATTTACCCGGTTCCAGGAGTGAGATTTTTTGCCAGTTCTGGTTTTAAATTTGCATGGCAATGCAGGATGGTATTTGTAGTCGCTGATTTTACCCATTGGAACCAATGTTGCAAGTCTCATAATGCTTGAGAATGAGATTGTCAGATATCCAGGATTGGCTTAAAATCTCACTCCTGGGTCTTGGCAACTCTGGGGGTGGAATATAGTGCTGAGTACAACCAATAGCTTCTAAACATGACAAATAGTAATAGAATAGTTCTAATAGTTGACATGTACTAAAAAGGGTGAGGAATGATATAAAAGAGGGTGAAAAATGACACGTCTAGGCAGAATACCATGCTCCTGAGAACCATTTCCTGCTGTTACGCTCTTCAGGTTCTGAGTCACTTTTTTACCCTCAACCCCCAGCATTTACTAGTGCAGTAAGTATGTTCTTTTCCCATTACAAACTGTTTAGCATTAGCAATGGAAAGATCCATCAGAGGAGGACAAAAACAAGCTACAGCATGTTACCTTTGTATAAACTGGCAACGTGATATTTAGGTTGCAGATGGCATGATGCACTAGGCCTCGTGTCGATTTTGGCTCTTTCATAAAAGACAGCCGCCCACAAGGTTCCTGAGTGGTGTCCCGTACCTAATAATGATAAACAGCTTTAATCTACATTCCACCCGTTGAGAAGGCATATTCAGAGGTGTTCATTAAAGCCATTTCGAAGGATTAAGTTTTCATGAACAGGGTTGTAAAACTGCCTTCCAGGACGGCTTTTACTTTGCTGAGATTACAAAATTGTAGCAAAATAACAGTTCCAATTAGTAACAAGTATTCACAGTTTTGGCTTACAAAATCTCTCTGGAAATCCGCCCACATGTATTGAAGGATTATTATGGTTTTAATACAAATAGGAAATTATATTTAGAATCCTGGATAAAGGAGTGTGGAAGCCATGTAAAAAGGAAGATAAAAAGGAAAATAAGGCGATACCTTTTTATTGGACTAACTTAATACATTTGTAGACTAGCTTTCAGAGGTAACATTTTCTTCAGTATGACCAACAGATGTTGATACTAAAATACATATACAGGAATCTATACAGCATTACATGGACAAGAGAGAAGAGGGAGGGGGAAAGATGGTTGATCCAGGCTGTTCTAGACTTTATAATGTGACAGAAAGTGCATATATTTCTTGAGTCCTATTGGTGATCAGGCAGTAAATATTTACAGTTTATAATACCACAGGAAACCAGTGCCCTTATTGAATCCTGTATGGTCTGACTTAAAGTATTTTATCATCTTCATTTCAAAAGTCCCCTTACAGTGACATGCAACCCAGAGCTGGAAAAACAGAGGAAAATCATAAAAGACTTACAACCGCTACTCCAGGAAAACGCATTACTGAGAGAGGTATTTCCTGATGCCCCAGTATTGGCTTTTCGGCAGCCATCCAATTTAAAACAAAAATTAGTGAGAAGACGACACCCTATAGGAGCCCAAAAAGATGAAAATGGCTACAACTGGCAACACATATCACAGGACCCCATAGTCACCCACATGGGAAAAACATTCAACATAGGAGGATCATACTATCCTGGAAGCCCAGACCAACTGTATTCCACACTTTAAGAAAAGTGGAAGGAATTCCAAACAACTGCCAGCATGGCTTAAAGGTGAGGTCAGAGAGGCTGTTGTTGCCAAAAAAGCATCTTTCAGGAAATGGAAAAAAGGAGCCAAAATGATGAAAACTGGAAACACAAGCACTGGCAAGTTAGATTCAAGGCATTGATAAGGCAGGCAAAGAGAGAATTTGAGAAGAAGCTTGCTGTGGAAGCAAAATCACGTAATAAAGACTTTTTCAACTACATTTGTAGCAAAACACCTGTGAGACAGTCAGTTGGACCATTAGATGATAGAGAGATAAAAGGGGCACTAAGAGGGGACAAGGCCATAGCAGAGAGACTGAATGCTTTGCTTCAGTCTTTATTGAAGAAGATGTAGGGATGTTACCCCTGACTGAAATGATATTTAAAGGTGATGCCGCAGAAGAATTGAAAGAAATATTGATATACTGAGAAGATGTATTACAACTATTTGATAAACTGAAGAGTAGCAAATCACCTGGACCAGATGGTATACATCCAAGGGTGTTGAAAGAACTATTAGCAATCTGTGAACTATCATTAAAATAATCTGTAATACCTGAAGACTGGATGACCAATGTAATGCCAATTTTTATAAAGGGTTCCAGGGGTGACCAGGAAACTACAGACCAGTCAGCCTAAAGTCAATAATGGAAAAATGGTAGAAAACTTTATAAAGAACAAAACTACTGAACATGTAGATAGTCGTGGCTTAATGGGAGACAGCCAACATGGCTTTAGCCAAGGAAGGTCTTGTCTTACTAATCTGCTATGTTTTCTTGAAGGTGTGAATAAACTTGTAAACAAAGGTGAGTCAGTTGATATAGTGTATCTGGATTTTCAGAAAGCCTTTGACAAGATCCCTCATGAGAGACTTTTGGCGAAATTAAATTGTCATGGGATAGGAGGCAGTGTACTATTGTGGATCAGGAACTGGTTAAAAGATAGAAAGCAGAGGGTAGGGCTAAATGGCCAATTTTCCCAATGGAGAAAGGTAAATAGTGAAGTTCCCACGGATCTGTGCTAGGTCTGCTGCTTTTTAACATATTCGTAAATGACCTGGAAATGGGAATAACGAGTGAGGTAATGAAATTTGCAATGACACAAAATTATTCAAAGTTGTTAAAACCCATGAGGGTTGTGGAAAATTGCAAGAGGACCTTGATAAATTGGAAGACTGGGCATCCAAATGGCAGATGAAATTTAATGTGGACAAGTGCAAAGTTACGCACCCTTGAAAGAATAACCCAAACTACTGTTACACACTGCAAGGTTCCACATTAGGAACCACCAGCCAGGAAAAAGATATAGGCATCATCATGGATAACATGTTGAAACACTCCGCCCAATGTGCAGTGACGGCCAAGAGAGCAAATAGAATGCTAGGTATCATAAGGAAAGGAATGGAGAATAAAACAAAGGATAATATAATGCCAACCGCACCTTGAATACTGTGTGCAATTCTGGTCACCATATCTTAAAAAGGATATAGCATTATTAGAAAAGGTACAGAGAAGAGCCACCAAAATGGTAAAGGGGATGGAAGGATACCCCTATGAAGAGAGACTAAAAAGGTCAGGGCTCTTCAACATGGAAAAGAGACGGCTGAGGTGAGATATGATAGAAGTCTATAAATTAATGAATGGAGTGGAATGGGTAAACGTAGATCAATTGTTTACGCCATCAAAATATAGAAAGACTAGGGGACATGCAATGAAGCTACAGGGTAACCTATTTAAGACTAATAAGAGAAAATATTTTTTCACTTAACGTGTAATGAAACTCTGGAATTTTTTACCAGAGGATATAGTAAAAGCTGTTAGCGTAGCTGGGTTTAAAAAAAAGGTTTGGAGAAGTTCCTGGAGGAAAGGTCCATAAATCATTATTAAAGGGGACCCGGGATTTCCACTGCTTGACTGAATACAAGCCTTGTGGAACCTATGTCTTTTGGGGAAACTGCTAGGTACTTGTGACCTAGATTGGCCACTGTTGGAAACAGGATACTGGGCTTGATGGACCTTGGTCTGATCCAGTATGGCATATCTTATGTTCTTACACTCCTCCAATATAGTTTATATGATTCAGTGTAGGAAATGTACAAAGGGCTGCTACCTTGGAGAGACAAGACAAATGTTAAAAACAAGGATGAATGGTCACAGACATCTAATTATGCAAACCAAAACAGACCAAAGTATGAATTCAGTCAGTCCAGCATCTACTATTGGTCTGCATTTCAAAGGGCCAGGGCTCAGCATTGATGATTTTATGGCGAGGGTCCTGAAAGGAAGATTTAAATCTATCCAAGACTGTAAAACCTTTGAAATGAAGATAAGACACTTTGAATCAGACCAGACAGAATGCAATAAAGACATTGGTTTCCTGCCACATTATGAACTGTAAACATTTATAGCCTAGTCAACAGGACTCAACAAATACACATATTTTCTGTCACATTTTAAACTCTTAACATTCACCCACTGATCAACCATTCATCCTATCTCCCTCCCCTCCTGTCCATGTAATGCTGTATACGTTGATTCCTGTATGTGTATTTTAGTATCAACATCTGTTACTCATACAAGATGTGAGAAAAAAGTATCAAGACTTGTTGTGTAGCTATATAACAATACGTCACACCATGGTGCTATTAAGCATGCAGTGATCTAGTTATGTGCTCTGCATGTGCAGAGTGTGGTATGGCTGCAGCACACCTGTATTTTTTAATCATGTGATGTTTGGTATCGTGTAAAAGCAGTTCGCCAGATTTATGATGAGTGAGAAAATTGAACAGCGAATTTGCATTAAATTCTGCTAGAAACTTGGAGATTCATGCAGACTTATGACAAGTTATAGCAAGTGTATGGCGATGAATGCATTAGTCATGCTGGAGTTTGACTGGTACAAATGTTTCCAAGAGGGTCGCCAAAGTGTTGACAGTGACTAACGTCTGGAAGGCCATCTACAAGCAGGAATAAAGACAAAGTTGAAGCAGTGCATGCCACAATACACTCAAATCGTCGATTGACTATCAGGGAGCTTGCTGAGGACATGGGCATCAGTTTTGTGTCAGTACAGTCCATTTTTACTTTTGATTTGGGGATGAGAGTTGTGTCTGCAAAATTTGTGCCGAAACTCCTGTCCCCTGACCAAAAAGAAGATCGACTGTCTGTAGTCAAGGAGTTGTTGGAATGCATTGAAAATGACTCTAATTTCATCAAAAAGATTATTACTGGTGATGAATCATGGGTTTGTGGTTATGACCCAAAAACTAAGGCTCAATCCTCACAATGGAAGACTCCAAACTCTCCCAGGCTCAAGAAAGTCAGGTGAGGAGCAATGTCAAGGTCATGCTCACAGTTTTCTTTGATTACCAGGGCATTGTTCATCATGAGTATGCTCCAAAAGGCCAAACCATCAATAAGGAGGACAACATCCAAGTTCTGACTTGTTTGAGAGATGTAGTTTGTCGTAAGAGGCCAGAGCTGCAAAGGAATGGTGAATGGTTGCTTCATCACGATAACACCCCAGCTCACGCATCACATCTTGTCCAGCAGCTCTTGGTCAAACACCAAATCGAGCAAGTCCGTCTGTCTCTGTACTCACCTACCTCACACCCTATGATTTTTCTTGCTTCCAAAACTGAACTTACCACTGAAAGGAAGGAGATTCGACGACCTGGAGATCATTAAGCAAATTTCGACACTGCAGCTTCATAGCATAACGAAAGAAGCATTTCAAAATTGTTTCCAGCAGTGGCAGGAATGCTAGAGGAAGTGTGTTTTATCGGATGGGGACAACTTTGAAGGAGACTGAGTGCAATAAATGTCAGTGTCATACTTCTTGTGTTATTGTACAAATCTCAATACTTTTTGATTGCACCTCGTACTGTCCTGACATGAAGAAGATGGTTTTACTTTTGAGAGCTAGACTACAAATATATTAATTGAGTTCAATGAAAAGGTATCACCTTATTTTCCTTATCTTCCTTTTTATTTAATTACAATTCAGAATCCTAGACCCACCACATGTACAAGTCTCTTGCATTGCTTATGTCTGGTGCCCTCTGCTGGTAACATGTAAGAGTTCTACAGCCTCTAGGCCTGGCTCGGACGTTCACCTTCCTTTGATTCGGTACCTGCTTTCACATAGCTGGAGATCACATAAGAATACTAGGATGGCTCATTTAAAAATACCCTGCACTTTTGTAAACGTTTTTCTGAATTTACATTTAATCTGCTTCTGCATACAACTAATCTAGTCCATAAATGAGTCTGTAAATGCATGAAATTAATCTTTAACAAATTTCGCAAACTGTCAAAGACAAGAATGACAAGAACGTGACAAGAGAAGAGAAAATTGCTCATGAGATATACTGTAATTAAAAAGGAAGAGTAGATTATCTAGCCTCTAGGAATCATGAGCTGTATATTTCATGCAGGACTCAGAGATAAAGCTAAGAGTCTTGTGCAGCCTTGTGAGTGTCAGGAATGTCCTTTTTTGTTTGGTGAATGGCACAGCTTAAGCTAAATTTTGCCAAAGAAGATCATCAAGACTTTGGAGGGGAGGGGGCTAATCAGCGGTAGCGATTTGCGATTCTAACATTCAAGCCGCTGCTGCTGAACTTTAAACCTGGACATTCAATGCTGGGGCCATACCTGGGGTTAGCATCAGGTGTGCAGCGACAGCACCCATAGATATTCGGAAGCACTGTTGTTAGTGCTGCGGAATATCCTGGATAAGGGAATTACCATGGCTAGCAGACCTGCAAACCATGTTAATCCCTTTGAATATCCCCCCCGTTTGTTCTACATCCTATTCTTTTGTCAACAGCGCCGTTCAATATCTGCAGATTTCAAGCCGTCATTTTGTTGCTTACTGGATATTCTAGTTTTTAAAGCTTTTTCTCTCTTATTAAATTTTGTGCCAAGGGCAATTTTATTTTCTGACTGTCCACAAGTTAAGAAACGGGCAACCCTCTTCCTCTCCCCCCCCCCCACCAAAACAGCCCCCAATCTGACTAAGCTACTTAGCTATTAGAAAACATCACAAGTGGCGTTACACAGTGATTCAATAAAGACGTAGTCTTAGCCTAGTGGTTGTGAACTGGAAAAGAAAGAGTTCAAATCCCACTTACGCTCTAGTGACTTTGAGCAAGTCATTGAACCTTACACTGCTCAGGTACAAATTTAGGGGTCGATATTCAAAGCCCCAGATATTTAAATGACACAGTGGCCAGTCATGGTGTTTAAATATCTCCCGGATACTCAGTGGCAAGATCCAGATAGCGGCTGCTGCTGAATATGCGGATTGTGCGGCCACTATCTTGATAATGGAAGCACTTCTGATTTTCTACCACTGTCTGGATAAAATAGAGCTTAGGCCAGATTTTCTACAGCCCAAGCTACCCTCATAACTTATCCAGCTAGAGGCTAAAATCAGCACCATTGCTGACATTATTTGGAGAGTGGCCGAACCGACCTTCCTTCACCCATAGACTGCCTCTCCACTAAGGGAGTCATTCTGAACAGCGAATAGCGGGGACGTATGTCCTTTTTGGACAAACCCCCGCTATTCACTGGGAGCGTATTCTGCTTCAATAACTCCCGCACGCAGAAGGTCTTTGTGCAGGGATCTCCAGATGGGGGCGGGAGGGGGCAGGGTTAGATGTGGGAGGTATTCCAACCTCAGAGGTGGAATAAGTCCCATCGACGAAAAGAATCGGCCCGGGCGCCCCCACCAAAAAGGAGGATCAGCTGCAGACCCCTAGAAGACCCTTCGAGGTCGGTAGGAAACGGTGAGTGTGATGTCTGGCGGGCCTTGCGAGCTCCTGTTGTGCGTCCCAGTGCCACAGCACCAGCAAACAAGCAGAAGCCCTGTGCGGGGAGGATGGGCAGGCACTTGGACGACAGACGGCACAGAATGCTGTTCACTCTGGCCCGTCCAAGTGCCTTGAGTCTGCATCTGAGGGAACGTATAGCTCCTGCGGTTGCAGAATCGGGTATAAATAGGGGCTGTATAGTTTCTGCACATCCGGACGGTCCAGACATGCAGAGATCAGAATCAGCCTCCACCTGGATAGCGTTGAGACAGTCTGTGGAGACATTCAGCAGCACTATACAGACAGTACCATTAAATATCGCTCTCAGTATCCTTATCCAGGGAACCTCCATGATTGTCAGATAACTGCTTTTGAAACATTTCCCTGTCCCCTTAGATTGTAAATCCTCTAGGGACCAGGAAATTCCTACAATGCCTGAACATACAGTAAATCATCTTGAGTTACCACCTAAAAGGCATAAGCTAAATCCAAAAAGTAATGTTCTGCATTGCCACACAGGGAGACCTGGATTCAATTTCCAGGTCAGGTTTTTTGCTCATTGGGATGTTGCAAAGGCAATGCTCTTAACTCCTGGGGGCATCCCAGCCATCACTGCTTAATGGCGGATTCGGGACCAGGCATGCAGGGCCTGGCCAGGGACTGTCACTTTTCCATGGGCAATAAATACACTAAGTTGAGTTGGAATTATAAAATAAGGGGGGAAAATTTCACAGATATTTGTGCATGTAAACCAGTAGTGGCAGATTTCAGCCCCTGTGACTCTTGAACTGGAAGTCCTAAGGAGGAAGAAGAAATGGGCAGCGAGAAAAGAAAAGACAGTTAGTGACATTACCTTGACAAACAGTGGGAGTCTGTTTTCTTTGAAGGCATAAAAACTGAATATGTGGTGCTGGCCGCTCTTTGTTAATGGTACCAGATTGCCAAAGCAGTCTACGTAAATGGGTTTTCCTTCCAGCACCTACAGTAAATTTAAAATAACGATAAGCATTTCCTTTTGGATATATTGTCCTAAATCGTAATGTCATTCTCTTAGACTGCTGAATATGAACAGAGCAACATAAGACAGTTTTTTCTGCTGTCTCGCATAACAGTCTGGGAATTTCTGAGAAGTGTTTCAGTCTTCCTACCTTTCCCTGGCAATCTATACTCCTTTGGCATAAATAAGCTGAAACAAATACAGTGTATTTTGTGAGCAGTTAGAAAATACAGATAGCTAATTCAAAACCCTCTTGAGACTATGGGTCTGATTCCCTAATGCTTTTCTGTCTCCTGGGAAAAAAAATAAAGCTAGTGAATCAGGTCCTGCATGGCTGTTTACATGAAAACAGCGTTGGGCGGCACAAACGGCCAGTGGCAATATCATGTGTTGCTGTGCAGAAATTCAGGTTTGATTCCCAGACTCAGCTCAAGTCGGCTGTAGATGAGGACGCTGCGGAAAAAGGAACTTTCCAGGGAGAAGAAGGTACTCATGAGTCATTCCCACCTGATGACCAATGGGCACATGTATACCAGGATGTGAACAGAGTTGTAGTTTGTGTTCTTTATTTCAGAGCTTCTCAAAGCTGTCCTGGGGAATTCCATAGCTAGTTGAGTTCCCGCAATGAATATCCATGAGATAAATTGCCATACATAGGAGACGCACTGCATGCACATTTGTCTCACATGTATTCATTGTCGATATCCTAAAATCTAAACTAGCCGTGGGGATCTCAGAACAGGCTTTGGATATACTGCAGTTGGGGAGTGGGGTTGAGTGTCCTCTCAACGAGCTGCAAGTACTGTTTCATGGCACCTCGGCATTAGACTTGGGTTACCATATAGTTGCATGGCAGACAGGAGAGGCTGCACCAGTACTGGTTTTCTTCCCAATTCATGCATGAACTTGCAATTTCTGCTTTTTCTTGCTTCCACCAAGTGATCATTTCAGTGGTAGCTGTGCAACGTTTCTGAGGGCAAATGAAGTGTACTGGTAAAATCCATCATTATTGTAGAAGTCCATCATAAAGAGGGCTGGCCTAGAGCACAATGCTTTGAGGTTGGCTCATGGCTTTCGTCACTGCCGCCCCTCTCCGGACCCTGCAGCAGTGGCCATGACATTCAACGCAGCAATGCCGTGCTTACTCAAAGCCTCTGTCGCTGCGTTGCTGGTGCTGATTGCTTTGACTGGCTCTGATCATAAACCAGGACTGGCACAGTGCTTCTCTACTGCCATACAGCTGCGTGGCAACCCTATCAATATGGCACTAAGCAGGGCTGGTGCAAATGGGCTGCTACACTACATCTTGGAGAAGTCTGGCCAGATAAAACGTACCAGCAGCTTGAACCAGCAAAAGGAGAATTAATAGTGCTTGAAAGATTGAAGTTCTAATGAGATAACCAAGATAATATTCTAATATATTCAACTATATTCTGTACTTCTGTATTTAATTGTCCAATGCCATCTTTTATTGACACATCCAGATAGATCATATGTGCATGGACATTTAAATAGTAGAGTGTTCAGCCATCACATGACTTGCTAAACTGAGCTATTATCTGTAGTTTCCAATTGTGCTGGCAGACTTCAGAGATCATGTTTACATCATTCGTTTAAAATACTGGAAATCATAAATGTTACACACATTCATGGATATTTCCTGTCCACTTCCAGAGAATGGACAAAAATCACGGGGGGGGGGGAGGGGGAGGATATTCAGCTACCACTGGATATTCAGTGGCACTAATCATATTAGTGCAGCTGAATATCCCGATTAGGGGGGTTAACACACTTAGCAATTCTGCTAACCATGTTAATTCCTTTGAATATCGGGCCCGTAGTGTCTACAAACTGTAGGCCCAATATTCGGCGCTGGTGGCTAGTGCTGCTAAAGTGGTTGGCTGCCGGCGCTGAACTTAAACCCAGTATATTCAATGCTAGAGCCATATCTGGCCTTTGCCATTGAATATCCAGACTGCTAAGAAGCTAACTGGACAGAAGCTGAATACTGGCGCAGCCCAGTTAGCGTCACAGCACACCAGGCAGCCCGGATATGGCCCTGACACTGAATATCTGGGTTTAAAGTTCAGCAATGGGAGCTAGCTGCCACTACTGAATATCGGACTCTACTCGTTTTGAAACTGAGAGGGCCGTTTCTGTTGCCCACAGCGGCATAGTGCACCGTACCTCTACATCTCTGCTCCTGGCCACTTCAGCAAAGTTTTCCTGTTGCTCTAATGTCTTATCCACTTTATCATCTGTCATACAGAAGCAACGCAAGCGGGCTTCGATAGGGTCGTGGGATTTGGCAAAGACAACAAATTTGGCCATGTAGGGCACACAGATGATCTCCCTGTAGACTTGGCTTGCAAAAGTAACAGATTCCTGGATCTGTCGACAGTCTATCAACCAGAACCTGAAGAGGAAAATTAGAAATGCAGCTTAAAGTGGGACAAGCTATTGGCTTACACCAAGTGATCTTTTCAGTGGTAGCTGTGCAACATTTCTGAGGGCATATGACGTGTACTGGTAAGATCCATCATTACTGTAGAAGTTAATCACACTGCCCATCATGCTTACAGGGCCACAATGTCAAAAAAGAAGCTCTCCGTGGTAGGTTGGGGTTGCACAGCTAAAGGCAGCGTGGCAAATTCAAAATGAAGGGGGCAAGTTACTAAGGTGTGCTGCTGTGTTAGTGCATGTTAACAACCTTAACATGAGTAATTAGTAACAAGGCCCCATTGAATAACATGGGACCTGAGCTAAAATACTGCACATTGTGGTGTATTAAGATTCATTAACTGTAGTAAATAGCTTCTGAAATCTCTTCCCATATTACACTGATCCTGCTCTAATACTGCCCAAATGCTACTCCTGACCCCATCTGGGGTGCAATTTTCAAAGGGCTTTTATCCCATGGAGGAACATAATTTCCCTGCGCAAATCCTTTGAAAACTGCCTACTAATATGTTGGTAAAACAAAGGGCCTAATTCATACAGGGGTTTCTCTCATTCTTTGATAAAAGCATTAGTTCGTCATCTGTCTTTAGCAGCTAGGGATCAATTTTCTTTATGGTGCTTTACAACGAGTACACATGCACATTCCAGCTTGATATTTAAGCATAAATCACCCGTCTAATTTGTATTTGAAGACAGAGTTGTTATGTGGATAAAAGGAATGTCTGTACCTTGTGTCATCTCAAATGAGAGTGCAAAGCAAGTGTATTGGCTACATAAATGTATTTTTAAAACTGAAATGTCCATACACAATTTTCTGCCCCGACCAAATTCTGGTCCCTGGAACATCCCTTTTTGTTGCAACTAACACTATACACATAGTGAAAGTAAGCATGCACTTATAGGGAGCTGAAAATACGCTTAGATGGACTCAGCCAGTGTTTCAGCCTAATTTATGCTTTCACACAAATCCCAAGCAAGCCTTTGAAAATTAACCCCCAAATGTACACGAGCCTTATTCAAATGCAATTTAAAAGTCCACCTTTTTGAGACTGCTTGGTAAATCTCAAGTCCTTATTCTCCTGTTCATATTTCTGTTGTTTTAACCATTTCTCGTAAGTGAAATTCTCTAATTCTCCTAGTTGTCCTGTTTTTCTTAAATAGATTGTAAGCTCTACTGAGAAGGGACTGGCTTTTATGCATATATGTACAATGCTGTGGATGTCTAGTAGCACTATAGAAATGACAGGCACTGAGCTAAGATTTCTTATTTCTGTAAAAAAAAGTAAGCAGATAATTTGTGGAAGCTTCAGACACTCCCAAGAAACACTGGGTGTGGAAAATACTAACAGCATTCCCATTTTTACACAAATTTTGCATAATACCACCAGCCAAGATCAATACAACATTAACATAGCGATTTCTTTAATGTATATGTGCACAGTTTGCTCAGACAAAATTTACCTGCTCAGCCAAGAGGGAATTTAAATCTTAATGATTTGTCTGACCAGACAAATATTTGAAAATCAACCTCTCAGCATCACATTGACATTATAAAAGCTGTAAAAAAGTGCTACATATGGAGTTGCAAAAGGAAGTCATTTCATTAAAGCTCTAGAATGGATCCCAAATGGACATTTCGGAAGTCCTGTAGTAATGAAGCTTAGTGAGACCCTATTTTATAGATAACTCAGAGAGAGAAGGGAACATTTGCCTGGTTTATTGCTAGAAAAAAAGTAATTCGGAAATCAAATAAAGCTGCCTGATTTCTGTAACAGGGTCTTGGTGAGCACCATGAATACATAACATTAAAATGGCAGAAGTGTTTCAATGTTTTTATAAACCTGTGTTGAACGTGCCATTATTCGAGGCTTCTGGGGCCAGTGCTATAGATAAACAGGTGCAGTCTTGCAACACTTTGACTGCATTTCTAAGGATCTCACTGACCTGCTACACCTGATGCCAGCACAGCCGGACAGATAAGGGCAGGTTGTAAGGAGGCTGACATGGGCACACGGTCCAGCAGCTCAAGAAAACAGACCAAGGTACGGTGTTCGGAGCATGCCGCTGATGTAAGGGTGGGAAGGGACTGGGGGGGGGGGGGGGGAGGCATACACTGCTAGGCCGGAACTTAGGAGAAGGGCAGCACAGGGCTCCCATTCTACACAAAGTAAGAAAGAACACTGCCTCCCTCTGTACGGCGATGGGAACTGCATTTCATAAGCCTGTTGTGTGCGTATCATTCTATTTTAAACTGGCCATTCCTTTAGAGGGCAATGTTATAACTGGTCGTCTAACTTGTACAGCAGGCATGCACATAAGTTATACAAGTTTTCTAAGGGAAAATATTTGAATATTTTGGGGTCTGTTTACTAAACGGCGCTAGTGGTTTCCATGCAAAATCAGAGCTGCAGCCCAGTTGTATTCAATGGAGCCATGGCTCCTATATCGCACAGAAGCTGCTAGCGCCGCTTAGTAAACAGACTCCTTTGTCTTTGAATATTCCCCCCAGAAAATACACACACATATTTATACCTCTAATTTACTAAGCACACTTTTCCTTCTTTGTCTTATGCTCACACATACGTAATTTTATAGAGTATGCAGGTCATTTCAGAACATGATTAAGGGGTTTGTACATGTGTCAGGGATGTTTATGTGCCAAAAACATCCCTAACCATATTCTGAAACACTGCTGACATACATGCCCATGACGCTACCATGCGGATCTCAGAATGTGGGCGGGAGAGGGTGGAATGGGGGTGTGGTCGGCCACAGAGACGTAGAAAGCGTATTCAGGAACGGCCTGTGTATGTATTAAGTGTTTCCTGGAAACGTCTACATTATTCCTGCCGAAACATGGTATAACATCATTCAAGAAGGACTTCCAAAACAATTGAACAGATATGTATAATCATTCTGAAATTATTAAGAATGTCGGATAACACCAAAAAGGGGAACAAAACATCGCCTTCTCACAAAAGGCGTCTCCTTTTAATCATTTTTATTAAAGTGCTTGTGCTCATGTACTTATCTTTAAGAAGTGCTCAGGGACCAAAGATGGCAAAGAATCTCCATGACGTGCCACGTTTTGGACCCAACTTCCACGGTCCTGCATTAGGTATTGAAGATTCCAAGGTCCAAGAAGCAAACGGCGCTTGTGAAACACCACCACCACCCACCTCTGGCGTATATGTTCTACTTTAACCAAATTTAAGTGCCACACTCATTAACTGCAGGATCGCTTACTTGCCAGGGGCTACCCTTGGAAGATTGTAGTCTGGGATTATAAATGTGCTCGGTTAACTGATAGGGAATGGCAATCTGGATATGGATGATCATATGGCAGAGGTTTTACCCTTTATGCGGGACATTCAAAGCATGGCAACAATATTGTGTAAACATTGGTCAGTTTTACAATTACACCCATGTTTTGGTGGGCAACCTTTGGTGACTTACTCTAGGGGTTTTAGTGTACAGGATCGGGTGGTTCACTCTGCTATGGGAGTGGACCGACCCCTTTCATTTCATCAGGATCCTGGTCATTACCCTTGTAATTCTACCCTTCAAGGGGATATCTGGCATCATGAAAAATGTGCATTGACTTTGTGTTCCCGTTGGCGCACTACATGTTCCTTCACATTTGTGGCATTTGTGGTTTACTTAATCATTTGCCTCTGTGATCTTTTTTATGTGGGCCATACCACTCGACAAATGAAAGTTCGTTTGGCGGAACATGCACCACGCCTTTGTACGGCTACACTTTCAGCTCCCATGGTTTCCCACTGTTTGAACCACCAATACCAGTTTCAACATCTTCACTGATGAATCATTGATCATGTCTTTCCAAACCCCCAGGGCGGTGACTGATTGTTTAAATGGCAGTGGCTTGAACAAATGTGGATATATCAGTTACACACTGTTTCTCCGTCGGGTTTGAACCTGGAAACTGATTGGGCAAGCCTTTATTGAGTAATAAACCATCACGTAGGGAATCCTATTTCCATGGGTTTTTCCTTGGTGTTGGACTGTTCTATTTTGTGATCTTATTCTTACGTCATTTTCACATCATTTTTACGTCAGATACCGTCTTCATTTTAAATGTGAATGGGTGGTAGTGGCGCATTAATGCATGCCCATAAGGTACATTGTGTGGGACCAATAGTGTTGCTGTTGAGCATGTATTAGTGCTGTTTGCACTGCTGAATGCCTGTATTCTGAGGGCCCCTATTATTGACAGGGATATGTTTTGACATAGGGAACCTTTGCTGATTCCTTCTGGATTATTGTACATAGGGTACTCTAATTAGATCAGATATAGTTGGCAGTGTGATAGGGCAGCCATACATCCACTGTGCCTGGCACTGGGAGACACAACTGATGTAGTGCCAACATTCCCCGGATTGTCCCATGCGGCTACATCCCTACCCTGGCGAGGATCAATGAGAGCTGCAAGAGTGGTGATATATCTGGAGTCTGGCTACGTTGTGTGATGACACAGGGATCTCCCCTCCCATGCCCACACAGCCCTGGATAGTGGAACAGTGCCACAAAGCTCACTGTGGGAAGGCAGACGGAGTTGCCCCATAGATAGCAGATGTATACCGACCAACATACGCCACGATGGGACAGGTGTAGCTGTTGTGAGAAATGCTAGTACCCAGATAGGTGGGCCTCAGATGCCATAGCCAGAAGACCCTACTACAACAACTACTACTACTACTACTACGGATCATTTGCATAGCACCACAAGGCTTACGTAGCGCTGCACAAACACCTGCAGCAAATGGTCCCTGCTCAGTGGAGCTTACAATCTAGTTGGGACAAACAACACAGCAGCTGTGCACAAAATGTATGTGTGTATGTGTATATATATTTTGTGTATATGTATATATATTTGTATATATATATATATACATATACATATATATATGTGTATATGTATATGTGTGTGTATATGTATATGTGTATATATATATGTGTGTATATGTATATATATTTTTATGTGTGTATACACATCTATATATATATATATCTGTAAATAGTTTATTCTGCTATGTTCTGTTCACATTGTTAGAATTATATTATGACGTTCCTTGTAAATTTATATTCGGTTAATTATACTAACATTGACGTTCCTTGTAAAACAACTTGCGTTGTCAAGTGTTAAGTTTTGTTCTCTGTAAACCGCAACTGATCTGTGGAAGACGCGGTATATAAATGTGTATAAAATAAAAAATAATAAATAAATAAATAAATAAATAAAATACATCCGGGGGAATGGTCAGGACACACAAGCAAGCTTAGGCGGATCTGATGCAACAGCAGCACCAATGAGGTGAGTTTTCAGCCTGGATTTGAGAGGGGCCAGGGACAACGTCTGATGTACAGACTCAGGTAGTTAGTTCCAGGAATATGAAGCAGCAAGGTGAAGGGAGCAATGTCCAGATTTGGCAGTAGAAGGGAAGGGCACAGATAGAAGCAATCTGCCAGAAGAGGGGTGTTCACGGGCAGGGGTGTAGGGTAAAATAAGAGGGGAATGGTAGTGCGGAGAAGCAGAATGAGTGAACTTATAAGCCAGAGGCATAAAAAGGACATACACTTGTTGCTCAGCAATATTAAGCATCCTTTGAGAACCTGCAAGGTTAGTTCAGAGCTTTGTGGACTTGGTGAGGGTCCAGCCTTAGCAGTTTAAAGTGTGTTTGTAAAGATAACCAGGGCAGGAATCACTGGGGCCGGTTCCTAATGCCACGTACCATTTGATGCAAGGTATGTCCTGACATACATGTTCAGATTTACATTCTTGTATACCATATTGGGGTGCACTAGGATTACGCAGCACTTCTTACAGCATGAGGGGGACTGGTATATGGTCTAGGTTGCAGCAGCTGTCATTTCTCATTGGTATTTATGTCTAGTGTGCATCAGCAAACTACAATCTGCGATAAGCAGCTTAGGAGATGCACATTTTTCCCGAGGAGCATGGCATCTGCGAGTATACAGCAGGGATGGGCAAGATCTGAAATGTCCTGGGGAAGTCCAAAACATTTACCCACATCCGAGGCACAGGGCCGGATGGATAGCGCTTGCATGTGTCCACCGAACACATCTATCTCCCCAATTCCGACCCCACTGGCACATCCAGACCTGTGGATGCAGAATTAGGATCAACAGGGTCAGATGTGCACGTTATGGAATCGCACTCTATCAGGCTTATTCGGTTCCAGACGTAGATCCCCTCTGTACGTCTGGTCTAAACCGGAAATGGAGGGGATCACGATTCTGATCCCGAGAGGCATGTCTAGCCCTGCGGGGTCAGAATCATGAACAGTCCTGTACGTGCAGACCAGGACTGTGATTCAGCGTGGCCTGCACATACAGGACTGTACCCAGCTAACTCAGTCAAGGCTCTTCAATGGAGCTGTGATGCTGGCTGCTGGACTTCAGGGTTTCATTCCCCACATCCCAACCCCCGATCCAGTCTCCTAAGGCCAGGGTCGGGGAATGCCTTCAGGCCTCCCCTGCCCAATCCAAGCCCCAGGCCACCAAAGGAAAAAAGTCCAGGGAAGTTATTCCACCTCAACATTAGAATTGGCCCTGTTCGTCCAGGGCCAGCGACCGCCCACTGCCCGCCCAGACTCCGTCCCTTCCCCACCCTGTCTAACTTCCCCGTACAACTGGCAGGGAAGTTAGACACGGCTAGAGAAGGCATGAATAGCAGGGATGGGTTGGGACATCATAAATTTACCTACATATACTTCCAGCAACTTTGCAAAATGCTACTGTATTTCTGCACACAATAAGCACTGTTTTACCTGTGGTAAAGCTTTTTAAAATTACTCGTTCAGTGGGAGTACAATTGATGGCATGCTTTGTCACTACTATTTTAGAAAGAGAATGAAGGGTTAACATATTCTAGCCTGCCTAGGGTACAATACAGATGGTAATCTACCTGTATTGCTGCATCTGCAATGCAGCAAAACCTAGCCAGAGACAGCTACTGTGCTGCACTCAGATTCATGAAGCAAAATTGGTTTAGCAGCTTTGCAAAAAGCATGAAAAAGATTTGCTTTCACAAAAATATTTTTCTGGCAAGACATTTAATTGTTTTGCAGAACTGCAGTAGCCACCTGATAATCCACATCACTATAATAACTGAGAAAGGATCCAGTGCATCAAGCCACTAGATGAGAAAAAAGGAGACTGCAACTATTCATTACAAAGCAGCTCGTATAATTCAGGAGGAGAGCACTCCTAATTCGAAAATGCCTATCCAGATCATTTAGTACAGCTCCAAGGTACATTATTCCCTCCCACCTTAGCATATCACTTGTTACACCCCCTCCTTTCTCCTCCTCCATCACTTAAACTCTATTACACTACAGATGTCCCCTCATAATTTCATATGTAAATAGTTGATCTTTGATCGCTGTACATAGTTATTCTTGTTACTATATGTATCCAATGCTATGTTCCATGTATATAGTTATTCTTGTTACTATAAGTATCCAATGTTATGTTCCATGTAAACAGTTGAAACACATTGCTATAAATTGTTCTATGTAAACCGTCTTGACTTGTAGAAAGACGGAATATAAAAATTGTTAAATAAATAAATAAATAAAGGTATCAGTATAGTTTCCAGCGCTGCTCCCATTCCATCCATGGCTCATACTGGTACTATCCAGATAAGAACCACTGAATACCGGCCCATGTATTTTTAGATTTATATGTGTAATTCTCCATAAAAATTCTACCTTCGTACAGGGAAGAAAGAAGGCATCAGCAAAACAGGTATGTGCCTAGAGCCGAAAGGTATGGGGAGGACATTGTCAGATATAATTAATCCAACTCTGCCGAGGCCCCACGCCCATGTAGGACAATAAGTGGCATCATCAGCCATTTGTGCAATCAGTTGGCGATATGCATTGGTACACTCTCCCAGCGTCATTAGGCTGGTCTATGAGAAAAGGAGGCATCAGTCATGTGCTGTCTCACATCTTCTCTCCCACTGTCTTCAATCACTTAACCAAACACATGGTACCCAAAGGCGTGGAAAGCGCCGAGGAACCAAACAGATTCTGGATTTTAGAAATGGGGAGAGTGCTTGATGGGGTTCGGGGGAGAAAAGCAGAGAGGGTGCTTGATGGGGTTTGGTGATAGAGCCATTTTAACCCCCTCATTAATGTGATACATTTAGATGTTGAAGTGAATGTACAGTTAATTCTGCCCTACTTGCAGGAAAAGGTGCAGATGTCTGCGGGTACAAAGCAATTTCTCTTTAATATTTACTGCAAAATCTTGGAGTATAAAATATCTACAACCTGCTGTTGTAGATATTTTTTAACCACCTCTACTGGCGCAATAAGACGAGATTTGGGAAAATTAATAAAATGTAGGTTGTTCCAACTGGCCACATTCTCCAAGTACTCCAACTTAGGAGACATAATGGAGGAGTCTTTCATCTGCAAACCAACAGTCTCAGAGAGCTGACCATGATGAGCCTCCAGCAGCACATTTAGCCTGTTCCTGAGACTTATTTTTAAAGACTTCATATCAGGAAGCAAAGTACTTGCCATTGCCTGCAGAGAGGAGTTCACTGGGTCCACTGCTTCCCATAACGCTTCCATCGTAACAACTGCCGAGGTAAGGAGACAAGACCGGAGTGGTGATTTGCCATGACCTTAGTCAGACACCATCTTGTTCCCTTGGGGACAATGTGCCGTCTATTACCAGAGCCCAGTATTTTACTGTGAGATCAGTGCCTGGGATGGCGGTAGAAGATCAAGAACAACGCCAGCCAGAATTGTTGGATATAACTAGGCTATTAGAGAGCTCCCTGGACCTGATTACAGGCAGGACCACCTTAGTGGTCAGCTTTGCACTGGAGACAGACTGAAATACAGTGTTGCTTTTGTATTTTCATACTATGTATACATTGTTTTTGGGTGCCAGGATACCAATTTCCCCTGATTTCTCGAGAACAACCCCAAAAAGATGCAAGGACTTCTTGGAGTTGAAACCAAGGGTCTTTGCTTTGGGTGGGTCTTTTGAGTTAAAAATTTCCTTGTAGATGTCATATTTTCCTGGAAGGTAAACAATTTCTTTTCTTTGACTCAAAACAATGGATAACTTTCTTGCTTGGGCGGGAGGGGGCATCGGCAGGAGAACTGCATCCTGAATGAAGCTGTCTGTGTATCTTGGGGACTGTTATTTTTTATCTTATGGGTTAAAAAATGTTTCCTTTCCTTGTTCCTAGTATGCAATTTGTGGTCTAATATTGCAACGGTGACGTGTGGATTTTCCTTTGGAATGTTTTTTCTTTTTATGAAGTTGTAACATTCTAAATTGATTGTCTTCTCTCTTATGGGCATATTACTTTGTAAAATGATAAAAATTAAATAAAAAAGAAAAATAATAAAGTACCTGCTGACTCTGCACCAGAGTGACCTGTTAGAAATTTGCTCCCTTATTTTACAGGCAATAAGCCAGCACAAAAGTGAACTGTATGCTTTCTCCATGGCCTTTTCATTAGTAGGGTACAGGCAAATTGCTCAGTTTTTGAACTGAACTACACAAATTTTGGTAAGTTCATCCTCCAAACCTTTTCCAGCTTTCATCAACTTTCCAGTTTCATCCATATTGTTTTTCTTGAGAACTTAAATACATTTGAATATGGACTGTTATTTTTAAACACATTTCTGTGGGTGGAAACACGCTTTTATAGAACCACCTTCCTGATATGTGCATAAGGTTATGTGCTTACAGCCTATACCTGCGTAACTTTACCATGTTCTGAGTGAAGGCATTTCCAGGGGTGAGGGTTTGGTTGAAGAGGGGCTTGCATTTATGTGCAGAATTTTAAATGTAATTTTATTTAAAAACTTCTATTCTGCCTTTTCAATCTACGGATTGCACAAAGCAAATTACAGTCCATAATCAACACTAACAACATAAATTAACATAAAAGAATATAAAATACAAGAAAAAGAAAAAAATTCAAAAACATTTAAAAAAGCTCTGCTCAACCCATTGCATACCCTTGTACCATTTCCCCATTTGTTCAATGTGTAAGAGCATAAATTAACACAGAAAATGTGGGTGCTAAAGAGAAGATGTAAATGTAATGGGAAAACTCCTGGAGTTCATTTTCAACCGTGGAAGCTGAAGCCCGCATAGGGAAAAGCAGCTAGCCATCAGCGCTGAACTTAAAACCTGGATATTCAATGCCAGGGCTGTCCAGTTAGCTGCTGCGGCAAAGGTTAGGCCAAGGTTTCCTGCAGCTGACTTTCATGGTGTATCTCTAAGCGGAGGGCGGCTCAATATTGCAACTGCCTGGTTTAGCAATGGATGCCACCCCGGAATACCCCCGGCATGCCCCAATGATAATCTGTTAGCATCAGGTCGTGTAGCAGCAAATCATGTAAATGCCTTTGAATATGCCCCCATATTGTTTATGCACATGCGCAGTAATAAATTACCTGCAGGCACTACATTTTTGAAGATGATAGTTATATGTTGAATGTGAATTCAGATGCAAAGGTTTGTGCACATAAAATATAGGGCAGACTTTCAATCATTATTACACATCTCAGCCAACATTCGAATGTTAGCATGGATGTCTAAATAGGATAAATATTTGGATATCCAAATATCTGCTTGTGATGGGGTCTATAGAATGGTACCCATTCCTCTCCAAAGGGATTAGCAACAGTCCCCTTTAAGAGAGTCTGCAGCCCAGGGCATGGCTCACAGGGAGAGGTTAAGAACCCAGCAGGCTGCAGGAGGGAAAGAGGCTCATGGAGCCAGAAGTCCTTTCAATGCAAGCCGTGCAGAAGAGTTCTGAAGTAGGAACTTTAACTGGGGTTGGAGGAAGGGCCGGGAGAACCAGTTTGTGGAGGTTTAGCAAGCTGGGACAGAAGTAAAGCTGTTTTTGTTTTCCCTGAACTGCTGTTTGTTTTGGCTTTTGCTTTGGGGAGGTTTAACAAGCTGGGAAGAAGTAAAGTTGCCTTTGGTTTTCACTGAACTGCTGTCTGGCCTGTGCTGTACAGAAAGCCCCTTCCCACTGCACGCCACACTACCACACTGCTATAGTAATATTTGGCTGGTAGCCTTGAGGCATGTTTACATGGCTGGCCCATTGTGATAAGGAAGCTTATCATAGCTCAGGAAGGAGCTATAGAAAAGATGAAGTAACTCTGAACAAGCAACCTGTCAGTTCTGGTAGAAATAAGAAAACAGAATTTTCCCATAAAAGACTACCAGTCCCAGAATGCACCAGGTTTCCAACAGCCATTAGAGGAGCTGAAGTGGGGAAACGTGTGTTCAATCAGGAGGGCTATGAGGTAATCCCTAAGCACTCATCTCAAAGGGCAGGGCCTGATTCAGCACAGCTGCGCTGTGTTAGGGAGGAGCACTCATCTAAGCAGAATAAAGGTAGAGTTTATTCTACAGAGAAGCAGCTTGAGCTTGATCATCTTCATCATCAGGAGGATCATCAGAAGCAGAAGCCAAACCAGACGGACAGAGAGGGAAAGAAACCCTTTGGAAGAAAGAGGAGAAAAGCCTTTGAGAGGTCTAGAAGAGTCCAGAGCAGTACGTATACTGGGAGGCATTCCAAGGGCCAGCATACACCATTGGACTGGGGAAGGCCAGAGGAATGGTGCTGCAGAGCTAGGAATCTCCAGACAGTACCTGTGAGGGAGACGGCTGCACGTGGAAGGGACCCTAAGACCCGTGCCAGAAGGTATGTGAAGAGAGGTCCAGTGTCCAGGGATCTGGATTGGAAGGCTGGACATAAGAACTGGACTGCATACTGACCAGGCTATATAGAGAGGAACTCTAACAGCAATGGAAGCTCAGGTATGAACACTGACCTATGCCCTAGCTATAACCTTGAAAGACAGCAGGGAAACAAGTATTCTCCTGAAAGTGCTCCATTGGGAGATTCATCTGTGCCAATCCATGATATTGAACCCATGCTTGTTGAAGAAGAGGGGGTGATAGCAGATGAAGAATCTGTTTACATGGACTGCTCTCTGTCTAAACTCCTTTGGTGATTTTCTGTTATAAAATACAGCAACCATCACAAAGAAATACAAACTTGTTCTTTAATCTACTCAGAAAAGCTCCTGTGTAGGATTTCTAGCCACACAGTAGAAAGCAAGCCAGCTAAGGGGTTTCAGCTGGATAACTGCTAGCAATTGAGCCTTACCTAATTGCTTGTGGGCTCTGAGAGAATCACTTCTGAATCTATGTGGGAAGATATAAGAAGTTTACCTGAAAAGAACAGTTTTTTTCTTTCTTTGTGGCTTTTGGTTTGTTGTTTGACATTGCTAAGAGAATATTAGCTAAAGCCTACAGAAAAGACCAGTTTGTTGCCAACCAGGTCTTATTTCTTTTGCTTTGATTGCCTGATAAGTTAAAATGTTGTTTTCCTGATTTTGTTTTTTCAAGTTTAACACTGAAAGCAAGTAACCTGATTTATGTGCTACCAAGCATATCTGTGTTGGGAGAAATAACCCCATAAATAAATATCTTATTGGCTTTACCCAAAAGCACAACTAATTATTGTGAGCAGCTGTGTCTGGTGTGAATGAACTGCATTGCCCACAATCCCTTGCAAATCATATAGATATATGCACTTGCCAAGACTGTGAAGATTCTCACCCAGGCAGCCGTCTGACACCATCCACTAGGCAGCCGACCCCTGTAGCTGGCAGGCCATGTGCTTTGGCACACATGGCCTGCTGTCCCCCCCCCCTGTGCATCAAGTCATGCCACCCTTCCTCCCCTCGTGCTGAGCCACGTCACACTGCCACTGATCCGGCAGCAGAGGAGGACAGCTAGGCTTGACGGCAATTCATGTGCTTCGGCACACATGGCCTGCCGCTTCTAATGCTCCAAAGTTATGTCAGAAGGGGGTCAGAAGTGGCAGGCCTTGTGTGCTGAAGCACATAGCCTAGCGCTGCTGCCGAGCCGAGCTGCGCCCCCCTCAGACCCCGTTGCTGGAATCAGTGGCAGCGGAGGGTGGTAGTGTGGCTGAGCATGGGGCGGTGCAGCTCGGCATGCTGGGGGATGGCATGGCTCGAGGGGGGTGGCACAGCTGGGGCTTCTGCCTGGGGCAGCAGAAATCCCTGGGCCAGCCCTGCATGTTTATTAATGTGCGCTATAAGGGTAGCACGGGGTTTTTAGTTTGGCATTGATACCATGTATAACCCTGTGCTACCCTTGTAGCACGCATCTGGGCGGCCACTGGGAGAAATGGGGGCACTGCTAACGGAGGTGTCTGAAGCCCATGCTATCTGCGCTGAGTGATGGTAGTACTGGTGCAATTTACGCTACCTCTAATGGGTGGTATTAGTTGCTCCTGCAGCCGTTTTACTGTGGTGAAGCAAGGTAGCAGAAAGGGATGGCTATACCCGCCTGCTGCAGTTAGTGCGAAGTGCCAAGCTAGTAATGGCTACCATCGGCCACCATCAACCTAAACAACACCATCATACCGGTAAGACAAGAAATAAAATACCTGGGAGTAACGCTCGACAAGGACCTCAACCTCCAGTCCCACATTGCAAAAATAACAAAGAGCGCTTACATCAAAATGAGGACAGTCAGAAGGCTCAAACCCATCCTCGCCCATGAACACTTCCAAACAGTCTGTCAAGCCATCATCACTCCAACCCTGGACTATAGTAATCACATCTACCAAGGACTACCTAAAAAGACAATAAAACCACTACAGCTAGCACAAAACACAGCCGCACGACTCACGACAGATCACACAATTCACGATCACATCACCCCCATACTGTACCACCTACACTGGCTCCCAATCAGCTCCAGAATCCAATTCAAAGTACTTCTACACATATTTAAAATAATACACAACCTATCAGCAGACAGTCTACACCCTCTCATAAAAACCGATGACAACAGGAGACCAAGAAGAAAAGGAACCTCAGACACCATCAGAACACCAAAAGAATTTGCTAAAACAAGGCTGGCCACATCAAGGAGGGCACTCTCCCTGGCAGCACCCGCTATATGGAACTCTCTCCCAGACCACATAAGATCAACCAAGAACCTCAAGGACTTCAGAAAACTTCTTAAGACTGATCTATTTACAGTACATTTCAAGGACCTCACATAAATTTTCTACCTCAAGACATTACAGGATCACGATCCTACCTCCAAGACATTACAGAATCTGAATCCTAGCACGCCTCTCAAACAGCCCCATTTTGTATATATGTATATAGCTCATTATGTAAATAGTTCACCGATATAATCTAACGCACTGCCCCACACACTACACTTCTCAGTTCTCACACTGCATGCTACAAACCACACTTTATTATTGATTTTGATTGATGTACCACACCGCCTTGATTTAACGATAAGGCGGTATACTAAATCCTTCTAAATAAATAAAAATAAAATAAATAAATAATGTGGCCCCTCCCCATGATATGGGCAGAACTGGACGCAGAGTTGGTTCAAGTTGTTGGCACCCTAGGCAAATCTTAAGCCTTTCACCCCTTGCATGTGCAAATCTATTGTTTAGCTTTAAATGCCTTGATCTATGCTGCCCCCAGAAGCTGCCACCCTAGGCAGCTGCCTGGTTTGCTTGATGACCCAGCCCTGAGTGCAAGGCTTATTCAACATGCTCCACTGTGTCTAAACTGAAACCATAGATCAGTTTAGGCATCTAAAGCCGACATTCAAAGGCAAATCTCCAAATAACGACGGCTGTTACTGTATCTGGTTACTAATAGTCCTGCTGAAAATCCTTCCAGACCACCAGTGCGTGCATTGACATGAATGTGCGTGCTTCACTGGTAAGTGTAGCTAGGGACGTGATCTGGGCAGAGTGTAGGAAGAGTTTCCAAGCATGCATGCTGATGACAAACTACCTTCATTTATGCATGGACCTATGTACTTAGTACGCAGTCTGCACGTGATCTCTGCCCCTTGTGCTAGTATTTCATAAAGGCAAGTGGGCACTGATGAATCTCTGTTAAATAGGCTTAAAACAGGTGTGTTTTTGCTGCCTTAAACTAGGCAGGCTGCTATAAAATTACCCTCACAGTACCGCAGCAGATGTGGGCATTCCTGTAAATTATCATGGTACAAGTCATCTTGAAGTTATCCAGATAGTTATCTGGATAGCGGACTTAATAACAGCACTCAGTATATATATTTAAGTGCCACAGCTGGTGTTTTTGAGTTTCAATATCAACTCATGAGCTGCTGGTGACAAACACAGAGCAAAGTGGGAAGGATAGATAGAGGGCAACAAGTAGATGAAATAAGAGCTATAGTGAGTCATTTTAGAAGCCTTGTGTATCGATTCTACATGTAAACGGCACATTTAGCTCCTGCTGCGAGTATGTATCTCCTGTGACCCCATACATATTTTACAAAAGGATCCACGTTCAATGGCTCTTTTGTATAATAAGCTAGAAATCGTGAATGACCTGACTTGCGTGTTCGATTTCTAACCTCGACATTCTATACAAGCTGAGGCTTCTCATTTTTCTTCTCAGCATCAACAGTGCATTTGGACAACTGAGATCATTCTCCAGATACCCTGGCTTAGGAGTGAGGCTCATGGCTGTCAAGATATGTGCAAGACATTGCCTGCCCCCCCCCCCCAGTCAAAGAAAGGATAATCCAAATTGATGGAGAAGGAGCAGCAGTATGATCGCAGCAGACCTCTGAAAAGATTAGTGTAATTTTCAGAGTAGTCACGATTATGACCCTACATCAAAAAGTGTAGAGCTCAGATATTTCAGACAATAATCTGATAAGATATGCCATACTGGGTCAGACAAAGTCCATCAAGCCCAGTATCCTGATTCCAATAGTGGCCAGCCCAGGTCACAAGTACCTAGCAAAAAGACACACGGGTTCCACAATGCTTATACTGGGGCAAGCAGTGGATTTCCCAGGTCCTCTTTAATAATGGTTTATGGACCTTTCCTTCAGGAACTTGTTCAAATCTTTTTTTAAAATCAGATACACTAACAGTTTTTACTACATCCTCTGGCAACGTATTCCAGAATATGATTACGCATTGAATGAAAAAATATTTTCTCTTATTGGTCTTAAATGGGTTACCCTGTAAGCTTCATTGCATGGCCCCTAGTTTTTCTACTTTTTGATGGCATAATCAGTCTATGTTTACTCATTCCACTCTATTCATCCATTCATAGACCTCTATCATATCTCCCCTCAATCGTCTCTTTTCCAGGTTGAAGAGCCCTAGCCTTTTAAGCCTCTCCTCATAGGGGTATCCTTCCATCTCCTTTACCATTTTGGTGGGCTCTTCTCTGTACCTTTCCTAATTCCGCTATATCCTTTTTAAGATATGGTGACCAGAATTACACTTAATATTCAAGGTGCAGTCGCACCATGGAACGATATAGAGGCATTATAATATCCTTTGTTTTATTCTCCATTCCTTTCTTTATGATTCCTAACATTTTATTTGCCTTCTTGGCCACTGCTGCACACTGGGCGGAAGATTTCAACTTGTTATCCACGATGATGCCTAAATCTTTTTCCTGGGTGGTGGTTCCTAATGTGGAACTTTGTATCATGTAAACATAATTTGGGTTGTCCTTTCCTAGGTGCATAACTTTGCACTTGTCCACATTAAATTTCATCTGTCCTTTGAACGCCCAGTCTTCCAGTTTATCAAGGTCCTCTTGCAATTTTTCAGAATCCTCTTTGGTTTTAACAACTTTGATTAATTTTGTGTCATCTGCAAATTTGATTACCTCACTCACTATTCCCATTTCCAGGTCATTTACAACTATGTTAAAAAGCAGAGGACTCAGCACAGATCCATGGAGTACTCCACTATTCACTTTTCTCCATTGGGAAAATTAACCCTTTAGCTCTGCCCTCTGCTTGCTATTTTTTAACCAGTTCCTGATCCACAATACTACAGTGCCTTCTATCCCATGATTTTTTAATTTTGCCAGGAGTCTCTCATGAGGGACCTTGTTAAAGGCTTTCTGAAAATCCAGATACCCTATATCAACCAGCTCACCTTTGTCTACCTGTTTATTTACCCTTCAAAAAAACATAACAGATTAGTAAGACAAGACCTTCCTTGGCTTAAAGCCATGTTGGCTGTCTCCCATTAAGCCATGACTATCTACATGCTCAGTAATTTTGTTCTTTATAATGGTTTCTACCATTTGGCCCGGTACTGACGTCAGGCTGACCGGTCTGTAGTTTACCGGATCACCCCTGAAACCCTTTTTAAAAATTGGCATTACATTGGCAATTTGCCTCACTAGTTAATTTCCATAAGCCAAACATCAAACTGTCTGGTAATTGAAAGCAGGTTGGCAAGCATTCCAAAAAGAGTTCTCTCATTCCTACTTTAAGATAAGCAACATTCACCAGCAATTAAGCAAACAAGCTCCTACCAAGCGGACACAATGCTGGAACTATAAGCAGTAGAGCTCTGCTGTGCAGTTCTTTCCTCTGCGGTGGCTTTATGGGTTCTACTGAGCTATTTACATAGGATCTTCACTAGTAAAAACAAGAGTTATGCGGATAGGTTAACAGAAGCTGCTTAGGTGGATTTTGAGCTGACTAGAAGTATGTGTATAATTTCATGGCGTGTGTACTTTCAGCCTCATTATAGGGACAGTTAAAAACACTCTGCGTACATTTATGTTTCCAAATGGTGCGCATGAAGCTAATATACATAGAGGCACATTTCACAATGGGACGTCCAAGTGCAATCTGGGATGCCACAGCCAGAACATCTGAAGAAAAAGCAGGCACGTGCAAGTTTAGGCATGATATCGGAAATGTGGACGTGCCTGATATGCACGTGTATCAAGCATCTACATAGATGTCCCCAGGAGAGCATTTCAGCACCAAGATGTCTAATAGCATAATGGTTATTTATTTATTATTTACTTATTAACATTTTTATATACCGCACTATTAATTATCAGCGCGGTTTACATGGAACAAGAAACTTCAGACAAGTTACATTTATCTGATTATTACAGTTAACAGGAAAATCAACTTGGATAACAGGAGCAACTATTTACACAACAGATTATTTACATAACGGTGTCATAGAGTCTGAATAGTGTATTGTTAATCTGTTGAAGTAGTGTAATGCGCTGTTAAGACAGGAAAGTTTACGTGGTTGGAATGTAGTTATTGATATTTGGGTGTGACTGTGTTTCTTTGTTCTCTGGGAGGTATTTGAGGAACAGGTGATGTTTCAGGGCCTTCCTGAACTGGCTGAGATCAGAGATGGCCCTAATGTGTGATGGAAGGGTGTTCCAAAGTTTTGGGGCACATAGACTGAAGGCTCTGCTCGATGTTGTGGAGTTGTATCTTATGACTTCCTTTGGTACAATTAGCATATTTAGTTCCGTGGTTCTTCTTAGTCTGTTGGATATGATTGGTTGTATCATCTCCGATAATGAGGTGGATGTGAGACCTTTGTGCGCTTTAAAGGTCAGGAGCAGTGTCTTGAAAGTGATTCTTGCTTGAATAGGAAGCCAGTGTAGTTGTTTTAGGAGGGGTGTTACATGGTCTCTTTTAGATGCTCCAAAAAGCACTCTCGCTGCACTGTTCAAGGCAAGTTGAAGCGGATTTAATGTAGATTGAGGAAGACCTTGTAGAATGGAGTTTGTGTAATCGAAATGAGGAATGATAAGAGCCTGGTAAACAGTACGGAAATCGTCTGGCTCCATCAGTTGGCGAAGATGTCTGAGGGAGCGGATCTTGAAGTAAATTGCTCTTACTGTGTTGGATATGTGAGTCTTCATGTCAAGGTTTTGATCAAGAGTCACTCCTTGGTATCGGATATGGGGTTTTACTTGCAACTTAGCATCTTGAACCTCCAGGCATGTAGGTGGTATGAAATTCAAGTTCCTTGAGATAAAGAGAACCTCCGTTTTTTTATGTTGGATTCTGAGATTTTGTGTCAGTAGCCAGTTTGATATGGCGTTGAAACAGTTGGTTAAGGGAGTGAGGTCTATCTTATCTAAGCAGATCGGCATGTATAATAACACGTCATCAGCATATATCATACAATTGACATTAAAAGATCTGATGATGTCACATATAGGTTGCATGTATATGTTAAATAGTAATGATGATAGAGAGGATCCTTGTGGGACCCCTTGTCCTTGATGAAACGGATCTGATATTGCCCCATCTGATCGCACATGCTGCCATCTACCTGACAAGTATGAGTTACACCATTCGAGTGCTGTTCCACAAAGGCCCTTTTCTTTTAGACGGATAATAAGAAGCTCATGACATACCGAGTCAAAGGCTGCCGCAATGTCCAAAAAGATGAGTACAAATCCATTCCGAATGTTGTCAATGCCAGAGTTTAGGTTATTGAGGAGGGTGGTGAGGAGAGTCTCGACACCATGTGACTCTCTGAAGCCATGTTGGCATGTATCCAACGGATGTAGCTGCCTATAAACCACTTTTTCAATTATTTTTGCAAGCGTAGGTATGCTGGAAATGGATCTGTATGAGTCTGCTTTTTGTGGGTCCAACTTGCAGTTTTTTAGTAAAGGTCTGATGGAGGTCTGTTTGAGAGCAGAAGGGAATGAGCCGGTGTCAAATGATAGTCTTATAATCTTGGATATTATTGGAGCGAGATCATTGCGGAGATCCTTTATCCAGAAGGCTGGGCAGGGATCAGTGTGAGCTGTGGAAGTGTTGAGAGTTGAGATAATGTTTTCAATCAGTTTCAATGAGGGAGTAGTGAAGGACGTTAGAGGTGTTGGGTGCCCTTGAATTGTAGGAGGAGAGGGTATTGCAATTTTATTTGTCCGGCACATCTTAGATTGTATGTAAGTAGCAAATTCTTGCGGGCTGATTTCGCACTGATGCTCGAGTGAGGGTTCCTTAGCTAATCTCTTGACTAAACTAAACAGATCATGAGGTTTATTTAGAGCACGTTTCAGGGTGTCAGTGTGGTACTGTTTCATCTTTTCTGCAATGGACTTACGGTGAGTAGCAAGATGCTGCATGTATGCAGTCTGATTGCTATTAGTGTGTGACCTTCGCCATCGCTTCTCAAGCTTTCTTAGTATTTTTATTTATTTTATTTAAAAGTATTTCTAAACCGTCTTATCCTAAAAATCAAGGCGGTGTCACAATCAAAACAATCAGATGAAGTGCTGGGGGGGTCATGCAGTGTGGGGGGGGTAGAGTGCGAGGGGGGGGATCATGCAGGAGGAATAGTGTGTGGGGGCAGTGGTGTGAAGTGTGTGTGAGGAGGGGGATTCTAGATTAGGGTGAGCTATGTACAGTGTGCGCTATAATACAGCATGTTCTATAATACAAGGTACTGTCCAGATAGGGCTTGAGCTAGATCCTGTGCCGATATACAATCTCTTGTCGGTGTCTTATAATCTCTCGTCGGGGTCTTTGTTGATCAGGCTTTGCTTGATTACGTGATGTGTCCATAATGTTCTATGAACAAAGTTGTCTTCAGCTGTTTGCGGAAGTCTTTGAGGTCCGTTGTCGATCTCAGATCATCTGGGAGGGAGTTCCAGATGGTTGGGGCTGCCAGGGAGAGGGCTCTCTCTGTGGTGTCCTTTCGTGTTTTTCTGAAGTCTTTTGGTGTATTGACTCTGTTGGAGGTTCCTCTTCTTCTCGGGCGGGTGCTGGTGTCTGGATGAATGAGGGTGTGCAGGCTGTTTGCTGAGATGTGGTGCTTGATTTTGAATATGTTCATTATTGTTTTGTATTTGATACGTGAGCTGATTGGGAGCCAGTGTAGATCTTTGAGAACCGGGGTAATGTGTTCATGTCTTGTTGAGCCAGAAATTATGCGTGCGGCGGTGTTTTGGGCTAGTTGGAGCGGTTTGAGAGTTTGCTTTGGTAGGCCAAGGTAGATGGGGTTGCAGAAGTCCAATAATGGGGTGATGAGCGCTTGGCATACTGTGCGGAAGTGTTCTGTGTCGAGGAGGGGTTTAAGCCGTCTGATGATTCTCATTCTATAGTATGCATTCTTGACCGTTTTGTTGACGTGAGACATGAGATTTAGTTTGTTGTCCAGGGTTACTCCCAGGTATCTTACTTCGGATTTCATTGGAATGGTTGTGTCTGCTATTTTGATGTCCGGTGGGTGAATGAAGTTGGGGTTGCGAGTGATTATTAGAGCCTCTGTCTTGCTGTAGTTGATTGAGAGGTTGTTGTTCGTGCACCAGTTTGTCATTTGTGTTAGGCAGTCAGTTATTCTATTGTAGTCTGGGTTGTCGGTAGAGATGGGTGTGTATATCATGATATCGTCTGCATAGATGGTGTATTGAATGTTGTTCGCTTTCAGGATGTCGCATATTGGCTGGATGTATATGTTGAACAGAAGGGCCGAGAGGGCGGATCCTTGAGGTACTCCTTGGCGGATTTTTATGGGTTGAGAGGTGTTGTGGCCTATCTTGACTTGTAGCTGCCTGTAGTTTTAGTGATTCTTTCAGCTCGGTTGTGAACCATGGGGCTGTCGCTTTTTTCCTTGAAGACCTGCTCCTTGGTGGGCGTGAAGCAATGGAGTTGAGTCTGTTGTTCCAACCAGTGATCATCACATCCAAGTTTAGGGTAGTGTCTTTGAAGAGTGCATCCGTTTCGGCCAGGATACGTTCCCTGTTAAAAGGTTGGAAGAATATGGCTGTAGCGTTTGTGTGTTTGTTTAGATCCGTGTCACTTGTAGGTTGTTTGATTTGAGTAGGAATCTGGAAAATAATAAGCTTATGGTCTGACCATGGGACCTCTGAGATTGATAACAGTATGTTTTGAAGCTGATTATGAGCTGGTTGTGGGACAAATATGAGATCAAGAATATTGCCTTTTACATGTGTGGATTCTTGCACTGCTTGCTTGTATCCTAGGATTTCCAGGGCATCTATAAAGGCGGATGATTGGTTGTCTTGTAGGGATGGTAAGTTAATGTCTCCTAGAATCCAGTTGGGTCTATTTGAGTTTGGTGTGTTGGAGGCGAGGTTTATTATAGCTGATAATTCGTCCGGAGAGGATGATGGAGCTCTGTATAGTAAATTTATAGAACATAGGTTGTTGGAGATAGAGACGGTTTCAAGGTAGTTGTTGCTAGTGGCGTCATCCATTTTGAACTGGAGTTCCGTCTTAGTGAGGATATGTTAGAGTAATGGCTCACAAGCAGAGTGGTCAGGGTTGAAATCCCAGTGAGGGCATTTGTGATCTGAGGCTAGTCACCTAGTTCTCCATCTTCTCTACACTCTGGATGTTTTAAGGTGAAAACTTGCACTTTCCTGATGCTTATTCATGCCTGGAGAAGGTATAAATATTGACGTGCCTACAGACATTTCTGAGATCGAACGGGGATGAATAAATACATTGCCACACCCCTATGCCTACGTGGAAGTCCCTGCACTGGAGACATGTGTGAATGTTATCTGTGGAATGGCTATGGAGACGTCCGCATGTATGTCTTCAGATGTCCAAATCATGACTAAAACCTTTAAAATGACCCTCATGGAGGCCAATTCCATAACATGCACATCCAGCCTACGGACACATCTAAATCACAAATGGGCCCGTTTGAACCTAATTCCACATCCACAGGTCTAGATGTGTCCACAAGTCCGGAATCAGGGAGGTAGATGTGTTTAGCGTTATTCATCCAACGCATGCACACATTGGGCGCAAGGCCCATGCATGGGTCATGTGATATAATGGAGAAACACATCCCCCGTCAATATTATTGGGCACAGGAAATGTTTTGGATGTTACCATGCCCACCATATTCTGAAAAGTTATATCTCTGATGTACCCGTGAATGTCACGCCCCTCGGGAAAAACGTGCATCTCCTGAACTGCCCTTCACAGTGACAGTAGTGTGCTGATGCAAACTAGATATAAATACCAATGAGAAATGACTGAACATGTATGTCAGCACATACCTTGCATCAAATGATACTTGGCAGTAGGAACCGGCCCCAGTGATTCCTGCCTTAGTCATCCCTACAAACACGCTTTAACTGGACCCATAGCAAGGGCACCAAATCCGAACCTCACATTGCAGTTCCCCAAACATGCATGATATTGCTGAGCAACAAATGTACGTCCTTTTCATGCCTATGGCCTATAAGTGCACTCATTCTGTTGCACTGCACTACCGTGCCCTTCTTATCTCTCCCTACACTTCTCCTTGGGAACTCTGCTCTTCTGTCAGATTGCTTCAATCTGCTCCCTCTCTCTTCTACTGTCAAATCCAGACTTTGATCCTTTCACCATGCTGCTCCCTATACCTAGAACAAACTACCTGAGTCTGTACATAAGAACATGAGAAATGCCATACTTGGTCAGACCAAGGTCCATCAAACCCAGTATCCTGTTTCCAACAGTGGCCAATTCAGGTCACAAGTATCTGGCAGGTTCCCAAAAGGCACACAGGTTCCACAATATTTTTCCCATTCAAGCAGTGGATTTCCTGGGTCCTCTTTAATAATGGTTTATGGACCTTTCCTCCAGGAACATGTCAAAACTTTTTTAAACCCAGCTGCACTATCACTTTTATTACTTCCTCAGGTAACGGATCTCAGAGTTTGATTTTTTGAGTGAAAAATATTTTCTCTTATTAGTCTTAAATGGATTACGTTGTAGCTTTATTGCGATTCCCCTAGTCTTTTTGATGGCGTAAACAACCGATCTACGTTTACCTGTTTCAGTCCCTTCATTAATTTATAGACCTCTATCATATCTTACCTCAGCTGTCTTTTTTCCAAGTTGAAGAGCCCTAACCTTTTAAGCCTTTCCTCATAGGGGTATCCAAGGCAGCTGCACATGTATATAGTTTACCCTGTTCTCCAAGTTACTTTTTCCTGTTCAATGTAATGACCTGACTTTTGTTTATTGTCGGATACTGTTTTTGTTTAATGTAAACCGCGCTGATCGCAAATAGTGCGGTATATAAGAAATGCAAATAAATAAATAAATAAATAATAAATATCCTTCCATTCCCTTTACCATTTTGGTGGTTCTTCTCTATACCTTTTCTAATTCTGCTATATTTTTTTTTAATTTAATTTTTATTAATTTTCATCCAACATATTTACATTATTTTAAAATCTCTTCTTACATACTTGATTACTGCTCCTTCTCCCACTTCCCCCACCCCCTCCCCCTCCCCAACTCTCCCCTTGTGGCCAGGCTGTTCTTACCAATTGTTACTAGTCCTAGGTAGTCTTTTAGTTCCTTTTTAACAATTTAGATAAAAATGTCAATTTAGCATTCCACCTCGGAGTCTTCCCCTCCCCCATATTGCCCCTACCGGGGAACTTCTCTTTTAGGGTATTCCCCATCCATTGCCTCTTTAGTGGATCTAGGGCCCATTTGCCTGGGGGCAGTGTGGGGCTCTCTTTCTCATGTTCTCAACCAAGGTTGCCATACTTTTTCAAACTCAGCAATCCGTTCTCTCCTTATAGCCATAATACGCTGAATTCATAAATCAGTCTCATTCTGACCTATCAACTTGATATAGTTAGTGGTGTTGCTTTGTTCCATCCCGCTGCTATTTTGCATCTAGCCACAACCATGCACATTCTTACCATTGTTCCCTTTCCTCCCCACCCCAGCCTTCTCCCTGTATCCCCAGCAGTGCTTGTTCTTTTTTCCATTCCACCTTCGCTCCCATAATTTTTTCCACTTCCTCATGTATCTCTGCCCAGAACTGTTTTACCTTATCTTAATACCACCACATTTGGCAATAGTCAATAGTCCCTGACTGCCTGACAGCCCCTCCAACATTGGTCCGAATACCCCTTTATCTGCTTATGTAATCGATAGGGGGTAAAGTACCAACGATACATTACATTGTATCCATTTTCTACATGCCTTGCAGCCACTTGCCTTATGGTCAGCCCCTTGTATATTTCTTTCAATGTGTCTTGTGTGATCTCCTTCCCTAAGTCCTTCTCTCATCACTCTTGGAAGGGCAATTTCCCAATCTCTTGTGCTTGAAGCATCAGTTGGTAAATTTTTGACAGGGATTTTTGATGTGTCAGGGAGGTCCAGCTAATTTTCTCAAATCCAGTTAACCCCTTATTAGTTAACCTGCTACCTTTAGACCCCATGAGCCAGTGCCGTACCTGGAAGTATTCATAAAAGTCTCTCTGCTGGACCCCATATGTCTCTTTCAAATTCTGAAAAGGATTATATACTAGCCCCTGAGTACAGCTGATATATAGTATGCAATTCCTGTTGCTCCCATCTTCTAAATAGAGGATCTCTCGTTCCTGGGAGGAAATATGGGTTATAACGTATAGGCTATAAGAGAGAGCTTTCCCACTAAAGTTTCCTTCCGCTGCCCGTTCGAGTCCACACTCTCATTACCACATGCACATATGGGTTTAGGTTTGCTCCCCGTGTTTCTTTAACCAGGCTAAGTATTTTAGGGGAGGGTCAAAAGATGTTGCTAGTGCTATCTGCACCCACTTCATTTGCTGAACTTTCTGCCAGCTTAAGATGTTAGAGATTTGGGCTGCTTCATAATACAAAACAAGGTTGGGAAGTCCGAGGCCTCCTTCCCCTTGTGATCTATACAAAATCTTCCTTGCCACCCTAGGTGGGCATTGGTTCCATATAAAGTGGAACAATTTCTTCTGAACCTTTAACAGCATAGCCCTAGGGATCTCTACCGGCAATTTCTGGAAACAATATAGTATACTCGGAAGCACCAGCATCTTTATGGAGGCTATTCTCCCAAACCATGACAGTGGATATCTACTCCATTGGTCAATGTCTGAGAAAGGTTTCTTCCACTGAGGTTCATAATTTATTTGGTTAAGCTGTGAGGTGTCTGCACATAGTTGCACTCTTAGATATCTTATCGGGCCTGCCGTCCACTTATAAGGGAATATTTCCTTTAATCTCCTCTCCTTTCCCTTTGGGACTGTGAGGTTGAGAATCTCCATTTTGTCTAAATTGGCTTTAAATACTGCTAATTTATGATATGCTGCTAGCTCTTTCTGCAGCCAGCCTAATGATGCTTCATGTTCTGCCAAGGTGAGTAATAAATCACTGGCAAATAATGTTATCTTATACTTGTGTTCTTTTACTCTGATTCCTTTCATGCCCTGCTCTGCCCTTATTCACTCAGCGAATGGCTCCACTGAGTACAAATAGCAGTGGCGAGAGTAGGCATCCCTGTCTAGTCCCTCGTTGCAACGAGAAGAAGGCTGAAAACTCCCCATTAATCTTTACTGCTGCCGTTGGTCTTTCATAGAGTGCCTTTAACCAATGTATATAATGTTCCCCCACACCAAATTTACTAAGCATGGCTCATTGAAAGTTCTAATTCACCCTATAAAAAGCCTTCTCTGCGTTGATAGCTACTACCACCGCTGGTATATCTTCTCTTTTTACCAACCCACATAGGTTAATTACTCGCTTCACATTGTCTCCCGGTTTGATCGGAGTTGACCAAATGGAGTAAGTAGCGCTCTAGTCTAGACGCCAATATGCATGCCAATATCTTATCATCTAAGTTAATTAAGGAGATTGGTCTGTATAAGCACAATGCAAGACATCTTTCCTTGGTTTTAGTATCACACTAATACTAGCTTGTCTCATTGACTCTGGCAACTTCTCTCCTTGCCTCACTCTATTAAATATATATACACCAGTCGGGGGGCTAGCTGCTCTCTAAAAGCTTTATATACTCTAGCCGCTAGGTCATCCAATCCGGGGGCTTTTTCATTAGCTAATGCTCCAATTGCTTGCTCTACCTCTTCCAGGCTTATAGGGCGGTCAAGCTCAGCTTGCTCTGTATGGGACAAAGTGGGCAACTTTATACCAGCTAAATATTCCTCCATTTCACTTTCCCTTTGCTCTCCTTCTCTACTATAGAGTTCTGTATGAAATTCCCTGAACACCTCCCTAATTTCCCTTTCCTCATATGGCCATCCTCCTCTCCCTTCTTCCTAATCTTCCCCACTGCCATTTGAGCTTGCAGAGTCTTTAGACTCCTCACAAGTAGCATCCCTGGCTTACCCTCATGTTCGTATGTTTTCTGCCTTGCACACAGCAATTGATAAGCTACCAATTCTGATTGTAGGTCCTTCACCTTTCTTCGTGTTTCTTCTAGTATTTTAAACTGTCGTTTTGACCCCTCCCTCCCATGCATCCATTCAGCTTCCTTTAATCATTTGATAGCTTCTTCCAGTTCTAGCCCTTTTCCTCTTCTTCCTTGCCCCCATTGTACAAAGCGTCCTCTAATGAATGCACCCCACATTATCTCCTCCGTAACTTCCCCTCCTGCATTTTGCTCAAAATATTCTTTGATATCTCTTTTTATTTCCTCCACTAGCTATGGTTCTTTCAGAAGGCTATCGTTCATACGTCAAAATTTAACGCCCGGTTGAGTGCCCCATCTTAACAGCTCCATCCACTCCATGCAATGGTCAGACCAGGACACCAGTTCATAGTCCATTTTCCCCACTTGTGTCATAAACAATGCTTGTATCGACATCATATCAATTCGCGAATGTGTATTGTGTGGGACCGAGTAGTGTGAATACACCCTACTTCCCGGGTGTTTTTCCCTCCATGCATCCACCAGTTGCCATGTCCCCATAAGTTCCTTTAATTTTTCTCTATGCGATAGCTCCGTCCTCCTACTTCCTCCTCTGTTATCTAAGCTCGGGTCCAGAACCATATTAAGGTCTCCAGTTAGAAATACTTGTCCTTCCAAGAACCCTGATAGTTCCGTGAGTGTCCTCTCCAAAAAGATTCCCTGAGCATAAAAGCTGATCAGGGTACACTTGTGGCCTTTTATGCTCCCTTTCACTGCTGTATATCTCCCCAATACATCTATGAGAGTTCCCTTTTCTTCGAATGGGACTGTATTATGGATCATTATCGCTGTCCCTCCCGTTTTTCCTCCTTCCCGTTTGGCTGCACAGTATATCTTTTGGAAATTTTTGTGTGCTAATACCTTCTGATCTCTCAATTGTACATGTGTTTCCTGTATAAATATTATATCCAGTTGCAATCCCTCTACTACCTTAAAAAATAGATGACGCTTTCTGGCATTTATTGTCCCTGCCTTAAGACTACTCATATCTAGCTCTTCCTTCCCCTTTGCTTCCTATAAACTGCCCTGAGCCATCCTTCTCAACTCCTCCCCTCCTCTCCGCACGTCCCCTCTTCCCTCCCCTCCCCCCTTCTCATCCCCTTTATTACCACCTGCCGACCTCCTAGGGCAGCTCTCCCCTTGAGATCAGGTGACTTCACCAACCCTCCCCCCGCCTTCCTCTTCCCTTCCCATCTCATCCGTTCCACATACTCCTTCCGTTCTGTCTTCCCCCCCCACCATCCCCATACAGTTACTGTATCTCCCCCCATCTTCATTCAAGCAATTCTCTTCAACTTCATACATTACCCTTTAGTTTATGTACCTCCCCTCATCCCCGCCATATCTGCCCCTGTCCATTAGACCAGGAAGTGATACTCCATAAAGTGTTCTAAGGCGTCTTTTCAGCCTCTCTCAGTCATCAGAGTTCACATCTTTCTCCAGTGCTCTCGACGTAGAGTGTCTGCAACATCTGTTAGCTCCTTCCACTCTCTGCCAAGTTGATCTATTCTGC